>CM044891.1:3214865-4638883 GCA_024500025.1 Syzygium aromaticum | reverse complement strand
GTATCTGTAGGCTTGAATCCATGTTCATTGCCTCGTCGATATAGCCCGGTTCAAGTCCTAGGCCCTCCGATATACCTTTGAGCAGTTCCCTAACTAATTTTCGAAGCGCTCCAGAGTACTCTGCCAAAACTTCACTGCAACAGACATTGCTTTCATTCGTCAGAGGAAATGCCGCGGTAGAGTTCTTTTCTTCTTTAGGGATTTCACGAGTTTCTATCACTCAAATATTTTATCTGGGGTATTACCGATTGTTTTGCTCTATCAAATTGAATCCGCACTTTGCTTATCTTTTCTAGGCATACAAAATTATTTGTCTGACGTCAAGATGATCCAAAATAAGGCTAACCTAATATAAGAATCGTGTACTTTCTATTCCGATATTTCAAGACTGCCAGATTTCTAGGTAAATATAGATCAACTTTACACACTAATAAACTGGAACCAAAGATGCTGAAGAGCTCGCGTCTCAGACGGATTGAAGTTGTTCAAGTTCAGATCCCACATGGTTAATTGAGTGGTCAAGTAGATACGGAAAATCTGGTATCCAAATCACATCGTCTCGCATATAGGTAACTTTAGAGCTCGGATCTGCCTCTCAAGTGGACAGAGTTTTATACATGGTCGGAGATGGGAATTAGTCAAGTCGAAGATTTGGATTCTCGGGTTACTAGGGAAGAAGAATTTGTTCAAGTTTCTCATCAATTTTTTTTTTCCGATGTACCTGATAATTTTATACTGTGCACTAGATCTGGATGCATTGATAACTCTGAACATTATTTTAGCACAACAAGTTGAGAAGAGTGACAAACTTATTTTGCTCTACCCACATACTTTCTCTTCAATTTTTCACTCCCTTAAGTTTCTGTAGGTTCATCCTATACTCGATTGCGAAAAAAATGTCCACAAGTGGAAGGTTCTGTTGCTTCGGGACCGTAGCATTGAAGCTACAGTTAGGACATATAGTTGTCATTGCCACAGTTAGTAAAAACATCAGATTGTTGATATTTGTGGTGTGGTAAACTCAAACTTTTATATACAAATGGAATTAAGAAAACAGAAATATCAACATGTATATGCAAACTGAGAACATGCACGCAAAGCGTAGAAATAAATTCAAGGGTAAAAGCCAAAAAAAAATCCCAAATTATGCCCACTGTAATGCATGTACCCTAAAGTTTTTTCCGTGATACCAAAATCCCTATACGTGTATATGTGCGATACATTTCCCGCCATCAAGGATCTATCAATAACCAATGTTAAAAATCTATCTACTTATATATCGGAAAACAAATGACATTAACATGACACCCTTATGCTTAAATGAAATAAAAACGATATTGTTTTAACTAAAAAATACAAAGTTACAAGTTTGGGGTTTTTTATGTCATAAGAAAAAGTTTAGGATATATGTGTTGTAGTGTGTATGGTTTGAGACTTTTTATGTCATAATAAAAAAGTTCCGGGTAAACATGTCATAGTAGACACGGTTTAAGAATTTTTGTGGTATTTTTTCCCTTATTTCAATACATATTAGACCTTCTTTTCGAAGAAAGAGGGAGAGAATCGGGTACCTCAGGCCTTTTGGTTTGGTGGGGCAGTGAAACTTTGGATGCACCGTCATCTTCAGAAAATCCCTCCAGAGGAACACTTTGTCGACCGAAGCTTTGAAGCTCGTCCCGTACCTTATGGGGTCCAACACGTGCTTTCCTTCGAACTGACTCTTCTCCTCCTCTGTCAGATCGAAGAATCCCATCAGCGCCTCGACCGTCGCCTTCATTTGACTCTCGGGCACTCCGTGGTTGATCAGCTACTCACATGTACAACCAAGGGCTATACGATCAATACGTGGCAAACAAGAAACTGTTGCCAGTTTACGTGCAGCACCTAATCTCACGCAGCTCAAGCCATGAGAATAATTTCTCATTAATTCTCTTTACCTCCGGCATGAATGAACAACCGTATGTTGAATCAGCTAATTCGATTCAAATTGTTGCTAATCTTTCAAGAACTATTGCAGTTTTGTCAATTCAGCCCTAAATTTTTCAATTTTATCAATTGAGTCTATCCAGCTAATTTTGACAGGAATCCCATGACGTGGATGTTAGCTGTGCCATAAAAGACAATCAGCATTGACGTGGATAATTTTAACAATATTTTGATATTTTTCGAATTTTTATTCATCTTTCTTTTCCTTTTCCTTTTTTTTTTCTCTGTCCTTTAATTTTTTTTGTTGTGGACAGGGAGGGCTTGGCGGCCCTTGTTGGTCATGGGCAAGGGTCGCGCAGCCCTCATTTGGCCTCACCCAAATGTGGGGGAGGCCACCTTCGCCGTAGCCATAATGGCTTTATAGGCAAGGGTTGCAGCCACCTTCACGATGCAAAGGCCATCCTTACTATGGCAGAAGCAAAAGAAAAGGGACGAACATGAAGCAAGGAGGGATGATGCATGGTTTCTGTTCTTGTTTGTGGATGGTGCTTCACCATGGGCAAAGGCAGCCTCGCCCATATGTGGGGGAGGTAGGGTGAGGGCCACGCGACTCTCATTTGCGGATGGCTAGGACCATTGAGCCTCCCCCGACCACATTGAAAAATTAAAGAAGGAAAAGAGAAAAAAAGGAAAAAAGAAAATAGGAAAGAAAAAATAAAAATTCAAAAAAAAAATAATTAAAATATTATTTAAAATTGTCTGCATCAATGTTAGCCATGCCATGTAAGACGGCCAGTACCCGCACTAGTGAATTCAGGTAAGATGGATTCAATTGGTAAATTATAAAAATATTTAGAAGTTAATTGATAAAATTGAAAGATTTAGGACTTTTTTGGATAATTTTCCCTTCAAGAATTTATGGCAGCTGGATAAGAAAAAGCTGATGAAAAATACCAACTGTTTGTTTTGCATGTTCGCAAGATAATAAAGTAAAAGAAAGGTACTATGAAGCGGGTGATGAACTAGCTAAGAACATTACGTACCATGAAGAAGCCCCAGTCCTCACAAGCCTTTGCAAGATCCGAGACGGCTTTAGACCGTTGGTCGGGATTGCTTGAGGAGAGATGAGAGAAGTCGATGATCGGGATGGAGTCATCGTGAATGGCTTGATCACCGGAAGCGGAGGTGGTGTAGGCATAGTGGGAAGGGATGGAAGTGAGGTTAGAAGATTCAGCCAGAGTCTTAACACTTGCTATTTTGAGCTTTGAAAAAGTAGCTTCTTGATAATGCGGAGTGACCGGACAAACAGTATCCATTTGAGATGAAATTGACTCTCTTTTAGCTATCGCTAAATGTTGCTCAACTAAGCTGAACACTTGCGCTACCAATGTGGGAAAACTGATTCATCTTTGTAGATACATATAGCAGTATCGAGTCTGTAGTGGGCAGTTGAATGTACTAATCTCGGGTTGTTCAAGTCTCTCAAGGACAAGTTAGGAGTTTGCAGCAAAAAAGGTTGGCCACGTAACGTAAGCATGTTTCCAGAAGAAGCCCAAACTATTTTTTTAACTAGGTCGGTGGAGATTACCAATGGAAACGCTTGGCTCTTTCATGTAGACGTGTGGGAGGAGTATAACTAAAATTCCGTGTCCCAAGTGCTCCTCCGCCAACGTCATACGTACAACCCTATATAAAAACCAAATAAACTATATCCCATTGTCTATAATCCGTAAAACTATATACTTTGTTTTCTTGTTCATCCCCTACCAAATATGTCATACACACATGAATACTTGCGTTTGATGTGAGGAATAAAAGTATATGATTGCCAAGGTAAACATGGTAAAAAAAAGGGCCATTGGAGAGAGAGGGAGGAGCCAAATCAAAGGTCAAGTGAAAAAAGAAAGGAAGGGTCACGATTTTTCCACTTCACATTTGGCTTAGACACTCCCTATCATAGTGTTTTGACCATATTATCCCTTTTGGCATTAATCTCCTCTTTTTATTTGGTCAAATGTGTTGTTCCTCTTTTTTTCTCTTCTTTTCTTTCGTTGTGACCGTAGTGTCCCTCTTTATTCCCTTTTTTTTTTTCCATTTTTTCCTTCATAGACGCCTTTGGTGTCTCGTTATCTCCCTTTTTTTTCTAAAAAAATTCAAATGGAATGCTATGTTGAATGCTTCCTGTGTTGGAACCAACGGAAAAATAATAAAATTTTGAAATTTGGAATAAGGGCACAAAATTTGAAGGGTGAAATGGTTCTTAAAAGATTCTCAATATAAAGCATATTGAATATTTTATCCTCTCAGATTATCAATTAGGTTGGCATCATTTTATCAATGGCTAATAAATGGCTAGGTAATAATTTTATAGGCTGAACTTTTTCCACTTTTCATTTGGCTTAGACACTCTTTATCATAGTGTTTTAACCTTATTGTCCCTTACACGGCCCACCTTTTAGCATTGATCTCATATTTTTATTTAGTCAAATGTGTTGTTCCCTTTTTTTTTAATAGCAAAACACGTGCAACACATTCAATAATGATGAAGACAAATAATCCGCACACTTGTTATTCTAAGGACTAAATGTCAACACAAGAAACATAAATAACATGAGCCAATAGCTAAGAAGTCTTCATGCAGCTCCTGTGAACAGTTGTTCAAAGTTCACGCTTTTTGACAAAACCCATCAAAAGCTCCTCTTTTCCTCACGAAAGCTGCTAATTGTTGACCGGTGGCGGGGCTCACCAAATATAGCCCACCGGAAATCTTATTGATTTCCTTTCGTCTTGGTTATTTTTCTAACACCCAGCTGTCGCGCCATGCTTTTGGCATACTAAGGAGGTACTTCCATTTATCATGAATGGAGAAATTATCCCCGAATGAGCTATTAAGGTCCGATATGGATATTTCGCCCAAATGTCCTACAGACATCTCATCACTAGACAAACGGGAGTTTTTCCCAAATCATACCTCACGTGATAGCGGGTTGTAATTTTTATCTTTCTATTCAATCTAAGTTTTCAATTTGGAATCATCAATAGTTATTATTGATAAGTTGACTAAAAATCTAATCGAGGTACAAGAAAAATACCACGATTCTGCAAATCAAAAATTCTGAATAAGGGAATTTGGTTACATTAATAATTCCAAATTGAGATTACTAATGCCCTTTCGGTACCTAACGATATAATGTGTTCTAACGTATCACACGAGTTTACAAAGCCTATCCACTAACTGTAACCGTCCTAATCAAAGAAGCAATCAATCCATCATTGAGAAAACATGCAATCAATTTCAATCAATCAAAGCTATCATTGGGAAACTCAGGAGTTCCTTTCGTGTTATCAGGGTTTGTTTTAGAGTAACATCGAGACACAAGGCTTATCTTGGTTCATCCTTAAATTAGGGCTAGATCTAGTAAATGATTTCGTTATAATTAACACCTCCCACCTCTTTACTATGACTCTCAATTTCAAGAGAAATATATTATATATAGGCAATAGTAGCTAGTCATGGGTTTAAGCCCAAACTATCAAAGAAATATGAGTTCAACCTATAAAAGCCCCTCTAACAAAAAAAATAAAATAATAAAAGTCCTCTAGTGGTTAGGGGCGCTACCCCCTAAACCCTCGCCGTAGCCGCCCTCTCGGGCTCCTACCTTCTTACTGAGGAGCCGAACCTCCATACCTTTCTATCAATGGGGAGTATGGTCACACCCCAACAATAATGAATAGTTCTCTAATTGAATACCTCAACTATTGTAATATAAGTACTTCGTACTTGATATAGTGAATTTCCAAGCAATCAAAATAGATAATCAATTGAAGTCTTGAAACACTTATTGGTAATACACAAAATCAATAGATTAGCATGAAGCAGTCAGGTAGACTTCTCCAATTGAATAATTAATTAATTAAAATATGCAAAAGTATAGTAGAAACAAGTTGTAGAATGTGAAAGCATTGGGAAAATTGTCTAAAAAGTTATAAAATTATTGCACTTATGTTAATTCAGCCATAAACCTTTTAATTTTGCCAATTGAGCCCTAAACATTTTCACATTTTGACAATTGATTCCATCTAGTGAATTTTGGCAGAAAATCGCTAACATGAACGTTAGCCGTCCTACATGATACAACCGACGTTAATATAGATAATTTTTAATAATATCTTAATAGTTTTTTTTATTTTTAATTTTTTTCAAAATTTTCCCTTTTTTCCTTTTTCATTTTTTTCCTTTCTTCTTCCTCATTTAGATGGTTGTTAAGCCTTGGCGACCGGCTAGAGGGGAGGGCTGGCGGCCAGGTCCTTGCTGGCCTCGAGCGAGCCTCACCTGCCCTTGGTGAGGCTCGACCTCACCATTGCTGGGCAAGGTGATCTGGCAAGGCCAAGCCTCGCCCTCGCCCAGCAACAGCGAGGCTTGGCATTGCCATGGCAGGGTGAGGCTCAACCTCACCTAGCAGGAAACTCATTAGCAAAAGAGCATAAACATGAGCAACTAGTTTAGACTTCTTTGGATAAATTATATCAATATTGTAGGGGAGGCACTTGTATATATGCCTCTTAGGTCTCATGGGTCTCGATAGAATCGCAAACCAAAGATAAAGCACAACGGTAATTAGACGGTAGAAATGCCACAAACTTGGCGAGGTTCACCCTAGGCCGACGAGGTCAACCTCACAAGTCTCGCCTGTAGCCAGCTGCCAAGGCCCGGCGACCGGCTAGAGGAGGAAGAAGGAAGGAAACAAAAAAGAAAAAAAAGAAAGAAAGAAAAGAAATTTTAAAAAAACTTGAAAAATATGAAAATAGTATTAAAAAATTGCCTACATCTACATGGGTCATGTCACATAGGACCGTCGGTGTTCACGTTAGCGATTTCTGGCCAAAATTGTCCGGATGAACTCAATTGGTAAAATGTGAAAATGTTTAGAACTCAGTTGATAAAATTAAAAGGTTTAAAACTAAATTGATAAAAGTGCAACAAGTTTAGGATTTTTCGGATAATTTTCTCCGAAAGCATAGGAATGCGAAATGTGGAAATCTTAATCCTTTTCATCTTACAAATTTTCGTGCAAAATAATTATGTAATTTTCATACGAAAGTCATTCTTTAACTTTGCTGTGCATCACGGGCTATAATGCTAGTAGTTAGTATAATTGTGTTTCACTTAATGTAAAAAAGAAAAAGAAAAAATTAAAGCACAAATTCTAGAACTTGTCACGATCATTCACTTTAGTCTTAAAATTTTCATAGTTCATTGACCTTAGCTGCTCTTCGCCTACATCATTGACCAGTACTAAAGGAAAATGTGGGAGGGGTAAATTAAGGGATCTTAGAAGTTCTACAGGAGAAGTTTCTTTCCCTCCAAAATGCAAATTCATAATGGAGAACTTAGAAGTTGAAGGATCGGCATGCATGCGTGGACATTAAGCATGATAAAAATTTGATATTTCATGAAATTAATGGGACATAAAGTGCTTTCAAATTTGAAGAACTTTAGTGGTTTCCTTAAACATGCTTAATGTAATAGCACATATATTTTCTAATGTCGCGTGAAAGTGATTCGACATTATCATGATAATGTACTTGATTTGAATTTATACAACATAACCCTACAATGTATGGTCCAATGATGGGCCCTCATCGTTATTGCCCAGGAGAAAAACCAAAGCGATGAATAGTGAAGGAAATATTCACAACCTTTGCGGGAAGTGTAGAAGATGTTATATTTATATCTCAAATTTGAACTGTTTCCGGATAAAAGAAAAGTTTTCGGATTTGACCGGTTTGACCGAGATAAAGTTCTGCACACTTCGATAGGTGGACGTTTTTCCCTTTAGCTAAATATTGAACTCTTCTGTGCTTCGTAAAAAGGAGGGGCACACGTATCTTTGATATACATATATTTGACTTGTGGGCCAGGGGTAAAAGAAGATAAGAGGATTTACTTGTGCGTTTGAAAGTTTGTTTTTTGTCTTATCCAAAGGTATAAAGATCATCGTGAAAGAAAACAATAAAAGCAAGGTTTTGTTTTTCTCTATTCTCACCTGCAGTGGCTGCGTGAATATATAAGGGAAAAGAACCGTGGATTTATCTTAGCCGTGAAAGAGCCGCCCATACAAACAGAGAAGAAAAGAATAGAGAGGAGTCATGAAAGCGTTCTGGAGTCCTCGTTCTTTGGCCGTGCGTAGGGGTTTTGGACACTGTGATTTCGTGCCGTAAGTTTATATACAATTAAGTTGTTTTATTCGGAAATACTTTGAGTTTGGGCTTAAATCTAAGTGTGAGAAATACTCAAGCATATGAACAAATGATAACTATGATTCTCCGATTACAGTGAATTATTTATTGCTGACTCTCCCCGTAGATGTAAGTATCAATGTTTGGACCGAACCACATAAATCTTTGGTGTCTTTTATTGTTTCTCATTTATTTCTCTGGTTTTTTTTTATTAACTCAATTTGCAAGATACTATTGTTCCCACGTTATATTTTAACAATCGGAATCCGAGCTTGAGGATTGGATTTTTATGGATTGTGATTTGAAGCTTTTGCTTGTCTGATTATTATCTGGCAATTTTGCTATTGCAATTATGTCTAGAGTGAAAGTTGAGATTGAGAAGTTTAACGAGAGGAACTGTGACATTCTGAAATTCGACCCACTTGGGGTTTATGAAATGGATGATTTACGGACGTACTTATAGTTAGATCTCGCCCGGAATTGATCACTCATGGGATACTAACCGTTAGAGAAAGGCTCATTAGGGATTTAAATTTGCTAGACCAAAGAAACTCAATCGTGAATTGACTTTTGACCATAAAAATTATCGATGTAACATTTTGAGCTAATGTAGGCCGATCCAAGGATAGTTAGGGATCGATTCGCCGCTGTCATATTAGTGGATCGTGGATGATTTTGATTGACCACGAGATGAATTGACGAATGACCCTAAACCTATACCAAACAATCGCGCTCGTCAGAACTAGCGATCGATCCTCGCGATTAAGTGATAACTGAGGTCGTCACGACCTGAGTGAACTTGAACGTGGATTCACTATCGGCCACGAGTCAAATGTGCGAATTTCCTCAAAAACTACCCGTTAGTTTGAGATACGCTCAAGTTACATTAATTAAATTTGATCATTAATTAACGACCAAGATTGGGCCTAAAAAATTATGAATGTCATGACAGGATAATTGGACGATGTTGTTATTGGCTTAGTCAGCCTCAGTTTTGTCTAGATTCTTCAAAAAATTCGAATTTTGGAGAGAAATGAAAAATGACCGTTTTACCCCCGGGATTTTGTTAAGGCCAAGTATAATGGGGGAGGGGCATTTTGGTCATTTCATACTAGCTTTAGAAATATAAATTTTTGGACAATTTTGCCCTTAGGAATTTTGTGAAATTCCAATTTTGCCCTTGGATATTTTTTGCATGGATTAATCTGGACCGTCAATCTTAGGATAAGATCAAATCTTGGCCGTTGATTCAAAATTCAAGAGAGGGGTATGATGGTCATTTTGCATGGAGATTAGACACCAATTATTGTTCTTGGATTATTTAATCCCATTTTTCTCTCTCTCCCCGCACTCTTTCCCACTCTCTCTCGACATCTCTCTCTCCCTCTCCCTTTCCCTTTCAGCCAAGCTTCCCCTCTCCCTACTGTGAGCGTGGCCAATCGCCTAGACCGGTCACTGCCGCCGTCCACATGCTGGAGCCACCGCCGTGGCCGCTCACCATCACCACCATCACCGCCTCACGCCTCTTTCTTCCTTGTTTTTGTCCCCACCGAAACACCATCATCCTCATTCGGTCCTATCCAGCTGCGGAAGGCTAGCCGCCATCCAACCACCACCGTCCGCCGAGCCGTTTGTCGTCGCCGTTCGCCACCGTGTGACTGCTGGCCAGCCGCCCCTCCCCTTCAGCCGAGCTAGCCTAGATTTCCATGTAAGTAACATCATAAACCTTATTTAGGATATCATGTATCGATGGACTTGATTAGGGGCTAAATCAGGTGGATTAGTGTCGGTTTAGGGATTATTTAGGGGTTGTTTAGGGATTAACTTGGTGGACTAATTTGGGGACTGGAAATGGCTGAGTTATGGATGAATTTGTGATGTTTCGAGACTAACTTGATGCTGAGTTGAGTACTGGAAATCGTGGATTGAAATGACGAGCTTATGATTTGATTTAGAGACTAATTGTGTTGGTTTGGTGTGTTGTGATATGGCTGGTTTGTGGTGCTTGTTATGGCTTGAAATAAGCACGGAAATGTTGAATTTATGCCCATGATCGTGGCTATGATTGTCGGCCCGATGGTGGCCCTGTATCCTAGTTAGTCTATGAAATAATTGATTGAAATGTGAACTGTTGTATGCGCGCATGGACCGAATTGAATTGATCGTCAATTGGCTATGATTAGGTTTTAATTGAGCATGTGAAATGCATGAGGTTCGATGCGTGCATGGGCCAAATTTGATCGGCTGGTAATTTGGCTTGTTGGTGTGTAAATCATGCGACTGAATGAATGAGAAATTGTGTGAAATGTCGTGCGTGAGGGCACGAAAATCCCTGAGGTGGTACCATAACACAGGGAATTGTGCCGTCCTGAGGCGGTACTTTTATGCGGGACGATGCACGGTATTATCAGAAGACTGCCAACCTGAGGCGTGTACTTCAACGCGGGTTGTGCCATAGGTGGTAGATGTTGAACTTGAGACGGTACCATTACGCGGGCAAGATACATAGCCTGAGGCGGTATCATTACGCGGGCTAAGAAGTGTTGTGAAAATGAAATGGTTGCAATGGACCTGAGATGGTACTATTACGTGGGTCACTGGCGAATCGAGTAAAAAATAATGTGATGAGGCATAAACGAGTGTGTGGAATGTAGAATTGGAAAGGCCATTTATTCGATTTGTGTTTCGGGCTTGAAATTAAATTGGAATATGCATGTGGTTGGAAATTGTATATTTGAGACTAACCTGCAGATTACGCGTATCAAGAGCCCAGGTAAGTGTGATTGTGTGCCTGTGATATACTTAATTGAGTGTTATGATGTTTGAACTTGTCTGGAGATACGTGTTAGCCTAGGTGGGGTTTATGGTGTTACTTGCTGAGACGTGTCTCGTGATTGTTTCAACCAAACAATTTTAGAACCCCGGCTTGAGCCATGAATCTACCGCCGCCGCCGCCGCCACCGCCCCAACGTTTTGGAATACCGATGCACACTGATCATAATGTTGTAGAGTACCCGATTGAGATTGAGGTTGATTCGGAGTTCTCAGAAGAGCAGGTGGCTCAAGGGAATTTAGACTCGAGTTCTGAGAAGTCGGACTCGGAGTGGAAGCCATCTAGAGGGCGTAGGGGCTAGTTTAGGGGTTGAGCGAAGGCCTTTTGAAGTGTCCCATTTTTGACAATTAGGGTATCCAAGCTATTGATCCCTTTTGATATCGGTGGTATATAGTTTAGAAGTTTGGTTTACATGTATATTATGCGGATTGTATATGGTGGATATTGTATAAGTTCGAATAAGTAATGGATGTTTGTTCTCCCTTGTACCACCGGGTCAAATATTGTCTGGGTATTTGTAGCTTTCGCTGGTGTTTTATATCTCTGATGTGCGGATTTTGGTCGGCGACTTCTTGGGACGTTGCGATATTCGACCAAAGAGGTGTGTCGCGTGCTCGATAGGGTTCGAGGCATGACAACCTCATCCTATTTGGCATCAGAGCAAGGACAGCGCGATCTAAGTTAGTCGAAGCCTGGAGTGATAAGGAGCGGAGACTCTGGGGTAATCATCTAGGGAGATCTTAGCGAGTCATAGGTGTATAATGAGTTACGTGTACCTCCAGACTGTTTATTGTGATTGCTAAATGAATTGAGTGTTATAATGGTTGAAATGCATGTGCGTCTGGACCTAAGATAAGTACACAAACATTATTGATTATGGCCTGGTGCTGTTGTGATTAATTACTTGCTAAGTGAATTATTGTGTTAATTCACTGCCTAGGACTAGACGGGTGTAGCTGGCCTAGGTCTCTAATTCCTGAGTGCAATTATAGCTGGTAGGCGAGTGATAGAATCTGTAAGGATGAGTTCGAGAGGTAGAGGAACCGGGGGTCCATCCAGTTCACGAGCTCGACCTGTAAGGGATCTAAGGATGGATGCGATTATGAGGACCTTAGAGGAGATTAGTAATTTGATGGGATGGCAGACTCAGGAATGAGCTGCCACTATTGCCCAAGTTATTGAGGCCGCTGTGGCTGTCGCCACCAATAATAATAATGGGAATCAGGGGCAGGGGCAAATAAATGTGAATAGGCATATGTATAAGCTAGTTGAGCAATTTTTGAAGTTAAAGCCCCCAAAGTTCGATTGTAAGGGCAATCTTGAGGTTGCATCACTGTGGGTAGAGGAGTTAGAAAAGGCTTTTAATGTACTAGGATATACAAATGAGGAAAAAGTGATGTTAGCAGTGTATCAATTACAAGGAAATGCAAGTGATTGGTGGAAAGCCACTAGAGATAGGGTGTTCCCAGCTGGTACCGCCCAGAATTGGGCAATGTTTGTGGAAACCTTTAATGGCAAATACTTTTCTAAGAGTGCCTAGAAACAAAAATTAGCTGAGTTTATGAGACTTCATTAGGGGTAGAGGACAGTGGATCAGTATGAGGCTGAATTCGCTCGATTATCTAAATTCACTCCAAAGATGGTGGAGGACTTGTTGGATAGGGCTCAGAGGTTCCGAGATGGCTTGAAGCCGAACCTTCGCAGCCAAATGATTTCGTTGAATTTGAGGGATTATAATGAAATCTATGATCGGACTTAAGCGATTGAGCGTGACTTGGCGGATAGGGTTGCTACTTCTGGGTCGAGATTTGTCTAGGGTAGGGACAATCGTCACTTAGGGAAGAGGCCAATGACGGGTAATTGACGTTTCGTCCCTCCCGCTAGAAGGAATATAGGGAAACCAACCCGTTTTCAGAATGGTCTATGTTGGATATGTGGAGAAAGACATGGAAGTAGACCTTGTCCGAGTAGAGGTGGAGCCTGTTTTAGATGTAGTGGGTTTGGTCATCAGATAAGGTTTTGCCCCAACATCAGGCAGAATAGATCGCCTGTATTGCCACCACCCCGGAACGGAAACCAAATTGGAGTTGCCCCATCAGCTAATCAAAATAGGCCACCGGCCCAAGGACGAGTGTATGCCGTGGCCAGAAGAGAGATTGAGAACAAGCCGGGAGTAGTTACAGGTATGGTTTTTCTATGCGATTATGCTGCGAATGCTTTGTTTGATCCTGAGGTGTCGCATTCATTTATATCAGAACAGTTTGTTAAATTAACTAGTATAGAACCGCAGTTGCTTGATGTTGTGTTGTATGTTACAACTCCCTTGAATGATAAGGTTCTAGTCTCTTTGGGGTGCCAAAATTGTAAGATTGTAATTGGTGATAGGGAAGAGAGAATTGATTTAGCGGTTTAAGCGATGCATAATTTTGATGTGATAGTAGGCATGGATTGGTTAGTTAAGTAAAGGGCTGTCATGGATTGTAATAGTAGGATGATTCAATTTAATCCGATTGGACATTCGAAATTGACTTTGTAGGAAATCGAAAAGGAACCTTGTTTCTTTGGATTTCATCGCTAGAAATGACTAAATTGTTGAACGAAGGATGTCAAGGATTTTCTAGCGGCTATGATTGATTCAACGACTGAGGAGCTAAGGCTAGAGGACATAGCCGTGGTGTGCAATTATTCCGATAGTTTTCCTTAGGAATTGCCGAGACTGCCACCAGAAAGAGAAGTAGAGTTTGTAATCGAGTTGGCCCCTGGGACTGAGCCAATCTTGAAGGCACCTTATAAAATGTCATTGTCAGAGTTAAAAGAGTTAAAGGTACAAATGCAAGAGTTATTGGACCAATGATTCATTCGTCCAAGTGCGTCTCCATAGGGAGCGCCAGTTTTATTTGTGAGGAAGAAAGATGGATCATTAAGATTATATATTGATTATCGACAGTTAAATCAAGTGACAATTAAGAATAAATATCCCCTACCAAGGATTGATGATTTATTTGATCAGTTACAAGGGGTTTTGGTATTTTCTAAAATTGATTTGAAAACAGGATATCATCAGTTGAGGATTAGAAAGGAGGATATACAAAAACGGGCATTTGGGACGAGATATGGACATTACGAATTTATAGTGATGTCGTTTGGATTGACTAACGCCCCTGTTGCCTTCATGGATTTAATGAATCGGGTGTTTAAGGAGTTCTTGGACCAGTTTGTTATAATTTTTATAGATGATATATTGGTGTACTCGAAGAGCTCGGAAGAGCACGAGTTCCATTTGAGTAAAGTCTTGCAAACCTTGAGGGAACACGCACTGTATGCCAAGTTTAGTAAGTGCAACTTCTGGCTCAGTCGAATAGCATTTCTTGGACATGTGATCTCGAGGGATGGAATTTCAGTAAATCTGGCAAAGATTGAAGCTATGATAAAGTGGCCGAGACCGATGACGATAACCGAGGTTCGGAGTTTTCTACGATTGGCAGGATACTATAGACGTTTTATGGAAGGATTTTCGGCTAAAGCAATGCCGTTGACACGTCTGTTAAAGAAAGAAATGAAGTTTGAGTGGACTGACAAGAGTGAAAGGAGTTTTCAAGAATTAAAACATAAATTAACGACGGCACCGGTATTGGCTATTCCGTCAGGAACTGTAGGTTTCAAAATCTATAGTGATGCGTCATTGAAAGAATTAGGATGTGTGCTGAAGCAACATGGACAAATAGTAGCCTGTGCATCAAGGCAGTTGAGGCCGCATGAACTGAATTATCTGATGCATGATTTGAAATTAGCCACGATCATTTTCGCCCTTAGGATTTAGTGACATTATTTATGTGGAAAGAAATTTCAGATATATATGGACTATCAGAGTTTGAAATATTTGTTTTCTCAAAAGGAGTTAAATATGAGGCAGCGTTATTAAATGGAATTGCTGAAAGATTACGATTGTGATATTTTATATTGTTGACACCTAATTTTTAGCCGACGTCATTAAAAATAAAAAATTTGAGATTATGGTTTTCGATCATGACGGAACTCCTTTCTTGAACAAAAAGTGTCGTTTTTTTAATTCTATCTATTAGCCTAGCTTTTGTAGACAATTTCCTATTCATTTCATGCAAAAACCCGAAAAGTCAAACGGTTGACTTTCGGGTTAACTTTTTGATCAACCCTTTGACCAAAAGTCAACACCAAGTCAAATTGGGGCTTTTCGCATAAAAAGATTCCTTTCAAGTTCAATTTCACTTTAGAAGTAGAAATTTCAGAAAAATTCAAAGATTTGATCATAAAATCAAATTCTCACTGAAAAGTCAACTAGGATTTGACTTTTGATCAAACCTTGGACCAAAAAATCGAAAAATGCAAAAATTCAAACATCATCTGATTTTACATTCAATTTACCTTTGGCATTTGATATTTTGCAAAAATCGGTTTATAATCAACTTTTTCCCAATTTACGGAATTTGACTCAATCAACCAAAAATGAAATTACTTCATTTCTAGTCATATTTTATGTTAGTTTTCTTCATGACATTTGATCTAGAGGTCATCTTATATTCAATTTTGCAACAAATTTTGTAATTCCAAGCCAAACACAAAAACCCCCAATTTTGGCCATAATTAGTGATTTGGATTGATTCTTCACGATTTGCGCAATTGAGACACGAATGAGCCTAATTTCTTATATCAAATCCAAATTCAAAATGAATTTTGGAAGATTCACATGAATTTGAGTCAATTTGATCAATTTAGTGATCCAATAATTAAGAAATCTAAGAGTAATTGGTCCAATTAGTGCCATTCAACTTGATCCACTATAGACTAATATTCAATTTGATGAATTGTGACTCAATTTGGTTAATTAGACTTCAAGTAAATTTGTTAGTCTAGCTTAGTCATGTAATTACCCACATTCAAGAGCAATTGAGACAAACCAGTTAAATTGGATCAATTTGTGCATAAATTTCAAATTGGTTTAATCCAATTTGATTGAATTCGATATTAATGGGGTCAATTAATCATGATAGAGATCAAATTGTATCAAATTGGAACAAAATGAATTAAGGATTGAACCAGTTCAATCATGCCAAATTCGGGGTTAACCGGTTTAACCCGGTTTAAGTCAAATTGAACCGGTTCGATCAGACTAGCCATTTTCCGGTTGAAAATCCGGCGATCGACAGTCCATTCCGACCAGCCAAGGCCAGCCCCATCCCTTTGAGCCCAAAAATGACAAAAATGCCCTTAATTGAAAATTACGAAAATGCCCCTAAGTGAAAATTACTAAAATGCCCTTCCTTAAGGATTAAACAAATTAATTAGGGGGTAAGCAAATCAATCATGGCCATTCATTTAGAATTGATCATGTCCATCCATAATGCCATGTCACCAATCCTTAGCCCATAAGGAATATTCTTAATCATTAAGGATGCATTTTAGGCCATTTGATCAATCTAAGGGCTAGGATTCAAAGTTAAGGGGAGTATATAGTGTTTTTTCCCTCCAAAATTTGGGGGGACTCTCATTTTTCAGATTTAAATTCTCTCTCTCTCTCTCTCTCTCTCTCTCTCTCTCTCTCTCTCTCGCCGAACGTTTTTTCAGCTGATCACCCCCTCACCATCATCCCCCACGGTGCCACAAGGCTGATCGCAAGACCAGCCAACCTTGCTAGTGGCCGGAGCTCTTCTTTCCGGCGAGTTTATTCCCACGGCAACATCATCGGCATTACCGCCGGTGATTCAATCAGCCGGTTCAAGCGGCTGAACTGGCTGATCAGCGTTCCCTCCGGCGATTCAAAACCTCCAGCAGCATTCCTCGGCGTCTTCACGTCACTGTGGTGGCCGGCTTCTCGTTGAACGGCTACCAGATTGCGTCTTTTGACTTGATTCTCCATTATTAGTTCACTAGTACGAGATCGAATCGATTCTCACTATATTTTGTGCAATCTCTTCTCATAGGTTGTCGAGCTTTCCGAGACTTCTCCGTGCTATTTTTTATCTAAATACGGAGGCCGGATCGCTCAATTTTACGTTGGAGCATCGTTAAACAAGGTAAGTGTACTTGGACGTTGTTCTGCAAATTCGTGTACAGAGAAACCTGCATGTTTGAGATGCTAATTTCAGCTCGTTAATGTCGAAATCTTGCGAAGTGATGAACTAGAGAATCGTAAAACATGTCCTAAGCTTCTATTTGATATATCGCATGCCTCAATCAGACTTGATTTGCTATGTCAAAACTATTTCGAAAGTTAAGATCAGAATTTGGAATGTGATGTTCAAGTCTGTTCTGATGATGTCCTAATTGATATTGTGTTGTTCTGTGATTTTTCTGATTTTCTATGATCATTTTTTGAAAAAACTTTCTTCACAAAAATCGTAAAGTACATCTTAATCTGTTCATCATAAAATTTTCATAAAATTCCAATCATATTAGCATGGTACGATCTGCAACGTCATCTATGCATGAATCGGGTGACAGACTGATTTTTGATTGACTTTCGTGTGTTCTTCGATTTTCATAAATTCGTGTGTTCGAAATATGAAAAAATTTTCTTCATAAAAGTTCACACTAAGATCGAGATTTTTCCATTGATATTAACTTCATCAAAATCAAAATTCATTTGAATTTTCAAAAGGAATTTTCATGATCGAATCAATATCTGTGTTCAATTCTGATTTTCATTCATTTTGAATCTAAAAGATGTTTTTCCGAATTTGATAAAGTTAGAGTCCTTTTTTGCAAAAAATCAAAATTACAAAGTTGTTCATTGGGGTCTCATTATGTTGACTAAAAATTTTGAGGGCCAAATAGCAATTTTTGGAGGGTCAATTTACTTAAAATTGCACATAAGGCCTTCTCGGGTTAAAGTTTGATTGCAATTGAGTCCTTTTTGAAAATTGAATTTTATAAAAATTTGAAGGACTTTTTAGCAAAAACTCAAAACAAAAAATTTGTTGTACATGAAGAATCCTAACTGACTAAAAATGTTTACATGGTTTTGATAAGATTTGTTATTTTTCCCGCTATTATTTGGAAATCCATAATAGAATTGGGTCCAGCCTGTCACCGAGGGTAAATTTGTCATTTTCGGGAAAATCGGTGAGGATTTAGAAATAATGTTCTTCTTAACTTTTAATCCTCATGTCTTGAGCTTTTTAATGACACCTGAATCACTTCATTTGGACATCATTAGGGTAGCTAATCACATCTGAACAGAAGCAATCCGAATTATATAAAAACTGAATAAGTGGTCTCCTTATGAAGCCCACTTCTCATTATTTAATTGGTTTCGAAATAAGGCCCATGGACCTGAATGCATGCTTATTTCATTGCTATGCACGTGTCTGTTAGATGAATGTTAGGCCCGGTGCATGTTCGGTGGATAGTCTATTATGGTCATTTAGAACCCGACTTTAGGGGTTAATTGATATGAGTTGCCGTTTGGTGAATGCAAATGGTAGCCCATTATCATTAACCACTAATCAAATAATGTTGGATGATTAGGTGGGTGGCGAATTGAAATGCATGAAAAACAAAGGCCGATCCCGAGGCCCGTGTTTGATTATTGAATTGTTTGCATCATTGTTTTTCTTTAGTTGTTCTTTTGTGCATTGTTTATCGTGAATGAATGTTATGAATATAATCACCGATACCCGAGAGGCGGTCCATTGGAGGATAATCTGAAATGATAAAAAATCAAGGCGATTGACCGATGTCCATTCCGGTCTCCATTTGTATTCATTTGATGATGGCGATAGACCGATATCCAATCCGGTTTCAATTTGTACTCAATTCATTCATCCCCGATCATGTCTTGGGTTTTCAATTTGTGTTGTAATAAACACCCGACGAGTTGCGGGTTTTTACTTTCTCGTACTTAGAATTGGCTCGTCTTTTCAATATTTTGAGTTTTTTTTTTATTTTACGAAATGTCTTTCAATACAATTTATTGTTTCTTTCTTGTTCTAGACTAGGATAGGATTAGTTTAGGATCTTAAATGAAAATACAAAAACAAGATGCATGATCACCTAGTGGACTAAGACTTTAAACATGAAAATGGTAAAAAATAATAGCATGACAACTTAGATAACAACCATAATAAGTTTAGTGGTACCAAAAGGGCGTTAATAGAAATATTAACGTAAGCTAGTCCCCGAACCTTTGATCTCTGGTTTTCGTAGAAACCGAAACGAAATTCCCACGTTTCGGTTGGGTATTCTAGCCGACCCCCGATCTAGGCTAGTGGCAACTCCTGAAAAAGACAAAATCGATCCGCTGTCACGCGAGATATGGATTTAGGGAAGATCTATGTTCATGATCAATGAATTATATGGATAGCCAAAAAATTTATACTTCAATAAAATCATTTTTTATGATATGCCATATGAACCATTTCATGAACACTTATCTCTAAACTCGCCTTACCAAGTTTGGCCCTCATGAGGTAGGTCGCGACAGGCTTGGCACTCCACTGGGACTAGGTTACAAACCTAAGTGGATTAAAGCCGTAGTAAACTTGTTAGTTGTTATCTCACTTGTCTACATTTTGTAGTATCGACTGCATGTCGAAGTCACATGGAAAATGAGGTTAGTCCACTAACCATGTGTTAAATGGTTTTGTAGATGGGAGACATAAGGGATGGAGTGAATGCAAATCCCTTGTTTTGTAGGTGGCGTTCGGATGTATGTCGAGTGTATGAGATTATATTGAAGTGTTGTTTGCTTTAAATTCAAATGTATGTTTACTTGCTTTAGCACGACACAATGCACCCACATCCCGCTGTCTAAAACCCCGGATCGCTTTTAGGGCACCTTTAAGAGGTATTAAGAGTGGAATCCGCATGTGAATGCATGTGGTAATC
The DNA here is from genome assembly GCA_024500025.1 of Syzygium aromaticum. Lineage (NCBI taxonomy): Eukaryota > Viridiplantae > Streptophyta > Magnoliopsida > Myrtales > Myrtaceae > Syzygium > Syzygium aromaticum. Next base: position 4,619,022 of record CM044891.1, on the reverse strand, counting down.
CATTCTTCAATACCGCTCATCTTGATTAGTAAGAAGTGCACTGACCGACATTAGTAGCGGTGGGTAAACTCTTCTTATCTAATTAAGGTGGGGACCTTAAACCTTTAGAATCCTGCCCTTAGATGTCAAACCTTACAAGTCCTCATACAATGTGTTTGCCATTTTTTCTTCGTGGTAAGGTTGATTGTATCGTTCTACAATTTCAATTATGCCATTTCAATTCCACGTTATATTCCTTTCTATAATACGTGGTGATTAATCTCGATGCCCCAAATTAGGGTTAGTTAAAATGGATATGTCGGAGATTTAAATCATCCCCGCACCAAGAGCTCTCGTAACCATGTGAGAAAGTCTCGAGTCAAAACACAAGGACTATGTGGAAAAGATGATCGAATATCTTCCCGCACTTTTATATGTCGAGCCTCATATCGCTATGATTAAAGGATTATCCCATTTTTGGAATTCAAAGACATCCACTTTTGTGTTTGGTCAAAATGAGTTGACCCCTACAATTGAGGAGTACAATATTGCCATTAGAAGAGTTTGGTCTTTTGGTCTGGTTAGTCCTCCGATAGATATAAATCCAATAACTCTTTTGAGACAATTCTTAGGAGTTGACATTCTCCAAATCAAAGGCTTTTTTAGAGGAAATTCCAATGCACTTTCCTTCGCATTCTTAGAACAACATTTTTCTAGCTTGCCAAAAAAAGCGAGTAATCAAATTCCTCGAGTTTTTCTCTTAACATTCTTTGGTTTTGTGGTTTTTCCATTCACCAAAAAGACCATGGATCCTTCGGTAATTCATTTTGTCAATCAAGTGTGTATGTTCAAAAGATTCTCCAATATGATCCTAGGTGACACCTTCATATCACTCAATATGTTCAAACAAAACAAAAATAGTGTTTTTAGAGCCCCAATAGGTTTACTCCAAATTTGGTTGGTCTCTCATCTCAAAGACTTCGGTTTGAGGTTGAAAATCATAGATGTGTCCAAAGATTGTCATCCTATCTTGCTTTTTCGAGAAAAGGAAGAAATCTTTCCTTATTGGTCATTCTCAACTTGGTTTAATTTTTTTAAGAACCTTGTTCCAAATCAAATCCAATGGCATATTTGTTGGCTTGGAAATCCCGAGGTATGCCTTAATAACGGATCTGACAACCCAATCCCACTTTTGGGTCTCACGGGGTCCACGTCATATTACCCTTTTAGGGTGATTCGTAAATATTGCACGCTTCAAAAAATTCCGCCATTCCTCAAGCTGGGGTTATATCATTTTGACTATCACAAAGATGTCATCCAAAAGGACCAAATGGCGGATTTGAAGGAAATAATCAAGTCCATCATTGATATGTGGTACAAATGCCACCTGGAGCCAATTCTCATTATCGATGAGTCGAGTTGGAAGGAGAAATGAAGATACATCATGCATTGCCGGAGTACATACACCGTCGTCTCGAGCCCGAGCTTAAAGTGGATCTCCCTAATGTCCCCGAGAAGCCAACTCAACAACAAGCTATAGCTGTAAGAGCTCTTAGGGAAATGGATGAGGCTTTAGCTGAGGTTGAACGTTTGACCCAAGAAAACAAACGAATTCACCTCGCATCTAAAGAAGATCTAGTACAATTTTTGCTATATTCCATGAGGAAATCTCCTTTCATGTAATTTTCGTTTTATAGATTTGATATATAGGATCTCCTTTTTACTCATTTTAGTAATGATGTAATAGGATCCTCTTCTTGTTTTTAGATTGGTCAATAGGGATTGTATTTCACGAATTTTGTTGTTAATAATGAAATTTCCCTTTGTGTGTACTTTCTTTTTCGAGATTCCAATGGAATATAGATGGGGTATATTGATTAATCATTGTGTGTTACCCCTTTAATTGTATAATTTCTTGTGAAGAAATTGTGATAAGAGATTATTCACATGATATTGGGATTATGAGAATATTTCTTATCTCTATTTCATCTAAAGAAAATATAAAATTGAAGGGTTTTATATTTTCGTCTCAATTCATTTTCTGCATACTAACTTGATTTCTGTTTTTTTAAAATAAGGTACTAAAATATGGCTAAGACGCGTTCTATTATACACACCCGTCGCCAAGCAAGGATGGAAAACGAGGACACTCGTACCCGCATTATTACCATTGAGAATCAGATGGCGCAAATGATGGCTCTCTTAACTGATCTTGCAAACCAAGTAAAGAATCTCACGCCTGTGGTTCCTGCTGCTGCAGCTTCTACTCCTAATGCGCCTACTAATGCACCGGTGATAGATCCTGTTGACAAAGGACCGGCTGAAGAGATCCCCATTAATGCTATTCCTGCTGTCATTGATTTGGAAGCTCCACCTAAGGAGTCGCCTGTTGTTCATATGGATGAAGAGAGTGCGAGACGTATCACAAAATTGGAAGAACATTTGTGCATGTTGCAAGGTTACCAACTCCAAGGCTTTGATAAGCTATTGCTTTTTATAAAAGTGAAAGTCCATGATTTTTATAAGGAGCCCGAATTTTCAAGGAAGTACGATGGAACTGGGTGCCCTAAGACCCACTTGAAATAGTATTTGAATAAGATGGCTTGTTACTCCGATAATACTCTACTGTTGATCAACAATTTTCAAGATAGCTTGGCTGATTCCGCCTTAACATGGTTCATTGAGTTGGATTTGGAGAAAATTTGCACCTAGGAAGATCTCGCAGATGAATTCCTCCAACAATACAAGTTTAATACTGAAATTGCTCCAACCCGTGAAGAGCTGGTCCGGGTTGATAAAAGGAGAAATGAAACTTTTAGAGTGTATGCCCGAAGGTGGAGAACTACGGTGTCCCAAGTTAAACCTCCGCTGTCCGAGAAAGAGATCATACAGCTATTTCTTCGAGCTCTACCTCGAGAATACTTCGATAAGATGTTTAATAACACTTGCATCAATTTCCCTGCAATGGTTGAACTGGGAGAACGTATTGAAGGAATCATGCGAGAGGGTCGATTATCCGAAATGACAACTCGCAGATTTACCTCAAAGAAGGATAAGTAGCCAATGGTAGAGGTTGCCGACATTCAAAATCCTAATACTCAAAAGCCATTAAACACAGCAGTTCAAAGTCTGTTATGGAAACAGGGGGCTTTTTCCGAAATTTTGACCGAAAAGGAAAAACTCCACAAACACAATTCACTCCGTTGCCAAGACCTATGTCTCAGTTGCTGCCGATGTTGATTGAACAAAGACTCGTAGCAAAAAAAATCCCGAGAGATAACCCACCAAAGTTTGCTAGGTTTGATTTGGCAAAATCTTGCATGTACCACTTGGGCGAGAAGGGCTATGATGTGGACATCTGTTATACTCTCATGATCAAAATTCAGAACCTGTTGGATAAGAAGATCTTATCGTTTAAAGATGCTACACCAAATGTTTAATAAAATCCACTCCCCAATCATACCGAAGACGTTAATGTGATATTTGGAGATAAGAATGAGAAACCCTTCTTGTTTGACATAATGAAGTTGGAAGAGCTATTGACTATAGCTAGAGATCAACTGAAAGAAGGAAATATATCACGAAAGGAGAAAATGTATTGCTTAGCCAAGATGGCTGCTTTAGGCATAATTCAACCTCTTCAAGGAAGGAAACCCAAAGGGTCTATCGAGACTGCCATAATTGATTTGTCGTCTGAAAAATTTTCTTGCAAGTTCACAGGTGAAGTTTCATGCTCTAAGCCAAAAGATGATGGATACGAGCCAAATGTTGATGAACCAATGAGTGACATATTTTCCGATGGTGATTTGGAATGTGAAAGCAAGAAAGCCCGTCGAGGTCGTGAATTTATGGAGAAGGCCCACAAGAAAGACACTGCTCTAACTGAATGGAACGATGAAAATAATAGAGAGAGCCTTTCCAAAGCTGATTCAGAATTTGAGCGCCATACCTCCCACTGGGATCGAGAGTTCGTTAGGAAGGCAATTAAAAAAGGTGAAATTGTTGATACTCCCGGGCAGCCGAGTGGTAAATATGACTTCATGGTAAAATACTCTTCTCCTCCAAGCACTTTTATCGACCCTAAGACTATCATCCCAAGTGGATGGGGGTCCGAATTTGAAGATGATGGCATGGTAGCCATGATTGATCCTATTGTGATTGAATTGAATGCTACTTGTGAAATCCAAGCGCATGTTGTGGAACCTGTGGTTATAGCTTTAATGGCTGATGGCTTCAGAGATATAAAGATCTCTAATAAGGACTTTGAGCTTGTTGTGATCGAGTTGCCGCCGAAGAAAGACGAGAATTTGAAAGCAAGAATACCTCCTGTTTACGACTCCAAAGCAATTCCTTGGAATTATGAGTCTAATGAAATAGATGTTGTTACTCGGTCAGGCTAATGTTTTCCATCCTGTGAAAGTGTTGAGAAAAAGGCTATAACTGAAGAGGAGGCGGAGCAACTCCTCAAAACTCTCAAAACGAGTGAAGCAGAAGTGATCGAGTAGTTAAGAAAAATGCCGGCTCAAATCTCGTTACTTGAACTATTCAAGTCTTCCGAGAAACATAGGAATGCTCTCTTAAAAATTCTTAATAAAGTACACGTACCCGAGACAATCGGAGAGATACAATTGGAAGAGTTTGTAGGTGTTATTCTTCTTAAGGATCAAATTTCTTTTTCCGAAAAGGATTTACCGCCGGAAGGGCAAGCGTACTCTAAAGCATTATACAATTCTATTCAACACTTCGATACAAGGATATCGAGCGTATTCATTGATAACAGTTCAGCTTTCAATATCTATCCGTTATCATCCTTGCGCCGTCTAGGTGTAGGTATGAATAATGGTCGTTCTTCTAAGACTCCAGTCAGAGCCTTTGATGACATGAAGAAGGAAGCTCTAGGAGAAATTGACTTGCAGCTGATGATTGGTCCAGTCATGTTCACTCAGAAATTTCAAGTGCTCAATATCCCAAGTAACTTCATCTTGTTACTAGGATGACCTTGGATTCACGCTGCGGATGTTATACCCTCAAGTCTACATCAGATGATCCGCTTTGTCGTGTGTGGCAAGATTATAACTGTCCATTGCGAGAAGGATACCAAAACCTTCAACAATACCGCAATTCCCTACGTGGAACCAGAAGTAAAAAGAGAATTAAGCTACTATTCATTTGAGTTGGTGTCAGTATCTCTTGTGCCCGCAGGCACTGTTATGAGAAAACCTCATTATTCAAAGGCGGCCTTTATGTCTAGCAAAGTGTTGATTGAACATGGATTTACTATTGGCAAAGGATTGAGAAAGCTATCCCAAGGCATTCTCACACCAATTGAGGTGACTAAGAGAAAGAAACGAGAAGGCTTAGGTTACCAAAGCGATCAACAGAAGCAAGGTAATCAGAAAAGCCCAAGAATCAAAGAAAAGAGTTATCGACGTTTGCTCCCTCCTCCGTTGAAAGATTTTTTCCCTGGACCGCCAAAAGTTTCCCCAAGATGAAGAAATAGATATCTATGATATCATCGACCTATTTGAAGAGAGTTCTGTGGGTGCCATTTCCGAAAGCTTTGAGGATGATCTACCTAGCGATCCCGCTGTGTAAGGGATGTTTCTGTGTTCTACTTTGTTTTCAGTTGTAATCCATCTAATTCTCCCCTACAATGGACTTCCATTTATTCATTTGTTTTGTTCATTTCATATGTTGTAATAATTCGGATCACAAACTTTGGATCAAAAACACTATATGACATTCACTGCATATCAATAAAAGTATTCTCATGTTTTGTTAATAGACGTGTGAAAGTATATCAAACTAGCCCTATGATGATGCTTTGAGACCTGAGCTTTTGCACGATCTATAGTTTTCAAAATAATCCTTTGGAACAAGGATGTCCAATGATATGAGGACGAGTTCCCCATGAAATTTTCAAAAATCTGGAATTCTAAAGTTTTTTTTCATCACATCTTCATGCATTGCATTTCTTATCTTCATATACTAACAATTTGTTGTTGCATCTCAGGCATGACACTTTGCATAATTATGATAGTCATATGCATGGCTTGGATTCTTGTCCAAAAAACTCATATGAATTTGATTATTCTGATCCTGAAAATGAAGAAGATTCCAAGGCTATTAAAAGAGAATAGATCCAACATGAAGAATCTAAACCTCTCATGGAAGAACAAACTGTCGTTATAAATTTGGGCGATTCTAAAAATCCTAAAGAAACAAAAATTGGGACAAGTCTCTCTCAAACAGATGCTGATCGACTGATCGAACTATTGAAGGAGTATCGGAATGTCTTTGCTTGGTTTTATGCTGACATGCCAGGTCTGGACCCTAACATTGTAGAACACATGTTGCCTCTTGATCCTGCCATTCTGCCTAAGAAATAGAAGCTTAGGAGGATGAAGTCAGAATTATCCAAGAAGATTGAGGAAAAAGTCATGAAACTGTTAAAAGTTAATTTCATTGAAGTTACTCATTATGCTAACTGGATTGCTAATGTTGTCCCAGTCATGAAGAAGGATGGACGAGTTTGGATATGTGTCGATTACCGTGACTTGAACAAAGCAAGTCCCAAAGATGATTTCCCATTACCACATATTGACGTCTTGGTCGACATCACAGCAGGATTCGAATTATTTTCCTTCATGGATGGTTTCTCTGGCTATAACCAAATCCAAATGAAGGAAGAAGATAAGACTAAAACATCTTTTATCAACCCATAGGGAAAAATTTTGTTACAAGGTTATGCCAATCGGCTTGAAGAACACGGGGGCAACTTACCAAAGAGCCATGGTAACACTATTCCATGACATGATGCATAAAGAGATTGAAGTTTACGTCAACGACATGATCGCTAAATCACGACAAAGTGAAAACCACATTAAAGTCTTGAGGAAACTGTTTGATTGACTTAGAAAGTTCAAGCTAAGCCTTAACCCCACTAAATGCGTGTTTGGGGCAAAGTCTGGAAAGCTCCTTGGATTTATGATTAGTAACAAGGGCATAGAGATTGATCCATCGAAGGTGAAAGCCATTTGCGATTTGAAACCCCCTTCTACCATCAAAGAGGCTCGAAGTTTGTTGGGAAGACTGAATTATGTTATGAGATTTATTTCCCAATTATCTGAAATAGCCAAGACATTCTTTAAGCTATTGAAAAAGAATGCCAAAGTTGAATGGAACAAAGATTGTCAAAAATCCTTTGAACAATTGAAGCAGTATCTTTCACAACCACCAGTTTTAGTATTGCCTACTTCGGGTATACCTTTGATTTTGTATCTCACCATTCATGATGAATCTTTGGGACCTATGTTAGCACAGAAGGGACCGGAGGATGGAATGGAACATGCTATTTACTATCTTAGCAAGAAGTTTACCTTTGGTGAAGCTCGATACCCTGAAGGTGAGAAAACATGTGTAGCCTTAGTTTGGGTATTACATAGATTACGATAATATACTTTTCACCATCGTATCCTGCTTGTGAATGAAAATGATCCTATCAAGTATCTTTTGGAAAAGCCTGCTCTGGTTGGAAGGCTTACCAAATGGCAAATATTGCTCTTCGAATTTGATATCCAGAGCATATCTCAGAAGTTCGTCAAAGGGCGAGCCATGGCTGACATATTAGCTAAAAGTCCCTTAAAGTCAGACGACTGGGATGAAATTGATGAAAGAATCCATTTGGTGTCACAAGACAAGTGGACCATGTATTTTGATGGAGCTATTAACCTCTCCGGTTCTGGCACTGGAGTAGTCTTGATATCTCCAGTGGGTCAACATTATCTAGTAACTGCAAAGTTGGTATTTCCTTGTACCAATAACATTTCAAAATGTGAAGCTTGCATCATTATTCTCCAATTAGCCATCGATATGAAGGTTAAGAAATTATGAGTTTATGGTGATTCCGCACTTATCATTCTCCAAACAGGAGGTGAATGGCAAACTCATGATCCAAAACTGATTCCTTACCATGAGTTTCTTAAAGACCTAGTAGAAGAATTCGAAGAGATCTCATTTGATTATTTGCCAAGATCTCATAGTCAATTTGCTGATGCCTTGGCAATATTATCCTCAATGTTACAAGTAACCGATGGTTTGAATATTGATCCTTTGCAAATCAATGTTTTAAAAGAGCATGCGTATTACATGGTTATAGAAGAAGAACTCGATGGTCAACCATGGTATTATGACATCAAGAATTACCTTCGAGAAGGAAAATTTCCCCAAGGAAGTCGAGCTACGAATCGAAAATACTTGACTAAGTTAGCTTTCAAATTCTTTCTTAGCGGAGGTGCTTTATACAAGAGATCTTTTTATTTGGTCCTGTTGAAATGCGTAGACACCAAAGAGGCCAATTTATTAATGAAAGAGATACATGAAGGAGAATGTGGTCCTCATATGAACGGCCATCTTCTAGCAAGGAAGATCATGAGGCTAGGTTATTACTGGCTAACCATGGAAGCCGATTGTATTCAACATGTTAGATGTTGCCATCAATGTCAAGTTTATGAAGACAAAATCAATGCTCCTCCAAATGAATTGCATCAAATGTCCGAAGCATAGCCTTTTTCAATGTGGGGGATTGACATTATCGGCCCAATTAATCCTAAGGCATTAAATGGACACTGTTTCATCCTAGTGGCTATCGATTACTTCACCAAATGGATCGAAGCCAATTCTTATGCCCACGTCACTATGAGAAGTGTGGCAAAATTTATTCATCGAGACATTATTGCTCGATACGGGGTTCCAGAAGCAATTATCACAGATAATGGGTCAAACCTGAATAATAAAGTAGTAGATGAGCTACTCAATAAGTTTCACATTCGCCACTTGAATTCTTCTCCTTACCGCCCACGAATGAATGGAGCTGTGAAGGCGGCAAACAAGAATGTAAAGAAGATTCTGTCCAAGACGGCAGAGAATTACCGAGATTGGCACGAGCAGTTGCCATACGCGTTAATGGCTTATTGAACTTCTATTCGCACTTCGACTAGGGCAACACCATTCTCATTAGTATATGGAATGGAAGCAATTTTACCTGTGGAAGTGGAAATTCCTTCATTAATGGTACTTTCGCAAATAAAGCTTTCTGAAGTAGAATAGATTCAACAAAGATGTGAACAGCTTAACATGATTGATGAAAAAATGGTAAAAGCCCTATGCCATGGACAAAGCTACCGAAAGCGAGTGGCTAAGTCATTCAACCGTAAGGTTTGACCCAGGCATTTTGAGGTCAATGACCTGGTTTTGAGGAAAGTCCAACCCATCATTCCAGATCATGGGAAATTCACCCTCAATTATGAAGGACCGTATGTCGTCAAGAAAGTGTTGCCCGGCGGAACATTGATTCTTGTAGAAATGGATGGCCAAGAGTTGCCAAAACCTGTAAATGTTGATGCTGTCAAGAAATATTTTCCTTAAATAAGAAGCCTTTGAGCTACTTTTGGATTGAATCTAAGTCACTTTAGGATATTTGCATCATGCATACATGGTATTTTTTGCATATTTGTTCATCTTGTAGGTACTCAATTATTCCCCAGGGAAGCTATTTCAAACCTCAAGGAGTCAAGCTCAAGGAAGTAGCTAAAAAAAATCAAAAATCAATCTTTTCCCTAGAGTTTAGGAAGTAGATCCTTTTTGTAAGGACCTTTTCTGTCTAAAATGTCTTTCAAGTTTAAAATTTTATTAAAAAACATCCCCAGATGAGTCAAAAAGATTTTCAAATGTTTCGATTTATCAAAATTCCCCACAGATGGGAAATTTAACCAAATAATCCTTTAAAAAACAGGGATTTCTCAAAAATGCCAACTGAAAATGCCTAGGATAATAAAAGGCAACCCTTTGATCAAACACGTCCCTATACACATTTTGAGAGAATTGAGCGAAAAAACCATGTCTTAGGACGTAGGGCTCGTTCACATTGAATATATGGATTGAAGTGATAAAAGACATTTCATTTCTCTATCCTAAACACTCATTTTATCCTTTGCTAGCTTCTTTGAGCCAAATAGGGAGAATTTTCAAAATACCCCTGTTAAGAACCACCCCACATTGGGGCAAGTTAAGAAGTTGTGGTTGATTATTTTTTGAGCAAAAAGATTAAAAAAGATTTTTTTGCTTTCACTTGCATCAACCTTCTTGTGGTAATCTCAAGTGGATATTTATGGAAGTTCGAAACATCCCAAAGTGAAGAAGAGCATTCTTTTCCTCTACCCAAACACAGTATTCCTTTGCTTAGCCAAATTGAGCCTTAAGCATGTTCATTTCAAAGCCCAAAATGTTGATTATCTTTCTACATTGGGGCAATGCATATGATTTAACAAGAAAAATTGGAAAAATTGATGAACATGTATAGAATGTCTTGAGAGTCCAAAGAGCTCAAAAGATAAATATTATGGGGCATGAAAAAGCAATGTGCCTGGTAAAAGCAAAGCCGGTGCCCATGAAAATGAATATGTATCAAAAGCAAAAGCAAAAAGCAACATGCTTATGATGAAAACAAAATTCTCATTGCAAAAGATGCTTAGAAAGAGCAAAGCTCTTATATTACAAGAAAAATGGACTCTCGAGACAATTTGGTTTTCAAGAGTCAAATGATGTCAAATTTGGATGATTTGGTAATGATGCCAAGATAATCATCATTTCTCTTTCAAACCCCTTCTACAAAATTTCAAGCCTTTTGAGCCTAACCCGAACCGACATTACAATCCTATCCGAAGTCTCTTCCGATTAGGATGGTTTGAGTTGACGTAAAAATTTCACAAAGAAACTACCGCTAGAAGGAGTGGAAGTAATCCTATCTTGTCTTATTTTCAAGGTTCTTAACTTGTAAACCCATTGAAAATGTTAATGGTATATTTCTTTTCTTAGCGTTAAAGCAAATACCCTTTGTGTAAGCCCATGACTAAGCCTATATTACGGTCCTTCTGAAAGATCTTTTTGATCAATCAATTGGTACTCAATGTGAACGTTTCTGAAAACCTTTGACATAGGTTCGTGAGGCATCACCAGTGAGAATTGAATAGCTTCCCCACATCAATGAATGCGAATCAAAGCCATCATGAGAGCCAGTACGAAAGACCTTTTTGATTAGGTTATTTCCAATTTGGCATTTTTATCTAACCTCTTCAGATAATTATTCAAAGCATCATTTAGTTAAAATTTTCTCTTAAGGATTTTGATAGTCAGTATCTTTTACCAAAATAAGAATAATTCCATTTGATTTGTTGTTAAACAATCTCGGAACTTCTTTCAAAATATCTTTCCCCAGTGGATCGGTTTTTGGTCATCCTAAACTATACTCCCCATTTTCAGTTTTTGGTCAACCTAAACCATACTCCCCATTTTTAGTTTTTGGTTATCCTAAATCATAACCCCCATTTTCGATTTTGGGTCATCCTAAACCATACCCCCATTTTCGATTTTTGGTCAGCCTAAACCATACCTCTCATTTTAGGTCCCAGGACATCCTTAAACCTTGTCCTTAGGTTCTAGGTCATCCTTAAACCTTGTCCTTAGGTTCTAGGTCGTCCTTAAACTTTGTCCTTAGGTTGTTGGTTATCCTTAAACCATAGATTTTCTATAAAGCCCTTTTCTTTTTCTTTTCTTCCTTCATTCCACCCTATGAGAGAGAGAAGAACACGTGAATGAGCTGATAATCCAAAAGGTCAAACGTCTTTGTCTTTAGTTTCTTTTATTTCCCAAGTGGTGTCGACTAAAAATTTGCAGGTGCCAATTGGTCTTTCAGCGGAACCTCTTCAAACTCCCACTCAAAGAAGGGCAGCTGTTGACACCTAATTTTTAGCCAAAACGTTATTAAAAATAGAAAATTTGAGATTATGGTTTCCGATCGCGACGAAACCCGTTTCTTGAACAAAAAGTGCCTTTTTTTAATTCTGCCCATTGGCCTAGCTTTTGTAGACAATTTCCTATTCATTTCATGCAAAAACCCGAAAAGTCAAACGGTTGACTTTCGGGTTGACTTTTTGGTTAACCTTTTGACCAAAAGTCAACCCCAGGTTAAATTGGGGCTTTTCGCATAAAAAGATTCCTTTCAAGTTCAATTTCACTTTAGAAGTAGAAATTTCAGAAAAATTTAAAGATTTGATCATAAAATCAAATTCTTAGTGAAAAGTCAACTAGGATTTGACTTTTGGTCAAACCTTTGACCAAAAAATTGGAAAATGCAAAAATTCAAAAATCATCTGATTTTACATTCAATTTACCTTAGGCATTTGATATTTTGCAAAAATCGGTTTATAATCAACTTTTTCCCAATTTGCGGAATTTGATTCAAATCGGTCAAAAATGAAATTACTTCATTTCTAGTCATATTTTAGGTTAGTTTTCTTCATAACATTTGATCTAGAGGTCATATTATATTCAATTTTGGAACAAATTTTGTAATTCCAAGCCAAACACAAAAATCCCCAATTTTGGCCCTAATCTGTGTCGCGACCTCCCCGAACCGGCCCCGCCGCCTAAGGGGTTTGGCTAATGGATTACTAAGTTAAACCTAGCTCGAGCTCTCCCAAGCTCATACCAATTCACGACTTAAGTTTAAGTTGTTAACATGCAAATCGATTTCATCTATGAGTCGCCACTAATCTATTTTTGGTGGGTCGATTAGACACCCAAGTGAAGCACGGGAAAAATGCTTCACTTCTACGAACCAGAGATTCAATGGGCACGGGGACTTGATTACACTAATTAACCAATTAATGCCCTTGCGGTATCTAATCTTGCTCAATTTACCACCTAACATGTTCACACTAATCGAGAGTATCAAAATTCCAAGTTAAGGGAAACAACAACCAACATGCGAGCCTAATGTACCTAATCAACCACATGCGAAGATAAATTAAACATGCAATTCAAGACACAAGAAGTCAAACACGGCACTAAACACACAAAAGGGGCAAACAAAGGCAAATTCCAAAGCCAAAACAAAATTTTTTCATTTTCCGAAACCTTGGAATTTTTCAGATTTTTTTTTTGAATTTTTTAATGTTTTTGGATTTTTTGAATTTTTTAATGTTTTTTAGACTTTTAAAATTTTTTTGGATTTTTAAACATTTTCGAATTTTTTTGGAATTTAATATTTTTTAATATTTTTATTAATAAAATAAAATTCTGACCCGATCCACCCGACACCTGACCCGACTCTCTCTGACCTGCCTGAGATCTTTTTCCTATTTCTTTTCAGATTTTCTTTTCCTATTTTCTCTCTTTTTTTGTTTCTTTTTTGTTTTTCTATTTTTTTTTTTATCATTCTTTCCTCGCCTACATGCTTTTTCCATGCACGTGGACTTCCTCATACAGTTCACCACCGAGATTTCTTCTTCTGCCGAGACCATGCCGTGACCACTTCTCGGCCTTCGACCGACGGCGTGCGCTGCAAACGCCAACGACCGACATCGGATTTTCACTCTCACCGCTGACCGCCACACCCACCAAACCGTCGGCTAATTCCGGCCACGAAAGGGGACACCGGCGACCAAACACCGATATCGACTTCCATTTTTTGCATCTCGACATCTCGACCGCATCTAAAACTCTAAATCTATGCACACATAAAACACACCAAACAAGGATGGGAAACTAACCATGGCAGCCTCTAACCGCGGGCATTGCTCCAGCGAGAGGAGTAAGTCTCCAAAAGGTGCTCGTCCACGGCCGACGATGGGGATCGACAAGTATGCCACGAAATCGAAGGAAAGCACAAAGGCAGGAACTATATTAGAACAATGCAAGCATATAAATCAGCTTTCGGGTGTCGATTTCACAAAAACAGATTCAGAGCTTCATTTAGGCATTTTGTCGAACATGTGGGAGGCGACAGAGAAATGGAGCTACGGATCCGATTTTAACAAGGTTCGTGGCATTTTTTTTTTTGACATACAATGTTCAGGTTGACCTTAATCGGTATGAAAGGACTATAAACTTCCATTCAAAGAATCCGAAGATCCCCGAACAGATCCGACGTCATTCGTTCCCGAGAGGCAAGGGAAAAACAGAGCATTTTTGGAGCTTACCTGGTTCGTGTGGCCTTTTGACGACAAATGGCGGCCAGTACGTGGATCTCCGATGAAAACCACATCTATTCCGGTGAGCGGGATGGATTTTCTCGCCCTTTCTCTCTTGCTCTCCTTCTCGGTCTCTCTCTTTTTCTCTCTCTTTCTCTGTTTTTCGGAGCCCCCTGGTAACTCTCAGTTTTTTGCACTCACCCTCCAAAGATCTCTCTCGAGGTGTCTCTCCTCTCACCCTCTGTTCTCTCTCTTCTTTTGTCTCTCTTCTTTCTCTCTGTTTTATGCCTAGCAGAGGGGAAGGCTCTCTTGCTCTACCCCTCCCTCAGCGACGCTCACCTTCCATTTCTAGCAAAGGGGAGCCATGGATCAGTGTGTCCTCCCCCATTTCATCAAGCGTCAACGGTGGCTCCTACTTTTGGGACCAAGCCAGACCCGTTTTCAGCTAAAACGATTGCAGGACTCCCTTGATGCAGGTCGGAGGCGTCGCACCATCCTCGATGTGCCGCGCCATCCTCGATGCATCGCGCCATCCTCGATGCGCCCACCTCCTGCTACTTTGTCGTCGTCCGCTTCCTTTTCCATGTTTCTGCCACGTTCTGACCTCTGCACTCAGCATCCCGCTGCTTCTTCTGCTTCCAAAAACGTTGAAGATGCCAGGAGGGAGAAGGGACTGAAGGCACGCTGATCTAGGGGGAAGAGAAAGTGAGTCAACGTTGAATAACGTTGGCTTCGTCTTTTCTTCCCTTTTTTTTATTTTTTTAATTTAATTTGATTTAATGATAGTGATGCTGCGTTGGCCAGCATTGAGTAATGCTAGTACCCCCTTTTTCCGAAAATTTTTTTAAAATTTTTTTAATTTTTTTTTTCAAATTTTTTTTAATTAATTAACTTTTTATTTTTTATTTTTTTGTTTTTGAAATTAAACAATGAAAGAATGCTCTAATATGCCTAAAGTCTATATCCCAATTAATTTAATGAAAATATTTTCATTTAGGGGTTAAAAACTAAACCTTAATTTTCTATGCAATTAATTTTCTAGGCAAAATTTAGGTGTTAACAGCTGCCCCTCTTTGAAGGGGAGTTTGAAGAAGTTCCATTCAAAGACAAAAGACACCTAAGTTTTATTGGGGGAAGGCATGGGATGGCACAATACTTGAGGAATGGGGGTGATTGATTTTTTTTTTTTGAAGAAATAAACCCTGGGCTACGATAGCTCACCGGGTCAAATGGGCTTTTCCGGGCTACGAAAGCTCACCGGGCAAGGAAAAAGACGGACTCTGGGCTGCGAAAGCTCACCAGGTCAATGGGATTTTCCGGGTTGCAAAAGCTCACAGGGCAAGGAAAGAGATAGACTCTGGGCTGCGAAAGCTCGCCAGGTCGATGGGGTGCTCCGAGCTGTAAAAGCTCACAGGGCAAAGAAAAAGAAAGACTCTAGGCTGCGAAAGCTCGCCAGGTCGACAGGGTGCTCTGGGCTGCGAAAGCTCACCGGGTAAGGAAAAAGAAAGACTCTGGGCTGCGAAAGCTCGCTAGGTTGATGGGGTGCTCCGGGCTGCAAAAGCTTACTGGGCAAGGAAAAAGAAAGACTCTAAGCTGCAAAAGCTTGTTAGCTTGAATGGGTGCTCCGGGCTACGAAAGCTCACCGGGCAAGGAAAAAGAAAGACTCTGGGTTGCGAAAGCTCGCCAGGTCAATGGGGTTTTTCGGGCTGCAAAAGCTCACCGGGCATGGAAGAGACAGACTCTGGGCTGCGAAAGCTCGCCAGGTTGATGGGGTGCTCCGAGCTGCAAAAGCTCACCGGCCAAGGAAAAAGAAAGACTCTGGGCTGCGAAAGCTCGCCAGGTCGACAAGGTGTTCCGGGATGCAAAAGCTCACCGGGCAAGGAAAAAGAAAGACTTTGGGCTGCGAAAGCTCGCCAGGTCGATGGGGTGCTCCGGGCTGCAAAAGCTCACCGGGCAAGGAAAAAGAAAGACTTTGGGCTGCGAAAGCTCGCCAAGTCGACAGGGTGCTCCGGGCTGCGAAAGCTCACCGGGCAAGGAAAAAGAAAGACTCTGGGCTGCGAAAGCTCGCCAGGTTGACGGGGTGCTCCGGGCTGCGAAAGCTCACCGGGCAAGGAAAAAGAAAGACTCTGGGCTGCGAAAGCTCGCCAGGTCGACGGGGTGCTCCGAGCTGCGAAAGCTCACCGGGCAAGGAAACAGAAAGACTCTAGGCTGTGAAAGCTCGCTAGGTCGACGGGGTGCTCCGGGCTGCGAAAGCTCATCGGGCAAGGAAACAGAAAGACTCTGGGCTGCGAAAGCTCGCCAGGTCGACGGGGTGCTCCGAGCTGCGAAAGCTCACCGGGCAAGGAAACAGAAAGACTCTAGGCTGCGAAAGCTCACCAAGTTGACGGGGTGCTCCGGGCAGTAAAAGCTCACCGGGCAAGGAAAGAGACGGACTCTGGGCTGCGAAAGCTCGCCAGGTTGATGGGGTGCTCTGGGCTGCAAAAGCTCATCGGGCAAGGAAAAAGAAAGACTCGGGGCTGTAAAAGCTCGCCAGGTTGACAGGGTGCTCCAGGCTACAAAAGCTCACCAAGCAAGGAAAAAAAAAGACTCTGGGCTGCGAAAGCTCGCCAGGTCGACAGTGTGCTCCGAGCTGCGAAAACTCACCGGGCAAGGAAAAAGAAAAACTCTGGGCTGCAAAAGCTCGCCAGGTTGACGAGGTGCTCCGGGCTGTGAAAGCTCACCGGGCAAGGAAAAAGAAAGACTCGGGGCTGCGAAAGCTCGCCAGGTTGATGGAGTGCTCTGGGCTATAAAAGCTCACCAGGCAAGGAAAGAGACAGACTCTAGGCTGCGAAAGCTCGCCAGGTTGATAGGGTGCTCCGGGCTGTAAAAACTCACTGGGTAAGGAAAAAGAAAGACTCTGGACTACGAAAGCTCGACAGGGTGCTCCAAGCTGCAAAAGCTCACCAGGCAAAGAAAAAGAAAGACTCTAGGCTGCGAAAGCTCGCCAGGTCGACAGGGTGCTCCAGGCTGCGAAAACTCACCGGGCAAGGAAAAAGAAAGACTCTGGGCTGCGAAAGCTCACCAGGTTGACGGGGTGCTCTAGGTTGCGAAAGCTCACCGGGCAAGGAAAAAGAAAGACTCTGGGCTGTGAAAGCTCGCCGGGTTGATGGGATGCTCCGGGCTGTAAAAGCTCACCGGGCAAGGAAAGAGACAGACTCTGGGCTGCGAAAGCTCGCCAGGTTGATGGGGTACTCCGGGCTGCAAAAGCTCACCGGGCAAGGAAAAAGAAAGACTCAGGGCTAGAAAAGCTCACCAGGTCGACAGGGTGCTCCGGGCTACAAAAGCTCACCGGGCAAGGAAAAAGAAAGACTCTGGGCTGCAAAAGCTCGCCAAGTCAACAGGGTGCTCCAGGTTGTGAAAGCTCACCAAGCAAGGAAAAAGAAAGACTCTGGGCTGCGAAAGCTCACCAGGTTGACGGGGTGCTCTAGGTTGCGAAAGCTCACCGGGCAAGGAAAAAGAAAGACTCTGGGCTGTGAAAGCTCGCCGGGTTGATGGGATGCTTCGGGCTGTAAAAGCTCACCGGGCAAGGAAAGAGACAGACTCTGGGCTGCGAAAGCTCGCCAGGTTGATGGGGTGCTCCGAGCAGCAAAAGCTTACCGGACGAGGAAAAAGAAATACTCGGGGCTGCAAAAGCTTGTCAGCTTGTTGGAGTGCTCCGGGCTGCAAAAGCTCACCGGGCAAGGAAAAAGAAAGACTTTATATTGACATTTATGGTCTAAAACCCTGTAAACGTCTGAAATTCCACCTAGGGATTAAAACCCTATGAACGACAATAGGAACAATACCTTGAAGGAATGCCTAAGGTCTAAAACCCTAAAAGTACGCCTAGGGACTAAAACCCTATAAATGGCAAATTGTACTCAAGATTGTGAAATACCTAATGTTTTCCACTAAGGGTGCTGTAAAAAAAAGGCATGGTTTAAAGATAGACATGTAAACCTTTTTGAAATCAGGGTATAAGGATAGACTCAGAACCCTTTGGAATCAAGGTTTTAGGAAAGATCCAAAACCTTTTGAAATCGAAGTTTAACGAAGACCTAGAACTTTGTGGAATCAGGGTATCAGAAAAGACAAAGAACCTTATGAAATCAGGATTTTAGGAAAGACCTAGAACCTTGTGAAATCAAGGTTTCAGGAAGACTCGGAACCTTTTGAAATTGGGGTTTAAGGAAATACCCAGAACCTTGAAATCGGGGTTTAAGGAAGATTCAGAACCTTTTGAAATCGGGGTTAAGAAATACCCAGAACCTTGAAATCGGGGTTTAAGGAAGACCCAGAACCTTGTGAAATCAGGGTTTAAGGAAGACCCGGAACCTTGTGAAATCAGAGTTTCAGGAAAGACCCAGAACCTTTTGAAATCGAGATTTAAGGAAAGACCCGGAACCTTTTGAAATCGGGGTTTAAGAAAATACCCAGAACCTTGAAATCGGAGTTTAAGGAAGACCCAGAACCTTGTGAAATCAGGGTTTTAGGAAAGACCCAGAACCTTTTGAAATTGGGATTTAAGGAAGACCCAGAACCTTGTGAAATTGGGATTTAAGGAAGACCCATAACCTTTTGAAAGAGTGGTTTAAGGTTGGACCACAAACCTTTGAAAGCGTGGTTTAAGGTTGGATCACAAACCTTTTGAAAGAGTGATCTCCCATGGGGAAAACTTCTCATGTAAGAATGGTTCCGGGCTATTAAAACTCACAATATCTGTCGAATATTGAGGAAGTTCCAAGGAAGCATCTGCACATCTTACAAGACGTGTTATAACAAGTGCTCTGGTAGCGAATGTGTACCAGGCGAGATAGCATCATGAGAGGACCTATCAAAATGGCATCATCAACGAGAAAGCATTGATTGAATGAGCGATTCAAGCTAGTTTCGATTGTTTGGGGCATATTTTGCATCATTCAACATAACAAGATTGCCATCAGGCTTGAGAAGTATCATTAATCATCAAATTCCCTTAGGAGAAAGTCTTTTGTCAAAATGATCTTAACTCACGAGAAGGGCTTGTTAAACACGCCAAACAAGAGCTCTATAATTGGAAAATGGCTTCTCACATACTCTCAAGAAGGCTGCTTGATCCCATCCATTAATGTGGGAAATAGTCTGATCATTCAATATACCTCACATGACCGTTGTCGAGGGTTTTGAGAATCATTCGCAATAAGTACACATTGACCGATCTAAGAGGTCTTTTAAAGGATCGTAATGTAGGTTTGGTCACGGTTTCAACAATGGATGAGCATTATCGGCAAAGGAATGAAATAATTATCAATTAGCATCTCTATCAGGTTTACAATTCAAGAACCCTTGAGATGATATAAGATAAATTTACCCCCACTTCTTTGAGCGACAGCTTCTTTTAGAAGTCCATATTTGACTTAAACCATCTCAATCAAAAGAGACTTTGGGAAAAGGTTATAAAATTAGTTTGGGTAAAGGCTCGAAAGGCTCAGAAATTTTCAAAAGGAATTCAACAGTCTGTGATCACCATGGCATCATTACCATATTATCCAATCTTTTCGAGGACACTTGCCTTTTGAAATCCAATTTGTCTCGAAAGTCCCTTGATTAATCATTTCAATATAAGAGCTTCGTTCTTTTCTCTAATGATTTTTTTCATTTGCAATGATTTTCTCTACATGCAAGCATTTTCTTTTGACATCTCTTTTTTTTTTTTTATGAGCATTGGCCTTACTTTTACCAGGCACACTGCTTTTTCATACCCCTTAGCTTTCATTCAACTTTTGCTCTTTTGATTTTTTTTCGAGCTTTTAGGACTTTCAAGATGCTTTTTACATTGTCTCACGAGTATCCATTGTCCTGATAAATCACATGCTTTGTCCCAGTAGAGGAAGATAATCACCACTTGGGCTTTAGAAATGAATATTCAGGCTCAACTTGGCTGAACAAAGGGTATGAGTGTTTGGGTAGAGAAATGAATGCTCTTCTTCATTTTGGGATGTTTTGAGCTTCCACAAGGATTCACCTGAAGTTACCACAAGAAGATTGATACTAGTGAGAGCAAAGAAATCCATCTCATCCTTTCACCAAATGATGTTAACCAAAATCTCCAAATTTGCCCCAATTTTGGGGTGGTTCTTGACAAGGGTATTTTGAAAATTCTTCACATTTAAAGGCAAAGGTTCAAATGGGCTTAACTATGATCACCTGTAGTGTATAGGATATAAGAAGGAAGTGCCTCTTTTCATTTCGATCTGTATACTATTCGCGAATAAATCTCTCGTCCTAAAACAACACGAGTTTCTCTTTTTCACTCCTCTCAAAGTGTTTACGGGACATATTTGGGAATGGTTTGCCTTTTCTCATCTTAAGTGTTTCTCGCTTGGCATAATTAACATCTCCTCTCATTTTGCCAAGATCACTTGAGTTGATTAATCTTCATAGGGAATTTTGATTCAAAATGAATATTCCACCAAGCATCAAGACAACTTTGGATAAGGATGATATTCAAATTTTTTTTTGAAAAGTTTATTTTCACAATTTTCACTTTAGTGCTTGTTTTTTCTCAAAAACATCAAAGGCTTTTTCTTTGTGGTGAAAATTATCTATTTAATTTCTATTTGAATTTTGGAAGAAAGGTACTTACCTGCGGTATGGTGACTTGGTAACCCCCTTGTTTGCATTTGTCCTTCAGGTCTTTAATGCTTCCTATCAAAGGAAAAGAGAATCATGTCAAAAATTGTATTGAAATGGACAGTTGGACACGATACAATTTACCCTCATTTGAATTCGCTTTCTTGGGTATTTGACAACTCCCTTCCTTCGAATTTGTTTTCTTGTATGTTTGACAACTTCCTTCATTCGCCTTCTTCGCCTTGATTCTTCGGCATTATTTCAATATTTAAGGGCATCGTCCCTTAGATGCTTTGCCCCATCTATTGCATGCTTTTTTGGTAGGAGGTGTCGCCTTCGCGGTCAATGTACGCCTTTGTCTAAGAGAGACGAGACATGTTAGTTCGATCCCAAAATTGAATTGGTCTAATTTAGGAACGATACACCCTTTTTTGTGTTGAATCTAATGACTCCGCTTTATCATGCATCATGGGTAAGGGTTACTGCCCTTTCAGTAACCTGCCCTGTTTATCACCCTACAAAAAGGAAATGGAACATGTTATTTCCATTCTCGATTAAACTTAATTTAGGAACGATACGTCCTTTTGTGCTAAATTGGATGGTTTTATCACAATTTGTTGACGGGAGGAGTTGTCCCTATGATTAGATGTACTCCCCTTCAATGTATGTTGCCTCATCATGCTTTCTTGGAAGAAGTTGTAACCATGGTCAAACACATTATTTCACCTGCAAAACGAGAGATGGCACCAGTCATTTCCACTCTCAGTTGAACTAACTTGGGAACGATACAACACCTTTTATGTTGACGTGGATGGTTTCGTCTCATTGTATTTTCTTAGTCGAAAGTTTTGTCGTTGTGGTCCAGCACATTTCTTGATTTTGTATTGAGCCAATAGACTCCATTTCATCATGCTTCCTCGTTGGTGGTTTCTACCCCTCAAGTGATTTGCTCCATTCATCATCTTCTCTTTCCATCATATCCATCATCAAGCCACTTCCCAACTTTAAGTGACTAAATAGATTGTCACTCAAATGCCGAGAACATTGGAAGAGGTGTTCCAGCCATTTCCAAATTGATCCCATGAAAACAAACTGAGTGACAATGCTTCTTGCCTTGGTTAACTTTCCACTTAATGATGTTAATCGATAGAGACATGTCCTCTAGCAACATTCTCACTACTGGCTCTTGAATTGGTCATACTGAAAACCTTGTGTATTTCTTGAGTTAATGACTGACACCCCATGAGATCATGCGTATGAGCAAGCTCCAACCCTTCATTTATTGTTGGAGGTTCTTGAATTGAACTAGTCATTTTTCGCACCATATGCCTGCCATGGTTTCCCTTTATGTACAAGGTTGATAACTTGAGTCCAACATCGAGGGTCACAAACAAGGACATATCTCAAAACAGAATGCTCCGACAGATTGCAAGGAGTCGTTTTACAAAAATCAGTTTGCAAGTAACGTTCGCTCTCCTCTATAGTGACTTTGAGAGGAGCATAACAAGTAAACATTAATTGCCTGAATCCAGCGAGCTTTGTGGCTAGAACCAACGAATGCTTGAATGCCTTCCCCAAAAAAATTAGAAGCCAATAGCCAGGAATTCAAAAGATTGGCTGAACCAATGGCTACAGAAGAAGAAGAAGGTCCCCACGAGACGGTGTGACCACCCAACCTTTTCTCTATACAACTCAATCTCTTGCTTTGCCATTTGGGCGAATCTCTTCCTCCAGGCATTGATTTTGGTGACAATGAAGGAAGACATCGTTCTACTAGGAAGTGAAGCATTTGAAATGGCAGACTGAGTAATTGCCACGACAGTTGGCGGTGATTTAATTTCCGTCTTCTAAGGGAGATAACCACCAATTTTCAAAATTGTCCATTGTCACCTGTTCGTGAGAAAATGTATGGACAAATCAGTTTTGGGATAAATTGATTTCATTGGAACGATCACAATTTACCATCCTAGAATGCTTCTCTGATGCTTCCATGAAAATTCAACCCATATGGATAGCTTGCGGTATCTCCACTTGGACCCAAGCAAAGAACTGCTTATGAACTTGAATTTGAGTTGCAAGAATTACAAGAACATTCGATTGGGTTCGCGATCAAAACCCAAAACGCAAAACATGATTCCTACTAAGAATAAAGACGTTGACAAAGTACAAAGAACCCTTGCAATAAACAAATCTCGCCCTAGCTTCTAGGTCCACTTCTTGGTGTGGTCAAGCAAGAAGATTCCAAAGAAGGGCCGTTGTGTATAACCTTCAAAAGGAAAAACAATGTTAATACATGAATGAAAAAAGTGATCTCTCAATGAAGCCACCTCTTATAACGAAAGCAAGGCTATGATGCGGGCCCCATGGTCCCTATTTGCGGGGGTTCGATATTTCGCCAAGATTTCGTAGTAAGAGGAGACATCATTAAAAGATCAAATCATGGTCATCAATCGAATGCCCCTTTTATTCCGAAAGCTTCATCGCAAAATGTGGCATATCAAATTTGAAAGACTAATTTGTGATTTCAATTTTTGGAAAGACGATACAATTCTTGTTTTAAGAAAAATACACAAAATATGATTTGAATTCCGATTCCGAAATGTGAACAAGAAAGAGTTTTGTTGAAAATGTGATTTCAATTTTATGCCCCAAAATACAATCTTAACTTGGAAGAATTTTTATACAAAATGTGATTTTAAGCCCATCATTGAAAATTTAGATAAGGTCATCTGTTTTGTAGGACCAAATCGGAGATGTTTGAGATTCATGCTCAAGGCTCACTGTCAAGAGAGATTGTCAAAATTTTCAATTATAAACCTAGATCACCTAGGGCATTCGATTGATTTCCACGAATTTCAAAAATGAAATCTTCAACCAAAAGTGAACAAGCATTGAGAGGAGTCATACTTACAGCGGGTGATGATCATTTTTTCAAATCTCAAAGACATGCAGATGTAGTGCGTGGCTGATTCCTACTCTAGACGGCTTAACAAAGTGACGCTAAGAGGGTGATCTGACCGTCGTAGTCTCGCGTTGGTGTCAAGTCCTCTTAACTTCGGCTCAGTCGAAAGAGATACCCTATAGTCACGCGGTCTCGCCGACAAGGATAAACACTTACGCCACCAAAAAAGAATTTTCGGGGAAAAGAAATGCAACCTCTACATCGCAGTCTCGCGTTCGAGGTTGTATCCTTCTTAACACCATCCTAACGTATCCTATCGCAGCCCGGGTCTGGCAGCATGGTTGTGTGTGCCATAGTATAGTGCTAAAACATCTAAAGCATGCACAACAATTTATAAGCAAACAATGCTTTAAGAGTCCGAAAAAATAAACATTCATTCCCTAAATCCTAAATTTGCAAAACAAGAGATCAATGGCAAGAACATTCACGTTAGGGATGTATTTGAGCAAGATAAACGGCCTAAGTCCTCTAAAAATATTCCCCAGCGGAGTCGCCAAGCTGTCGCGACCTCCCCAAACCGGCCCCGCCGCCTAAGGGGTTTGGCTAATGGATTACTAAGTTAAACCTAACTCCAGCTCTCCCAAGCTCATACCAATTCACAACTTAAGTTTAAGTTGTTAACATGCAAATCGATTTCATCTATGAGTCGCCACTAATCGATTTTTGGTGGGTCGATTAGACACCCAAGTGAAGCACAGGAGAAATCCTTCACTTCTACGAACCAGAGATTCAATGGATATGGGGACTTGATTACACTAATTAACCAATTAGTGCCTTTGTGGTACCTAATCTTGCTCAATTCACCACCTAACATGTTCACACTAATCGAGAGTATTAAAATTCCAAGCTAAGGAAAACAACAACCAACATGCGAGCCCAATGTACCTAATCAATCACAGGCGAAGATAAATTAAACACGCAATTCAAGACACGAGAAGTCAAACACTGTACTAAACATACAAAAGGAGCAAACAAAGGCAAATTCCAAAGCCTAAACAAATTTTTCTCATTTTCTGGACCCTTGGAATTTTTCAGATTTTTTTTTGAATTTTTTAATGTTTTTGGATTTTCTGAATTTTTTAATGTTTTTTAGACTTTTAAATTTTTTTTGGATTTTTAAACATTTTCGAATTTTTTTGGAATTTAATATTTTTTAATATTTTTATTAATAAAATAAAATTCTGACCCGATCCACCCGAAACCTGACCCGACTCTCTCTGACTTGCCTGAGATCTTTTTCCTATTTCTTTTCAGATTTTCTTTTCCTATTTTCTCTCTTTTTTTGTTTCTTTTTTGTTTTTTTTTTTTTTTTTTTTATCATTCTTTCCTCCCCTACATGCTTTTTCCATGCACGTGGACTTCCTCATACAGTTCACCACCGAGATTTCTTCTTCTGCCGAGACCATGCCGAGACCACTTCTCGGCCTTCGTGAGCTTTTGCAGCCTGGAGCACCCTGTCGACCTGGTGAGTTTTCGCAGCCCAGAGTCTTTCTTTTTCCTTACTCGGTGAGCTTTTGCAGCTTTGAGCACCCTATTGACCTAGCGAGCTTTCGCAGCCCAGAATCTTTCTTTTTCCTTGCACAGTGAGTTTTCGCAGCCCGGAACACCCTGTCAACCTGGCGAGCTTTCGCAGCCCAGAGTTTTTCTTTTTCCTTGCCCAGTGAGCTTTTGCAGCTCAGAGCACCCCATTAACCTAGCGAGCTTTCACGGCCCAGAGTTTGTCTCTTTCCACGCCCGGTGAGCTTTCGCAGCCCGGAAAACCCCATTGACCTGGCGAGCTTTCGCAGCCCAGAGTCTTTCTTTTCCCTTGCCTGGTGAGCTTTCGCAGCCCGAAGCACCCAATCAAGCTAGCAAGCTTTTGCAACCCAGAGTTTTTCTTTTTCCTTACCCAGTGAGCTTTTGCAGCCTAGAGTCTTTCTTTTTCCTTGCCCAGTGAGCTTTCGCACCCCAGAACACCCTATTGACTTGGCGAGCTTTCGCAACCCAGAGTCTTTTTTTTTCCTTACCCGGTGAGCTTTTGCAGCTTGGAGCACCCCATCAACCTAACGAGCTTTCGCAGCCCAGAGTCTGTCTCTTTCCATGCCCGGTGAGCTTTCGCAGCCCGGAAAACCCCATTAACCTGGCGAGCTTTCGCAGCCCAGAGTCTTTCTTTTTTCTTACCCGGTGAGCTTTCGCAGCCCAGAGCACCTAATAAAGCTAACGAGCTTTTGCAGCCCAGAGTCTTTCTTTTTCCTTACCTGGTGAGCTTTCGCGGCCCAAGGTCTGTCTCTTTCCTTGCCCGGTGAGCTTTCGCAGCCCGAAAAACCCCATCGACCTAGCGAGCTTTCGCAGCCTAGAGTTTGTCTCTTTCCTTGCCCGGTGAGCTTTCGCAGCCCGAAAAACCCCATGTCCTGGCGAGCTTTCGTGGCCCAAAGTCTGTCTCTTTCCTTGCCCGGTGAGCTTTCGCAGCCCGAAAAACCCCATTGACCTGGTGAGCTTTCGTAACCCATAATCTGTCTCTTTCCTTGACCGGTGAGCTTTCACAGCCCGGAAAACTCCATCGACCTGGCGAGCTTTCGCAGCCTAGAGTCTGTCTCTTTCCTTACCCGGTGAGCTTTCGCAGCCTAGAAAACCCCATTAACCTGGTGAGCTTTCGTAGCCCAGAGTCTATCTCTTTCTTTGCCCGGTGAGCTTTCATAGCCCGGAAAACCCCATCGACCTGGCGAGCTTTCGCAGCCCAGAGTCTGTCTCTTTCCTTGACCAGTGAGCTTTTGCAACCTGGAAAATCCCACTGACTTGGTGAGCTTTCGCAGCTCAGAATCCGTCTTTTTCCTTGCCCGGTGAGCTTTCATAGCCCGGAAAAACCCATTTGACCTAGTGAGCTTTCATAGCCCAGGGTTTATTTCTTAAAAAAAAAAAAATCAATCACCCCTATTCCTCAAGTATTGTGCCATCCCATGCCTTCCCCCAATAAAACTTAGGTGTTTTTGTCTTTGAATGGAACTTCTTCGAACTCCCCTTAAAAAAGGAGCAACTGTTGACACCCAAATTTTGCCTAGTCGTTTAGGGTTTAATTGCATAGAAAATTAGGGTTTAGTTTTTAACCCCTAAACGAAAATATTTTCATTAAATTAATTGGCATATAGACTTTAAGCATATTAGAGCATGCTTTCATTGTTTAATTTCAAAAAAAAATTAAAAATTAAAAAATAATTAATTAATTAATTAAAAAAATTGAAAAAAAATTAAAAAAAATCTGAAAAAGGGGGGACCAGCATTACTCAATGCTGGCCAGCGCAGCACCACTATCATTAAATCAAATTAAATTAAAAAAAAAAAAAAAAAAAAAGGGGAAGAAAAGACGAAGCCAACGTTATTCAACGTTGACTCACTTTCTCTTCCCCCTAGACCAGCGTGCCTTCAGCCCCTTCTCCTCCCGGCATCTTCAACGTTTTTGGAAGCGGAAGAAGCAGCGAGATGCTGAGTGCAGAGGCCAGAACGCGGCAAAAACATGGAAGAGGAAGCGGACGACAACAAAGCAACAGGAGGTGGGCGCATCGAGGATGGCGCGACGCCTCCGACCTGCATCAAGGGAGTCATGCAATCGTTTTAGCCGAAAACGGGTCTGGCTTGGTCCCAAAAGTAGGAGCGACTGCTGACACTTGACGAAATGGGGGAGAGCACACTGATCCATGGCTCCCCTTTGCTAGAAATGGAAGGTGAGCGTCGCTGAGGGAGGGGTAGAGCAAGAGAGCCTTCCCCTCTGCTAGGCATAAAACAGAGAGAAAGAAGAGAGACAAAAGAAGAGGGGGGGGGGGAGATCGAAAAAAATTTTGGAGACCAAGAGCTCCCGAGAGAGAGAACAGAGGGTGAGAGGAGAGACACCTCGAGAGAGATCTTTGGAGGGTGAGTGCAAAAAACTGAGAGTTACCAGGGGGCTCCGAAAAACAGAGAAAGAGAGAGAAAAAGAGAGAGACCGAGAAGGAGAGCAAGAGAGAAAGGGCGAGAAAATCCATCCCGCTTGCCGGAATAGATGTGGTTTTCATCGGAGATCCACGTACTAGCCGCCATTTGTCGTCAAAAGACCACACGAACCAGGTAAGCTCCAAAAATGCTTTGTTTTTCCCTTACCTCTCGGGAACCAAAGACGTCGGATCTGTTCGGGGATCTTCGGATTCTTTGAATGGAAGTTTATAGTCCTTTCATACCGATTGAGGTCAACCTGAACATCGTATGTCAAAAAAAAAAATGCCACGAACCTTGTTAAAATCGGATCCGTAGCTCCATTTCTCAGTCGCCTCCCACGTGTTCGACAAAATGCCTAAATGAAGCTCTGAATCTGTTTTTGTGAAATCGACACCCGAAAGCTGTGTTATATGCTTGCATTGTTCTAATATAGTTCCTGCCTTTGTGCTTTCCTTCGATTTCGTGGCATACTTGTCGATCCCCATCGTCGGCCGTGGACGAGCACCTTTTGGAGACTTACTCCTCTCGCTGGAGCAATGCCCGCGGTTAGAGGCTGCCATGGTTAGTTTCCCATCCTTGTTTGGTGTGTTTTATGTGTGCATAGATTTAGAGTTTTAGATGCGGTCGAGATGTCGAGATGCAAAAAATGGAAGTCGATATCGGTGTTTGGTCGCCGGTGTCCCCTTTCGTGGCCGGAATTAGCCGACGGTTTGGTGGGTGTGGCGGTCAGCGGTGAGAGTGAAAATCCGATGTCGGTCGTTGGCGTTTGCAGCGCACGCCGTCGGTCGAAGGCCGAGAAGTGGTCACGGCATGGTCTCGGCAGAAGAAGAAATCTCGGTGGTGAACTGTATGAGGAAGTCCACGTGCATGGAAAAAGCATGTAGGCGAGGAAAGAATGATAAAAAAAAAAATAGAAAAACAGAAAAGAAACAAAAAAAGAGAGAAAATAGGAAAAGAAAATCTGAAAAGAAATAGGAAAAAGATCTCAGGCAGGTCAGAGAGAGTCGGGTCAGGTGTCGGGTGGATCGGGTCAGAATTTTATTTTATTAATAAAAATATTAAAAAATATTAAATTCCAAAAAAATTCGAAAATGTTTAAAAATCCAAAAAAAAAAATTAAAAGTCTAAAAAACATTAAAAAATTCAGAAAATCCAAAAACATTAAAAAATTCAAAAAAATTCTGAAAAATTCAAAGGGTCTGGAAAATGAAAAAATTTTGGTTGGGCTTTGGAATTTGCTTTTGTTTGCCCCTTTTGTGTGTTTAGTGCCGTGTTTGACTTCTCGTGTCTTGAATTACGTGTTTAATTTATCTTCGCCTGTGTTTGATTAGGTACATTAGGCTCGCATGTTGGTTGTTGTTTACCTTAGTTTTGAATTTTGATACTCTCGATTAGTGTGAACATGTTAGGTGGTGAATTGAGCAAGATTAGGTACCGCAAGGGCACTAATTGGTTAATTAGTGTAATCAAGTCCCTGTACCAATTGAATCTCTGGTTCGTAGAAGTGAAGCATTTCTCTCGTGCTTCACTTGGGTGTCTAATCGACCCACCAAAAATGGATTAGTGGCGACTCCTAGATGAAATCGATTTGCATGTTAACAACTTAAACTTAAGTTGTGAATTGGTATGAGCTTGGAAGAACTCGAGTTAGGTTTAACTTAGTAATCCATTAGCCAAACCCCTTAGGCGACGGGGCCGGTTCGAGGAGGTCGCGACAATCAGTGATTTGGATCGATTCTTTATGATTTCCGCAATTGAGACACGAATGATCCTAATTTCTTATATCAAATCCAAATTCAAAATGAATTTTGGAAGATTCACGTGAATTTGAGTCAATTTGATCAATTTAGTGATCCAATGATTAAGAAGTCTAAGAGTAATTGGTCCAATTAGTGCAATTCAACTTGATCCACTCTAGACTAATATTCAATTTGATGAATTGTAACTCAATTTGGTTAATTGGACTTCAATTAAATTTGTTAGTCTAGCTTGGTCATGCAATTACCCAAATTCAAGAGCAATTGAGACAAACCAGTTAAATTGGATCAATTTATGTATGAATTTCAAATCGGTTCAATCCAATTTGATTGAATTCGATATTAATGGGGTCAATTAATCATGATAGAGATCGAATTGTATCAAATTGGAACAAAATAAATCAAGGATTGAACCAATTCAATCATGCCAAATTCGGGGCTAACCGGCTTAACCCGGTTTGAGTCAAATTGAACCGATCCAATCAGACTAGCCATTTTCCGGTTGAAAATCCGGCGATCGACAATCCATTCCGACTAGCCAAGGCCAGCCCCATCCCTTTGAGCCCAAAAATGACAAAAATGCCCTTAATTGAAAATTACGAAAATGCCCCTAAGTAAAAATTACTAAAATGCCATTCCTTAAGGATTAAGCAAATTAATTATAGGGTAAGCAAATCAATCATGGCCATTCATTTAGAATTGATCATGTCCATCCATATTGCCATGTCACCAATCCTTAGCCCATAAGGAATATTCTTAATCATTAAAGATGTATTCTAGGCCATTGGATCAATCTAAGAGCTAGGATTCAAAGTTGAGAGAAGTATATAGTGTTTTTTCCCTCCAAAATTTGGGGGGACTCTCATTTTTCAGATTTAAATTCTCTCTCCTCACTCTCTCTCTCTCTCTCTCTCTCTCTCTCTCTCTCTCGCCGAACATTTTTTCAGCTGATCACCCCCTCACCGTCATCCCCCACGGTGCCACAAGGCTGATTGCAAGACCAGCCAACCTTGCTGGTGGCCAGAGCTCTTCTTTCCGACGAGTTTATTCCCACGGCAGCATCACCGGCATTACTGCCGGTGATTCAATCAGCCGGTTCAAGCGGTTGAACTGGCTGATCGGCGTTCCCTCCGGCGATTCAGAACCTCCAGCAGCATTCCTCGGTGTCTTCACGTCGCTGTGGTGGCCGGCTTCTCGTTGAACGGCCACCGGATCCCGTCTTTTGACTTGATTCTCCATTATTAGTTCACTAGTACGAGATCGAATCGATTCTCACTATATTTTATGCAATCTCTTCTCATAGGTTGTCCAGCTTTCCGAAACTTCTCCGTGCTATTTTTGATTTGAATACGGAGGCCAGATCGCTCGATTTCACGTCGGAGCATCGTTAAACAAGGTAAGTGCACTTGGACGTTGTTATGCAAATTTGTGTACAGAGAAACCTGCATGTTTGAGATGCCGATTTCAACTCATTAATGTCGAAATCTTGCGAAGTCATGAACTAGAGAATCCTAAAACACGTCTTAAGCTTCTATTTGATATATCGCATGTCTCAATCGGACTTGATTTGCTATGTCAAAACTATTTCGAAAGTTAATATCAGAATCTGGAATGTGATGTTCAAGTCTGTTTTGATGATGTCCTTATTGATGTTGTACTGTTCTGTGATTTTTCTGATTTTCTATGATCATTTTTTGAAAAATCCTTTTCTATGATTTTCTATGATCATTCATAACATCAAATTAGAAACAAGAATTTCTTTTGACAATGATGATATTGAATCCTTGTTCTCTGTCGATGAAAATTCCACTGATCAAATACTTTGCATCATTCCTTATTATCACATCCCCAGTGAAACAGATTCTAACTCGGAACCTGAAGAACTTTTCCATCTATCATCACAACCAGAAAATCAAGACCCTGGTATACATTCCAATCAACTTCATTGTCCCAACTTCCCAGTCAAAATGTATCTCTCAAAGTTTGCCAAACCAATTTCAGTCATTGCTCTCATAGATACTGGTGCTAGTGCTTCAATCCTAGACACTAAAGTTCTCCCTGAAGAATACTGGACTTCTTGTGTTCGGTATTTCAACTCTGCTTCAGGAGACACTTTTTCTACAAATGTTCGCACCACACCTGTGTCCATTCAGTTTTTCCCACAATGCTCCATTATTACTAAAATTCTTGAATCTAGTCTTCCTAATAAAGACTTGATTATTGGGTGGGATATCATGACTCAACTTCCGGACTTAAGGATTGTTCATGGAAAAGGACTTAGGTATAAAGACCAATTCTCTGAGTTCGTCAACATCCAAAGACTCTTTTCCATTCAAATGAGTCTGTTAGATCTAATCATGCAAAAACTATTGGAATCATGCTCAGAAAATCATTTCGAGTTCTCCCAAAAATGTTCTCACCCTTTGTGGAAAAATCCAGAATTCTATGTCCGACTCTCCTTCAAGAAAAATGAGGATATAAATCCTATAAAGGTAAGTCATTCGGGAATGAATCCAGAGCATTTGGCTCTTGCTCAAAAAGAATGCACAAAATTGTTACAACAATGCCTTATTGAAACTTCAAATTCTCAATGGGCTTGTGAAGCCTTCTATGTCAATAAACGTGCTGAGCAAAATCGAGGAAAAATGAGAATGGTGATCAACTACCAACCTCTCAATCTTTTCCTTCAAGATGATAAATTCCCTTTGCCTTCTCAAAATTCCCTTTTTGCGGGAATCACTAAAGCCCATATTTATTCAAAGTTTGATCTTAAAGCTGGATTCTGGCAATTGGGCATTCATCCTGATGACAGACCGAAGACAGGATTCTGTATCCCCAACCAACACTTTCAATGGCGAGTTCTTCCATTTGGTCTCAAGGTTGCTCATTCCTTATTCCAAAAGGCTATGTATCGCATATTCCAACCAATCTTATCCAACGCAGCTATCTATATTGACGACATATTGCTCTATAGCCCAGACGAAGAATCCCAATGTCAACTTCTTGAGCAGTTTACAGAAATTGTGAAGAAATATGGCATCATGCTTTCTCAAAAAAAGATGACAATTGCCCAAACAGAAGTTGAATTCCTAGGCATGCACCTTAGCAAAGGTACATATTATCCAGGACCGCATATCGCCAGGAAATTATTAAAATTTCCTGAAAATAATTTTACAACCCAGCAAGTTCAACAATTTCTTGGGATAATTAATTATCTCAGAGATTTTGTCCCGAATATTGCAAGGTTGTTAATTCCTTTGCAACTGATATTAAAAAAACATCCAGTACCATAGGGAAAGGCACAAACCAAAGCAGTTGCAAAACTCAAAGAAATTATACAAGATCTTCCCCCTTTCCAAATCCCATCCACAGGGAGAGAGAATTTTACAAACCGATGCCAGTGATGAATATTGGGCAGCCATATTGTTCGAAGAACTTCATGGTAAGCGACATCTTTGCGCTTACAAAAGTGGCAAGTTTTCTCAGGCAGAAATGCATTATCATTCTACCTTCAAAGAAATTTTGGCAGTAAAGAATGGAATAAAAAAGTTTGAATTCCATCATATTGGCCATCATTTTTTAGTAGAACTGGATATGGCTTCTTTTTCCCAAATGACCAAATTCAAGCAGAAGCAAATCCCTCATCCTCAGCTACTTAGATGGGCTGAATGGTTTTCGAAATATTCTTTCGAAACCAAACACATTGCAGGAAAGAAAAAGTGCTTGTAGATTTTCTTTCCAGACCGAAAGCATCAGCAGAAATCAAAATGTATATTCTCAGGCATTCCTTCCCGCTCCGGGTAGACAAGTATAAGATTGAACGGTTCCGAGACTGGCCAAGCTTGGACTATCCTCAAGAAATAATTGAGCAAATTGAAAAGGATAAGCTCATTGAAAATCTTGACAATCTCATGTGGCAACGCCACACAAACCTTTTTCGTCACCATGGAGGATCTATTCTTGGCTCTTCTGGATTACACTTGAGGTACCCTTTCATTCACCCGTTACTTTAGAGAAAAAATGATTTCCTTGACAAACTTAAATGGCTATTATGGTATCTAACCAACAAGTACGTAATAGCTATTGAGTTTCCTACCAGAAAATTTATTCTCCAATTGACCAACTTGCTCTTGGCTGATTACGTTCAGCTAAATGAACACGAGAAAAACCTTTTAACTGTGCTAAAATGGTTTTACCCTCCTGTTTATTGGAAACGACTCTTTCTTGAAGAGGTAAAAAAAGTTCGAAATGATCCGGAAATACACACTGTTGTACTCCTCTACCGTCCTTGGACTTTTGTGCATAATAATGGTACCATTTCCAATACTCCCGCCGCAGTAGGTACTACTACCTACAAGCCTCAGACAGAGCTCCAGTTTGCACGTGTTTATAAATCGTTCCCCAGTTGCATTGGTTCTGTTGAATATAATTACATGGAACTTCAAAGGATCCTATGCTAAGAAAATCGCATTATTCCCGAAGAAGCATGGGATTACTTCACACCCGTCTCATGGGATCACGAAGGATATTCCTCTACAACAAGATAAGCACTCAGAGAATACGAGCATGAACAGGCATAGATACAGCTCGGATTATCACAAGATCACGAAATGTCAGATATAGGAGATCCAGCACAGTCATCTCAAGATCCAGTACAGTTATCTCAAGATCCAATGCAGTCATCTCAAGGTCCATGGGGTGGACCACTCTCTCAAGACCCCTATGACTATGAACCATTGTCCTTATCCATTGGACTTGACGCTAGCTCCACATCTTACTACACACAACTAGGAAATTGGCCCCAACCAGTACCACAAAACGCTCTAAAAACTGTTCTCCCAGACCTTTTAACACATGCATCCTCTTCCTCGAACCCAGCGCCAGTTATTACTGAAGATAACTTCGAAACATATTCTGACACAGAGACAGATAGTAGAATACGAACGTGCAAATAGTTCAGACAGTTCGGACTATGACTACAACTCTGGATGGAGATAAGCTTGTACTAGAGTCCTGTTTCACCTAACCTATGTTCCACCTAACCTATAGATTTTAAGTGTTCTACGAGTAAGGGTGTTAAATAATGTACTTAGTTAGGTAAAGTTTGTGAAGTTTGTGGACACTAGTCCAATAATGTAACCCGTTCTAAGTGTGCTTTGTCTTACCTAGACCTTCGTCCAGCATGTATTCCCCAACGCTTATATAAGGCCGTGTAATCCTTCGGTTTGAATAAGAGGGAAAGTTGTAAAATCTCAATTCTCTCACTTTCCATGGCTCTCTAAAATTCCTTTCTTCAAAGCCTGGCATGATCCTCTAAGAAAGGTAGCTCGGCCAGTTAGGCATAACATCATCCTGGTCACTCTGAGCGTCTTTATACTCTGAGCTAAATTTCCGGGTAGTTTTGCAGTTAAAAGGCAGTTCCTGAAGGGCTTGAACAAGAGGTTCGCCCATGTGAAATAGCATACCTGCTGTAAGCTGACCTGGTTTTCCCTGGCTTTCAGTATAGATCCCCTCATTGGTATCAGTAAAGTACATCTTAATCTGTTTATCATAAAATTTTCATAAAATTCCAATCATGTTAGCATGGTACAATCTGCAATGTCATTGATGCATGAATCGAGTGACAAACTGGTTTCTGATTGACCTTCGTGTGTTCTCCAATTTTCATAAATTCGTGTGTTTGAAATATAAAAAAGTTTTCTTCATAAAAGTTCACACTGAGATTGAGATCTTTCCATTGACACTAATTTCATCAAAATCGAAATTCGTTTGAATTTTCAAAAGGAATTTTCATGATCGAATCAGTATCTGTGTTCAGATCTGATTTTCATTCCTTTTGAATCCAAAAGATGTTTTTCCGAATTTGATAAAGTTAGAGTCCTTTTTTGCAAAAAATCAAAATTACAAAGTTGTTCATTGGGGTCTCATTATGTTGACTGAAAATTTTGAGGGCCAAATATCAATTTTTGGAGGGTCAATTTGCTTAAAATTTCACATAAGGCCTTCTCGGGTTAAAGTTTGATTTGCAATTGAGTCCTTTTTGAAAACCGAATTTTATAAAAATTTGAATGACTTTTTAACAAAAACTCAAAACACGAAATTTGTTGCACACGAAGAATCCTAACTGCCTAAAAATTTTCACATGGTTTTAAGAAGATTTGTTATTTTTCTTGCTATTATTTTGAAATCCATAACAGAATCGGGTCCAGCCTGTCACCGAGAGTAAATTTGTCATTTTCAGGAAAATCGATGAGGATTTAGAAAAAATTTCTACTTAACTTTTAATCCTCATGTCATGAGCTTTTTAATGACACTCGAATCACTTCATTTGGACATCATTAGGGTAGCTAATCACATCTGAACATAAGCAATCCAAATTAGATAAAAACTAAATAAGTGGTCTCCTTATGAAGCCCACTTCTCATTGTTTGATTGGTTTCTAAATAAGGCCCATGGACCTGAATGCATGCTTATTTCATTGCTATGCATGTGTTTATTAGATGAATGTTAGGCTCGGTGCATGTTCGGTGGGTAGTCCATTGTGGTCATTTAGAACCCGACTTTAAGGGTTAATTGATATGAGTTGCCGTTTTGTGAATGCAAATGGTAGCCCATTATCAATAACCATTAATCAAATAATGTTAGATGATTAGGTGGGTGGTGAATCGAAATGCATGAAAAACAAAGGCCGATCCCGAGGCCCGTGTTTGATTATTGAATTGTTTGCACCATTGTTTTTCTTTGGTTGTTTCTTTGTGCATTGTTTGTCGTGAATGAATGTTATGAATGTAAACACCGATACCCGAGAGGCGGTCCATGGGTGGATAATCCAAAATGATAAAAAATCAAGGCAATTGACCGATGTCCAATCCGATCTCCATTTGTATTCATTTGATGATGGTAATAGACCGATGTCCGATCCGGTTTCAATTTGTGCTCAATTCATTCATCCCCGATCATGTCTTGGGTTTTCAATTTGTGTTGTAATAAACACTCGATGAGTTGCGAGTTTTTACTTTCTCGCACTTAGTATTGGCTCGTCTTTTCAATATTTTGAGTTTTTTTTATTTTACGAAATGTCTTTCAATACAATTGATTGTTTCTTTCTTTTTCTAGACTAAGATAGGATTAGTTTAGGATCTTAAATGAAAATACAAAAAACAAGATGCATGATCACCTAGTGGACTAAGACTTTAAACATGAAAATGGTAAAGAACAAATGCATGACAACTTAGATAACAACCATGATAAGTTTAGCGGTACCGAAAGGGCGTTAATAGAAATGTTAACGTAAGCTAGTCCCCGAACCTTTGATTTCTGGTTTTCGTAAAAATCGAAACGAAATTCCCACATTTCGATTGGGTATTTTAGCCGACTCCCGACCTATGCTAGTGGCGACTCCTAAAAAAGACAAAATTGATCCGCTGTCACGCGAGATATGGATTTAGGGAAGATCCACGTTCATGATCAATGAATCATATGGATAGCCAAAAAATTTGTACTTCAATAAAATCATTTTTTATGATATGCAATATGAACAATTTCATGAACACTTATCTCTAAACCCGTCTTACCAAGTTCGGCCCTCGTGAGGTAGGTCGCGACATATATCACCCTGGAAAGACCAACCTGGTAGCCGATGCTTTGAGTCGGAAATCTAGCAATGCACACTTGATGGTCAAGGAATAGACTTTACTGGAAAGAGTACGAGACTCGAAATTTAAGTTTGAAGTAAGTCAATTCTCGAGTTTGTTTGCCACTTTAAGAATAGAACCAGAAATCCAGACTAAGATTAAGGCTATACAGTCTACAGATCAAGAAATTCAAAAGATTCTAGATATAGATGTTACTAAGAGAAAATCGGACTTTCAAGTATCCGAGGATGGGATCTTGAAGTTCTGTGGACGGTTGTACGTGCATGACAATGTGGAACTTAAGAAAGAAATCTTGTCGGAAGCGCATCATAGTAATTATAGTATCCACCCCGATAGTACATAAATGAATTAGAACTTGAGAAAGTACTATTGGTGAAATGGTATGAAGGTGGACATAGCTAAGCACATAGCCAAGTGTCTGATGTGTCAGCAAGTGAAAACACAACATTGTAAACCTGAATGATTGTTGCAACCTTTGGAAATCCCATAGTGGAATTGGGAACATATTACTATGGATTTTGTTATGGGATTACCAAGGAGCCAAAGAGGCCATGACTCCATTTGGGTGATTGTCAATAGATTGACAAAGTCAGCACACTTCTTGGCCGTGCAAAAGGACTTTGCATTGGATCAGTATGCTGAGTTGCACGTACAACAGATAGTTTGTTTACATGGGGTACTAGTGACTATTACCTCAGATCGTGACCCTAGATTTACCGCCAATTTTTGGAAAAATCTGCAGATGGCATTAAGATCAAAGCTGCAATTTAGTACAACCTACCATCCACAAACGGATGGCCAGTCTGAGAAGACAATTCAGACTTTAGAGGATATGCTTCAGGCATGTGTGTTGAATTTTCGAGGTAAGTGGGAAGAGCAATTGTCCTTAGCAGAATTTGCGTATAATAATAGTTTTCAGCAGAGTATCGGAATGGCGTCATTTGAAGCGCTATATGGCAGAACATGTAAAATGCTCGTGTGTTGGGATGAAATGGGAGAAAGGAGTATAACCGGGCCAAAATTAGTTCAACAATTGGTTGAGGCGGTTAAGATCATATGCAAAAGACTGAAAACAGCTCAAAGCCGTCAAAAGAGTTATACAAACAGAAGGCGAAAACCTTTGGAATTTTAAGTAGGGAATCACGTATTCCTTAAGATATCACCCATGAGAGGAATGTCCTGATTTGGTAAAAAAGGGAAGTTGAGCCCAAGGTACGTAGGACCTTTTAAGGTTTTGGAAAAGATTGGAGACTTAGCTTATCGCCTTACACTCCCGCCAAATTTGTCGCAAGTGCATAATGTGTTCCACATATCGATGCTGAGAAAATATGAACCGGACCTAACTCACATGTTGAATTACGAAGAGATAGAAGTTGACGACAAGATGTCGTATATCGAGAGACCAATAAGGATCGAAGATCAGAAAGAACGAGTTCTAAGGAACAAGACGATTCTGATAGTTAAAGTTATTTGGGAACATCACGGGACAGAAGGCGTGACTTGGGAAAGTGAGGAGCTAATACAACGTCAATACCCTCACTTATTTGAGTAATAGGTTGAATTGTAAATTTCGAGAACGAAATTTTTATAAGGGAGGAAGAGTTGTGACATTCCGAAATCCGACCCACTTGGGGTTTATGAAATGGATGATTTACGAACGTGCTTATAGTTAGATCTCGCCCGGAATTGATCACTCTTGGGATACTAACCATTCGAGAAAAGGCTAATTAGGGATTTAAATTCGTGCGACTAAAGAAACTCTATCGTGAATCGACTTTCAACCATAAAATTATCGAGGTGACATTTTGAACCAATGTAGGCCGATCCAAGGATTGTTAGGGATCGATTCGCCGCTGTCATATTAGTGAATCACCGGTGATTCCACTTGACCACGAGATGAACTAATGAATGACTCTAAACCTATACCAAACAATCACGCCCGTCAGAACTAGCGATCGATCCTCGCGATTAAGTGATAACCGAGGTCGTCACGATCCGAGTGAACTTGAATGTGGATTCACTATTGGCCATAGGTCAAATGTGCGAATTTTCT
Organism: Syzygium aromaticum; assembly: GCA_024500025.1. NCBI lineage: Eukaryota > Viridiplantae > Streptophyta > Magnoliopsida > Myrtales > Myrtaceae > Syzygium > Syzygium aromaticum. The sequence goes on along the minus strand of CM044891.1, from coordinate 4,580,011 downwards.
CAAAAGCTATCCGTTAGTTCGAGATACGCTCAAGTTACGTTAATTAAATTTGATCATTAATTAAAGACCAAGATTAGGTCTCGGAAATTATGAATGTCACGACAGGATAATTGGACGATGTTGTTATTGGCTTAGTCAGCCTTAATTTTGTTCGAATTCTTCAAAAAAATTCGAATTTTGGCAAGAAATGGAAAATTACCGTTTTACCTCTGGAATTTTGTTAAGGCCAAGTACAATGGGGGAGGGGCATTTTGGTCATTTCACACTAGCTTTAGAAATATAAATTTTTGGACAATTTTGCCCTTAGGAATTTTGTGAAATTCCAATTTTACCTTTGGATATTTTTGGCAAGGATTAATCTGGACAGTCAATCTTAAGATAAGATCGAATCTTGGCCGTTGATTCGAAATTCGAGAGAGGGGTATGATGGTCATTTTGCATGGAGATTAGACACCAATTATTGGCCTTGGATTATTTAATCCCATTTTTCTCTCTTTCCCCTCACTTTCTCCCACTCTCTCTCGGCATCTCTCTCTCTCTCCCTTCTGGCCAAGCTTCCCCCTCTCCCTACCGTGACCGTGGCCAACCGCCTAGATCGATCACTGCCGTCGTCCACGAGTTGGAGCTACCGCCGTGGCCACTCACCATCACCACCACCACCGTCTCACGCCTCTTTCTTCCCTGTTTTTGTCCCCACCGAAACACCATCATCCTCATTCAGTCCTGTCCAGCCGTGAAAGACCAGTCGTTGTCCAACCACCACCGTCCGTCAAGCCATTCGCCGTCGCCGTTCGCCGCCGTGTGATCGCTGGCTAGCTGCCCCTCCCCTTCAGCCAAGCTAACCTAGATTTCCATGTAAGTAGCATCCTAAACCTTATTTAGGATATCCTATATCGATAGACTTGATTAGGGGCTGAATCGAGTGGATTAGTGTTGGTTTAGGGGTTATTTAGGGGCTGTTTAAGGATTAACTTGGTGGACTGATTTGGGGACTGGAATTGGCTGAGTTGTGAATGAATTTGTGATGTTTCGAGATTGACTTGATGTTGAGTTGAGTGTTGGAAATCGTGGATTGAAATGACGAGCATATGGTCTAATTTATGGACTAATTGTGTCGGTTTGGTGTCTTGTGATGTGGCTGGTTTGTGGTGCTTGTTATGGCTTGAAATAAGCATGGAAATGTTGAATTTATGCCCATGAAGGTGGCTGTGATTGTGGGCCCGATAGTGGCCTTGTATGCTCGTTAGTCTATGAAATAATTGATTGAAATATGGACTGTTGTATTCGCGCATGGGCTGAATTGAATTGATCGTTAATTGGCTATGATTGTGTTTTAATTAAGCATGTGAAATGCGTGAGGTTCGATGCGTGCATGGACTGAATTTGATCGGTTGATAATTTGGCATGTTGATGTGTAAATTGAGTGAGTGAATGAATGAGAAATTGTGTGAAATGTCATGCATGAGGTCACGAAAATCCCTGAGATGGTACCATAACGAGAGGAATTGTGCCGTCCTGAGGCGGTACTTTTACGTGGGACGATTCTCGGTATTACCGGAAGATTGCCAACCTGAGACGTGTACTTCAACGCCAGTTGTGCCGTAGGTGGTGGATGTTGAGCCTAAGGCAGTACCATTATGCGGGCTAAGAAGTGTTGTGAATATGAAATGGTCGCTGTGGACTTGAGACGATATTATAACGCAGGTTACTGGCGAGTCAAGTGAAAAATAGTGTGATGAGACATGAACGATTGTGTGGAATGTGGAATTGGAAAGGCTATGTATTCGATTTGTGTTCCGGGCATGAAATTAAATTGGAATGTGTATGTGGTTGGAAATTATATATTTGAGACTAACTTGCAGATTACACGTATAAGGAGCCTAGGTAAGTGTGATTGTGTGCCCGTGATGTGTTTAATTGAGTGTTATGGTGTTTGAACTTGTCTGGAGGTATGTGTTAGCTTAAGTGGGGTTTAGGGTGTTACTTGCTGAGACGTGTCTTATGGTTGTTTCAACCAAATAATTTCAGAACCTCGGCCTAAGCCATGAATCTACCACCATCACCGCCCCAACGTTTTGGAATACCGATGCACACCGACCATAATGTTGTAGAGTACCCAATTGAGATCAAGGCAGATTTGAAGCCCTCAGAGGTGTAGGTGGCTCAGGGGAATTTAGACTCAAGTTCTGAGGAGTCAAACTCGAAGTGGACGCCATCTAAAGGGCATAAAGGCTAGTTTAGGGGTTGAGTGAAGGCCTTTTGAAGTGTCCCATTTTTTACAGTTAGGGTACCCAGGCTATTAATCCCTTTTGATATCAATGGTGTATAATTTAGAAGCTCGGTGTACATGTATATTATGTGGATTGTATATGGTGGATATTGTATAAGTTCGAATAAGTAATTAATGTTTATTCTCCCTTGTACCCCGGGTCAAATATTGTCTGGGTATTTGTAGCTTTCGCTGGTGTTTTATATCTCTGATGTGCGGATTTGGGTCGGCGACTTCCTAGGACGTCGCAATATTTGACCAAAGAGGTGTGTCGCGTGCTCGAAGAGGTTTGGGGTGTGACAGGCACAACTTTGGAGTATGGAGTGTCAAGATACATGCGCTATTGATAACCCAAGGTTTGGCCAAGGCATTAGATGGCAAAGATGGGTTGCCCATTATAATAAAAGCCATTGATAAGGAAGATTTAATGGAGAGAGCAAGAATATAATCCTGTTGAATTTATTGGATGAGTTAATAGAGTTGGCTATGGAAAAGGACACCGCGACATTATGGGCAAAATTACAGGTACTCTAGGTAACGAAAGGTTTGAACAATCGCTTATATATGTTGAAGATGATGATTCAATTTCGATACACTAAAGATACGTCTATCAGAACCCACCTAGATAAATTTAATAAACTTATGATGGATTTGAAGAATGTCGGTAAGATACTTGATGATGAAGAACAGAACATGATGTTGTTGGCTTCTTTATCGAAATCATGGGAGCACTTTACTGATTCACTGCTATAAGGGCGTACTACGATTATTTCGGAAGAGGTAAAGTCTGCTTTGTTTTCTAAGGAGTAGCAGAGAAAGTTACGTGATGATAGTCTAGTGCAGGATGTAGCATGAGGATTAGTGATTCGAGGTAGAAAACAATGTTGGAGGTCCAGTAGCAACAGAAGTAAAAGCAGGTCGAAGTCACGCCGTAGAAAGTCCAAGGGACGCGTGAAGTGCTTTGAGTGCACGAAGAGGGGCATATCAGAAGAGATTGTCCAAAGCGGAGAAATAGAGGTAACAAGCAGAATGCTATAAGTAGTGTAGTGAACGTTGCTAAGAAGAGCACTAGTTGAGGGGCACATCAGGAGAGATTGTCCGAAGAGGAGAAATAAAGGTGACAAGCAAAATGCCACAAGTAGTGTGGTGAACATTGCTGAGGAGAGCACTAGTGGAGGGGCATATTAGGAGAGACTGTTCGAAACGAAGAAATAAAGGTGACAAGCAGAATGCCACAAGTAGTGTAGTAAACGTTGCTGAGGAGAGCACTAGTGGAGGGGCACATTAGGAGAGATTGTCCAAAGCAGAAAAATAGAGGTGACAAGTAGAATGCCACAAGTAGAGTGGTGAATGTTGCTGAAGAGAGCACTAATGATGCAAAGGCTGTTTTGTGTGTGACTACTAGTTCGTCAGTAGATGAATGAGTGCTAAATTCGGGGTGTTCTTATCATATGATGCCTCATAGGAACTGGTTTACTACTTACTAGGCCACGGATGGTGGTAGAGTTCTGATGGGAATAACGCAACTTGCATGGTTATGAGGATAGGGACAGTTCGGATTCGGATGCACGATAGGGTGGAATGTACACTAACAGACGTGAGACATGTATCGGAGTTCAAGAAGAACCTTATTTCACAATAGGGCACTCGATGATATCGGGTGTAAGTATACAGTTGAAGGTAGAGTGTTGAAGATCTCTCAATGTGCCATGATAATGAAGAAGGAAAAGAAAGTGAGTTCTCTCTATCATCTATTGGGAAAGATCGTGACTGGAGCTTCTACAATTTCATTAGGTGAGTTAGATTCTGACTTGATTCAGTTATGACATAGGTGTTTGGGGCACATGAGTGAGGCATGTATGGCGATGCTGAGTGAAGGGGGTTGTTGAAGGGTTAGAAGATAGGGAAACTGGACTTATGTGTGCATTACATTTTTAGGAAGCAATGCCAAATTAAGTTTACTTCAGTTATTCATTCGGTAAAGTGACCAATTGAGTACATTCATTCAAACGTCTAGGGCCCATCAAAGGAGGTGCTCGATATGTGCTAACATTTATCAATGACTACTCGAGAAAGGTATGGGTATACTTTCTAAAGCACAGATCTAATGTATTTGATCGGTTCAAGAAATTTAAGACATTGATTGAGAAGCAATCAGATAAACAAATCAAATGCTTAAGAATTGATAGCGGCATGGAATTCAGTGGTAAAGATTTTACTGAGTTCTGTGAGAAAGAGAGGATTGTGAGACACCGCGCAGTGCCCGGACACCACAGCAGAATGGCATTGCAGAACGGAAGAACAAAATTTTACTGGTGCGAGCTCGGATCATACTTTCGCATGCAGGACTAGGTAAGGAATTTTGGGCCAGAGCAGTGAACATGGCATGTTACCTGATAAATCGATCTCAATCATCTGCTAAGTGGAAGACTCCTGAGAAAGTATGGTTCGGGGAAACCGTTGATTACTTTGGATTACGAGTATTCAGATGTCCTACGTATGCTCATGCGAGTTATGGTAAGCTTGAGCCAAGGACGAAAAAGTGCATATTTATGGGTTATGTATATAGGTTGAAAGGCTATCGGCTATAGTGCATTAATCCCATATCACTCGGTTTTCTAATCAGTAGAGACGTGATTTTCTATGAGACTGAAATGCTTTAAAGGAGGAGTATTGAGACACAACCAGCAGAGTAGATGAATCGTGGTATTAGTATTAAGGTGGAGATTCAGATAGAGACTCTAGAGACCTTGGAGGTAATAGAGGTTGAGAGTACAGATGAGGCCGCAGTTCCTAAAATCGGTAATACTGAACAACTAGCAGAGTCATAGCACACTATAGCCACGGGCAGACAAAAAAGGCAAATTAAACTATCGATACATTATAGTTATAAAGATATTGTTTATACATTGACTATAGGTAACGAGATGGAGACAAATGAGCCATTTTCTTACTGTAAGGTGATGGCTAGCTCTAAGTAATCACAGTGGCTAGGGGCTATGAGTGAAGAGATGAAATCACTCCATCAAAATTAGACAATAGAGATGGTCAAAGTACCAATGAGCTAGAAGATTGTTAGAAGCAAATGTGTCTTTAAACGGAAGGAGGGCATTCCTAGTGTTGAGGCAGCAAGGTATAAAGTGAGACTTGTTGCGAAGGGGTACACACAGTAGGAGGATATTGACTACAATGAGATGTTCTCTCTTGTGGTAAAACATATTTCTATATGTGTTTTACTTGCCTTAGTTGCTACACAGGATCTCGAGCTGGAGCGGCTAAATGTAAAAACGGCGTCTTTTCATGGTGAGTTGGAGAAGCAAATTTACATGATGTAACCAGAGGGATTTCTTATTCCGGGTAAGGAAGACTATATTTGCTTACCAAAGAAATCTTTGTATGGGTTGAAATGGTCTCCTATCCAATAGTATAAACATTTTGATGTGTTTATGGCTAATCATGACTATTCGAAAAATCATATGGATAGCTGTGTTTACTTTAGGAAATTGGAGGATGAGTCTTTAATATATCTGTAACTCTATGTGGATGATATGTTGATAGTAATTAAGAATATGTCTGATATTGATGTGCTGAAGGGCTAGTTAAGTGCTTAGTTTGAGATGAAAGATTTAGGTGTTGTAAAGAAAATATTGGGTATAGAGATTTTATGTGACAGGAATGCAGGAATTTTACGTTTTTTCTCAAAAGAAATATATTGAGAAGATTGTTGAATGATTTAATATGCAGTCAACGAAATCTGTGAGTACACCTTTAGTGACACACTTTAAACTTTCAGATAAGTTATCACCACAGACTGAAGAGGAGGAGGAGCGTATGGTCCGTATTCCTTATTTTGGTGCAGTGGATAGTACTATGTATGCTATGGTATGCACTAAGCCTAATATTTCACAAGTAGTGAGCATTGTTGGCCATTACAAGAGACATCCTAATAAATCTCATTGGAGAGCTGTGAAGTGGACCCTTAAAAATTTGAAGGAGACAACATATGTTAGTATAGTGTACCGAAGGGATGGCAATAGCAGTGAGACCACTGATTATGTGGATTCGGATCATGCCGGTGACTTGAATGAACGCATGTATTTAGCAAGGTACGTATTTACACTAGCAAGCGGTGCAGTTAGTTGGAAAGCATCATTACATGATCACGTCGCCATGGCATTGACTTTTATAGTGAAGGAGGCGATATGTTTAAAAGGTTTGTTCTCGACTTTTGGGTTAAAATAGAAAAGTGTTAATGTATACTATGATAACCAATGTGCGATATATCTAGCATATAATCATATTTATCATGAGCGAATAGAGCATATCGACGTATCGACATCAGGTAAGACCAGAAGCCACCATCATTATGTCATTAGTCGTTGTTTGGATTTGCCTTTTAATTAATTTCTTTTAAAATGTAGTTTAGTTGTAGCGATGACAAAGAGCCAACATAGACGATCGACAGTTTGTTGAAAAGCAATGTTTTATTTAAGTTCTAAGCTTTTGTTAGTTGGTTAAAATAACCATAATCTGCGTTATTGATTGCCACGAGCTTGGCCTATCCTACAATTAAGACAATATTCCCTTTCTGCATTATTGTTGCGCAACATGCTTGGATTTAATCAACATTTGTGGATACGAAAATTATTTTGGTGTAAATGAGGCACAAATGTATCAATTTGAAATTTTTGGTGATATTAACCCTAAAATTGATAATGGGATTAATCAACATCATTTACTCTTGATGAAAGTCGAACTTCGCCAATGTACTAAAGACAATGATGTACCATTCTAACCTAAGTTTATGCTCCCCGCACGAACAAACAATAAGTTAATTGTCTCTAGCAAGAAACGTTAAGTCCGTGATTTTTCTGTTCTTGCTATTTAATCTGTGTACAACCATGTCGCACCAGAAGAGAAAATGACATTTTCCTACTTTCTTTAGTTTATTGATCAATTATTTTTTTTTTTTTGGTGTAAAATGTAAGTAGTATATAACAGATGGAGTACAGCAGCTTAGGGGCATTTTCCTACTTTTTTTTTATTGATCAATTATTGGCTTAGTCTCAGTCTACCCTTAAATTACTCTTGATGAATTGCTGGCGGGCTTGATCAAGGTACATTTCCCCTTCCTCATAGGGAAAAAAAAGGGTATAAACACGCCCTCAATGCCCGAATGGTAGTACCTGATTACGTAATTCATTACGTGGCTATCCTTTATCTCCCCTAAAGTAAGCCAAGTTGATCAGCTAGTCTTCGTCAACATAAAAGTTAGGCTTCTTCCCTGGAGTTTTGTACTTTATTATATATTTGTTGACGGAGAAATCCAAAGCTTTCGAATGCTCGTGTGAACTGTTGAAACTAGAGTCGTCGTAAGCGAACGAAGAAACAAGTTAAAGCTATGTACGTCCAAATAGTTTGGAGAAAGATGCATGACTTTTCCTCGCTCTTCGATTGAGAGTTTTCGCCGAACTTGGGCCTAAGGGAAAAGATAGCTTCGGCCTTTTCTTAAATGGAAAACATGTATTGGGTCTGAATTGAGGAATCTATTATGCGTTCGACAGCTTATTTGGTTTTTAGGCCTTTTCCCCTCTTTACTTAGGAATGTCATAGCTAGGGCTTTATATTTCCTGATTCACACATTGATTCCCAAAACATGGGAATTTGTACTATATTAGTCCTAAACCTTTTATGTATTGAGCTAAAAATTACTGTATGATATGAATTTGTCATGTCAATTAATGCATGATAATTTCGCAAACGAATTTAATATATTTAGCATTTATTCTTCTAAATTTAATCTGGAAATGTCATGAGTTTTTCAAGTAAAAACTTCCTTTTCCCTAAATCATTACACATGATATACACTAAAACATTTTTGACAAACATTATATCACTCAAATGTCTGATTATTTCAGAGAAAATTGTCCAAAAAATCTCAAACCTATTGTATGGCGATTAATTCAGTCCTAAACATTTCAATTATGCCAAGTTAGTCCTAAATATTTTAATGAATTAACAATGTAGTCCATCCTACTAATTTTGACTGGAAATCGTGGTCCAGTCAGTGTTTGTTGTCCTACATGACGCAATCAGCGTTGAAGTGGATAATTTTATAATTTTTCAAAATAATTTTTGAATTTTTTATTTAATTTTTCTTTTCTTTTCTTTTCTTTTTCTTCACAGGGCCGGCAGGGGTTATTGGCCCCTATGCCTAGGCCACGAAAGCCTCACCAGCCACGGGGGCGAGGGTTGCGGCTCTTGCGCAAATCTTGGCAAGGGCCACCACGTCTTTGCTGACCATAGCGACGATAGCGCGAAGGCTGTGATGCCCTTGCTATGGCCCCTAAGGGCCTAGGCAAGGACTCACGATGCCCTCGCTAGCCACAGCGTGGGCTCACGAGCCCTCCCCCAAATTCAACAAGTTGCGACTGTCGGCTAGTGGTCGAAAGTCCCATAGGCCCTGTAAAGAAAAAAATTAAAAATTGTCCACGTTAATACCAGCCATACCACGTAAGATGGTTGGCATTGACTTCACAATGTCAGCGATTTCTGGCCAAAATTACGCAGAAAGACTACATTGGTAATTCATTAAAAGGTTTAGATCTAAATTGGCAAATTTTCAAAAGGTTTAGGACTAAATTAGTACAATTAAAAGATTTAGGATTGAATTAACAAATTATCAAAAAGTTTATGACTAAATTGACACAATTGAAAGGTTTAGGGCAAAATTGGCTGCCATACAATAGGGTTATGACTTTTTAGACAATTTTTCCTAAAATAATCGGACATTTGAGTGACATAATGTTTGTAAAAAATATTAAGTGCATATCACGTGTAATGTTTTAGTAAATGGGACGTTCTTACTTGAAAAGCTCAACGGGTCAAACGGACATTTCCAGACTAAATTTAGAAAGATAATAGTTTAATATACAATTCGTTCACGAAATTATCACACAGTAATCGACATGACATATACAAATCAGATAGTAATTTTTCCAAGCTGGACATCCACATTGACAAAATTTCATCCACATCGTACTTTGACGCTAAAGACATTGCCTAAATTTTTTCACGAAAGTGTCCATATAAGGTCTAAGATGACTAAGTTTTATCCACCTGATCACTCAGGCATCGTCTCATGGTCACATCAGTGTGTTTGGCCTGAATTTGGTGTCCGATGGACATCATTATTATAAGATTTGTTGAAAAGTAGAATAATTTGATTAGACAAATTAAGATTACATAGAGTTAATTAGAAAAAAACGTGAAAATAAAATGACGAGACGGTTCTAGAATATCAATGGACCCAGATAGTTAACACCCTCGTAATAAATGGGCCAGCAGGCCTATGCCGAGCGACGCTAGCAAGCCACGTTAATTACGATACATGAGCCAGCCTCATATCTGTACTTTAGTCTTACCCAATAAAAAAGACAATGTGCGGGCACAAAATTGATTTCGGACCTATCCAGTGGTGTTGTCGGGCTTTTGATCGAGGGAGGGTGAAATTCATCCATGAAATATGGAGCCAAAATAATGTGTAAAAAAATTATAAGTCTCAAATTGAAAATTTTGTGAATTGTGTTCTTAAAACGAACTTAAATGGTTATTGGAACAAGAAATTTTTTTTTCTTGATGAGCACAAGGAATTGCCTCTGGTGTGCGAGAGTCCCGAGAGCAGTTGTGTCCTCCTTTTTCTTCACATCAAGCTTTACTTCATCAATATGTTATTTGCTTGAAATTCTCATGAAGCTCAATGTTAAATCACGCTAATTTTTTCTGCTTCTTCTTTTTGGGTCGCGATTCAGTTCATGTGCTCCAAATAATCAATAATCATACTAAACAAATTAAAGTTGAAAGACCATCCACGAAACAAAAAATGTCTATGTGCCCGGGTAGGGAAAATTATCAAAGCAGTCATAAACCTATTGCAATTGTGCTAATTCAGTCCTAAATCTTTTGTATTTGTGTCAATTTAGTCCATTCGGCCAATTTTGACCGATTGGCGCTGATGTGCATGTTGGCCAGCACCGGCCCTCCGATCGACGCCGACGTGGAAATTTTTAAATATTTTTTTTTTCAAATGCTATTTGATTTTCCTTTTCTTCTTCCCCTGGCCGGTCCAGCAACTGGTGACCAGTGACCGACCAGTGACCACTGGTGAGGCTCTCCCTCACCGACACTGGCGAGGGCAAGCCTCAACCTCACCATCGAGGGTGAGGTCGGCCGAGCAATGGCCATGGCATAAGGCCGCTCGACCTTGCCCAAATCTGGGAGAGGCTGAGCGGCCTTGCCAGGGCCACTGCTCGCCTCACCGTTGCCTAGATTTGTGGCGACGCCGAGGTGAAACAACCATGGCGAGGCCGCTACTTAGTCAACCTCGCCCTTGCCATTGCCGGCAAGGGTGACCTCACCATTGGTTGCTAGCCTTAGCCCTTGGCCAGTCGCCGGTCGCTGGACCAACCAGGGGAAGAAGAAAAGGAAAAAAAATTTTAAAAGTTGCCACGTCATCATCGACTAGATAGCTGGCGTCTATATCAGCGTCGGTCGGCCAAAATTGGCCGGATTGACTAAATTGACACAAATACAAAAGGTTTAGGACTGAAATGTAAAAAAAAAGGCTTAAGACTAAATTGGTACTATTGCAATTGGTTTAGAAATGTTTTGATAATTTTCCTTGTCCGGGTACGAGTTGTTGAGCAGGGAAAACTCTGACTCAACCTAAAGTCATTGAACAAATGTTTGTCTGACTTGGCCACCCCCAGAAATTCCAATTTTCTTCCTGGCACAGGATGATGGGGCACCACAGAAAATTCGACCGTTTATGGTAATTATTTAGAGTTTCGGTGACGATTGTAAGTGTTGCTAAAATATTTACCAGCGGATTTCACAATCGCTACTATAGGCTGTCGCTAAAAGTTGTAGTGGCATTGTAGCAATTGCAGGTAAAATTCACTATACAGTAATAAAAGTTCGAAGGTATAGCAGCAACTGTCACAATGATTACAATCGTTGCTAAATGTCAGATAAAAACTTCTCGACTACATACTATCAATTTACTACATTTTCTAGATTCAAATTAATGTATTTTCTTGTAAGAATTTAAATTCATCCTCTAAAATAACGTTATGGTAATATTAGACATGACCCTCGACTTTGTTTTGATACCAATTTTGGAAAGAAAATTAGAATATAACATAACACTATATGTTTAGCCAATATATTAACCAAAATTAACATGCTTAGATAAAACAAAACAATTTTTTTTTCTGTTCCAAAAAAAAGGGCAATTATGAAGCTTGTAAAATAAAAAAAAATTATGAGCATTTGCAGCAAGCGAGATGCTAATGGCATTCTGCGAAACCCTTTTATTGGAAAGGGTTAAGAAAGAGTTCAAAGATACTTAATATATCATTAGGATTCCATGTTTAGTGCCCATACTGGTCTCCGTTTTCATTCTGGTGGGAAAGGGGCACAAATTTAGGACTGTTATTGATCTGGACCCATATTGGTCTATAGGTTTGAGATTTACTGAGTGTTAGTTCTCTATTACAAATTACGGTAACGCTATGGTATATCTGCGATCAAGCCTTCCTCCTTGAGATTTTTTCTATCTAAAGTGAGGTAAGAGACGAGTGTCGTATTTATTCACCCTTAGTCCTAATTACATAGTTGAATGCTTGTGCAACCTTCTTTCAGTCCACCAACTAATCTTTTGATTTTCAAATCTCAACTTGCTGCAGTCTAGGTTCTCTCTGTCCTTCCAGTTCCTTCTTTACCCTAACATAATTGCTCATTTCTGGCACATGAGCACCACAAGTGCCCTGGAAAGCAGAATAACAACGTTAATTCTTAACTTTATACAGTTCATAATGCATATTTAATGTTCTATGATAGCTGTAGGTACGTCAAAACCTTGAAATATGAAGGTTCCGTTGATCCTGTCTTCAGAGATCTGTTTACATTTTGCATTATCAACTTCATGGACAAGAGTCATTGGACAAGAAAAACCTTCATGGACAAGACAGAATGTAATAGGATGCTTGCATCTGTATGTCAATTTGTAAAAGCATGATCATACCTTGGGTGCTAATTCCTGAGTTATTTCATGTGATGATGCTTGTCTAAGTAGAGTCTTGAGCCGTTATCCACGGGGTTGGAAAAGAGAAGAAAAGTGTGATGTCACTACTAAATACATAGAAGTGGATCCTCTTTTCATATTCTTTGACCTTGCATGTTTTTACGCCTTTGCTCCATCTTGGTATTCACAGTCCATGCCAATTGTTGGGTTTAATGAGCACTGTCCTTGACTTCTCGTTAGTGGTAAGTGATTTTTCGATAATTTCTCTCTCTACATAATGAGAATTGTCTCTCACGCTTTGAATTGATCAAGCATGTGTCATACTAATACGCTGTGTCTATCCACTTTTAGATGACACTGTGTCGAAGGGGAAAAGAAATTATGAGTCCAACCCTTTTGCACTAGCTTTATCTTTGGAATGTCGACCCATGATGATGTATTAGTAATTGGAAGCAAGCTAGTCTTACTTAGGAGTGAAAAAATTCCAATCATTGCTGTACTCATGTAGCGAGAGTCGGAAGAAAAGAGATTCTGGCGTAGTATTGGAAATCGTCTCTATTACCATTTTTCTGTCTTGTGCGTATGAAAAGAAAAAACAAGAGAACAGAACCAACCTAACCTGGTTAGTCATATGATAATTCGATTCTGTATTTGCGGCGAGTTCACAATTCCAATCTATCTATGCGCAAAAAAAAAAAAAGACCCGACCCGACCTGGGCCTTGGGTGTATGCTGAACAGGGTCTCGAGGTGGGTCTAGATGGGTCAAGCATGACCCTATAGGTTTTGAGTCTTGTCAGGTATCATGAAAGCCTGACCTGACCTAATCGATTAACACCCCTGGTGAAATATTCCATATCCCTACGTTGAAGAAAATTTGCTGTTGACATGCTTTTGATTTTACTTTGCTTTGGGAATTTTGTGGCAAATGGCACGACCTATATATTTTTATATGGTAGAGGTCTTGATACTCTTATCAATGAATATCATATTAAATATTACTCCATTGAATTTGTCTGCCTTTCTCAAATTACATTTCAGATTTTACGTGAGGACCACACGCATACATCCTATGCTACTATTTGATTCAGGTTTGTCAAGAGCGATAATTGAGGAAAGATATTTGTAACTCTGCGAAATTTCGGGGAGTATCATGCGGGATTGAGCAATCTCTCTCTATCTTTCTCATCTATATTCCTCTCCTCTTTCTTATTCTCGAATTTTCCACTAGGAATATAGTGAAACCAATGATTCTTGGGTCATCTTCGTAATGCTTATGTGCACATATTTCGCTTTTCCTTTCCCAAAATTTGATTTGCGTGGAGCTTAATTTACTTCAATATCAGGCTAATAACGAACTCGATTCATTCCAACGCCATTGTGGTTGGTTTTGGCGATTACTTGAATATTTGGATTTCTTAGGTGTCGGTCTTTTGCGTATTCAAATTGGTTTGGTACATGTCATCCACGTCTGGTCAACTCGAGTTGGGTGGGATTGATCATCGGGGAAAGAGCAATCCATGTCTATTCTCGAGGTTAATTCCCAAAAGCAAGTCATTGCGTAACGTTCATTTCGGGTTGGAGGAAAGGTGTTCTATTACTTACAGAGTCCTCTCTAACGTTTCATTTCTCGTCCATCTGTCGGATTTTCTACAATATTTTGTGAAATGTTGGCGAGAGGATACGAATATGAGAAGAACGCAGAGAAGAAGTTGAATAGCCGGTCTCTTCGACGAAGACGCTAATTGCTTGTTGGACAGTTTCGGTCTTCCCATGAATTGCAGCACGGGAGGGGTGCACCTTGGAGGACCGGGTGGCCGCAACCATGCTTGCTTACCACAACGGGCACACCTGAAACCAACCACGGAGAAGGCCTACAACTTTGGATTGGACGGGAAAATTATTATGTTCCGGCTCCGATTGCCTGTCCTTTAGCTGCGTGATTCCCCCGGATACACGCCCGAAGAACCTGACCATCTCTGACGACTCGGGATTGATTGTTGGGTGCAATCCGAGGGTCAGCTACTCTCCGGGAAAGACTGCCCAGCGCTTAATTCTTACTCTCATCTTCCATCACACGGGACCACCTGCGTGCTCAAAGTTCAGGATAGTAGTCCTTTGATACAAGACGAGTTATATCACATCTCAGCGCCGTGCAATGAATTAAGATAGCGTTGCTATTTCGTGATATCCCATGATGTTCCGAGATTGCAATTTTTTTTTGTTCTTATCTGATTATCTGGAAATCAAATGAAATTCTTTCTCGAGGAAGGCTTTTGCTTTTCCTGTTAGGCTATCCCTAAAAAGTTCGCTATAATCGAAGTTCAAAGGTGTTGAGGAAAACTCATATTGATTTTGAAGTTGACAAAACTGTCAATAAGTTTTTTATTGTGAAAGAACTTCAGATGCAAAGTTCAGACACAAAATTCAAACTCAAAGTTCAGACACATAAATTCTTCAGACGCAGGCGCAGAAATTTTGCAGACGCAGAAAGTTTTCAGACGCGGACGCAGAAATTTTTTAGACGCAGAAGTTTCTCAGATGCAGATGCAGACGCAAAATATCTTCAAACACAGAATACAAAACCTAACATAACAGCTAGTGATCTGGTATGGATTTTACAAAAGGAAAGCTTTGATATCAATCTAATTCAAATTGATTGACAATCAAAGATTATGACAAGCATGCATTTACAACGGACAAAACTCTACTTATGGAAATCAAGATTCTAATTGTATGGGCGACCAGAATCAGCGGAATTCAGATTTTATCAACCAACGGCTACTCAATCCATTTTATACAAATCTGCCCAAAGGTGAATATTGGAAGATGATCCTTTGAAGACTGTCCAACGGCTAGTTTGGAAGTGGAGGAGTATAAAAGGAGATCAACGATGAGCAGAAGGTACATAATGAAATCAAGAATCAACAAGTCCAAAGTCTGAGCATACTCCAATTCAATCTTGTCTTTTGTGAGCTTAAAAGTGTAATCTTTTGAGAGGTGTAGACAGTGTTATAAGTGTGTGCTTAGGTGTGAGATAGTGCGATCTATCAGCTTGATATAAGCAGCACCAGCTTCGGGGAGAAGTGCTTGTGTTTAAGCAGCACAACTTGCTGTAACTTCTCATTGATTTGATTAGTGAAATCCAGCCAATAGGCTGCAGCGTGGGAGAGTGGACGTAGGCTTGCTATAAGCCGAACCACTATAAACTTGTGTGTAAATTTTTCTATCCCTATTCTATTACTTTGCACACTGCACATCAAGAGCACTGTCTTTATAAACTGCTTTGAATCTAAACAATTTTCAAACTCAACTGTTTTCTTTCATTTCCGCATAATCTGGTTAAAATCACCTATTCACCCCTCTCTAGGTAATCCCTTCTAGCTACTTCAATTGGTATCAGAGCAGGTTGCTCATTTTTAAAAGTATTTTACTTCTGAGTTAACGATCTATATGGCTAGCTATGGTGCTCCAGGTCTCATTGAAGGTCAAAGCAACAACAGACCACCATACTTCGATGGCAAGGAATATAGCATCTGGAAGAATAAGATGAAGGCATTCATTAAGTCAATTGATCACATGCAATGGGATGTCATCATCAGAGGAGTCAAGCCAAAATCTTCTGAAAATGTAGATGCAAGAAATTCAGAAGATCTTCCTTTATCTCAAACTGAGATATTCACAAGAGAGACCTTAAATTCCAAAGCAATTTATTCTTTATATTGTGCTTTATCTCCTATTGAATATAAAAAAATTGCTGCTTGTGAATCAGCTAAGGAAATCTGGGATACACTTCACATCATATATAAAGGAACAGATCGAGCCAAAGAAACTCAGATCAATCTGTTGCTTGGTCAATATGATTCCTTCAAAATGAAGCTTGAAGAATCAATTGCTGACATGTATGACAGGTTTACTGACATAGTAAACGGTCTTGCATATCAAGGACAACCAGTTCCAGATGCAATGAAAGTCAACAAATTACTGAGAAGACTCACAATGAAGTGGAATAATATCAAAACATCTCTTCGAGAAACACAAAGGATCAAGCCTCTATCAGTAAATGAGTTGATTGGAACTCTGCAATCATATGAGATTGAACATCGAAATGAGGAGAATCAATCCAGAGGTAATAAGTCAATTGCATTAAAGACTAACATTGATTCTGATGCAGATTCTAAAAATGAAGACGTTAACGATGAAGAACTAGCTCTCTTCATAAAGAAGTATAAGAAGATGAAGATCAAAGGAAGAAATCTCAAAGAAAAGAAACTGTTTGAGAAAAAGAAGTCTACCGATGATACAGAAAAATCGAACGATGTTATATGCTTTCACGGTAGGAAACGAGGACATATCAAGCCTAACTGTCCTCTTCTGAAAAAGAAGACCAAATTTGAGAAAGCAAAGAAGGCCTTAAAGACAGAAACTTGGAGTGACACAGAATATGAAGACAGTGACGATGATATCTGTCTTATGGCAAAATCAGATTCAGATTTAGATTCAGATTCTGATCTCAAAGTAGAAATCGAGGTAAAGCTTTCTGAAATGCCTATTGAAGTATCGAATTACATTGACGATTTATGCCTTGAATTTAAAGCTGCTCTTAAAAGAATCTCTTCTCTGAAAAAGGAAAATTCATCACTGAGGCAACAGGATGTTTCTCAAAAAGAAAAAATCAATTTCCTTCAAAAGGAATTTCAACAAATCAAGAAAAGTCGAGATTTTCTTTTCAAAGAGAATGCTATTTTGAAAAATGAAATTTTAGAAATTACTTCCAAGTTTTCAAAAGGGTCAGAAACTTTGAAACATATCCTTTCCATCCAAATTCCTTATTACAACAAATCTGGCCTCGGATTTGTGAAGAAAAGTAATAGCTTGATTGATTTTCCAAGGGTCAAGGAGAGATTAAGACAAAGACCTCCTCGACAAGTTTACAAAAGTTATTTCAAAAGGAACTTTGTAAAACCTGTAGGCCGAAATGTTCTCAAATGCTCAAAATGTGGAGATCCATAACATTTTGAGAATGTATATCCTAAGGTCTGGAGACCTGTTCGAAGAGAATTTGTTAAGACAGCCTATACTGATCCTCAAGGACATAAACAAATTTGGGTACCAAAGAAAACTTGAGATGCCGTAATTCTTGCAGGTTACCACGAAGAGAAAAAAAAAATTGTACCTAGATAGTGGATGCTCAAGACACATGACAGGAGATTCAAGCATATTCATTGCTCTTCAAAGTCTGAATGGTGGAAAAGTTTCCTTTGGGGGAAATACCAAAGGAAAAATCATTGGCAAAGGAACGGTTGAAATAAGAGGATTGACAATCAATGATGTCTCTTTGGTAAAAGGACTCAATTATAACCTGTTAAGCATAAGCCAACTATGTGATACGGGTTTCAGAATCAACTTTCAAGAAGATACATGCTCAGGAACAAGCAAAGATTCTTCTCAAACATTTACAGGAAGAAGACATGGCAACATTTATCTTCTAGATGTCAATCCAAGTTCTACTCACTGCTTAATCTCAATCAAAGATGATGAAGATCTATGGCACAGGAGATTGGGACACATCAGTATGAAACAAATCTCAAAGATCTCAAACAAGAAACTGGTGCGAGGTTTGCCGGATTTAAAATACAAGAAAACAGAGTTATGCAATGCCTGCACTCTAGGAAAGCAAGTAATAAGCTCTTTTAAATCTATACATCATGTTTCTACTAATCGTGCCTTACAGCTTCTTCATATAGATCTGTTTGGACCAATAAGAACACAAAGTTTAGGTGGTAAGAAGAATTATCTAGTCATTGTTGATGACTTTACAAGATTTACTTGAGTGTTCTTTCTTGCTCATCAAAATGAAGCATTTTCATATTTCTCAAAATTTGCAAAAAAAGTTCAAAATGAAAAGGGTTATACCATTTCCTGCATTAAAACTGATCATGGGGGAGAATTTGAAAATCAAAATTTTTCAGATTTTTGTGAGGAGAATGGCTTTCAACATAACTTTTCTACTCCATACACACCAGAACAAAATGGTGTTGTGGAAAGGAAAAATCGTTCCTTGCAAGAAATGGCAAGAACTATGTTGATTGAAAGCAAGATTCCTTCCTATTTTTGGGCAGATGCAGTTTTTACAGCATGTTATATCATGAACAGAGTTTTTCTTAGACCTATTCTTGAGAAAACCCCCTATGAACTCTACAAAGGTAGAAAGCCCAGCATTTCATATTTTCGAGTGTTTAGTTGTAAATGTTTTATTCTTAAAAATTCAAATGACCACACTGACAAGTTTGATGAGAAAGCAGATGAAGTACTCTTACTTGGATATTCCACTACGAGTAAAGCATACAAAGTCTTCAACAAAAAGTCTCAAACTATGGAAGAAACAATGAATGTCAAGTTTGAAAAAAATATTCAGACTCACAAAGATGAATCTGAATCATCTTCCTACAATCAAGAATCATCAGAAGCTCAATTTTCAGACACTGTCGAACATACATAAGGAGTAAAAGAAGATGCAATCCATATGTATTCAGAACCTTCAGAGTCTGATATCATTCAGAAGGAAAAATATGATAGAAACTGGAAACATAAATCCAGTCATCCAAAGAACCTTATCATTGGAGAAATAGAAGACAGTATCAAGATTCGATCTAAGTACAAGGAAAATATCAGCAACTTGGCCTTGATATCAGAAATAGAACCAAAAGAAGTTGATGAAGCATTATCAGATAAAAGCTGGATTGAAGCTATGCAGGAAGAACTTCAGCAATTCAGAATCAATCAAGTATGGGAGCTTGTGCCAAGACCTAAACACCATCCAGTCATTGGAACAAAATGGGTATTCAGAAACAAGCTAAATGACAAAGGGAAAGTTACAAGAAATAAAGCTAGACTAGTAGCAAAAGGCTATTCTCAAGAAGAAGGCATAGATTATGATGAAACATATGCACCAGTTGCCAGGTTAGAAGTCATTCGGCTACTATTAACTTATGCTTGTTTTCATAACTTTAAATTGTTTCAGATGGATGTGAAAAGTGCCTTCCTGAATGAATATATCAAAGAGGAAGTATATGTTGAACAACCACCTGGTTTCGAAGAACCAAGGAAGACTGACTATGTCTACAAACTCAAGAAGGCTCTTTATGGTTTGAAGCAAGCACCACGTGCTTGGTATGAACAACTAAGCAACTTCCTTCTCCAAAATGGTTTCACCAAAGGTAAGGTTGATACGACCCTGTTCATCAAGAAAAAAGGTAAGGACTTTCTGCTTGTTCAAATTTATGTTGATGATATAATCTTTGGATCCTCTAACGAATTGCTTTGCAAGGAATTCTCTAAAAATATGCAGAACGAGTTTGAGATGAGTATGATGGGAGAATTAACATTCTTTCTTGGCCTACAAGTGAAACAGTCCAAAAATGGTACATTCATTTGCCAAGAGAAGTATGCCAAGGATATTGTCAAGAAATTTGGATTGCAAAATTGCAAAAAAACAGACATTCCTATGTCTCATTCATCCAAATTGGACAAAGATGAAAATGGTAAGAAGGTTGATCAGAAGGTATACAGAAGCATGATAGGTTCTTTATTGGATCTTACTGCATCAAGACCTGACATACTTTTCAGTGTTTGCATGTGTGCAAGATTTCAATCAGATCCAAAGGAATCACATTTATCTTATGTTAAGAGAATATTCAAGTATATTGAAACTTATCCAATGCTAGGTCTTTGGTATTCCAAAGATTTAGACTTTACTCTTACTGGATATTCTGATGCTGACTTAGCTGGATGTAAAGTGGACAGGGAAAGTACCACAGGTACATGTCAACTACTTGGGAATATGCTGGTATCATGGTACTCCAAGAAACAAAACACAGTCGCACTTTCCACAGCATAAGCAGAATATGTAGCTTTGTGAAGTTGTTGAACACAAATTATGTGGATGAAGCAACAGTTACAAGACTTTGATATTGAAGAATCAAATGTTGCAATCAAGTGTGACAACACAAGTGCAATCAATCTGACAAAGAACCCCATTCTCCATTCTCGAGTTAAGCACATTGAAATCAAGCATCATTTTATTCGAAATCATGTTCAAAATGGTGATGTAAATATTCAATTCATTGATTCTAAGAATCAATTGGCTGATATATTCACAAAACCTCTTGACAAATCTTCGTTTGAATTCATTAGACATAAATTGTGCATTGTTTATCCCTTTTATTGTATCATCTGTTAGACAGGAATTTTTCAGACTCAACTCTCAGTCTGAATGTCCTCTTCAGACTCTAAAGAAAGATACGTCCATTTTTCAAATTTTGGCGGGTATATTTTTTGGAAGATATTATTATATTGGAAACAAATCAGGTACGTATTCTAATTTATTTGTGCCTAATATGTTTTCCTGATTTTATCATGTCTCTTTATGCTTATAAAGTATATTCTTGGGATTACTTTTTATTCTTTCTAAAAATTCATTTCTCTTCAAAACCCTTTCGATACTCGAAAACCTTTTCTTTTTTATAAACCTGTTCGCCTTTTATCAAACCCTATCAGTTTGTATTTCACTCTCTAAACCCTTCCGATACTCAGAACCGCTCCTTCTCTCCCTTTTTCTAAAGATCAAAACTTTCTGTCAAAAATGTGCTTAAAATGCCTTTCAAGAGAAGATCTTCTCGCATTCTCAACCAAGAATCTAAATCTACTACACTAGCGAAGTATCTGGAAATCTCCGATACAGATTCAAATCATCCCGAAGTTCCTTCCGAAGCGACACCATCGAGGCATTCATCTTCTCATAAATCTACCGGTAAAACTGATTTTCGTTTCCGGAGTATCAAGTTTGTATGGGAAACATATCAGAAGTTGAAACGGTATAATGCTTCTGCGACGGTTCTCCGTGCGTATTTACGAGATAATAATCTCTTCTCTGAAGAACATCTTGTGCAGACTTATACTCTGTTTTGTTCTAAAAATGAAGCTGTTCCTACAAGCTCTACACCCAAAGCATCATCTTCTAAAAAGGGCAAAGAGAAAATTGAAGAAACTTCCACTCCCTCTGAAAAGGAATCTACTCCCACAAGCCTTAAACCGGTCAGTATCTCAAAATATGTGGTTCCTGATGATGATGCACGACTTTTTGATACCTTTGAAATGAGGATGGAAATCGCATCTGGCTTACCTGGCACAGGTGGATTATTCAGAAGTAATGAGCACAACATGTTCTATAAAATGTTGCTTGCTCGGGGAGTCATCAACCACAGGATAGTGGATTTTGGATATTTAGAGAAGGCAGGAATCTCAATAGAACATATGTTTCATGAATTAGAAATTTATGAATTCTGTCTTCAGTCTGGTACTGTTTTTGCCGAATTAACCGCATACTTCTATTCCAATCTCTCCATTCTGTCACCAAATTGGATTCAGTTTATTGTTGGTGATCAAAAGTTTGACTTACAAGCGACTGATTTGGCAAAAATAATTTAAGCAAGAAATTCCAAGTTCATTCCTTTGGCAGTGGATGTTGAAGAGGCTTCGAGGATTGCTTCTGAGAATCTCAACTTTGCTCCTAAGGGACATATTTCCTATTCTGACTTATCAAAACGATCTGTAATCTTGCATAAGATCATTATCAACTGTTTAAAGCCGAAGGCAGCCTTTAAAACTGACCTTTCCAGATCCGAAATCAAGCTCATTTGGGCTATCTTAAAAGATCAATCATTTTCTCTCCCTCATGTCATCATTTTTCATATGTACTGAACATTGCAGAAAGATAAGGGACAGTTACCCTATGGGGCTCTAATTTTTCGCATATTCATGTTTTTTAAAATATCTATTCCTGCTGATTTGTAAAAGAACCCTATCCCCTGCATGTATGTTGGAGAAAAAATGGTCTCCAAAATGAAAAATTTTGAAGATATCAAGGGAAGAGTAAAAGGACAAGAAACTCAACAGTCGGAAGGAAAATCTATTGGAAAGACAAGAGCAAAGGAGCCAAAGAAAGAGTCTGATCCAGCCAGCAAGATGCCTGTCTCTCCTCCTCCAATTAAAGTGTATAGCAAGAAGAGAAAGTTTCTTCTGCATGATGAAAGCGATGATGCAGAAACAAAACACTTTGAAACAGGACGCACTGCAGAAACAGTTCATGAAGATCCTATACCTTCTACAGACCAGGCACCTGTTCAGGGGGAGCATCCACCAGCATCAACCTCTGGATATGATCAATCAGTACTAGAAAATGTCTAGGAACAGCCTTCAGATACTACAACTATTCTCTTCCTACTGCTCGAGATCAAGGCCAAACAAACTACTCTTGAAGAAGATCTGAAAAATCTCCATCACATTGTTGAGGAAAACCATCAGACTCAAAATCATCAGGCAGCTCTGAATAAAACAGAACTTACAAAGGCTATTGATCTGTGCTCCACCAACTTGGACAAAGCAATGGGAGAATGCAATTCCAAGATCGATGAAGCTGTTTCGATTCTGGAAAATTTTCAACTCATTCGCACTCCTAAAAAATAGCCTGTTTTTCTTTCCAAAACTTTCTCTTTTTCTTCTTGGTCTGTAATCCCAATTATATCTTAAACTGCTTGATTGCTTAATATCATTGATCTATTCTATTTTTTGCTGATGACAAAAAGGGGGAGATGTTATATGCAGATACATTTTATGCAGATTTGATATACTAATATGTTGGATCATATGCAGGTTACATACAAAGGAAGTGATAGACACAGATATCAAAGGAGTTTGTTTTTTTCAATTTCAATCTGTGACTCAATGCGCTTAATATGCCTTTAAATTAATTTTAAACTAATTCAATCTGCAGGAAAGTTTTGTCACCATCAAAAAGGGAGAGATTGTTGAGGAAAACTCCTATTGATTTTGAAGTTGACAAAACTGTCCATGAGTTTTTTATTGTGAAAGAACTTCAAACTCAAAGTTCAGACACAAAGTTCAGACTCAACGTTCAGACAGAGAAATTCTTCAGACGCAGACGTAGAAATTTTTCAGACGTAGACGCAGAAATTTTGCAGACGCAGAAGTTTCTCAGATGCAGATGCAGACGCAAAATATCTTCAAACACAGAATACAGAACCTAACATAACAGCTAGTGATCTAGTATGGATTTCACAAAAGGAAAGCTTTGATATCAATCTAATTCAAATTGATTGACAATCAAAGATTACGACAAGCATGCATTTACAACGGACAAAGCTCTACTTATGGAAACCAAGATTCTGATTGTATGGGCGACCAGAATCAGCGGGATTCAGATTTTATCAACCAACGGCTACTCAATCCATTTTATACAAATCTGTCCAAAGATGAATATTGGAAGATGATCCTTTGAAGACTGTCCAACGGCTAGTTTGGAAGTAGAGGAGTATAAAAGGAGATCAACGAGGAGCAGAAGATACAGAATGAAATCAAGAATCAACAAGTCCAAAGTCTGAGCATACTCCAATTCAATCTTATCTTTGTGAGATTAAAAGTGTAATCTTTTGAGAGGTGTAAACAGTGTTATAAGTGTGTGCTTAGGTGTGAGATAGTGCGATCTATCAGCTTGATATAAGCAGCACCAGCTTCGGGGAGAAGTGCTTGTGTTTAAGCGGCACAACTTGCTGTAATTTCTTATTGATTTGATTAGTGAAATCCAGCCAGTAGGCTGCAGCGTGGGAGAGTGGACGTAGGCTTGCTATAAGCCGAACCACTATAAACTTGTGTGCAGATTTTTTTATCCCTATTCTATTACTTTGCACACTGTATATCAAGAACACTGTCTTTATAAACTGCTTTGAATCTGAACAATTTTCAGACTCAACTGTTTTCTTTCATTTCCGCATAATCTCGTTAAAATCATCTATTCACCCCCTTCTAGGTGATCCCTGCTAGCTACTTCAAAAGGTATAGCAACGACTATTGCGACTATTGCAATCCCCGCTAATTGATGAACATGAACTTCTCAACTATATTCTACCGTCGCATTTGCAATCGCCACAAAATCAAATAATATATGATGATGATGATGAAAGTGCAATCGGACAACAAACATTTTTCACTCTTTCATTGATTCGATAACAATCCAAACTCAAGAAAAATGAAATGCAGAATTCTTCCAAGTTGTCAAAAGAATCACAAAGAGGTCATATTCATGGTCTCCTTTTTCCAAATAAGAATGAAGTCTCAACATAGTTGTTGACACCTGAAATTTCATGTCTTTTTATAAAAAATCGCTAAGTCAGACATAAGTTTAATTGGTAGTTATCCAAAGGTCAAACAGCGATATACATGGCCTAATACACGAAGGTGGATTCTACCTGCCAAAATGAGGTTTTTTTTACATTCATATCGCCACCCGAATCCGTCAATCATTTTTTGATTTCTCGGGACCGATCACCCATTTTTTGCACTATCGCGAAGTTTGCGATTTCCCAATTTTGATTCCACGTTTGGAAATTAGGGATCGCAAGCGTTCCAACACAATTAAAATCAGGTTGATCAGATAGTGGAGAACACCACCGGCGAGGAGCTTCACTTTTAGGCTGGTTTATGCTGATTACAGTTCCGGTCCTCCAAACTAGGATTACCACCCAGTCCCACCGAAAAGCACCACCCTAGATAACACTGGGCACGACCGGCCATGGCGTCTCTTTAGTGCGACCGGTTGCTCATCAGACAGTTCCGGTCGTCGCACGAACTGCAGCAACAGGGATTGTGGAGAGGGAGGAGTGCACCTTGGAGGACCAGCCGGTCGCGACCGTGCTTTGCTTTACAGCTGACGGCCGCCCTGAAACCGACCCACCCGGAATCGGTTGTTGCGTGTCTCCGGTGATTACCCATTAACCTCCGCGTAAATGAGACCCTCTTTTCCGATTCGTTCCCTGCAAAAGCGACGCAACGATTCACAAAGCCGACGCTTCTCGTTGCAAACTCCCAAATCCTTTACGTGTCTTCCCCTCCCCCTCCTAACACGTACCGACCCACACGTCCGCCATCGTTGCTCTGAAGCTACTCTTTCTTCTCTCTCTCTCTCTCTCTGTCTTCCGTATGGCCACGCGTCCCTCGTTCAAACGCAAAAACCTTGACTCGTGTAAACGAGCTTTGCTCGCTGCGTAACCCCATGTGTGTTTCTTGTTGCGCGGTTCAATTAA
The DNA here is from genome assembly GCA_024500025.1 of Syzygium aromaticum. Classification (NCBI taxonomy): domain Eukaryota; kingdom Viridiplantae; phylum Streptophyta; class Magnoliopsida; order Myrtales; family Myrtaceae; genus Syzygium; species Syzygium aromaticum. The sequence continues at coordinate 4,554,500 of CM044891.1, read as the reverse complement.
AGAAAGTTCAGCCACAGTTCCAAAAGCGCATCCGCCGCGCGCGCCCCCACCGCCCCCGCCCCCGCCCCCACCCCCCCCCCCCCCTCTCTCTCAAACACGCAGCAGAATTTCTATGGCCGCGTTATGTTTACCATACGAATCAGGAAAAGATGAGATTAAAAACTAGGTGAGGAAGGAGAATGAAGATCTTCTATGGCGGTAGCTGCTGAACTTGGCTGAAGAGAAGGTACTGATCGCTAATGAAGAAAAGATCCGCGGCTGGATTGGCTGAGCAGATGAGGTGTCGCGGTGGCAAAGAGGATCTCTGGAATTAGAAATGATGGAAGCAAACACTGAAGATCATAACAAGCGAGACCGAGGACAACGATTCGAAGCCTGAGTCGAAGATTAAAACTAGAGAAAGAAAATGCACTCAGCTTCGGCCACGGTTGAACCCATTATCGCTTTTCCCTTTCTTCGAACTTGTTCAGCCAAGTGAAGAGATAGAGCGAGATAGAGAGAGATTTAGCAAAGAGAAAATTGCAGAGAGAGAGAGAGAGAATCGTTCAACCAAGAGAGAGAATGAGTGTGAGCTCTCCAATAGAGAGGGAATTCATTCAGCGAGAGTTTTTACTGGAGAGCCCCTCGAGCGATTGAACGATTAATCAGGAACGGATAATCTGGTCGCCGAGGAGTGTGAACGATTCCGGTGGATTGAACGATTCCTAAGGGGGGAGATGTTAGTCAGTTGAGTAAAATTTGGCTGCTACTATCTCGGGAGGACTATCGCTGACAATAACCACCGTCTCTTCTCCATCTTTAAATAGAGGAACAGGGGAAGGCTTGAGCTTTCACGGAGGAGAAAGAAAAAGCAGAGAGAGTGAGAGAGAGAAAAAGAAGTAGAGAGAGAGAGGGAAAGAGAGCAAGAAGTAAATACTCCCCGGGTTTTGTCATGTTATTACCTTGACCACATTGTGCAGTCCCCGCAATCGTGCTGCTCGACCCTTTTGACGTTGGTCGTCTCGCCTACACATCCAGACGAGTTGCTTGCTGCCTTCCCCGACGTTGGTTCGATGCCACAGCCACAGCGGCAACACTAACAGGCCACAGCCGCGCCACCTTGCTTCGCCACGACGCGCACCAAGCCTTATCCACAGTCGCGGTGTCTCTGGTGCTGCTCCGCCCAAACTGAACCAAACACAACCGTCTGGAGTTTCCCCCAGAAATAGCACACAGAGAAATCCCGAGCAACATGCCTCGGACTCGCCGGCCTCCGATGTCGACAGCTCTGCCAGCTTTTGCTCCGGCCACGGTCCCAACAAGCAGAATCAGTCCCCCAATCCCTATCCCCACCATCATTGGCACTAGCGTCCCCAGCGACAATCCACCCCGTTCGCAGGAGAGGTGGAGTTTTTTGTCGTGCGAGTGGTCTTCCCCCGGCAGAAAGCCCTGGTGGTCAATGTCTGGGCAGGCGAAGTAGTGGTGAAACCGCTGGAGTGAAAGCCGGCGGAGAAGTCGACATCGGAGGCCGGTGAGTCCGAGGCATGGTCCTCGGGATATCTCTGTTTGCTATTTATATTTTCTGGTTGTAGCTTGTAAGTTGTAAGTAGTCCAAAAAAAAGAAGTGGGTCCCGCACTGAATGGGTTTGGATGAATGGTTGTAATGAGATGGGCGGACGCTTTACTTATTGTTTATTATTTGTTATTTATCTTATTATTTGTTATTTATTTTGTTTATATTTATTTATCTTTATCTATTTAAAAAAATGTATGTTTGATTTGCTTAAAAAATAAAAGTGTCAAATAAGGTAACAGGGGTATGTTGCAACATCATAAAGTTCCAATCTTGACAATCTAAACGGGAGCTTCAGGCAACTTGTTTATCACTGTATGTTCTATCTAAATTACTCTTAATTTCCTCAAATTTCTGATTGAATCTCGTAGATTGACTACTTGTAACCATGATAGATCCAACTTGAGCAATGATTATAATTCTCCAATCAAGCATAGAAGCTCCATTCTCCGGTAGAAACTGCGTATTTGGCAAGTGTGTAAGTCAATCCAGCATCCAATTTATTTGACAAAATGTAACAAAGACAAGATCCACAAGAGCCTATTAATCTCAATATTAAAGCTAATTAAAGCTAGTTTTTCAATCTCATAACTACACAAAGATTACATTTTAATTCTTTTCTTGAAGAGGGAAAAACGTATATACTGTGAGATTAAGGTTAGAATTGAAATAAGTAATAATTCCTAGTGTAGAAGAAATATTCTCCAAACCTTCCCAGTAATTATAAAGAAACCAAGATGGGCTGAGCTCACACGTTTTAAACATTAAGCTGCCAAGATCAACTTCGAATAGAAATTGAGATGAAACAAATCAAGTGTGGCAACTAATAGACTTTTGAAATGTGATATAAGGAAAAATCAAGGCGTGGGATTGAATAATCATATTTTCGCATTTTCATAGGGTCGCTACCGAGAGTACAGACTTGTGTATCTCCAATAATTACCCAATGTGTGTGGGATGAAGAGACAGCTGCACCTTATGGACATTAATTGGATGCTCAAAGAGTCCTAAATACTCTATTGATATGAAAGAGATATTTTTTTTGGTCAAAAGAAATTTCCATTCATTACCAAAATCTAAGAGACATCTAAGTCTATTAATCTTGTAAATATACATTGGTTTTGAACTACTCACATAACTCAATAGGAAGAAACTGAAGGTTAATAGAAGATGCCTTCTCATTTTTATTTATTTTTATAAAAACTACTAAGCTTAATCATAATTTATTTCTCAAAACATCACTTTAATAGTTCTAAAAAAACCCAGTTTCACTAAGTAATTACACCTCATTGATGGGACAAGTGAATATAAAGTGTACTTGTATGTTAAGGGGATCATTAACTCCATATGAATGTGAACCTATTTCATGGATCGTATGGATCTCAACATTTTTTAATGGTTGAGCTTGATCACCCCCATCTCTCTCTCTTTCCGTTTCATTCACTGGAAAAGTAGCATAACGATTCACAAAGCCAATGTCTTCTCATTGCAAACTCCAAATTGGAAAATAAATATAATAAAGCTGCTTGGAACAGTATCAGTATTTGCTAGTGCACAAATGTAATTAGAAGGCAATGTAAAACTGGCCAAATTTTTGTAATTCCAAAAGTCATAGTCTACATTCAACAAAGGAGAATTTACCAGTATGTTTGAGGACAATATACCAATCTAAGCTACCTTAGTGTGAAACTAATATTTAGTGAAGCAAGCTCGGAAATACAAACTATGCTTGAACATTTGTCGACCCATTCTGATTTTCAAAAAGCTTTTTCCACACCCATTTTCGCTTATCCTTGCCCTATGACAATGTATTGATCATATTGCCCCTTCTTCTGTGACTTTATTGTCTCCTCTCTCTGTTCTCTCTCTTGCTTTCGCTCATGCGCGACTTGCTTCATCTCGAGAACCAGTTCCCCTTCTTCGTTCTCCAAACACTTTAAGATATGTCAAAGCACCCCGACGAACCACAGTGTTCTCTCGTCGAGCTTGCACTACAATTCTTCAACTATGCGTTTGCCGCAGGTAATGTGTATGCTACTGCTCGCGGACTTGGGCATGGCGTCGCCTGACCGCTGGATATCCCATCGAGGTTGGTGAATGGTGATGGTTCGCTAAGAGAGAACCAACAAAAACCAAAAAAGGAAAGAAGAAAAGGTCACGGAAGGTGCAATATGGTCAACCCACCCGTAACAGAGCGTGGATAAGCGAAAACAGGCATGGAAAAAGCGCCCACCAAATGCAAAATGCATTCCTTTTTTGCCCCCTTAGATGACCACTGGTTTAGTCGCACCATCTCACTACAAAAAAACTGGATTTTTGCTATGAAAATTTGTGACGAAAAAATTTTCGTTACAAATTTGCGACAAATTTTCCAACGAAAATTAAAATTCGTTGGAAATTTCCAACGAAAACGTTTTCGTCGCACATTTCGTTGGAAATTTCCAATGAATTTTTTTTCGTCGCAAAATTCGTTGGAAATTTCCAACGAAACAATTTTCGTCGCAAAATTCGTTGGAAATTTCCAACGAAAAAAAATTTGTTAGAAATTTTCAACAAATTTTGCGATGAATTCAAAAAAACCCGGTATTGTTCGGCATTTTTTATATTCGTTGGAAAATTCGTTGAAAATTTCCAACGAATTTTCCAACGAATTTCAATTTTCCGGGCCATTATTTCAGTTTGTACAATTTTTGTTGGAAAATTCGTTGGAAATTTCCAACGAATTTTCCAACGAATTACAAAAAAACCCATTACTATTCGGAATTTTTTATTTTCGTTGGAAAATTCGTTGGAAATTTCCAACGAATTTTCCAACGAATTTCAATTTTCCGGACAATTATTTCAGTGTGTACAATTTTCGTTGGAAAATTCGTTGGAAAAATTCGTTGGAAATTTCCAACGAATTTTCCAACGAATTTTTTTTCGTTCGAAATTTCCAACGAAAATTGTACACACTGAAATAATTGTCCGAAAAATTGAAATTCGTTAGAAAATTCGTTGGAAATTTCCAACGAATTTTCCAACGAATATCAAAAATGCCGAATAGTAATGGGTTTTTTTGTAATTCGTTGGAAATTTCCAACGAATTTTTTTTCGTTGGAAATTTCTAACGATTTTTCCAACGAATTCCAATAAAAACCCAGTCCTGTTCAGCATTTTTTATATTCGTTGAAAATTTCCAACGAATTTTTCAACGAATTTTAATTTTCCGGACAATTATTTTAGTGTGTACAATTTTCGTTGCAAAATTCGTGGGAAATTTCCCACAAATTTTACAACGAAAACCCTACTTCTTCCTTATTCAATATTTTCGCACTCGTTATTCTCACAACTTTCAATTTCCACATTCACACACACACTCTCTCTCTCTCTCTCTCTCTCTCTCTCTCTCTCTCTCTCCTTCGCCTTCGACTTCTCCCTCCGTCTCCCCCTCCGCCTCCCCCTCCGACTCCTCCCCCGCCGCTCCGGCTCCAGCGCCATGGACACCAAGCCTCCGACGCCCCCGACGCCATCAAGCCTCGTCGCCGGCGAGGCTAGGAGACGACGACGGACTTGACGAGCGGTGGCCCCGAAGCCTGCTCCCGCCCCTACTGCTTCTTCTTCTTCATCTTCGGCCATGGCGAGGGCCGAGCTCGCCCAGATCTGGGCGAGCTCGGCCCTCGTTGGCGATGAGGCTTGCCCTCGCTGGCCCTCGCCGGCCATGGTGAGGGTCGAGCTCGCCATGGCCGGCGAGCTCGGCCCTCGCCGGCGACGAGGCTTGCCCTTGCCGACCATGGCGAGGGTCGAGCTCGCCATGGCCGGCGAGCTCGAGCTCGCCCAAATCTGGGCAAGCTCGGCCCTCGCCGTCGACGAGGCTTGCCCTCGCCGGCCATGGCGAGGGCCAAGCTCGCCATGGCCGACGAGCTCGAGCTCGCCCAGATCTGGGCGAGCTCGGCTCTCGCCGGAGGCGAGGGCTATTTTTCGATAAAAAAAAAAAAATTTCGACCAAAATAAAATATTTTTTCGATGGAAAAAAAATTTCCACCATTTTTAGCTCGACCAAAAAAAAATTTGTAATTTCCAACCAAAAAAAATTCGTCGGAAAAAAAAAATTCGTTTCCAATGAATTTAGCCACGAGTTTTCCAACGAAATTTTCCAACGAAAAAAAATTTATCGCAAATTTCCAACGAAAATTGAAATTTTTCGTTGGAAAAATTTCCGACGACTTATTACCAACGAATTTTTTTTCATTGGAAAATTCGTTTTCCAACGAATTTCTCCAAATTTTTCGTTGAAAATTTCGTCGGAAAAAACATGTTTTTTTGTAGTGTCTATATATTAATGAGATGGGATCTATTGTTGCTATGATTATGGTTTCGTCTAGAGTTTCGATCTCAGTTTTCATTTAATTTCTCGTAACATTCTTTTCCATTTCATGATATTATTTTCGAACTAAAGCTTTGTAATTTGGATGAATTACCACTCTTCTTTGTTTAAATTAGCAAAAAAAAAAATACTTGAGAGTCTTTTGTTACACGACAAAATCCCCCCCCCCCTAAAGTCAATGCAGATATTGATCTCTTTCATTACAAATGTATTTTTTCGATTGTAGACTTAACTGATAAATTCATTTTTTGTTACGAAGGTTCAATATTCTTTATATTGATTTTTTTGAATAGAAAATCTGTTTAGATCAATTTCACGGGTTCTCTTCTTGTTATATTATCATATATAGGCGAAATTCGCTTTGATTAAAGGATTTTGCACCCTTTTGTTAGCAGCTCTATCTACTTCCTCTCCATTACTTCCTCTTTTTTATGCCTTCTTTTAATTTTATGAACTATCTCACTCTCTCTCAAGAAAAGGTTGAAAATATCAATATCTGCTTTAATACTAAATGAAGTTACATGCTGTTTTTAAGAAAATACACACGTCTAAATAAGAGAGGAAAGGTTGAAAATATTTAAGCGATAGAAAACAAGAGGTTAAAGTAGTAAGGAAGGGGATCTTTTGTCGTACAAGGATTTATAATGATAAATAAGAATAAAATAAATAATTTGGCACAAGTATGCCAAAATGAATCAGCATGGGCATCCAAATTTTTAAAAGCAAATTATCCTAGCTAACATGTGTATAACTAATTTCCATTGACTAATTATAATATAAATTATCTCTATTGAAAAATAATTCAAAAGGATAACGTTACCTGAAAAAATCATTCAATAAAATGGGGGTTTCTATTGTGTACTTTTTCTCCATACAAATAAATTGCTTTGGAAAAAACCACAAAATAACGGCTTTCATTGGCGGGTTGGACCTATGCGATGGCCGATACGACGCTCCTTAGCACGGGCTCTATAGCAATCTTGACATTGTCTTTGAAAATTGACATTCACAATCCCACATTCGCAGTAATTAACTAATGTTTACATTTAGCACTGTAATAACATGGATATGTTATTTTCTGGTCATGAGAATTAATTACTTTTTGTGATGAGTGTAGTCCACTGTCAATGTCCCTAGGCAACCGTGGCATGATCTACATTGCAAAGCTAACATGATAGTTGATACTCTGTGTTTTAGTTTGGAGGAAGCAAAAAAGATAATATATGCACGTAGCACAACTGAAGCAAAGCATTTCAGAGCAAGTGTCTTTGTTAAGTTTCCCATCGCAACCAACGAATGATTAGTATCGCATCATCGTTGTGCATTGATATTTTGAGCTATAAACATATCTACTTGGAGTTGTTTTTATATTACCTTATTTCTACATTGATTCCCAAAGCACCGAGCACGGAGGTATGATTTGACTCCACAGAAATGCATCTACTATACATCTCTGCCGCAATTTTTCAGTCATTTAATCCATTCATCCTCTAAATCCAAAAGCTCAACTTGCCTATGATTTATGATCCTACAACGCTTGTTGTATTGTTGAGCTTACTAAATCTTTCGGTGACAAGAATGAAAATGAATGATTACTCATAGACCACCTCCAGTTCAGGTATGGGAGGCCGGTAGGTAGAATGCAATAGAAACTATGAGCAACCTAGATAAGATCGGCAAGGAGGTCAAGTGCCGAATCGACAAGGAAGCCCTCTATATTGGTTACCAGGGACATATGCGCCGGGATGCTCTGCAAATTTATCCTCCTCAGCAAAGTTATGGTCCCCAGAGGCAAGGCGAAAGAAGAGATCCCATGCCAATGAGCAATATGGATTATGCCACCGGTGGAAGCGATCCATATCAAGCAAGGAAGGAGAGGTCCGATGCCTTCATATGAGGGAAACTACGATCAGCAAGGTCATAACAACAATTACCATCGGCAAACAGAGAGACCTGCCACAAGGAGATAGATGGAGCCCTGCACCTCCAGTGCAGAATGATTATAGGAGAGACAATCGGAACCATGCACTTACTCCTGGTGGAACATATGGGAAGGGTCCTGCTGGATTTCAAGGGCAAGGTACTAGTAGTACTGGTGGCCACCTCGCTTGAGGGTTGCTTTTGCGAGTTCTTTGAAGGAGGGAGGAAAACAAAAATCATGTCTTTGAAACATCATTCCGAACGGCAGTCGAGGAAGGAAAGGACATCATGAATGAGTAGGTCGAATTTGGTGTTGTGCACAGTATGTTGGCGCAAACGCACTTGAAGGATCAATTGGATTTAAGCTATAACTCCTATAAATAAGCCTTGAATGGTGAGCGTCGAAGCGGAGGGAGAGAATATTGGTATTTTGTTGGCACGTGTCGTCCATGCAATATTTCGAGGGGCCTCATTGAGTAGTTTTGTCGAGAGATTTCCTCAGATCTGACTAGTCTACCTAATCACCTTTAGACGAAGTCATTATTTTTAAAAAATAATTAATATTACAAAAAAAAGTAGATGCCCCGAGCTCTAAAACTAGTAGAGGGTTTGCTTTGAAATCACAAGAATCATAGAACTAAACTTCAATTAACATCAGAGTCCTCTAAATCATTTATCAAGCCAAGACTCTCATGGCAATATCAAGCTTACATCTCATCAATTTATTCACACACGGGCAACCAAAAAGGCAACCAAACTAAAGACAAAATCCATCTAATTGATCCTTATTGCACAAATTCCAGCACATGTTCAGAATTGCAACAGAGCATACACGACCGCCAATTGTGATCCTTTCATGACTAAATGTCATGAATTGAAGCCATATCTTCCTACAAGCGCGTATGAGTCTGCTTGATCAAAATGGCATCAATCCAAGACCAAATTAATACCGAATTTAAACAAAGAAATCACGGTCGGCATGCAATACTTTGATTCTAGCATATTCAAGTTCAGTTATGGCTATAATTCTCGTAAAATTGGCACGAGATTGACCATATTAGTTTCCTAGCATGAACATATATGATCCCATAACCAAACTAGCCTCAACATGGAATCAAAAGCACACCAAATCAGAGATATCAAGACAGAGTTAGCATACACGGATCGATTTCCAGTAGAATTTAAATCATTCATGACATAATTTCTTTTTCAAGGGAACATGGAATTCACCATAACACAATCTTATATCACTACACATGCTTACTTGAGTGGAATGGCATAAAATCAAGGACCAATTGACATCAGCTCAGAGCCGCAACAGTCGCAAATCGGCATGTATTGACAAGGTTCAAGCAGATCCAAAACAAGTTCGAAATTGAATACCTATGATTATTTATGAAGAAACAGAACTCAAATACGCTTATAAGACCAGAATAGTTCAACAATATCTAGTAATGAAGGAAATTCTCGGCCAAGAACTGGATCAAAATACACACTGATTCAGTACAGGAATTTCATCAAACAGGTGGTATGCATTTCGGCCAAGGAGCACCAGATCAAATCATCAATACAGCGTGTGAATAACAACCGATTTTCACACAGACAAGCTCCCAGCCTCTGCCTCAGCGTGAATAACTACGGACCTTGTCCGCGGCAGCAGAACCGGTGACGATCAGAAACGAAGCGAGGAGGAAAGGATTCGATCGAAATCACCCAGAGAGTCACTTGGGGATGCTCAGAAAATCACCCGAGTTCCTTCGATCGATGCTCTCTGTTCTTGCCCCCCTCTCAGTGCGCATGTCCTGTGGTGGATGGAGGGCGACGGAGAGGACGACGAAGATCAAAAGGAATCGCCGAGGGCTAGAGAGAATTTGCTGAGCTCCTTTGGCGTGTGCGAAGGTGGCTCTGCTTCTCTTCTCTTCTGTTCTGCCCTCCCTCCCTCTGCAGAGCGCACCGAGCCTTGGGCATAAAAGGGAATCGACAGATCGTTAGATGTAGAGAGAGAGAGAGAGAGTAAGGAAGAGAGACAGAGAAGTCTGTTGACGGCCACGTGATGCAGAGTGCATGCGGGTCCCACTGAGAACTGTGTATTAGCTATAATGCCAACTGATTTTCGATTCGAAGGGACAGGAGCCAAACCAAAGCAACGAATATTCGAAGGAATACCCGACGCCTTATTCTATATTGCCAAACACCGTTCACCGATCCCATCTGACCCGACGTTGCATGCGCCAGATGAGGAGTCGTAGTTCTTGGTGGCTTCCCCATTCAACAGTGCCTCGGTCCGGCTCTGCTCCACAGCTTACTATGCTCGAGTCTCGCAAGGATGGGAAGTCCTCAGAGTACGGTGATTTCAGAGAGTATTTCTCAAGTAAGAAGCTCCTGAATTTCCGCAACTCAAAAAGTCTAAGACCAGTTAACTTGGAGAAGACGATTGTCGTGCCGGTCGCTTCTTCCCATTTTTCATGGCCAGCAATTAGTTCCATATCTCTACACGATGCCACCACCAGCGGTTCGATTTGCCCGAGAAATTCTGCCGTGAAGGTAGCGAAAAGCATTTCCAAACGGGAGCACCTCACAACCTCTACGTATCTCGAGTTTGGGAACGGGACGTTTGGGGGACCATTGGACCACCAAATGTGCCTCAAGTTTTCGAGATCACGCAAAACCAACATCCTCAATTTACCACTCTTTGTATCCATCCCATCACCTTCATATATGATCTCGATCGAACGGCATGAAACCACTTTTAGAATCTCGAGACAGCGCTGCAGCTTCTTCCACATGTGGCACGGGACGATACGTTGGAGATTGTCACAGTTCTTCAATTCAAGAGATTCCAATTTCCAAAAGGAATCGGTGGGAATTTGATTGTTCCATAGCTCTTTGCACTGTAGGCCTTCAATTTTTAGATTTCTTATGTTGGGAAATGTAACCTGCACGAGAATAATGTGAGAGAGGAGGATAAGTAGGACAAATTTATCATATTGTTCTTTCTAAAACATGATAATGCAAGAGATAAAACGAACCATCTCATTGAACAACGGTTGTGCGGATTCATCATTTTCTTCGGCCGTCTCGCCTAACTGCCTCTTGACACTTGTAGGACTCCGGATGAACGCTCCAAAGTTAGGGCACTGCAAAATACCTAGATGTCTTAAGGAAGGGAAACTCATCACATCTGCCTTTGATCGATCTTCTTCTTCCTCGGAAACCACTTCCTTCATCTGTTCGCATTGCCTAATGTCTGTCCTTCCGGGATTCTCTAGCGTTGTGGCTGTGACATAGGGGGAGACATATTTCATGTCGGAGCAGTTCCCAACTTTGACAACTTTTAGACTAGGAAAATCCATAATCATTTGGGAGTCACTCTTCACCATGCATCTCATCTTTCCTGCTTCCCTCACCCTCACTTCTTCCAATTTAGGGAGCAATACAGTTGTTTGCTCAATATTTGCATCAAGGGACCCACAATCAAACAATGATTCTAGGGAGGGACAGTTTGCAATCTCGACACTTTTCAAGTTGTGCAATCTCGCTATGATTGTCGAAGGGAAAACGTTGAGTAGCTCAGAGCAATTTATAAGGGTGAGGGTGGCTAATTCGCAGAAGGAACTTTCGGGAAGATCACCGTGCCACATCCTTTTGAAGGATCCTACCAATTCAAGCGATAACCTCTCCAAGCTTGGTAAACTAACCTGTTCATGAGAATTATACGTTAGATCATAGCTATGAAGCATCTGACAATTTGGCTCAATCCTAACGATCTATTTCATGCGATGGAAGAATGAATTTTCACCAGTGGCCTTACTCTGACAAATGTAAACATAAATAATGAACACATATTAACTAATAAAATCAAATAAAATTCTTCAAAGAGATTTTATTAGTTGCCCCACCAAGCATGTGCCTATGACTATAATGGGTATAATCTCAAGAGAAGGGATTTGTACCTTTTGATCAAAGAAGGAATCGAAGTAAACATCTAGTGAATCTGAAGTAGCGGTTATTGGATCTTTGTTTCTTCGACGATATGAGAAGAATTTCTCCATAGGACAGTTATGCATATATAGTCGCTCTAGGAGCTGGAACTCTATAATATCATTTGTCCCTTCGTCTCTTCCTTCTTCATCCACAATCACCGCCTTCATATTTGGACAATCCTCCACTTCAATGTCTCTAAGCTCTCTAAGACATTTAGCCACAGACACCGGAAAGAGAAATGCCAGCCCCATTTGTTTTACCACGAGTTTCTTCAGGCTTTGATATACCGATATTCTTTGTAATTTCACATTCTGTTTCCACATGCACTGCAGGTTGGGTAACTCTCATACTGTCAATTCCATAAGCCGAGAGAGAATCTTGACATCTCTCACGACTTTTAGCTCCCCCACGTCGAAAACTGCTTCCGCTGATGGAGAACCCCTAATTTCCAATGACTCCAAATTCAACAACTTCGGTATCCAATCTGATTTAAAAAAAACTCGACTTGCATCGAGACTTGCTTATCTTTATCAATTTCAAATTGCCACAGTTCTTCAATTCAAGAGATTCCAATTTCCAAAGTGAATTGGTGGGAATTTGATTGTTCCATAGCTCTTTGCACTGTAGGCCTTCAATTTCTAGACTTCGTGTATTGGGAAATGTAACCTGCACGAGAATAATATGAGAGAGGACGATAAGTAGGACAAATTTATTATATTGTTCTTTCTAAAACACGATAATGCAAGAGATAAAGCGAACCATCTCATTGAAACAGAGGACTTGATTAGAGAAAACTAAACGAGAACTTTGAAATTTACTGAAGCCGAGTAGAAGTCATCTACTACATTGTTCTACGGCAGCCACTGCACTGTCAATGTTGACTCCAACGAAAAGAATGATCAATTGACCGAAATATTCGCAAAAGAAATAGAGAAGCACTGAGCGAACTCTGAACCTCAATCTCTCTTCACTAAGCTAAAATAATGTTGGTTCCAATATATGCAATTTTACAGGAAAAAAATTTGAAGATTAACAGATGGAGAATGAAAATTACTTTTGTCTTTGAGGCAAGGAGAAACCTAAACTAGGAAAAGTAGAAATGAAACAGGGAACAAAAGGATGCTGACCATAGATTCAAACAGAGCAACAAATCAGCCAATCTTCTCGGTATTTGCTTCATCCGCAGGCCATGGCACGGTCTCAATGAGCCGTTTACGCAAGTTCTCATTGGAGATTTCTTTGTATATTTTGGTATGATAACGTTTCTGCACATTAATTCCCACCCTGATTGGATCTTTATGAACTAGCTTATGTAAATCTTTGGTACCTTGATCTATTTTCCGTATAGGTGAAGACGTGTTACCATCTCATTTTCAGCGAGGTCGTGTCGCTCCTCTAAGGGGAATAAGAGCGATTATTATGGTTACTGGACTATGGATAGTCACTTTAGAGTGTATGTTTATTACGCAAATACACACACTAAAAGATCATTAAAAAAAAAGGTTTACCATGCATAAACTCTGATTGACCCACTTCGAACATAGACACTGTCGGTTATAGTTTGAAAAACTCCCACAGCAAAGTCCAAGATTGTGCATGTACATTGCATTCCTATGCTTCTACCATAGCAAGAATGGAACCATTGAATGAAGAATGATTAGCTAAAGGACCAGATTTGTCGTCGTAGAAGGACGCTTTCCCAGTCATCAGTGCATCTGTCCGGCTCTGCTCCACAGCTTACTATACTCAAGTCTCGCAAGGATGGGAAGTCCTCCGAGTACGGTGACTTCAGAGAGTATTTCTCAGGTAAGAAGCTCCTGAATTTCGGCAACTCGAAAAGTCTAAGACCAGTTAACTTGGAGAAGACGATTGTCGTGCGGGTCGCTTCTTCCCATTTTTCATGGCCAGCAATTAGTTCCATATCTCCACACGACTCCACCACCAGCTCTTCGATTTGCCCGAGAAATTCTTCCGTGAAGGTAGTGAAAAGCATTTCCAAGCGGGAGCACCTCACAGCCTTTATGTCTCTCAAGTTTGGGAACGGGACGTTTGGGAGACCATCGGACTGCCAAATGTGCCTCAAGTTTTCAAGATCACTCAAAACCAGCAGCCTCAATTTACCACTCTTTGTATCTATCCCATCACCTTCGTAAATGATCTCGATCGAATGGCATGAAATCACTCATAGGATCTCGAGACAGCGCTGCAGCCTATTCCACATGTGGGATGGGGCGATACGTTGGAGATTGTTACAGTCCTTCAATTCAAGAGATTCCAATTTCCAAAAGGAACCGGTGGGAATTTGATTATTCCATAGCTCTTTGCACTGAAGGCCTTCAATTTCTAGACTTCTTATATTGGGAAATGTAACCTGCACGAGGATAATGTGAGAGAAGAAGATAAGTAGGACAAATTTAGTATAATGTTCTTTCTAAAACAAGATAATGCAAGAATACGAATGATCACAGCAAGAGATAGAGCGAACCATCTCATTGAACAACGGTTGTGGGAATTCATCATTTTCTTCGGCCGTCTCGCTTGATTGCCTCTCGACACATGTAGGATTCCGGATGAACGCTCCAAAGTTAGGGCACTGCAAAATACTTAGTTGTCTTAAAGAAGGGAAACTCATCACATCTGCCTTTGATCGACCACCTTCTCCCTCGAGAACCACTTCCTTCAACTGTTCACATTGCCTAATGTCTATCCTCTCGAGTTTCTCTAGCGTTGTGGCTGTGAAATTGGGGAAGAGATATTTCATGTCGGAGCAATTCGTAACACGGACATCTTTTAGACTAGGAAAACCCCAAATCATTTGGGAGTCGCTCTTCACCATGCATCTCATCTTTCCTGCTTCCGTCACCCTCACTTCTTCCAATTTGGGGAGCAGCAATACAGTTGTTTGTTCAGTATTTGCACCAAGAGACCCACAATCAAATAAGGAGTCTAGGGAGGGACAGTTTGCAATCTTGACACTTTTTAGGTTGTGCAATCTCCCTACGATTGTCGAAGGGAAAACGTTGAGTAGCTCAGAGCAATTTTCAAGGCTGAGAGTGGCTAATTCGCAGAAAGAACTTCTGGAAAGATCACCGTGCCATATCCTTTTGAAGGATCCTACTAATTCAAGCGATAACCTCTCCAAGCTTGGTAAACTAACCTGCTCATGAGAGTTACAAGTTAGATCATAGTTATGAAACATATGACAATTTGGCCCAATCCTAACTATCTATTTGATGTGATGGAAGAATGAATTTTCACCTGTGGCCTTACTCTGACAAATGTAAACATAAATAATGAACACATATCAGCTAATAAAACCAAATAAAATTCTTCAAAGAGATTTTATTACTTGCCCCACCATGTGTGTGCCTATGACTATTATGGGCATAATCTCAAGAGAAGGGATTTGTACCTTTTGATCAAAGAAGGAATCGGAGTAAGCATCTAGTGAATCTGAAGTAGCGGTTACTGGATCTTTGTTTCTTCGAGGATATGAGAAGAATTTCTCCATGGGACAGTTATGTATATATAGTTGCTCTAGGAGCGGGAACTCTATAATATCATTTGTCCCTTCATCTCTTCCTTCTTCATCCACAACCACCGCCTTCATATTTGGACAATTCGCCACTTCAATGTCTCTAAGCTCTCTAAGACATTTAGCCACAGACACCGGAAAGAGAAATGCCAGCCCCGTTCGTCTTACCACGAGTTTCTTCAGGCTTCGAAATACCGATATTCCTTGTAATTTCACATCCTGTTTCCACATGCACCGCAGGTTGGGTGACTCCCATATTGTCAATTCCATAAGCCGAGAGGGAATCTCCACATCGCTCACGACTTTTAGCTCCCTTAGGTCGAAAACTGCTTCTGCTGATAGAGAATTCATAATTTCCAATGACTCCAAATTCGGCAACTTCAGTATCCAATCTGATCTAAAAACACTCGACTTGGATCGAGACTCCCGTATCTCTATCGATTTCAGATTGCTGTATTCTGATGGAGGTTGACCGTAGAGTATCTTTTCCAGGTCGAGGAGCCCAACCATCACCAGGGATTCCAAGAGAGCGAATGAAACCTAAACAAAGCGCCACAAATGGAACTCGTTAAAGGTGCCTTTATTGCAAATAAAGCTACCGTTCGGACTTTTTCATTTATTTGATGAACATGGGGAAAATGAATCGGTCAACAAAATTTTTTTTATTTCTCTATTGGCCGAAAATTTCATGCTAAAATCCAAAAAATGAATCTCTTATGTTAAAAGGGAAATCATTTTCACGAGGATATCCTCGCCGCTATCATGCCGTCAATGTAGCACGAACTGCGCGGTGACGTTGACACGGTGACATTGGCATGACATGTTGGAATCAGTTGCAAATTGCACATTAGGTGGGACATACGGGGACTTTCTTTGTTATGTGGCTTCTCGTTCGCCCTCAACTTATTTAATCTCTTGACATCGCTTTCTTTTATTTTGAAATTGTTGAATTTTATTTATTCATTCGAGATTCATTCTCGCATTCATTCATTCGTTTTGCACACTATTTTTTCATCTCGTTAAAAATGTTGAATGAGTAATAAATTAGTCACAGTAGAAATCCAAGTTATCAGTGCAATTATCTAACGTTGAAATTTTAAAAATAAAAATAAAAAATCAGTCGTAGAAAGAGGCTTCCCTCTAACTATAGTTGAACGTGACTCAGAATATATGGTCTGTGTTCTATTTGAGAGGATTTTTTTTTATTTGTAAATCAAAATTTGAATCAAATTGTACAAATAATCAAAGTTTAACGCAATACGTACTAACGTTCAGTGATCACCAATATCATCTCGTCCTAATAGGACAAATTGACAGAGGGAAAAAATACAAAAAAAAATTACCTGGATGGGAGTATCCTCCGATATGATTTCAGCTCTGGCGCAAAAGCTCTTCATATTTGGTAACTGATCCAATACCAGACGGCGTACTTTAGGCAACGCAACTTTGTTATCGGCAGAAACTATTTCTTCTCCTGCATCATGTGTGACAATGGATTGCATTGAGTCACATTTCCACACTTCAATCTCTTCCAGCTGCACAAATCTTTGCATATCTAAAAGACACCACAAGTATTTCAATCGGTCGCACTGTCCGACTCTTACGGCTTTCAATTTGCTGAAGCACTCTGGTGCGATAGGGCCATGGTATATCTTCTCCAAATTAACAAGATTTTTAAGGAACAAAGACTCTAACTTCATAAAAGCAATGAGAGGAAGGCCGTCGGATGAGTTGGCAATGTACTTGATTGAGGGGCTGTCGTCAATGTCGAGATGCTTTAGTTCTCGGAATCCTTGGGTGCACAATTCGTGAGGGCTCTTTTCGAACTCACTCAACTTGCGTAAATTCAAGTACTGAGTCTTCCGCAGAGCTTTCTGAACCCATTCTATTGAAAGAATATTGTCGCACCCTTCCAAATCGAGCTCCATGGTTTTCAAACCTTCAAATTCCCTCCTGCCAACAAATCCTATCCTGACACAAAATCTGATCAGGTTCCCAAATGGCAGGTCACCATCCTCCAAGAGTATGGTGGGATGAGGAATCCATATTTCTAGAGATGTTAGCTTTGTCAAGCTCTTCAACTCGGCAAGCCAAGCATTCGAATAAGCATTCCACGGTCCGACTGGTATTTCATGCCCGATCATCCATTGATCAAAGCATCCCATCATATGTAACTCTTCCAAGTTGATTAAGCGTTTTAGGGCTCCGGGCTCGATTATCTCAAGCAAGTCACAGTTGCTTAGATTCAATGATTGCAGATTCGTTAGTTCCCCGATTTCTTTAGGCAGCCTATAAATTCTAGACCCTGCCAAGCTGAGAATCCGCAATGCTTTGAGTTTGCCAAGAATTGCAACGTCCTTCACGGCGCAATCTATGCTTAATGACTGGAGGTTCCCAAGAATTTCCATCGAAGAAGGCAAACTGGTGATAGATATGGACCAAAGACATAGGGCTCGAAGCTCCTTCATATGTGTGAAATCCATTCTACTGCAATCTTCCATAAAGTATTGTTCCGACAACATGAGTATCTTCACGTGGGGAAACCGACACGGCATTAGTTCAACAAGCCTATCATTGCCAGCATTAAACAGGCATGCCCAGCATTCCTCAATCTTTTCCGTTGGCCATGAGCCGTAATTGCTGTTAATCATTAAGGAATGCTGACCACTAAATGCATCTGAGACGACCACCTCGCTGTAAAGATCATGTATGATCACACTGTCCTTGTCATCACCACCATCTAGCAACAAACAAACGGAATGGAGTTTATTGAGCATATTATTCAATCTGTCCCTTGAATCTTGTATAGTCCTTCTGAATTTTTTCAGACAAGCCCAAACCCAGGCCTAGAAACAGCAGAGTTTCGACTTGAATGGTCCCGCCAATAAGACCGCAGAGCAAGAATAAGGATTTAGTGTCCTCACTCTTCAAATGGTTGTAACTCAACATCACTATGGTTTCTATATTTGACTCATCTATTTTTATCAAGGCGTTTCTCCATGCGGACACATCGCTGTCTCTCAAGGTGCTTGCAATAGAGATAATCAGAAGAGGCAAACCTACAAGCTTCTCCACCACTCGAGGTGCTATTGCTTCTAATTCCATGTCGTCTTTGAGCCTGTCGCCGACGGTCTTTTCAAATAGCCTAAAAGCTTCGACATTGTTTAAGCCTTCAAGAAGAAATGTACGATCGGCACGCATCTTCTCGCCCAGAACATCTTTAAATCTCGATGTGAGAAGCAATTTGCATTTCCCGCTCGTCTCCTGAAGGAATTCCGACCGCCTTCAAATCAAGTTCCTCCCACAGGTCGTCCAATATTATGAGAACCTTCTCACTTGGATCCTTCCGTAATCTCTCCAACAGACGATTTCTTCTGCCCCCTTCACTTTGCATGTCCTTCAGATCCAGTTTCAAATCATCAGCGATCTCGTCTTGGAAATTTTTCAAGACATAATTCTGTGAGACTTTCGCTTTGACGATCATGTGGAATGGTCCCCCCGCTTTCCTGAGTTTCTTCTCGACTTCCTCCAACAACGTAGTCTTCCCCACGCCGCCACGCCCGTAGACCCCAATCACTTTTAGCTTCTCATCATCCAGAGCTTTCATTATGCCCTGAAAGATGGAAACTCGCGAATCGGTGATGGTGTCGCCCCCATCACCGGCCGACGAATTCATATCGGGAGCTCGGTCAACAAGCCCCGGTGGAGGATTCTCGTCGTAGACCCTCTCGAATTGACCCTGCTCAATGAGACATTTGATCTCCTTGACCATCTCGCTCGCCTCGTTGCCAAGACGATAACGTGCCTTCGGGTTGGGAAACCATCCGTAGAAGCAAGTTTTCTCGGCTCTTCCGTCATTTTCCAGCATGTTGCGTGCCTTGTTGGTGCTGGCCTCCACTTTTTTCACCCATGTCTCGACCTTGGCTTTGATCGTTTTCAGTTGGTTTTCAGCTTCATTGATGGAACGCTGCACCTCATCCTTCGTGTCACCCAGGTTCTTAACTTCATCATTAAGTTGGCGAACGTAGCGGTCGGAGAATATTACGTAGCCGCAGTGCCGACCGACCGGAACCACCAGGTACTTTGCCACTTCGGAAGCTACACACACAGCAAAATCCGCCATTTTCCCCCCGTTTTGACTTCTACCTTTCTGGTTTTCTGTCCTTCTTCTTTGTGGAGAGAGAAAGGAGAGTTAAGAATTTATATATTCTGAGGAAGGCGAAACTGATGGAAACCAGAAACGAAAATGACTGAAGAAGAGGAAAGATTCAATATGATTAATACACGGCGATTCCAACTAAAAGAACAGCCACGAAAGAGAGGGCTTCAGGCAGTAGGCGCATATCGAAATCTGGAGCGACGAAGAAACCATTTAGAGGACACGAGGATGGTCAGAAAGAGGGGCACGAGGCGCTCATAGTAGGTGGCGTTACTGTATTATATTTCCCCGAGATGCCCCTCGTTCGTGTCCTCCAATGCGCACTGAATTGCGATACTGAAGTTGCGTGGTATCGAAAATCTCTAATTGTTTATGTGGTATGACACTTGTGCTGAAATTGCGACACTGGCTCGGTTTCAACCAAAAAAAAAAAAGAAAAAAAGAATTTGGGCTCGGTAAGGCCGGATAAAAACGTGTAATAAGTTGTTCGGCTATTGACTTATTACTGTACCTAGAGCTGTCTATAATATGTGATTGTTGCTTTGCAAAACAGGGTGACATCCACTCAACTGAATACTTGTAAATTTCTAGAAACTATGGAACTCGGGTAACAACACATAGTAACTAAGAGGCCACATTGCAGTTAGTTTAAATCTTGTGGCTCAACACTCAATAGCAGTTAACGCTATATGCACGACCTCGATTGGGGCCACTTTCAACTGCTTTGCTTCATAGAACTGAACTGTATTTCATCCTCGATCAGGTCATTTCTATGGAGTTTGGTTTGAAGCTTAACATCATCAGGCTCTGCGTCGTAAATAATGGGAAAATATCTTTCTCCCCACATGATTTTGACATATGTTCCATGCGTAGATAATTTAAAAGATTAATAAAAAATCAGAAATTAAAAAAAAAATTTGCAACAATTGTCCTTGTCAACAATTACCTATATACCTAGTAAAATGGAAATTAAAAAGGACTTGCTGAAAAAGGCCTGAAAGCATCACGTTAATGTGTGCACAACCACATATATCTATATATTTAGCCCCAATTTTATACAAATTATTTTACGTATAACAGCAACAAGTATTTTAATAAAAGCAACCCTCCTAATTCGGTCGATCACTCAAAACGAAAATGGTTTTAATCGAGGGTAAAATATTCTAACCCTTATAATCCAAAAGATGCCCCTCGCGTCCTCCAATGTGCACATGCAGTACATCGGTGTCATCTTAGATTCTTAACCATATCCTGCACGACATCTACAAGATCTCCAAATGAAGAAACGATTTAAAACAAGTGGGCCCCACTCCACCATCTCTTTTGTCCTAAAATTTACTTCGGACCCCGTCGTCTCCGTAGTGCGGGAGCTATCCGGCGGTCTACCACTATCATCATCCATCAATTGTTCAACACATGCTTTGCTCCAGCAATCAGCGGCAGCGAGGCCCCAATCTCCACTTGGGACCGAGCTATAGTCCAGATTCCGATTCCGCACACCAATCTCAATCACTTCACGAGCTAAGCGCAATAATGCTTTCTCCTGTTGTGGAGACCACAAGTTTTGACCAAAATGCTTTTCTCGTTCTTCCTTCTTCCGTAAAAGTTTGTATCATTTTAGTGCCAAAGCTGGCGGTGCTTGCGTGATTTTATTGTCATAACAGGTAAAAAGTCTGCAATGGCCCTAGTTATATAAGGCTAACTTTCGGAAAAATATCGTAATAAGTATCATGATTTTCGTTCAGTACTCACTTGAGTATCTTGAATTTTTTTCGATTACTTGAATGTTATAACTTCTAAAAAATGCTCAATTGAATGCTATAACTTTTTTAAAGACATTCATCACAAGTACTAGAAATTTAACATGTCATGATATTTGTGATGAACGTATTTTTTAAACGATCGGTTGAAAGTTATGACTTTCTAAAACACATACGAGGGGGAGAAGGAAGGCAGAACAAAGTGAAGTTAAGAGTTAACTAGGGTGGAGTTAAGTTGCTCCTTGGCCATCGTCGGTTACTCGGGAATTATTAGAGCTTCGTGTTTTGTCAACCTCACGCTGTAGATAGTCTGTAGATAGTCAATACGACTCGATAGATCGTGGGTCACGCTGCGATTATTATGCTTCGTTTTCTATCAACCTCACGCCGAGGGACCCAACCCCACCGCACTGTCCTATCTCTCTTCTACTCGCTGTCCCTTCCAGCTTTAGCCTCTTTATGAATCTTTTATTCAAAGTACATGTATTTACCTGTACACCTAGTAAAATAGAAATTAAAAGGAAATTGCTGGAAAAAACCCGAAAGCATCATGTTAATGTATGCACAACCATATATAATTATATATTTGGCCTCAAAATGATTTCCTCATCGATGGTTTGAGTTATTTTCCTGGAAAAGCATTTTGCATGTAATAAGTCCGCAATGCCGCTAGAATGGAGAAAAGCTATTACAAATATCATGATTTTCGTGTTGTGCTTTCTTGAGTATCCAACTTTTTTTCGATTACTTAAGTGCTAAAGTTATTGTTTTTTTTTCGATTGTTTGAATGTCTTAAATGACTTAACCATATTGCGCAAAAACCAGAATTAAGGAAGGACTAATTATCTCATATTGTGTTGGCCGATCAGATCGATGCAAAGGGGATCTTTGAGAGATATGAGTGAAGAGGAAGGTGTGGAGGGAAGGATTGATGATGCCGAGGCTGTGGAGGATTTACTGTATCTGAAGAGGTATTTCTCGTTGAGAGCTTTGCCACAATCTGACATGTCAAGAAATGTTCTGTATCTTGTTGTCTTGGATACACTATCTTCGCCCACCAGATTGACGCTAAGGAAAATCGGAAACAAAATTTGAGACTGAAGAGACCGCGATTTTCGCAAACTAAAGTGAAGGCCGGCCGGCGATCATCATATATAAAACTTCCAACTTCCCTCTCACATTTGAGAGAACCCCGGTACTTGTGTTCAGGATCGTGTCATCTCTTATCAATATGATGTTATCTTTCATCAAAAGCTTGGTAACTCTTAATTTACCCGCATTTTTTTGCATGGACTCTGCGAACCTTGGCTCCACTTCATGCTTTTGTCGATGCATGCAAGCCGTCCGCGCTTACGTGTATCGTGTAAGGTTTCATTTGATCATCTTCACACGACATCTACGGAATCTCCAAAAGAGCAAATGCCTCCATCTGATTACACTTGATTGTAAACAAAACGGTCCCCCACTCCACCATTTCTTTTGTACTGAAATTGACTGCAGGCCCCGCCAGCTAAAAAATACGAGAGCTATGCTTGGCTCCAGCAAATCAGCAGCAGCCGAGTCCAGATTTCGATTCAAATAATGCACTCCAATTGCAGTCATTTTTTGTTGTTTTTTGGTCGAAATCTCGGTCTCTTCACGAGCTCTCTAAGCATCAGCTTTAATAAAAGGTGGACAATAATAGAGTTCACATTTAGTGCAGTAATGCTTTCTCCTGTTATACTATGTGCCCACCACCAGTTTTGGCCGAAATGCTTTTCTCACCGTAAGTCTGTATTATTTTCCTTGTAAAAGCATCTTGCATGTAATGAGTCTGCAATGGCCACTAGCTATATCAGGCTAACTTCGAAAATATGTCATCACAACTAACTTTTTATTTTTTATTTTTTTTAATATAACTTGATTAATGGAAGATGCATAGGTTTTGAGCTACATGCACAACTCCATTGAGAGAAACTGAAGGTTTATGGGAGATGCCATTTTCACTTTTTGAATAGAAGTTACTAACTATAATCATCATTTATTTCTCAAAACCACACTTTCATAGTCTTAAGAAAAACCAATTTCATTGATTGATTACACCTCGTTAACGGATCCAGTGAAGAATATGAAGTATATTTGTATGTAATTATATGTATGTTAAGGGGATCATTAACACCATATCAGTGTTGCATGGACTCGATAATGTCAGCCTATATTATGGATTATATGGATCTCTCTCTGACCACTCTTTGCTAATACCCTCCACGTAATGACACTCTTTCAGGTTCTCAGCAAAAATATGGGGAAAATTCCAATTAAGGACCCCAAGTGGGGTCAAATTCTCAAAAAAGGGCCCAAAGTGAATATTGTGTCAAATAATGGCTTGAAGTGCTTAATCAGTCTCAAATAAGGATCTGAAGTACTCAAAAAATCTCAAATAAGGACCTAGGTCCCCGGCTGGCCAAAATACCTGGCGGCCGGCGAAAAAGTTATTGTTCCGACACCAGAACAGTAACTTTTTAATTTTTTTTATTTTTCCTTTTCTATTTCTTTTATTTTCCTTTTCCTTTTCTTTTTTTTTCTTTTCTTCCTCCGCCGGCCATAGCCGGGGCCGGCGGAGGTCGCCGGCCTCAGGCGAGGCCACCCTCGCCTGACTAACTTCTATAAGAAATTATGATACTCAAATAAGAGTCATACAAATGTTATGTCATTTGTAGCATCCTTATCCCGACTAACTTCTATAAGAAATTGCATAAGAGTTGGAAAGTGTTTGAATCAAGATATGCTCTTCAATGGCCAACCACACTAGTTGAAGCTAGCAGATAACTACTTGAAAGATAATATCAACAAGAGTCATCTCACTACTGCTACCGATCCCAGTATATTACAACAAAACGTGCTCCCTCAGATTCGGCATCTAATAGTTTCACTATGCCATCTTCTTGATCATTCAATATGACCACTTGCTCGGTATTGAACCTATGTTTGACCTTTCATCTTAACCTGAAGCTCTCGAACGATCAATTTGATGAGTTCCCCGTGCTAGTCAAGAAGAATTGCCAAAACAAGTCAAATGAAGAACTAAAAAATAACAGTTTAATACGACTTTCAAGAAAATATAGTATTTGAACTTGAATTTAACTGTGGAAAGTCAATGTGCAACAATATCTCCTGTACACGTAGTGCAGTGCAATTTTCCACAGTGCTTCGAATATTGGGGTGGGGTATATCAAGCTCTACCCATCCTTAGGAGAATCTGATTTTCTTCATTGTGTTGGCCCACCAGATCGATGCAAAGGGGATCTTTGAGAGAAATGAGTGAAGAGGAAGATGGGAAGGGAAGGATTGACAATGCTGAGGGGATGGAGGATTTACTATATTTGAAGAGGTATATGTTGTCAAGAGTTTTCCCACAATCGAAAATGTCGTGAAATGTTTCATATTTTGTCGTCTTAAGTATACTCTTAGAATATTTAAATAATAAACTATGCCTTCATATAATAATTTAACCTTTTAGAAAATTGACAGTGATCTCATCAAAATCTCACATGATATCAAATTTAAAGGGTCTTAAGTTCAAATCTTCTAGGCCCCTATGTTGACATATTTAATTATGAGGTAAATAAGGGTTTGGAAGATTTGAACTCAGAACCTTCTCGCACCGATACCATGTGAGATTTTGTGAAATCACTACCAATTGTTCTAAAAGTTTAAATTGTTAAATGAAGGCATGGTTAATCATTTAAATATTCTAATACTGTATTTGCCCACCAAATCAATCGTATATAAAACTTCCAACTTCCCTCTCACATTTGAGAAAATCCCAATCAGTTAAATATTCTAGTACCGTCTTTACCCACCAAATCGATCATATATAAAACTTCCAACTTCCCTCTCACATTTGAGAAAATCCCGGTGCTTGTGTTTGAATCGCGTGGTCTTTTATCAATATGATGTTATCTTTCATCAAAAGGTAGGTAACTCTCAACTTACCTATTTTTTTTTTTTTTTGGCATGAGCTCTGCGAGCCTCGGCTCCATTTCGTACTTTTGTCTATGCATGCAAGGTGCCCGCGCTTTCATGAATAGTGTAAGGCTTCATTTGATCAGCTTTCCACAACATCTATGGAATCTCCAAAAGAGCAAATGCCTCCATCTGATTACACTAGATTGAAAACAAAAGGACCCCAACTCCACCATTTCTTTTGTACTGAAGTTGACTTCAGGCCCCGCCAGCTAAAAAATTACGAGTGATATGCTTGGCTCCAGCAAATCAGCAGCAGCCGGAGTCCAAGTTTCGATTCAGATAATGCAATCCAATCCCAGTCACTTCTCGAACTCTTTAAGCATCAGCTTTAATAAAGTTGGGCAATAATAGAGCCCACGCTTAGTGCAATAATGCTTTCTCCTGTTGTACTATGTGCCCACCACTGGTTTTGGTCGAAATGATTTCCACATCGAAAGTTTGAGTTATTTTCCTGTAAAAGCATTTTGCATGTAATAAGTCTACAATGCCCCTAGAATGGAGAAATGCCATTACAAATATCATAATTTTCGTATGGCGCTCTCTTGAGTATTTAATTTTTTTTCGATCACTTAAATGTTATAGTTATTTTTTTTTTTTCGATTGCTTGTATGTCTTAAATGACTTAACCATATTGCACAAAAACCAGAATTAAGGGAAGAGTAATTATCTCATTGTCTCAAATTGTGTTGGCCGACCAGATCGATGCAAAGGGGATCTTTGAGAGATATGAGTGAAGAGGAAGGTGTGGAGGGAAGGATAGATGATGCCGTGGGTTTGGACGATTTACTGTATCTGAAGAGGTATATCTCGTTGAGAGCTTTGCCACATTCTGAAATGTCAAGAAATGTTCTATATCTTGTTGTCTTGGATACACTGTCTTCGCCCACCAGATTTGACACTAAGGAAAATCGGAAACAGAATTTGAGACTGAAGAGACCGCCATTTTCGCAAATTAAAGTGGAGGCCGGCCTGCAATCATCATATATAAACCTTCCAACTTCCCTCTCACATTTGAGAAAAACCCGGTACTTGTGTTCAGGATCG
Source organism: Syzygium aromaticum (assembly GCA_024500025.1). Classification (NCBI taxonomy): domain Eukaryota; kingdom Viridiplantae; phylum Streptophyta; class Magnoliopsida; order Myrtales; family Myrtaceae; genus Syzygium; species Syzygium aromaticum. Next base: position 4,528,172 of record CM044891.1, on the reverse strand, counting down.
TGTGATCTCTTATCAATATGATGTTATCTTTCATCAAAAGCTTGGTAACTCTTAATTTACCTGCATTTTTTTGCATGGACTCTGCGAACCTTTCTCCACTTCATACTTTTGTCGATGCATGCAAGCCGTCCGAGCTTAAATGTATCGTGTAAGGTTTCATTTGATCATCTTTACACGACATCTACGGAATCTCCAAAAAAGCAAATGCCTCCATCTGATTACACTTGATTGAAAACAAAACGGTCCCCCACTCCACCATTTCTTTTGTACTGAAATTGACTGCAGGCCTCGCCAGCCAAAAAAATACGAGAGCTATGCTTAGCTCCAGCAAATCAGCAGCAGCCGAGTCCAGATTTCGATTCAAATATTGCACTCCAATTGCAGTCATTTTTTATTGTTTTTTGGTCGAAATCTCAGTCACTTCACGAGCTCTCTAAGCATCAGCTTTAATAAAAGTGATGTAGAACAGTTAGCCTGTAATTATCTTGAAGAATATGATCGCCGTAATGGCCGGAAATCTCTGCAATTTTTCTGATTTTGGAGAAAACAACCATTCAGGCAGTTTCCTATATCACCGTTCAGGCAGTTTCCTATATTACCAGTCAGGCAGTTTCCTATATTACCGTTCAGGCAATTTCCTATATTACCATTTAAGCAGTTGCCTATATTAGTTTATTAGATGTTATCTTTAATTATTCAGTTTCCATTAATATTAGGAGTCATGTCTCTATATATATGATGTCTGTCTTATAATCAAGAAACATAGTATCATTGAATAAAAATTTCGAGTTCTTTGGAGTTGTTCCAAATTTACGCTTCTCTCTGCGTCATTTGGTATCAGAGCAGGTTTCTCCTGTGACGATGGTGAATAACGTGAATGTCAATCTCCCCGCAGCTGAGGGCCGTGAGAACGAGCCTATTACGCGGGCTGAGTTCAATCAGTTCGTGGCTCAAACCGATCGGAGGTTTCAAGAGATCCTTGATGCCATCCAGCGTTTGTCCACAAACCATGCGCCTGGCGTTCTTCCAGCCGAGCGAATTCCTGTCGTTCGTGATCCCGAAGATGCTATGGGGCGTGGAGGAATTCCCCGACATAGGCGTCAAGACTATGTCGAGGATATGGAAGACGAAGCCGAAGATTTCCAAGAGATGCATATTCGTGGTGATCGCCGATACAGGGGATTCCAGGAGGAGCATGTTCGTGGGAATCGACGGCAAGGGGGCTACCGACGAGATCCTGAATAGTATCAACTAAAGGTAGATCTCCCTACTTTCAATGGAAATTTGGATATTGAAGATTTCCTAGACTGGCTTTGGGAGGTCGAGAAATTCTTCGACGCTATGGATATTGATGAGGATCGCCAAGTGAAACTTGTGGCGTACAAGTTGAAAGGTGGCGCTTCAGCTTGGTGGGAACAAACTCAATTAACACGACGTCGACAAGGCAAGGCTCCTATTCAATCATGGAGTCAGATGAAACAGAAGTTAAAGAAGAGGTTCCTCCCAACGGACTATGAGCAACTGTTATTTCAGCAATTCCAGAATTGCCGACAATCGAATAGATCGGTCCAAGCTTATACGGAAGAGTTTCTTCGACTCTCCGCTCGCAATAACCTGGATGAGTCCGAGGCACAACAAACTGCTAGGTACATTAATGGTTTGCGACTTAATATCCAGGATCGGGTTTCTTTGCATCGACTATTCTCCATCGAAGACGCCCAGGATATGGCGCGAAAAATTGAGATACAATTGGAGAGGACTAACCCTAGTACTCGTGGTAACAACTATTCGTATCGTGGGTCATTCGGAAAAGGAAGACAGCTTGATGTTTCAAGTTCTTCTAGTCAACAAACCCCTGATTCGAGCCAAGTTCCAGGGAGTACTACGGGGACGCCTAAGGAAGCAGTTGCAGCAAGCAATCGTACTCCCAATCAAAATATCAAGAATCCATATGCCAAACCCCAACCGATCAAGTGCTACAAGTGTAACAAGTTAGGCCATCGTTCCAGCGATTGTCCTCGTCGTAGAATGGCCAATATCGTTGAACATGACGAAGATGTGTATGAAGATGATTGGGAAAAGGAAGAAGAAGTGGCAGTGGAAGATGAAGTGGGCGAGCAAGTTAATTGTGTTGTGCGTCGTCTATTGTTTACTCCGCGGATAGAAGATACCCAGAGGAATCAGCTTTTCCGCGCTCGCTGTACTGTCAACGGCAAAGTATGCAATATCATTATTGACAGCGGAAGTTGCGAGAATATAGTGTCAAAGGTCTTGGTGGATCACTTGCAACTAAAGACGGAGCCGCATCCCGCGCCCTACACGATCGGATGGATTCGCAAAGGAGCAGAACTTAAGGTAAACCAATTATGCCGTTTACCTATTTCGATCGGAAAATCATATCAAGATACAATTATCTGTGATGTTGTGGAGATGGACGCGTGTCATGTTTTACTGGGTCGGCCGTGGCAATATGATGTTGATGCTACACACCGAGCTAGGGAGAATACGTATTCTTTTGTGTGGAAAAGGACTAAAATTACTTTGAGACCACAGAGTAATGCTCCTCAGATTGTAAAGAAGCAGAATGCAGGGGTTATGATAAATATCCGAAAACATGAAGGGATGTATATGATTGTGAACAAGAGCGACCGGCAAGTTGTGGTTCGTGTTCCCGACATTCTTAAACCCTTATTAAAAGTATTCAGTGATGTTATGCCTGAGGATTTACCTAACGGATTACCTTCTTTGAGGGATATCCAACATGAGATTGATTTTCTTCCAGGTGCTAGTCTTCCTAATTTGCCGCATTATCGGGTGAATCCGAAGGAGAATCAGATTTTACAAGAGCAGGTGGGAGAGCTCCTTCGAAAGGGTTTCTTGCGTGAAAGCAAAAGTCCATGTGCAGTTCCTGCGCTTCTCACGCCAAAAAAAGACGGCACCATGCGTATGTGTGTAGACAGTCGTGCCATTAACCGGATTACTGTCAAGTATAGGTTTCCGATTCCACGGCTTGATGATATGCTAGACAGACTTGCTGGATCACGAATTTTTACGAAGATTGACCTTCGAAGCGGATACCACCAAGTTCGCATCCGTCCTGGTGACGAATGGAAAACGGCCTTCAAGACAAGTGCAGGTTTGTATGAATGGCTTGTCATGCCGTTTGGACTCACTAACGCACCTAGTACTTTCATGCGTTTGATGACTCGGGTTCTCAAACCTTTTATTGGCAAGTTTGTAGTAGTTTTCTTTGATAATATACTCATATATAGTCCAGATGGGCGTCAACACATGGAACACTTGAGGGATGTCCTACTAACCTTGCAGCAAAATAAATTATTTGTTAATATGAAAAAGTGCAGCTTCATGACAGAACGCCTCTTGTTTTTGGGTTTTGTTGTTGGCGCGGATGGACTTCACGTTGATGCAGATAAGGTAGCCGTGATTCGCAATTGGCCAGTTCCCAAGAATGTTGGCGAGGCTCGAAGTTTCCATGGCCTTGCAACATTCTATAGGCTGTTCATTCGAGATTTTAGTACTATTATGGCCCCGATCACTGACTGTTTAAAAAAGGGTAAATTCCATTGGGGAGATGAAGCTTTGGCCAGTTTTGCTCTAATAAAAGAAAAGCTCTCCACAGCGCCGATATTAATGCTCCCTGACTTTGAAAAAGTGTTCGAGCTGGACTGTGATGCTTCTGGCATCGGGATTGGCGCTGTCCTTTCCCAAGAAGGTAAACCTATAGCTTTCTTTAGTGAAAAACTTAATGAAGTTCGTCGGCGTTGGTCAACGTATGAGCAGGAATATTATGCTGTAGTGCGAGCTATAAAGCATTGGCAGTCTTATCTTTATCAACAGGAATTTGTTCTTAATACCGATCATCAGGCTCTTAAATATATCAAGAGTCAGAAGCACTTAAATCGAATGCATGCACGATGGGTTTCTTTTCTGGAGCAATTTAATTTTGTGCTTCGTCATAAAGCAGGCCATTTAAATAAGGTGGCAGATGCGCTGAGTCGACATGCTGCGACACTCGTAACCATGCGCACTGATGTTGTCGGTTTTGATCATCTATGTTCTCTTTATCCTAAGGATGATGATTTTGGTGAGATATGGGAGAAGTGTTCTGAAACAAGTTGTCATGGCGATATGATAATTCAAGAAAATTTTTTGTTCTTTGGTAATAGATTATGCATTCCACGTGGTTCCTTGCGTGAACAACTCATTCGAGAACTTCATGGTAGTACTCTCGGTGGACATTTGGGGCGAGATAAAACTATAGCTTTGGTGGAGGAGCGGTACTATTGGCCTCAACTGAAGCGAGACGTGGGGCGATTTGTCAGTAAATGCTACATTTGCCAGACCGCTAAGGGCCATTCTCAGAACACTGGTCTTTATACCCCCTTGCCTATTCCTTCGGGTCCTTGGATAGACATATCGATGGATTTCGTGTTGGGGCTTCCTCGCACTCAAAGGGGTTTAGATTTTGTTTTCGTGGTGGTTGACCGATTTTCAAAGATGGGGCACTTCATCCCTTGTAAGAAAACTTCGGATGCTTCACATATGGCAAGTTTATTCTTTCGTGAAGTAGTCCGTCTCCATGGTGTGCCGAAGACAATCACTTCTGATCGTGACACAAAATTTCTGAGCCATTTTTGGCGTACGTTATGGCGTTTGTTTGGGACTGATTTACAGTATAGTAGTTCTTTCCATCCCCAAACGGATGGTCAAACGGAAGTTGTGAATCGTACTATGACGGATATCATTCGCTGCCTCTGCAGTGATATGCCTAAGCAGTGGGACCGGTATCTTGCTCCTGCTGAGTTCGCCTTCAACAACTCGGTTAACCGCTCTACCGGTACATCTCCCTTTCAGGTTGTTTATGGGCGTACACCACAACATACTCTAGATTTGGTTTCCTTGCCTAACATTCCTGGCTATAGTGTCGCGGCAGAGAATTTGGCGACCAGAATTAATGAAGTCCAAGCTGCTGTGGCTAGTCAATTGGCTACTTCTAATTCAAAGTATAAGGTGGATGCTGACAAACGGCGACGTTCGAAAATTTTTGAAGTAGGTGATGAGGTAATGGTTTTCCTGCGAAAGGAACGTTTTCCTGTAGGTACCTATAGTAAACTGAAGCACAAGAAGATTGGTCCTTGCCGCATCCTGAAGAAGATCAACGATAATGCCTATGTAGTTGACCTTCCTGGTGATCTCAACATTTCTCCTACATTTAATGTGGCAGATTTATTTGAATATCATACTTCGGATACACCCCTCTATCCTGATCATAACTCGAGGGCGAGTTTTTCCGAAGAGGGAGGGAATGATGTAGAACAGTTAGCCTGTAATTATCTTGAAGAATATGATCGCCGTAATGGCCGGAAATCTCTGCAATTTTTCTGATTTTGGAGAAAACAACCATTCAGGCAGTTTCCTATATCACCGTTCAGGCAGTTTCCTATATTACCGTTCAGGCAGTTTCCTATATCACCGTTCAGGCAGTTTCCTATATTACCGTTCAGGCAATTTCCTATATTACCATTTAAGCAGTTGCCTATATTAGTTTATTAGATGTTATCTTTAATTATTCAGTTTCCATTAATATTAGGAGTCCTGTCTCTATATATATGATGTCTGTCTTGTAATCAAGAAACATAGTATCATTGAATAAAAATTTCGAGTTCTTTGGAGTTGTTCCAAATTTACGCTTCTCTCTGCGTCAAAAAGGTGGACAATAATAGAGTCCACACTTAGTGCAATAATGCTTTCTCCTGTTATACTATGTGCCCACCACCAGTTTTGGCCGAAATGCTTTTCTCATCGAAAGTCTCTGTTATTTTCCTTGTAAAAACATCTTGCATGTAATAAGTCTGCAATGGCCATAGCTATATCAGGCTAACTTCGAAAATATGTCATCACAAGTAACTTTTTATCTTTATTTTTTTTAATATAACTTGATTAATGGAAGATGCATAGGTTTTGAGCTACATGCACAACTCCAATGAGAAAAACTGAAGGTTCTTGGGAGAAGCCATTTTCACTTTTTGAATAGAAGTTACTAACTATAATCATCATTTATTTCTCAAAATCACACTTTAATAGTTTTAAGAAAAACCAATTTCATTGATTGATCCAGTGAAGAATATGAAGTATATTTATATGTAATTATATGTATGTTAAAGGGATCATTAACGCCATAGCAGTGTCGCATGCACTCGATAATGTCAGCCTATTTCATGGATTATATGGATCTCTCACTCTGACCACTCTTTGCTAATACCCTCCACGTAATGACACTCTTTCAGGTTTTCTGCAAAAATAAGTGACGTGAACAATTCACGAAGCCGATGCTTCTCATTGCAAACTACCAAATTTTTATGTGTCTTCCCCTCCCTGACACGTCCACCATCATTGCTTTGATGTTGCTCTCTGTCTCTCTCTAAAACGCAGAGGAGGATGAAGACGGAACATAATGAGGCTAAGAGTTAACCAGGGTGTAGTTAAGTTGCTTTTTGGCCATCGCGGGTCACTTGACAATTATTAAAGCTTCGTGTTATGTCAACCCCTCGCTGCAGATGGGCAGCACGAAGTGATGCCATCGTGGGTCACGTTGCAAAGATATTTTACTCGAGGAAATAGAGGGCAATGCGAAATGAGTTCCTTCTTCCCATGAATGACGAGTTCTTTTGTTTTTTTGTCAGAAAATGACGAGCTCAAGGGGCCCATAATATTATTGCATTTTCTGGACTCTTTGTCATTTCGAGATGGAACATGTGACGGATGTTTTGAATGAGATGGGGTTGAAGCTCTGAAAATGTCTACGAAGGTGTCGGCAATACTTTCAGTGAAGGATCCTCGACTATCGGAAAATATTCGAAGGTTATTCCTAGCGTACGTGAACCCAAATAGATTTTAGTTAAGATGGCCAATGGGCCGTGCCGGTTTGGACCCGTGCCCTCGGGCCACATGCAATGTCTTCTACTTTGTTTGCGATGAAATTTAAGTATGCATATATGCCTGCATTAGATGTTGCTTTAGCTCTTCTGGGCTTCTAGCAACAGGCGTAAATCAACATCGAAGTCTAGACTGAGTAAGAGGGTGAGTTATTAATTTTGATAAAAAAAAAAAAAAAAAAAAAAAGCCAAACACCTCCCCAAAAAATTAAGACTATTGTCCCGGCACTTTTCAGACAGCAATAATGCAGCAAGTTCCTCTGCCCCATTGCAGAGGATGAAGACGTTGTCTTGTTCATCCACTTTGTTTCTTTATGGAATGGAAATTGGAAACCATCTACATCTCATCTCTACTTCTTCATTCTTATTATTACTTGATGAGCTAGAGCGAAAGATAATGCCATGATGCTGAGTGTAAAACATAACTTGAGTAGAGAAAGAGAGAGGTTCTTCATGTATAGTTTCCTCCAGGATATTGAGATGTTTGCGAAATGACCAAAAGACACTGGTATGTCAAGAGACCAAGCAATACTCAGTAACAAACAACTATTCCGTTATTAAAACAATCATTTAGTAATTAAATATTAACTAAATGCACATCATTAATGCACCGTAATCAGATCTTATAATAATAATAATAATAATGAAATACTATGATGACCAACACTAATTGCAAAACGTCCCACATCATTAATTCACAACACCTACTTTTATACAATAATAAATTAAGTACTTTAATGACAAACACTTGTTCCAAAACCTCCTGTGCACAAAGTTCACTTATATATTATCGGTAGTCCGACCAAACAAAAAATGTTATCGGTAGTCAATCAACAATTTAATAGCGTTGAATCGAAATTATCAGCGTCCATTTCTCATGAAAAAGAGCAGAATTAATTATTTAAGCTACCCCATAATTCTGACTAATTAAGATAATTATAAAGCTACTCTGTTTTTTTGGTCTGTAATTATAAATCTACTCTGAACAGTATTAATATATGCTAATGCATAAATTCAATTACGCGGCAGTGGAAAATTGACCACATTTCGTAATTTCAAAAGTCATATTCTTCCAGCAACAATGGAAAATTTACGTTCGAGATCTTACCATAAATGGAGGAAAATACACCAGCCTAAGCTACCTTAGAAGGAAACTATTGATCAATCAGCACACTTGGCAATCCAAACAATGTTTGAGCATTTATTGATCCATTATAATTTCAATGATATAATCTACCATCACAATGGAGATTTATAGTACAGAATTAGAACTTTTTTATCCGGGAATACACAATCATAAAGTAAGTTTTCAATCTTGACACTAAATTTACTAATCTTACTAACGTTTCTTTGAATAACATCGACTGATGCCCATCGTTATCGACGGGAACATCAATACTCGTAGGGGAAAATGTGCATCTCAAATATAGCTCGGACTTTATTTGTCAATTTTGTCACATGAAGTCGAGTTTGAGAGATTAAATTCATGACAGTGTAACGCATCAAACGAAGAGCATGTTAATTCTTTTGAATCCATTAAATCAGATCATTGGCATATCAAGAAATGATAGAATTATATGGTATCTCACCAGGAAGATTAGTTTATTCAAAACATTCATTAAATGAGTTAATTTGGTATTTTCGCGAAACAATTCTCTCTCTTTGAAAAAGATAAAAAGGGACTTGTTGGGCTAGTTTTGTCCTCGTCAAAAATGCTGCCGCTTCATGGTGGTAGCAATTAGTTTTTGACGAAACGGAGCAACAGCACGTGATTTGAGGAAAAACGACGCATGTTCTCTCTCTCCCTCTTTTGATCTAACCACTTTTTCTGCTTAATTCCAAAAAAAAAGCACCAATTTTAGGTCGAAGGACAATTCTGGCCCGAACTTTTTTTTGTTCCATAAAAAAGCACCAACTTTAAGTCGAGGGACAATTCTGGCCCGAACTTTTTTTTGTTCCATAAAAAAGCACCAACTTTAGGTCGAAGGACAATTCTGGCCCGAACTTTTTTTTGTTCCATAAAAAAGCACCAACTTTAGGTCAAGGGACAATTCTGGCCCAAACTTTTTTTTGTCTCATAAAAAAGCACAAACTTAAGGTTGAATGATAATTTCAGCCCCAATTTTTTTTTTGTCTTATTAAAAATCACCAACTTTCATCATGATTCTAAATCTGACCACCTGTTGACTTTCACCATTGTTTGAGAAAAAAGGTTATAGTGATGAGCTTGGCCAATCTCGTCCATGACGTTTGTCGACAAGCAGTGGTTAGTTTCAGATTAAGTTTGGCCAGAGAGATTCAATCTAGAGATATTTTTGACTTGTCAGTGAAGTGAATGAGATAAACAGTTTTACAGTTAATCTTCAAATTGTGGCTTAAAAATAAAACAATAAATATTGCTTTAAATCCAGTTAGCAAGTCACATGGATTTATTGCTAATATGGAATAGTCAAGTTAGATAATTAATAGTTTTAAGTTAATGGGGGCTAGATTTGGGATTTAAGTCAAAGTTAGTGTTTTTTTACGAGACAAAAAAAAGTTGGGGCCAGAATTGTCTCTTGACCTAAAGTTGATGCTCTTTTACGGGACAAAAAAAGGTTCGGGCCAAAATTGTCCCTCGACCTAAAGTTGATGTTTTTTTATGGAACAAAAAAAAGTTCGGGTCAGAATTGTCCCTCGACCTAAAGTTGGTGCTTTTTTATGGAACAAAAAAAAGTTCGGGCCAGAATTGTCTCTAGACATAAAGTTGGTGTTTTTTTTTGGAATTAACCCCTTTTTCTAGGCCCTTTGTCACGTGTTAATCCTATGTTTTGTATCTCATATTTATTTATTCCTTTTTAATATCATTTTGCTAGTTTAATATCCTATCATTATCACTCTATTTCGTCATAAAATATATGTGTTCTTCCGCTGTGAATTCTTGTTTTATTCATTGGTTCATCAATTACGTTGATTATGATTAAATTTCTTCGATGTTTTTAATCGTTGTTTTGATTATTGTTTCGTCCATTCTTTGATTCAATTTCTTCGGTATTTTTAACCTCTCTACAAGATTGCTGCTAAATGTACCTCTCGTTTCAAGCCACGTTGGATTTCAGTCTACAGTTTTCATCACTATTTTAATCAATTTCTCATAGCATTATGTTCCATTTCGTGATATTACTAATTTATTTTTTCGATCGTCAAATTGGACCAATCGATTTAATTTTTGCGATGAAACTTCATTAATCAATATATTAATATTTCGAATAGAAAATCTGTTCAAATCAATTTCATGAGTTCTCTTATTGTTATATTATCACTCCGATCAAAGGATTTTGCACCCTTTTGTTATCAGCTCTATCTACTTCCCCTCCATTAATTCCTCATTTATATGCCTTCAGCCAATTTCATGGACTCTCTCTCTTTCCCTCCCTCTCTACTGCAAGGAAAGGTTGAAAATATCAATATTTGCTTTAAAACTAAACGAAGTTACACGCTGCTTTTGAGAAGTTATACACGTCTAAATAAGAGAGGAAAGGTTGAAAATATTTATGCAAGGAAAAACAAAACGTTAAAAGTATTGAGGATGGGGATCTTTTGTCAAACAAGGATTTGTTGTAATGACAATTAATTTGGCACAAGTACGACTAAATGAATCAGCATGGACATCCAAATTTCTAAAACCAAATTATCCTCGCTAACAAGTGTAGTCACGTAATGTTGAACTCTCTATGTTGATTGATCTAGTGAAGAGAATAGTAGAAAGAAATTTTCCTGTGGGCACATGAAATGAATCCTCTTAGACGTGGGAGGAAACGGAGGGAAAGAAGAGGGACCCAAGGCGGTCGGACCAGCTTTACATTAATGCGACCTATATTCATCCTAAGCCATGATTCGAAATTTTCATTTTTCTTCCTAAAATCATATTGTTAGGTTAATATCCTATCGGTATTACTTTGCTTCGCAATAGAATATTTGTGTTCTTCCACTGTAACGGAGGAAAAACTCTGCAATACAGAACAGTGTATACCGGGAGGGAGATTAACACAGAACTCCTTCGCGGCGAGTTATCTCTTTTTTACGATGCAGTGGCTGCACTTCAATATCTGAAGATCGTTCTCTTCTTCGAAGTTGTAGCGCAATGACATATCCATCGACTCGGCATAGCGATCCAAAGCGTAATGGCGAAGGCAGAACAAAACAGAACAAAAGAGATCAACAAATCTAGAATGAATTGAAGTGGATTCTGGAATTAGATGAGAGAAGACACAACAACCTGGTAGGCGTGGCCGTTGTCAACAGAACACCGACACAGAAGACTGGCGAACTTTGAATCGGCGGCAAGGTATTTTCAGTCAGAGCGAAGATGGGGAATCTCGGAGCTTCGTAGTTGCCTCTGGTTCTTCTACTGGATCAACCGTAAATCGAAGGAAACTAAGCTGTCTTCTATTGCTGCAACATAAAACCAGACATGTCAATAAAAAAGAAAAAAAAAAACTGAGAATCGAATCGGGAAAAGATGAGATTAAAAACTAGGTGAGGAAGGAGAATGAAGATCTTCTATGGCCGTAGCTGCTGGACTTGGCCGAAGAGAAGGTACTGATCGCTAATGAAGAAAAGATCCGCGGCTGGAATGGCTGAGCAGATGAGGTGTCGCGGTGGCAAAGAGGATCTCTGGAATTGGAAATGATGGAAGCAAACACTGAAGATCATAAGAAGCGAGACCGAGGACAACGATTCGAAGCCTGATTCAAAGATTAAAACTAGAGAAAGAAAATGCACTCAGCTTCGGCCACGGTTGAACCCATTATCGCTTTTCCCTTTCTTCGAACTTGTTCAGCCAAGTGAAGAGATAGAGCGAGATAGAGAGAGATTTAGCAAAGAGAAAATTGCAGAGAGAGAGAGAGAGAATCGTTCAACCAAGAGAGAGAATGAGTGTGAGCTCTCCGATAGAGAGGGAATTCATTCAGCGAGAGTTTTTACTGGAGAGCCCCGCGAGCGATTGAACGATTAATCAGGAACGGATAATCTGGTCGCCGAGGAGTGTGAACGATTCCGGTGGATTGAACGATTCCTAAGGGGGGAGATGTTAGTCAGTTGAGTAAAATTTGGCTGCTACTATCTCGGGAGGACTATCGCTGACAATAACCACCGTCTCTTCTCCATCTTTAAATAGAGGAACAGGGGAAGGCTTGAGCTTTCACGGAGGAGAAAGAAAAAGCAGTAGAGCAAGAGAGAGGGAAAGAGAGAGAAAGAAGTAGAGAGAGAGAGAGGGAAAGAGAGCAAGAAGTAATGCTCCCCGGGTTTTGTCATGCTATTACCTTGACCACATTGTGCAGTTCCCGCAATCATGCTGCTCGACCCTTTTGACGGTGGTGGTCGTCTCGCCTACACATTCAGACGAGTTGCTCGGTGCCTTCCCCGAGGCCGGCTCGACGCCACAGCACACTCAAATTCCCCGACACCGACTCAACATCCAGACTGGGAGGTGCTTCTCCAGCGATGCCCGGCGCCTGAAATTCTCCTGGTAGTAGTTACTGGCACAGCCCAACGCGTCGGGACCAGATCCGACTGCCGAAGGCAAGATTGGATGTAGGTTCAAGAAGAGAAATGCAAAGGAGAGGATTACGGCTCGAGCCACTACCGGCCGTCGATACCATACACAAGAGCCTCATGGTGGGTGGCCACATTGTTGGCCACCATGGCTTTTCAACATGGCCCACAAATTAGTGCTGGCATAGGCTGCACTGATGGCGGTTCTTTTGGTGGGTCAGATTTTGTTTGCCATCCGGAAATTTTTACAAAGAGTCAATTTCATTCCCAAATTATTACGAGTTTGTTGGCCACCATGGCTTTTCAAGTGGGCTTTTCAAGTGGCCAAATTGCGGGTACCTCCGTCATGGCCCACAAATTAGTGCTGACATAGGCTGCACTGATGGCATTTCTTTTGGTGGGTCAGATTTTGTTTGCCATCTAGAAATTTTTACAAAGAGTTAATTTCATTCTGAAATTATTACAAGTCCCGAGCCTTGTATACGAATTCCCAAAGTTAATTTCATTCCGTTTTGTATATTTTGTGCTTTTCTTTTGTTCCCAACACCCAAATCTTGATTGATCCTTTCATGCATCAGTCACTTGTGTGGACTTAAACGTGACTTTTCATAGACTTATGTTCGGGCTGTCTGTTGAAGCAAGGTATAACTCAAACTCTTCACAATCAAGAATTGCAATATATAAAAGAATGTCTCCCCCATCAATTGAGATTGAGTCGAGTCGAATAATTGAGAATAGATCCCAAACTTGACACGCTTTGCTTTACACAATTAAGGAATTCAATTGGAGATTTTTACCTTTGAAATCTTGTGGAAAAAATTGAGTGCACATGTATTTTCTAGAATTGAAAATTTTTACGGCACCTTCTGTTGAAAATTGTCATAGGTCGCCATTTAACCAATCAACTCCATAAGTACCGTATTCTCCTCAATGAGCATCATGATATAAAGAGAATATCAATGCATCTTCTCTTAATGTACTAGAGGAATTTTCTGAGACTCCTAGATGACGAGTTCTTTGGTTGATGCATCTTCCCAGGAATTATAAAGAAACCAAGATGGGCTCAGTTCACACATTTTAAACATTAAGCTGCCAAGATCAACTTCGAACAGAAATTGAGATGAAAAAAATCAAGCGTGGTAACTAAAAGATATTCAAAATGTGACATAAGGAAAAATCAAGGCCTGGGATTGAATAGTCATATTTGCGCATTTTCATGGGGTCACTACCGAGAGTACAGACTTGCGTTTCTCTAATAATTGCCCGATGTGTGCGGAATGAAGGGACCGTGGCACCTGATGGAGATTAGTCGGATGCTCAAAGAGTCCAAAATACTCTGTTGATACCTAAGAGACATCTTCTTCTTCTTTTTATCAAAAGAAATTTCTATTCATTACCAAAATCTAAGAGACATCTAAGTCTATTAATCTTGTAAATATACATTGGTTTTGAACTACATACATAACTCCATTGGAAGAAACCGGAGGTTAATAGAAGATGCCTTCTCATTCTTTTTTTTATTATTATTTATAAAAACTACTAAGCATAATCATAATTTATTTCTTGAAACATTACTTTAACAGTTCTAAAAAACCCAATTACATTGGGTCATTACACCTCATTGATGGGACAAGTGAATATAAAGTGTATTTGTATGTCAATGGGATCGTTAACTCCATATTAACATGAGCCTATTTCATGGATCGTATATATTTTAATGTTTTTCAATGGTTGAGCCTGACCACCCCTCTCTCTCTCTCTCTCTCTCTTTCTCATTCATTGTATGGAAAAGTAACGTAACGATTCACAAAGATGACGTCTTCTCATTGTAAACTCCAAATCGGAATATAAATATAATAAAGCCACTTGGAACGGTATTAAAATCTGCTAATGCATAAATGCTATTAGAAGGCAAAGGAAAATTGGCCAAATTTTGTAATTTCAAAAGTCAACATCTACATTCAACAAAGGAGAATTTACTAGTATGTTTGAGGACAATAGACCAATCTAAGCTACCTTAGTGTGAAACTGGTGTTTAGTGGAGCATGCTCGGAAATACAAACTATGTTTGAACATTCATCAACTCATTCGAGTTTTCAAAGATATAATCGACCGTGACCATGGAGATTTATAGTATAGAATTAGAAATTTACTTCCCTTGTTGGGCTAGAATGAGTGCGAGGGAAGTGAAGAAGAGAATGGTAGGGAAAGATTTTCTTGCGGGCTCACAAAAAAATTTCCTCTTAAAAGAGGGAGGAAATAGAGGGAAATGCAAAATGAGTTCCTCCCTATCAGATTGCAGTCAAATGTACCTTTTCATATATCATTTCAAATCACATTCAATTTTCATCTAGAGTTTCGATGTCGATTTTCGTTTAATTTCCCATAGCATTTTTTTCCATTTCATGATATTAGTTTCCATTAGAACTTTGTAATTTGGATGAATTACCGCCTTTCTTTGTTTCACTTAAAAAAATAACTTGAGAGTCTTTTGTTACGCGACAAAACAAGGATGGGGATCTTTTGTCAAATAAGGATTTGTAATGATCAATAAGAATAAATAAATAATTTGGCACATGTATGCCAAAATAGAATTTAATTCATTCATGACATAATTTCTTTTCAAGTGAACAAGAAATTCACCGTAACACAACCTTATATCACTATAAATGCTTACTTGAGTGGAATGGCATAAAATCAAGGACCAGTTGACATCAACTCAGGGCCGCAACAGTCACGAATCAGCATGTATTGGCAAGGTTCCAGCAGATTCAAACCAAGTTTGAAATTGAATACCTATGATTTTTTATGAAGAAATAGAACTCAAATACGGTTATATGACCAGAATAGATCAACAATCTAGTAATGAAGGAAATTCTCGGTCAAGAACTGAATCAAAATACACACTGATTTAGTACAGGAATTTCATCAAACAGGTGGTATACATTTCGGCCAAGGAGCAAGAGTTCAAATCATTAATACAGCCTCAATCACAGCCGATTTGCACACAGACAGTAGCAACGGAAAACAGAGCATATGTGATGCAGTTGAATGAAGAATGATTAGCTAACAGCGATGGACATCGGATATGAGTAAGGAGACAACAGAAGCAACGTCAAG
The DNA here is from genome assembly GCA_024500025.1 of Syzygium aromaticum. Classification (NCBI taxonomy): domain Eukaryota; kingdom Viridiplantae; phylum Streptophyta; class Magnoliopsida; order Myrtales; family Myrtaceae; genus Syzygium; species Syzygium aromaticum. The sequence continues at coordinate 4,512,561 of CM044891.1, read as the reverse complement.
GGATGGAATCATCGAAGCAGGCAGTCATGACCGACGTTCGAGCACTTTGGCATTACAGACCTTCTTGGCGGTGGGGGAACCGTTGGCAATTTGTTTCATATCTTCACATGACTCCACCACCAGCTCCTTGATTTGCCCGATAAATTCCGCCGTGAAGGTCATGAAAAGCATTTCCAAACGAGAACACCCCACAGCCTCAATGTATGTCAAGTTTGGGAATGGGACGTATGGGAGACCATCGAACTGCCAAATGTACCTCAAGTTTTTGAGATCATGCAAAACCAACATCCTCAATTCACCACTCCCTGCATCCGTCCCATCACCTTCGTATATCATCTCGATCGAACAGCATGAAATTACTCGTAGGATCTGGAGACAGTGCTGCAGCAGCCTCTTCCACATGTGGTATGGGGCAATACGTCGGAGATTGTCACAATTCGTCAATTCGAGGGATTCCAATTTGCAAAAGGAATCATTGGGCATTTGATTGTTGCATAGCTCTTTGCACCGAACGCCTTTAATTTCTAGACTTATTATATTGGGAAATGTAACCTGCACAAGGATAACATGAGAAAGGAGGTTGACATTATTCGGTCTTAAACATGATAATACAATAATACAGATTATCATAGTAAGCGATAGACCAAACCATCTCATTGAAAAAAAAAGTGGTGATTCATTGAAAAACGGTCGTGGTGATTCATCATTCGTCTTGCCTAATGGCCTCTCGATGCTCGTAGGACTCGGGATGAAAGCTCCCAAGTTGCAGCACCCCACAATTGTTAGATCTTCCAAAGAGGCAAAATCATACGAACAACTTCCTGAACTGAAATAAACCAGGTTATCAAATTCACTTAAGCAAGGGAAACTCATCACATCTGCCTTTGATCGACCACCTTCTTCCTCGAGAACTACTTCCTTCATCCGTTTGCATTGCCTAATAGATAACCTCCTGAGTTTCTTTAGAGTAGTGGCCATATAATTGGGGAAGAGATATCTTAGCTCGGAGCAAACTCTAGCAGAGACATGATTTAGACTAGGAAAACCCAAAACCGTGTCTTAGCCTTCTTGCTCTAAACATCGTCACTACTGCCAATTTGGGGAGCAATACTTCCATATTTGAAGCAAGGGACCCACAATCAAAGACCGATTCTTGGGAGTCACAAAATGAAATATGGACTTTTTTCAGGTTGTGCTATCTCCCTATGATTGTCGAAGGAAAGACGTCAAGCACGTCAGAGCAAAAATCAAGCCTGAGGGAGGCTAATTTGCATAAGGAACTTGTGGGAAGTTCACCATGCCATATCCTTTTGAAGGATCCTACAGAATTAAGAAATAACTCCGCCAAGCTTGGTAACCTCCCCTGCTTGCAAGAGTTAAGTGTCAGATTATAGCTATACAAATTTCACAATTTGGCAAAATCCTAACGTATTAAAACTATAGTTATATCTGATGCGGTGGAAGAATGAATTTTTCACTAGTGGCCTCACTCTGACAAATATAGTTATAAATTATGAACACATTATAACTATGATGCTGCAAATGCAGCACAACTGCAAAAGTATCTCTCTCTTAACTGTGATCATCATTGTTTTCTCCTCCTTAGCTGATCTTCCAAACTATTGACTTTTTGTATCTTTGCTTTTGAAATCATCTGCTGATCTACAGAACGATGACCATACTTTTTTTTTATCTATTCTTTTGTTTTTCTATTTTGACCTTCGAAATTGAAAACAAATTCATGTCTGAGTTAAATCTTCCACAATTTTGTTGCTAATTTATTGGTTTTTATTATGAGCACGTAAATACGATTGATTCGGGCTTGCAATTTTTATTAAAGATCCTTAAAAGTGTTTGTCTTTACTTTGTAAATTTTTTCCCTATTGTAATTTTTTTTTTATAACTGCATTTTCAGCGGAACCAAAAAAAAAAAAAGAAATCGCATTCTTTTAATAATGAGATTTTCGAGGAACAAAGTTTCTAAAATTGTAAATGTAGTGAGAAGGTCATTGGATGAACTGGCAATGTACATGACTAAGGGGTTGTTCTGAATGTCGAGATGCTTCAATTGCGGAAATCCTCGGATGCACAACTCGTGAGCATTCTTCTTGAACTCTCTCAATCCGTCCAAATGCAAGTATTGAGTCTTCTATAGAGTTTTCTGAACCCATTCTATTGAAAGAATACTAGTGCACCCTTCCAATTTGAGCTTCATGGTTCTCAAACCTTCAAATTCCCTCCCTTCAGCATTTCCTATGTTTATCCAAAATCTGATCAGGTTCTCAAAGGGCAGGTCACCATCCTTAAAGAGTACGGTGGGATCAGGGATTGAAATTTCCATAGACATTAGTTTTCTCAAGCTCTTCAACTCAGCAAGCCTAGCATTACACGATTCCGATGGTATTTCATCCTTGCCCATCCATCTATCAAAGCTTCCCTTCATATGTAACTCTTTCAAGTTGATTAAGCGTTTTGGGACACCATACTTGATTATCTGAAGCTCTTTGCAGTTGCTTAGATTCAACATTCTCAAATTCGTAAGTTCCCCCATTTCTTTAGGCAGCCTAGAAATTGCAGACCTCGCAAAGCTAAGAATCTGCAATGCTTCGAGCTTGCCAAGAATTGCCACATTCTCCACATGGCAATGGTCTAAATATGACAATCGGAGGTTCCTGAGGATTTCCATTAAGGACGGTAAAGGTGAAATATGCATGGAGTGAAGATATAGGACTCGGAGCTACTTCATGTATGTGAAATCTAGTCTACAATATTCTGATTTGTGCCTTTGAATCACGTAAATCCGCTGTGTTCATATTATATTTCTGCAATTTATTTCTTACTTAAATTATTTTCGTTTTTTTACGTTTAGGCGTTAGTCATAACAAACCAGAATCAAAGCCTAGGGTAATTGTTAATTGATTGTTCTGTGTATTTTTTTTCTGTTTGCAATTGTCGCTATGGCTTCTAAGAACTTCGAGTTGGAGAAATTCACCGGCAGGAATAATTTTGTTCTGTGGCTCATTAAGATGTCCGCGTTGTTTGAGACGTAGGGTTTGGATTTAGCATTGGAGGGAGCTGATGAAATTGCAGAAGAAATGAACAATTTGGAACAATTTGAAGAAGAATCCCTATGCTGGAGGAAAAGAATTTCATATCAGAGAAGCCGAGTATCAGAACTGGGAGATGAGAAAGAATCCCCAGCCATCTCATCGTTTCTTCTCTTTGAAATCTTTAAATAAAGTGAAAAAGAATCCTCAGGAAAAAAAAAAAAAAACAAAGAAAGAATCATCTTCTACTAAAGAAATCTCTGCCATCTCTCTCTCTCTCTCTCTCCCCTTCCCTGTGCGGCTCTTTGTTTAGTCTTCCACCACAATTTATGGGACTTCGACCCGCCAATCGGGGGAGATCAGTTTTGGGGTCAATACGAATCCGGATCACATGTCAAGTCATTTTAAATGGGCCAATACATGATCAACACATGTCAAGTTCTATTCAACTGGATTGTCCCCTTTTTTGGCCTCATTTCTCCCATCGATCAAGACATAACTCTGGCCTTCGGTAAGTAAAGATTTAATGCAACAAAACACGCAATGACATGATATTCTTCTTCAAATATCAGGCTAAATATGTTCGAAACATCTACAAGACAACTGAAAACATATGGCCGGTAAGCCGTGCAAGCGAGTGGTGGTTCTCCAAGGAGAAGCACCTTGCAAGATGGAGAGAAACCAAGGAGCATGTTCCTATCATCACTTTCCTTCGAGGGACAATGACACAAATAGTCTTTAAACTTTGGTTCAGTATACAATGTTGTCCATAACCTTTTAATTTATTTAATATAGTCTATGAACTATTAGTAAATGATCAATGCAGTTTCCAGACCCTAAACATTTCATAAGTGTTCAATCTAGTTCTTAAACTATATCAAATTGGTTAATGTCATCTTTTCGTTAATTCAAGTTAACGAAATCTGCATCTTCCAATCTGTTAAGTTTGAATGGTGGACAAAAAAAAAATACACGTGGATTATCCACGTAAGATATTTTTATCTCAAACTAGGAAAAGAAATTCCCACATGGGATATTTGAAGTCCCTAATTAATTTTTCCTTTTCTAAAGTATACTGATAAAAATATGGATATGTTGACTCATCATTTTTAACAATCCAACTCAGCATATAATAATTCACGTCATCATAATGTCTAATGTAATTTGTCGTTTGAACAAACAGAATAACTATTTTGAATATTTATCAATAGTTCAGAAATTACATTGAACAAATGAAAAATTCAAGATCTATATAGAACATTTCCCAACAGATCAGAAACCACATTAAATAAATTAAAAGTTTATGGACGACAATACACGCTAGGCTAAAGTCTAATGATCATTTATATTATTTTCCCTTCCTTCTACAAGGCGAGTTCCTTGATTGCCTATTGCGCTTCGCTACCTTCACAAAAACTATTGAGCAGCACGATGGAGCCCCATCGTTGCTTTTGGACTTTTTGATCGCCTTTCAAGCATGCCATTGGGAAAAGCTATTGACCTCAAAAACTATTGGAAGCCCAATACCTTCACTTGGAAATATTGCCAAGCAGAGCCTAAATCCGAGCCCCTCAATATATCTAGTTATGGGTCAATTAGAATATATTAACTATCATCCCAATTCTCTAATATGAGGTTTTTCTAACACAACTCACATGTGCATCTTATCAATCTCCCCTTCACTTAGGTGCGAGGTCAATACAAGCTCTGTTCTACCTTAATTCACGTATGAATCTCTACTTTGTTGGGTGTGATGGCCGCAACAACAACAATGCCCACCTTCATCCTGAACTACCACCGAGATTGTAGTGCTATGCCATGACACTAGGCTACTTGGAAATCATTGGTCACGAGATTTCTTTCTTGAGATATTCACCAACCAATACACATTGGGTTTCTTGAGATATTTACCAAACACCAATACACATTGGGCGTCTAGGGAAATCGCCATGAGAGAGTCTAAGTATGAGCCTGTTAACATATATAATTAGACCTAAAAAACTTAAGCCGATGAGTTATAAACCAACAAGAATATATTTATTACTCGCACCACATCAATTCTCCGACGTTGGCCTTTTCTAACACAACTTGCACGTGCATCTCGACAAATGTCTAACCTAACCTACAAATGACATATACAAAAATAATTAACAAATAGTCATTATGCATAGCAAGAAGAAAACTAGTGGATTTCTCCATGAGGTGCAGCCGTGACAACAGATGACATAACTCAAGACCGAATCCTGTCGTCACCGATTGTGAAAATCTGTGAAAATAGTTGGCCAGGGACCAAAAAAAGGGAATCACTAACAAGGCCACTAATATGCCCCTACTCTAGTCAACTCATTCTTTAAAAGAAATACCTGCCCTCAGAGAGGAACTACACCTGAGAATAATTATGATCTATGAATATGCATCAAAATATCTTCGAAGGTTCCGTAGATTTGGTCGGTAAACCTCGAGCCAAATATGCTTGAGATCAGTTGTCTCTGCAATCGCACTAGGCCATGCCATTGTGATGTGTTGATTATGACTCGAAGTTAATCCTGATTGATTTGTAATCGGACCCATGATTTAATAGCAGTCCGAGCACATATTAGGAAAGTGGGGCTTGAACTCTTGCCAACGGGACTGTGGGTAATGCAAAAAGGAAAAGCTATTTCCCACAAGAGTTCTTTTCCTTATTGAAGATTAAGTCGATGTTATCATTAGATAAGGGCTTATAGTTTTTAGCATACAAATATTCTGTTGTTCAGTTTAGTCTTGTGCGCATAGTGAGTGTGCTTAATATTTGTTTAAACTTGCTGAAGGGATGCATAGAGAACTGAAACAGAACGATCATGCAAAAGACAGAGAAAATAGACGATACACGAATTTATTCAGGTTTATCCTCGAAAAATAGGGCTACGTTCTGCAAAGAGATTTCATTATATTTTCGGTTTACAGCCACTCAACTCGTTATAATGATCAGAAAAATGAGCAAAATATATATGTGCTCCAAACGGGCCCAAAACCTAAACCTATACGAAATCTTTTAATTAATCTCGCACCATACGAGTCAGCTTAAATAAAAGCCCAAACCCGTTGAGGTTTCGGGGGCACAGCCCCCGAGCCCTCGTCCGCTCACCGGCGAGCTGGGCAGCCGTCCGCTGACCAAGCAACGGAACTCCCATCGGAGGGCGTTGCTCTCGAACTCCTGCATTCTGCACGCAGAAATCACATGTTGTCAGATAACACTTCAGTTTCCCTAAACTCATATGGGCGTATCTGATATAAGAAACAAGAGTCTCCGAAGTATTCGCCAACTCCAATACTTGCGAGTGATGCCAAGAGCATTGAGAGCCGTCATTTAAGAGAATTGAGAGTACGATAAAACTCTTTTCTATGATTGGTTCTTGTGGATGATATATGTTGTCAAAATTTTTGCCACAACTGAACATGTCATGAAAATGTTCAGTATCTTGTTGTTTAAAATATACTGTCTTTGCCCACCCAATTAACGTCGAGGAAAATTGGAAAAGAAGCTAAGAGTGAAGAGACCTCGATCTTCGCAAACTAAAATGAAGGCGGATGATCATCATACATATGTTCAACTCTCACATTTGAGTATATAGTAATCTTTTATCAGCTTGTTCTAATCTTTTGTCAAAATGATGTCATGTTTCATCAAAAGCTTGGTAAGTCTTACCTTAACTGTGTTTTTTGCACGGACTCTGGGAACCTGGGCTTGGTTATGTACTTTTACCGATGCTTGCAAACTACCCGGATTTTACATGTATCGAGCATGGCTCCATCTATTATATGACAGGTGTGGCCTCTAAGTTATTCTAAGTAGAAGACGTTGAGATTGAATGTAAAATCCATTACATTTAGACACCTGTTCGCTAATCACTAACACAATTGTAGAGGATGCTATATGCGATAACACATGTGTATTAGTAAAAAAAGAAATTCGAGAACTAATCACAGATATATATTGACTGAATGTTCTAATAAATGAATAATTGGCTCTAGTTATATATCTCATGTGATAGGAGATGATTAGACAGGATTAGGTGAAAAGAGCATACAATCATTCATATAGAGAAAAAAGAAACACATCACTTTAGAAAAGAAAGTTAGGTGATTGTAAGATGAAAAAAAATTTAGAATCAATTTTTGAAAGTAAGAAATTCATATAGATTTTCCAATACTTATTTTCATTATTTTTAAATTATTGCGAAATTGTCCTTTTTGTCATACCGTGTTACTATGATATACCTTAACAAAAGAAACAAGCATTTAATCCAAATTTCCAACAAAAATTTGAAAGTGTAAATAGTTTTTATGTCTATATAGTCGAGATAAAAGTTGTGGCGGCCGTTATGCAGAGAACCTGGTTTTAATATAATAAAGTGGAAATATGAGCACACCGTGACCGCATAGCGCAGTGGATTAGCGCGTCTGACTTCGGATCAGAAGGTCGTGGGTTCGACTCCCACTGTGGTCGCTTTTTGTCTGCTTCTTCTTTTGCCCCTTTTATCAATTTCGTTACCATGCTGCTATTTAATTTATTTATTTTTAAATCTATCTATTTTACTTTTGCAAATTTCCATGCATATCTATCAACAATTCGACATGGATTCTCCTTTTATTTAGCTGCAAAATCTGTAGTTAGAGGTAGTTAGAGAGTCATGAGAAAAACTTTTCCACCCAAAACTACAGCACTACCCTAACTATTTGAATATACATGTCAAATACTGATCTTCTATATTTGATTCAGAAAAATAACAAGGCTAAAGAGTGCTTCAACGCCAAGTAAAGAAAAAATTTTCATTTTCAAAGCACTCTTTTTCTCACGAAAGATGCATTGAAATGTAAATCTCCCTTCATTGGGTGCGATTAACAAGCATCGCATGGGCATCGATTCACAAGATTCGTTCCGATTGCTTGGCATAAGTGTTGCTGCGAGATAAACGCTTTTGGACTCATCCTGTAGTACTTGGTTTATTTTCTAATCGGAGGAAATTGTTAAAGCTTCCAAATGCTAGCCATATATTAAGCACCGTCTTAGAGATGGGATAACTACTTATCTCTCGCATGAGGATTAAACATGTCTTAGGACCTCGACTAAGAATATTGACATGTGGGGTGGTTTAAGATTTTGCTAAGCCTTGCCATTCAAAGGTTGCAGATGTTGTTCAAGATCAAAGTCGGCACTGGCCCGCAGCTAGACCAAAGGATTTAGTTGAAACCCAAGCTGCTATTCGCGATTCTCTGGTTCCTAATCCTCCTATACCTGATTGATTGACTTGCTCGGAGGCTGACTACTTCAATAAATTTCTCAGTTGGGATTGCTTGGAATGAGCTTAGGCCCAAGGGATTGCGCATTGCTCGAACCGAGTTGGTTTAATCCAACCATTCCAAAACATTGCTTCATTGCTTGGTTAGCGCTATGCCTAATAGGAGTCATTTGTTTAAGCTTGTCCTGTTTCTTCCAGGGTCTGGACTGCTGCTCTGGAGGTGCATCTCATCCCTCCAATGCCTGGTTGCTGGGATGATGAAGTTGCTTGGGCAGTTGCTGGTTTCAAGGAGGAAGTCATATCCAAAATTTGCTTTTTAAACTCACTTGAAAAAAAGAAGTCACTTGAAATCCTGATCAAAAAAAGAAAAAAGGTCACTTGAAATGACAGTCTCTATAACAATTGGTGGGCTAGGAATGAATGTTGGCATGATCTCTTCTTGATCTGACAATGCGGATTGGATTGAGGAAAAGATAAAAGGGAAGTTCTCAGGGATAAAGATTCTTACTTGTGCATATGTTCATAGGAAAATAAACGTGGACACCCCCTAGAACACTTTACTCTAAATGGAACCTTCCTTAGCTTTTGTAAGTCTTGAGCATGAAGCAGGATTTTGCTCTCCTGCTTTTGATCCTTTACAACAACAACATCAACAATTCCTCTTTACAAAAGAAGTGAGTATTTTTTATTTTTATTGCTAGTGAATAGCTAATTGCAAGCTCTCATCCACAACTTCCGTGTTTTTTTTTTTTCACATTCATAGGTACTTCCCCTATCAATTTATCCTATTTTTTTCCTCTGTTTTTTATGAAAGCGATGCGTGCAGCGGTAAAAGATAACTGCCCCCTCCATCTCGCGTATTATAAATTACAATTTTACTTCAGCCTTGCAAGAGAATATTATTGTCAGCACCTGAACTTTAGTCGATACATCAAATGGGCATTTAGACAATGGAAATTTAATACAAAGAGAGAGAAAAAAAAAAGAAGAAGAGAAAAAATAAAAAAGAAAGGAATAGAAAAAGCCGGGCCAATCAATTCATACTGGCCCAATTAGCGCAACTCTGGCCCATCTATAAGATTAGCCCATTTCAGTTTTTTAGTGGGCTTTGGTACATGAAGCCCAAAAGAAGAGAAGGGAAAGGCCCAGCCCAGTCTTTCTAGGTTACCCGTGAGCAAGAAGACACAACAGCAAAACGGGGTGGCTCCATCTCGCCGATCATCTGCTTCAGAAACTTTCACCTCAGAGCTTGGCCGCCGCCGTTAGCCTCCGCCGCTGACCACCGCGAATTCCGACTTCATTGCTCCTCAGTCGCCACCGTCCTTTCTCCCCCTTCGCCGAACGTTCTTCTTCGTGAGAAATGCACGCCGTACACGACACGAGAGAGAGACAGAGAGAGATGGGGAAACTCGAGGGTGAACGCTTTGTGGGGAGTTGATTCTTGGAATCCGCTCGTCGTCCCCGAAGTCGCTAACCATCGTTCGCTGCTGCTGTGCTGACTAGCGATTCGGGAGGAGAACCTGGACTTGCTCTGTTCTCCTTTGCTCAGCGTCCCAGGAATATCGAGGTGGGAAAATCGCGCTCGGGACACGCTCGATACCCGTGACTCCGATCATTGGAGATAAGCCAAACTCCCATCGTTGATCTAGTCGCCCATCGTAGCTCTGTTTCCACACATCGCCCAGGTAGCGCTAAATGTCCTGACCTACTCTGTTTTGATGAAGGAGGGAAACGAGATGTCATGATCTCCATTAGGATAGGAGTCGGTTTTACTCACGTATGCCTTCCTGCTTATGAATGTCTCGACATGTTTATATGAGTGAGTCTAATCTAGGAGCTGAACGCACTTTATGACCTGAACAAACGCACGTCACCTGTTCGATGAAATGTCTATGAGAATTCAGTGCCGGTTATTTTCGTTTCTGTCTGATCCGGAAGTATATTTTGACCTGGATCAAATAATTTTAATTGATTTTTAAGTCGTTCAAGTATGAGTTTAGCCATTCTATCATGACCCAACTTGTTTCTGGGTCCCTGCTCTTCACTACCGGATGTTATACGCCCCCACTGGCGTTAAATCCGTGATTGGTTGCGAGAAAACGGGCGGTGTTGATGTCCGCGTGGCCATGAGGATGGGGACTCGGTGGAGGACGGTGGGGTAATTGTGGGTGGCATTCGGTGAAGCTGGTGCAGGTGGTGGTGTTGATTTTGCCTGTGGTTTGTCCTGGGAATGACTCGATGAATGTGCGAATGGGGGTATTGAGCGGTCTGGGAACAACGGATCTTTGAGGAAAATATTAAAAAAAAAAAAAATGGGGAAGAATGATAACAAAATGGGCTTAAGTTGTTTGGTAAGATTTGGGCTTAATTCTAGTTATAGGGTTTGTGAGTGTTGGGCTTAAGATGAAATTTTGGTAAGTTGGGCTTGGTTTAGTAGGTTCGATGAGTTCGGGCTTAATTCAGTTTGGGATAATTAAAATTTTAAAATTTTAAAAACAATCGAAAAAAAATAATTAAAAAAAATCAGGAAATGGCTAGAAATAAAAGCCTTGTTAATTCTTAGTACTAGATTTAGTTTAGTTTCAATTGGATAACGTAACCTTGAGTTTAAGGGGTTTTTAGTGTTTACCTTGGATAATATAGCTTATGGTTTGGATAGATTAATCCTTTATTTGAATTAAGGTCATGAGATTGCTATCCTAGAGCTTAATAACGAGGCCGTGTTATATTGTTTGCCCACCTTGTATCGGGATATTTTACTACACTCCACCATTTTATTCACTTTTCCCTGCTATTCTTGATTTGTTTGTTTGTTGTGATTGCTTTTTACGTAGTTTTTATGTTGTAATTCGTTTTCTTAGTCGAATGGTTAGGTTACATTATAAGGCCATAATAAATACAAAAACACTGTATGAGCACTTAGCGGATGTGGACCTTAGGATTCATAATTTGTTATAAAGACTGCATGGACATCTTAATTGACAAATAATCAAATTTAAGTATCGAAATGACACTAGTTAGATAATTAATATAGTCAAATTTCATACACTATATTTTTTATTACGTAGGAAGTGAGGTATACTATCACACTTCGCTTACTTTCGAACCAATCCTAATAGGTTAATGGCGATTCATTATATAAAATTTTCATAGAGTTAAATAAAATTTAAAAGAAAATCTCAATATCGCACAAGGTAAGTACCATTGTTCTCTAATTTGGCGTTGCCAGTCCTTTCCTCGACACCTGTGTTGGGAGGGTCGTGAAATTATATGTCAAGAATATATCAGATATTTTGAGGGTGGATACCAAATTCAAAAGTTGACTTTATGGATAGATAATAATAATAATAATAATAATAATAATAACGCCAAACGCGAAAATGTTTGATGGCTCTAAAAAAATTTGTATTGGTAGGAAAAATATTTTTGAAAAATATATGAAAGAATAAGTGCACAAAATAGCGGAAGTTAATAAGAAATGGAAGTTTAATTAAAGTTATAGTGAGAAAATGGGTGATTATTTCTCAAATTTCTTAGGTAATAATTAATAATTATAGTTTCATTTGGCGGAGTTGTAGGCGGGCAAGCGGCTGGGGATTCTAGGGCTGTAGCTCAAACTTCGCTCCCGCTCCCGCTCCCGCTCTGCATTTTGGCAGTCTCTGAAGTTCCGTAAGTCTCTCTTGTCTGCACTTCAATCTGCTTCTCTTGGCGTTAGGTTTTCTTGTCAGATGGCGGCGGTGATTTGAATGTGGGTGCTTGTTATTATTCGTTAATGCCTTCTCTTTAGTTCATCTTCGGGTTGTGCATTCTTGGGTTTGGTTTCCATTTTCGTCTCTTGGTCATTCTTGGGTTCGATTTCGTGTGTTGGGTTCTTGCCTGTCGTTTGAAGCAGCTTCGAACGTGTTGTGTTGCTTTTTTCTTCCCCTTTGTCCACAGGGCGGTACATTCCTGGTGAAGCTGAAGGGCTCGTTGTGAATACTACTTGCCATAATGGCTTCCGCAGGACAGGCGCCGTCTCTGAAGAGGCGGGATCCGCCGGCCGGGAGAGTAGGCGACCAGCTGATCATTACTCCCCTCGGTGCTGGCAATGAAGTGGGTCGGTCCTGCGTCTACATGTCTTTCAAAGGGAAGACCGTGTTGGTACTGCTTCTTTCTTGGTTTTCATGAGTTCTTCGGTTTGGAGTTTTAGCCAACATGGGTTCTTGTCTCTCGTGATCTTTTGGTAATTGCTGTATGTGGATGACAGTTTGATTGTGGAATTCATCCTGCTTACTCTGGCATGGCTGCTCTTCCGTACTTCGATGAGATTGACCCTTCGATGATTGACGTCCTTCTAATTACTCAGTACGTGTTGTCTGCCTACTCTATTAGCATTAACTTAGCTTTGGTGAGGAGGTCCACTCCTCCCATTATCTGCAGTTGCCTTTCCTGGTGTTTGTTCTTAATTTGCTTCAACAAAGGTTCTTTCTTCCTACGACTTGCCAAAGGAATTCGTCATTGCCCCTCAGTAGGATCCCATCCTAGTTCAATCCATTGGGCTGTTATCAAATTATCAGCACCAATGTCTGTAAAGTTTGGGATGGGCTTCTCACTAGCTTGCATTATTGCTGATTTATATTTGTACCCCTCACTTTGATATTTAGCTTCCACAGTAAAGGTCTCTGGTCTTTATCAGTCGATGTTGACTGCTTGCAGCTTCCACTTGGATCACGCAGCTTCCTTACCATACTTTTTGGAAAAGGTCAGCAGCTATATTAGAGTAAAAACATACTTTTAATTGTTAAATGATACTCTGATTCCGATAACCGGAATTGCTCTCATTTTTCCAGACTACATTTAAAGGACGTGTCTTCATGACTCATGCTACAAAGGCTATATACAAGCTGCTTTTGTCAGATTATGTAAAAGTGAGCAAGGTCTCAGTTGATGATATGCTTTATGATGAACAAGATATATTGCGTTCAATGGATAAGATTGAGGTATTTCCTTCATTCGTTGAGCCCATTCTTCATGCCACACAAATTTGCTTGCTAATGTTTGCCTTGGGGATTCCTCCTTGGTGACCAATTTGTTGAATTTTGCTGATTCTAGAAGGGATAATATATTTGATGAAGAAGCAGAATAATCTTGGTTTTCACACAGTCATGGATGGATTGCTTGTGTGTACCATTTACATGTCAGAAGCATGTGCTGGCTTTAGCTATACCTCGGGCTCAGTAGGATTCAATTGTTTCTTTTTTAGGTGAATTGAAGATTCCCTATATGCTTGAACCCACCATTACTCGTATGTTAGCTTTCAACGAATAATTGTTCAGCATCAAGCTGATATGAGTTTTTTTTCTTTTAAGATGAAGCACAGGATCCTTCTTCTGTTGCAACTCAAGCTGTCTCCAGCTGCTTTTATTGACAATATAGTTTATTTATCCCAGTTGTGGAATCTGTATGAGACTGGATAAACTAGTGCTCTCAATGGATAAACTAGTTGTGTCAATAGTTATGTGTCATACAGTTGCTATATGTGTCATATACTTGTAGTATCTATTCTACAGGATATTGGCCTAGGATTATGACTTGATGTTGTCTAGTCTACCAGACATTGGCGATTAACTTATCATGGATATGTTGGGTTGTGTTTCGTGTGACAATGTCTTCCGATGGAATGCTAATTATTAAATGTAAATGAACAGGCAATCATCTTACTTTTGCTGTTCTTTGAAATTCCTTGGATGCATACATATTGTCTTAACTAACGATCCCAATGCATGTAAATTACGTTACCTATTTTTAATTGTAGGTAATTGATTTCCACCAAACAGTTGAAGTGAATGGTATTCGATTTTGGTGTTATACTGCTGGCCATGTTCTCGGTGCTGCAATGTTCATGGTCGATATTGCTGGTGTACGAGTCCTTTACACTGGTGATTATTCCCGTGAAGAAGATAGGCATCTCCGAGCTGCAGAGATTCCTCAGTTCTCACCTGATATCTGCATAATTGAGTCCACTTTTGGAGTGCAGCTTCATCAACCTCGTCATATTCGGGAGAAACGCTTCACTGATGTCATCCATTCTACTGTTTCTCAAGGAGGTAGAGTCCTTATCCCTGCATTTGCTCTTGGTCGTGCTCAAGAACTTCTGTTGATCCTTGACGAGTTCTGGTCCAACCACCCTGAGCTCCATAATATTCCTATGTATTATGCTTCCCCCCTTGCAAAGAAGTGTATGGCTGTTTATCAAACATATATCAATTCCATGAACGAGAGGATCCGAAGCCAATTTGCAACAGCAAATCCTTTTGACTTCAAGCATATTTCGCCGCTAAAGAGTATTGAGAATTTTAATGACGTCGGTCCATCAGTCGTTATGGCTAGTCCCGGTGGGCTTCAAAGTGGGTTATCGCGTCAACTATTTGACATGTGGTGTTCTGACAAGAAAAATGCTTGTGTCATTCCTGGATATGTCGTGGAAGGGACTCTAGCAAAGACCATCATCAGTGAACCGAAGGAAGTCGCTCTGATGAATGGTCTCACTGCTCCTCTTAACATGCAAGTTCATTATATTTCCTTCGCTGCCCATGCTGATTTTGCTCAGACAAGCACGTTTTTGGATGAGATAATGCCTCCAAACATCGTTCTTGTTCATGGAGAAGTAAATGAGATGGGAAGGCTCAAACAGAAGCTAGTAACTCAGTTTGCTGATCGCAACACCAAAATTATGATGCCAAAGAATTGTCAATCAGTTGAAATGTACTTCAATTCAATGAAAATGGCAAAAACTATTGGGAGGCTGGCTGAGAAGACCCCAGAAGTGGGTGAAACTGTTAGTGGCCTTCTGGTAAAGAAAGGCTTCACTTATCAAATAATGGCACCTGAAGATCTTCACGTTTTCTCTCAGTTGTCCACAGCAACTACTAATCAGAGGATCACAATTCCTTATACAGGTGCGTTTGGTGTAATAAGCCACCGGCTGAAGCAGATATATGAAAGTGTGGAATCTTCAGTAGATGAGGAATCTGGCATTCCCATGTTACACGTGCATGATCGAGTAACAGTGAAGCAGGAATCTGATAAACATATTTCACTGCACTGGACATCGGATCCTATAAGTGACATGGTCTCAGATTCTGTTGTTGCTCTTGTCTTGAATGTAAGCCGTGAGATTCCAAAGGTTGTGGTTGAAACAGAGGCTATGAAAACTGAAGAAGAAAGTGAGAAAAGGGTAGAAAAGATTGCTCATGCACTTCTAGTTTCTCTCTTTGGGGATGTGAAGTTTGGTGAGAATGGGAAGCTGGTGATAAATGTGGATGGGAATGTAGCGCATCTGGACAAGCAGAGTGGGGATGTGGAGAGTGAAAATGAAGGCCTTAAGGAAAGGGTAAGGACTGCATTTCAGCTAATCCAGAGTGCTGTAAAGCCAATACCCTTGCCATGTTCTTAGGTATCTTTCATGTTGCTTGTAGCTTTCTTGTTTCAGGTCATTTTCTAACTGTAGATTGTAGCATCAAGCTCATGGTATGTATATCCTCAACTCACAATCTAAGTTCAGCCCAAGTTTTAAGCATCTAAAGTTGGATCTCAGCTCTCAGAACAAGTTTCAACAGTTGCGCTTGGATTACTTATTTTTTTGTACTTTTACGTATTTAATTTTGGTGTCTGAAGGCTGGCTAGGCACGAGTGTCACCTTGCAGAACAGACTTGCCATTTCTTTTCCTGAATGCAAATTTTCTAATTCATGCGAGCAGGTTTGTGAAGACAGCCTGTGTGCTACATGTGAAGGTGCATCCATGCGGTTATGCCGAGGCTTTGTGATGTCTAGCTTTCACGTACCAAGGAACGGCCAAATCGCGAACTTTGTCGTCATTGCTTTACTCGTGACAAGTTGATCGGGAATTGATGAGTAATTGGGTAAAAATTTTGTGCTTGGGTCATACTTAGTTGAGATGACAAGTGGGGCTATATGGTCCTTTTTACCCGAGTTTGGGTTTGTCTGACTAATCTGTATCCTTTTGATCACAATTCTGTCGGTTAAACCAAACGATGGTGTATCAATATGTCCCAAATCCTCGGCATTTAAAAGAGTTTGGAAATTATGAGATCTCAAAAGTATGTTGTGGTCGAAATTAAAGTGCAGTCATTGGCTACTAACTTGTGTAGTTCCCTCCCATACTGAAACGACAAGTATACAACCCGAGCTTGGGGATCGCAAGTGCTTCAGAAATCGATCTATTTGTTGAATGGACAATTATACCACCAGATCATGATCATCCTTTGTAGCATTTGCCAACATTTGACCAGAAAGTTTCGTGAATTAGGCCTTTGAAGATCATGACCAACTTGTCCTAATGTCAATGATACAACACAATGATTAACGGGTGAGGCCTTTCTCTTACCTACGTTCTCCACTATTATTCTTTAAACGCTCTTGTCACTGAACCCACAGCTCTCACTGCACAAACCAATGGCGGCGGGGCCGGTTTGGGACTATACTAGAAATCCAAACTCGACAAGTACCGTATACACCTTCGATGTCAAACCCAAAGGGCAACTTTTGGAATGAAGTTCCGAAGACACCCTCCGTATACGAGAACCTTAAACACATGGGAATCGGCACGATTGGTGATTAGATTTCACTAGTAACTTAGCCTGCGCTTTGCACAAACATGTGTATTTACATAATTTTGAATTGGCAACGAGTCAATAATATGAGATGTGTTGTAAGAGTTAAGATGAAATTTGTTTAATGATTATATACAGTGTTCTGGAAGAATATCATGCTTTACGGAGTCGTAAGATTAAGGTTTTGCGAAAAGACTGTTTCCAAAGCACAAAGAATATGACTTGAAAAAATGATTATTAGCGTACAATGATAGAAGCTATATTAGAAATAAGTTTATTCAAAAAGTAGATAAAATCTTAATATATACTTTAATGCGTTTTTACGAGTTTAAACTCAATAAGAGATAAAATCTTGATATACTTTTGTTTAATCCGTCAGCCGCTTGATCTAGCCTATGCACTGTTGTAATGAAAAATACTGGTCTTCCAAGGTTGTCAGTGCGCGATCCGACTTAGGATCGATGAAGGTGTCTATAGGACTAGATCATAACATCCTAAAAATTACACCAACAATGCAAAAATCTTGGATAGTCATATGGAATTTATTGGTTATGAACAATGTGTGAGGTTGAAACTCCAAAGTAGCATGAATTTAAATTTTATGCCATATTCATATTATATGTACCGGTCAAATTGACTTTTCTAGTACCTAAATATGATGATATAAGAGATATCTAAATATACAAGGTTAAAGTAGGTAAAAATAGCATCTATAGGACCGGTAGGATCATATTGATCCTATGTTCTTTTTGTTTTTTTAGTTTAGGATCGTGACCATGTAAAGATCCTGGCAAATTAAGATCTTACTATAGATCTGAGTCGTTTCTTAAGTTTTGAATGGTAGGATCCTACTTATGCAATTCCATCTTCTTGGCCTGGGAAGATACGACTCGGTTTCATTTTGCAAGCGTGACGGCGAGTATTGAAATGATTTTATCGATTGGTCATGTCGTTTAGGCCCAAGTTGTACATATAATTGCTTCCATACATGAAGTCATATTGGGGAAAGTTTTTTGCGGTTAGGATGACGGGAACGGCAGAGGGTGCAATATGTTAGTTTTTCCACTATAGCTTGGCCATTGCCTCTGTGGAGGAATTGTCAGGAGGACTCCAGCATCACGAAGGTAAATTTTCGTGGATCGCGAACTAATTTCTACTCTTAAGGCCTTATATTAGTCGGGGTTTCGTTACAGAGTCCTTCGGCTACAGGTTGTGAGGAAAAATGGGGAAGGCCTGATGCAATTTCTTATTGAAAAGTGGGTTCTAGTGCATTATCAGTGCTGGGGAATGGTCGCGTGCTCAATGCTTAGTATGTTGATCTGTCAAAATGGGTCATAGGTTATATTTGATGAGCCAAGTTGTTATGTAGATTAATATATATTCACTAAATGGGTTTAGAATGGTAAAACTCAAAATAACATAGGTATTAAATAAATTCATGGCTTACTTAGACTTAACTCACTTTTATAACTCTTTTTTCACTCTTGCCTGCCCTCATCAGATCTCGTGCTTACTCACTCCTCGCTCTTATCTTAGTTTGGGTATGAGTTTTCCTAGATGTAGTTAGATATGGAAGTGTTTTAATAATATGGATCAGGTAAAGGCTAAATTTGAGTTGCGTCGGGTAAGGATTACTAGATTTGCTTTGTATGGAAATAGGTCAATTTAAGTTGGACCATTTTTAACCTAACCCAACCCACCCGCTTGACGGTTCTATTGGCGCGTAATGGCATGTGGCTTTGCTTTGCTTGTCCAGGCCTCGGCATGAGAATTGCATGAATTACCTGAGGGGCGTTCGTACACTAAATTAGGATCACATAGCTCCCTGGAGCTGTTCTGTTCGGTTCTGCCTAGTAATCATTCTCCCAAATCTCTTGTATTTTTTGTTCCAGACGCTGTACCAGAAGTTCCAGAAACCTTCTTGTGGCTTGGCAGGACTGGAGGACCTGTTTGCTAGCAAGATCAGAAGAAGTTTTCATTCTGTTTGCTTCAGAAAATGAATTCCATTTATGAAGTGCTTGGGCTCTCATTTGATTGCTGAAAATAGCTTGTGATTAAAATTGTTTAAACTTTTGCAGGAAGAGTTGGTAGTATGCGAATGCCGTTTCAATCGTCGTCGACGCCTAAATTTTACCCAAAGGTATTTCTCGCATTGCCCAAAAAAGGGAAAAAAACGTGAAAATCGGGATTTAGTTCCCTACCAAAATGTCTCTTTACTATGCATCGGATCCTTGCATTTCATGTTTAAGTGTTGGATAGTTTTTTGTTTTTTTTTGGTCGAAAGTGTTGGATAGTTATATTATATATTAGTTATTCTATTTCTGGACAGAAAAGAGAATGGGTGGAGAGATACAACATGGTCACTAGGTGTTATATTAGTAATTTTTTTTTATCTCTCAATTAATTTAGTTCTATTTTAGCTAGTCATCCTTATTCTAAAATATTGGGAATTTGGAACCCAAGACTCATTTTCCGCCAAAAAAAAAGATAATTTACATTATAAATATATTTACGGAAAGAATCATTGAAAACAAAAATATTTTACAAGTTAAAGTGGTTGGTAAGAATAACAAGACTCCAGTGCGCACTAGGCGTAAATGTTTGATGGCTGTAACATCAATTTATATCTGTAAGAAAAGGAATAAGTATATAAAAAATGCTAAAACTTATTATGAGAGTGTGATTAAGTTCTAAAATTTTCAAAAAGTATAATCAAATCCTTAAATTTGTCAATTTGGTCTAACTAAGTCATTCCGTAAACTCTGTCAATTCATCTAACGAAAAAAACTGAGGTGTCGTTTTTTTAATTATTTTCTCTCTTATACATGATGATTACTTTAACTAAAGCATGAAGTATAATACCCAAACAACGCAGTTTTGGACCAAATCTTAGTTTTATAATCTCAAATCTTACTTAAATTAGATTAAAAAAAGGAAAGAGACTAAAATTTATTAAAAACAAGAAACTATGCAAGAGAGAGAGAGAGAGAGAGAGAGAGAGAGAGAGAGAGAGCGATCTAGGCCTATTAAATTAGGGAATATCGCGAGGCTTCCGAATGAGGGGATTAATGGGAGTGCTCCTTGCTCTCTTTTTCTTTCCCCTGTTTTTCTCTCGCGTTGCGTGCACAGCAAGCAAGATGCCAGGCCTATTTTGGTTAAGGCGCATGAAGCTTTACTCGGAGCTAATATGATGTGAGGCCTTTCGTGTTGAAGATGAAGGGCGAAATCGATCCCGTGGAAGACCCGAAGCCGGTGTCGCCTCGTGTTCCGCCGCTGTCGATTGAACCCGGGTGGCTCTAGCAAGCTCCTTTGTACGAGATAATACTCGACTTCTTGCAAGAAAAGTTGATCGCAGATGGAGGTCCGTTTCATGTCTCTCAAATCCTAGGGCTGGTGAGGGTTGCTGGACAATTCCGGTGATGGGTTGCGGTCGCGGCCCACCGGCGAGGGCCTTGTGACTTTCCTTTTTAGTTTGGGTTTTTTTTTTTTCCAATAAATTTTAGCCTTTTCATTTTTTAATCTAATTTACGTAAGATTTAGGGGAGAAGATCACAAAAATGCCTCATTGGAGAGAGAATATAATGAAAAAAAAAATTATAGGTTAGCATTTTACGCAAAGTTAATGAAAAAACTTAATTACATTAATTTGATAAGTTTGATGATTTAATTGCATTTTTTAAAAAATTTTAAGACTCAGTCATGCTTTTACGGTAAGTTTTACGACTTTTGATGCACTTATTCCAAATTTAGAATATTGTTAATATCACACGAAAAACTCCAAACTAGTATACTTGTGACAATTTTAACATAAATTAATTTTTTATCACAAAAAATCCCGAACTAATACACGTGTAATAAATTTACCCCAAACTAATTTTTTGACCACCTAAAACTCTAAATTGGTTTACTTGTGACAAATTTATCTTTCATTAAATTGGATTATACCATGAAAAAAATCATAAACGGATAAATATGTGATAAATAGAGGGATAAAACTCTAAACTAGTGTACTATCAACTGCCATATGTCATCCACATTTGCATTTTGATGGTAAAATTTAACGGAAAGTAACGAAAGGTAAACTTGTCATAGGTGAATCAGTTTAGAATTTTTAATGATTAAAAATTAATTTGAAATAAATTTATTTGGTGTACCAGTTTGGAGTTTTTTGTGATATTAACCATTTAGAATAATAAGTTTGCAAAGTAGTGGAAGTTAACTAGCACTGAAATTTTAACTGCTACGGGTTGCCCAGTGGCCACTCTTCTCGAGTGGAAAGGAAGAGATGGGATTCGACTCTCATGTTTTATAAAGAGACAAAACAAAAATTTAAAAGTTAGATAAGAATTAGAGTGAGGCAGAAAAAAAAAGTAGAAATGAAATTTTGATTAAGTTCTAATTTTTTGTTATATAGTCAATTGGCTTTAGCTAAATTATCCTCTCTTTTGACATTTTGGCGATCTCTGTAGCTCCGCGAGTCTCTCTCGTCGTCATTTCAATCTGCTTTTCGTTCTTGTTATGCCTGGAGAAAGGAAAAAAGGACACGTTACTTGAATTTTGATCTTTCGATCTGATGCATGTAAACTCCAAGCTACTCGCTTGAGTTTAAAGCATCTGCACGAGCTTAACTGTCAACTTCCTTGCACCCCGTCCCCCCCAAAGTTCAGAAACTCGAGATGGGCAATTTCCTCCCCGTTGGGTTTTCTTGGTAGGTGGTGGCAGTGATTTGAATATTGATGCATGTTATTAGGTTAATGGCCTCTTTTTGTTCATCTTGAGTTTGTACATCTTCGGGTTTGACTTCGAGTGTTGTGTTCTTGCCTGTTGTTTGAGCAGAGCTTCGAACATGTTGTTTTTTTCCCCCACAGGACAGTACGTTTTTGGTGAATTTGAAGGGCCTGTTGCGAATATTTGTTGCCATATATGGCTTCCACAGGACAGGCGCCGTCTCTGAAGAGGCGGGATCCGCCGGCCGGGAGAGAAGACGACCAGCTGATCATTACTCCCCTTGGTGCTGGCAATGAAGTGGGTCGGTCCTGCGTCTACATGTCTTTCAAAGGGAAGACCGTGTTGGTACTGCTTCTTTCTTGGTTTTCATGAGTTCTTCGGTTCGGAGTTTTAGCCGACATGGGTTCTTGTCTCTCGCGATCCTTTCGTAATTGTTGTTTGTGGATGACAGTTCGATTGTGGAATTCATCCTGCTTACTCTGGCATGGCTGCTCTTCCGTACTTTGATGAGATTGACCCTTCGACAATTGACGTCCTCCTAATTACTCAGTACGTGTGATCTGCTTTCTCTATTAGCATCAACTTGGCCTTGGTGAGGAGGGTCACTCATTCCATTATGTGCAGTTTCCTTTCCTGGTGTTTGCTCGTAATTTGCTTGAAGAAAGGATCTTTCTTCCTATGACTTGCCAGAGGAATTCGTCATTGCCCCTCAGTAGGATCCCATTCTAGTTGAATCCATTGGGTTGTTATCAAATTATCAGCACCGATGTATGTAAAGTTTAGAATGGGCTTCTCTCTAGCTTGCATGATTGCTGATTTATATTTCTATCCCTCACTTTGATATTTAGCTTCCACAGTAAAGGCCTCTAGTCTTTATAAGTCGATGTTGACTGCTTGCAGCTTCCACTTGGATCATGCAGCTTCCTTACCATACTTTTTTGAAAAGGTTTGTCGCTATATCTGAGTAAAAACATACTTTTAATTATTAAAATTTACTTTAAGACTGATAACCCAACTTGCTCTCATTTTTCCAGACTACATTTAAAGGTCGTGTCTTCATGACTCATGCTACGAAGGCTATATACAAGCTGCTTTTGTCAGATTATGTAAAAGTGAGCAAGGTCTCAGTTGAAGATATGCTGTTTGATGAACAAGATATATTGCGTTCGATGGATAAGATTGAGGTATTTCCTTCATTTGATGAGCCCATTCTTCATCCCACACAAATTTGCTTGCTAATGTTTGCCTTGGGGATTACTCCTTGGTGACCAATTTGTTGAATCTTGCTGATTCTAGATGGGATGATATCATTGATGAAGAAGCATAATAATTTTGGTTTTCATACAGTCATGGATGGATTGCTTGTGTATACCATTTACATGTCAGAAGCATGTGCAGGCTTTAGCTATTCCTCCGGCTCAGTAATATGCAATTGTTTTTTGTGCTTAGGTGAATTGCAGATTCTCCATATGCTTAGAACCCACCGTTCCCTGGATGTTACCTTTCAACGAATCAATGTTCAGTGTGGAGCTGATATGAGTTTCGTCTCTTTTAAGATAAAGCACAAGATCCTTCTTCTGTTGCAACTCAAGCTGTCCCTGCCGCTTTTATGTACAAAATAGTTTATTTATTCCCAGTTGTGACATCTGCATGAGAAGCTGGATAAACTAGTTATCTCAATACTTATGTGTCATACAGTTTGCTATATGTGTTGTATACTTATAGAATCTTTTCTATGGGATTTTGTCTTAGAATGATCACTCGATGTTGTCAGTGCTATGAGACATTGGCGATTAACTTATCATGGATATGTTGGGTCGTGTTTCGTGCAAAAACAATGTCTTCTGATGGAATGTTAATTATTCAATGTAAATGAACTGGCAATCATCTTACTTTTGCTGTTCTTTGAAGTTCCTTGCATGCATAACGTCTATACTATTGATCCCAACACACGTGAATCATGTTACCTATTTCTAATTGTAGGTAATTGATTTCCATCAAACAAGTGAAGTGAATGGTATTCGATTTTGGTGTTATACAGCTGGCCATGTTCTTGGTGCTGCAATGTTCATGGTCGATATTGCTGGTGTACGAGTCCTTTACACAGGTGATTATTCCCGTGAAGAAGATAGGCATCTCCGAGCTGCAGAGATTCCTCAGTTCTCACCTGATATCTGCATTATTGAGTCCACTTATGGAGTTCAGCTTCATCAACCTCGTCATATTCGGGAGAAACGCTTCACTGATGTCATCCATTCTACTGTTTCTCAAGGAGGTAGAGTCCTTATCCCTGCATATGCTCTTGGTCGTGCTCAAGAACTTCTGTTGATCCTTGATGAGTACTGGTCCAACCACCCTGAGCTCCATAATGTTCCTATATATTATGCTTCCCCTCTTGCAAAGAAGTGTATGGCTGTTTATCAAACATATATCAATTCCATGAACGAGAGGATCCGAAGCCAATTTGCAACATCAAATCCTTTTGATTTCAAGCATATTTCGCCACTAAAGAGTATTGAGAATTTTACTGACGTCGGTCCATCGGTCGTTATGGCTAGCCCTGGCGGGCTTCAAAGTGGGTTATCGCGTCAACTATTTGACATGTGGTGCTCTGACAAGAAGAATGCTTGTGTTCTTCCTGGATACATCGTGGAAGGGACTTTGGCAAAGACACTCATCAATGAACCAAAGGAAGTCACTCTGATGAATGGTCTCACTGCTCCTCTTAACATGCAAATTCATTATATTTCCTTCTCTGCCCATGCTGATTTTGCTCAGACGAGCGCGTTTCTGGATGAGGTAATGCCTCCAAACATTGTTCTTGTTCATGGAGAAGCACATGAGATGGGAAGGCTCAAACAAAAGCTTGTGACTCAGTTTGCTGATCGCAACACCAAAATCATGATGCCAAAGAATTGTCAATCAGTTGAAATGTACTTCAATTCAGAGAAAATGGCAAAGACTATTGGGAGGCTGGCTGAGATGACCCCAGAAATGAGTGAGACTGCAAGTGGCCTTCTGGTAAAGAAAGGCTTCACTTATCAAATAATGGCACCTGAAGATCTTCACGTTTTCTCTCAGTTGTCCACATCAACTATTAATCAGAGGATCATGATTCCTTATACAGGTGCTTTTGGTGTAATAAGCCACCGACTGAAGCAGATATATGAAAGTGTGGAATCTTCAGTAGACGATGAATCTGGCATGCCCATGTTACGTGTACATGATCGAGTAACAGTGAAGCAGGAATCTGATAAACATATTTCACTGCACTGGACATCGGATCCTATAAGTGACATGGTTTCAGATTCTGTTGTTGCTCTTGTCTTGAACATAAGCCGTGAGATTCCGAAGGTTGTGGTTGAAACAGAGGCCATGAAAACTGAAGAAGAGAGTGAGAAAAGGGTAGAGAAGATCATTCATGCACTTCTAGTTTCTCTCTTTGGGGATGTGAAGTTTGGTGAGAACGGAAAGTTGGTGATAAATGTGGATGGGAATGTAGCGCATCTGGACAAGCAGAGTGGGGAAGTGGTGAGTGAAAATGAAGGCCTTAAGGAAAGGGTAAGGACTGCATTTCAGCTAATCCAGAGTGCTGTAAAACCAATACCCCTGTCGGGTTCTTAGGTATCTTTCATGTTTCTTGTAGCTTTCTTGTTTCAGGTCATTTTCTAACTGTAGATTGAAGCATCTAGCTCATGGTATGTACATCCTCAACTCACAATCTAAGTTCAGCTCAAGTTTTAAGCATCTAAAGTTGGATCTCAGCTCTCAGAACAAGCATCGACAGTTGCGTTGGATTACTCAGTTTTTTGTGCTTTTACGTATTTAGTTTTGGTGTCTGAAGGCCAGCAAGGCTCGATTTTCACCTTGTGGAAAAAACTTGCCATTTCCTTTCTTAAATACAATTTTCCTAGTTCATGCTAGCAGCTTTGTGAAGACATCTGTGCTACATGAGAAGATGCATCCATGTGGTAATGCTGTGGCTTTGTGATGTCTAGTTTTCATGTACCAAGGAATGGCCAAATCGCAGACTGTTATTGTAACTCCTGTGACAAGTGGATGGGGAATTGATGAGTTGTAGAGTAAAAAGTTTGTGCTTGGTCATACTTAGTTAAGATGTCAAGTGGGGCTATATGCTTCTTTTTACCTGAGTTCGGGTTTGTCTTGCTGATCTGCACCCTTCTGATTACAATTCTCTTAGTTAAACCAAACAATGGTGTATCAATATGTCCCAAATCCTTGGCTACATGTTGTATATTGCAAATGACAAGCCCTCTTAAAGGAACAGCATCCCTTAACTAACACCAACTTGTGTACTTCCCTCCCATACTGAACGACAAGTATACAACTCGAGTACAGTGATTGCAAATGCTTTAGAAATCGATCTATTTGAATTTTGTTGAACGATCAATTATACCACCAGATCATGATCATCTTTTGTAACATTTGCCAACATTTGACCACAAAGTTGCATGAATTTAGGCCTTTGAAGATCATGGCCAACTTGTACTAATGTCAATGATACAACACAATGATCAACGAGTAAGGCCTTTCTCTGACCTACGTTCTCTACTAGTTTTCTTTCATTGTTCATGTCACTGAACCCACACCTCTTACTGCACAAATCAATGGTAGCGGGGCGGGTTTGGGACTACTCGACAAGTACCGAATACACATTCGACGTCAAACCCAAAGGACCACTACTTGAATAAGTTCTAAAGACATTCCGGTGAAGCACATGAGAACCTTAAAATCACAGGAATCGACACGATTGGAGATTAGATTTCACTAGTTACTTAGTACGCGCTTTGTGCAAGCATGTCTATTTGCATATCTCTGAACAGGCAATACGCCAATAATATGATGTGTGAACTGTGATGTAAGAGCCAAGATGAGATTTGTTTAATGATTATGTGCAGGTTTATGGAGGAACATCGTCCTTTATGGAGGTGTAAGATTTATATTTGGCGAAAAGACAGTTTCCTAAGAACACAGAACATGAACAAAAAAAATGATTTCTAGAGTACAACGACAAAGCTAATATCTGAAAGAAGTTTATTCAAAGAGTAGAAAATAAAGCTAAATAAAATGCTAATGCTCTATGATTTTAATTAAATTGTAATTTAATTGTTATTTACTTAAACATAGTACTGTAAGTCCAAGATAAAAATCAAATTTTAGTAATATAAGTTGGGTAAATGACATAAATGGTCCCTGAACTTTAACCCGATGTGAAATGTCATCCTTGAACTTCAAATTTATTCAATGTAGTCCATGAACTTTAGCCCAACATGCAATGTGGTTCATGAACTTTTAATTCATTCAACATGATCTCTAGACATTTGGTATATGTTCAATTTAGTCCGTGAACTGTATAAAAATGTTTAATGTTGTCCCTAAACTTAAATTTAGTTTTAACTTTTTAAAAACATTCACCATAATGATATGCCACGTTGGATTTCTAGCACTTAAGTGAACATTTTAAAAATTTTTCACACTTAAGAGCGCAAATGATTACCATTCTGTTTCAAAAATCAATTCTTGCATTTCTATTTTTATTCTGTGGACGAGTTTCTCAACAAAGATAGGCGTTTGATAATGAAATAGAATTTCTCTCCCCATAACAGAAATTCATTTGATAAAATATTCCTCTCACGATTGTTTCCATTCATCAACGGGCGTCAGTAGGTGGGGGGGCGGTGGCCAACAGCGACGGGCAGAGGACGAAGGGTGATGGCCGGTAGAGGGCGACAGTGGATGATGGGGGTGGGGGTAAGTGGCGACAGCAGGCGGTGGGAGGTAAGGATAAATGATGAGAAGAGTTTTTATCTATCTTTTTGTTCTAGAGATAGAGAAATATAAAATTTTTACTTCTCATTTATGTTCAAATACTGTTTTTGGAATAAAATTTTGTTTCAGAAATAGAAAAATAAAATTGCTTTACCAAACGGATTTCTATTCTAAATTTGCTCTTAGGAACAAAAAAATAAAAAAAATAGAGAAACATAATGGTTATCATGTGCGTCCTAAGTGATCGATTGAAAGTTATGGCACTCGAGTGAATACTTGACACTTAAGTGGATGGAAAAAAAAAAGTTATGTACTCAAGTAATCGAATGAAAAATTATATGGCAATCAAGTGATCGGAAAAAAAGTTATAGCATTCAAGTGATAAAAAAAAAAGGTTATAGTGCTCAAGTGTGCATTGTGCTAAAGTTATGACACTTATGGTGTCTTTTTTCCCAAAAATAACTTACGATATAAATAAACTTATGAAAAGAATAACTGAAAACAGAAATACTTGATAAGTTGTAGTCATCGGTGTAATAATATCAAGACTCTGCTATGCAATATGTGTAAATGTTTGATGACTCCAACAAAAAATTAGACTGATGAGAGAAATGTTAGAAAAATATAAAGAGATAAGTGCACCAAAATCCTAAAACTCGTCACGAGAGTGCGATTAAATCATAAAACTTTCAAAAAGTGTAATCAAGCCATTCTACTAACTCCGTCAATTTATCTAACGGAAAAAATGAACCAATGCTAAATAAAAAGAAAGTGCCACGGGACCTTGCCAGTGGGCCGCCGTTGCCGCCCGACGCTGGAAAGGGCCCCGCAGATGTCACTAGGGCCTCACCGACTTTCGGCGACCCTTGCTGGCCTCAGGCCAGGGCATCGCGTTCTGACACGGTTCAGCATCTCTCCTTCTGCATGCCATACTCGTTTCTTCGATTCTGGTCCCTCCAAAAGCCAGCAACGGCGGTTTGAGCGGGAAGAAGCGGAAACGCGAGGCGAAGAAACCTCTCATTCTCGACGAACTCCGAAAGAGTTGCTGATCAGCGCCACCAGGCGAGCGTTCGATCCATTTCGCATTTGGTTCCCACCAAGTAAAAAGCAAGATCTAGGCTGAACTGATTTTTGTGGATTTTTTTGGTGAAAATGATTTTCATGTCCTCAAAGTTCGATTCCTTAAGCTTGTGCCTTGTACTTGTGTCGTTTGTAGAATGTTGAATCTAGGAATTCATTAACGTGACTGCTGTTTGCTCTTTCGTGTTTTTTCTCCCCTGTTTTTATCTCTTGTTGCGTGCATAGCAGGAGCCAGGAAGGAGGCGAGGCCTCTTTTGGTGAAGGCATGCGAAGCTTTACTACCGATTTGGGGTCTTTCGTGTAAAAAATGAAGGGTGAAAACCGAAAATCGGTGTCGCCCGGTGTTCCGCCGTCGTTTGTTAAACTTGAGAGGCTTTTGGCAAGCTCCTTGTATGAAATAACGTTAGAGATGATTGTTTTGAGGTGAGTCGGTTCTCGCTCTGGATTCGGGAACCAATTCGGGCACAATCGGTTCTAGAGAATTGACCCTGCCTGCCTTGGAATCAGACCAACCGATGCCAATGTGGTTCTCGGGTTGTCCCATGAACTGGTGGTCTTTATTTATTTTCAATGTTTTATTTTCTTTCTCAAAAGTTTCTAAATATATTGAAAGTTATTTTTTTTTTGGTAAGGGAAAGTTATTTTAGTATATGATGAAATTACTAATTACATGGAATTTACTTTTAAAAGAAGAGATTACTCCCACAAAAAATATGTACCTTTTGCCCTTACTAAATAAAAATAATAACATACTTTGGGTTAATCTTGCGGTTTCGATCCGGTTCCTTTCTAGGAATTGAAAACCAGACTAATTATTCCTCATTCCAAAATTTTGGAGTTGGAAACCGCCTAAAACCGGCCGGTCCAATCCAATTTTCGAGTTGGACCGAGACCGTTGCACACTCCTAGATAATACTCAACTTCTTGCAAGAAAAGTTGATGGGAGATGAAGGTCTGTTTCATATCTTTCGGTCCTCAGGGTGGTTTGCGACGGTCACCACACAGTGGCGAAGCCTTGACGGCCACCACCAGCCATTTCTGGTGACGGGCTGCGGTAGCGGCCCACCGGTGAGGGCCCTGTGACTTTTTTTAAAATAAATTTTAGCTTTTTTCATTTTTTAAATCTAATTTAAGTGTGATTTTAGGAAGAAAAAAATAAAAATACCACGTAAGAGAAAGATTATAATGAAAAAAATGATACTTCAGCATGGTTCGTTAGTCAACTTGACAGAGTTATCGGAAGAACTTGATTGTATCAATTTGATAATTTTTAGAAGTTGATTGCTTCTTTTGAAAATTTTAAGATTCAACACACCTTCGCGATAAATTTTACGACTTCTATGGACTTATTGTTCCAAATTTAGAATAATAAGGTCACAAAATAGTGGAACTTGAGTAGGAGTTGAAATTTCCATAAGTCATGGTAATTGGTAATATAGTCAATTTAATAATAATAATTTCATCGAACGTTGGGGGTAGTAGGCAAGCAAGCACTTAGGGCTTTAGCCCAACCCTGCTCGCTTGCTCTCTCTCTCTCTCTCTCTCTCTCTCTCTCTCTGCATTTTGACAATCTCTGTAATTCTGTAAGTCTCTCTCGTCTACATTTCAAGCTGCTTTTCGTTCTTGTTACGACTGGAGAAAGGAACAAGAGGACCCATTACTTGAATTTTGATCTTTCGAACCGATGCATGTAAAACCCCCATGTTACTCTCTTGAGTTTAAGCATCTGCACTAGCTTAACTGTCATCTTCGTTTCCCCCCCACCCAAAGTTCTGAAATTTCGAGATGGGTAATTTCCTCCCAGTTGGGTTTTCTTGGTAGGTGGTGGCAGTGATTTGAATCTTCATGCATGTTATTTGTTTACGGGTTCTTGTTTGTTCATCTTGAGTTTGTACATTTTCAGGTTTGGCTTCGAGTGTTGTGTTCTTGCCTGTTGTTTGAGCAGTTCCTTCTTTTTTTCAACACAGGGCAGTTCGTTTTTGGTGAATTTGAAGGGCCTGTTGTGAATATTTTCTTGCCATATATGGCTTCGGTAGGACAGGCGCCGTCTCTGAAGAGGCGGGATACGCCGGCCGGGAGAGAAGGCGACCAGCTGATCATTACTCCTCTCGGTGCTGGCAATGAAGTGGGTCGGTCCTGTGTATACATGTCTTTCAAAGGGAAGACTGTGTTGGTACTGCTTCTTCTTGGTTTGCATGAGTTTTCCGGTTTAGAGTTTTAGCCGACATGGGTTGGTGTCTCTCGTGATCTTTTCGTAATTGTTGTATGTGGATGACAGTTCGATTGTGGAATTCATCCTGCTTACTCTGGCATGGCTGCTCTTCCGTACTTCGATGAGATTGACCCTTCAACAATTGATGTCCTCCTAATTACTCAGTATGTGTTATCTGCCTTCTCTATTGTCCTTGACTTGCCTTTTGTGAGGAGGGCCGCGCATTCCATTTTGTGCAGTTACCTTTTCTGGTGTTTGCTCATAATTTTCTTGAAGAAAGGATCTTTCTTCTTAGGACCTGCCAAAGGAATTCATCCTTGCCCCTTTGGTCTTGGATCCCTTTCTAGTTGGATCCATTGCGCTGTTATTTAATTATCAGCACCAATGTCCATAAAGTTTGGGATGGGCTTCTCGCTGACTTGCATTATTGCTGATTTATACTGCTACCCCTCCCTCTCATATTTAGCTTCCACAGTAAAGGTCTCTGGTCTCTGGTCTCTGGTCTTTACAAGTCGATGTTGACTGCTTGCAGCTTCCACTTGGATCATGCAGCTTCCTTACCATACTTTTTGGAAAAGGTTTGCCGCTATATTAGAGTGAAAAGGTACTTTAATTATTGAATCTTACTTTAATACTGATGACCCGACATACTCTCATTTTTCCAGACTACATTTAAAGGTCGTGTCTTCATGACGCATGCTACAAAGGCTATATACAAGCTGCTTTTGTCTGATTATGTAAAAGTGAGCAAGGTCTCAGTTGAAGATATGCTTTTCGATGAACAGGATATATTCCGCTCAATGGATAAGATTGAGGTATTTCCTTCATTTGTTGAGCCCATTCTTCATGCTACACAAATTTGCTTGCTAATGTTTGCCTGGGGGAATACTCCTTGGTGATCAACTTGTTGAACTATACTGTTTCTAGAAGGAATGATATCATTGATGAAGAAGCAGAATAATTGTTGCGGGCTCAGTAGATTTCAATTGTATTTTGTCTTTAGGTGCACTGCCAATTCTCCATATGCTTAGAACCCACCATTCCCCATATGTTACCTTTCAAAGAATCAAGTTCAGCATCGAGCTGATATAGGTTTGTCTCTTTTAAGATCAAGCACAGAATCCTTCTTCTGTTGCGGCTATAGCCGTCTCTGCCGCTTTTATGTCCGATATAGTTTATTTATCCCCAGTTGTGGCATGTGTGTGAGAAGCTGGATAAACTAGTGATCTCAATTGATAAACTAGTTAACTCAGTACTTATGCGTCATGCGGTTTGCTATATGTGTTGTATACTTGTAGTATCTATTCTAGAGATTTTGTCCTAGGATGATCACTCGATGTTGTCTAGTCTATTGGACATGGCAAATAATTTATCATGGATATGTTGGGTTGTGTTTCATGTGAACATAAGGTATTCCAATGGAATGTTAATTATTCGATGTAAATGAACTGGCAAAATTGTTACTTTCTGTGCTGTTCTATGAAGTTCCATGCATGCATTATTTCTATACTATTCATCCTAATCCATGTAAACCATGTTATCTACTTTTACCTGTAGGTAATTGATTTCCACCAAACACTTGAAGTGAATGGGATTCGATTTTGGTGTTATACTGCTGGTCATGTTCTTGGTGCTGCAATGTTCATGGTCGATATTGCTGGTGTACGAGTCCTTTACACAGGTGATTATTCCCGTGAAGAAGATAGGCATCTCCGAGCTGCAGAGATTCCTCAGTTCTCACCTGATATCTGCATAATTGAGTCCACTTATGGAGTGCAGCTTCATCAACCTCGTCATATTCGGGAGAAACGCTTCACTGATGTCATCCATTCTACTATTTCTCAAGGAGGTAGAGTCCTTATCCCTGCATTTGCTCTTGGTCGTGCTCAAGAACTTCTGTTGATCCTTGACGAGTACTGGTCCAACCACCCTGAGCTCCATAATATTCCTATATACTATGCTTCCCCTCTTGCAAAGAAGTGTATGGCTGTTTATCAAACATATATCAATTCCATGAACGAGAGGATCCGAAGCCAATTTGCATCATCAAATCCTTTTGACTTCAAGCATATTTCGCCACTAAAGAGTATTGAGAATTTTAATGATGTCGGTCCATCAGTCGTTATGGCTAGTCCCAGTGGGCTTCAAAGTGGGTTATCGCGTCAACTATTTGACATATGGTGCTCTGACAAGAAAAATGCTTGTGTTATTCCTGGATATGTAGTGGAAGGGACACTGGCAAAGACCATCATCAATGAACCAAAGGAAGTCACTCTGATGAATGGTCTCACTGCTCCTCTTAACATGCAAGTTCATTATATTTCCTTCTCTGCCCATGCTGATTTTGCTCAGACAAGCGCGTTTTTGGATGAGGTAATGCCTCCAAACATTGTTCTTGTACATGGAGAAGCAAACGAGATGGGAAGGCTCAAACAGAAGCTAGTAACTCAGTTTGCTGATCGCAACACCAAAATCATCACGCCAAAGAATTGTCAATCAGTTGAAATGTACTTCAATTCAGAGAAAATGGCAAAAACAATTGGGAGGCTGGCTGAGAAGACCCCAGAAGTGGGTGAGACCGTTAGTGGCCTTCTGGTAAAGAAAGGCTTCACTTATCAAATAATGGCACCTGAAGATCTTCACGTTTTCTCTCAGTTGTCCACAGCAAATATTAATCAGAGGATCACAATTCCCTTCACAGGTGCGTTTGGTGTGATAAGCCACCGGCTGAAACAGATATATGAAAGTGTGGAATCTTCACAAGATGAGGAATCTGGTATTCCCATGTTACGTGTGCATGATCGAGTAACAGTGAAGCAGGAATCTGATAAACATATTTCACTGCACTGGAATTCGGATCCTATAAGTGACATGGTTTCAGATTCCGTTGTTGCTCTTGTCTTGAACATAAGCCGTGAATTTCCCAAGGTCGTGGTTGAAACAGAGGCTATGAAAACTGATGAAGAAAGTGAGAAAAAGGTAGAGAAGATCATTCATGCACTTCTAGTTTCTCTCTTTGGGGATGTGAAATTTGGTGAGAATGGAAAGCTGGTGATAAATATGGATGGGAATGTAGCGCATCTGGACAAGCAGAGTGGGGATGTGGAGAGTGAAGATGAAGGCCTCAAGGAAAGAGTGAGGACTGCATTTCAGCGAATCCTGAGTGCTGTAAAACCAATACCCCTGTCAGCTTCTTAGGTAGCTTTCGTGTTTTTTTGTAGCTTTCTTGTTTCATGTCATTTTCTAACTGTAGATTGTACCATCAGCCTCATACTGCGAATATCCTCTACTCGCAATCTAAGTTCAGCTCAAGTTTTAAGCATCTAATGGTGGATCTCTGCTCTCGGAACAAGTATTGACAGTGGCACTTGGATTACTTAGTTTTTGTACTTTCACGTGTACTATTTTGGTGTTTGAAGGCTGGCAAGGCTTGATTGTCACCTTGCGGAAAAGACTTATTATTTCATTTCCTAAATATGATTTTTCTAGTTAATGTGAGCTGGCTTGTGAAAAACCAGACGGAGTCTGTGCTACCTTAGAAGATGTATCCATGTGGTAACGCCATAGCTTTGTGATGTCTAGTTTTTGTTCACTTGGGAAGTGCCAAAACACGGACTTCGGCATTGTTACTCATGTGACATGATGGGGAATGGATAAGTGGTTGAGTAAAAAGTTTGTGCTTGGATCATGCTTAGTTAAGATGTCAAGTGGGGCTATATGTTTCTTTTTGTCTGAGTTTGGGTTTGTCTCACTGATCTATACCCTTTTGATTACATTCCTCAGTTGAACCAAACAATGGTGTATCAATATGTCCCAAATCCTTAGCACATTTTAAAGAGTTTGGACAAGATCTTTTAAGTATTTTATGGTCGAAATCAATGTGCTGTCCTCGGCTTTTTGTTGAATATTGGAAATAACCAATAGCAATCACTTTTCGAAATCGATCTATTTGTTGAATGGATAGTTATACCACCAAACCATCTTTTGAATATCTGGCAGAATATATTCATCATATCACTGATAGGAACTCAGAGTTGAACTTCAATAAACTCCTTCAATCTCATAGATGGATCTCTCTTTGATGATGTCCCAACCTCTTAATGAAGCAAATTTATGATGTCAAATTCCCCTTTCAAAGAGGATCCAAATCTCATCACCATATTGCCATCTCTTCCCCTTCTAGGCTGTCTTATAGAAAAGTAGTGATTGAAAGTTTGAACCTTGATTTCATTTCTGATGGAGGAAAAACATTGTTCGGAGGAAACACTATGATTATCTTACATTTATAGTCTCTACTAGAAATCAGGTTGTGATTGTTATACTTAAGAGTTGACCCCAAAGTTTCATTAATTAGGCTTTTAAAAATAATTACCAACTTGTACTAATGTCAATGATTAATGGTTAAGGCTTTTTTCTCACTATGTTCTCCAATAGTAATCAATGGTAGCGGGGTGGGTTTGGGACCGCTTGAAATCGAAACTCGACAAGTACCGAATGCAAATTTGATATGATGTCCAAGGGACAACTTTTTGAATGAAGTTCTAAGGACATCCTAGTGAAGTACATGAGAACCTTAAACACACATGAACCGGCACCATTGGAGATTAGATTTTACTAGTTACTTAACCCACCTTTTGTGCAGGCATGTCTATTTGCATACTTCTGAATAGTCAGTAAGCCAATAATATGAGATTTTGATGCAAGAGAAGAGATGAGGTTGATCTTATGATTGTATATGTGGTTTACTAAAAGAATATCATGCTTTATGGAGGCTTAAAGATTAATATGGCCAAAAAGACATTACAAAATAATATTTCCTAAGCACATAAAACATGAATCGAAAAAAAAAAAACAAAAGATTTTTAGCGTACAGTGATTGAAGCAACATTTGAAATAAGTCTAATTGAAAACTAGAAACTAAAATTAGATAAATTACAAATGCTCTATGTTTTAAATAAGCTATAATTTAATCTTGTTTTACTTTAAACATTTTATTGTAAGTGTAAGGTAGAAATCAATTTTTTGTAATATTAAAGTAACAAGAGTTATTTATTCGGTTTAATTTCCTCATAGTTAAAAGAGACATATTATTAAATTGTGTTCTAAATTAGCTATAATTTTGAAATTTGTACATTTTTCAAACTAAGTGAATTTATTAGTTCACTATAATTTTTTAATAAATCAAATTACTCGAATAAAGTGAATTATGCTCTAAGCAGAAAAAAAAATAATTTTTAACAACATATATCTTTAAAGTGTAACCTATGCATGGATAAATATAAGCTCTACTTAGATTATAGCGAAATGTATTTTTTCTATTTCGCTTGGATGAATATAATATTCAACTTTTATACAACTAATTTGAGGTAAAATAAAGTGATATTTATTCATGTCATAATATAAAATATATTACATACTGTAAATAGTAATGTTTTAACTAAATGAACTTTTTAACTAAGTAAAATCTCGTCACGCTACAATCACAAATATAAAGTGAAATGTCACATGACAAACATAGGAGAAAACAGTTCTAGCTCTAACTATACGTGTTTGCACACACATGCATACATATATATGTATGTATGTATGCATTGATTGAATTGGCAAAGTGAACTTAATTGATACACAAAATTTGCCCGAGATATTACCTTACGCTTTGTGAGAAAAGACTTACTTTTTAACCTTTTTCTTTCTTCAAGAACAACATAAGTTGTTCTTGACAACGTTAAACGAGTATTTCTTCGTCCCTCCAACTCCAGCCACTATCATCCCTATCTATACGTTATCTACGCGGATCTCACTCTGTGTCGCCTCATGTCAGTACAAGAGCAAATACAAGGACATGTATATTACTACGCACGTACGATTCTCCGGTACATTCTCCATAAGCACTCCATACGGTGATCAGATTTAACGTTGGACCTGCGAAATGTAACGGAGCATGTCCGTGTAGCAGAGTTTCCATGTACGAGCGGCCGCTGCATATGGCATATTCTGATGCTCATAGGAAAGAAAGTTTAAGAAAGGAAAGCAGCTTCGTAGTTTCCAAACGTTCCACCCCAACCCAACCCAACCTTCGAGAAGAAGAAGAAGAAGAAGAGAGAGAGAGAGGGAGAGAGGGAGGGAGAGAGATTTAACCTCTTCAGATAAAAAGGGTGAATCCGGGACAGCAAGAGAACAGCGAATAGCATCTCATCATCACCCCACAGGGAGGGCAAGAAAAGGGTTGGCTCCGATTTTTCATTATCTCTTTCGACATTGTACTTTTCGAGATCTCCGAAAATCCTCTGACCTTCTGGGGTACGCCTGTTTCACTGTTCCTTGCAAGAAACTGATGTCTTTGTGTTCATTTCTTGTTTATTCAGTGATTTCTGGGTGCGAATCTGTCTTTGCATTCCTTCGATTCGTTTGCAAAAGCAGCAGCTTTGGTGATCCTATTGATTGGTTGGCTTTACAGGTTGCCTCTCTGTTCTGTTATTAGGAGCTGCTTTTTGTTTTGTTCACTGGGTTTTGAATTTTCATTCTTGAACTTGAGGGTGCCCATAAAGGTTTGAAGCTTTTCTTTTTGTTCTTGATTGAGTTGGTACGGTCTCTCTTATTCTGCATGGTCGAGTCAATTATGGGATTAATCTTCTTTGTGGATGATAGAGGATGGGGCAGTAAATTCATAAGCATGGTAATCAAGTAATTAAGGGCCGTGTGTCGATATTGAAGAGTCTCCTAGTGCTTTTGGTCGAGATGGTGCTTAATCCAAATTTGAATAGTGGGCATCACAGTGAGAGTTTTTGATGAATTGCAACTTATAGGCAAGATGCGAGAAAGAAGAAGAAAATGACGAATTTGAGGAATTGAGTGAGATCAAGGAGGAGGGGAATGAGGGACGAAATACAGTGACAGAATTGGAAAGCTTCGTGTATTCTCATGCATGGATGATCTTGTCAACTGAAGATAGATTTGTTCTTCGATTATGACAATTATCTCCTGACTAGACAATTACAACAACTATCTGAACACACAGATTAATAACTGTAAAGTTCTAATTTGCTTGTCAACTGCTTCCTTAAGTTCCTATATGACGTACGACTTGCAGCTCAGTATTCCTTGCTTGGTCTCCCTCAAGCTTCTTCTTGAGCTTCACTGGGCTTGCCCTCACTTCAACTTCCATCTGATACTTCCATTTGTTCAACATGCACAAGCCCTTCGGTGCTTGGTTTGTGAGATTAGTTCCAGTTCAGCGCCAAAACCCATCAGTGCTTGGTCCAGCCTATTCACTGTTGTAATAAAACATGCAGGTCTTTCCAGATTTGTGATATATTATATCACAGTTATGCGATACCATAATGTAACTATAGCATTGTTTATGCTGTAAATGTCGTTATAAGTTTGTAACAAGCCAAAAGTCATAGAAGACTGAAGTTGAAGCTGCATAGAGAATGAGTTGGACATGTCCAGCACTAGGAACAAATAAAATCGTTTGGGTGGGAGGTCTCTGACTTAGCCAAAGTTAGTAGGATTTAGGATCGATGAAGGTGTCTATAAGGGTGACATCCTAGAATATGCCAGCAATGCAAAATCTTGGATTGTCATATGGAATTTACTAGTTATGAACGTTGTGTGTAAAACTCCAAAATAGCGTGAATTTAAAGTTTTTGCCGTCTTTATACTATATGTACTGGCAAAAATCGACTTTTTTAATACGTAAATATGAGGACATACTAAATATCACGATATACGTATTTCATGGTTAAAGTATGAAAAAATTGGATCAACGGGACCTGTGGGATTGTATCGATCCTATGATTTTCCTGAGCTTAGGTTCAGGACCATGTAAAGATCTTAGCAAATTAAGATCCTACTTAAGATCAAGGGCATTTCTTAAATTTCGAATCATAGAATCCTACTTATGCAATTCCATCTTCTTCACTTTGGAAGATATGGCTTGGTTTCATTTTGCATGCATGATGGCTAGTATTCAAATGGGAAAGGCCTGATGCGATTTTTTATTGAAAAAAGGTTTCTAGTGCACTAGCAGTGATGGGGAACGGTCGTGTGCTTGATGGTTGGCATGTAATGACATGTGGCTTTGCTTTGCTTGTACTGGTGTTGGCATGAAAATTGTGCACATTGCCTGATCGGGTTGGGTTGAGGGTCATTCATACACAATCATGAACACAAAGTTCCCTTGAGCTGTTTGGAGATTCAATTCTGCCTAATAATCATCCTCCAGTGTTTCCCTCTTGAACTTTCTATTCCAGACGCTATAGCGGAAGTTCCTGCAACCTTCTTGCGGTTTGGCAGGACTAGAGGACCTATGGAAGGATCATGGGGGTGTTTGCATCCACAATGTGTAGTTGAATTGTGGGTGATAGTTAGCTTTATATGTATGCTGATTGTAGATGATTGTTTGGATGATGTTGGAGCTGTCTTACTCAATGTGAAGGATGTTCATCTTTGAGAAGCTGTCCTGGATTCTTTAAAATTAAATGATCAGCTTCTACTTTAGAACAATCTATCCTTTCTACGTTGGGTTAGTGTGTCAAAGTTTGGTGGAGGATCAAGTTTCACAGAAGCAGCAGGAGAACGGGTAAGCGATTATTGAAGTTCATCCTAAGGGGGCAACGTGATGGATTTCTAACTGCTGGTGACTGAATAGCTAGCAAGATCAGAAGTATTCATTCTGGTGCTTTAGAAAATTAATTCAATTTGTGAAGTGCTTTGGCTCCCATTTGATAGCTGAAAATAGCTTGTGATTTTTGAGAATATAAAGCCAAGAGGGGCTTCTGGTAAAGTTGTTTAAACCCTTCCAGGAAGAGTCAGTAGTTTGCAAGGCTTCAATTATTGTCGACATCTATATTTTACCCAAAGGTCTTTCTTGCATGTAGAAAAGAAAAAGAAAACACGAGAAAAAACAAGAAAATTGGGATTTTTTGCTATGCATTGGATTCTTGCATGTCATGTTTAAGTATTGGTTAGATTACTGAGCATTCATGCATAAAACTGAGCTCAGAGATATTTTAGGCATTTCATCTAATGCGTGACACATTGGTATTGCTTTTTAGACTTAATCTCAAATAGTGCATTTGAGTCATTTTGCATACCCATCAGGGGTTTGGGACATATTTGTCGATTTCTGGGCAGAAAAAAGAATGGTTGGAGAAACAGAGCATGGTCACTTGGTTTTCTATTAGTTATTTTATTTCTCTTAATTAATTTGTTTCTCTTTAGCAAGTCATCTTTATTCTGAAAAATTGTGAATTTGGGTCTCGAGACCTATTTTCCCCCAAACAAGATAATTTACATTGTAAATAAATTTAGGAAAAGAATAATTGAAAAGAAATACCTTTTGTCCGCGACCGAAATGGATATGGTGCATGACTTGGTTGGTTCATTGGAGTGACTTGTAGTGCGTTTTCCACCTGTGCTCAAGTCACGGCTCATTTTGTCTATATAGATAATCATTTTTATGCTATATTGTCTGTTTTTATTTTAGATTCTTAGTAACTGTAAGAGTTGTCTATGTATATCTAGTGCTCTCTATAACCTGGGATTGGACATCCACCCCTCAAAAACATTTCACATGGCGGCATCCCACCTTCTTTTTCATGGCGGCATCCATGAACACTTACCAATTCTCATTCGCCAAACTCACAAAAGGCGCACCTACGTCCGGCCAATTAGTCAGACCAGCATCAACCATTTTCCAATTTTTTTCCGCTTTATCATCGCATCCACCTTTAATTCTAGTCCATTAACATCTTGTGGAAGTCACTGCGCCTGTTTGCTTTTCTATGCCGCATCACGTCTTTGGGATTCATCATTGAGCTGTTGCTAGCATCCGGGAAGTCACAATTCATCGTTTCACTGCATCAGTTCTTGTCGAGTTGTTGTTGCCGTAGTGACAGAGTTTCTTCTGCTGTGATAGAGTTGCTGCTGCCGTTTTGAGTGTGTCCACTTGAGCCTCGTTGCTGTGACGAGCCATTGTGCTGTTGCCCAGATTGTCAAGCCTGCGTCACTGTTGCCAGATCGGCCTGAGAATTGCCTTCCACGACGCTTTCATTGACTCACTCTAGCCCAGCTGTGGTCCATCATTACGATTCAGAGCGTGTGGCTTTGTCCTATCAAAGGTACATTGGGAAGTTTCAGATTTTAGCTTCAATTAGGTGAAATCAGTGCCTGGAATGTCAATTTTGGTTTAAGCAAATAATTTAGTTGAATGATTAGAGGCTCCAGAGTAGATCCATGCGTATCAGGATATGTAATTGCCAATTGCATCATGAAATTGCTTTCAAGAATGGACGTTGTCATTTGATGAAGATGCTGGAACATTGGGTTTTCTTATTCGTTTAGACTTATTTCATGGCATAATTTTAGTTAGGTTAATACATTTGCACCATATTTTGTTTCAACTAAAAGATCATTTACGGCACAAGTAAATTCCTTCTCTACACGTTTAGCTTTTTATAGTTTGTTATAATTTTCCATTAATAAGTGTCTTAGTGCACATTCAAGACATCTAGGTTGCATATTTACATGTCATGAAAATCGAATATAAGAAATCGTGTCTTTCATGTTAATCATTTTAGATTGCATTTTCATAAAACTCATTCAGGATTGCATTTGCATTTAGTGTAAATTGCATTTTTGTATCATAATTTGATTTCCTCTAATGCACAGTACACTTTAGAAAAATTATTTTGCACTAGTTATAAAATTTTTAAAACTTAAGCATTCTTCCCTTACCAAGATTACACATACAATATTTTAGATTACATTACATAAGATTTTATTTCTATTTTTTCCTCACTGTAGGCAAGTAATTTATCTAGGATATATTCTTGCATAGCATGTTACATTTACATATTTTTCTTGCCCTTTGATTCTATAGTCTACTTTAGGGTAGATACATTGACATTTTTGGACTTCCCATTTACCACTCAAGGAGATCTTGTCCTGGGGTGTAATAATGAGGTTATTATAAATTGTTGCTCAAGGCAGCTTGAGTTGGTTTTCTTTTTATCTTGTTTTATAATTGCCCAAGATGGTTTAGGTTGCGATTTTACTACTTCATTTGCTATGATTTGTTGATTGCATATTGCATTAATTGCATGATCTTGTAGCTGCATATTAGGAAATAAACTGATTGCATGAAGAGTTTTCTTTAAAAGAGAAAAGGTACCAATTATTCGGCCTTAGTGTAATCGAGTATAACCAAGTCCTTGAGTCCAATTCTCTGGTTTGCAGAGGTAGAGTCATCTCTTCTGTTTTACCGGGCTCCTAGCTGGTCTAGTAATAGGTTAGTGGTGATTCTAAGGTAAGAAAAAATTAATAAGAAAAACCAAGTTGCAATTGGCAAGACTTGGAAGAGTTTGTGCGAAGCATAAGCGCCACCTTGCAAGTGGATTATTTGTGTCCATCTGGCAATCCGTTAGTTCTCATGGGGTTCACCTCGAGAGGACTGTGACAATTATGAAAGGACTTCTTGAAAGTTAATTGAGTAAGTGAGATTATTCTGAGTTTTGCAGGCAAATATCTTTGTGGTTACGGGTTAGTGCTGAGTATTCTGGTACGGGACAAAGGGTTCCTTTTCGCAGCATGTGTTTAGTTCCAAGGGTAGTTTGGGATTGATCCCTTCTCCTCATGCTTTTAAGTGGCACCATTTGTGCATTCTACTCAAAGCGTTTATTGTTAGAGTGGATTGCTGTTTTGGGGTCAGCTGATTGTATTTTGTTCTTGTTATTTCAGCTGGTTTGGGTACTTGTGTGGGGGATGTTCGTTAATCAGGTACAGCAATAATGCTGATGCTTATCAGATAAATGCTTGTACTTATCAAAAAGGTGTGTATAGCATTATATACGAGGCATTACAGTAGAGTGGTTTCATGCTGATGCTAAAACTAATTATTTGATGTTTAACATTGTTTTTTTTTTTGGTAAGGTATGTTTAACATTGTTAATAGCTCTAATCAGAAAGAAAAGCTTATTTCTTTCTCCTTTTATTTATTTGATGTATATTTGTAGAAAATGAAACATGGCGATGAACATCCGAAGCCCATGTTTCCTGTATCCATAGGAATTTCCTCTCCTAATTTCTGTAAGATGTTTAATGCTGTTGAAAACTATACTTGATTTTGAATACAGTTCTCATCTGCGTTTACCTAGGGCACATAGAATTTGTTTGGGATATTCTTTTGAGGAACCTTGGCATCTAATTAATGCTTGATTCATGGTTCACAAAAATAAAAATTGTAATTGAGACTTGCTTATCAACTTCAGAATAATGTCGGTAGGTTATTCATTTTCGGTTTGGGTCATTTGGAGGATTCATCAATCTGGTCCTACATTCTTGCAATCAGTAAGTATTAAGCTGGGCATGTCATCTGCAATTGTGCAGCCATAGTTATCATATACCTTGTTAGTCCTACTTTTTTTTTTTGGTCGAACCTTGTCAGTTGTTTAAAGAAGGGGCCTAAAGCATTGTGATATAAGTACTTTGATCCGTTTATTGATATCTATAAATTGTCCTTTCACAGGGATTCTTGACAAGATCAGATTTGTTATGTCTAATTCTGGACCACCAAGTACCAGAAATTTGGCATACTCAGGAAAGCATGTTTTCCTGCCTCCAAAAAGCCCATTTCCCGGCCTTTCTCCTTCATATGTTGATTATATTCCTAACCCTCCAGTTGGATCTAAATCAGTGCAAAGGCCCAGAGAGGGGTATAGTCACCACCAACGAACATCATCTGAGAGTTTTCTCATGGAGGATCAACCGTCATGGCTTGATGATTTACTTGATGAGCCTGAAACTCCTGTACGTAGGGGAGGCCATAGACGCTCATCAAGTGACTCTTTTGCATACATAGATGTAGCTAACTTTTCTGACCTAGACTATGCAGCTCATGATGAGCACAAGCACAGAAACGTGTTTTCAGTACCCTATTGGGGATCACAAGAAATGAATCGTGAAAGAGGTGGTCAGCATACATATTTTGTTGCTGAGCAAAACCATGCGAAGCAGAAGAATAGGGTGTGGGAGTCATCTCGCAATGTTGCAACTCCCCCTGGTGGCCCACCTTCGGCTGGAGATGATGTTGCTACTCAAAATTCTGCACCAATATGTGTATCCCAGGAAGTGGAGAAGGATCCCTCCATAGTAAATGGAATGCAAGACCAAGTTGAATCTGTAATTGATTTAAAGGCTTCCTCTGAAAGGAAAGATGCTTCTCGTGCAAAGCCATCTTCAACTGAGACAGATACTAAACGTGCAAAGCAGTATGTGCTCTGTGTCCCTTTCTCATTAATGTGTACACATGATTAGAGATTTTACATTGTGTGGGATATGCTACGGTGGTTTTGTTTTATAAAGCCCAATTTAAAGTTTTGGGACGGACAAGTGTCCTGACTAATTGAAAGAGAATCCAGAGGGTGTATTGTTGTCGAAGGGTTCAAGCAATTATACCACTAGATAGTCATTAATAAACTTGGCAACATCTTTATGCCAGAGCACAGTAACCAAGGAATGACTAACTGATTGCTAAAAATACTGCAATTTTGCAGATGCATGCTGTGGCCAGGTAATCATAGGCCATAGATATGACAATTAAATAATAATTTATAATCTTTCATCCAGTGGAGTCAAATGGTTGCTTTTGTTTTTCTAGCTGAAATTTCTCTCATGTTATGCGCCTCTTTTATTCTTTAAGCATTCACCTTTTTTATTCTTTTCTGTTTTTGATAATCTGACATTACAATCTATTCATATTTGATGTTTCATGCCCAAACTTGGAGCCATGAGAATTATTCAAGACTAAGGACAACAATTGATTATAAAACAAACTTGGGCCATTAGGATTTGATAATGGCCCTGATATGTGTAATTTTTTATGACATAATTGGACCTAGGAGAGA
The DNA here is from genome assembly GCA_024500025.1 of Syzygium aromaticum. Classification (NCBI taxonomy): domain Eukaryota; kingdom Viridiplantae; phylum Streptophyta; class Magnoliopsida; order Myrtales; family Myrtaceae; genus Syzygium; species Syzygium aromaticum. The sequence goes on along the minus strand of CM044891.1, from coordinate 4,467,902 downwards.
AAATGACTTGAGCTTGGTAGTGGACTTAAAAGAATCTGTATAATCTTGGGAATAGGTGGTTTTTGGGTTTTACTTGGTGATTATTATTCAGAATAATCTGCGCATTATTTGAGACTTGCTAGTGTCATATAAATAATTTTTTGTTTATGAACTTTGACATTATAATTATGTAAATATTCAGAAGTTCCAAAGTCCATGCTGTGATTGGTAAATCTTGTTTAGACTGCCATACCAGCTGTATTTCGATTGGCATATGCTAGGAAATCTAGGCAGTTCCATGTGGTATTGTTTTAGGTTGACTTTGTCTTCGTATATGCTGCAAATGTCACTCGATGTCTGACCAGGTTTCTCAAGACTCAGATGTAGCAAAGAGAGTGGTAGTGATTTTTAGGCGAGTCGAGGTGGGGTCTAATTGGCAACTTTCATGGCCACTGCAGGCAATTCGCACAGCGTTCACGGGTCCGGAAACTTCAGTACATATCTGAGTTGGAAAGAAATGTGCAAGCTTTGCAGGCAAGAATGACTGAAATGCTGATGTGCCTTATGATCTCATGATTTTTTTTTTGGGTCATAGATCTCATGATTAAATAGTGCTGAAAGTTGCTCACATTCTATCTCTGATGAGTTTTATGTTTTAATCTTATGTGCTCCGGTATGCAGGTAGAAGGTTCTGAGGTTTCTGCGGAGATTGAATTTCTCAACCAGCAACACCTTATCTTGAACATGGAGAATAATGCCCTAAAAAAACGGTTGGAAAGTTTAGCTCAAGAGCAGTTGATTAAATACTGTAAGTTTCTCTCATCAAAGAAGACTGAACGACCTAAACTTTTTGTTGTTGAAAATTTTCTTTTTATGTGGTTTCTGTTACTTCTGCTATCAGAAAATCTTTACTTTGAAGTTGGAGGTGGATTTTGATTTTTTATGACAACTCGAGTAAGCTTTTCACTTGCATCAGTGCTTTGTGTTTATGTTGATTGGCTCGGTTCTTCTTATCTATTGCATGGGTATAGGAGTTTACCGTTCCCTGTTTGCAACATAATGTATGTGAGAGTCTGGGCTAGGGATGCTGTGACAGCCTGTGGCTTTATTTTGAAAGTGTCGTAAATGGATCACGAATATTTGCCTATTGATATTGTATGTAAAAACTGTTCTGAGGGTTAAATCACTTGGGTTTGCGATTTGCACCATGTCATGGTGAGTTATCTGTGTTTTAAATGCTTGTTTTTCTTTTTTTTTCAATTGCGGCCCAAAGTGAACATTCTATTTGGAACGTGCAGTTGAGCATGAAGTTTTAGAGCGGGAAATAGGAAGATTGAGGGCTATGTACCAGCAACAGCAGAATCAACAGCAGTAGCAACAGCCATCTTCTGGGCATCAACGCAGCAGCAGCAGCAGCAAAGGCCTTGATGCCCAGTTTGCTAACCTCTCGTTGAAACACAAGGATGCTACTTCCAGGCGTGACACTCCGAGTGGCCCTCTTCGTACTTAGTTGCATGGCCTCGATGGCCAGTTTGCAAACCTCTCGTTGAAACACAAGGATGCTTCTTCCAGGCATGACACTACAAGTGGCCCTCTTCGTACTTAGTTGCATGCTGCAACACCTGTGGGCGATGGTGCCATCTTTTGTTGGAGCCTCCGTCCCTTGTCTTTGCTCGTTTGCCTGTCTCATTTCTTCTCTGTCTTGCCTCTTCCTTCATCTTAATTGGTATCTGGTGCGCCTGGTTATCACTGCCGATAGTCACGTTACTGGCATGTGATTTACCTGAGGTGGGTCTCGCCCTTCCTGTGCGTTGCTGCTCACATCTTACAATCTATTTCCCAAATGGTTTTTAGCCACAGAGTAGTCCGACCACCCAATACTTGAGGCATTGGTAAAGTCTTTCATGTTTTTTCTAGCCTCTCCAGTGCTGGGCTGGGCGTTAGTTTGGAATGCTTTGCGAGAAGAAGATTGCCATTTGAATATGTTGGTTGTTATTATTGCCCAAACCAGTTCGGCTCTATTGTATAAAATCTGTGGTGCTCTATGAGCTTGTCTTTGATGATTTCTTAGTGATTGTTGAGAGAAACCATTGGAACTTTATGTAAGTTTGCGACGATGATGTGGCCAATGAATGCTGTGAGGAGGCAACTGGTACATGCCGTAAACTTTTGCCACCACTTTCTCCGTCGATTAATATCAGGATGAACATGTTATAAACATTCCCACTAGCTAACGTGCTACCAAGTATGGGGATTACTCCCTTTTCGTCTTTCAATTTTTTTCCGGTAGTCCTCAAAAGCATCACATGGTTCAACAGCTGTTTCTGAAGGAATTTTGTCAGACATCTTAGCGAGAAGCAAACATTCTGGTGAAAAAAGCTTGGTATAGCAACTTTCGAAGGTATATAGGATATCATTTCCTCTTATATCATAGTTAGGAAATTGCTTCAAGGTAATAAAAATAGCAAGTGCATCTTTTGTGATAAGTGAGCTTTGATCAAACTGCTTTCAATTACAATACATCAAGAACCAAAAAGGTTGAAACTGTGGTTGATGTTTATGAAGCCAACCCAAGGGCCCATACACAACTGTGGGTGTGGGAAGCGAAATTGGCATTACACCGGACTTATTTAGCTCTCTACAAACGCTTTGCCAAAGCAATTGCTTCATACCAGTGATTAACGCAACTCTGACTGAGACAGTCGCTCTTGAACCACATCGCTTCCCGTCCACAACTACTTACCATGCAAAGTCCAACATTAGGAGTGCTTTAATTCAATCTATTTCCGAATAGCTGATGATACATACCGAATTTGGACATCCATTTCAAAGCAATTCCTATTTTATAAAGATGAACCGACTACTGAATTTAATGTTTAAAATCAAAGCAAATAAAGCAAAGTAAGAACAACAAAGGTATCAACTTCCCAACGCAGACCCTCTATACCATCTGGCATCTACCTGCAGTTGAGGTAGGATTGAAAGCCGCATCAATGCTGATTATAGCTGTTCCTAACTTCCCACATACATGTTTCTACAGGGCAATCCATTGCAGAAAGATGCTTCGCTCGGAACGCCTCTCCAGCATGCAGGGGCTACTATATGCACTTCGATTGCCGCTGCACTACGCTGTCCCGTATTTCCTGTTGTAGCTTATCAGACATCTTTGTTTATTTATAAAAAAAAAATGTTCTGGAGCAACACATTCTTATACAGTGGAGTGGAGTTCATAAGAAACAGGACAGAAGGATTATCTGAATGCCAGAATGAAACCAATAAAAATAGTTCAAGGAAAAATATTGCACATATTCTGCTTCATAGCCTCCATGAGGAACAAAAGGGCTAACTCTTAAGGCAAAAGGACTAGCAGAAATATGGTACAAGTATTTTGACTGAACACCCACAAATACACGCAAAAGCACATGTGCACGCGCTTTGACTTTATATATAAGAATGGATTCATCAAGACCATCACCACCAAAATCAAGGGGTTTTCAACAGTAGGGTAGAATTGCAGTGCCATTTCGACACATAATTGACATCACTTCCAAGGGGCTTATTATATCATCTAATATCCTCATACAAGCCAGCATTTGATACCCCAGAAATGTGATGGTTGGCAATGACATCCAAAAAAATCGGCCAGCATTGACGTCCCGGAAATGAAAAGAGGTATTTTCTCAGAAAGAACATGCCAATCTATACGACAAAGCCGAAGTTTTGGAGGTGATGACATGAATCCCAAAGAGTCACGACCTGCAACACCATTGAAGGAGAAAACAAGATGAATACTCTCATTTATGTTCCATAGTCAACTAATTAAATAGGCAGCTGTCACTACTAGTTTAGCACATTCAAAGCAAGAAATGTATTGAATTTGATACTTATCTTACCAAAAAAAAATGTATTGAATTTGAGTCCGTATGACAACCAAGATTAGTATTTTTATTTCGGCAATTTACAATGAAGTATTATCGTCTTTGGTACTCATAATTTAGTATTATGTATTTGAGGGAAAAAGGTCGTCATACCAGATGAGGCATAAATATGCATATTAGAAATGCAAGAGCTTGTGATTTGACTTCATGTCTGCCGGCGCCTTTTGGCATTGTCCTCATTGAAGAATTCCCAGTTTCTATGGTCAAGGGAACTAAAGTCATCAAGGTCCGCAATGGCAAGCAAGTACTGGGTAAGCTTGACAAGTTCTTGATCACTGTCTCTGCTCGAATGAGCCTTTCTGAATGGTCTGATAATCAACCCATTTTGAGGGTTCATGACAAAATTTCTTCGAAGGTCATCAAACATTATGGTATTCTTTGCACTGTAATACTGACAAGTCAAGAGACTGTTGTAAGGACTCTTTGCGAGAATGTAATAGTTCTGTATCTACTGACTTTTGAGATGATGTCTAATGTTTCTCATTGGTAAGATACAAAATTAGAGGTATGCGCAAAGTCAGTAACAATTATGATATTTAGAAAGAAATAAAACTTCTATATATGTGAAAGTACAACACAACATAATGCCATAATAAAAGGTCATGGCAGAGGCATACTTTTCTTGACTACATAATGGCAAATGCTAGGTGAATAGAGCACACAATGCCAAATGCTACCTGATTCATGGACAGATGCATGTGCCACGAAAGAGCACCTATATGAGACAGGGCAGAGAGGTCATCACACTGATTTTCTAGGCTAAGAATTACGTTTATCGCATGGATACTGCCACATATTCCCCATATGAAGTGAACTGATACCTATGTCATGACAGTCTCAACCATGAAGAAAACCAATTGATTCCCAGGAGTATGACGAAGTGCAGCACTTACATTCAAGAATCATTTGCATGTTAAGTTTGGAGCAAAAGAATCTCAAACAGATCGGTTTAAGCCACGAATTTGTTTTAGGCTATTATCAACAAATGTGTGCATAAAACGTTCATGGAACAAATTCTATTGTGTATGTTATTCTCGAGATAAGCACATTTATGTTAGACGCATACAAGTGTGTGCCTATACATGTACATCCACATCTGGTAAAAACAAAAAACTCCTGCGAGAGGAGATGCATGAAGCAATTTCATCGGGTTACCAAACTGCATGAAGAACATCTGCCAATATAATATATAAAAGCTATACCTCTGGGAGTTGAGCCCATATTAGGCCAAGTGGCTTGCAATCAAAGATTCCATGTAAATCTGATTGTACTGTAATCATTGCCATGCGGTCTAAAAGTGCTGTAATTTTGTAATTAGGATTGTCAAGTACCCCTAGCTGTCCCATCTTCAGCTCAACCCACCTCATGCTACAGAAAGAAAATAGAAGTATTAGAAACAGGGTATCCAACTGTTAGTTTCCTACTAAAAGTATGCTATTCCATCTCATGATATTTCTGAAACGAATTTCTCATAGCACCTTTGGAGAAGGGGGCATTTCAATTTGCATAACCTTAAAGATTACGAAAAATTACAAAGGAACCCCAAGTAGGTGGAGCTTGGACAAATTACACATCCTACACCTCTATGATGAAAAAACAGACCTGTCCCCACACAAAGATGCTTAGTTATCTCTTCATTTTTTTAGTATTTAAGGAAAATGCAGTCCAGTTGCCTCAGAAAATGCTTGAAATGAGTGCAATTGGTTGTAAATTAAGTCTATATGCAACAGAACAGAATAAGTAGAGTGACAGAAACTGTGCTAGGGAGTGAAAGGCATAACTTTGCTTTTCAGAAACAGAGTAGAGATGCAATTTAACCAAAACAGAAGGGGTTCGCACAATTTACTCTAGATAATAAACCAGCAACACAGAAAAATAATCTTAAGACGTGGAAAGGAAATTCAAAACGGAAAAGTCTTTCATACTTTTACCATGAAACCAAGATCAAATAAAGAAACAAGATTATCCATACCTGGTTGCAGACCATATAATGATATCGTACTCTGCGTAAGCAGCTGTGAGAAACTCATGAAGATCTACATGTACGGGTTTACAGTTAGCTAGATAGCTAAGATCACAATTTGTAAATGTGTAAAATGCAGACTACCCACAGGGTCTCATCAGTTGAAGAGGATTTTCTGCTGTGGACCGATGATCAAAAAGAGTATAATCAATATCCAAAACAAGCAGTTTCTTTCCTTGACGACAAGGGTTTCGAAGTTCAATCTGCATGATATGACAAATCAATTAATCAGCACACTTCTACCAAAAAAATAAAATAAAATAATCAGGACACCAACAATGTGCAGCAGAAAGCTACTTTTTTTTTAGAGCAATTAGAATATCCATGTTACACTTTTGCTAACAATAAGCTGCCTTGCCATTGAGTTTCAACCCTAAAATTCAAAGGAATATAGAACGGTTATAAATCTATAGGTGAGTTATCCTCGCTCCTCTCAAAATGGAGATCGGAAGTATCATACATCAGTCTTCAACATACAGAACCTTGTCTTTATAACACTGGCTCCGGATTTAACTCAGTAAACACACCACACATTTCTTGTATTAGTTCTCTTCAGAAAATAAGCGATGGATTTCAATTAACTAATATCATTTCCTCTCAGACAACAATTTAGACAAAAAATGATCCAATGATTATCCTAATAGTGTCTCGAAAACCATGTCTTATGTCTCTTCAAGGAAACTGTTTGTTCTTCCATCCGGATAGATAACACAAGCTTATTCACCAGCTAAGGAATAAGGAGAGATAACTTAAACCACTTCTGTGAAACTGAAATGTTTATGCCTCAGACAAAAAAGGAAATGCATCGAAGAGATTTTTTCAGAGATGAAGAAATCTCCACTCCATCATATGCCTAACGACAAATGACACTGACTCGCAACAGACAGGTCTTCTTACATAGTTCAAATATCATGGTTAAAAGGGGGAAAACTGACCTTGTACTGATCAACCCGTCTTCTCAGCTTCCGCTTATTGACTTCTTTATCTTTGATGTCAACAACATCATCTTGTCCAAGCTCAAAATCATCGATTATTTCAGGAGAGTCCACTTCATCCATGATAAGATCATCTTCAACAGTCCTGCAAATAGAAACAAATAGCCATCCAGCAGTGAGTCAAATGATAAAATCGAATTTGCTACATAAAGGCCTGTCTATGTACTGTCAAACACATCATTTCTTTGTTCTATAATCTAATGAAACAATGTGATATTTGAACTGACATTCCAAATATCCATCATCAAAATTGTAGCTTAGGGGTCTAGCAAATCAAATTTACTACATACAGGCTGGTCTTTGCTACATGATGCTTCTCCATGTACCGTGACAAGACAACACTCTCCGATGAAACAGTTTGCTAGTGATAGTGAACTAAAACTCCAAATATTCATCAAACATAATCTTAGCTTAGGAGACCGACCCGACATTATGATATATAGTAGAAGAAAGTTGGCGATAAACAGGGCAGGCCAAATGTAGGCGCACGTTGGGCAGTATAATTTGTTTCCATTGATGAAGACAACAAAGAGACATTTCCCCAATCTAAGTTTCGGCGTCCTCCGCTGCTTCAGCTTTCATTCAAATTATCATTACTTCGTGAACAAAGCAGTCTAATTCCTTGAGGCAAAACAGGAAACCACCCTTCTGAACCATACAGTTCATCTGACAGACAACACCACACCGATCCTGACCCAAAAAAGATTTTCTAAACTTGAAACTAAAGAAAAAACGAGGAAAGCCAACCACCCATCACCCCATATGGCACCAAGATTCCAAATCCAAGAAATTTTAGACAACAAGAATCCAAGACATACAGAGAATAATAAGAAAAGTCTAAAGCTTTAGAGAGAGAGAGAGAGAGAGAGAGAGATGGAGAAGGAGAATAGCGACCCAATCATGGTCATCTTGAGGGAGGACTTAAGGGGGATCTGAGAGAGCAAGAGGGTATCATCGGCGAGCTTGGAGCCGACTTTAGGGTAGAGGAGCTTCTGCCGCTTGGGCAACACGTTGGTGAGCTCGCATATCCGCAGCTTCAGCTCGCCCACCGTGTCGTCGCCGCACACCCGGACCGTGTACTCCTTGCCGCTCCACTTCACCGTCAGTGTCAGCTCCTCCTCCGCCGCCGCCGCCGCCGACGCCGACGCCGCCGCAGCCACTGAAGAAGAAGAAGAAGAAGAAGAAGAAGAAGAAGGCGACGCCATGCTCGCTCTCTCTCTCTCTGTCTCCTCGGAGGACGATCCGGGCCTTCGTGGAGATGTAGAAGACGGATTTGGGTCGGACCCGCAAGAGAAGACCGGTCCGAAAACCCGACCCAACACACCCTATGTAAAATAACCCGAACCAGGAGAATCCGAATCATCGGACTATCCGAATCCGGCCCAACACACCCTAAAACCTGACGTGGCTTGAACCGATGCAAGCCCGAAATCTATGCCGAAATTTTACAAATCGAAATGACTGGTATGCTCATATGACTCGTAATTGATTTTGATTGATTTGAAATTGATCTAATTCATCGATTTACTACCTTGACCGATATCGAAATCGAAATAAACTTGCATTTGAACTATCCGAACCTCGAGAGAACTTGGGAATAGTAATGATCCGAACCAAACCGCATTGAAGGACAAACAAAAGGAAACTGATTAGCCCGAAAAATATTCAAATCTAGCATGATCTACTCTTGAAACAAATCAAAATGAATTGCACAGGTATAGAACGTGAAACCGAAATTAACCGAATTGAAATTGACGTGACCCATTTGCCGCCTCTAGCCCCAAATCCAAATTCAATTAGGCATTCCAAAATCTACAACTTGTTACATCAGATTTTGTTGGGAGACAAATTTAGGGAAAATGAACAAAAAATTGCAATTTTGAGTATTTGATCTAAGGGATGAGAAATTCTTGTAAGCTAGTTTTTATACACCGGGTGCAATCACAGCAATTAATTTTTACGAGGCTATCACATGAGATTAACATAATTTCAATGGCTATATTTGATCATTCAGATCTTGGACAAGCTTTTCTTCTATCGAGCTTTATAACTCCCTCAAAATACATATTTGCGGGAAGTTTTAGTACATGACTGCACCAATAATTTTAGTATCATTTTTGTATTTTACATTTGAACTTCAAAGCTTATGATCCTTCAAATTCACAGCATGAATTTAAAGTTGTGTCTACGTACTTGATGCATCAAAGGTTGACATTAAGCCGCATGACTTATTTGAGCCTAATGATCAAATCCCTCCCCCACCCATCCCTCCGTGTGGGACAACGTGTGTCCTCAACTACAGCCTTGAGCGATTTACGGCCATAGAGTGAACTATCCACAGTCCCCGATCTAGACCGGCATATTGACGGTTTTTTGAATATAGAAGAACAAAATGCAATACGATAAGATAGAATGCGATAGAAATAAAATAGTAAGGAGGGGACAAGTTACTTACTCTTAATGATGCAAGAGCGATTTTAACACCGCTATGCGAATGAGTTGTCTACTCTTAATGATCAAATTGACGACTAACGTATGAGCGATTTCCACACCGCTACGCGACTTGCTCGCACATTAGAGTTCACGACATATAGAGAGAGAGAGAGTGAGTGAGTAGGGAAGGCCATGATGGTGACCTTGGCCACTGAAGTCTTGTCTACATTATCAATTAGCGGGTAGCTCGGATGAGCTGTTACCCATGGCAAAGGACAGAATGGAGGAGAAGGGCAAAGAAAGAGAAGGAAAATTGGTGAGCATTTACTACCAAGGTGATCAACCGAGTGGCAACGGCATCTATTTTTCACGAGGTCTATAAATTTGATTTAATAGTAAGCGAACATCTGAATGACTTGTGCAATATTGTTTAGCTATGACGTACCTCATGTGGAGAGACTTTCTGACTGCTAGCATCTTAATGAAATTGTGATAACGAGCTTGCTAACCTCATACGTTTGAATTGCAGGTAGTGCGGAATAGTTGTGACTAAAACCGAACACAATATCGAATGCTAGCATCTTGAAGACGAACATAAACGGCTCGAGATTAGAAGGTTTCATTGGTGGATGTGGTTGCCGGCGTCCTTCACGACTCTGAGGGGACGATCGTCTCCTGGCTTCGCGAAGTCCGTCCGAGCCTCCTCGGCCACGGGTGCTGAAACCCGAGCCCTAAAAGTGGGTTTGTCGTGTTCGATTGAGGGCAGGAGAAGTACTTCAACCGAACTCAAAAATTGATCCGAGGGTTAAGAACTCCATGCATGATAGCTTATCTGTTTGGACATGTAGGGAAGATGCCTCACAGAGCCCATGGGCCCTCCAAAACCTATTTGAGGAGTGCAAGACGCTGCGGGTCCAATTACAAAATGTCCTCATTTTACATTGCCCTTGAGAAGCCAACCAAGGTTGCGGATTGGACCACGGAAATGAATTCGAGAAGACAGGGCTCGAAAAGAGGACTGATTTTACGGCCCCATAAACCGGAACCGAGAAACAGACAGCTTCAGAACTCATGGATGAATAAAGGTACATGTGGAAAGAGCGCCTGATCAGGGAACGGATCAACGAGGTAGTAGCTAACGAGATTCTTTCTTTACTGGTCGCCGGGCTTTAGCGATGGCCAGTGACCGCCACATGCATCAATCGGCGAGGGTTACCCTCCTCGGGATCTCGTCTTGGGCCGGTGAAATCACCCCTCGCCAAATCCCAGCGAGGGTAATCTTCGCCTGAAAACCGGCGAGGTCGCCCCTCACTAGATCTAGGTGAGGTGGAGTCTAGCCCTCGCTAGCCTCTGGTGAGGACGAGCCTTGCCCAAGGCTGGCAAGGTCACCCTTCGCCAGATACCGGCGAGGGTGACCTCGCTTGAGGTCGGCGCGGGCGATTCTCGCCGGTCATAACCTTTGGTTGATCGCTGGTCATCGTCGAGACTCGGCGACCAGTGAAGAAATAATGAAAAAAAGAAAGAAAAGAAAAGAAAAAAGAAAATAAAATTATAAAAAAGTCAGAAAAATTAACAAAACTTTGCAAAAATTTTCCATGTCAGCACCGGCCATGCCATGTAGAATGGCCACCATTCACATTAGCGATTCCCGACCGAAATTGGTCAATATAGTCCATATGGCCAATTATCAAAATGTTTAGAATTCAATTAACCAAATTTAAATGTTTATGATTGAATCGGTACAAATACAGTAAGTTAAAAATTTTTTTTTGGTAGTCTCCCTTTGTCAAGCCTGTCGTCTCCCTCTGTCGACCTATTAAGAAAAGAGACGCACACGCCACCTTCATCCGAGTTAGCAGCCTCGTTGTCGGGCGGGACCACGTCCCCCCTTTCAACCCGCCGACCAGGACGCGGCGACGAGCTCGAATTCAGACGTTATCGAACGGTCAGCAGATTGGAAAGATGCGTGGAGTGCGCGGGGGTAGAGCCGGTCCACCCACCCGTGCTTTTCGCCGTACCCCGTCGGCGCGTGGAGCTTTAGTCAAACCAAAAAACGGAACGGACCGCGAGGCAAAAGGGTCAAACAGCTCCGGAGCATCGAAGTACATTGTGATGTTTAAGAAGAGAGTGAGAAATTGCATTCCCATTGGACGAATTTCCTCGATTTGACCATGACCTCGTTGCATGCTAGGACTCCATTAATTGTAAATTTTTTTAAAAAATTTTTGAGAAAAGGGGAACAAGCCCACGCGACATGGTTATTTTGAGAATTGTTGAAACCGACCATATATTGTCCACCTCGCCAGCCCATCTTATTATGTTTTAATCATTTTATTTTGCGTGAATCGCCCGTGATTTCACATTTTCTTTTTATAGATGCAAGATATGCAGAAGAGAGAAATATGAGATTTCTGTGTATTTCAATGTTGAACAATGAAGAGTACATAAATATAAATAATTTTTATTAGTTGATTATATGGGGCAACTTATCAATCGAGGACATGCATAATCAAAGGGAGTTTTATGCGTAATTTTTGAGAAGTATGGAGAATCCAAATAGATATTCTAATTATCTCTTAACAGAGGAAAATGCCCTAGAGAAATCTCTCTTAACATGAATGGCTATACTCCTTTGTCAAAGCGAAAAGCAAGCTCCATCTCCGAGGCCCACATTAGTAAATTTGCCCTTTAATTTGGAGGGGCACACGCAGACAAATTGGTCAACCTCCTGCCTCAACCATTGACCGTGCCGATGTATTCGCTCCTCGAGCTACTTATTCAATTATTGTCTCCACGAATGCACATGCTAACTTACGTTTTTGATATATATATATATATATTTCTCATTCGCAATTAAAAATACAATAATTTATGTATTCCTCATTCCTCCATGAATTCTTTATTTGTTTTCTGTTTTGTTGGCTCCGCGTTTTGTATTCTAGGTGACCGAAATTTCCCCTTTTTAATACATATGCGATTGGATTTGTACGGCACCCACTGAGATATGAGAGTCTTGCTGATGTATATTATTGTCCTATACGTACAAAAGTCTTGGTATAATATAGTCACTGCCACTAAAATAATAGAAAAAGAAAACGTGACTATACTTTGAATTATACAAATTCTCTCTAGATAAGGGCAAAAGCACATTACTCTATATGGACCGTCGATTAAATAAATGGGAATTGAACATTTAAAACACGTGTCTAGGACCCCACCGCCAATGCAGAGGCACCTTCTCAGCAATTGAAACGTCGGAGCCAATTTATTTAAAATAATAATAAAATTGAATTATTGAGGATAATTATTTTTTAAAGCTAGCTCAACCTATATATATAATGTCTCCCACTTTGGTCATCTTCTCAACTATCCCACTCCAGCCCTTCAATCATCTAACAGTTCAAACCATACACAAGTCGATCACCACTTGATCGCCCGTAGAAAATGCTTTCAGATATCATGAGTCCCTCTGAGACCCATCAGTGCGATCTCTTGAGATCAATCTGCGACCATCTTCTTCAGGATGATGATGTTGTTGCTGAGAGTGCTGCTGTTTTTGCACCGAGGAGTTCGAGCTTCGGCGATCTTTTGCTGGCGGAAAGTTGGAGCCAGCTACCTCTGAAAGTCGACGACTCGGAGGACATGGTGGTGTACGGCGCACTGTGCGAGGCGCTCAGTTCTGGGTGGGTGATGCCTCCGTCGTCGAATCAAGAACTTGATTTCGGAGTGACGACGGTTGATTATGAAGGCATTGGTCGGGTGATGCAGAAGAGGCCGGAGGAGATGGTGGAGCGTGAGACGCGAGCGCCGGTCGAGAAGGCGCATTACAGAGGAGTGAGGAGGCGGCCGTGGGGGAAATACGCAGCGGAGATAAGAGACCCCAAGAAGAATGGCGCGAGGATTTGGCTCGGGACTTACGAGACGCCCGAGGACGCGGCGCTGGCCTATGACCGGGCCGCTTTCAAGATGAGAGGGTCAAAGGCCAAGCTCAACTTCCCTCACCTCATTGGCTCGACCGAGTACGAGCCCGTCAGGGTCAGTCCCAAGCGACGGTCTGCCGAGCCTAGCTCGCCGTCCAGCAACGATGGATCGACCGGGAGGAAGAGGAGAAAGAGAGAGGTCGATTCAGATGCTGAGGCGGAGCTTGGAACTCCAACCCTTTTTCCCATTTTGGATATGGGCTTGTTGGGTGTCGGCGAACAGTTTTTATTTTGATTGGACACACTGTCAAGACATTTTCTTCATCAATGAAAAGTCGATCAGGCAATTTTGTGTTGTGCAAAGACTGTTAATTTGGTTTTTCCTATTCCATTTCCTTTAGAGTTTGGTCAGAAAAAGGCGAACCGTTTCTAATTATAGATCTACCAATGTGAAAGTGAATAACAAAGTCAAAAAAGAATTCTTAGTGTAATTACCCTCTTTCTCCGAGAATAGCAGACTTTAAATTAAACATAAAGAGAAATTTGCAGGGTCCAAGTCTTGATATAGAGTTCCCAGCTTTGTCAAGGTTTGGAAAGAAACATAGCATCAGGAGGGAGGTTCAAACAGAATACAAGATGGTTCTTTCGGCATCCTTTCTCTCCGAGCAAGCTTATCCTAATCGGTTGCCTTCCCTGTAAGCACACCTGATTTTTAACACGTTGAGAGCTTCCAGGAGAGTCCTACAATCATTCATATACGAAGTGAAGACAAGATTATTCAACAAATTTGATGGGAGCGTCGATATAGTTACCGAAGCATCCAACTCCGCCTCCAGATGAGTGATGTGGAGGTCTTTAGCAAGTTTCAGACCACCTCCAACGGCCCAAGGTTCGGCCGCAGAACTAGTGGTATGGTCAATGTAGCGAGTAAAACGAGAAACCCGATTGCCGTTTGCATCCTGGATTAAACCTCCCTGACCCATGATACCGGGGTTACCAATAGCCAGGCCATCGACATTCAACTCGAACCAGTTCGAGGCCGGGGACGTCCATTGCACAAGGACAACTTCCCTCGCCAGATGGTGTTTGCTTTTCTGCAGAAACAGCGTGGTGTTGCAGCAGCTCTCACAAGACAAAGTTCCTTCGAGTCACGACACTTGGCTTTGTCATCAAAGACTTTGTTATTGTGTCATAGCCAAAGTAACCGGAGAGCAAAGGGGAAATTGACCTTCTCAGACTGTCCAGGTATCAGCCTAGGATAAAGTTTTTTTTACCATCATTAGCAACATTCGTAACTCCCCCTAAGAAGACATCATCAGCAGCAAGGAAGGTGATGATTCAGTATGTTTGCTCCGAAGTTGGTCTTTCATAAATTGGTACCATGTTTTCTTCTTTGGAATCGCGTGCCTTGATGATTCAGTATGTTTGCATATGGAAAAGCAAAAGTTAAGCGATGAGCTAACAGCATAAAGCACTCCAAACAAAATTCCCAATAAACACTAATTCTAAAGAGATTTTTAGGTATTTTCATAATATAATGTGCCCGTTGGCCCAAACCAAGTTGGCATGCGATGATTGGCTTGAGTAGGCAGTGATCGCATATTTCTGGACTCAAAGATTTTTCAGATTCAACAGGCATTTTCGAGCACCTCTTGCTCTTGTAATTACTTTTCATTAGTGGACTCTGAAGAAATAATGGAAACAGCACAAGAATGTAAATGACAGCACAAAAAGAAAAAGAATGATTTCTTTGGCAATTAAAAAAAAAAGAATGTCAAATTGATGATAGTTTGAGTTCTCTATACTTTCTAGAAATTAAAAATACTATTTAGAATTTCAGAACTACTTGGGCCCATTTATTTTGCGAAAATTAGACATGACTGAAAAATGGAGTAATTCTTAGAAGAAGGATAAAATTTTGGTTGGACTTTTTAAATGAGGTAGAACTCATATTTCCCCTCTTAATACTAAAAAACCTTAAAGATACTTATAAGAGATAGACTCGGCCTAGTGGTTGGACTTAGGACACGAGGGGTTGCGCCCACGATCATGGTTCGGATCCAGGCACTTATACCCTAGAACTTGGGAAATGCATACAAAGATATACGATGGCTAGACATTGCGTCCTAGGGCCATACTAGGGAAGGTGACTTTAGTATGTATCAAAAACTCTTCCCTCAGACTCAAGACATCTAATTAAGGTTGAACTCCAACCCCGGTGCCCAAACTCAGAACCTCGATGCTAGGATCTAGGCTTGGTCGCTCATATATGAACCTATGATCTTGATGCCGAACCTAGAACCTTGAGTACTTGATCTGGGATACCGAGCTCATCGTCTATTCTCCAATGCGGAGGCAGGGACATCCCATGTCCAATCCTTTCGAGGTTGCACACCAGAGTTTGGAAGGCTCATAGGTCCAGCCCTCAAGGTTTCGAGATTGGCCGCACGAGGTTTGAATTGTAAGCATAAGGTTCAGTGTCCCAGTCTTAGCCTAAATATCCCAAATTAGACTCTGAGGTCCCGGTTGTTGTGTCAAAGTCTAGGTTCAAGCATTAGTGTGATAAGTCTGCCCCTCGAGATCATCAGCTAGGTGCTAGGATTTTAGGTTTGAGCTTTGGATAGTAATATTTAAATATGTAACGCAGAGAGAAGCGTAAATTTGGAACAACTCCAAAGAACTCGAAATTTTTATTCAATGATACTATGTTTTTTATTACAAGACAGACATTATATATATAGAGACAGGACTCCTAATATTAATGGAAACTGAATAATTAAAGATAACATCTAATAAACTAATATAGGCAACTGCTTAAATGGTAATATAGGAAATTGCCTGAACGGTAATATAGAAAACTGTCTGACTAGTAATATAGGAAACTGCCTGAACGGTGATATAGGAAACTGCATAAATGGTTGTTTTCTCCAAAATCAGAAAAACTGCCGAGATTTTCGGCCATTTCGGCGATCATATTCTTCAAGATAATTACAGGCTAACTGTTCTACATCATTCCCTCCCTCTTCGGAAAAACTCGCCCTCGAGTTATGATCAGGATAGAGGGGTGTATCCGAAGCATGATATTCAAATAAATCTGCCACATTAAATGTAGGAGAAATGTTGAGATCACCAGGAAGGTCAACTACATAGGCATTATCGTTGATCTTCTTCAGGATGCGGCAATGACCAATCTTCTTGTGCTTCAGTTTACTATAGGTACTTACAGGAAAACGTTCCTTTCGCAGGAAAACCATTACCTCATCACCTACTTCAAAAATTTTCGAACGTCGCCGTTTGTCAGCATCCACCTTATACTTTGAATTAGAAGCAGCCAATTGACTAGCCACAGCAGCTTGGACTTCATTAATTCTGGTCGCCAAATTCTCTGCCACGACACTATAGCCAGGAATGTTAGGCAAGGAAACCAAATCAAGAGTATGTTGTGGTGTACGCCCATAAACAACCTGAAAGGGAGATGTACCAGTAGAGCGGTTAACCGAGTTGTTGAAGGCGAACTCAGCAGGAGCAAGATACCGGTCCCACTGCTTAGGCATATCACTGCAGAGGCAGCGAATGATATCCGTCATAGTACGATTCACAACTTCCGTTTGACCATCCGTTTTGGGATGGAAAGAACTACTATACTGTAAATCAGTCCCAAACAAACGCCATAACGTACGCCAAAAATGGCTCAGAAATTTTGTGTCACGATCAGAAGTGATTGTCTTCGGCACACCATGGAGACGGACTACTTCACGAAAGAATAAACTTGCCACATGTGAAGCATCCGAAGTTTTCTTACAAGGGATGAAGTGCGCCATCTTTGAAAATCGGTCAACCACCACGAAAACAGAATCTAAACCCCTTTGAGTGCGAGGAAGCCCCAACACGAAATCCATCGATATGTCTACCCAAGGACCCGAAGGAATAGGCAATGGGGTATAAAGACCAGTGTTCTGAGAATGGCCCTTAGCGGTCTGGCAAATGTAGCATTTACTGACAAATCGCCCCACGTCTCGCTTCAGTTGAGGCCAATAGTACCGCTCCTTCACCAAGGCTATAGTTTTATCTCGCCCCAAATGTCCACCGAGAGTACTACCATGAAGCTCTCGAATGAGTTGTTCACGCAAGGAACCACGTGGAATGCATAATCTATTGCCAAAGAACAAAAAATTTTCTTGAATTATCATATCGCCATGACAACTTGTTTTAAAACACTTCTCCCATATCTCACCAAAATCATCATCCTTAGGATAAAGAGAACATAGATGATCAAAACCGACAACATCAGTGCGCATAGTCACGAGTGTCGCAGCACGTCGACTCAGCGCATTTGCCACCTTATTTAAATGGCCTGCTTTATGATGAAGCACAAAATTAAATTGCTCCAGAAAAGAAACCCATCGTGCATGTATTCGATTTAAGTGTTTCTGACTCTTGATATATTTAAGAGCCTGATGATCGGTATTAAGAACAAATTCCTGTTGATAAAGATAAGACTGCCAATGCTTTATAGCTCGCACTACAGCATAATATTCCTGCTCATACGTTGACCAACGCCGACGAACTTCATTAAATTTTTCACTAAAGAAAGCTATAGGTTTACCTTCTTGGGAAAGGACAGCGCCGATCCCGATGCCAGAAGCATCATAGTCCAGCTCGAACACTTTTTCAAAGTCATGGAGCATCAATATCGGCGCTGTGGAGAGCTTTTCTTTTATTAGAGCAAAACTGGCCAAAGCTTCATCTCCCCAATGGAATTTGCCCTTTTTTAAACAGTCAGTGATCGGGGCCATAATAGTATTGAAATCTCAAATGAAACGCCTATAGAATGTTGCAAGGCCATGGAAACTTCGAGCCTCGCCAACATTCTTAGGAACTGGCCAATTGCGAATCACGGCTACCTTATCTGCATCAACGTGAAGTCCATCCGCACCAACAACAAAACCCAAAAACAAGAGGCGTTCTGTCATGAAGCTGCACTTTTTCAGATTAACAAATAATTTATTTTGCTGCAAGGTTAGTAGGACATCCCTCAAGTGTTCCATGTGTTGACACCCATCTGGACTATATATGAGTATATCATCAAAGAAAACTACTACAAACTTGCCAATAAAAGGTTTGAGAACCCGAGTCATTAAACGCATGAAAGTACTAGGTGCGTTAGTGAGTCCAAACGGCATGACAAGCCATTCATACAAACCTGCACTTGTCTTGAAGGCCGTTTTCCATTCGTCACCAGGACGGATGCGAACTTGGTGGTATCCGCTTCGAAGGTCAATCTTCGTAAAAATTCGTGATCCAGCAAGTTTGTCTAGCATATCATCAAGCCGTGGAATCGGAAACCTATACTTGACAGTAATCCGGTTAATGGCACGACTGTCTACACACATACGCATGGTGCCGTCTTTTTTTGGCGTGAGAAGCGCAGGAACTGCACATGGACTTTTGCTTTCACGCAAGAAACCCTTTCGAAGGAGCTCTTCCACCTACTCTTGTAAAATCTGATTCTCCTTCGGATTCATCCGATAATGCGGCAAATTAGGAAGACTAGCACCTGGAAGAAAATCAATCTCATGTTGGATATCCCTCAAAGGAGGTAATCCGTCAGGTAAATCCTCAGGCACAACATCACTGAATACCTTTAATAAGGGTTTAAGAATGTCGGGAACACGAACCACAACTTGCCGGTCGCTCTTGTTCACAATCATATACATCCCTTCACGTTTTCGGATATTTATCATAACCCCTGCATTCTGCTTCTTTACAATCTGAGGGGCATTACTCTGTGGTCTCAAAGTAATTTTAGTCCTTTTCCACACAAAAGAATACGTATTCTCCCTAGCTCGGTGTGTAGCATCAACATCATATTGCCACGGCCGACCCCGTAAAACATGACACGCGTCCATCTCCACAACATCACAGATAATTGTATCTTGATATGATTTTTCGATCGAAATAGGTAAACGACATAATTGGTTTACCTTAAGTTCTGCTCCTTTGTGAATCCATCCGATCGTGTCGGGCGCGGGATGCGGCTCCGTCTTTAGTTGCAAATGATCCACCAAGACCTTTGACACTATATTCTCGCAACTTCTGCTGTCAATAATGATATTGCATACTTTGCCGTTGACAGTACAGCGAGCGCGGAAAAGCTGATTCCGCTAGGTATCTTCTATCCGCGGAGTAAACAATAGACGACGCACAACATAATTAACTTGCTCGCCCACTTCATCTTCCACTGTCACTTCTTCTTCCTTTTCCCAATCATCTTCATACACATCTTCGTCATGTTCAACGATATTGGCCATTCTACGACGAGGACAATCGCTGGAACGATGGCCTAACTCGTTACACTTGTAGCACTTGATCGGTTGGGGTTTGGCATATGGATTCTTGATATTTTGATTGGGAGTACGATTGCTTGCTGCAACTGCTTCCTTAGGCGTCCCCGTAGTACTCCCTGGAACTTGGCTCGAATCAGGGGTTTGTTGACTAGAAGAACTTGAAACATCAAGCTGTCTTCCTTTTCCGAATGACCCACGATACGAATAGTTGTTACCACGAGTACTAGGGTTAGTCCTCTCCAATTGTATCTCAATTTTTCGCGCCATATCCTGGGCGTCTTCGATAGAGAATAGTCGATGCAAAGAAACCCGATCCTGGATATTAAGTCGCAAACCATTAATGTACCTAGCAGTTTGTTGTGCCTCGAACTCATCCAGGTTATTGCGAGCGGAGAGTCGAAGAAACTCTTCCGTATAAGCTTGGACCGATCTATTCGATTGTCGGCAATTCTGGAATTGCTGAAATAACAGTTGCTCATAGTCCGTTGGGAGGAACCTCTTCTTCAACTTCTGTTTCATCTGACTCCATGATTGAATAGGAGCCTTGCCTTGTCGACGTCGTGTCAATTGAGTTTGTTCCCACCAAGCTGAAGCGCCACCTTTCAACTTGTACGCCACAAGTTTCACTTGGCGATCATCATCAATATCCATAGCGTCGAAGAATTTCTCGACTTCCCAAAGCCAGTCTAGGAAATCTTCAATATCCAAATTTCCATTGAAAGTAGGGAGATCTACCTTTAGTTGATATTGTTCAGGATCTCGTCGGTAGCCCCCCTACCGTCGATTCCCACGAACATGCTCCTCCTGGAATCCCCTGTATCGGCGATCACCACGAATCTACATCTCTTGGAAATCTTCGGCTTCGTCTTCCGTATCCTCGACATAGTCTTGACGCCTAAGTCGGGGAATTCCTCCACGCCCCATAGCATCTTCGGGATCACGAACGACAGGAATTCGCTCGGCTGGAAGAACGCCAGGCGCATGGTTTGTGGACAAACGCTGGATGGCATCAAGGATCTCTTGAAACCTCCAATCGGTTTGAGCCACAAACTGATTGAACTCAGCCCGCGCAATAGGATCATTCTCACGGCCCTCAGCTGCGGGGAGATTGATATTCACGTTATTCACCATCGTCGCAGGAGAAACCTGCTTTGATTCCAAATGACGCAGAGAGAAGCGTAAATTTGGAACAACTCCAAAGAACTCGAAATTTTTATTCAATGATACTATGTTTTTTATTACAAGACAGACATCATATATATAGAGACATGACTCCTAATATTAATGGAAACTGAATAATTAAAGATAACATCTAATAAACTAATATAGGCAACTGCTTAAATGGTAATATAGGAAATTGCCTGAACGGTAATATAGGAAACTGCCTAACTGGTAATATAGGAAACTGCCTGAACGGTGATATAGGAAACTGCCTGAATGGTTGTTTTCTCCAAAATCAGAAAAACTGCCGAGATTTCCGGCCATTACGGCGATCATATTCTTCAAGATAATTACAGGCTAACTGTTCTACATCAATATGTCTCAAGTTTAAATTTGTACAATAAACATGGTCCAAATTAAAATGAGCAAGTCCAGTCGAATAAATAAAGTCCCAGCTGTGTCTTTGATTTTGTTTGTTCTTACATTAATTTTTCTACACGCGCTGCTCGAAGACGAAGAAATCAGCAAGCGGACGTGTTTGTCTTCTTCTATTGGCCGCTGAACATGAATGAAACGATGGGCGCACAAAAATTGGACACGTTTGTTGTTCTTGCATGCCTCATTAAATCAGCAAGCGGACGTGTTTGTCTTCTTCTATTGGCCGCTGAACATGAATGAAACGATGGGCGCACAAGAATTGGACACTTTTGTTGTTCTTACATGCCTCATTAAATGAAGGGGTGCAGGAAGAAGACTTATATTTTGACACGCATGGGAGATCTGACATGTTACAGGCAATAGAAATTGAAGGAGACGAAGGAACGTGGGCTTTGTTTGTCTCCTTCTATTTGCACGTTAATTGAAAGAGCCCCGAGCAATGATGACGGGACTAGTATAAATGGAGCTCTTGGAAGCGAGAAGCGGAGAGCTTTCCTAAATAGCTTCCATGTTTTCTTCTTTGAAATCGCATGCCTTGATTCAGCATTTTTTGCTTAGAGAAAAGTAGACAGTTAAGCGATGAGTTAACAGCATAAATCACTCCAAACAAAATTTCCTCATGAACACTAATTCTAGATAGATTTACTGAATTGGCAAAAAAAAAAATTAAGATTGAATTGGCATAATTATAATAAGTTTATGATTGTTTTGGTAATTTTCTCACCAAATTGGCAGGTGATGATTGATTTGAGTAGGTAGTGATCTCGTGCTCCCAATAGCACCTACAAATTTTTTTAGATTCGATCGGCAATTTTGAGAGCCTCTTGCTCTTGTATTTGCTTTTAAGAGTTTATGAGGCAAAAACTTTATGTTCTGGTATTGATTTGAATTAGCTATTTATTGATCAATAATCATAAATTTGTTGCCATAACAAAGTGGATCCAAACCCTAACTTTTGGCTACGAATTTTAACATTTATAAGTAAGAGTTGCTTGAGCATACAAAGAAAATATAGAAATTACGGGTGTCAATGTCGTGCTCATTAGTGGACCCTATAGAAATAACATCACAAAAGGAAAAGAGATCAAAATTTTTTTTGGTGATTAAAATAAAAAGGAATGTTAAATAGATGATACTTCGAGTTCTCTATGCTTTTCAGAAATTAAAAATGCTATGTATAATTTCAGAAAATATTTGGGCCTGTTTGTTTTGCGAAAACTAGACATGACTAGGAAAGAAAGTAATTTTTAGAAAGAAAAGGATATAATTTTGGTTGGATTTTTAAATGAGGTATAACTCATTTTTCCACTCTTAACGCTAAAAATCCTTAAATATGCGGTGTGAGATAGACGTGATTAGAGAGCATGACCTCTAGACCCTAGATTCTGACCTAGTGGTTGGATTTAGGACACCAGGGGCTACGCCGACGACCCAAGGTTCGGATCCACAGTTACTTAGACCCTAAAACATGGAAGCTGTGCACAAAGATTTGCAATGGCTAGACACAGCGCCCAAGGACCATACTAGATATAGTGACCTTAATTTGTATGCCTCTTAAGACTATTTCCTCAAACTCAAGACATCTAATTAAGCTCGAATTCCGACCCCAGTACCCAAACTTGGAACCTCGAGGCTCTAGACTCGAGGGCTCGTATTCGAACCTGTGACCTTGATGCCGTACCTAGAACCTTGGGGTACTTGACTTGGGATACCGATCCCATTGCCTATTCTGCAATGCGGGGGGCATGAACATCCCATGTCCAACCCTTTCTAGGTCGGGCTCCGAAGTCTGGAACTTTGGAATATTGAATTTCAATCTTTAAGAAGCATAAATGCTTTTTTGTAATTAGATATATATATTTCTCATTCGCATTTAAAAAAACAATAAATAAAAGATATATTCGTCATTCCTCCACGAATTCTTTATTTGTTTTCTGTTTTGTTGGTGCCACTTTCCATATTGTGTATCCCTGCCGACCAAAATATTCATATTTTGATACATATGCGATTGAATTTATGAGGCAACTGTCGAGATATGAGAATCTTTCTGACCAATATTATTGTCTACACGTCCCAAAAGCCTTGGTATAATGCAGTCATTGCCACTATAATGATAGCCAAAGAAAACGTGCCCATAACTTTAATTATATATATTCGTATTGAGAAAAGGCAAAAGCACATTATTCTATATGGACCGTTGATTAAATAAATGGGAATTCAACACTTGAAACATGTGACTAGAATCTCCCCACCAATGCACACGCAACTTCTCAGCAACTGCAACATGGCGAGCTAATAATGTAAACAATAGATCGAATGATTGGAAATAATGATTTTTTAAAGCTAGCTCAATGCATTTATATATCTCCCACTTTGGTCATCCTCTCTACTGTTCCACTGTAGTCCTTCAATCATCAACGATGCAAACTATACACAAGTCAATAGCTGGTTGATCGCCTGTAGAATGCTTCCAGAAATCATGAGTCCCTTTGAGACCCATCAATTCGATGTCTTGAAATCAATTTGCGACCATCTTCTTCAGGATGATGATGTTGTTGAGAATGCTGCAGTTTTTGCAGCGAGGAGTTCGAGCTTCAGCGATCATTTGCTGACGGAAAGTTGGAGCGAACCGCCTCTGAAAGTCGACGACTCGGAGGACATGGTGGTCTACGGCGCTCTGTGTGAGGCGCTCTGTTCTGGGTGGTGATGCCTCCGGTTTCGAATCAAGAACTTGATTTCGAAGTGGCGACTGCTGATAATGTCACCACTAGTCCGGAGGTGCAGAAGAGACCGGAGATGGTGGAGTGTGAGATGCGAGCGCCGGTCGAGAAGGCGCATTATAGAGGAGTGAGGAGGCGGCCGTGGGGGAAATACGCGGCGGAGATAAGAGTCCCCAGGAAGAACGGCACGAGGATTTGGCTTGGGACTTACGAGACGCCAGAGGATGCGGCGGGGTTGGCCTCTGACTGGGCTGCTTTCAAGATGAGAGGGTCAAAGGCCAAGCTCAACTTCCCTCACCTCATCGGCTCGGCCGAGTACGAGCCCGTTAGGGTCAGCCCCAAGCGTCGTTCCACCGAGCCTAGCTCACCGTCCAGTGACGGCAGGTCGACCAGGACGAAGAGGAGAAGGAGAGAGGTCGATTCAGATGCTGAGGTGGAGTTCGGAACTTCAATCCCTTTTCCCATTTTGGATATGGGCTTGTTAGGTGTGGACGAACAAGTTTTATTTTGTCTGTACACACTGTCAGAGACATTTTCTTCATTCTGACCAAAAAAAAACAAGACATTTTCTTCATCAATGAAAAGTCAGTCAGACAATTTCATGTTGTGCAAAGACTGTCAATTTGGATTTGCCTATTCCATTTCCTTGAGAGTTCCGGTCAAAAAAACCAAAAACCGTTTCTAATTATAGATCTACCAATGCAAAAGTGACTAACAAAGTCAAAGGATGCTTAGTGCAATTACCCTTATATTCCGGGAAATAGCAGGCTCTAAATTAAACATAAAGAGCAATATACAGAGTCTTAGTCTTGAAATAGAGTTCCCCGCTTTGTCAAGGTTCGAAAGAAACATAGCCTCAGGAGGAGGTTCGAACAAAATACAAGATGTTTCTTTCAGCACCCTTTCTTTCTGAGCAAAGCTTATCCACACATCGGTTTCCTTCCCTGCAAGCGTGCCTGATTAACCCTCCAGAAATGTTCCAGGAAAGTCCTAAGATCATTGAAAAGGGAAATGGAAACAAGATTATTCTAAAAAAATTTGGTAGGATTGTCGATACAATTAGCGGAGCATCGACCTCCGTCTCCGAATGAGTGATGTGGAGGTCCTTAACAAGTTTCATACCATCTCCAATGGCCCAAAGTTCGGCCGCAGAACTAGTGGTATGGTCAATGAAGCGAGTAAAACCAGAAACCCAATTGCCATTTGCATCCCCGATTAAACCTCACCGACCCGCAATACCAGGGTAACCAATAGCCGAGCCATCGATCTTTGACTCGAACCAATTTGAGGCCGGGCGAGTCCATTGCATGAAGACGGTTTCCCTCGCAGGGTGGTGTTTCCTTTTCTGCATAAACAGCATGGCGTTGCTGCAGCTCTCACGAGACAAAGTTCCTTCCAAGTCATGAAACTTGGCTTTGTCCGTGCTATCGCGTCACGGCCAAAGTTACCAGAGAGCAAAGGGAAAAATGACCTTCGAAGTCCGGACAATGAGGATAATCATGGTGGTGGGGGAGGTCTAAGTTGGAATCTAGTACCTTGAATTTCAATCTTTAAGAAGCGTAAATCATTTTTCTTGTGCATAGCTATATGATTGTTGACCATAAAAAAGATGTTGCGTTGATTCCTTTTATTTTCAAGTGATTTTTTTTTTGTAGAAATTTTCAAGTGATTTCAAACAGTTTAAAATTGAGAATTTTTTTCTACAACTGGTTATTCACAAAATAAAAAAAAAAAAGAAAATGACATTTTAAATATCATCTCGTGTACTTTGCTTGTAATTTTCCTTTTCTCTCAAGCATCAGTAATTGGATCCATTAAGCACCTTCAGATCTAAAGAACCATCGTCCTTTCCCCAATAAACCACGAACTAGCGTGCCTCATGCTTTGTGGATTTCTGATTAATGAAAATGGGTAAGATTAAAATATGTCACTTCGTGTCCCTTCATGATTAAACAAGTCTAATTGAGCATTTGAAACATGTGCCGAGAATCTCTCTGGCCATCACCAGATGCACCTTCTTGGATGCTCCAAAGTGTCTTGAAACTTGGAGCTGAGAATTTGTAAATAATCCATCGAAATGATGATCACCACAACGCAAGCTCAACCTCTATATATAGCTCCCACTTTGACGATCTTCTCAGCTATTCAGTCTTGCTTCAGAAACCAAAATCATCCCTTCAATCTTCCCCAATCAGTGACCTCAAAGCTACAAATTCTAGCCAAAGACGATGATGCTTCAAGAAATCGTCAGTCCCTTTGAGACCGATCGATGCGGTGTTTTGAGATCCATTTGTGAGCATCTTCTTGAAGATGGTGATGACGGTGTCAACGCAACGTTTTGTACACCAGCTCCTGCAAGCGCGTACTCGAGGAGTTCAAGCTTCAGCAGTCTTTTGCTGACGGAGGGCTGGGGCGAACTGCCCCTCAAAGTCGACGACTCTGACGACATGTTGGTGTACGGCGCTTTGTGCGATGCGCTCCATTCCGGGTGGACTATCCCTTCGTCTTCGGATCAAGAGCTTGATTTGGGAGCGACAACCATTGACTGTAACAACATTGGTCTGGCTTCGAATCGAGAACTTGATTTGGTAGTAACGACCATCGATTGTAGCAGCGTTGGTACGGCAACGGAGGAGAAACCGGAGATGGTGGAGCATGAGGTACAAGTGCCGGTCGAGAAGACACATTATAGAGGAGTAAGGAGGCGGCCGTGGGGAAAATACGCAGCGGAGGTAAGGGACCCCAAGAAGAACGGGGTAAGGATTTGGCTCGGTACCTATGAGACACCCCAGGACGCAGCATTCGCCTATGACCGGGCAGCTTTCAAGATGAAGGGGTCCAAGGCCAAGCTCAACTTCCCTCACCTCATCGGCTCCACCGAGTACGAGCCCATCAGGGTCAGCCCCAAACGTCGGTCTGCCGAGCCTAGCTCGCCGTCCACGTCCAGCGATGACGGCATGACCGGGATGAAGAGGAGGAGAAAGAGAGAAGTCAATGTGGATGCTGAGGTGGATTTTGGAAGTCCAATCCCCTTTCCCAATTTAGACATGTGCTTGTTGAGTGTGGATGAACAATTTTTATTTTGATTGTGAAAACTGCAAACACCATATATTTGATCAATGAAAAGTCAGTGAGGCAATTAGCTTGTAGAAACTATCAATTTAGTGTTTTTATTCCATTCCATTAGGGCTTGCGAGGACAAACCAAAAACCTTAGCTGTCCCCAACTCCCACTTAAATGCGCGTTCGTCGTACACATGAAAAGAGGAGAAAA
This sequence comes from Syzygium aromaticum, assembly GCA_024500025.1. Classification (NCBI taxonomy): domain Eukaryota; kingdom Viridiplantae; phylum Streptophyta; class Magnoliopsida; order Myrtales; family Myrtaceae; genus Syzygium; species Syzygium aromaticum. The sequence continues at coordinate 4,440,675 of CM044891.1, read as the reverse complement.
AAATGCCTTCACGTTAGATCAATCAACAGTTTCCTTTTTTCATTGGAAAAGTCACGTCAGTCCTAAATTTATTATATTAATATTAATTTAATATTAAAATTTTCAAACATCTCACGCGAAATTTCAATATAACATTTTTGGTAAATTATCATTGAAAATACTAATATGAAGGTTCACATAAAATGTCTTTTATGTAAAGTTATCAATGTCAGCATGCCACATAAGGCGGCTAGCGACAACTGGACGCTACATCAACCATATATAGCAAAAATTGGCCAAAATGATTAGCGCAAATATTTAGGATTATATCAGCAAAATTAGAAAGTTAGGACTAAATAAATAATTGCATGATAAGTTTAAAAATTGGTCGTTGTCTTCTGTTTATGTGATAATTACTATCAACATGAATAAGTTTATAGTTAGTAACTACATAGAAAAGTTTCAACACATATATGTTCTCTTTTGGCCAAAAATTAGATGTTAAAAGTTTTTTTTTTTAAGGAAGAATACTTTAGAAACAATGAAGCATTCTCGCCGCCTGGACTTTCAAATGAGGTAGACATTTTTTTTCCTATCACTTGATTTTAGAAGACTTAAAAATGTTTTTTGAACAATATACAAGATTATAGTGCACAAAGTTAAGACCCTTAGACTTGGGACCCTGGTGCCCAAACTTGGAACTATAAAGGTTGAGCCTAGGACCTAGATTTGGGGCCTCGAGGCTTAGACCTGGATATGGGACCTAGGCGCCCACAGTCGAACCTGGGACCTTGGCATCAGACTTACAACCTTAGAAACTTGACACAGGACATTAACCCTTACGAGATCCACATTCCTGGGGCTAGGATTCCATTCCCAACCCCATATCTCAAGTTGGATGTCAAAATTCAGAACCTGGCAATAAGGTTTTAGGTCCCACGTTTACGATTTGGGGTCCAACCGCTTATGTCCAAATGCTAGGCCTAGGTCTCGAGTCTTGCCCGCTAGGTCCAAGGTGTAAGGGTCAAGGTCCTAGGCCTGAACTTAGTTCCAGTGTTCAAGTGATGTGGTCTCGTGTTTGGATGTCAATTTGCGTCCTAACTTCTGGCCGCGATTTAGACTCTCAAGGTCCTGGTTTCGATCCAAGAGTCATGGAAGTAAGCACTAGAGTGTTAGGTCCATTACTCAAGGTTCGGGGCATGGATGTCAAGGTCGTGGTCTATAGTTTGGGCGCTAGGGTCTTAGGTCTCAGGTTTGGATGACGAGGATATTCATGGCAGCGGTGGACAGATCAAGTTAAAATGTGAACATTGAAATTTGACTTTTAAGAAGCGAAAATCATTTTTGGAAATTTATGGATAGATAAGTTTTTTGGTGATCTAAATAAAGTTTCCTGTTGACTTTTTTCCAAGTGATTCCAAAGGATGACGATGCAAAAATAATTTAATTTATGATGTTCGATTTTTGTTAGGAAACAAACTAAAATGAAGTTCTTCTTAAAAATATATTGTGTCACCATTATGGTAAATTGTAATAAAACATTGTAACTGCCTGTAAGTTTCGGTAGGTTACATCAACAAACCTGAAATAAAGTTGATGGTCATAAATTTAGAGATAAGTGCATCAAAAATCCTATAATTTAAGTTTTAACATTCAATTGTACTTTTAGAAAATTTTAAAACCTAAAGAAGATCTAGTTGCTAAGGTTGTGAGCTTTAAATTTCATGTGCTCCAAAAGCACCAATTACAAGTTTTAAAACTTAATTGTAACTTTTAAAAGTTATAAAACTCAACTGCTTTTTTGGACAAGTTTTAGAATACACTTATCCTTATTTTTTTCAGTAACTTTAAGACGATTACTAGCCCCGATTGAAACTTAATAGCACATTTTTAAAAATCCGTACATTTGAATGCAGAATAATACAGCTCTGTATTCTTCTTTTTTTTTTTTTTATCAAACGCGTATGTGATTTGACCAATAGGGCACCACACATCAGATCTAAAAACCTTAATTTATACACAAAAGCATGCAAACATCATTGTCCTTCCCCAATAAAATAAAACGGAGCGTGCCCCATGCTTGGCTTTTTCAATTGAGAACGGACAATAAAAAATATTAATTCATGTCTTTCGTGATTAAAAAATTATTATCGAGCATTTGAAACGTGTGTTGAGAATCTTATTAGACATCACTAAATGCACTTTCTCAGAAGCTTGATCTAAAATAAATTGGAGCTAAGAATTAATTATTTATATGTTGCAATAATTACCAGTCAAGCTGTCAAGCTCAACCTATACATAGCTCCCACTTTGATGGTCTTTTCAACTATTCACTCTTCAGAAACCAAGTCACCCCTTCAAATCTTCCAAAGCCAGTGACCACAAAGCTACAAATTCTAGCCAAAAACGAAAATGCTTCAAGAAACTTTTAGTCCCTTTGAGACCCATCAGTCCGAAGTTTTGAAATCCATTTGTGAGTGTCTTCTTGAAGATGATGATGATGATAGTGGCAACGCAGCATCTCCTGCAGCAACTCATGCGGACATGTACTCGAGGAGTTTGAGCTTCAGCAATCTTTTACTAACAGAGATTTGGAGCCAACTGCCCCTAGAAGTCGACGACTCGGAGGATATGTTGGTGTATGGCGCTTTGCGTGACGTGCTTAACTCCGGGTGGACGATGCCTTCGGTTTCGATTCAAGAACTTGATTTGGAAGTGACGACCGTTGATTATAACAGCATTAGTCCGGCGATAGAGAAGAAACCGGAGACGGTGGAGCGTGAGGTACAAGCACCCGTCGGGAAGACACATTACAAAGGAGCGAGGAGACGGCCGTGGGGAAGTTATGCAGCGGAGATAAGGGACCCCAAGAAGAACGGGGCGAGGATTTGGCTCGGGACTTACGAGACGCCCGAGGATGCGGCATTGGCCTGTGATCGGGCCGCTTTTAAGATGAGGGGGACCAAGGCCAAGCTCAACTTCCCTCACCTCATAGGCTCGGCCGAGTATGAGCCTGTCAGGGTCAGCCGCAAGCATCGGTCCGCCGAGCCTAGCTCGCCATCCGTGTCCAGCGACGACAGCTTGACGACGAGGGCGAAGAGAGAGTTGAGAGAGTTGAATGTGTGAATGCTGAGGCTGATTTTGGAACTCCAATGCCCTTTCCCACATTGGATATGGGCTTCTTGAGGGTGGATGAACAACTTTTATTTTGATCGTGCAAACTGCAAAGACATTGCCTTGATCATTGAAAAGTCAATCAGCAATTTATCTTGTATAAACTATGAATTTCGTATTTTTATTCCATGTCCATAGAGTTTGTCAGAAAAAATTCACGCAGTATAAACCTGACTAATTGCGTAATAATATTACTAATGATAGATTAACCAACGGTAGAAATACCTTTTTTATGACTAAAGATCTCAAGTTTGATTTTTTTTATAACGTCCATTTTAGTCATTCATTTATGACTTTTATTTTAATCCAAGTCTTGAATTTTTACAGAAACTTCCATCCACACGTGCTAAGTTTGCTTGCTTCTGAGTTTCGTCATTCGTAAATTATTTAAAATTATTTATTGGCGTATGCCGTGATGATTAAGTATGTTTGCTCAAGCAAAGCAAAGGTTAAGCAACAAATTAAAAACATAAATAAAGCAAATTCCCACCTAAAACTTGGTTTTAGAGAGATTTTTAGGTGTTTTGAGAGTACAACGTACGTAGCCACGCATATCATGATGGCATACGGTGTTTGGCTCGGGTGGGCAATGCCTCGTGTTCCAAGAGAGCCTAAAGATTGATGGCATACGGTATTGGCCACCGATCCATATCTTTCTGTCGCAGGCTTCCCGGTGCATTCCCAGTAGCCTAACCGGCGAAGAATTGCTTCGCCGGTCTCTTAGCAACAAACGCCGACGCGCCAAGTTTTGCCGTAGTGTTGCTGCCCCTCTTTGCTGGTCATGTGATTCTTGGTCGGCCGCCGTTCGTGAGTCCTCCGCCGTCGTTCCCGAGATCCACCGGTTCATCAAGTTGGAAACAAATATTCAAATTTAGCAAGTCTTCTTTTTTTTTGGTGAAGAAAATTTAGCAAGTCTTCAATTCACACTAATCCCAAGAAAGCAAGAGTTGGATCAATCACACGAACTATTAAAAATTTGCAAAGAAAGATATAGGCGTGTAAATAATTATTACGTCCACGTAATTAATAATTGAAATGAGCAAATAAATTGTTATACTGGAGACAAAACATAGCCAAAATAAAAACTAACTATATTAATTACAAATCCTAGTTTGGTTAAAATTGTTTACATTGAACATAACCCCTACACCCTAAAATTTCGATAATTCAAAGTAAAGTTACAACTCAAACTGTGTTTTTAAATTGAATTGAAGAATTTAAAATAGAGTCACTATAGATACAAAAGTTGGATACCTAATCTCCAATGAGCTCAATCGTTAACTCTCGAATTATAAGGTTAAATTCAATCCTCGTAATTAAATAGTAATGGATTTTGTAATTTGAACTTTTATATTTATGGTAATAAATTTCATTTGTTTATAAGTTATGCACTTTGACCAAAAATCCGAAATTTTCTAGTCAACTATTGTTGTGGCAGGCAGTATGGCCAATTTTCTGAACCTGCCACTTCTATCACGTCGTCATCAAATCAACATTTAACTGAAAATTCTATATAAATATATTATTATAGAGTACTCCGTAAAAAGTCCTTTATGAGTGTCACTTAGACTTCTAATTTGCAAGATGTTGATCAGTCTCCTTGCAAGGGGAACTATTCTTGTGCTCTCCACTCAATATTACAATAATACTATCGATTATGTATAAAATATCACTATTTCATATAATGACTATAATTAGGATTTTGTACTGTCACCGAGCTTCTACGCTTTACATAATGTGAGTCAAGAATTCCAGCTCTTTTTTTCTTTAAAAAAAGGTAAATTCATATTAAAAGAGATGGAACTTAACTAATTATTTATGCTAAAATACAAATACCTATATTTCAGAAACGAAAAAAATTCATACGCATGAGGATGCTGCTAATTACCTTGCAATTAACGAGATAGTAATCATGCTAAGGAGTCTCAGCTTCTGGCAGGTGGATGAACATAGGTTAATCAGAGGTGAATTTTGAGCATTCTGGAGCCTCCATGTTAGCATCTGTTTTTCAAAAAAGCTTGCACGTTTATCGAGCCATTTCATTGATTTTCCTTGAACGTTTTCTTACTTGGCCCTCCGCTCTTATGTCTGGCTGAGAATTGGATTACTCCACTTTTATCTCCTTTCGCTCAATATAGAAGTCACCAAATATGTACTTTCTATTGAAAAAATTGACTAGCTGGCATTTTAAGTTCACGTGTCACGATTGGGTTTTGCTATTGCGTCATTAGAAAACATTGTATTTTGTCAATTATGAAATAAAACCTATGTATATTAAGTTTGTGTCAATTCGTATCACTTTTGGATTTGCCATATAATCATGTATAAACATGTTCATTCGTGTAGGAAGTTGCTAGCTCTTACACTCGTTTTTTTCTATATAATTCTATTAGTTCTCTTGGGTCTGAAGGTTGTTTTTCCTGAGTGGATGGAATTGCGTGGCAAACGCAAATAGCATTACTCGAGTGATCAAAAAGAGAAATGCTACCCTCCTGTTCATATGGCATAAATGTTTGTCACGTCATAAGGTAAATTGTACACATCTCGGTGTACACTTTTGGAGTCATTTAAAAAAATTATGATAACATTAAAGTGACCTCAAAAGAAATCGTGAATATTATACAAATTTATCATCACCTAGCCCCTATTGCGAAGTAGACAATCAGAAAGTAACCATAATCGTATTAAGAGAACAAAGAACAAAAATGTGGAACTCCAATCATAAATGCATGCATGTGGAAGGGAAAGTAAAGAAAATAAGGAAAGAAAAAGAACACATGGACAAAAAAATCACATGAGTTTGCATGGTAATCAACCTCTATATGCGATTTCAAGAATGAGCTTTGATATAGCAAGAATGAGCTTTGATATAGCAATTCCTTACTTGAAATTCTTAGGGTTAATAATGCAAATAATCGTTGAATTTGGCCAAATATGCAATGTGATTCGTAAACTTTTAATTTGTTCAATGTGGTCTCTGAATTTTGGCCAAATATACAATGTTATCCCTGAACTTTTAATTTGTTCAATGTAGTCCTTAGATTGTTAGTACATGTTCAATTTAGTCAATTGACTATATGAAAATGTTTAATACCGTTCTTCCATTGATTCAAATTCAAGAATAATATTGAACATTTCATATAACATATGAACTAAATTGAACATGTAGAAAAAATTCATGGATCACATTAAACAAATTAAAAGTTCAGAGGTGACAGTGCATATTAAATTAAAGTTTGGGAACTACATTGAATAAACGAAAAGTTCAACGACAATAATATATATATATATATATATATATGTATATATATATATATATATATATATGTATATATATGCCAAAGTTTAGGGACCATTGTGTCATTTTCTCAAATTCTTATATATGGCAATAGCAAAAGGGTGAGAATATAGTCCACAAAATTTCATTTGATGTTTTCATTGCGGTAGAGATTTGGTAGGTAAGTTCTTAATTTTTATATCTTTTATTTTTATTTTTTGGTATTAGAGTTGATAGGTGATCTTTAAGACTAATTTTATTTTTAAATATCTTTATCAAATTGGAAAATAGAATCTTGCCATTGTTCTTATTGTCAATTTTCAAACTAAAATTAAAAGTTTGATTTCACATCTAACCATGCAACAAAACTTCTTCAACGATAATATATTGATGAATATTGATGTAAACAAAACTACAAATTAAGACTTGGAAGTGATTATTTTTTTTACATATAAATTTGAAAATGATAATTATTATTCAGCACTCTCAACGCTCGAGTCTTGTGTAATGAATATGGGTAATTTATAATTGATCATTTATTTTAACTAAATGAAGAAAATATATGTACCATCTAATTATAAATCAACTTACATATTTCATTTCAAAAATTGTGTTTTCTACTAACAAGTTTGAATTTCGACATAAACTGTTTGATAAATCACTTATTGGCTAAATAAAAAAGAAACTACCTTAAATTAAGTATTGTAGTCAATCTAACTAACTAACAAATTAATGTACTTTATATTCAAAATTTTTAAAAAATGATATACCCTTAATGACTCTCATAATCGATCAACATCTCATTTGATATACTCTTAGTATGGCAGCCAAAGAAACTTTCATATTTTCACAAAGAACGTAAATGTCTCAGTAATTTTGCAATGTACGGCTTGGACAATGCAAGCATATATAGGTGGGTTCACATGACTTAACTAAAGTGCAATTTAGGCCGTTCGCAATAAACATTGTGAAGGAGCCAAATAGCCGTCAAAAGGGGCCCTTCCATAGGATTAATACATCGACTTTCTTAGATATTTTTAATTTCCTATAGTGAGATATTTAGGACTATCTTTGATAATATGACTCAAATATATGCCTAATCTACCATTGATATCTAATTATTGGATCGTCCACTTACAAGTAAAGAATTAATTGATCTTAAAATAAAAATCAAGTCAAGTATATTTGCTTATTTCAAGTGTGAAATGATACGAATAAGACTTGCTCATTTGACCACCCTTTTTTTTTTTTAGCTTTTTTTTAGCCTAACTTTTTACTTGCTTTAGAGTGGTATAATATGGAAAATGCATAGGTGACTGCACCATTACAATTCCCAAGGAAACCAGAAGACTTTTTTGTCCAATTATCTTGGGAGACAATTCCCATAAATAACAAAATTTTACTAAAAGTAAGTTTAAAAGAAAACCTAACATTATTAATGACCAAAATTCAGATAATCGCAAATATGAAAATGATGTCTTTTTGCAAACAATAGGCTAACTTGGGTTTCCTGTTTATCTTAACGAATAAAAAAACTTTGAAAAAAATCAAATAAAAATATGTATATAATTTACATATTGGACGTTTAATTTTATTTATTTATGGAATCTTAAATCTTATTTATTTTTATTTCAGTCACTATCTAGATTTTACAGTCAATTACCCCCACGGTTTTATTTATTTTGGTCACTATCTAAATTTTGCAGTTAATTACCCCCACGGTTTTCTTTTACAATGTCGTTTGGTTTATTTATTTTTTAAAATATTGCACACATGCAAAAGCAATTATTTTTTATGGCAAATAAGTATCCGATTACCTGTCATAAACAAAATAAAATTAACGGTTCAAGTTGCATGGTCAATTAGCAAAAGTAATGAGACTGCTACGCAAGCAGAGTCCATTTTTTAAAATATATATCTAATATACAAATATTGGTCAAGGTTTCTTATATAGTTAAAGCTATTAATCACTTTCATCCAAAACCCTAGAAACCTTCTTCCTATTTCCCATGGCATCTCATCCTTCGCATTCTGACCCGAAAATAGTAGTCATGGGCTACCCCACTCCTCGTCCTCCTCCGAGGAGGACATCGTTTGGGTGAACACGCATCCGAATCTCCTCACCGTCGCCACATACCTCAACCGCACACCCCTTTTTCCAATTCGTAGCCATGATGCAGAATGTCTGACGGATGGACACCGGACACATCGGACATATGGATTCTTTGTGTCACGTTGACTATCGTATTGATTTATTTTACAGTGTCACTGGTTTTCATCATCTTCCTTTGCATCCTCATTGGGCCCGATTACTCAATATTGAAAGTCGCTGGGCTGACTATGTCCAATCTCACAATCACCACATCCACCAAGGTTACTTGGATAACCACTCTCTTGGTGGAGAAACTGGATATTCACAGAAACTTGTTCTTCCGTGAAGTTGAGCGCTTCCTCTATTACCACTGAGAGACAACACAACCCTTGGCATTGGCATCAGCGGAGCCATTTGTGGTGGCTGATGACATGGATTGAGAGTGGAGGTTAGTTAGGACAGTGGTCGTCGGGTTGGGCCTGACAATGTAGGGCACCTATGTGCTTGGATCGTGGTGGAAAAAGGGCTATGGTTGCATTGAAACTTACTGCGATAACTTGAGGGTTGCGAATTCTATGGGGGAGGGAAGCTTAGTGACCAGGGATAATTTATTCACCAACAATAATCCTCCATCCAATAATCTTCCGTCGTGCTCTTATAATGATGTTGTTTGAATCGATCCACAACCCCACGCTTAGGAGCTGCTATTGATATTAAGGTTTATGAGCTCGCCTTGAGCTCTTTTTGGCCATAATGGTCCTTTTCTTTTCCGTCCATTATTTAGTGATCCATGATTTTTTTACGCTTCTATTTTATTATAGGATTCAATCAACATCGTTATAGGAGTATAGCGGAAGATTATTGGATAGAGGATTATTGCCGGTGACCAAATTATTGCTAGTGAATATGCTTCCCTCCCCCTTAGAATTCGCACAAGTAATCCTCAAGTTGACTCAGTGAGCTTTAACACTGTCGTAGCCCTTCTTCACCGTGACCAAAGCACGTACTTGCCCCGCATTTTCAAGCCCAAACCGACAGACACTATCCCTATGGACCTTCGCTCTCAATCCATGTCCTCGACCATTACCTCCTTGAGCCTCTCCATCGTTATCTTTGTCTTTATTACAGTTGTGTCCGCAACCTGCGGCACGAATAACTCTGCTAACGCCAATGCAAAAGGTTGCATTGACTCCCAATGGTAGTAGGCGAAGCACTTGACCACACTGAACAACAAGTTTATGTAAATATTTGATTTTTTTTATCAAGAGGGTAGCTTTTTAAGTAGCCCTGCTGGATGAAGTGACTATGTCACGCCTTGAACCCTACGAGCTCATAACATCCAGCTAGGTCGATAAGAATACGATGTCCCAGGCCTCATCGCCGATCCAAAATAATCACTAACAATTAAGCACATACGGAAGCGAACTAAAACACTCAAACAACATTCAATGAACGGGATAGCAAAGGAGACATCAAATGCATAAACCAACAAACCACTTTTATAAATAAATAATTATTTACAAAAGGAATAATATACCGGCCTAACAAAAGACTACGACTACGAACCACGCTTAAGCAAAAAGGATCGGATGGTTGAGTTATCTTAACTTCTCTACCAAAAGAGAGCGCTCTAAAAATATGGGGTGACTAAGCCTATCGTCAATCATTGTGGTACCCCGGAGGCACCCCCAGATCCTCCATGTCGTCATATGGCTCAGGATCTGACTCCTCAGGACTGGTGTCAAGATCGATGATGGCCCCGTTGAGAGGATCTATCTCCATGGGGTCCCATTTCCCTACTCCATCATTAGGGGGGACATCAAATTCTCAGAGTGGACCATGCAACTCGTCCCCGTCTCGATAAAACCATGCCAAAAAGGTGTGCGGCCTCCAAAATGCAAACTCTTCGTCCACCCATAAAGTTGTGGCATGCCTAATGTAAACCTTATCCTCTCTTACAGGGTACTCTGTCAACTGATGGTTCATATCCATCGGTACCCTAGAATGCTGCGGAGGACCATTCATGGTTGGAGATCTGAAATGGTTAGAATACAATAATGAGATAAAATATCAATAAGTAAACTCTCTAAACCCCGCTTAAGCTAAGACGTACTTCTAGAGCATCCTAACATGCAATTTTAACATAATCCAACGTGCCACAATCAATCACAGGCATCCTTGCCCTACCTTAGCATACACATACCCCTGCGCGATGCAAACTACTATAACATGTCAAATACTCCTTGAGCACACACGAAACAACCATAGCACAATCATGCATAACTCAATTAACAACCCAGACGTACTCAACGTTAACCTCGAGCATAGCATTCCCCAATGCATAACGCACACATAGTTGTCCAAATTATTAATGGCCTCATGGGTCATAGTGCAACCCACGTAATACGCATCAGGTCAGCGTTTTTCCGGCATGACCGGGTATCATCTTGCTCCATTGGGTATGGCAACATCCCGCGTTAAATGCATCAAGACAGCATTTCACAAAGGAGCATCAAGTCCGGTCTCTACCACAACTCGACATCTGGACCCCCATCGGATATCGTCTAGCGTAAAACGCATCAAAACGGGTTCAATCTGCGCATAAAATGCATCATGGTATTATATGACCATACGGGCACTCAAGCATTTCTGCAAATTCTTATCTTTTCAATTAGGCAATGCCGAGTGTTTATAACGTATGATTCTCTACTAATGAGCATGTCATGAACGCATAAATTCCCAAGCATGAATAGCTTGGGCTAGCCAACAATAAACCCAATCAGCCATAGCACGCACCAATTCAACCATTTAATCAACACATGATCCGCCAAGAAACCAACCAAGTATGAGCAAACACAAGTTGATCAATTAACCTCTACACTAACCAAGGAACTCTGCCATTGCTCAATCGAGCATGACCAGCCACTACATCAAACAAATTAGCCAACATTTAGCCCTAAACCAGCCACTAAATCAGCCCCTAATTAGTCAATTAATCAGCCAATAACAACCTCCAATTCAGCCACTAAACAGCCTCTCAATTACCACTAAACAACCTCCATACACAACCATTAGTCACTCATTATCCTAGTCAAGGATTATGAAGTCACTTACTAGGAACCTAAGCAAGAAACCAAGTGAGATAGCCAGGCCAAGCAGTAATGGGCCATGGCGAGAGGGACGGATTAGCAAGCAGCGCAAGCAGACAGCGAGCACATCAGACGGCTCACGACGGTGCAAAGGAAGGTCGCGGCTGAGGGTGGCGATGGTGAGATAATGGTGATGGTGATGGTGATGATGGTCGGTCGAACGAGCAAGAAGGAGGGGTGAAGTGATGGTGGCGAGCATCTTGGCCGTGGCGACAAACGGCCATAGGGGGGCTGAGACGGGCGGCTTACGAACAGTGATTGGCCGATGGCGAGCTGGTGGTAATGGTGTGGGGTGGTGATGATCACGGGGCGTTGGGGAAATGGCGGATGAGCAAAGAGGAAGCAAGGTGGTGGCAGGTGGCAGTGATCCAAGGCAGTTCCGGCGGTTGGACAGGCGGAAGGTAGCAGCTCCGGGAGTGGTGATGGGGTGACGACCAAGCAAGGAGAACAGAGAGAAATAGAGTGAATGGGTGAGGGTGCCAGGTGGTAGTGTGAGCAGTAACGGCCACGGTGAACGAGCAGCGGTGAGCGGATTGCCGGACGGCTAGGACGGGCGGCTTGTGGTGGTGAAGCAAGTCACGGCAAGGGCTGGTCAGTGAAGGAGGTGGTGGTGGCGGTCTCGATCGAAGGGGGAGAGGGAGAGTGCAAGTAGAGTGACAAGTATAAATGTGAGAGAGACAGACGAGAGGGAGGTGATGGCCTACTAACGCCCACTCATTACCCCACCAACACCCCTAGTCACTCGCATCAAGGTCCAAGATTGATTTTTCTTCCCCAATCAAAGATCCTAGGGCTCACAATTTACCTCAAAAATCAATTCTACAAAATGGCTCATGGCAAGAAAATAAAATGAGCAAAGAGGAGGGGCAAAGTTGTCCAAAATTTTCGGCCAAGAGAGGGGGAGGCAAATGTCCAAATTATCCTTTACAATAACAAATAAGTTCAAATATTTCAGGGGTAAAATAATCTTTTCCAACGTCCAACCCGAATTCCACTTTTTGACAATTTTCGAGTAAATTGACAATGACTAAGCTAAATGAGGTGATGTCCCATAAATTAGTCATGGAACTCTTGGAAAGTCGATACCCAAGTTCGGATTATAATTTGTGGCCAAAATTAAATAATCGTAATTTTAGTATATCTCAAACTAACGGGTAGCTTTTAGCAGTTACGCGTATCGACTTGTGGTTGATTCAATTATCAAACCATGTTTTAGGTTTACTTAAACCATGACGACTTTAGTGGTCATGTAATTGTGATGATCAATCACTAGTTTCGAATGGCACAATCGTTTAGAGTAGGTTTAGGGTCGTTCACAATCCATGCAATGGTCAAGCGGAATCATCCACAATTTAATTGCATGCGATTATCAAATCATTCCATAACCATTCTTAGATTGGTTTATAATGACCTAAAATATTCTTTCGTCAATCCTTATGGTTGAAATGCCAATCCGTGGTCAAGTTATTAGGTCCACATACTTAATTCATAGTTAGCATTTTCCTAACGATTAGTCTTCTTAAGAGTGATCAATGTCGAGCGAGATTTAACTAAAAGTGCATCGAAAAAATATTTATTTCATAAATTTTGAAAATGGGTCGAAATTCAGAATGTCACGGACTATGAGATTGAACACAATTAGCCTGGTGACTTTCAATATGGGGTAATATGGCTCAATGAGGAGGTAAAGGAATATGGCGAAAACTAATAGCACTATGAAACAGATCAACACTACAGTCAACGGGACACGAAGAATATATGCATTCAATGCGTCCGGAATCCATTTGTCGGACATTCTGCATCGTGGTTGTGGATTAAAAAGGGGGTCGTACGGTTGAGTCGGGTGGGGACGGTAAGGAAAGTTGGATGCGTATTCACTCGGCTGATGTCCCCTCGACAAAGGCTGAGGAGCATGAGGAGCAGGAGCAGTCCATGATTGTTGTTTTCTAGTCGAAATGCATAGGGGAGATGACGTGGGAAAGACGAAGAGGGCTTTCTAGGGTTTTGGATGGAAATGAAAATTGGCTTTAACTGTATAAAATACATTGGCCAAATTATGCATATTAGATATATAAAAAGTGGACTTTGTTTGGATAACGGTATTGTTGCTTTCGCTGAGCGACATTGCAACTTGAACCATTTATTTTATTTTATTTATGACGAGCAACCAGATACTTATTTATTGTTGAAAATACTTTATTTATTGTTGAAATTACTTTCTTTTGCATGCGTGCAATGTTTAAAGAAATAATCCTAACAACAATATTCAGAAAAGAAACCGGGGGTAATTAAATGCAAAATTTACATAGTGAAATATTGATCCGAAAGAAAATAAATAAAATTTAAGATTCCATAAATAAAGAAAATTAAATATTCAATATGAAAATTATATACATATTTGTATTGGAATTTTTTCAAAATTTTTTTTTCATTAAAACATGCAGGAAACTTAGGTTTTGTTCATTTCGCGGAAAATAAGTGATTTGGAAAATACTTTCGAAAAAATTATTGCTTGTATCGCTTACAAAAATAAATGAATGGAAAATTTTTTCATTATCCATAAAAATAGTTGGGCATAAATTATTATTAATGATGAAAACATTTTCCGTTGACTAATTTTTCTAAATGATATAAGCAATTATTTTTCAAAAAATGTTTTCTAAATGGAAAATTTGTGTTATTGTCGCGACCATCTTTTCTGTCAGGGAAGGATGGGTTTAGAGGTAATGTCGAGTTGGAACCAATGATCCCCATTCGACGGATCTCCATTTGGCATGGGTTCTCCCAAACTCTTGCCTCATGCGACGTTGAGATCTTCAATTTCGATTAACCCTAAGAGAATATGAAAAGTTGCCACTAATCTATTGGGGTTGACTAGAAACCAAGTGAGTTATGAGAATATACATCACTCTATATGCAACTAGAGATCTAAGGTTAGGGACTTGATTTCATTAGTTATCTAAATAAAGCATTTTCTGTACCTAAACTTGATCATTTGTCAACTAAGTGTTACATGTAGTTTTCTTATTCGATAATGAGTCCTAAAGTTATAGTCTACTAAGTAACCATGCATTGTTTCGATATTTTTTATGATCCAAAAATGTAACATAACTATTCAACTAAAACAGACAAATTGCAATTCAAGAAAAAAATGATATAAAAGAATCACAATTGATTCACTAAAAAATAGTAATGAATGGACGAGTAAAGAATGAAGTGCAGTAAAGTAACCCGATACGAGTCGGGCAAAGAAAATAACACGACATTATTATTAAGCCTTAGGACCCCAAATCCCATGACCTTAGTTCAAATTGAGTTTAAATTCTTTTTTTTTTTCCCTAAAGGATCAACCTTCTAAGACTAAACTAAATCAAACGTGTCCACTAAAACCCTAAACCACGTGTACACTAACTAAATGAAACTGAGCTAATTTTAATACTAAAATCTAACTAGAAAAATCAAGGCCTATTTTTCAACTGTTTTCTAATTTTCTTTATTTTCAATTTTTAAAATATTTTCAATTTTATTTATTTGTTTTTAGAAATGAGTACTCGGGCCGGGCCCTCGGGCCAGATCCTAATATAGTGCCGCAACTGGTCTCAAACCTTATATTAAATGAAGTTAAGCCCAAACCATCTACGACTGTTCAAGCCCAAAATTCATTGAACCTAATTAAGCCAATCTTCAATGATGACTCTAATTCTATTTTCCAATATAAAATCCATCCTCTTATATTCCCTTTTTCTGTTTATAATTGTTTAATCCTTTTATTATTATTTTTCATCTGTCTCTTCCCTTCGTCTTCTTATCAATAACCCGAAAACCTTCAAGATTATCGCACAATTCAAAGTTTGAACAACAATTCATATCAGACTGGAAATCGCACACTTCATCGACCACCACCTTTCACCGGAAAATGATTATCAACCACCCCCCCGTTTGTCGTCGGATAGTCATCAGATTATCGCACAATTCATCATTGACCACCACCAATCTCCGGAACATCGTTTATCAACCACCCCCGTTTGTCGTCGGATAATCACTAGATTCTTCCCGATAAAAAAAAAAGAAGAAAAATCACCAGATTCGTCGGTCACCATTATCTATCCACCCGTCTCAATTTTCCAGTAATTCAACGATGACGTTCATAGAAACTCAAGATGTTTATAGAGACATACAAGTGAAGACGAGATCGGAGCTCAGCAATCAGGCCGTAAATATCAAATCGTTTCCTTGCCGATGCCCATCGCAGAACCACCAACGCGGCAAACAAAATCCGGAGATAACAAAAAAAGATTATGTCAGTTGCAGTTTACAGATAAAATTTCAGAAAATCATATTTGGTGACTAATGAATCGACCAATAACATACAAACGACACTGGACAGTCTTCGGATTGAACAAGAAACAGCCATTATCTAACAACATCTCATCAACGCAGATTCAGGCCAAATCATTATATCAGTCGGATTTCATGCGAACAGTACCATGACAATAGTTTTTTTTTGGTTTAGATCAAAGATGAACCGAGACAACTAAGTTATTTGATCTCACCTGTTTAATGTGTAAAACCAAGGCCACGGATGTTGATTAAATCGACATGCTGGCTTCGAGGGATCGTCAACAAATGGAATGCAACCCCGGTGATGAGTGTGCTACACGAGATTTAACTCGCTTGGAATTTTCGGACTTGAAGCAAGGGTGGAAAGCAGAGGTTCGAGTCGTCGTCTCGGTTCCGCCGTTCTTTCTCCAGTGGAAGGACGCCAGCGACCGGAGAAAGATGGAGATCAACGACGATGTTCGACAATGGTGGATCAGAGAAAGATGAAAATTTTCTCGAACTCCCTTTCTTTCTAGAGCGGTTTTCACGTTTTCTTTTCTTGCTTCTATGTGACTCTGACGTTCCCAAAAAACACCGATTCCCCCCTTCTCGATTCTCTGTTGAGATTACGTAGATTTGAATGGGGCCCGGCAAGATATCTCGGATAAGGACCGAATTAAACTCCCCCCTCTTTTTTTACATTTTATTTTTCAAAAATGTATGCTCAACTAGTCGACAAAATTCAGGTGTTAGCAGTAATATGTTGAGTAATAGTATGAGGCTAAAAACTGTGGGTTTCCGGTGTAAGTTATAGGGCTAGGAAACACTTGAGCACGAGTGATTGTAATTCCGTAATTCTCCAATTTATTGGTGAATTATTTGCTGGTTTTTCCATCCAGGTTTTGACATTCGGATTGAACCACGTAAATTAGAGCATCCTTTTATTGTTCCTCGTTTTATTTCTCTGCCGATTTCTATAGCTCTTGATTTAATTACGGAGTTACGATCCGCTTCCTCGACATCGCTGAATCACAACGGGATGAAACGAGCAGTGATGTTGCCAGAGCATTTAGAAAGAAAGAAGAATTGCGTATTGATTCTTGATGATGTGTGGAAGCATTTTAAACTCCTGGATGTGGGAATTCCTAACAGAGCTGGACGTAAGGTGGTCCTAACAACACATTTCTCCTAAGTATGTTCTCCAATGGATTGCAAAGAGATTCAAATTCAACCTTCAGTTAAAGAAGAAGCGTGGAAATTATTCATGGAGGAAGAGAGATGTCAATGTCGATACTGAGGTGGATTTTGGAAGTCCAATTTCCTTTTCCATATTGGATATGAGTTTTTTAGTGTAGATGAAAATTTTTTAATTCGATTATGCAAACTGCAAAGATATTGTTTTGATCAATGAGAAGTCAATCAGGCAATTTATCTTGTGGGGACTATCAATTTGGAGTCTTTATTCCATTTCGTTAGAGTTTTTTTTTATCCCTAACTCTCTCCTAAATGGGCACTCCTTTCCTACACATGAATGGAGGAGAAAGGAATGCCTTCACATATATCAACCAACAGTTACCATTTCTATATGAAATTTTGCAATATATATGAATAAGTTCATTAGTTTCTAACTACATAGAGAAATTTCTAATTACGTTTATGTTCTTTTTTATGGTCAAAAGTAGCATTACTATATTTCAACCTATTTTGCTGAATTGGAAGTCTTAGTCAATATGGCAATTGGCTTTTTGGTCAAAAGTAGCATTGCTGTGTTTGAACCTATTTTGTTGCATTGGAAGTTATTGTCAATATGGCAATTGGCAAGTTACTTTTCCACTTGGATGAAGAACTTACTGTACATTACTTACTTTTCCAGACCCAAGAACCCAGAGAATTGACGGAGGACACGGACCCTTAACGAGATCCATGTTACTTGGGGTTAGGATTTTATTCCCGACTCCCAGAGTCTCAAGTCGGGTGTCAAAGTCCTGAACCTAGCCACAGGGTCATAGCTCCCCCACTTAGGATTTCGGGTTCAGCAGCTGAGTTCCAAGTCCTGGCCCTAGGTCCCGAGTCATGGCACCTAGGTCCTAGGTCCAGGGGTCGTGATCCTAGGTCTGTACACAGTTCCCTTGTCCAAGTGCTGAGTTCTTGTGTGCGGGCACCAAGGTTCGCGACTTAGCTTGTGGGCCGCGATTCAAACTCTCAAGTTCCTGGTTTTTATCCTAGAGTCTTGGATCCGACCACTAGGACGCTAGGTCCGCCCTTAAGGTTTGAGACATGAATGTCGAGGTTGAGGTCGAGGTCACTGGTTTGGGTGCTAGGGTCTTAGGTCACGGGGTTTGAATGATGGGGATACTCATGGTAGTGATGAAGATGTCAAGTTTGAATTTGAAAATTGGATTTTGACTTTTCAAAAGAATTAATCATTCTTCAAAAGTTATGGATAGAAAAGATTGTTTTTTTACTCTTTTTTAAGTGATTCCAAAAGATGATTTTGGAAAAAAATATTTTGCGACATTTGATTTTTTGCATTAGGCAAAACTAAAATGAACTTCTTCTTAGAAAGATATCATATCACTATGTTGATACTTAAATTTAAATGACCTACTTATTGTATAAGAAAGTTAGAGGTCAACATTGACCCGTAAGCAAAAAATATTGTTAAATTGAATATTAGGAGTATTTTCATAATAATTAGCCCACATAAATTGCATTTTAATTAGATTGATATTAAACGGACCGGTGCTAAAGGGGTTTAAGGGGGAGGCTCCAAGTTTCATTGGTCTCCTTGACTCCATTTGTTCTTTCAAAGGTTACTCGAAGCATGTTCCATATCTCTTTGCTGTTTCACATGAAGCAACACGATAATACTTCGCAGGAGATAATGCATAGTAAAGAGAGTAAAGAGCTGTAGCATCTGATGCTTCTCTTTTAGCCAACTCCCGTGGGGGGAGATTGTGGATGTTTGAATTGAGTGTTCATTTGTTTCTCCTATCCTTGAGGATGTAGGTGTGCGTGTTGTTGTGGGTGTGACATTCATTCCATTTTGCACCACGTCCCATATCAAGGGATCTGTGGTTCAGACGAAAGCTTTCATTTTGTTCTTCCATATATCATAATCTTTTCTATTGAAGTAGGGAGGTTTGGTGTTGCTTTCTCCGACGATACCGGGTTCAAGAGTGTTAGCAATAATAGATCGTTAGCTCAGAAATAAGCACTTCAAAATAACGAGCACCGAGCTTTGATACCAATTGTTATTGGCTAATAGTAACACCTCGAGGGGGGTGAATAGGTGTTATGATGGAAGTTGACCAACTAATGTGGAAATAAAGGTGTCAAGTGTTACGTAAGTGTGATCGGGTCAAAACAGAGTGATGGTATAATCACAATCTGGTTATATCAAATAATGCAGTGCAATGTCTCTATCACGTAGTAAGTGAATATGAGCAAAAATATAGAGAACAATGCACTCAAAGATTATAATGGTTTTGCTTAATGTAACCCCACGTCCATTTTTCCATATTATCAGCCTACTGATTGGATTCCATTTGTTAATTGTAGAGAAGTTAGAGTAAGTGTTCTCGAAGTTAGTGCTACTAATACTTAAGTAGATAGGGTACAATATATCACACCTAAGCACAAACTTTCACACTGCCTACATTTCTCGAAGATTACAATATTTAAGCTCACAGAAGACAATTGTAAAGTATGTAAAGCTCTCTTGAAAAATGGAACTGTGAACTCTTGATCAATATCTTTTTCTCTTCGGTGCCTTGGTCTTCATTTATATTTCTCAACATCCAATCTTCTTGTTAGATAATCATCAAGAGGATCAATCTCCCATCTAGCCGTTGAACAAATTGTTAAGAAGATTAGGATAACCGTTGAGGTCAATCAATTAGAATTCCCATAGATTTGGTTGTCTATACAATCAAAACTTGGTTTCCGAAAGTGGAGTGATTCAACTATGGAAAGTCTCTTACCTTCGGGATGATTGTCAATCAATCAAGTTATCTCATGTGATTGA
Organism: Syzygium aromaticum; assembly: GCA_024500025.1. NCBI lineage: Eukaryota > Viridiplantae > Streptophyta > Magnoliopsida > Myrtales > Myrtaceae > Syzygium > Syzygium aromaticum. The sequence goes on along the minus strand of CM044891.1, from coordinate 4,420,657 downwards.
ATATTTCGCATATACTCTTAGGAAAATTCCAAATAAGGGCCTGAAGTGCCATCATTTTCTTAAGGGACAAGTGCACTACAAGTCCTAAAACTTGTCACAAAAGTGCGTTTGAGTCCTAAAACTTGCAAAAAGTTCAATCGAGTCCTAAAATTTGTAACAAAAGTGCATTTGAGTCCTAAAGTTAACACCGTTAAATTTATTAACGGAAAACGCTGATGTGGCACTGACATGACACTTATTAATCATTTCTCTCTCCTACGTGGAAAGTGGTTTAAGTAAAAATGTCCACGTATGCAAAACGACGTCGTTTTTGGTTGTCCCCCGTTCTTCTTGAATGTCTCTCTTTCTTTTCCCCTGCGTCGTCTCCTTCGTCTCCTTCCTTCTTCCTTCTAAGCGTCTCTTTGAACCGTATGCTCCGATTCAACCTCTGTCGGAACAACATCTTTTCTTCTTCTTCTTCTCAAATTGATGTCCTCTGAACCCTAAGCTCAAACTTGTCGTCGTCTTTCTCTCCATCTAAACGAAATTAACACTTGGTCTCCCTTTGAACACTAAGCCCCAAATCAAGTTCGACGATCTTGAGTTCCCTCGTGATTTGGGTCTCCTCGCGAGTTGAAGTTTGACACCCATTGTCATTTGGAGTTTAATCGTGATCTGCAGTTCGTAGAGTTCGAGTTCGAGTTCTCTTCTTTGTCGACAGTGAGTTCGTGCGAAGACCTGTCCTGCGGAAGTCTTGACGGCGGATCGAGCGGCTTCAACAATGGAGACGGCGATGACGACGGGGACTCCTCCTCGTGCAGGTATTGCTCTCTGCATTATAGCATTTTGGTATCGAGCGGCGTGTGTTTCTATTCCAGTTTGGTTAGGACCTGCATGTTCGGAGCGATTCGATTTGCACTGCGATTTGCGATGAGGTAGGGTAGGGTAGGATTGCTGTTTGCCCGAAGGCACTTTCAAGTTGATGCACGATCAACTATTAGTAGTCATCCTTCGTCCTTATTATAATGCTTAAACCTCTACCAAATAGCATGATGAGTCAACTGAGAGTGATAGAAACTCAAAGTGCTGCTTCCAATATCTTCATAATTGATTCAGTAGACATGGGTTAGATTTTCCATTGATTGTAGAAGTTTAGGTTACCTGGGATCAGTAGACATAAATTCAGCTTCGGAGTGTGCTGATGTACACACCTTTCTCGCAGTAAGATTCTTTGTGAAATTGAGATTGAAGTTTGACTCCTGTTTTCAATACATGAAGTTCAAACATATAAGAAGTCCACTATGCTTTGACCCTTAATTTGCATTGTGATTTGCAATGAGGTAGGGTAGGATAGCTGCTTGGGTTTCTAATTTCAGTTCACGACCGCGTGAGAAATGGTTCTTGTCTCGAGTTCTTGATTAGTTTATGTGGAGCTGAGCCTTGACTCGTGATATTAGCTTCAAATGTTTCTCTTCTGGTCCTTAATAGTGAGTTGCTTTACCATATGGTGGAGATTTTGTGTGTCGAAAGATTGAGGAATTTTGATATACTTTTTGTGGTGTATACTGTCTGTCAGATTCTTCCTAATTATATATGCAATTTTCGACTTTGTTATCGTTTTCTAGAGTTTCTTCTCAATTGACATATGATGCCAAGCATGAACCATTTTGAGAAAGATTGTGTTAATGTAGTTTGTTGTCTGAAGATACTGATAATATACTTATATCTAGAAAGAATCAAAATACAGGTAATATACTTCAATTAGGTTCTCATAATATGACGACTAGAAGAATGAGAGTGCTAACATCTGAATCAAGTACTGTAACTTCTAATGAGGTCGAGTCAGAGCCAACATGCTATTGTGGTCTTCAATCACCAATTCTTACCGCAAAGACAAGGAAAAATGCAGGAAGAAGGTTTCATGGATGTGCTAAGTTTGATGGTCCGGGTTGCTGCGATTTCTTCATGTGGGTTGACCCGAAGATACTAGATTGAGCAAGGGACATGATAGTCGACCTCCCTGAAAGAAATCAAGCACTATGTGAATCAAGCCAATCGAGGCGTGATGAGGTCGATGTGAGCACTCACACAAAGGGCGAAAAATGAACACTCAAAGGGCGAAAAATAAACGTTTAAAGGAGGAGCTCGCACAAGTAAAGAAAGAAAAGATGTCATATCAATTGGCATTCGTTCTATGCATGTGTTGTATGACTGCATTGGTTATATGTAATGTGAAAGTTGGTGGGAATTTTCTAAGTCTTCCATAGTACCTTGTTTCTAAGTTTGTAAGTTTGTAGGACTAGTTGTGGGTAATTGAGATGGGAATGAAATCTAATGTTATCATGGATTATGTCCCTGTTGATCATATAACAATGTTCAAGATTACCCTATTTTTCGATTGTTATGTTCGATTAGTTTGTTCGCAATATGAACTTTGATCTTGGATGGCCAAAATAGGCAATCTGATCAACCAACCATGCACTCATGCAATTTAATAACACTGTCATTGGCCAAAGTTGGTGCTAACGTATTCTTAAACATAATGAGTATACATTTATACACCAAAACTAGGCTTTCCCAAACATAGAAAACTATCGTTTACATGCTGTTTTAACAAATTGGTGCATCGCATTCCGATTCCCACACCCTGACATGTATCTAAATTCTGTCTAGATAACTCTCGTTTACATGCTGTTCTATACAACTGTTCGTACAAGCCCAAGTTAAGCAAAAACGCAAAAATCAAGCTATAGCAGACAAATAACAACTCGAGTACTCTTTGATACTGCGCGTACTGATAACAATTGATGATGAATATTCTGTTCAACAAAATGTCTGAACTTTCAGTGTACTAAAGGCAAGTAGCAACTCAAGCACTATCTGATACTCAACATATTGATTAATGATCGAGAACAAAAGTTTCTGTTCAACAAATGCCTGCATTAGCTTAGCGAAAATGACATAAATTCACCTAAAAAAATAGAAACTTGATTAGGCTTAGACCAAAAGTTGTCCAAAAGTTGTCTGCCAAGTTCCGAACAAACAAAGCTACATGTCTCATACAAAAAACCAGCTGATAATTGACATAAATTCACGTAAAAAAACCATTTTTAGCAAATATGTCTATTCAATTTTATGGTCTTTGGAGGTCGAGCAGGTTCGACCTTCACATTATTCATAATTCTTGGGCTTTTCCATATATGGTCTTGCAACAATAGGCTTTGGAGGAGTTGCAGCCTAAGATGACTGAGGTTGGGAACTGGCCTATGGTTGTGATTGTGGCTTTGGCTTCACAGCAATATGCTTTCAAGGAGCTGTTGTAGCATGAGATGACTGAGGCTGAGAACTCGCTTGGGGTTTTGACGGTGTCGTTCCCTTTACACCATGTTTTTGAGCTGTTGTAGCATGATATGATTGAGGTTGGGAACTCGCCTTGGGTTGTAATGGTGCCTTTTGCCTTACAACAACATGCTTTTGAGGACAAGTTCTTAATTGCTGAGGTTGTGCACTGGATTGGGGATGTGCCTTTGCCATTGAAGCAGCTCCTAAAACTACCCCTTTATCTGGTAGGTTACATACTCTTCCACCAGTTGTGCCAGGCTACAAAAGAATAAACATGTTTTTATCTCAAGGAGACATGCAATTGCTATTATAAATTGTTAAAATATCACTCATGTTGAGAATTTGAAGGTTTGTCCTATGATTTGTGTCAACACCCAACCCTACCATTTTCTTCCTCTTCGCCTGTGTTTGTCCTTGCATCATTTCATTTTTAATTGCAGGTCTTTTAAACTGAAAATAAAATAAAATCATTTGACATGAGAATGTAATCACAATACATGTATGCATGGGGATTGATGTATTACTCACTGGGATTTTCTGCGGTCTATCCTGAGTAATTACACTGGCTTGAGCACTATAAATACCTTCACCTTGATCAAAACAGACTTTAGCAAAAACATTGGCCTCACCAATGCATCCTCTTATATCAGCGGTAGCTGTACATCCTATATGGGCTCCTGCAGTGGCACTGCATCCTCTTACATTTGCACTAGCCTGAGCAGAAGCATTGGCCTGCCCACTATTGTCTCGTATTGCACTGGCCTCTGCAGAAGCATTGGCCTGGCCTTTGCATCCTCCTTCACTTACGCTTGTCGTTGCTTTAGCTTTAGCCTGAATATATATTCATCATCATTAAAATGGAACCATGACATATAAAACTTACAATAGATGGTTCTACCACAACTTACTTGTCTTTTGTCAGGCCTTGATCCAATGGAATTGGCCTGAGATTGAGCATGAACTTCAGCTGTACTTGCATTGGCATGAGCACCTGATGAACATACATTGGCTTGAGATTGAGCAGGAGCTTCAGCTGTACTTGCATTGGCATGAGCACTAGATGAACATACATCGGCCTGAGCATTAGCCTGAAAAGCACATAGCAAGCATTAATTGACAGCATATTAAGATAATATGCTCGACATCAACATAATGAATTAGTTGAGACAATACCTTTTTCAAAGGACATCCTTTGCTGTTATGTCCAACCACATTGTAGGTAGAACAAAGTCATTCGTTTACCCTCTTTAGTCATTCTATCACCTTTTACAAGCTCAATTGGTTGCTTTCTTCTACTTCTTTTTGGCCTACCGGGCATCTTCTTCATCGATGGGGGTTGAGGAGCCTCTTTTAGTGTTTTCTCCCAAAATTTTTGTCCTCTCACCGTAGGTATCATGAATTGATAAGCACTTAGATACTTTACCTTGTAGAAGCACTCAGCTAGGTAATCGCTTGGATCATTTCTCTTATGGTGTAACGCACAAATGGCATGACAACATGGAATTCCACTAAGTTCCCAAGCTCTACAAGAACAAGTCTTCAAATTTAAGTCAACAACATATTTGTCACCACATTCCATAATCTCATATCCTTCATCTCCATTCCACATCAAATGACAATACCTACTAGCAGTTGTATTCTGATGTAACTTATGCGCAATCCTTGGACCATAATTTCTAGTCCACCTAGCACATCCATCCCTCTGAGTGTGCATTCTATTCATAACCATGATTTTAATATCCTCTAGCATGCTCAAAATGGCCTTGCACCTAGCTTCCACGCACCTCCTGTTGAAAGCTTCATTGAGATTATTATCAATAACATCACATTTAATGTTGGTGTCAAAGAAGGCTTTGCACCAATGCTTTGGCTCGGTACGGAGTAGATCGTCATGACCTTGGTGAGTCATTTCCTTCAACCTCTGTCTATGAACCTCAAAATCTGACATATTAGTACTCTTAGCATATTTCCAAAATTGTCTCATCAACTATTTTCCTTTGTATTTTTGTCCCCAATTCGAATATATGTGCCTTGCACACATCCTATGTTCTGCATTTGGCAAAAGTTCAGCTACAGAAGGGATGAGACCCTGACAAATATAAAAATAAAAAATAAAAGCAAAAGCAAAACATTAATATTGATAAGCATTGCATACAATGTTGCAATCAATTTCCAAATGAGTCATAAAGAAGCATTGCATATCTTTTGTTGGTCACTTATCAAAGTCCAACCATTGCCATTACACATATCAAGGTATGATTTCAACAATTCGATAAACCAAGTCCACGTGTCCTTATTTTCGATTCTTATCACTGCCCATGCCACTGGATACATTTGGTTGTTGGCATCCCTCTCTACGGCACACAATAACTCACCCTTGATCAAACCCTTCAAGAAACATCCATCTAATCCAATTATTTTCCTACATCCAGCCAAAAAATCTTTATTGCAAGCATCAAAGCAAAAGTAAGCCCTATCAAATAATGGTAGAGAATCTGGTAGTGACCTTTCAACTTTTATCTTAAAATTGCTTGCAGGACTTGCGGTGTAAAGTTCCCCCAAGTAGTCATACATCTGTGCATACTCCTCCTTATAATTACTTTGCAATTCCTTAAATACTTTTAGCTTTGTTCTCCTACACTGACTCAAAGTGACATTTACTCCTAGCTGTTCTCTAACTAATTTCTTCAACTCAGGTGCATTGATTTTAGGCATTGCAGAAATGAGAATCATGAAGTGTTTAGCTAAGTAAGCACTAGACACTTTCTTATTTTCGAAAGTGATACTGCATATATGCTCATCTATATATTTTTTCAAATGAAATGACCCTGTCTTGCTATCAAGAGCACCATAAATCATCCAATTACAATTTGTCTGGGCACACCTGGCTCTTACAAATTTTTTGTGTTCTTGGTGTATTTGATTGCTCTTTGCTCAGTCACAGAGTACCTTAAAATTGCATCTTTAAATTCAGTTGCATCCTCGAATGTTATGCTGACAATAAATACCGAATTTGTACCATTTTGTTCATATGATGGGAACCTACTTCTCCTCCTTGAAATAACAACTTCAACCTCTTCATCGCCCTTATCATTCAAATCTGATTGAAGACTTTCTTCATCATTTGAATAACGGTACTCTGTTTCGTACCCAGAAGCATCTACCAACTGAGCCTCATTCACAACTGGTGTTTGGGAAGTACCAGCTACCTCACTATAAGTGCCACTTTTTAGCCTATGTCTCGTTGAAAATTCCTTTAATTTTCTCCTTGCATCAACCAGTTCAAAATCATCACCGTCACTCGATTGTTCCACATCCACTAAATTACATGCATCATCATCCTCCCCCTCATCCAGATCCCTATTAGCAACCTCAAGCTGATTCCCGTCATTATCAATATTCCCAATCACATTATACAAACCTCCAATTTCCATCTCAGCTCCCGTCTCTTCATCATCAACATGCTCAACATATAGGTCAATATTTTCAGAATGCAGATGATGATAAAATAGATTTATCACATCAGAGTTATCCCATAAATACTTAAGAGTTAGCCCGTCTTTAAGAGTCGTACTTCTAGGAACTCTGTAAAAGAGTTTTTCTATTTTACGCACACCCAAAGCCTCAATAGCTTCAATTATATTAGATAATAAACCATTATTTAAGCCTATTTCGACAACATCAACCCTTCCACCTACATATTCCAATGGTGGTCCAACTTGAAACTTACCTCCAAAGAAAATAGTGACAAAAACTTTGTTCTCGGCCATTAGACCTACAAGGGAACAAAAACAAAGAGTAAACTTGACTGAGCAGAAGAAAAATATCGATGATTTAACCGCACAAATAAATGCTCTAAGAGAGAAAAGAGCAGAAAAACAAATGAGAAAAGGTGTGGCTGTGTGGAATGGAATAAAAAGATATGCAATCTGTAGCTTTGATACATCTCATTAAAGGTTTTAAGCTATGATACAAAAATTTTCCAGTGTAGGAATTCCTCCCGTGAAATGGGAGCGACATAAATATCATCCTTCGATTCACAGAGTCATTTGGTAAAGGTTGTAAGAACATCATCTTTGTGTTCAAACCATAATTGTGCTTGTTTATTTTTGTACTTTCCAGCTTGAAGAAGAACTTCATAGTAGAAAAGAATCTTGCAAAAATAATGAACATGTGAAAAGTAAAAAAAAAATAGTGCAAAGATAAAATATTTGGAGCAAGACCGATGACCGAATCAGATGATGAAGAACACATTCTGCTGCACAAAGTTTTCTAAACTTGCAATGACCAATGGAGAAGTAGCTGATTCACATTCTGAAATAAGATAGCATGATTTGGCTACTACGAGAAGGGTGCGTACATCAGCACACTCTGGAGTTGAATTTATGTCTATTGATCCCAGCTAACCTAAACTTCTACAATCAATGGAAAATCTAACCCATGTCTTCGGGCAAACAACTATCCTACCTTACCCTACCTCATCGCAATCGTAATGCAAATTGAATCGCTCCGAACACACAGGTCATGACCGAACTGAAATAGAAATACACGTCGCTTGATACCCAAATGCTATAATGCAGAGAGCGATAGCTGTGCAAGGAGGAGTCCTCGTAGCCGTCACCGTCTCCGTCATCAAAGCCGCTCAATCCGCCATCGAGACTCTCGCAGGACAGGTTTTTGCACGAACTCGCTATCAACGAAGAAGAGAACTCGAACTCGAACTCTATGAACTCTAGATCATGATTAAACTCCAAATGATGATGGGCGTCGAACTCCAACTCGCGAGGAGACCCAAATCACGAGGGAACTCGAGATCGTCGAACTTGATTTGGGGCTTAGGGTTCAAAGGGAGACCAAGTGTTAATTTCGTTTAGATGGAGAGAAGGACGATGACGAGTCTGGGCTTAGGGTTCAAAGGACATCGATTTGAGAAGAAGTAGAAGAAGAAGAGATGTTCTGGCAAAGGTTGAATCGGAGCATACGATTCAGAGAGACGCTCAGAAGGAAGAAGGAAGGAGACGAAGGAGACGATGCAGGGGAAAGGAAAGAGAGACGTTCAAGAAGAACGGGGGACAAAAAAAAACGACGTCGTTTTGCATACGTGGACATTTTTACTTAAATCATTTTCCACGTAGGAGAGAGAAATGATTAATAAGCGCCACGTCAGTGCCACATCAGCGTTTTCCGTTAATAAATTTAACGGTGTTAACTTTAGAACTCAAATGCACTTTTGTTACAAGTTTTAGGACTCGATTGAACTTTTCGCAAGTTTTAGGACTCAAACGCACTTTTGTGACAAGTTTTAGGACTTGTAGTGCACTTGTCCCTTTTCTTAAATAAGGACTTGAAGTGGACTTTGTGTCAAATAAGAGCATGAAGTGCCCTCATTTCTCAAATAAGGGTATGGAATGGATTTTGTTTCAAAGAAGGGCCTGAAATGGCTATATATGTTTCAAAAAAGGGCCTAGCTTATTGGTTGGTTAAGATATTTTTGTCCTTTTACTTTTTAATTTTTTTTTACTTTTTTGAATTTTTTTCCTTTCTTTTCTATTTTCCTTTTCCTTTTTTCTTTCTTTTCTGGTTTTGTTTTTGTTCTTTGCGCAACCCTTCCCAAGCTTTTTGATGAAAACTAGAAAAGGAAAAAAGAAGAAGAGAAAACCAAAAAAAGGAAAAAAGAGAAATAAAGAAAAATAAATAAATAAATAAACAAAAATTAAAATTAAAATGATTTTTTGATGAAAATACCCTTGATCGGCCGGAATATTTTGTCGATTGGTGATCGGCAAGTGACCAGCAAGGTCAAGTCCTTATTGGGGACTCTCATGGCCAGTTCATGTCCTTATTTGAGACTCACATGCCACTTTAGACCCTTATTTGACACAAAGTCCACTTCGGGTCCATATTTGAGAAAATGAGGGCATTTCAGACCCTTATTTGGAATTTTCCTTATAATCTTTAGATATTGATATTCAATTAATATTTTCTAATGATAAGAATTCATACTAGATCACAAGGTGTCAACGATGAGACAAACTTTCTCAACATAATAAAATTAAAGATTGTGACAAGATTGTTGTTGCTTATAGTATAAGTGTTTTGCCAATATCCAGCTTACGTAGAACTCTGCTAATATCCGTCTTACGTAGTATTTTGCCAATATATAACTTACGTAGAACTCTGCTAATATCTGTCTTATGTAGTATTTTGCCAATATTCACATAGTACGCTACTGATATTCACGTAATACTTTGCTTACATTAATGCAGTATGCTGCTTATATTCATGTAGCACGTTGCTGATATTCACATAGTGCGCTGCTGATATTTACGCTTCGGTTGATTTTGACTTCCTGGTTACAATAAACTGTTTTTTCCAAGACACATTAATAAACAATAGTGTTGTAGATTCTATAAACTTAAAACGTTGACACTTTCAAGTTAATACGAACCCTCCATTTTGCTAGGCTTATTCATATAAGTTCTTCCAATCATTTAGAATCATTTTACTAGTCATATCAAATGTCATTTCAACGTGGATATTACCTAATGCAAAACAACTCTTGCACTTATCAAGATCGATATAAGTAATTGATAGTTTTGTCAATTTAAAAATATATAATGAGGTTTTCTCAACAATTTTAAGATTTATGAAACACTTATCTTATCTTTTGTACCAAAAGCGTTATGACACTAACCAAGGTTTATCAAAATTTACTAGCACAAAATAATCCTTAAATTTGAATGGAGAACAATACAGTTCTGCAATTTTATTTTTATCCCATACATTTGTGAGTGGGTCTATACGGCAGCACACATTAGATCTAAAAAACTTTATTTATATACAAAAGCATGCAAACATCGTCGTCCTTCCCCAATAAAATAAAACGGAGCGTGCCCCATGCTTTGGTATTTTAATTCGAAACGGATAGTAAAAAATATATCAATTTATGTCTTTCCTCATTAAAAAAGTCTAATTGAGCATACGAAACATGTGCTGAGAATCTCGTTAGCCTCCACCATATGCACTTTCTCAGGAGCTCCAACCAAAATCATTCCTTCTATCTTCCACCATTCAAGCTGTCGAGCTTAACCTATATATATGGCTCCCACTTTGATGGTCTTTTCAACTCTTCACTCTCCTTCAGAAACCAAATCATCCTATCAATCTTTCACATTCAGTGATCACGAAGCTACAAATTCTAGCAGAAAACGAAAATGCTTCAAGAAATTTTCAGTCCCTTTGAGACCGATCAATGCGATGTTTTGAAATCCATTTGTGAGCATCGCCTTGCAGATGATGATAGTGGTCTCAACGCAACATTTTATGCACCAACTCCTGCAGACATGTACTCGAGGAGTTCAAGCTTCAGCAATCTTCTACTGACGGAGAGTTGGAGCGAACTGCCCCGGGAAGTTGACAACTCAGACAACATGTTGGTGTACGACGCTTTGCATGACGCGCTCAATTCCAGGTGGACGATGCCTTCGGGTTCGAATCAAGAACTTGATTTTGAAGTTACGACCACTGATTACAACAGCATTGGTTGGGTGACGGAGGAGAAACTGGAGACGGTGGAGCCTGAGGTACAAGTGCCGGTTGAGAAGACGCATTATAGAGGGGTGAGGAGGCGACCGTGGGGAAAATACCCAGCAGAAATAAGGGACCCCAAGAAAAGCGGGGGCAAGGATTTGGCTCGGGACATACGAGAGGCCCGAGGACGCGGCATTGGCCTACGACCGGGCTGCTTTTAAGATTAGGGGGTCCAAGGCCAAGGTCAACTTCCCTCACCTCATTGGCTTGGCCGAGCACGATCCTGTCCGGGTGTCAGACCCAAGCGTCGGTCCGCCAAGCCTAGCTCGCTGTCCACCTCCAACGATGACGACTTGATGATGGGAATGAAGAGGAGAAAGAGAGAAGTCAACATGGATGCTGAGGTGGATTTTGGAAGTCCAATCCCCTTTCCCATATTGGATATAGGTTTGTCGAGTGGGATGAACACTTTTTATTTTGATTGTGCAAACTGCAAAGATATTGTCTTTATCAATGAAAAGTCAATCAGGCAATTTATCTTCTGGAAACTATCAGTTTAGTGTTTAAGCTTCAATGATCTTTCACCGACGGAAGAATCCCGCCTACATTGCGACGTGCAATCAATGTTACTGCTGAAGAAATCCTAGTCATGAAGTGTAGTCATAGAAATATAGAGAAAAGCTCAAGTTTTCACAGCCAATAAGGTCTTGATCCTAACTTAAGGAACAACAAAGATTCGTGAGAAAAATTAAAAGGGAGTTATTTTTTCTGAATGGGAATAATACTGAAGACTCTTTGAGATCATTCCCAAGCCCTAACCACATTCATAAACCCTTTTTCATTCATTGATCTCTACTCTGGCTATAGTTGAGTGAACGTACATCACTCGCCCAATCAAGATGCGTCAATTTTCAGAAGCATTTTGCTGCAGAATTTGGAATTTCTTAAATTGAATGACCGGTTCCATGTTTCTCCTGTGCTTTCTGTGTGTGATGTAAACATAATAGCCATAAGAATTCACATACCAGTCTATATGATGAACATTCCATTTCCAAACAAATAATCTCTTCATGTGCTCACAAAGCAGACTTTGACCGAAACTCGAAAGGACTGAAGTAAATAAAGGCAATGACCTAAAAAAATAGGACAAAAGTTTCTGCAGACAGTCTAGTGAAGGAACTGCTCGACCGTGACAATTACTGTGCAAACATCGGCGACCAACTCTAATGTCGTCCCTTCTCCTTCTAGTTTCATTCTCTTGCTCTTGATACCTTGATAAATCTCGATCATGCATTGATCTATGGAAATGAGATCTCCATCAATGGTCGGGTTTTATCAAGAAATCAGAAAAAACACCATGTAGGGTTTGGAATCCACGCCCATCATAATTGGCGGTGGATTACTCAGGAACCTTACAAGGTCTATCAGCTATAGGTAAAGTCCAGACAGTCAAGATTCAAAATACAAATTAGTTGCTCTCAAACAATCTAACATTTTAGAACACAATTCATCTCGAATACTGTATCATAGTAAAAGACGTGGAGTTGGATTTGGTACATCCTTTTGGCACGTGATGATTCGCTTGCTGGGGCAACGATCTTGTGTTTCCAGAGTACCTAAAGATCTCTCTTATTCCACAAAAATTCTCTTGGAGCACATCTTCCGCTTGCAAATTTGTAATTGTTTCAAGACATCACGTGACATAATCTTTATCAATTCAAACAAACTTGGTCCTAATCAAGCATTGTTACCATAAAAAGAAAAGTCAGATATAAACTCAGGTGTTGGTTCATCGCACGTACTTTCTTTACAAAGTACTGGTCAAAGAAGACTTCCACCTATTTTATTGGTTAAATGTGATACATAGAAATAAAAAAGGAGCTGAAAATATCAAGAATTTGACAAAGCTGTTGGTTTCTAAATTTGTAAGATATATTTAAAATTGACCAAGAAAGAAAAGGGTGGAATTCCCATACTAGAGTCGTTCGTAGCAGCCGGACAGAAAGTAAAAGTGGGTCAGATTATTTATCATGGAAAACATGTGTTTAAAGTAATATCTAAAAAAATTAAATTTTTAAGCAAATATCTAGTCTATGACCAAAATAATGATAATAATAATAATAATATCTAGCCAACCATGAAATTTCTCCGAACTGTAGAAATAGCAAATTACCAAATAATCCTCTTTGGAGTAGTTTATTACCCTTTATTCGCCATAATGGTCCAAGCGACAGATGGTCAACCACCTAACGGCGAAGCTTACTTAGTCCCCTGTTGACTTATTGAATGGAGAACACGATAACAAAAAGCAAAGCAGCCCTTTTGCTTCACAACACCATGCCAAAGTGCCATTAGGCGATTTGATAGCGATAGCATATATATATGGTCGATGTATAAAACGCCCAACTTAAAATATGATGCCAAATTGAAGAGATCGATACAGTGTAACGATTCGTATAATACTGTCAGAAGAGTACTTGCTAGTTAACTTGTGATAGGTTTAAGAGATTCTTATATCTCACTTAATTCTCCATGTCTCTCAAAATTGTGTATATATCTAAGAGATTGATTGTGTATTCTTTTGATTGTGCATATTCATATCTTTCTTTGATTGTGCACATCTCTGATCGATCTCGTTTCCTTAAATAGTCATCAGGTGAAGTCTTATGCAGTCTTCACTATACTACTACTATAGAAATATACATAAATTTTTTTTTGAAAGAAAATTTCATTCATTTGTCATAATCAAACATGAGAGGAACATAGAAAACTCTCAAGCAAAGCAAATCCCAAAAGAGCTACAAAGAAAAGTAAAACAAAACCAAGAAAACAAAAGACTATAACCTGTAGTTATAAGTACACTCTCATCTAAAAAGACCAAATCTGTCATAGTATCAAAAAACAATCAACGGCCGATCACTAGAACTGTTAGTGATGGGCACATGCCAAGATCGTTCCCTCATAAAACAACGGCTTGCAGTGAGAACCTAAGTTTGGCGTCATCAACACCATCGCCCTATGGATACAACGATCCACCACAGATTGAACACCTTTAAGAAACTCCCAAATTTAGATTTAGATCAAGAGAGAAAAGCTCCCAAATTTAGATTTACACTTAAATTGGGAGAGGAGAGCTTCTGCCGAATCTTAGAGAAGGTATAGAATCACGTCCCGGGCATCTGACTAGCTAGTAACGACGTACTCACGAAATTTTCAATTGCAAGTATAATTCTTCACTACGACGAGTGAAGAAAGCAACAACAACAAGCGAAAGAAGACACTAAACAAGGCAAAAAAAAGGCTCTTAGATTAGATCGGGAGAGATGAAAAGGGAAAACTTACCAAAACAATCATAAATATATTCCAATTGTGCCAATTTGGTCCGAAGCATTTTTTTATGCTAATTTAGTCCTAAATCTTTGGCATTTGTGCCAATTCGGTTCATTCGGCAAATTTTGGTCGGCTAACGCTGACGTGGATGCTGAGTGGCCAACCAACGCTAACGTGGCAATTTTTTAATATTATTTTTACTTTTTTTGAATTTTTATTTATTCTTTCATTTTTCCTTTCATTTTTTTTCCCTTCACTTGTGGGGGCCAGCAAGGTCGACCATGTCGGCCGCTGCTAAGGTCAACCTCACTCGCCCCCGGCGAGGCTTGACCTCGTGAGCGATGGTGAGGACAAGTCTTGCCATATTTGGTGAGTGTCGCCCTCGCCCAGCCACCGACGAGGCCGATGCCATCGCCAACAACCATGGCCATTGGCATCGGCCTCACCACAGTTGGCTGGGCGAGGGCAACGCTAGCCCTCGATAGAGATCATTGGGGCTGGCCTTGTTGGTCCCGGGTGACCGGCCAGAGATTGAAGATGACGTGAGGGAAAAAAAAGGAAAGGAAAAAAGAAAAGAAAAAAGAAATATATAATTCAAAAAAATAAAAATAATATTAAAAAATTGTTACATCAACGTTGGCTGGCCAATTGGCATCCATATCAATGCTGGGTGGCCAAAATTTGCTGGATGGACTGAATTGACATAAATGCAAATGGTTTATGACTGAATTAACACAATATAAAAGGTTTATGACTGAATTGTTATAATTGCAATAAATTTAGGACTGTTTTGATAATTTTTTCGATAAAAAGGAAATCAAGGCCTAGAATAGAAAAGCATAGCAAAGCAGGCTCTCTGCTTCAGAAATTTGAAGCTGAGAGTAGTGAAGTTTCTTTGAATGAGGGATTTTTGGGAGAGAGAGAGAGAGTTGCCAACAAAGATATTATGTTTTTTTTTTTTCAATAGCTAAGGGGCCACAACTAATATGCAGAGCTTACACGATTCTTTTTTCCGCATGTTTCTTATTTAGATCAACGCAAAAAGACAAAAGGAGATAATTCAAAGGAATAATAAAAGGTAAGACCCCAAAAGATCAAGCAAAGTCACCTCTCAGGAAAATTATATAAAAAAAGGTCTAAAACCTATTGTAGTATGGCTAATTCGATCTTAGGCTTCCCAATTTAATTAATTTAATTTTAAACTTTTTGACTATTTCTTAGTATAATTTTTCGGCTAATTTTAATTACGAAATTGCCAATGGAATGATCTAGTCAACGAAAACCATGCCACATCACTCGTTTTTTTTTTTTTCCTTTGTTGGTTTAAGCAGTCATGTCACAATTTTAAGGTTGCATCCCTTGATATGTCAGTTTGGTCCATCCATGAATTTTGTTTTATACTGTTGATGTACAAAACCCCGCCAATTCCGGGCCCCCCACTCTCCTTGGGGTCTCTTATCTCCGCCGCGTATTTGCCCCACGGCCTCCCCCTCACCCCTCTATAGCGCCTCTCTTCCACCTTCTTTCGCCGGCCCCTTCTCCTGCGCCGTATCATCGATGACGCCATGGTCAATGTTGATGTCATCTTGAAGAAGATGATAGCGAATGGACTCGAGAATGTCGAAATGAAAGTGGGGTCCTTCGGAAATATTAATGTCCGCAAGCATTTCGTTCCCCTTTCCTTGTGTGTTTTTTTCTTAAGAGAAGTGTTTAGTTGCAACCATGAATGGACGGCGCAAGAGAAGTACGCACAGGTTGAGGATGTGGATTAAATCAAACATAAAGTGTCCGTTTTCTTAATATATCACTTCTTTTGGAGTTTCCGAGACGCTTCAATCAATTAAGGTTGACACTGGAACACATGTTTCAAATGTTGATATTCTAGTTATTTAATATGTAATATTATCAGCTATAAATGAATGTATTTTGATTCTTATTATCCCATGCGAAATTAGGAAAAACGTGATGGGTCACGTTCCTTTTTTTTGATTTTATTTTATTGGATAGCGACTATAAAGTACAGAATGCATGCCTGTAGTATTATATCAAAAAAATTTTGTATCAGACATCAAGATTCTCGTATCTGGTGGGTTCCGCACGGTCCCAGTCACTAATGCATAATGTAAGCAAAATTTTGGCCAATATATAATCAAGCAGAACATATGGTGGAAGAAATATTAGAAGGAATACATATTTCGGTAATGTCGATCTATTCAATAATTTCTTTATACAATAGCTTTTCCCGATTAACTCTAACTAAAATCACGATGAATTGTAATGATGTTATATTAAACGAGCAACAAAACCGTAATCAAAAGAAAACTTAAATCTCTGAACCTTTGCAATATGATTTTTCTAAATCTGTCGCACCTTTTCTACAGTCGTCAATTGAATTATGGCCAAATAAAAAGTCTTGATTTTTTTTTTTGGTCAGAAAATAAAAAAGTCCCCATTAAAAAAGACAATTTCTTGGATCATTGTGAAGCGATAAGGCGGCATGCGAAGTCTGAGCTCTAATAGCAGATGCTGGTTTATGCATATAACCCATCCAAATAATTTTCTTTAAATTTTAGGTAACATAAACAAAAAAGGTTCAAGTAAAGCGTAGTTGATGACAATGAACATGCTTGCATACCTCATCCCTCGCGGCCTTGGCGGCCCTCACTCACGGCCGTCGATGGGCTGGGCAAGGACCATGACCCTTGCCAGTGGCAAGGCCAACGAGAGTCGCTAGTGACCATCACCGACCACAATGAAAAAAAAGAAAATAAAAATTTCATAAAATTTTTTAAAAGATTATAAATTTTGTTCATGTCAATGTCAGTCGTATCATGTATGATGGCCAACGTTCATATCAGCGATTTCCAGTCAAAATTAGCTTAATGAATTGAATTGGTACAAACATAAAAGGTTTAAGATTGAATTGATCCAATTGAAAGATTTAAGACTTTTTCAATACTTTCCCTTACATTTTTCAAATGCATGTTTTTATGAGTATCGAAGAACCTTGCCGGTCAAATGTCGCCATGCCTTGCACACGAGGTTGATTTTTCTCCTTCGAGACGTGTTGAGACTTGGGATAGATGGAAAGGACCAAAGCCAAAGGAAGGTGTTCCTTGTGCGTGTCCTTGAACGAGGTTCCGACCTTCTAGAAACGCGTTCTCTTGGACTTCAAGCGTCTTGACGGAGTCATATATGATCCATTACATGCCATCAGTGTAAAGCTTTGTGAAAACACATATGCATGACTTTGGTAGGCATGTGACTTTTGTTTACCTAGCTATCCGTTTTGTTACAGTGGAAGTTGGACCTCCACGCGAAAATGGCATTGCTATAACCAAACGATAGAGAAAAGAACTTCGGTCGAGATTTCAAAAGAATGAGTAGGTTAATGAAAGTCGTGATTTCGTGAGGTGTCTTGGTCTTGATGTGAACGGTCTGTCTTTAATCATACTAGGGAGGTGGACTTTATTTGATGTGTGAAACTGACTCAAGATATCACCTAAGCACTATGCCCAAAAGATAAAAGGAAAATCATTCGATAGTGAAAAATCATTAAAGGATTTACACCATCACTTATCATATCTCGATTAAATGCTGAGATATCAGATGAAATTATTATGATTTCTTGACGAATTATCATGATATACGTCGGATGAAATCAATGAATCACCACATAACATGTGGATGGACTGATTTCATCATGCAAATTAGTATTCATGCCCTGCATTTACGTTTCCGAGGGTAACCGATTCGATAAAAAAATGGAGGACAAAAAACCAGTCTATTCATTAGAATACTTCATTTCCTCAATCAAGGTAGATCCATTGGCTATTGCTTTTATGGAAAGTATAACTAATTCACCTTAAATTATTTTCTTCGCCCAAACCAATTACCATAATCCCAAACATAGTTTGACGCTGATCGTGCAAATTCTTAAAAAAATTTGTATTCTAATTCCTACACTACACTACCAAGCAATGGCTTATAACCTAACGCGATCCTCAAATTAGAACTTAGTATAAACCAAACCGAATCTATTTTGCTCCACGAACTCAATGAAGCTCGAGTGGCCATACGCATGAGCTCTAAATTTCATTCGCTCCACAAGCTCAATGAAACTCGAGCGACCATTGTTGAGCTCGACGAAGCTTAAATGGCCATGGCCGCTAGGTTGAAGAAGTTCCAGTAGCTGGCACGAGCTATCAAATCTCCTTTGCTCTGCGTAAACACAAGTCGAAGCCCAGACCCGACTCTGACTTTGATTCCCATGACTGCAACTCCTCCCACGCCTCTCAACTACACTCTGACCAACGCCGACACCAAGAAGGAGGGGGTGACGAAGAAGAAGGATGATTCAAACGAGGTTGCGATTTGGGAAAGTAATGACTTCGTTTATGAAAGTTAAGATAACAGTCATGTAGGAGAGATAAAATAATGAAAACAGCCAAATCAACAATGTTTAGTTAGGCATATTGAGCAGAGTTAACGGAATAACTTTATTGTACCAATTAGCAAGTTTTAAAACTTGAATTCACTTTTTGAAAGTTTTATAACTTAACTATATTTTTCCGACTTAGGACTTTTGGTGCAACTATTCCTTTCTTTAAACAATTTTTTTCATACTTACCAACATTTATCAAAACTTACTAGCACAAAAAAAGAATTCTTATATTTGAATAGAGAACAATATAGTTCTGCAATTTCTTTTGAATCACGTGCACAATATGTGATTGGATCTATACGGCACCCGCACATCAGATCTAAAAACCGTAACTTAGATGCAAAAGCATGCGCAAATATCATTGTCCTACCCCAATTAAATAAAACAGTGTGCCCCATGCATTGGCTTTTTAATTCAGTACGGATAACAAAAAAAATATCAATTTATGTCCTTCGTGATTAAAGAAATTCAATGGAGCATTTGAAACGTGTTGAGAATCTCCTTAGTCATCATAACATGCACTTTCTCAGAAGCTCCGTCCGAAATCATCCCTTAAATCTTCCACCACTCGAGCTGTCCAGTTCAACCTATATATACAGCTCCCACTTTCATGATCTTTTCAACTCTTCACTCTTGCTTCAGAAACCAATTCATCCCTTCAATCTTCCACATGCAGTGATCTCAAAGCTAAAAATTCTACCCAAAAACGAAAATGCGTCAAGAAAACTTCAGTCCCTTTGAGGCCTATCAATGCGATGCCCTGAAATCCATTTGGGAGCATCTTCTTGCAGATGATGATGATGGTGTCAGCGCAACGTTTCATGCACCAACTCCTGCAAACACGTACTCAAGGAGTTCAAGCTTCAGCAATCTCTTACTGATGGAGAGTTGGAGCGAACTGCCCCTAAAAGTCGACGACTCGGAGGACAAGTTGGTATATGGCGCTATGTGCAACGCGCTCATTTCTGGGTGGACGATGCCTTTGTCTTCAAATCAAGAACTTGATTTTGAAGTGCTGACCATTGATTATGATAGTATTGGTCTGGTTTCGAATCAACGACTTGATTTTGAAGTGACGTCCAACGATTATAACAGCATTGGTTCGGCGACGGAGAAGAAATTGGAGATGGTGGAGCGGGAGGTACAAGTGCCAGTCGAGAAGACACATTATAAAGGAGTGAGGAGGCGGCCATGGGGAAAATACGCGGCGGAGATAAGGGACCCCAAGAAGAACGGGGCAAGGATTTGGCTCGGGACTTACGAGACACCCGAGGACGCGGCATTGGCCTATGACCGAGCAGCTTTTAAGATGAGGGGGTCCAAGGCCAAGGTTAACTTTCCTCACCTCATCGGCGCGACCGAGTACGAGCCTGTCAGGGTCAGCCGCAAGCGTTGTTCTGCCGAGCCTAGCTCGGCATCCACATCCAGCGATGACGGCTCGGTGACGAGCCCGAAGAGGAGAAAGAGAGATGTCAATGTGGGTGCTGAGGTGGATTTTGGAACTCAAAACCCCTTTCCCATATCGGATATTGGTTTTTGGATTGGGGATGAACAATTTGTACTTTGATCATGCAAACTGCAAAGACATTGTTTTGATTAATGAGAAGTCAATCGGGCATTTTTTGTTGCAGAAACTATCAATTTAGTGTTTTGATTTCATTTCCTTCGGAGTTTGTCAGCAATAACCAAAAACAAGTACTCTTTCCCCAGCTCCGCACTAATTTCCTACACATGAAAAGAGGAGAAAAACACATTCACATCGTATAGAAAGCGACTAACAAAAGTTTAAAAAGTTTGTATAATAACTTATCTGTTTACACAAAATTACGTACTCAACTTTCATAAGGCATTAGAGTAAAGATATCAAACTCGGTTTGCCATATCGTTCATTTGGTCATTCTTTTATGACTTCTTTAAATTTTTAGTGTTGAATTCTTACAAATACTTTCATCCACAAGCGTTAAGTTTGCTTAATTGATAGTTTCATCATTCGTATATTAATTTTTTTACGTTTTCTTCTTAGGTTTTGTATACCTCGATGATTTGCTTGCTTAAGCAAAGCAAAGGTTTAGCAACAAAATTAATAACATGAATTGCTCAAATCAAATTTCTCAATAAGCATTGATTTTAGAGAGATTGTTAGGTTTTCTCATAGGACCGTGTGTACGTAGCCACTCAAATCATGATGGCATGCGGTGATTGGTAAAAACTTTTTCCAGAGAAGTACCTCTTGCTCTTGTAATTGCCTTAAGACAAAACTTTATGGGCAATATGAATATGCAGTTAAAGAATTCAAGAAGTATCTGCATTCTACCTTTCACATGAAGGATGTGGGGTCTTCGAAATATTTTTTCAACATTGAGATTGCATGATCAAGTAAAGGAATCTGCCTCGGTCAATGTAAATTTGTCTTGGAGATTATATTAAAAACAGGGTTGGTAGGATGCAAACCAGTTGTCAATCTGATTGAGCATAATGTTAAGATAATGACTATTGAATATGATGCGGGATTATCACCTTTGGACGAGGATCCATCACTCAAAGATCCATCGAACTATCGAAGAGTCATTGGAAAACTCATCTATGTCATAATGACTAGACCTAACAAATGTATGCATGGCAGATTCCTAGTCAATTCATGCATGATCCAAAACAATCACATATGAATGTAGCATTGAAAGTCGTGAAATATTTGAAAGGATGTCGAGGACTAGGAATACTTCTTTCTAGGATTGTAATATGGAGATGACGGCTTATTGTGATACAGACTACGCCACTTGTCCTTTGAGTAAGAGATCTATTACTAGATTTTGTGTTAAGCTGGGAGAATCGTTTCTTTCATGGAAAACAAGAAACAATCATTTGCTTAATTGTCATCGAAGGAATTTGAATATCAAGCATGGCTAAGGTTGCTTGTGAAATAGTTTGAATGTGAGGTCTACTTTGCAATCTTTGGCATAAGGGTAAGAGGACTGACTACTTTGTTTTGTGACAATGATGCGGCTCCTAAACTTGCAGAAAATCTGATAGTCCTTAAAAGAACAAAATATATAGAAGTTGATTGCCATTTGACTAGAGATAAAATTTCTGAAGGAGCACTCAAGACAAGAGAAATAAGAATAGTAGAATAGCTTGGAGATATCTTTACCAATCTTCTATGTCAAAGGCAACACATGTCTATTGAGCAAGCTTGGCCTCTGCGACATACAAAAGTCATCAGCTTGAGGGGGAGTATGGGAGATACAATTGCCTCACTTCGATTAATTGATTATTTCCTTATTCATCTCCTAATTGTTTTCATAATGAGGAGTGAAATTCTTACCATGCAAGTGGCTATTAATAGTCAAAATCAACCTATTTTTCAAATTAGATTATTGTATAAATTGGAGAATTATTTTCTTTATTCATTATGTATATTTTTCCTGTTATTGTGAATGCAATTGAATATAAATAGAGCCTACGTACGAGGTTTCCATAAATAATATATAGATATAATTTCCCTATCTTCTACCTTTCCATCCTTTTCTATTTTGTGTCACCTCAATTAAATTATGGCCAAACATAAGAGAAAATGACACAAATAATCCTGGAACTTCGGTTCAATGTGCAATATTGTTCTTGAACTTTTAATCTGTTTAATGTGATTCCTGAACTTTAGCCTAATGTGCACTGTTGTCCCTAAGTTTTTAATTTGTTCAATGTGGTATTTGGACTTTTGGTATATATTCAATTTAGTCCATAAACTATATGAAAATGCTTAATGTAGTCCATGAACTTGAATTGGCGGAATAACAACGTGGAACAATTTCTTATAGTCCAAGGACAACATTGAACATGTACCAAAAGTCCAGGGATCACATTGAACAAAATAAAAGTTTAGGGACGATATTGCACATTGGGCTAATGTTCAAGGATCGCATTGAAAAAATTAAAAGTTCAGGAACAATATTACACATTGGGCAAAAGTTCAATGACCATTTTTGTCATTATCCTCCAAACATAAAGTCTTGATTAAACAAAGACAATTTCTTGGGTCATTTGTGAAGCGATAAGGCGCATTCGAAGTCCAAGCCCCATAGCAAATGATGGTTTATGCAGGTAGCACGTCCAAATGATTATCTTACATTATAGGTTCCATTAAAAAAAGGAAAAAAACATTATGTGCAATGGATGATAAGAACCTAACCGCACCCTTTCTACATGAACTTTTACAGCCTTGCAACTCTATTTTCGTCAATAAACTTGTCTCAATAAGACTTCACACATATCTAAGTATGAAATGAATACGAAAAATAATGCATTTTGGGAAAATTAAATTGTTAAATCAAGGAAAGTGGGGTACGTTAGCGCATGGAATTGAAACCTCGTGCACCATTTATTATATATCGTTACTTACATAGCTAGACAAGATTGTTAGCTAAAGATACCAAAAATGTCCTTAGGTATAGATTTTCAAATTTAGAAATTATATATAAAATCGAACCCACAAAGAAAAGACTGGAATCGTATAGAGTGGGAGTAGTTTATAGGCAGATAAAGTAAACAAGAATGTCAAATTACCAATCGATAAACTGTTCCAAATTTTACATATTTAACGACCTAAATGACACCTACATTATCGTTTTTCCTCAATCTTCCTACAAGATAAATATAATTTCTTGGTGTCAGCCTAAAACAAAGTAATACCTCGCATTTTTTCATTTCGCTGAAAGGCAATTAGTGATCCATGCAATCCACAAACAACATTTTTCGGATACATGTGTTTCTGCACGCATGCGTGTTTCTCTGCTTGCGTACGTGATTATGGAACAATGTTGCGGGTCAAATGTAACCACGCATAGCACACGAGGTTGACTTTGTACCTTCGAGACATGTGTGAGAACTAGGATGGATGGAGAGGACCAAAGCCAAAGGAAAATGTTCTTTGTGTGTGTACTTGAACGAGGTACAGCCATGTAAAAACACATACAATTGGACTTCAAGTATTTTGATGGAATTGAATAGGATCCATTACATGCTATCAGTTTAAAGCTTTGTGAGAATAGATGGGAAAAGTATTGAAAAAGTCATAAACCTTTTACATTTGTGCAAATTTAGTCATAAACATTTTTTTGGTGTCAATTTAGTCCTAAATATTTCGTCTTTATATCAATTCAGTCATTTCGGCTAATTTTTGCCGGATTTTGGTGATGTGGATGCCAGTCGGCTTACGTGATGCTGTCGACGCTAACGTGGACAATTTTTAATAATGTTCTAATATTTTTCGATTTTTTAAATATTTTTTTCTGATTTTTTCCTTCTTTTCTTTTTTTTTTTTTCTTTTCCTTCTTCTTCTACCTATGGTTGGTGACCGGACTAGTCATTAGCCATGGTTGGCCGTTATGGCCTCGGCGAGGGCCAGCCTCGCTAGATTTGGCTTGGGCGAGGTTGACCCTCACCTGGCTTGGGTAAGGGCGTGTCCCAGCAAGGGCTCCCCTCGCCAGATCCAGTAAGGCCAGCCCTTGCCCAGGCCATGAGGGGAGCTCTCACCGGAGTTTGCCCTTGCCCAGGTGAGTATCAGCCTCATTGGGGCTACTAGTCCTTGCCTAGGCTAGCGTTGGCTAGGCCTCGATTGTGTCGGGTGACAGCGGTCTCGTCCGGGCAACGACGTCTTTGCCCAGGCGAGGCCAGGCGGCCGGCCAAAGGTAGAAAAAGAAGGAAAAGAAAAAAAAAAGATAATATGGAAAAAAAGAAAAAAAATTTAAAATAGAAAAATATTAAAATATTATTAAAATTATCAATATTAGTGCCGGCGATGCCACATAAGCTGGCATCTATGTCAGCAAAATCAGGCCAATATTAGTCTGGAGGATTAATTTAGCACAAAGATAGAAGATTTAAGACTAAATTGGTATAAAAAAAAGGTTTAGGAGGACTTTTTCCACACCTTTCCCGAGAATAGATACGTATGACTTTGGTTGGCATGTAACAACGGAAGCCAGATCACCTCACGAAACTACCTTTGCTATAACAAAACGACAAAGAAATGAATTTCCATCTAGATTTTAAAGGAATGAGTAGGTTAATGAAAACCGTGATTTCATGAGGTGTCCTGGTCTTGATGTGGATGGCCATTTTTTATCGGACTAGGGAGGTGGACTTTATCTGATGCGTGAAAACTGAGGTCTCCATCAACGGTTGAGTTTTATGAATATATCAAAAGAAACATCTTGTTGGACAGGGGGTTCTAGAGAGATTTTTAGGTAAGTTCATGGTGCATTGTTCCAACCCATGCACGCAGACCAAGTTGGCGCGTGGTGATTCACTCGAGTGGTTAGCGATCTTGTGTTTTCGGGAGCACCTAAAGATTCCTCCAGTCCGACCGAGAATTCTCTGGGAACACCTCTTCCGCTTGTAAATTTGCAGTTGCTTCACGACACAAAAAATATTAATATCTTTATCAATTCAAACGAACTCGTTCTTAATCAATCATTGTTACCTTAAAAAGAAAGTCAATCCAACCTCAGGTGTTGGTTCATCGCACTTACTTTATTATGAAGCACATAAACTTCCATCTATTTCATTGATTACATGTGAAAGCTACTAGCTTTCCAAGAGGAAAGTTGTGCCCCACGTGTGGGTTTCTAAATTTGGAAATTATACTTTAAATTGACTGAAAAAGAAAAAAAAAAGGGAATTCCAAGACGAAAGTTGTTCATAGCAGCCAGACAGAAAGTAAAAAGAGGGTAAAATTATTTAGCATGGAAATCAGGTGCCCTTTATCCGCCTAGTCCAAGGGACAGATGTTCAACGACTTAAGGGACAGATGTTCAACGACTTAAGGGCCAAGCTCAAGCAGAACCCTGTTGACCCATTGAATGGAGAATCATATCACAACATGGCTCCGTTCGTTTCGCAAAAAATATTATTTCTCTGGAAAGTATTTTCTAGGAAGCTATTTTCCTGGAAAATGGCACAAATTTTTGGTGTTCGGCTGGAATCTGAAAAAGTCTCAGAAAATATTTTCCGTTGCTTGGTATGGAAAAGATTTTCCTCTTTGCAATACTTTTAATAATTTTTTAAAAATATTTTTAATTTTCTTTCTTTTCTTTTTTCTTTTTTTTCTCCTTCTTCTTTCTCGGCCGGTCGCCGGCCACAGGTAAGCTCGAGCCTCGCCAATGGCGAGGCTGAGCTCGCCCAAGGCTATTTGGGTGAGCTCGAGCCCCAAGCGAGCTTGGCCTTGTTGGATCAAGTGAGGCTCGACCTTGTCGAAATTTGGCAAGTTGGAGCCTCGCCAGCCTATGGCGAGGCTCGAGCTTGCCTATGGCCGGTTGCCGTCCACGGCGGCGGCTGGCAATCGGCCGAGGAAGAAGAAGGAGAAAAAAAAGAACAAGAAAAAAATAAAAATAATAAAAAAATTAGAATTTTAAAAAAAGAAAATAATTATAATTATAATGAATGATGAAAGAAGGAGGGGGAAAATGTTTTCCTCTTTTCAAAAAGTGAAAAACATTTCCCTCACTTTTGAAGGTGTTTTATTCATTGAGAAAAAATGTTTTTCATGACTGGTTTATTTTCTGTGAAACGAATACCGAAAAACCCGGAAAATGTTTTCTTGGAAGTTTTTTTTCATGAAATGAATGGAGCCTAAGTCAAATAATCCTTCTTTTTCACACTATTTGTTTTCGAAATTGCTATTAGGTGGTTTGATTTGATAGTATCCGCATTGTCGATGGATGTGTAAAACGCCAAATTATGATGTCAAATTTCAAAGAATGATATAGTATAACTCTCATATATGATGTCGTGAGAAGAATGGTTACTAGCGAACTTGCCATGTATAATATTACCAAATGTTTATGTGATTTAGATTTGATAGGTTGTAATGAAGCTCATATCTCGATTTGGTGTATTCGTGATTTTACTTTTAAGTGCGTCCAACAAGAATTGAACATTGAATTTAAGTTTTCTCCCTCTTCTCTCTCTCTCTCTCTCAAAGCCATTTCTCATCTTGCACCGCCTCTTCCATTGCCGACGACTTTGCCATAGCCACATCCACAACGAATTCCACTAGACCAGCTGTTCACCATCATTTCCCGACGATGTCTTGAAGCTTCCATTGAGATCTCGCCGGGATCTAATCATCACCGTCAACCTGCGACGGCCAGGTCTAGCCCTTCTTCACCAAATCTCTCCACCTCATCAACTAGCTATTCTTTTCCTCAAGAAGGAACTGAAGCATTATCACGATCATTTGAAAGTTGAGATGTTCTCCGAATATAATGGAAGAAGATAGTCCATGGTAGTGATTACATGTGGGATACTCGTTATAAAAAGAAAATCATAGAACATACCAGTTTTGCTGAAAAACAAAAATAGACAGCCTGCATAATTTTTTTTTTTTTTTGGTAAGGGACAGCCTGCATAATTAATGTGTCTGAAAAGCTAAAATAAGGCTATATTGATTGTGGAAGCTGGAATGTCGACATATCATTCCATCAATCCATGTATAATCATACAAAGACCTGTCCATCCACCGTCGATGTGCCTACGTCCAAAATCGGAAATGTCGCATTGAAATCCGGCTCAGCATTGCTCTTTCGCCGTTTTGAAGTCCAAAGCAAGCCACCATCGCTCGATGTGCCCAAGGGCAGGCAAGGGTCGGCCGACAGCCGCCTGGGGCTGACTCCAATGGGCTCGTATTCAGCCGATCCGATGAGGTGAGGGAAGTTGAGCTTGGCCTTGCAACCCCGCATTTTAAAAGCAGCCCGGTCGTAGGCCAATGCTGCATCCTCGGGAGTCTCATAGGTCCCGAGCCAAGTCCGGGCTCCACTCTTCTTGGGGACTCTTATCTCTGCCGCGTATTTGCCCCAAGGCCTCCTCCTCACCCCTCTATAGCGCCTCTCTTCCACCTTCTTCACCGGCCCCTTCTCCTGTGCCGTATCATCAATGACGCCATGATCAACTGTCACTGCCACCTCGAAACCAAGTTGCTGATTAGAAGGGACCCGCCCCAAGTCGTGTGCATCTCGAAGCGCACCGAACACAATCATGTCCTCGGAGTCGTTGACCCTTAGCGGGAGGTCTTCGCTCCAACTCTCCGTCTGCAAAGGACTGCTCGTGCTCCGACGGTACATATCATCGTCAAGAGGATGATAGCGAATGGACTCGAGAACATCCGAATGAAAAAAGGGCTCTTCGGAATCAATTCCCGCAAGCATTTTTTCTTCTTTTTCCTTTTGTAGGTTTTTTTTTTCTAGCGAATGTTTGGTTGCAGACATTCAATTGGTGACCATG
This sequence comes from Syzygium aromaticum, assembly GCA_024500025.1. Taxonomy (NCBI): domain Eukaryota; kingdom Viridiplantae; phylum Streptophyta; class Magnoliopsida; order Myrtales; family Myrtaceae; genus Syzygium; species Syzygium aromaticum. The sequence continues at coordinate 4,392,756 of CM044891.1, read as the reverse complement.
AAGGGATGAAGGAAGACAAATATATATAGGTTGAGGATATGTATTAGGAAAAAAATAAAATATAATTTTCCTTAATTTATTACTTCTTATGGAGTTTCCAAGAAACTTCAATTAGTTGCGACACTGGAACACGTGTTTTAAATGTTATTTTCTAGTTGCTTAATATGTAACAGCGGCAGCTATAAATAAATATCTTTTCATTCTTAATTATACGATGCCAAATTTAAGAAAAAAGGGATGGTCCACGTTCCTTTATTTTATTTTATTTTATGGAACAAGAACTATAATGTACAGAATGCATGCATGCGTGTGTTATTACAATCGACGGAATTATAAGGCGGAAGAAATGCATATGTTCGGACCGTAAATCTATACAATAATTTATCTAGAATCCAATAGCAAATGATGGTATATGCACGTAACTCATCCAAACAAAGAAAGTGGGGTAGGTGAGCATGCATTTGAAACCTAATGCACCCTTTATTATATATCGTTACCTACATAGGTAGACAGCATTATTAGCTAAAAATACCAAAAATGTGCCCGAGGTGTAGACAAAGTGAAGAAGTGGATTAAATTACCAATCAATGAATTGATCCAAATCTATGAATCTAACGACCTAATTGACACCTTGATTTTCCCTTTTGCTCAATCTTCTTACTAGATAAATATAATTTCTTGGAGTTAGCTGAAAACAAAGTAACATCTCGTATTAAAAAGCTCAACCGAAAAGCTTAAGTGAATAAGTATAGACAGATCACATGAATATAAAAAATATTTAGAATCCATGGTCAAGTGATATGAGACAGTATTTCAACACCTCACATGTTTTCATTTTATTGAGAGGTAATCAGTGACACATGTGATTCACAAACTATATTTTTTTAGATACATGTTTTTGCATGTATGCATGATTATCGAATAATGTCGCAGGTCAAATGTTGCCACGCATTGCACGCGAGGTTGACTGTGCACCTGCCAGACGTGTTGAGACTAAGGATAGATGGAGAGGACCAAAGCCCAAGGAAGGTGTTTTTGGTGTGTCCTTGAACGATGGTCCGACCATCTAGAAACACAAGCCATTGGACTTCAAGTGTCTTGATGGAGTTCAATATGATCCAATACATGTCATCAGTTTCAAGCTTTCTGAGAATAGATGCCTATGACTTTGGTTGGTATGTAATAACGGAAGCTAGACCACCACACGATACTATCGCTGCTATAACCAAATGACAAAGAAATGAATTTCTGTCAAGATTTCAAAAGAATTACTAGGTTAATGAAAACCACAATTTCATGAGGTGTCCTGGGCGAGGGCTCGCCTAGGTGAGGGCTTGGTGGCCCTCACCCGTGGCCGGCGATGGCCTAGGTGAGGGCCGTGACCCTTACTGTGGTTGCCAGCCACAATGGATAAAAAGAAAAAACAGTACAAAATTCAAAAAAATATTGAAAATTTGTAAAATTTGTCAACATTAGCATTGATCGTAAGTACGATGACCGGCATCCATGTTAACGATTTCCAACCATAATTGGCCGGAGTCCATGTTAGAAGGTGGCCACTAGGATTTGCTCTAGTACCCACTTTTCCTACTTGGGAAGGGGGAGATAAGGAGTTTGATTTCCCACCATTTTAGAGGAGACTAGGGGTAGGAACGTTTGGTTTTAGTTATAGGTTTCAGCTCTTATGCTATGCAAAGAGGCATGACAAAATTCTAAGAATGAATTGAGAGTTTGAATAGGACAGACAAAAAAGAAAAGAAAAGATTGGTCCGATCGAAAGGTTTATAACTTTTTTGGTACTTTATCGTACATTTTTCATATACATGTTTTTGCATGCATGTATGCATGATTATTAAAGAACATCGCAGGTTAAATGCTTCCACGCGTCGCACATGAGGGTGACTTCGTACTTTGGAGACGTGTTTTAGACTTAGGATTAGAAGGAGAGGGCCAAAGCCAAAGGAATGTGTCCTTTGTGTGTACACTTGAGCGAGGTTCCGACCATCTAGAAACACGTACTCTTAGACTTCAAGCACCTTGATGGAGTCAAATATGATCCATTAGATGTCATCAGCTTAAAGCTTTGTGAAAATGCACATGTATGACTTTGGTTGGTAGTGACTTTTTGTTTTACCTAGCTATCCATATGGAAGGCGGACCTCCACACGAAGCTATAGTTGCAATGGCTCATAACCTGATGCCGTCCTGGGATTAAACGAGATTCGCTCTAGGTATTTTGACCCAAAGTGTCTTGTGTGGTCCTCCGTGCTAATTTGTCCATCCGATCATCTTATTCACAGATCGGAAGCACTGAGATCCACTATTCCTACATTCCCAGCCAAGGAATCACTCTTTTATCTCTTCATTGCTTGATTTGCTTCTCCAAATCTTTGCATGTATCAGTGAAAGCGGTGCTCAAAGTAATTCGGAAAGAGGAAGCAAGACCAACCCTTTCATGCTGAGATGCGGTGTGGTTTTTAAGCTTGGGCAAGTTTTTATCCTCTAGGCCGAGATTCACTCTGGTAGGAAACTAACCCATCCTAGAACCAAACACCCTTAATTCAAATTGAAACATTGACTGAAAACAAATGCGATTATGATCTACGCTCCAACACGTGAGCAGCAGATAAAAGAACGGCAGCTAGTGTTAACTTGGAGTTGTAGTCCCAGTTCGGGTTTTGAAACACAAAAGAACTCGGTATAAACCGACCTACATGTATGACGTGGATCTAATAAACAAAATATTCATAAATGAGATGTTTCATTAAGAATATAATGGCAATTCATGAAGTTAATTGCTTTCTGCTGCAACTATTATGGACATTGCTGCTAATTTTCAACGACACATAAGATACTATGAAAATATTACCGAGTCATTGAAATTCATGAGTATGCTAAATCCATACATATACTTTTGGAATTGTCTCATTCAACCCCGATTGAAATGAAGGATAGAAATATAAGCAAGAGTGAAACATATTCAATGAAGAAGAGCTGGTCGACAGGACTCTAAAAATGGCATTGTTTGTAATGTAATGGACCCTATTTATAACGATTAATGACAACACTCATCCATCAAATCTAATCTCACACTATATAAATTGTCACGATAAATGCGAAGGATAGCACAAAAGATTCTTACATATGTCGCATCAAGCCGGGATTGACACAGAGATTAATTAGTTTAGGGGAAAGCTTAATCAACTTTTTAATGTTGTCGCAGTGTAGCAAATCAAGAATCTGAAGCCCTGACAAGAACTGTATTGGTGATGGAGGGCTCGATATATGAATTCCACGAAGCCTCAGTTCTCTAAGACGAAGTACTTTCCTAATATCACTGGGAATGACTCCCTCCAAACTCCTACACCAGGAGGCATGCACTTCTTCTAGGTCTATCAATTGTCCAACGTAACGAGGAAATTCCCTTAAGAAACAAGAATCCATTTTCAGCACTTTCAGATTACGTAAGTTTTTGTTGAATCGGGCAATTCTGAAATACCCATACCCGAAATATCCAACTCTACTGACTAGTCTTCCAATTTGCCAATGGATTCCGAAAGCCTTACTAGCCCACGACAATACCTCAAAGACAAGTTTGTAAGCTCCCCCAAGTCTCCAATTGAGTCTGGAAGCTCAAGAATTTTCGTCGCATCGAAGGCTAGCATCGAAATAGCTTTAAGTTCGCAAACTGAACCAGGAACATGAGCCCATGAGAAGCAATTAGTGGCACTAAGAATTTGCCGTTGAACCAATTTGCCTATCGTGACATCGCGGATTTTAACTCAATTTTGGGATTTAATAAATGTGTAATTCGTCAGTGTGCTTGTAGTAAAATCTCACTCGGGAACTGATCACTCCCGGTTATTGTTTTTAAATTTTGAGATTTCGCTAAAATCACACTCGATTGAATTTGGCCGTTATTTAGACCCCGAACTTGGCAGTCGATTTTCGGGAGTTTCGGGACGAAATAAAATGGACGGTGTTGATATCGTTGTGGCCAGCGTCGAGATTTGCAGGAATAGTGAGAAAGCGAAATTTTGGACCGGATGCGAATTTAGACTAGTAGACCTCTCTCGTTATAGTTCGATCTAACTAATTTGGCCTTTGTCCCTTTTTATATGCGAGGCTTATTATGGACCAGTAGATCGTTTTCGGTTTTGAATTTGGACCATCAGATCGCATTTAATATTTGAATGAAATTATTTTTTTTATATCTCTCTCTCTTCTTTCCCCGCGCACACACCCCCCCTGCACTGTCCCATCCGCCCATGCCCTGCACACACCCACTCCCGCCTGTTGCCCTCTCTCTCTCTCCTCTTCCTTTCTTTCTTTTTCTTTTTCTTTTTCTTCCTCCTTTTCTTCTTCTTCTTCTTCGTCTGCTTCGCACGCCTGGCTCGACTTCGTTTCTGCTTCGCCCGACCAGTCGACACCGCCCGAGCTCGCCTGGCCGTCGCATGCCGCCGTTGCCAGCTTGCCTCCGCCGCCCGCCGGTCAGTCCGTCCAGCCTCGCGTCGCCGCCGTGCCATGCAGCCTCGCCGTCGTCGCGTCGCCCGCTAGCCGCCCCGGCCGTCCCCTTCCTCTGTCCTCGCGAGCGCAGCAGCCAGCTCGCCGCCGCTGCTCGTCGCGTCCGGCGCCTGCCTAGCTCGCCGGCGCTCCGTCTGGCCACCGCCTCCGCCCCGCCGCCGGTCCGCCACCTCCCCCTCAGCCCCTCCGTCTCCCTCTCCCCCTCTCTCTCTCTCTCTCGCTCTCTGTTTCTGTCTCTCTCTCTCTCTCACCCGACTGCCCCCCCTCCCTCTTGTTTAGCTGCTGCCGCCGCCCGCCGCCGGTCACCGTCGTCGCCGGCCAGCCCCGCCGGCCAGCCCAGCCAGCCCAGCCCGGCCGGCCAGCCAACCGGCCAGCCAAGCCCGTTGCCCGTGGCCGTGCCGCTCACGCGCCCGTGCCCGCTCCCGTTGCCCGGGCGCGTTGCCCATCCGCGCGCCCGAGAGCCCCGGGCACACCGCGAGTTCGCCGCGCCCGCGCACCGAGCACGCCGATCGGCCACTGCGCCCATAGTGACCGGCCAGCGCGCCCGTGTGGCCCGCGCCCGCGCCTAGTCCACATTGTTTGCCCGGGCTATTTTGGACCCGAGCTGACTTTTCCCGGGCCAAAACTTGGTAAGTAACTCCCTAAACCTTACCTAGTACATTGGGTATTATTAGGCTTGTCTAGAGATTAATTAGTACCGGTTTAGGGGATAAACGTGGAGTAAGGTCAATATTTGCATGTGCATATTGTTATATTAAATTGTGATAATTGTGGGGCTTAATTAATGACGAATTATAGTGGGCTAATTGATAATATCGTCGTGGCGTGTGTGGGGGAAATTGACGTGCGATTGTGGTCGGCTTGGATGTCAAAGTTGTGAGCCTGTGATTTGGAATTGGGATGGTTTGGGTTCATATTACTAGCTAACGTAAGTAGGTCAATAATTGGCTTGCTGTGGCATTCGTGGGTGGGCATGATGTTCGTATATGGTTGGCGTGAATGACGGATTTGTGGGCCAGTGTGATGGGCTATGATGTGAATTGGATTTGTACGACTCGTTGATTGGTGAATTGTGACGTGGTGAATATGTCCTGAGTTTTGATTGGTACAACTTGTGAGATTGGCGAATTGTGCTGTGGTGCAAGTGCATGTGAAAAAACCCGGATCGATCGGAAGGCTGCCAACCTGAGGCATAAGTTACGCGGGTGTGGCTAATAAGGCATGACTAGACCTGAGGTGTAGGTTACGCGGGTCATTGGAATGGAAATATGTCATGAGGCGTGGTTACGCGGGACCGAACCCGGCTTGATCTGAGGGCTGAACCTGAGGCGCAGTGGCGCGGGCCGTATAAAAGGACCTGAGAGGTCGTGGAAAGTTGTTCGACCACGCATGCGATTTGAGTGTGATTGAATTGGCTGGTTAAGCGTGTGACTGATTTGGCTGGTTGAGCGTGTGATTGAATTGGCTGGTTGAGCGTGTGACTGATTCGGCTGGTTGAGCGTGTGATTGAATTGGCTGGTTGAACGTGTGACTAATTTGGCTGGTTGAGCGTGTGACTGAATTGTCTGGTTGAGCGTGTGACTGAATTGTCTGGTTGAGCGTGTGATTTAATTGACCGGTTGAACGTGTGGTTGCTTGGCTGGACTGGTTGAATGCGAGTGAAATTGCGCGTGCCGGATGATCGTGATATGATGATGAACGTTTCTTGCATTATCTTGTTTGGACTGATATGTAGGGTTGGCTTGTGATTCGAGGTGAGGTAAGTTGGTTGTATGAAATTGTCGCGACCTAAAAAAATCGAGTTTTCGATCTTAGGCTAATGGATTACTAGATCAATTAAATTAACTAATCTAGCTCGAGTTCTCTCAAACTCTACCAATTCGCAACTTAGGTCCAATTATGAGCATGCAAATATTTTCAATGGGAGTCGCCACTAATCATTTAAGGTAGGTTGATTAGAAACCTAAATAAAATAGCGGGAGTACTATTTTATTTCTACGAACCAGAAATTATGAATTCGGGGACTTGGTTACACTAGATTCCCTAACGCCCTTTCGGTACCAATTTCAAGAAAAATATTCAATTTGGCAATTTTGATAAATCCTAACTTAGAGTTTAAAGGTGCAGAAATTTTTATTTTCACTTATTTAAATGAAAGCTAACCTATATGTAATGACGTGCAAAAATTGACATGCGATTAATGCAACATAATATGCAAATTATATATCATGCGACGGCGTGACCTACTTCTAATGACGGGCCTATTATTTTGTATTTTTTTTAATGAAATTCGGGATTAAAAATGCCAATTATTTAAACACGCAATTTTAAACTAAAGAAATTAACATATTCTAGAGTGATCTTTTGGTATTTTTTTTTAAAATCAAAATTTGAAATTAAAATCAAGTAAAAAAAAATATAACCGCTAAATCTTTTGAATTAAGTTTCGATCTGAAACTTGACAGATCGATTCTAAAATTCAAAATACCCGCTATGGAAATAACTTTATCTAAAACCTGATAGATAGATTTATTTCCACGTGTGCGGTTGCGGATTAGGAAATTTTCCTAATCGATCACATCTTGAAAAATTATCGATATCTTAAATATCTTGGATATATTCAAAAGATTTTGAAAATTCTATATTCTATCCAAATTTGAGAAGTAATAGATATCCAAGATTTCAAAAGAAATAAAATCCTAATTAGAATAATGCTTATTATTCAAATATGCAAAATTAGATATCAATAAGCACAAAATAGGCAACCAAATATTCAAATCAAATTGGGATAGGATAATTACATGATTTGCAGATTTCTTTCCTAATTTGAATTTGCAGCGGATCGAAATGGTGATTGGTGATGCGTCGGGAGAGGCGGCGCGGCGTCGAGAACGGCAGCGTCGGGATGGTGGTCTATGGCTAGTCGAGCGGTGGTGAAGATTGGGATATGCCCGGGAAGATGTGTGGCGTGAGCGGATTGAATCTCTCCACTAAAGCTTTTCATCGTGTGCCTCCAAATGTCCTCTTCACGGCCAAGTGTCTCCTTGTCTGTGTTTTGTGCGTCTACTTGGCCAATGGAATTCTGTGCAAGTGCTTTGATGGCCAAGAGCTCCCTGATTTTTTTTTCCGTGAGGATTCCTCCTTCGTGTAATGCTGTCTTGGAGAAATCAACACCACTTCTCTGTCTCTTTCAACGTGTGTGGCTGTCTATGTAATGAGACGTTAAAAAAAAAAACACTGGAATATATAGCAAAACTAGCTGAGATCAACAGAGAGTATTCGGATCAACGACAGTGCTTGTTCGGCATCAGAAAGAGCTTGGATAGTAACGACCAGAGCGATAGATGACGATGGGAGGTCGTTGGCTTGGACAACGCCGCAGGGAAACAACTCTCTATCCCCTCTTTCTCTCTCTCTCGATGGTGGCCGTGTATTCAATGTGAGCACCTCCACTCTCTTTTCTCACGTGTTTCACTCTTGCAAATTATCTTCTGAAAATTCTGAAACCCCCATAAGCATGTATTTATAATGAAAACTTAGGTTAATTAGCTGGGCTTTTTAGTTCTAACGGGCTTAGGTTGAGGCTTTAATTTAATTCTAAGTGGGCTGAATTAATTTAGGCTTTTCTTTAATTAAGCATAATGGGCTAATTTAAGCTCAAATTAAAACAACCAAGCCTTTTTGCGTGTGATTTTCTGCCCATGCTTTCCGAGTGAGCCAAGTCTCGTTCGATGCCCGAGCTCAATTCACGTAATGAATTTTAAGCTCACTTGTCACCGCCAATCCGATGCGGAATGCAATTAATCTAAATGAACTTAAACTATATGTTATGCAATTTTAATATTTTTGTTCAGGGGTTAAAATTTAATCCCTAATTTTCTATGTAATTAACTACTAAATGATGTGCTAAAATTTAGGTATCAACAGCTGCCCCTCTTTGAGTGGAGGCTCGCAGAGGTTTCGCTCAAAGACTGAGACCTAAATTTAAACTATGCAAAATGATGAATGATTTGATTTTTTTTTTTTAAATGCAATGATGTGTCATATGCAAACAATAAAGAACGTATGCTAAGGCTTCTCACTTCATGTAGAGCGGTGAAAGAACCTTACATATGGATCGCACAAAAAGTGTCCAAATGAGCGAAAGCTTTATAATGCTATGAGCTCCCTTGATCTCCAAACTTCTCGTCCACTGGAAGTAAGGTTCTCAAGGTACTGGATTGCCTATCTGTTACTTGTAGTTTCCCATGTGAAATAGCGCATGATATGAAGAAAGGATGAAGACGTGCTGTCTATACCATTGGGCAATCACGAAAAGGATCATGTCACCTCTTTCATTGGGCGAGCATGAGGTTTGTTGTGCCACCTATTCCACTGGGTGAATACGAAATGAGAAACTATGCCGCCTGTTCTACTGGGCAAATATTGAAATGGGGTGTGCTGTCTATTCCACTGGACAACACAAAATGAGAAACTATGCCGCCGCGTACTCCACTTGGCGAACATGAAATAGGGTGTTATGCTACCGCGTACTCCACTTGGCAACATAAAATGGGGTGTGCCGTGTACTCCACTTGGCAACACCAAGAGATGGGGTGTGCTTCGTACTCCACTTAGCAGCACCTAGAGATATGTCACCTGTTCCACTAGGTGAACATATGAAAGAGATAATTTCTCCTATTCCGAAGGAAGAAATAATGAAGAATAATTAGCAAATGTACCTGAATTCTTCTTGTGTTATAAAAATGTCAACGCCAATTGCATTGCACCTGTTTTTACTTGAGAAAAGGTTAAACTAGCACATGCGCAGGAACAAAGAAATCATATTTCATGAATTTGCCTGCATTACCAAGTTTCACTGGGGAATTTATCAATAAGAACAATAATTTCGTCCTTTTGACAATTCAATCGCATTAAATGAGAGGCCTTTAATCAGAAAGGACTTTCCACTCACTTTCAATGAAAGGCTTTTGACCCGACCTTTGATGCGGGTATAAGAATCACTCGAACTCTCTTCATTGTGTTTGACAAGGGTTTGGATATTCTCAAAATCAGTATAACTTGGCCAATCTGAGAGGTCTTTATAAGGACTGAAATGAAGGCTTGGTCAATGGCTTAGCAAAAGGGACTCTTCGAGTCGAGGCTATTGAAAGAATGATATCACCAGTTACTCCGGGTTTACAAGTCAGGAATACTGCAAAAATGAGATAGAAAAATCTTGCTCGCACTTCTTCGAGCAACACTTATAAGCATTTGAAATTTTACGTTAACTCAAGTTATCTATTTTGAAGAGACTTCGGTAAGGGTTGTAACGTAGATTCGGGTAGGCTTGAAATGAATGGCCTATTTCCATCAAATGGGGTATTATGAACATGGAAATTGCTGATCATCCAATCATGCTACTGGTACCATTGATCTATCTCTAGCGATTGCTCCACAAATGAACTTTCAAATGATCTTTTCCTTGAAGAATGCTCTTGCATATTGACTCAGTTTTCACCAAAGCCTTTCTTTCTCTCATCATTTTTTACTGGTATTGGCCTTGCTTTTACCAGGCACATTGCTTTTTCAAGCCCCCTAGTTTTTTTTTTTTCGACCTTTGACATATACTGTCTATAATGTATACATTGGCCAGCCACACTTTGGCTTGTTTTGACTAAATGACTAACAATTTGGATTCTCAGGGTTCTCATTTTCCATTGGCGCTCCGAATATGCTGTGTGGATAGCGATGGTTTTTACCTTGCCCCAGTGTGAGGGATGATCACCAATTAGGTTCTTATGAAATGAAATTGCAGGCTCAAGTGTGGGCTAAGCAACGGATAAAGTGTGTAGGATAGCGAAAGAAATGCTCTTCGTCATATCTAAGGCACTCAAGCTAACACAGAATTTGCATGCAGTAAATATACTTGAAGATTGATGCAAGTGAAAGCAAGAAAATTCTAACCATTTTGAACTTTCTAAGAAATTGCCCCAGTATGGGGTTGTTCCTGACAGGGGTAACAAATGAAACTCCGTTCAAAGGGTTAAGCAAATGATAACCTGTAGTGTTTAGATAGAGGAAATGAATGCCTCTCATCATTTTGGTCGTCATACTTTTCGTGAGATAATCCTTTACCTTGTCAGCACGGAATTTTCACTCAACTCGCACTGGGGATTATTATTCAGGACGTGTATGGAAATGGCTTGCCTTTCATCATCTTGAAGTCTCTCATGCAATATGATCGCTTCATTAGGACAGAAATAGATTGCCAAATCGAAAGCCTTCCTCAAACAAAGCTTAGTAACATAAATTGATTCATGAAATTCAATTTGAGATTTGATAGAAATAAAGTCAGAATGAGTACAAATCAAGTGTAATACTTCTTCACAGAATCAGAATTAACTGGACCGGAAAAAACACGACGATCCATCTCGGCCAAAATCAAAGCACCTCCTGGAATGACTTTCTTCACAATGTACGGGCCGCCATAATTTGGGGCAAATTTTCCTTCTGCAAGAGGAACTATCCGCAATAACTTCCGCAGGACAATGTCGCTTACCTGAAAATGTCGAGGCTTGACTTTCTTGTTGAAAGATTTAGCAACTCGTTGTTGGTAGCATTGGCCATGACATATAGCTCTAAGCCTTGTCTCATCAATCAGATTCAACTGGTCTAGTCTCTGTTGGATCCAATCTGCTTCTGACAATTGTACCTGTGAAAGAATATGTAACGAAGGAATTTCAACCTCAACAGGTAAAACTACTTCCAAACCGTACACATGAGAATATGGAGTTGCCCCTGTAGATGTCCGGATAGAAGTCCGATATGCCATAAGTGCAAATGGTAATCTCTCATGCCAATCACGATAATTCTCAGCTGTTTTAGCCAAAATTTTCTTGATGTTCTTGTTGGCTGCTTCGACCGCTCCGTTCATCTGCGGACGATATGGAGAGGAATTCAGATGCTTGATCTTGAATTCCTTGAACAGATCATCCACCAATTTATTATTCAGATTCGACCCATTGTCAGTAATTATGGTCTCAGGTGCACCATATCGAGCAATGATGTCTCGACGAATGAACTTCACCACATTTCGGGCCGTCACTGTCGCATAAGACATAGCTTCAATCCACTTTGAAAAATAATCGATAGCGACCAGGATAAACCGATGTCCATTTGACGCTTTAGGATTGATCGGGCCAATCACATCAATGCCCTACATAGAGAATGGCCATGGTTCAGACATCTGATGCAATTCATTCGGGAGAGTATTAATTTTGTCACCATGGATCTGGCATTTGTGACAACTTCGGACGTGTTGAATGCAATCACTCTCTAAAGTGAGCCAGTAATAACCCATCCTCATTATCTTCCTTGCTAGCATATGACCATTCATGTGCGGACCACATACTCCCTCATGTACTTCTAACATCAAATGAACAGCCTCAGTTGAATCAACACACCTTAACAAAACCGAATCATGGGACTGCTTGTATAGACATTTTCCGCTCAAGAAGAACTTTGATGCCATCTTCTTGATATACTTCTAGTCAGATGCGGTACTTTTGTCAGGAAATTCCTGTGTTTGAAGATATGCTTTGATATCATGATACCACGGCTTGCCGTCAGGCTCTTCTATCGTGGCCATGCAATAAGCCGGTTTCTGTAAGACCTCTATCTTTAAAGGTTCAATTTTTAACCCACTTGTCACTTGTAGTATTGCTGATAAAGTAGCCAAAGCATCGGCAAAATGGTTTTGAGTCCTCGACAAGTATTCAAACGAAATGTCTTCAAACTCTTCCACCAACTCCTCTAAATAGGCATGATAGGGCTGCAACTTAGCATTCCTAGTTTGCCACTTACCAACGGTCTGAAGAATAATGAGGGTTGAATCCCCGAACACCTTAAGTCGAGCTATTCCCATTTCGATCGCAGCTTGTAACCCGAGGATGCATGCTTCATATTCAGCGATATTGTTCGTGCAAGGAAATATCAATTTTGCTGTCACTGGATAATGTTGATCGCCTGGGGATATTAAAACTGCCCCGATACTTGATCCTAACAAGTTTACGGCTCCGTCAAAATACATGGTCCCTACATATTCATTAATTAGCATGACTCTATCCTCTAGCAGACCCAAATCTTCATTTTTCCCAGGATTTTCGACCAAGACATCAACAATTACTCGTCCTTTGACAGATTTTTGAGACAAGAATTAAACATTGAATTTTGATATAAGAATCTGCCATTTTGCCAGTTTTCCAACCAAAGCGGGTTGATTGAGCAAGTATTTGATGGGATCACATTCTGTTATAAGCAATATCTGATAATGCAAAGTGTATTGCCTCAACCTGTGTAGCACCCAAACCAGTGCGGCGCACGTTCTTTCTATTTCAGAATAGTTCATCTCAAAGGCGGTGAACTTCTTACTCAAATAATAAATTGCACGCTCTTTTCCATCCTTTTCATTTCTTTGAGCAAGCATGGCACCTAAGGATTCACTGTGGATTGTAAGGTACAGTATCAGAGGTTGCCCCGGTGTTGGCGGAACAAGCACCGGCGGATTCATCAAGTAGTGCTTAAGCTTGTCAAATGCCTGTTTACATTCTTCATCCCATCTAACAAGCGCATTCTTCTTAAGAAGTTTAAAGAAAGGCTTTGCTGTCTCAGATAGTTGAGAAATAAATCTGGCTATATAGTTTAGTCTACCCATTAAGCTACGAATTTCCTTCACCGAAGAGGGAGATTTTATTTCACAAATGGCATTCACTTTTGACGGGTCAATCTCAATCCCTTTGTTACTGACAATGAAGCCGAGTAGTTTGCCAGAGGCCGCCCCGAACACGCATTTTGCTGGATTGAGGCGCAATTTGAACTTGCGAAGCCTATCGAATAATTTCATCAAAGTTTCTATGTGATCTTCTCCACACCGAGTTTTTGCAATCATGTCATCAACGTAGATCTCAATTTCATTATGCATCATGTCATGGAACAACGTGACCATTGCCCGTTGGTAAGTTGCTCCAGCATTTTTTAGACCAAAGGGCATCACCTTGTAGTGAAATGTCCCCCATGGAGTGGTAAATGCTGTCTTCAACTTATCATCATCGTTCATCAAGATCTGATTATAACCTGAGAAGCTATCCATGAAGGAAAATAGTTCGAACCCGGCTGTGCTATCCACAAGCACATCAATGTGTGAGAGTGGAAAATCATCTTTAGGGCTAGCTTTGTTCAGATCTCGGTAGTCAACACAAACTCGAACCCATCCATCTTTCTTTAACACTGGGACTATATTAGCGACCCATTCTAAGTATTGGGTAGTCTCAATAAATCCTATGTCAAGAAGCTTCATGATCTCTTCTTTGATCTTCTTTGCTAGTTCTAGCTTAGCTCTCCGCGGCCTTTGCTTCACGGGCTCAACTGAAGGATTAGTCGGTAGACAATGTTCGACGATCGATCAATCGAGACTCGGCATGTCAGTATAAGACCAGGCAAAGATGTCTTGATAATCATTCAACAATTGAGTCAAGCGTTTGGCCACATCTTTAGGGAGACATGTCCCAATTTTCACCTCTCTAGGATTCTCAATGTCGCCAAGATTGATCACTACGGTTTCTTCAACAATTAGAGGCTTGGATTTCTCATGAATTTCCAAGTTTCGTTGTATTTCTTCATCATTCAGATTAGAATCGTTTGAGTCATTGGATTGACTTACATCACATATATGAAGATCCATGATTCCCGACCCTTCGCATGCCTCAAGATTAGTCCTGAAACATAAAAGAAAGGGATCAAAAAGAAAAAACAGGGCTTAACTACATGCAATTTTCAAAAATTGATCATTGCTTAAATTCATTTTTCTTTCAAAAACCTCAAGGCGAGAATTTTTGAGAAACTCAACCCTCAGTTCTTACCGTAGATGACAAATTTTTTCAATCGTTGGTTATCGTCATCGGGTTGGTTTGGGATACTTCAACAAGATTCAAAATAATAAAAACTTTTGTAATTTTATTGATATTGAATCAATGAATTACATCTTATTGGATTGAAAAACCTAAGTGTAACATGAATTAGAATGAAAACCGAAAACAATAAAGATTCCCACGCAGGGGAGATACGAAAACTGGAAATAATTATTGTTGAGGGTCAACGCCCATCCCTTCAAGTGGTCCTTTAGTGATTGCACCAATGGAGGTCTCAGCAAACCAACCAGCGAGGTAGGGTATACCATCATTAAAGTCAAAGTCCACCACCCTCGACTCCGGCTTCTTGAAAATACATGGTGGCTGGTCATCCTCAGAATCATCAGACTAACTGACCAAAATTGCTTTACCATGCTTTTTGGGCGAGTCAGTTAGGGCTGGTGGTGACTTAGAAAAGATATGCCCGAGATCATCCTCAGTAGGGTTCGGCTTTAAATGCTAATGTTCCCCCACTACTCCAGTTGAGCGAAAGATGTGGTCAATAGGAGGTGGTAAGGGACTTTGACCTACTCCTCTTTGGCCTCTGTAACAACCGAGGTCTTGTTCGTGGCTTCCCGGCTCATGATATCCCAAACCAGCCTTGTGGGATTGTCCATTTGTCTCAATCGGGGCACGAATGCCTTGACCTTCCTTCCCAAGACCCTGACCTGGCTCAAAACCATTACCGACCATGACCTTGGCTACCATGATAGCTGCATTAGAAACCTCTGGAGCCGGCAACGGCATATCAGAGGAAGCTTGAACAACTTGAACTATCTCAAATGAATGATAGCTATCTTCCTTAACATGATTGGGATCTATGTACGGGACCGATGTCGCGTTGAAGATTCGGTGATCTTCCTCTCCATAAATTGTAACCAACTTTGCCTCAGCGACAAACTTGATCTTCTGATGCAAACTGGAAGGCACTGAACCTGCATTGTGGATCCATAGCCGCCCTAACAAAAAATTGAAAGCTGAAGGGATATCCAGCACTTGAAAAAGAATATCGAACACCGAAGGTCCGATTTGCAGCTCTAAGTTAATCTGACCTATCACATCCTTCTTTGCTCCATCAAAGGCTCGAACAGAAGCCTTGGCTGCTTGCATGGTAGATGGCTTAATGCCTAGCTTTTTTAAAGTAGCCAACGGGCATAAATTCAAAGCTGACCCGTTATCAACAAGCACCCTAGCCACGTGAGTCTCCTTGTACTTCACTGATATATAAAGCGCTTTATTATGACCACGTCCTTCAACTGGGATTTCCTCATTAGAAAACGCTACTTGATCCTTGAAGAGGATCGTCCCGACAAACCCCTCTAGCTTATCTTCTTCAATATTTTCGGGCACATGAACCTCACTCAAAACCTTTATCAGAGCACCCCGATGCTTCTCTGATGTCTGAAGAAGTTCCAACAACGAGACTTGTGCAAGCAACTTTCTCAACTGATTAACCACGCTATATTCACTAGCCTTGATCACAGCTAAGAATTCCTTCGCTTCTTTCTCGGCCACTGGCTTGACAGGTGGATTATCAGCATAAGTTCGCCCCGATCTTGTTATCAAATCAACATTGTATGACCATGGAACCATCTTGTCACTTTCATAAGCGTAGGGCTGAGGTGATGCCAGCACCAATACTTCATAAGCATTGGGTATAACGATCCCGAGGTCATCATCAGAGGCATCTTCAAGAGAGGGCATGTCAATTAGCTCAGGATCCAACTTAATTTGTTCATCGGTTAGCATTGCGAGTTCTTCATTCCAGTCAATGATGACCTGAGATATAGTAGCCACTACCCCGAATTCAGCAACCATCCCAATCATTCCCTCTCTTGCCAACTCATCCACCTTCTTTTCTATTTCGCCGAATGATACCACTTCACCGGTCGAAACATAACCAGCTCGGACTAAAGCGTCGAACATATCTTCAAAAGGGACCTTAAAGTCTTGAACTCGCTCGACCGCCGGGCCAAGGACAACATTTGCGCTGCTCGAATGATCAAGAAGTGGATTGTTCTGCACATTGGGCTTACCGGCTGGCTGTAGTGCAAACGCTCCAGTCTCGAGTAGATCTTGTACTCGATGTTTGAGTACTTGGCAGTCGTCTGCCGAATGTCCCACCTCACCTCTATGGTAATCGCATTTCTTCGACGGATCGTATCGTGCAAAGCCGGCAGCGTTAGATCTTTATGGCTCCGAACTCAGCAAATTCTTCTTCCTTAGCACTGCTAGTACCTGAGATAACGTTCCAGGAAGTGGAGTAAATTGGCGAGCTTTGCACTGCAGGCGTGGGTCCTGCCGGCCTTGTTGTCCATAAGAGGTCGGCTACTTGGTGGTAAATTGTAGTTTCGGGGCCTGAGCTGGCATCTTCTGTACATAAGTCATGTTGACTTCAGGGGCATGCTCTTTGTCTTTCTTACTTATAAATCTCTCGCCTGATGAACCCGACTCACTGTACCATCCTTTCTTGAGCCCAGATTCAATCTCCTCACCCATGGCTATCAGCTGGCTAAAAGATTGGACGGCCGTCACTAACATTCGTGAATGAACCGGCTGTGGTAGAGTGGACACGAACAACTTCATTAAGTCACGTTCTGAGGGTTCAGGCATGATTTGTCCCGCCATGTTTCTCCAGCGAGTGGCATACTCCTTTAGAGTTTCGCCCTTTTTCTGCTCAGCTCTTTCCAGGTCTTCCCTTGTAATAGTGACATCGAGATTGAACTTGAAGTGTTTGACGAAGAGGTTTGCCACTTCTTCCCAGGAGTCTTTCCGGTTGATCTGGTGGTTGGTATACCACCTCATTGCAGCATCCTTCAAGCTTGCTTGAAAGGTTTGAATCATTAAAGGTCCATTAGAAACATATCTGTTCATGAGCCCCTGGTACATCTCGATGTGCTGAATTGGGTTTGAGGTGCCATAATACTTCTCGAAGGCTGGCATCTTGAATTTATCGGGCACTTGGACCCGAGTAAAAACAGACAAATCAACAGGTGGAAAACTTTGAATTCCCTCCACTTCACGTAATCTCTGGTCGAGCTTAACCAGCAATTTAGCATTTTCATCATTGGGGGGTGGATGACGAACATCGGCCGCCGGAGACGCACTTGTGTCAGTCAAAATGATATCGTCCAGTTGAAAGGTTGGATTAGTATTTATTGTAGGAGCTTTGTCGAGGCGGAGGCCTTGACGAGTTGGAGGCGGAATCTCCGATTAAGAGACAGCATTGATCTACTGTTGCTTGGCCATGAGATCACTCATCATTTTGGACATGGCAGCCGTGATCTGCTCATTGATTGTATTCATGTGTTCTTTCAGCTTTTCGTCAATTATGGCTGCAATCTCAGCTTGATTGGCCATCCTTCTTTTGGTCACCGATCGAGTATTATGAGGATGAGGGGGATCCGTGGCAAATTACCTACAAAAGTAACGCTTGAATGAATACAACAAGTAAGGATAACGAGTCGGTCCATGACATCCCTTAGATTCTCAAGATGAAATTTCTTTCGAAAGACCAATTCGTCCAGTAAATCCCGAAATTCCAAATTGCTTCATTCAATAAAAACTTGGACTAATTCCAAAATTTACAAATTATAGCTTAACGTTTTTCATTGAATTGCTCAGAATGGAAAATGTCTCAAAAGAATTCTTATAAAAATCGTTCAGAAACGATGGCCATTTCCAAAAAACGTTAATAGCAAGCTAACATTTCCTCTTAAAAAAAAGAAAAACTCCCTAAACCAAATAAGAAATCATATGGTCTTCCTCTTTTTAGACGAATGGGCCTTCAAGACACGCCGTAATCGTGCATTCTCTTCAGCCAGAGCATTTGCCTTATCTTGGGCCTTCATCGCATTTTCTTCGCTGATTTTGATTTGAGTTTGAAGGGTATGTCGTACTGTCACGACCAAGATCTTCGGGAGTATCTCAGCAGGGATGGTATGATACTGAACATACCGGTCCGTGGCAAAGTGACGCTTCATTCTTCCAGTGAGCTCATCTGCGGGCCAAATCAGCTTCTGAGTGAAACAATTCTGCCAAGCCTCAGAATGATGCCTAAGCTCGACTCTGTAGGACTCGTCTTTCTCGAACTTGACTTGAAATTCATTGGGCTTGAGTGGAGGTGGGACATCCTGCAGAACTCGGAATTGACGTGTAACCCGAAGAGGCTGATAGCGGGTTGCCCCATAAATGCCCATAAAAGGTACGGGCTTCTGATCGCCATGGTATAGTCGAGCCTCGACCTCCCGAAACCACACAGCTTGCCAAAGGAAAATCTTAGAGTTTGGATCCTTGAACAGATGGACCCATTGCGTATAGTGCAAACTCTTAGTTTGATCTTGTATTTGTTTGAACCTTAAAATAGGGTTATTAGTCATGCCCATTTCAAATACAATCATATCTTCCCCAAATTGAGAAAGGTGTGAGAAAAGCCAGATTTGTTAAAGGTCAATCGGGGCTCGAAAAGTTCTATCTTTCCCTTTCTTAAATCGTGTCAGAGATATGAAAGTCTCTACTAGAATTGTGTTTATAAAATTAACTCCGCCACATATTAGTTTTACCGTCCAAGCTATGACAGGATCAATAGCATTTTGACGGAATGGAAAAATGATGAGTCCAAAAAAAGCTAAGATAAAAATTTTAGATCTCATGAGGATAGAGTTATTTTCGAAACATTCAATAAGAAAAGATAATGGGCATGCTTGACAATTACCCCTTAGCACTTTTTCAATTTCCTTTTTAGTCAAATTCAAAAATTCAGCAAGCACTACCACAAGATCTACCTTAATGGGTGGTTCGACTATATCCAACACAATCGATTTTCCAATGGCAATACTGTATTCTTCCAGAGTCGGTGTGAGCTCAAACTTACCTCCCAACACAAATGTGGTTGTCTCGGAGCACTAAAAATGAGCGAATGCCTGCATGATCCCGCTCTGAACATCTATGTCTAGGATTGGCAGCATGAATCCAATGCGTTTGAGAACGTACTGTTGACCATCTGGCTTCAACTGGCTCCATAACTTCTTAAGCTCCGGCTTCGAAGTAGGCACTAAACGGATATCGAGGCGACCCATTCTTATATAGACCACGTGCCAAATAACTCAACCTAAATCATGGACCGACTCAAAATAAGATAAAGAAAACCAAAGATAAAGCTCGAGAAATTACCATCTTCAGGGAGAAAATGTCAATCACAGAGACATGCACATGAATTGTGAGTTTAAATCTTAATCTATCTATCCTAATGGCTTTTGCAAAGTGAAATGATGAACGGAACGACGCATCGCAGCCTCGCGTACAATCATCATGACTAGTCGCAGCCTCGCATACAATAGTCAAGACTAGTTGGGTCCAATCACTTCGGCTTGGTTCGGTCGACAAGGGCAACCCCCATGCGTTGTAGCCTCACGTGCATGAGGACGACCCTTGAGCCATTTTTTTGGAAAAATTTTCGGGATTTAAATGGGATACCTTTAGCGAAGCCTTACCGCCAAGGTTAAAGTACCACCTAAATACCATTTTAAAACTATGAGTGTGATCCAAGTCCGGTCACAGGTTGTGTGTGGTGTAGTGCAAATACTGTAAATCATGCACAACAATTATATGCAACCACCACTTCAATAGTATGAAAATTAAACCAAATTGCACTCCACCAAACCTGCAAAACAAAGGGTTAGCCAATCACTACTCCCCTTATAACTCCCATCCTGCAAAAACATTTAACACCTAAGAATGAGAATTCAATTAAATTTTGCCAAATCGAGTGATTTTTGTTTGAAAATTTTTTTTGGCCTAAGTCCTCCTTAAATTTTCAAAAAAAATTCAAGTTGTCCCCAGCGGAGTCGCCAAGCTATCGCGACTTAAAAAAATTGAGTTTTCGATTTTAGGCTAATGGATTACTAGATCAATTAAATTAACTAATCTAGCTCGAGTTCTCCCAAACTCTACCAATTCGCAACTTAGGTCCAATTATGAGCATGTAAATATTTTCAATGGGAGTCGCCACTAATCATTTAAGGTAGGTTGATTAGAAACCTAAATAAAATAGCAGGAGTACTATTTTATTTCTACGAACCAGAAATTATGAATTCGGAGACTTTGTTACACTAGATTCCCTAACGCCCTTTCGGTACCAATTTCAAGAAAAATATTCAATTTGACAATTTTGATAAATCCTAACTTAGAGTTTAAAGGTGCAGAAATTTTTATTTTCACTTATTTAAATGAAAGCTAACCTATATGTAATGACGTGCAAAAATTGACATGCGATTAATGCAACCTAACATGAAAATTATATGTCATGCGATGGCGTAACCTACTTCTAATGACGGGCCTATTATTTTGTATTTTTTTAATGAAATTCGGGATTAAAAATGCCAATTATTTAAACACGCAATTTTAAACTAAAGAAATTAACCTATTCTAAAGTGATCTTTTGGTATTTTTTTTTAAAAATCAAAATTCGAAATTAAAATCAAGTAAAAAAAAATATAACCGCTAAATCTTTTGAATTAAGTTTCGATCTGAAACCTGACAGATCGATTCTAAAATTCAAAATACCCGCTATGGAAATAACTCTATCTAAAGCCTGATAGATAGATTTATTTCCACGTGTGCGGTTGCGGATTAGGAAATTTTCCTAATTGATCACATCTTGAAAAATTCTCGATATCTTAAATATCTTGGATATATTCAAAAGATTTTGAAAATTCTATATTCTATCCAAATTTGAGAAGTAATAGATATCCAAGATTTCAAAAGAAATAAAATCCTAATTAGAATAATGCTTATTATTCAAATATGCAAAATTAGATATCAATAAGCACAAAATAGGCAACAAAATATTCAAATCAAATTGGGATAAGATAATTACCTGATTTGCAGATTTATTTCTTAATTTGAATTTGCAGCGGATCGGAATGGTGACCGATGATGTGTCGGGAGAGGCGGCGCGACGTCGAGAACGGCAGCGTCGGGATGGTGGTCTATGGCTAGTCGAGCGGTAGTGAAGATTGGGATATGCCCGGGAAGATGTGTGGCGTGAGCGGATTGAATCTCTCCACTAAAGCTTTTCAACGTATGCCTCCAAATGTCCTCTTCACGGCCAAGTGTCTCCTTGTCTGTGTTTTGTGCGTCTACTTGGCCAATGGAATTCTGTGCAAGTGCTTTGATGGCCAAGAGCTCCCTAATTTTTCTTTCCGTGAGGATTCCTCCTTCGTGTAATGCTGTCTTGGAGAAATCAACACCACTTCTCTGTCTCTTTCAACGTGTGTGGCTATCTATGTAATGAGACGTTAAAAAACAAAACACCGGAATATATAGCAAAACTAGCTGAGATCAACAGAGAGTATTCGGATTAACGACAGTGCTTGTTCGGCATTAGAAAGAGCTTGGACAGTAACGACCAGAGCGATAGATGACGATGGGAGGTCGTTGGCTTGGACAATGCCGTAGGGAAACAACTCTCTATCCCCTCTTTCTCTCTCTCTCGATGGTGGCCGTGTATTCAATGTGAGCGCCTCCACTCTCTTTTCTCACGTGTTTCACTCTTGCAAATTATTTTCTGAAAATTCTGAAACCCCCATAAGCATGTATTTATAATGAAAACCTAGGTCAATTAGCCGGGCTTTTTAGTTCTAACGGGCTTAGGTTTAGGCTTTAATTTAATTCTAAGTGGGCTGAATTAATTTAGGCTTTTCTTTAATTAAGCATAATGGGCTAATTTAAGCTCAAATTAAAACAACCAAGCTTTTTTGCGTGTGATTTTCGGCCCATGCTTTCCGAGTGAGCCAAGTCTCGTTCGATGCCCGAGCTCAATTCACGTGATGAATTTTAAGCTCACTTGTCACCGCCAATCCGATGCGGAATGCAATTAATGTAAATGAACTTAAACTATATGTTATGCAATTTTAATATTTTTGTTCAAGGGTTAAAATTTAATCCTTAATTTTCTATGCAATTAACTACTAAATGATGTGCTAAAATTTAGGTGTCAACAGAAATTGATTATGTTGTCTGGTGATCGCATGTTAGACTTGTCTGGGTACGAATTGGCCTACGTGGGGTATAGGGGGTTACTTATTGAGACTTGTTCTCACGGTTATTATATAACCACTTTCAGATCCGTGACCATGATCGATTTGGAGATGCCGCCAGAGTACCACAGGGATTGAAGAATAGGTTAATTTGCCATGTCTTTTGAGTACTTTTTTGTAGAGGAGATAAGCTTGTCGACCACCGTCCCCTTTGAAAAGCGTGGTTGGGATTTGGTAGCCCAATTTATTGTCCTGTAATAGTGACTATCTTATTAAGTTATGTAATTATTGTTTTGTGCTATCCCTTTGTCATGTTTCGTTGTCCGGGTTGTTTCTGTTTGCTTTCGCGTGTGTTAAATCTCTGATGTCTGGGTTGGGTCGGCGACGTACCTGGGACGCCGCGTTCAATGATCGACCATCAAGGGATGATCGCGCGCTCGTAGGGTGTGGGGCGTGACACCTATCGACTCAGGAAGTTCTCGAATAGAAGTGCCATTAATCAGGAGCTCTCTCAAAGCATTCATCCCATCCATTTCCGCTAGCAACATGCTAAGTTTGGAGAAGAACTTCAAATTCAGGGTAGCCAAGAGCTTCAGATCAATAATTGAAGGATCTAAATGAACCAATCGAGAACATCGCTCAAGAATCAGTATCTCCAAGTTTGAGCAACAGGAGAAGCAGGGAGTAACTAATAAGTCCACACAACCTGTAAGATTCAAGACTTTCAAATGCTCCATCTGCAAACAACGGAAAAAGTTCAGATGGCTTAGAACTCTCAATGTACTTAAGGGATAACACGAACACAATAACAAATGAGCTATAGACCCACCTTAATTCTTTTCCAACCTCCCTAGGATTCTGTAACCATACTCCACGGAAGATCGAGAATAATCATGATGGATATTGGGTTATATGTATGGGCCGCCCATGTTGAGCTAACCCAACCCATGTTCAAATGGTGGTTACTTATAAATTCAAAATAAAAGATAAAAGATTATCTAATTAAAAAAGAAGGGAAGTGATAGCAGTCATTAATAAGATAACAAAAAGGAAGATTACGTTCATTCTTTCTACACTTCCTCTCTCTCAAGCAACGAAAAACCATGACTCCCAAGAAAGATCTCTCTCAAGGTTGCTGCAAGAGGGCACTTAATCTGTGGACATCAAGGTATGTTCTTAATTGTAATGTATCAGCTTTTGATCAGTGATAGAACATCATTCTTGGGCATATATTCGATGATAGAACGTCGTTTCTTGGGCATGTATTGCACGTGGAATACATTTCTCGTGTTTAGAATTCAAAATTCGTTTTTTCTAAAAGTGAATTACAGCAGGTTCTCAGTTTTTCTAAATGAATGCTGGTCGCATCTCGACGGCACCCTTGCCATTGAAGCTATCGAATATTCAATAAGGCGTCTGCAAATTGTCCACCAATATTGGCACGGCCCAAGCTAAGAAATGTCGTGTTCGACAAGATCTCCAATCCAAGCCTGCCTCTTCATTGTTAAGGTGTTATGTTCCCTGCATGATGAACCACAAAAGTGAAGTAGATAAATATGTGGAAGTAAAAGAAAATAAAAAAAAAAGTATTAAGGCCTAAATGCTACCTTTTTCCCCGACAAAATTTTTTCCCACTGTTCGTGTCTTGGGCTATGGCAGCAACATACAATCCAACACCTGTGCCAGGATAATGGAAACCTCTGCGGATAATCTCCCTGGCAAGGCACTTTGGCATGCTGTGCATGCCTATTTTATTTTCCTCCATTTGTATCAGGGACATATGACAAAGGACCTCGATTTCATCATGAGGACGATCATAATGATGCCACATATACGAGGCAATCCGACAATCCACATCCGGGGTAAAACATGCAATATCAAGATACATCCACTTTTGGTTTTCATCTAATGCTCTGAGTCTTCTGTAATCGTCCTGAAATTGTTGTATGAGATCTTCGAATTTAATCCATTCTTCTAGTCCTTTACCGTGCAAAAAAGAACCAAAAACTTTGAGAAGTAGTTAAGTCCCCTCACAGCCTCCACTATTTTGATTGCAATTTCAACATAAGAAATTCGTTCGACACTCTTTCCGATTGCACAGTCCCAGAAAAAGTTGAAAGCTAGATTATCATCTATCGGATTAACATCATAAGTATGAGCCAACCCTCAAGCAACAAACCCTTAAAGAATGCTTCTTTCTTTTGAGGTGACAACTATTCTACTTCCAGAACCATACCAATCAAGCTTAGCTCCTATGAACTGCTTGAGGAGGGAACCCTTTTCCACATCATCCAGAACAATAAGAACTTTCATATTCCTAAATATTTTTTTTAGAATTTGGACTCCTTTGAAAGCAGAAGCAACCTCATACTCTCTTTTCAAAATGTCAAAGATCAACTTGGTTTGAAGACACTACCAGGTTGCTGCATCGTTTCTTCAATTTCCATCAGAAAACTACAAGCGTCAAAGAGAAGGTATATTTGGTCATATGCAATATTGGCAAGAGCAATCTTTCCAATGCCATCTCTCCCATGGATTCTAACAATTCTTACGTCGTTTACTTCCAGTTTCAATAATTTCATTATTTCCGATATTTGACTGTCCTGAAGCTCCTGTAAAGGTACTTAAAGTTTGGGAGAATGATAGCTGGTAGAGAGGGGAAGAGAAGTGAAGAAGTATACCGAGGTACTGAAAGTTCCAGATGATATTGCCATTCTCTGAAACATGTGCTTTGAATGTGCCTGCAAATCAATCACATGTAGCCGCTCCTCACACACGAGGTTGACTTTGTACCTTCGAGACGTGCTAAGACTTGGATGGATGGAGAGGACCAAAGCCAAAGGAAGGTGTTCTTTTGCGTGTGTGTCCTTGAACGAGGTTCGGACCATCTAGAAACACGTACTACTGGACTTGAAGCGTCTTGATGGAGTCAAATCTGATCCATTACATGCCATTAGTTTAAAGCTTCGTGAAATACATACGCATGAATTCGGTTGGTATGTAATTTTGCTTAACCTAGCCATCCATTTCGTTACGATGGAAGCCGAACCTCCACGCAAAGCTACCGTTGCTATAACCAAACAACAAAGAAATGAATTTTAGTTAAGATTTCAAAAGAATGAGTAGTTTAATGAAAATAGTGACAGCATGAGATGTCCTGATTGCAATGTGGATGGTCCATCTTTGACCGTACTGGGGAGGTGGACTTTATCATATGCTTAAAAACTGATTGAAGATATCATCTGACTGTTACGCCCAAAAGATAAAATGAAAGTCATTCGATAGTGAAAAACCATTGAAGGATTTACATTGTGACTTATCATATTTAGATCAATATTGAGATGTCGAATGAGATTCTTATAATTTCCTGACGAATTATCAAGGTATATGTTGAATGAACTAAGATGATATTTTCTCCGGCATCAAATTTAGTGCAACCAAATTGAAGGAAATGTACGACCAAAAAAAAGGTGAAGGAAATGAAATTAATGAATCACCTACTCATTCTTTTGAGGCATATGGATTAGGGTGAGCGGTTTTAAGTTCCTTACAAATTTCACTTGAAACTTGGAACCTACTCTTGAGTACAGGTTTCTCATTTTTTAGAACTTAGAACCTACTCATCAAAACTTGAAATCTAGAACCTGCCCTGTCACAGGTTCCAAGGTCAGTTCCAAGGTTCAACATATTTTTTTTTTTGTTTCATTTTTAGTTAAATGAAACAAAAATGAACACAACAATACCGAATAAGCTTATCATTCACCAAAGAGAATACAAAAAACTAGTTTTCCTATCATTACTATTCAAATAAATACAATTAAAATGAGAAGTCATTATCGATATGCAACAGAATTCACAAGTGATTAGTATATCAATCAAGACAATTTCCATATCCAAGACCACAAACAAAACAGGAAGCAGGAAAAAGGAAAGAAAGATGAGCTTTTGGTCCTCAAAGATCCATGAAAATTTGTTCCAAATTCTAACCACCTAAAATCAAAAGAAACAACAATCATAGTTGAGAACTTAATAATAGTTTTAAATTTAAAATTGAAGTGTCACGTATTGATTATTTGTAACTGCAGCTACAACTTTTTATTTTCATCCATTGTAGCCATGGTTCTAACTATGCAACCATCAAGCTTAAGATATTTCTTGAAAGAGTTAATGACAAAAACAATCGACCTCACTAAAGAACAAAAACTTGGCATAGATACATGACAATGAATACCCAAACATAACAAGTTAAGCAAAGCAATGATCATGCAAATTGTGGGTACTCCACAACCACAATATATCAAAGGTCTAAATAAACTTTTGGAAATGTTCAAAATGACAAGTTAAGCAAAGTAATGAGCATGCGGATGGAGATGAGAATTTGAGAGCCATGAAGTGAGAAGTGAGGAGTAGTAAGAAAATTAAGGATTTTAGATTTAGGGTTCCCGGTTCCATTTCTCGTTCTTGGTTCCGGTTCCCGTTTTCGAGTCCTGGTTCCGATTCTTGATTTCGGTTCTTGGTGGTTCCCATAGGAATTGGGAACCAAATCGGAATCGGCAATTCCCAAAAAAATGGAACCGGGAATCGGAACCTCCCTCCCTATAACCGGGAATCGAATTGGACCCATTGGTCATGTTCTCCGATTCCTGGTTCTATCCTGGATTCATGCTCACTCCTTATTTGGATGGAATGATTCCATCATGGAAATTATGATTTTCTGAGGGTAACTGATTCGATAAATAATTGAGGACAAAAAACCAGTCAAATCATTAATCACAATGCAAACTATGATTTTCTTTTCTTTTGTTTCTCTCTTTTTTCTTTTCTTTTCTTTTTTTTGGCCAGAGTGCAAACGACAATATTTGGTTGCCATATAATAACATAGGAAAACTCCATTTCCTCAATCAAGGTAAATCCACTGGCATTTGCTCTTATGGAAATTGTAACTAATTTACCTTAAATTCTTTTCTTCCACCAAATCAATTACCTTAATCCCGAACAAAGTTCAACGCTGATTGTGTTCATTCTTAAAAAAATATTTAAACGAAAATTTTTTTATACTTACCAACATTTATTAAAACTTACTAGCACAAAAAAAAAAGAATTCTTATTTTTTAATAGAGAAAGATATAGTTCTGCAATTTCTTTTGAATCACATGCACAATATGTGATTGGATCTATACGACACCCTGCACATCAGATCTAAAAACCGTAGTTTAGATACAAAAAGCATGCACAAATATCATTGTCCTATCCCAATTAAATACAACTGTGTGCCCCATGCTTTGGCTTTTTAATTCAGTACGGACAACAAAAATATATATCAATTTATGTCTTTCGTGATTAAAAAAAAGTCTAATTGATCATTTGAAACATGTTTTTGAGAATCTCATTAGTCATTACCAGATGCACTTTCTTACAAGCTCCATCCAAAACCATCCCTTTATCTTCCAACACTCAAGCAGTCAATCTCAACCTATATATATATATATATAGCTCCCACTTCCATGGCCTTTTCAACTCTTCACACTGACTTCAGTAACCAAATCATCACCTCAATCTCCCACGTTCAGTGATCTCAAAGCTACAAATTCTAGACCAAAAACAAAAATGCTTCAGGAAATCATCCATCCCTTTGAGACCGATTGATTCGATGTTTTGAAATCCATTTGTGAGCATCTACTTGAAGATGATGATGATAGTGTCAACGGAACATTTTATGCACCAACTCCTGCAAACGTGTACTCAAGGAGTTCAAGCTTCAGCAATCTTTTACTGATGGAGAGTTGGAGCGAACTGCCCCTAAAAGTCGACGACTCAGAGGACATGTTGGCGTACGACTCTATGTGCGTCGTGCTCAATTCCGGGTGGACAATGCCCTTGGTTTCGAATCAAGAACTTGATTTTGAAGTGATGGCCATTGATTATGACAGCATTGGTCTGGCTTCGAATCAAGGACTTGATTTCGAAGTGATGACCGTAGATTATAACAGCATTGGTTCGGCAATGTAGAAGAAACTGGAGATGGTGGAATAGGAGGCACAAGCATCGGTCGAGAAGACACCTTATAAAGGAGTAAGGAGGCGGCCGTGGGGAAAATAAGCGGCAGAGATAAGGGATCCCAAGAAGAACGGGACGAGGATTTGGCTGGGAACTTACAAGACACCCGAGGACGCGGCATTGGCCTATGACCGTGCAGCTTTTAAGATGAGGGGTCCAAGGCCAAGGTCAACTTCCCTCACCTCGTCGGCACCGCCGAGTACGAGCCTGTCAGGGTCAGCCGCAAGCGTTTGTCTGCCGAGCCTAGCTCGCCATCCACGTCCAGGATGATGGTTTGGTGACGAGGACGTATTGGAGAGAGAGAGGTCAATGTGGATGCTGAGGTGGATTTTGGAACTCAAAACCCCTTTCCCATATTGGATATGGGTTTTTGGAGTAGCGATGAACAATTTGAACTTTGATCATGCAAACTGCAAAGACATTGTTTTGATCATTGAGAAGTCAATCAGGCAATTTATGTTGTAGAATCTATCAATTTAGTGTTTTGACTTCATTTCGTTTGGAGTTTGTCAGAAATAACCAAAAAGCGTACTCTATCCCCAACTCCGCACTAGTTTTCTACTCATGAAAAGAGGAGAAAAAACGCCTTCAAGTCGTATAGAAAGTGACTAACAAAAGTTAAAAAGTTATTAACCACAGTGGTTACAATTAGCATTTGGTTTCTTGTGAGTCTTACTTGATCTACCAGCTACGGTTGTATCCAACAACGGTTAAGATTGAAGATACAATTTTTTGTTATTCTCAAATAACATTTTATGATTTTTAGTACTCAGAATTACGTACTCAACTTTCATATGACATTAGAGGAAATATATGAAGCTCGATTCGTTATATCGTTCATTTGGTCATTCTTTTATGACTTCTTTATATTTTAAGTGTTGAGTTCTTACAAACACTTTCGTCCCCAAGCGCTGAATTTGCTTAATTCAGAGTTTCGTCATTTGTATATTAATTTTTCACATTTTCTTCTTAGGTTTTTGTATGGCTCGATGAGTTGTTTGCTCAAGCAAAGCAAAGGTTGAGCAACAAATTAACAACATGAATTGCTCAAAACAAATTTCCCAATAAGCATTGATTTTATAGAGAGATTGTTAGGTATTTTCACGCGACCATTTACTGAGCCACGCAAATCATGTGTGCATGCGGTAGGCAGTTACCTCGTGTTCCAAGAGAACCTAAAGACTTTTTTCTCGAGAAAAACCTCTTGCTCTTATAATTGCTTTAAGACAAAACTTTATTGTCTCATGTCAATTCAAACAAAGTTAAAGGATTAATCAAGAGTATATAATTTTTTCCAATTAAAAAGCGGAACCAAACCCTTGACATTTTACAAGTAGGAGTGCTCAACTTACATAAAAAAGGTAAAAACCATGGGTTTATATATCATGTTCATTATGAAGACATAATCGTAAGGACAAAAGAATGTTACATTGTGTAGTTTGAGTTGTTTATACTTATCAAGGAAACAATATTATTTAGAATTTTAGAATATACTTGGCTCAATTTTTCTTGCAGAAATTATATATTAATTTTTTTCAAGCAAGCATTTTCAAAAACAATGAATCAATTTCGGCTGGACTTTTCAAATGAGGTAGACCTCCTTTTTTTCTTTTATCATTTTGGTACTTAAAGATCCTTAAACATGCTTTTTGAACAATATACCTGATTAAAGTGCACTACGACAAGATCCTTAGACATACATACCCCGGTGCCTAGACTTGGGATATCAAAGGTCGGGCTTAGGACACGCATTCGAGGCCCCGAGGCTAGGACCTGATATGGGAACCGAGGAACCTGGAGTCGAACCTAAGATCTTGACGCCAAACTTGCGACCTTAGAGACTTGACGAAGGACAGCGACCCCTTATGAGATCCACACTATTGGAGATTGAGCTGGGTGTCAAAATCCAGAACCTGGCCACAGCGTCATAGGTCACCCACTTAGGATTCCGGGTTCGATCACTGTGGTCCAAGTCTTGGGCTATCCGACCAAAAAAATAAAAAGTCTTGGGCCTAGGTCTGGAGGCTTGCCCCCTACGTCTCAACATGTAGGGGTCGTGGTCCTAGGTCGATACTTAGTTCTCGTGTCCAAAGTGTTGAGGTCTTGTGTTCGGGCACCAAGGTTTGTATCCTAGCTTGTAGGCTGTGATTCGAACTCTCGGGGGTCCTAATTTTGGTCCTAGAGTCTTGGATCTGACCACTAGGGTGCTAGGTGTACTGCTCCAGGTTCAGGGTATGGACCTGGAGGTGAAGGCCGACGTCTCCGGTTTGGGCTCCAGATTCTTAGGTCTTGGGTTCAGATGATGGGTATACTCATGGCAACAGTGGAGAGATCTAATTAGAATTTGAAAATTTGAATTTGAATTTGAATTTTAAGAAGTGTAAATCACTTTTTAAAAATTTATGGATATATATATATAATTTTTGTCAATCATAAAATTTTTTTTTCTTGAATCTTTTTCAAGTGATTCCAAAGGATGATATGGAGAATAATTATTTGTTGATGTCCAATTTTTCGGGTGAAACAAACCAAAATTGTAAACTATAACAAAAAGGTGGCAACTGTGTGAAAGTGTTGGTAGGTTACACCAACAATTTATCATGGATAAAGTTGCCGGTGTTTGACCCAAAAAAAAAAAAGTCGTCGGTCATTTTCTTTTATCAAATATTTTTCTAACACTGACTCACACTTAATATAAATTTACTAGCAAAAAAACTCTGTATCTTACAAAACAATCCATGCAATTTTCTTTATATCACTTGCGTATGTGATTGGATCTGTACTGCACCCCCATATCAGATCTAAAAGCCTTAAATTTGAACACAAAAGCATGCACCGACATTTGTTGTCCTTGCCCAATATACAAAACGGAAATTGCCCCATGCTCTGGCTTTTTAGTTCAGAACGGGTAATAAAAAAGTATAACAATTTATGTCTCTCGTGATTAAAAAAGTCGTAATTGAGCATTTGAAACATGTGTTAAGCATCTTATGATTCATATCACGAAAAATTTTGGTCCAAAATGGACTTTCTCAGAAGCTCCATCCAAAATGCATTGGAGCTAAGAATTAATTTTAGCCAGAAACGGAAAGGATTGTGATTGAAAATTTTGACTTTCACAAATTTTGGAGGGATTGTGCATAAACCCAGCCCTCAAAGAGATTTCATTATAGGGCTAGTTTTGATGTGCTTCTACATGCCCTCAAAATATAAATTTTTTTCATGAACTTGCAATATATTGAAAGGAACGAATTACATTATTGAAAACAGGAAATCGAAATCCGAGAAAGTAGGAAGACTACTTTGCAGAGGAGTATGCAAATAATTAAATGTGCACCTATTCTGGGCAATTCGAACTCATCCTATCTTCCAGTTCCTCGTCAATATTCGAACTCATCCTATATTCCAGTTCCTCGTCAATGGCAAAGATAGTATCACCGGTTTTTTGGACATTTTTATCACCTTCAGCTTTGCCGCTCGGATTGACATTTGGGGGCTTTACCCCGTTCAATGCATCTTCTAGTCTCGTGAGGTACTTATCCATGCGATGTGACAGGTCTTCCATTCTGTTGCCCAGCTCGTCCATTTGACGTCGAAGTTGTGCCATCTCGGCTCTCTTATCTTCGGGCACCAACATCCTGATCCTTTCTTCCTTGAGTGTCATTTTACTTTGAACAAAAAGACGAAAATGAGTGTAATTACAAAGAAGAAGGGAATTGGGAGCTTCGGTGATACTCTCTATGAATGAAAACAAAGCAACCGGCTTATCTTCGGATCAAACAAGAATGCAGTCCTTTGCTGGGATTTCATTATAAGAGAAAGTATCTTGAAAAAGTATTCCGTGCCAATCAAAACAAATGCTGCCTTGTTTTGAAAATATTTGTACTTGTTTTTTGGTCGAAAAAATATGTGTGCTTGATCATGGAGGTAGAATGACACAAACACATGTGCATGTATATTTACATGTGAGGTTTAACACCTAAAGGTGGGATATTTAATAATCAAGACAGTAAATAAATTACTCAAAAGATTAAAGAACCTCAAATGCATGGGCAAGCAGGAATGGATCTGCATTCAACAGTCATTGAGACAGGGGATTTTGCAAGTTTAGACTTAGGAAACAAACATGTGATGACGAATGCATTTTATTAATGAAAATGTTGATGAATATGACTAATGCATGACCTATGCTATTTAGAGATAACTAAGATGTAATGTCAATTCATTCTTTTTGTGTTTTCTTGTTTATGAGATGAGCTCCCTAATTGCAATATGGACACGACTCAAATAATGCTATGATTATATGCACTAATGTAGCATGCATTGATGAACTAACATAAAGTCCCAAATGTCATGCGTGCTATGCTATAATGAATTAACTATATGCAACGATATGGGATCAATTCCTAAGGCTAACGACATGATATGCCATAGATGCTACGACATAAGATAGAACTAATTATGGACTAATCCTATGATGTAAGTTCTATGAAATGCTATTTTTTGTATTATTTTTTTATATTTCCAAAAACGGCAAATTATACTTATTAGGATCCTTTATATGAACTTTTGATATTTATTAAAAGAATATCGACTTGATGATGCAATGCTGACTCTTTTCATAGTTGTCTTTTTAATGATATGCAATATGAATGATGCATGAAATGCAATGACGTTACTCCAATCTTCACCACATAATTGTCAAGAATGTGATTTTCTAGATGACGTGCATTACGTGATATGAGACAAAATTAACCCTAAGTCAACATGCAATCTATACGAAACCCAAGTAACATTTTTTTATTTTTTCTCTTTTGCTTTCGACTAGTAAAAACCATGAACTACTCTAAATCTACATGCACTCCTAAGACTAAAATGCATTGCCCTTGATAACAAATTATGAACCTGCCCTAAACTCTAAATATGCATGAGACAATGACATGCAATGACAATGCGTCGAAATACATGTTATGATTAGAATTAGTCACATCATTGATTGGAGTTCGACCTTAATGTAAAGGTCCAAAAGGGAAGGGTCAAATCGTGATAGCCTTAGGTTCTATTAACTAATAACATGCATCTAAAGGCAATATACTAAAATGAATTTAGACAAACCTCGGCTTACCTTGAGCAAGGATTAACCTAAGACAATCAAAGCGAGGTAAGGTGCGGCCTCTTCTGGTGGGCACCGGCAAGAGAGTGTGGCTGGCGAAGCTATGGCAGCGGTTGTTCAATGCCGGGATTTGCAAAAGGGGCTCGCTGGGCAACTAGCGGCTCTTGAACGTAATGGCGAGGACGGATGTTTGCTGGAAACGCCACAGACAATCACCAATGGCGTTAAATGACCACAGGTGCAGAGCTGCTTCACCGAAAAACCTGAATGCTTGCAAGGAGGTCTAGCAGATCTGCTGGGATCACTGGCCGCGGCTGGATTCGCTGGACTTCTTGGCCGAGCTGCTGTGCTTGATAGTGAGGCTCGTCAGCGAGCTGATGGCGTGACGGTCGCTGCTCCTGGAAGTTGCGGCTGAGCACGGTGGAGCCGCCACGGAGCTGGCGTCGGCGTTGCTGGGCCGGTAGAAAGGAGCCTAGACGAGTTGGAATTGCTGGACGGAGTGGAACACCTTGAAAGACACGAGGGGACGTGCGCGAGAGTCTTGCCGTGGATGGTGTGTTCGGATGTAAACAATCGACGTGTGTCTCTCTCGCTCAATTGTGCGTCGATGATTGGTGCAAATGTCTTCTCTTCTTCAAGACCGAATGCTCTGTGGATGCCCTCGGATTCACCGGTTTATTATTGTTTTTATCAGAAGACGCTCACGGCACATCCACTTTCTGCTCAATTGAATAGCTCGCGTTTCTTTTTCGAGCGAATGAAGACGTATGTTGCTGAAGCGATATGGCTGGGTGTCTGCAACGAAAGATGATAGCGTCGGAGGATAGCCGGACCTCAAGTGGAGGGCCGCCAAGCAGGGACGCCCGATTGATGAGGCCGCGGGTGCAACAGTCGATGGAGGACTCGTGGTGGATGAGATGAACGACCGCGTCGGGGCAACGTCGAGGATCGAGAGGAGGATATGGTGGCGGCTTGTCTTGGCTTACGGACTGGTGGTGGCGGGCGGCGGAGTGTGGAGGAGAGCAACAGCGGATGAAGATGGTTGCTCTTTGAAATGATGCCAGTGGAACCTCCTCGGGGTCGTGCCGAATATAACCACAACTTTCCATTCAAACCTCCCTTAACAACCAGGAGATATCATCGCATTTGCATGAAAATCTCCCTAGCAGCCCGGATATCGCATTTGCTCAAATCCATTGGCTCAACCCCCTAATTGCCTCGTTCTCTTCTCAACCACTCACCGAAATCCAAGCCTTCATCCCATCTCCAAAATCTCTTCCATTTTGCCAGCCCATTGTCAGATCCCCACCGAATTGATCTCTTTAGCATTACCAAGTTCCACTGTTTTTCCTTTCAAACTGTGGATATTCTCGATTTGCTGATCGCAATTGCCTTTCTTTCCTTTCGAATTATTGACCGAGATTAAGAGCACGTGAACGGCCAGATATCTATGGGAGATGATCCTACACACGCTTGTCTGTGCATCAGTCCATGGTAGCATCGTAGGGAAGTCATGCGATGACTTAAAGTAAAATAAAAATGCAAATGTGAATAATGCAAGTGATACTTATATCTTT
Source organism: Syzygium aromaticum (assembly GCA_024500025.1). Taxonomy (NCBI): domain Eukaryota; kingdom Viridiplantae; phylum Streptophyta; class Magnoliopsida; order Myrtales; family Myrtaceae; genus Syzygium; species Syzygium aromaticum. The sequence goes on along the minus strand of CM044891.1, from coordinate 4,357,499 downwards.
TTAAGGGTTGGGTCGACTCATAATTTTCTTATGCAATATGAATGGCTAAATGGGTTGCCAAAATTCAGGTGCCGATAATTTCACGACCTGATTCACACATAGTTGTTCCCTTTTGCTCAATCTTCTTGCTAGGTAAATATAATTTCTTGGGGTTAGCCGAGAACAGAGTAAAACTTCGCATGATTTCATTTCATTGAAAGGTAATCAGTAACACATGCGATTGACAAACTACAGTTTTTGTCAGTTACCTGTTTTTGTACGCGTGCAAGATTCCCGGATAATGTCGTACGTCAAATGTACCATCGAGACATGCGCGAGACATAGGATTAGATGGAGAGGACCAAAGCCAAAGGAAGGTGTTTTTGGTGTGTCTTTGAACGAGGTCCGACCATCTAGAAACACACACCATTGGACTTCAATTGTCTTGATGGAGTCAAATGTAAACCATTACATACCATCAGGTTAAAGCTTTGTGAAAATAGATATGTATGACTTCGGTTGGTATGTGACTTTTGTTTTACCTAGCTATCCATATGGAAGCCGGACCTCCACACGAAGCTATTGTCGCTATTAGCCAAATGACAAATAAATGAATTTCCGTCGAGATTTCAAAAGAATGAGTTAGTTAATGAAAATCGTGACTTTATGAGGTTCCTTGGTTAGAATGCGGATGGTCTATCTGTGACCACACCTTGACCACACCAGTGAGGTGGACTTGCACTTTATCTGGTGCATGCAAGTTGACTTAAGATATCACCTAACTGTTACGCCCACAGAATAAAAAGGAAAATCATTAGATAGTGAGAAATCATCAAAGGATTTACGCCATCACTTATCATGTCTCAATTGATACTTATATATTGAATGAGATTCTCATAATTTTTTGAACAATTATCAGGATATATGTTGGATGACCCGAGATGATGTTTTCTCCAACATCAAATTTGGTGCAGCCCAATTGGACTCAATAATTCAACACATAACTTTTAACCATGCCCCTGCATGTACGTTTCTGAGGGTACTTAGAGATTCAGGACAAAAAACCAGCCAAATCATGAATCACTCGAATTTTTTTTTTCCTTTTTGTGGCCAGAGTGCAAAATGCAATATTTGGTTGACGGACAACTACATAGGAAAAATTCGTTTCCTAAATCAAGGTAAATCCACTGGCATATGCTATTATGGAAATTATGACTATTTTACCTTAAATTCTATTCTTCCTTCAGACTAATTACCTTAACCCAAACAAAGTTTGACGCTGATTGTGTTATTTTTAAAAAAAATTCGTGTCCTAATTCCTAGACTGAACTACCAAGCAATGGCTCATAACCTAATGCGGTCCTGGGATTAAACAATATTCGCGTTAGGTATTTTGACCCAAAGTGTCTTGTGTGGTCCACCGTGCTAATTGGTCCATCTAATCATCTCATTTACCGATCGGAAGCACTGAGATCCTCTGTTCTCACATTTCCAATCAATGAATCACTCTTATCCCTTCATTGCTTGATTTGCTTCTACATGTATATGCGTGTATTACTGAAAGCGGTGCGCAAAGTAAATTTGGAAAGAGGAAGCGAGACCAACCCTTTCATGCTGAGATGCAGTACGGTTTTTAAGCTTGGGCGAGTTTTTATCCTTTAGGCTGAGATTCACTCAAATAACCACTAGGCCGAAAACTGATCCATCCCGAAATCGAACACTCCTAATTCAAATTGAAACATTGACCGAAAACGAACGCAGTGATGATCGACACTCAAACACATGAGCTTCGGATAAAATAACGCAGCTAGTGTTAACTTGGATGTATAGTCCCAGTTCGGGTTTTGAAATGCAAAAGAACTCGGTATAAGTATGAACCGACCCATATGTATGACGTGGATCTAATAAACAAAACATTTATAAATGAAATCTTCAATTAAGAAAATGATGGTCATTCGTGAGGTTGATTGCTTTTCTTCAGCAACTAATATTTACATACGGCTGATTTTCAACGACATAAAGCTTAATCTCTACACGACGTGAGCATTTCCATAAGGATGATTGAAACAATTGTTGATGAGCAGCTCAAGAAAAGATATGAAGTTGAAACCGAAATACTTTCGAACCTAATATAGTTCATCTATTTTATAGCTAGAAGATTTATGGTCCGGAGATCATTACCAACTCACTTAAAATTTGAATCGTTGGATATATGTGTGGTTTAAAGTTAAGTGTTTTGATAAATAACTGGAGATGACTTTATCGTTTGAGAAGACCCATTTGGATTTTTGTACTTTTCATCTTGATGATGACCCGAGGAGTCATAAGTACAATCCGACATTTGTACAGGTGCATCATTTCAAGAGTCCCAAACAACCATAATATCAGGGATAATTAGGCATTATTTTGCAATAGCTCCCAAATTATAAAATTTCACAAATTGTTTCCCTGAACTCTGATACTGTTGCACAATAGACCCTAAACCCTGAAACGTTACCGGTCAACTCTTCAAGTGTTAATGCCTAATTGTTGTAGTCTACATAATCGTTGAGTGTTATTTTAGTGCGGATTAAATTATTTTTCCTGACAAACTTAGCTGAATTATTGTCAACTTCATTGGTCATAAATCCTTTCTATATTCTTAACTTCATGCACCATGTAGTAGAGATTATTCTAGTCAAGAAAATGGGCAAGCCCACGTTTTAGGGAACGTTTAATTTGCTATGCAGAGGAAAAAAGTAGTAACAAAACAAAAACCAAAGCTCAAGAGGATGATACGTAACTTCTCAAAATTTGTGCCATTATGTAACGTTGTCAAAGTTCGGGAAAGTGATTTACGACTGACATGTACAATACGGCTAATTTCCAATGACACAAAGCATTCCCCTCCGGTTAACTTTCAATGACATGAGTATTTTCTCTTATTCAGTGCATGTGTTTTGTTAGATTATCGTACTTGCTATGAAAATATTACCAATAGTCATTGAAATCAATGACTATGCTAAATCGATACATATGCACCAGAGATGAAAAATAGAAATATAAGAAAGAGGGAAACATATTCGACTGAGAAGAGTTTGGTCGACATAACTCTAAAATTGCCATGGGTGTAATGTAATCATCAAACCTACTAAACACAACAAATGACAACACTCAATCATCTGATCCAAACTAAAACTGTATTATTTATCACAATACATGCCACCAACGGCTGAATCTTGAAGATTCCAACATTTTTTGCTTCAAATTAGGATTGACAGAGAGGTTACTTACGTTATGGGGAAGGGTAGGCAACTCTTTGAGATTGTCGCAGTGTACCAAATCCAGAGTCTGAAGACTTTGCACGAGCTGGATGATTGATGGAAGCTCGATATAAGTGTACCCCGAAGCCTCAATTCTCTCAATATACATAGTTTCACAATATCACTGGGAATGACTCGATCCAAACTCTTGCACCAGGAGGCATGTACTTCTTCCAGGTTTCTCAACTCTCCAATGCAACGAGGAAATTCTCTTATGAAACAAGAATCCATTTTCAACACTTTCAGGTTCCATAGGTTTTTAATTGAATCCGGCAATCTCGAAATACCTGTACCCGAAATATCCAACTCTACTAATGAGAAACTCAATTTGCCAGTGGATTCCGGAAGCTTTCCTAGCCCACGACAATCCCTCAAGGACAAGCATCTGAGTTCTGTCAAGTATTCAATTGACTCGGGTAGTACAAGAATTTTTGTGTTATCCAAGGCTAGCATTGAAAGAGCTTTAAGTTCACAAATTGAACCAGGAACACGAACCAATGAGAAGCAATTAGCGGCATTAAGAATTTGCAATCGAACCAATCTGCCTATCCATGCAGGAAGTTCTCATACGGAAGTGCCATCAATCATGAGCTCTTTCAAAGCATTCATCTAGTCCATTTCCACTAGCAACATGCTAAGTTCGGAGCAGAACTTCAAATTTAGGGTGACCAAGAGCTTCAGATCATTAACTGAAGGATCTAAATGAACCAATGGAAAACATCGCTCAAGAATCAGTATCTCCAAATTTGGGCAACAGGAAAAGCTGGGAATAACTTGGTAAGTCCTTGCAACCTGTAAGATTCAAAACTTTCAAACGCTCCATCTGCAAAACAAGGGAAAAAGTTCAGATGGCTTAGAACTCTCAATGTAATTAAGGGCCAACACAAACACAGCAACAAATGTGCTATAAACCGACCTTAATTCTTTTCCAATATCCCTAGGATTCTGTAACCTTACTGCACGAAAGATCGAGAATAACTAGTTTCTCATTTTTCTCTAAATGAATGCTGATAACATCTCGAGAGCACCCTTGCCAATGAAGCCACCGAACGTTCAATAAGGCATCTGCAAATTGTTCATCAATATTGGCGCGACCCAAGCTAAGAAATGTCATGTTCGTCAGGATCTCAAAGCCTGCCTCTTCAGTGTTAAGGTGATCTATTCCCTGTATGATGGACCACAAAAGTCAGGTAGAGAAACATGTGGAAGTATTCAGACAATAAAATAATTACTATAGATTCCTAAACTCCAATGAGGTAAAGAAAATGGTTCATCCTTGAAAAAAAATAAAGAAAACAAATTGAGGCCTAAATGCTACTTTTCGAAAGTTTTAACATTCAACTACATGATGAGTTTTAGAATACACTCATCCTTATTTTTTTCAATTACTTTTTGATGGTTACCAACCCTGATTGAAACTTAATAGCACATTTTAAAAATCCGTACATTGAATGCAGAATAATACAGCCCTTCATTTTCCTCTTTATCAAACGCGCTTGTGATTTGACCAATCCGGCACCACACATCAGATCTTAAAAACCTTAATTTATACACAAAAGCATGCACACATCATTGTCCTTCCCCAATAAAATAAAACGGAGCGTGCCCCATGCTTTGGCTATTTCAATTGAGAACGGATTATAAAAAATATTACTTCATGTCTTTCGTGATTAAAAAAATCTAAGTGAGCATTTGAAACATGTGTTGAGAATCTTATTAGTCATCACCAAATGCACTTTCTCAGAAGCTTGATCTAAAATAAATAGCAGCTAAGAATTAATTATTTATATGTTGCAATAATTACTAGTCAAGCAGTCAAGCTCAACCTATATATATAGCTCCCACTTTGATGGTCTTTTCCAACCATTGATCACTCTTCAGAAACCAAATCATCCCTTCAAATCTTCCAAAATCAGTGACTACAAAGCTACAGATTCCTGCCAAAAACGAAAATGCTTCAAGAAATTATCAGTCCCTTTGAGACCGATCAATCCGAAGTTCTGAAATCCATTTGTGAGTATCTTCTTGAAGATGATGATGATAGTGTCAACGCAACATCTTCTGCAGCAACTTATGTGGACACGTAACTCGAGGAGTTTGAGCGTCAGCAGTCTTTTACTAATGCAGAGTTGGAGCCAGCTGCCCCTAGAAGTCGACGACTCGGAGGACATTTTGTTGTATGGCGCTTTGGGTGACGTGCTCAACTCCGGGTGGATGATGCCTTTGGCTTCGAATCAAGAACTTGATTTGGAAGTGACAACCATTGATTACAACAGCATTAGTCTGGCGACGGAGAAGAAACCGGAGGAGACGGTGGAGCGTGAGGTACAAGCGCTGGTTGAGAAGACACATTACAAAGGAGTGAGGAGACGGCCGTGGCCGTGGGGAAGTTATGCAGCGGAGATAAGGGACCCCAAGAAGAACGGGGCGAGGATTTGGCTCGGGACTTACGAGACACCTGAGGATGCGGCATTGACCTATGATCGGGCTGCTTTTAAGATGAGGGGGTCCATGGCCAAGCTCAACTTCCCTCACCTCACCGGCTCGGCCGAGTACTAGCCTGTCACGGTCAGCCACAAGTGTTGGTTCGCCGAGCCTAGCTCGCCATCTGCATCCAGCGATGACAGCTTGACGATGAGGGTGAAGAGGAGAAAGAGAGAGGTGAATGTGGATGCTGAGGTTGATTTTGGAAGTCCAATGCCCTTTCCCACATTGGATATGGGCTTGTGGAGAGCGGATGAACAATTTTTATTTTGATTGCGCAAATTGCAAAGGCAATTTCTTGATCATTGAAAAGTCAATCAGCAATTTGTCTTGTAGAAACTGAGTTTGTCAGAAGAAAACAGAGACCAATTTGATCCCCAACTCCCTCGTAAATGGGCACTCGTTTCGTACACATGAAGACAGTAAAAAAAAAAAAACACCTTCCTGTCGTATAAACCTTAGAATTACGTAATAATATTACTAATGATAGACTAACCAACGGTAGAAATACGTTTTTTACATGACACTAGAGTTAAGATCTCGAGTTTAATTTCTTTTAACGTCCATTTCAGTCATTCATATATGACTTTAAGTCTTGATTTTTTACAAAAACTTTCATCCACACGTGTTTAGTTTGCTTCCTTCTGAGTTTCGTCATTAGTAAATTATTCTTTGGTGTATGCCATGATGATTAAGTATGTTTGCTTAAGCAAAGCATAGGTTAAGCAACAAATTAAAATCATAGATAAAGTAAATTTCCCAATAAAGATTGGTTTTAGAGAGATTTTTAGGTATTTTGAGAGTAGAATGTACATAGCCACACATATCATGATGGCATGCGGTATTTGGCTTGGGTGGGCAATGCCTCGTGTTCCAAGAGAGTCTAAAGATCGATGGCATACGGAATTTTCCATCGATCCATATCTTTCTGTTGCAGGCTTCCCGGGGCATCCCCAGTAGCCTAATTAGTGAAGAATTGCTTCGCCGTTCTCATAGCAACCGACGTGCCAAGTTTTGCCATAGTCTTGCTGCCCTCTTTGCCGGTCACTTGATTTCTTGGTCGGCCGACGTTCGTGAGTCCTACGCCATTGTTCCCCCGAGATCCACCAGTTCATCAAGTTGGAAACAAATATTCAATTTTTTTTTCGAAAACAAATATTCAAATTTAGCAAGTTTCAATTCACACTAATTCCAAGAAAGCAAGAGTCGGATCGATCGCACGAATTATTAAAAATTTACAAAGAAAGATATAGGCTTGTAATTAATTATTATGTCCACGTAATTCATAATTGAAATGAACAAATAAATAGTTATACCGGAGACAAAGCATGGCCACAATAAAAACTTACTTACAAAGCCTAGTTTGGCTAAAATTGTTTACATTGAACATAACGCCCGCAATCTAAAATTTGGGTAACTCAAAGTAAGGTTACAACTCAAATTGTGTTTTCAAGTTGAATTGAAGAATTTAAAGTAGAGTCATTACAGATAAAAAAATTGGATAAATAATCTCCAATGAGCTCAATCGTTAACTCTCGAATTACGGGATTAAATTCAGTCCTCGTAACTAAATAGTAATGGATTTTGTAATTTGAACTTTTATATTTATCACCTAAGGTAATAAATTTCATTTGTTTATAAGTTATGCACTTTGACCAAAAATCCGAAATTTTCCAGCCAACAAATGTTGTGGCAGGCAGTATGGCCAATTTTTTGGATGTGCCACTGTTGTCACGTCGTCATCAGATCAACATTTCACTGAAAATTCTGTATAAATACATTACTATAGAGTACTCCGTAAAAAGTCCTTAATGAGTGCCACTTAGACTTCTAATTTGCAAGATGTTGATTATCCTCCTTGCAAGGGGAACTATTCTTGCGCTCTCCACTCAATATTACAATAATATTATCGATTACGTATAAAATATCAATATGTTATAATAATTAGGATTTTGTACTGTCATCGAGCATCTACGCTTTACATAATATGAGTCAAGAATTTTGCCTCTTTTTTTTCTTTAAAAAAATGGAAATTCATATTAAAAGAGATGGAACTTAACTAATTATTTCTTACCAAAAAAAAGAACTTAACTAATTATTTATGCTAAAATACAAATACCTATATTTCAGAAACGAAAAAAATTCATACGCATGAGGATGCTGCTAATTACCTAGTAATTAACGAGATAGTCATCATGCTAAGGAGTCTCAGCTACTGGCAGGTGGATGAATTTTGAGCATTCTGGAGTCTCCATGTTAGCATCTGTTTTTCAAAAAAGCTTCATTTTCCTTCTGAGAATTAATCTCCCATTTATCAAGCACTTCATTGATTTTCCTTGAACGGTTTCTTACTTGCCCCTCCGCTCTTATGTCTGGCTGAGAATAGGATTACTCCACTTTTATCTCCCTTCGCTCAATCTAGACATTACCAAATATGTACTTTCTATTGAAAAAATTGACTAGCTTGCATTTCAAGTTCACGTGTCATAATTGGGTTTTGCTATTGCGTCATTAGAAAACACCATACTTTGGTAATTATGATACAAAACCTATGTATATTAAGTTTGTGTCAATTCATCTCACTTTCAGATTTGACATATAATCATGTATAAACGTGTTAATTCGTGTAGGAAGTTGCTGATGTGGCTAGCAGGGATCACCTAGAGGGGAGTGAATAGGTGATCTTAACCAATTTTTGTAAATTTAAGCGGAATTGAAAGATCACAATATAGTCTGAATAAAATTAAAATTCAAAATAGATTACTTAGACAGTGCTCTTGAAGTGCAGTGTGCAAAGAAATAGATGAGGGATAGAAAAACTGCACATAAGTTTATAGTGGTTCAGTTTTGGATAAGCCTACGTCCACTCTCCCACGCTGACAGCTTACTAGCTGGATTTTACTATGTAATCAAGAGGAAATACAGATTCCAAGCGACAGCACTCTTGTGTTTGATAGGACTTTCTATCTTACACAATTGCTTTTACAAAATGTCCCTCAAGATCTTAATGTTTAGCACAAGAAAGACAAGAGAAATGATCGAAATATGCTCAGATTTTGGACTTGTTAATTCTCGATTTCGTTCTCCACCTTCTACTTCTCATTGATCTCCTTTTATACTCCTCCACTACCAAACTAGCCGTTGGACAGTTTTTAAAGGATCATCTTCCAATATTCACCCTTGGACAGATTTGTATAAAAATGATTGAGTAGCCGTTGGTTGATAAAATCTGAATCCTGCTGATTCTGGTTGCCCATCCAATCAGTATCTTGATTTCCATAAGCAAAGTTTTATCCGTTGTAATGCATTCTTGTCATAATATTTAACTGTCAATCAATCAAAACTTTCCTTCTGTAAAATCCATACCAGATCACTAGCTATTATGTTTTAGTCTGAATGAGTTTTGCTTCTGCGTCTGAAAAACTTCAATGTCTGTGTCTGCATAATTTCTGCGTCTGCATAATTTCTGTATCTTAATAACTTTTGTGTCTGAAGAATTTCAACGTCTGCATCTGCAAAACTTTAGTGTCTGTAAAATTTCAGCGTCTGCGTTTGAACTTTTAGTTTTGAAAACTTGTAAAGTCTGATAATTCCTTTTGAACTTCTAGAATACATTAACCTAGAAAGAAATGTATGTCAGATTCACAAGTTACATATGAAAAGTTTTATCAGTTTCAAAATCCATTAGAAGTTTTTCTCAACAGTTGCAAGCTCTTTCACTCCTCATTTTTTTCTATATAATTCTACCAGTTCTCTCGGGTGTCAAGGTTGTTTTTCCTGAGTGGATGGAATTTTATGGTAAACACAAATAGCATTAGTTGAGTGATCAAAAAGAGAAATGCTACCCTTCTGTTCATATGACAGAAATGTTTACCACGTCATAAGGTAAATTATACACATCTTGGTAGACACTTTTGGAGTCATTTAAAAAAAATTAAGATATCATTAAAGTGACCTCAAAAGAAATTGTGAATATTGGACGGTTTTATCATCACCTAGCCCTATTACGAAGTAGATAATCAGAAAGTAAACATAATCGCATTAAGAGAACCAAGAAAAAAAATGTGAAACTCCAATCATAAATGCAAGCACGTGGAACGGAAAGCAAAGAAAATAATGAAAGAAAAAGAACACGAGGACAAGAAAATCACATAAGTTTGCAAGGTAATCAACCTCTATATGCGAGTCCAAGAATGAGCTTTGATATAGAAATTCCTTAATTGAAATTCTTAAGGATAATAGCGCAAATAATCTCTAAATTTTTACTTAATGTGCAATGTGACTCATAAATTTTTAATTTATTTAGTGTGGTCCCTGAACTTTGGCCAAATGTATAATGTTATCCCTGAACTTTTAATTTGTTCAACGTGGACTTTAAACTGTTGGTACATGTTGAATTTAGTTGACTATATAAAAATGGTCAATACTGTTCTTCCATTGATTCATGTTCAAGAATAACATTAAATATTTTCATATAGTAGAGAAAAAAAAGTTCAGGGACGATATTATACATTGAATTAGAGTTTGAGAACTATATTGAATAAATTAAAAGTTCAACAACAATAATATATATATTATATATTTAGGCCAAAGTTTAGGGACCATTATGTCATTTTCTCAAATTCTTATATTAAAGTCAGTGGATGGCAATAGCAAAAATGGTGAAAATATAGTCCACAAAATTTCATTTCATGTTTTTTTTGAGGTAGAGATTTGGTAGGTAAGTTCTTAATTTTTATATCTTTATTTTTATTTTTTGGTAATAGAGTTGATAGGTGATCTTTAAGACTAATTTTGTTTTTAAATATCTTTGTCAAATTGGAAAATAGAATCTTGCCATTGTTCTTATTGTCAATTTTCAAACTAAAATTAAAAGTCTGATTTCACATTTGACCATGCAACAAAAATTCTTCAACGATAATATATCGATGAATATTGCCATAGACAAAATTACAAAGACTTGGAAGTGATGCTTTGCTTTTACAAATGAATTTGAAAATGATAATTATTATTCAGCACTCTCAACGCTTGAGTCTTGCCTTAGAGTGATATAATATGGAAAGTGCTTAGGTGACTGCACCATTACAATTCCCAAGGAAACCAGAAGACCTTTTTGTCCAATTATCTTGGGAGACAATTCCCATAAATAACAAAATTTTACTAAAAGTTTAAAAGAAAACCTAATATTATTAATGACCAAAATTCGGATAATCGCAAATATGAAAATAATGTCTTTTTGCAAACAGTAGGCTAACTTGGGTTTCCTGTTTATCTTAACGAATAAAAAAACTACGAAAAAAATCCAATATAAATATGTATATAATTTACATATTGGATGTTTAGCTGTATTTATTTATGGAATCTTAAATCTTATTTGTTTTTATTTCGATCACTATCTAAATTTTGCAGTCAATTAGCCCCACGGTTTTATTTATTTTAGTCACTATCTAAATTTTGCAGTTAATTACCCCCACGGTTTTCTTTTATAATGTCGTTGGGTCTATTTATTTTTTAAATATTGCACACATGCAAAAGCAATTATTTTCTACGGCAAATAAGTATCTGGCTACCTGTCATAAACAAAATAAAATTAACGGTTCAAGTTGCACCGTCACTTAGCAAAAGTAACGAGACTCTTACGCAAACAACGTCCATTATATATATATATTGGTCGAGGTTTTTTATATAGTTAAAGCCATTAATCACTTTCATCCAAAACCCTGGATGTCACGCTCCAAACTCCAATGGGCTCGCGACACTCCCTTCGACGATCGTAATGAACGCGACGTCCCAGGATGCGTCGCTGACCCCAAACGAACCACGCAAGCGGAAGCGAAATAAAATATTCCAAACAAAAACATATGACAAAGGGGTAGAACAAACGAAATTTAATAAACACACAACATAAATTAGAATTCACAATATTCATACATTAGGCCGCTAGAGTTAAATCCACCTTCGACATAAAAAAGGAACAGGTGGCTGGGTAGACTGCTGACAACACAAACGGGACACCATCAAAAGTCCTACTGGCCCTACTCCTAAATGTCTCTACGGTGCCCAGTTAGGATAGGACTCTAAGGAGTCTGACTCTGAGTCCGAGTCAATCTCGATCGGGTTATCCTCCTCCTCACCCTGCTTGACCGCCATGGGCTCTTCTTTAGGCTCGGGCTCAGGCTCCTCTTCAGGCTCAAGCTCCTCTTCGGGCTCGGATTCCGGTGCTAGCTCAGGTTCAGGTTCAGGAATGGGTGTTGGTATAGGGTTGGGGTTCACCGAAGGACTAACGGGATCCGACACCTCACCGTCGGGAGTGAACTTGTCCCAGGGCTCCCAATTTACTGCATCCTCATTAGTGTGCCTCAACCCTTCAAAATCTCGGATTGGTCCTGAGTTCTCCAACCCGACCCTGTGGGTCCACGCCAAGTAGTCGTGGCGCTCCGACTCAGCACGACCCACATCTACCCAAACATAAGTGCGATGCCTAATATATGTCTCGCCCGGGTTCAGATCTGGATACTAATTGTCCACATGCACCATATGCATGGGGACCCCAAAACGCCTAGGAGGTGTCATATTCATGGGTGGGGATTTGAAAATTGTTATATAATAACCGTGAGAAAGAGTCTCAATAAGCAACACCCTATACCCTACCTAGGCTAATGCGTACCCAGACAAGTCTAACGCGCAATCACCAGACAACATAATCAATTTCACACAACCAGCTTACCTCGTCTCGAATCACGAGCCAACCCTACATATCAATCCAAACCATATAATGCAAGATTAGTTCATCATCCCATCACAGTCACCCGGCATACGCAATCTCACTCACATTTAACCAGTCCAGCCAAACAATCACATGTTCAACCGGTCAATTAAATCACACATTCAACCAGCCAATCTAATCACACTCCAATCGCATGCGTGTCCGAACATCTTTCCCACGACTCGCGCCACTGCGCCTCAAGTTCAATATCATAGGCACACAACCTTCACAATTCGATCAATTCCAATGGCCGCCGTCAACACGTCCCAAGCCAAACCATTTACTCAATTCCAATGACCGAACACATCCCGATTCAATCACACCTTTAACGGGCCACCGTCAATACGTCTCAAGCCCGCATCCATTTGGCACACCGGCCAGTCTAGCCTTCACACGGACCGCCGTCAACACGTCCCAAGTCCGTAGCCCTTCGATTGATCCGGGCTTAAAATCGACATGCAAGCACACGCCATTCAATTCAATCAATTTCACGCCAATTGCATCAAACAACAAATATTCACAACTCAGTCCAATTCACACTTTGCCACCTCAATTCACAAACCCGACATTTAAGTCGGCCAAGCACAATTATCCAAATCAATGCAAAATGTTAAATCCAATTCAAATAGCACCATTATAACACAATATTATTAAATTAAAACACACCCTAGCCGTTCTAATCCGAGACAAGTCAATAAGGTGCCTAAAATACTATGTAGGGTTTAGGAAATCGCTTACCTAAGTTTAGCCCAAGAAAAGTTGGCTCGGGTCTAGGATGGCCCGGGTGAACAGTGCGAACCAGGCACACGCGTGGGCACGGCGGTTGGTCACGGGCGCGGGCATGGACGTGGCAACGGGTGCGGATACGGGCAACGGGCACAGGCGTGGGTGCGGGCGCAGGCAATAGGCACGGGCGCGCGCGCGGCGACGGGCGCAGGCGCGGGCAGCAGGCACGGGCACGGGCACGGGTGCGGCGACGAGTCGGCCACGGCCTGGGCTGGTTTGCTGGGGCTGGCTGGCTGGCTGGCTGGGGAGGCGACCGGCGGCGGCGGCAACGCGGCGGTGACGTCAGCACGGTGGCAGTGGGCTGGAAAGGGGAAGGTCAGCTAGGTGAGAGGGAGAGGGAGAGAGAGAGAGAGAGAGAGAGAGAGAGAGAGAGAGATCGGAACCGAGGGAGAGGGGTGAATCGGCGACAACGAAGCGGCACGGCGCATCTGTTGGCGGGGTCGGGTGGCGTCGGGCTGGCCGGTTGAGGCGACGGCGAGCGGCGGCTACGTGGCGGCGGACCGCTGGAAGCCAAAGAAAAGAGGAGAAGAAGAAGTTGGCTGAGGTGGCTGGGGCGTTCGATGGCGACCACAGCGGCACTCCGGCGTCGGGACGGCGTTAGGGAGCTGGCCAGATGACTGGGCGACGGCTGGGACTCGTCGGACGTGGCGGCGAGTGGCGGCAAGCCGAGCTCGTGCGCGCGGAAGGAGAGGGAGGCAGCGTCGGGTGGAGCTGCCGGGCGGCGTGGTGGCACGGCGAAGGCGCGAGGGAGGAGGCGGCATCGGTGACTGGTGGGGCGGCGTCAGGCAGAGACGGGGTGGAGCGGCGTCGGGTGGAGAGGAGCTGCGGAGGTGGACGGAAGTCGGGGAAGAGGGAGAGCGACCAGGTGGCGGGAGCGGCCGACGGAGTTACTGGCGGCTGGTCGGGCGGCGCGGCACGACGGTCGGGCTGGTAACAACAACGCGCGACGGCTAGGCGAGCGGCAGCGACTGGTCAGGCGGACAAAACAGAGGCAGAACCAGTCGGGCCAAGGAAGAAAGAAGAAAGAAGAAGAAGAGAAAGAGAACGAGAAGAGAAGGAGGAGGAGAGAGAAAAGGCAGAGGAGGAGTAGGTCTGCATGGGCAGAGACTGAGGCGACGTGTGCATGCGGGAAGGACGTGCGCGGCCAGAAGAGAAAGAAGAGAAAGAGGAAGAGAGAGAGAGAGAGAGAGAGAAACGTGTGTGATGGACGTTGCACGGGGGTGTGCACGGCGCGGAAGAGAAAGGAGAGAGAGAGAGAGAAAAAGCTAACTTTTGTCTTCAAGCGTGATCCAACGGAAACGGTTCAAAATAAAAATCGATCTAGCGATCACAATTCAAATTCGAAAAAAGATCTAACAGTTCCCGAAAAATCCCAAATAATAGTACAAGACAACGGGCTAAAATAAAATGACTCAAAACACACTACGAAGGAGGTCTACTAGTCCAAATTCGCACGCGATCAAAATTCACTTTCTCACTATTCCTGATAACCTCGACGCTGGCCACAATAATATCGACACCGTCCGATTTATTTCGTCCCGAAACTCACGAAAATCGACTGCCAAGTTCGGAGTCTAAATAACGGCCAAATTCGATCAAGTGCTATTCTAGAAAAAATCTCTATTTTAAAAAAAACAAGAACCCGAGAGTGATCAGTTCCCGGGTGAGATTCTATTATAAGCGTACTGACGAATTACATATTTTATAAATCCCAAAAATGGGTCGAAGTTCAGAATGTCACACTAGAAACCTTCTTCCTCTTTCCCATGGCATCTCCTCCTTTGCATTCCGATTCGAAAATAGCTATCATGGGCTACCCCGCTCCTCATCCTCCTCCGAGGGGACATCGGCCGAGTGAACACGCATCCGACTTTCCTCACTGTCCCCACGCCTCAACCGCACACCCCTTTTTCCAATTCGTAGCCACATTGCAGAATGTCTTATGGATAGATGCCGGATGCATCAGACATATGGATTATTTGTGTTACGTTGACTGTCGTATTGATCTGTTTTATAGTGTCACTAGTTTTCGCCATCTTCCTTTGCATCCTCCTGATTACCCAATATTGAAAGTCGCTGGCTGATTATGTCCAATCTCATAGTTACCGCATTGGCTGAGGCTACTTGGATAACTACCCTCTTGGTGGAGAAACCGGATATTCACGGAAACTTGTTCTTCTGTGCAGTCGAGTGCTTCCTCTATTATCATTGAGACACACACAACCCTTGGCACTGGCATTAGTGGAGCCATATGTGCTGTGGGCTGCCGATAGGAATGTGATGAAGGCAAAGATGACGATGGAGAGGCTCGAGGAGGCAATGGTTGAGCACATGGATCAAGAGCGGAGGTTAGGTGGGACAGTGGCCATCAAGTTGGGCCTGACAATGCGGGGCACGTACATGCTTGGGTCGTGGTGGAAAAAGGGTTACGGTTGCATTGAAACTTGCTAAGCTTGAGGCTTGCGAATTTTATGGGGGAGGAAGCTTTGTGACCGGGGATAATTTGTTCACCAACAATAATCCTCCATCCAATAATCTTCCGTCGTGCTCTTATAATGATGTTGTTCGAATTGATCCGCACAACCCCACACTTGGGAGCTGCTATTGATATTAAGGTTTATGAGCTCGCCTTGAGCTCTTTTTGGCCATAATGGTCCTTCTCTTTTCCATCCATTATTTAGTGATCCATGACTTTTTTTCGCTTCTATTTTATTATAGGATTCAATCAACATCGTTATAGGAGCATAACGGATGATTATTAAATAGAGGATTATTGCCGAAATTATTGCTAGTGATTATGTTTCCCTCCCCCTTAGAATTCGCAAAGGTAACCCTCAAGTTGTCTTAGTGAGCTTTAACGTGGTTGTAGCCCTTCTTCCACCACGACCCAAGCACATACTTGCCCTGCATTTTCAAGCCCAAACTGACATACACTATCCCTATAGACCTTCCCTCTCAATCCATGTCCTCAACCATTATATCCTCGAACCTCTCCATCATTATCCTCGCATTTATCACTGTTGTGTCCGCAGCTTGCAGCACGAATAACTCCACTGATGCTAATGCAAAGGGTTGCGTTAACTCCCAATGATAATAGACGAAGCACTCGACCACACGGAACAACAAGTTTACGTAAATATCTGGTTTCCTTTTTTTTTTTTTAATCAAGAGGGCTTTTTAAGTAGCCCTGTTGGATATAGTGACTATGAGATTGAACACAATCAGCCTAGCGGCTTTCAATATGGGGTAATAAGGCCCAATGAGGAGGCAAAGGAATATGGCGAAAACTAATAGCACTATGAAACAGATCAACACAACACAAAGAGTCCATGCATTCGATGCATCCGGAATCCATTTATTGGACATTTTGCATCATGGTTGTGGAATAAAAAGGGGTTGTGCAGCTGAGTTGGGTGGGGACGATGAGGAAAGTTGGATGCGTATTCACACGGCTAATGTCCCCTCGGCAAAGGCTGAGGAGCAGGAGCAATCCATGATTGTTGTTTTCTAGTCAAAATGTGTAGGAGGAGATGACGTGAGAAAGAGGAGGAGGGCTTTCTAGGGTTTTGGATGAAAATGAAAATTGGCTTTAATTGTATAAAATACCTTGGCCTAATAATGTATATTAGATATATAAAAATGGACTTTGTTTGCATAACAGTACTGTTGCTTTCACTAAGCGATAGTGCAACTTGAACCATTTATTTTATTTTATTTATGATGAGCAACTAGATACTTATTTGTTGTTGAAAATAGTTTCTTTTGCATGTGTGCAATCTTTAAAGAAATGAACCCAACGACATTATTCATAAAAAGAAACGTGAGGTAATTAAATGCAAAATTTAGATGGTGAAATATTGATCTGAAATAAAATAAATAAAATTGAAGAGTCCATAAATAAAGAAAATTAAATATTCAATATGCAAATTATATACATATTTATATTGGAATTTTTTTAAAAAAATTATTTGTTAAGAAATGCAAGAAACTTACTGAGGTTTCATTCGTTTCGGGAAAAATGAGTGATTTGAAAAATATTTTCTGAAAAATAATCGCTTGTATTGCTTACAAAAAATAAAAAAAATGAAAAATCTTTTCATCATCCACAAAAATAATTAGACATAAATTGTTATTAATGATGAAAACATTTTCCGTTGACTAATTTTTCTAAATGATATAAGCAATCATTTTTCGGAAAATGTTTTCTAAACCACTCATTTTTCGTGAAACAAATGCATCCTTAAGTTAGCCTCTTTTTTTGAAAAAGAAAGTTACTTATCTCTCTTGATATGGATTTTGATAATTAATAAAAAAGAAAAATCAAAATACAATGTGATGTAGAAAGTAAAATGAATATAAATTATTTTATACTAAGGATTACAATTTCTGATACAACAAAAAAGCATGACTTTAATATAATATGAATTATTGAGAAATTTGAACCTAAATTGGATACACCATTATGATAAAACATGACGCGGATAGTCAATTCTAATCTAATAATACGAGAAGGTTAGCCAACGTATTTCATCCTTATAATTATCAAAATTTTAATATTTTTTCTTTAGATTTCTTCCTTTTTTTAATCATGAAATTACTGTGATTAACCCAGTTGCTTGCCTGCTAACAAATTTAACCAAATAGTATATGTTTCCTCACATTGTATTTTAATTATTTATATTGTGAGTTTTCAATTATTTATATATGTGGCTATATAAGAGTGAAATGAGAGTAGGAGGTGTTAGTTGTAAGAAGAGTTCTCATTTATACATATTCATAGAGCTCTCTAGACATGGGGGATTTGTGTAATTGTTGCGACTCTCTTTTTTGCTGGGGAAAAGGATGGGTTTAGAGGTAATGTCGAGTTGGAACCTACGATCCCCACTCGGTGGATCTCCATTCTGCATGAATTCTCCCAAACCCTTACCTTACGTGAAGTTGAGATATTCAATTTTGATTAACCCTAAGAGAATTTTATATAAAAATTTGCCACTAACCTATTGGGATTGGCTAAAAACCAAGTGAGCAACGAGAATATACATCACTCTATACGCAACTAGAGATTTAAGATCAGGGACTTGATTACATTAGTTATCTAAATAATGCATTTTTTGCAACTAAACTTAATCATTTGTCAATTAAGTGTCACTTACAGTTTTCTTATTCAATAATGAGTCCTAAAGTTATAGTCTGTTAAGTAACCATGCGCCGTTTTTTTTTTTTTTTTTTTTTTTTTTTTTTTTTTTTTTTTTTTTTTTTTTTTTTTTTTTGTGATCCTAAAAAGTAACCTAACCATAACTATAATATAAAAGAATCACAATCAATTCACTCAAAAATAGTAATGAATGGACGAGTAAAGAATGAAGTGCAGTAAAGTAATCTGACACGAGTCAGGCAAAGAATATAACATGACATTATTATTAAGCCTTAGGAACGCAACCCCCATGACCTTAGTTCAAATTGAGTTCAAATTCTTTTTTTTTTTTCCTAAAGGATCAACCTTCTAAGACTAAACTAAGTCAAAGGTGTCCACTAAAACCCTAAACCACGTGTACACTAACTAAATGAAACTAAGCTAATTTTAATACTAAAATCTAACTACCAAATCAAGACCTATTTTTCTAACCGTTTTCTAATTTTCTTCATTTTCATTTTTTGTTATATTTATAATTTTTTCATATTTTATTTATTTGTTTCTAGAAATGAAGACTCGGGCCAGGCCCTTGGGCCAGATTCAAATATAGTGCCGCACTCTGGTCTCAAACCGTAACTGAAATAAAGTTAAGCCCAAACTTTCTAAGACTGTTCAAGCCCAAAATTCATTGAACCTAAGTAAGCCGAATCTTGAAGGACGACCGCACCAAAGCCCATGATTTATTCCCTAAACCCCACTCTAATTCTATTTTCCAATATAAAATCCATCCTCTCTTATTTTCACCTTTTTTTAATTGTTTAATCCTTTTATTGCTATTATTATTTTTCATCTGTCTCTTCCCTTCGTCTTCTTGTCAATAACCCAGAAACCTTCAAGATTATCGCACAATTCGAAGTTTCCACAACAATTCATATCACTGACCATAAAAAAACAAAAATTCATATCAGACTGGAAATCGCACACTTAATCATCGACCGCCACCAATCTCCTGAACATCATTATCAACCACCCCCGTTTGTCGTCGGATAATAGCCAGATTTGTCCCGATCAAAAAAAAGAAAAATCACCAGATTCGTCGGTCACCACTATCATCCACCCGTCTCAATTTTCCAGTAATTCAACGATGACGTTCATAAAACTCAAGATGTTTATAGAGACATACCAGTGCAGACGAGATCGGAGCTCAGCAATCGGGCCATAATTATCGAATCGTTTCCTGGCCGATGCGCACCGCAAAACCACCACGGCAGAAATAAAACAAAAGAATATGTCAGTTGCAGTTTACAGATAATATTTCAGAAAATCATATTTGATGACTAATGAATCGACCAATTACATACGAACGACACTGGACTGTCTTTGGATTGAACAAGACATAGCCATTATCTAACAACATCTCATCAACGCAGGTTCAGGCCAAATCATTATATCGGTCAGATTTCATGCGAACATTACCATGACATTAGTTTTTTTTTCTTTAGATGAAAGATGACAACTAAGTCTTTTGATCTCACCTGTTTAATGTGTAAAACAGAGGCCACGTATGTTGATTAAATCAACCATGCCGGCTTCAAGGAATTGTCGATAAATGGAATGCAACTCCGGTGATGAGTGTGCTACACGAGATTTACCTCGCTCGGAATTTTCAGACTCAAAGCAAGGGGGGAAAGCAGAGGTTCAAGTTGCCGTCTCAATTCCGCCGTTCTTTCTCCAGCAAAAGGACGCCGGCGACCAGAGAAAGATGGAGATACGCTCGACGAGGGTGGATCGGAGAAAGATGAATAAAATTTCTTGAACAACTTTTCTTTCTAGAGCTGTTTTCTCGTCTTCTTTCTTACTTCTATGTGACTGTGACGTTCCCAAAAAAAACACTGATTTCCCCCCTTCTTGATTCTCTCTGAAGGTTTCGTAGATTTGAATGGGCCTCGGCAAAATATATCGGATAAGGACCGAATTAAACTTCCCTTTTTTGTTTTACATTTAAAAAAAACGTATGCTCAACTAATGGACAAAATTCAGGTGTTAGCAATAATTTGGGTTTTGGGCTGCGAGATACTTGAGCACAAGTGATTGTAACTCGGTGATTCTTGTGGATATAGATTTCGACATTCGGATCAAGTCACGTAAAATTCTTGCATCCTTTTATTGTTCCTCATTTTATTTCTCCGCCGATTTTTATATCTCTTGATTTAATTGCGGGGTTGCAATCCACTTCTGCTGCAATAGGATGCAATGAGCGGCGATGTTACCGTAGTGTTTAGAAAGAAAGAAGAATTGCATATTGATTCTTGATGATATGTGGAAGCATTTTAAACTCCAGCATGTGGGAATTTCTGATAGAGCTAGACTTAAGGTGGTCCTAGCAACTCGTTTCTCTTGAGTATGATCTCCAATGGATTGTGAAGAGATTCAAATTCAACCTCCAGATAAAGAAGAAGCGTGGAAATTATTCGCGGAGGAAGAGAGGTGTCAATGTCGATGCTGAGGTGGATTTTGGAAGTCCAATTCCCTTTTCCATATTGGATATGAGTTTTTTTGAGTGTAGATGAACAATTTTTAATTTGATTGGGAAAACTGCAAAGATGTTGTTTTGATCAATGAGAAGTCAATCAGGCAATCTATCTTATGAAAACTATCAATTTAGAGTTTTTATTCCATTTCGTTAGAGTTTTTTTATCCCCAACTCTCTCGTAAATGGGCACTCGTTTCCTACACATGAATGGAGGAGAAAAGAATGCCTCCGCACATATCAACCAACAGTAACCTTTTTTATACGAAATTTTACAACACATATGAATAAGTTTACTAGTTACTAACTACATAGAGAAATTTCTAATTACGTGTATGTTCTTTTTTTTGGTCAAAAGTAGTATTACTATGTTTCAACCTATTTTGCTGTATTGGAAGTCATAGTAAATAGCGAAAATGATATAAATAGTCCATAAACTTTAGTTCAATGTGCAATTTGGTCATTGAACTTTTAATTTGTTCAATATAGTCCCTGAACTTTATCCTAATATTCAATGTGGTCTCTAAACTTTTAATTTGCTCTATACGATCCCTAAATCTTTGATACACATTCAATTTAGTCATTGAATTATATGAAAATGTTTAATGTAGTCTTTCCATTAATTCAAGTTCAGGAATTACATTAAACATTTTCATATAGTTCAATGACTAAATTAAACATGTAACAAAAGTCCAGGTACCACATTAAACAAATTAAAAGTTTATAAACCAAATTGCCAATTTAACCAAAGTTTATGGACTGTTTGTGTCATTATTCATAGTCAATATAGCAATTAGCAAGTCAATTTTCCACTTGGACGGAGAACTTATTGTACATTGCTTACTTTTCCAGAGCCAAGAACCCAGAGACTTGACGTAGGACACGGACCCTTTCCGAGATCCATGTTTCTTGGGGTTAGGATTTTATTCCCACACGGTGTCAAGTCGGGTGTCAAAGTCCTGAACCTAGGGTCACAGCTCCCCCACTTCAGATTTCGGGCTCAACTGCGGAGGTCCAAGTCCTGGACCTAGGTCTCAAGTCATGGCACCTAGGTCCCAAGTACAGAGGACGTGATCCTAGTTCTGTACTCAGTTCGCTTGTCCAAGTGCTTAGTTCTTGTGTGTGGGCACCAAGGTTCACGACTTAGCTCGTGGGCTGCGATTCAAACTCTCGAGGTCCTGGTTTTTGTCCTAGAGTCTTGGATCTAACCACTAGGATGCTAGGTCCATCCTTAAGGTTCGAGACATGGATATCGAGGTTAAGGTCACTGGTTTGGGTGCTAGGATCTTAGGTCACGGGTTTGAATGATGGGGATACTCATGGCAGCGATGAAGAGGTCAAGTTTGAATTTGAAAATTGGATTTTGACTTTTAAAAAGCATTAATCATTCTTCAAAAGTTATCGATGGATACGATTGTTTTTTCACTCTTTTTCTAGTGATTCCAAAGGATGATTTTGGGAAAAATTATTTTGCAACATTTAGTTTTTTGCTTTAAACAAACTAATGTGAAGTTCTTCTTAGAAAGATATCATATCACCATGTTGGCACATAAGTTTTGACGACTTATTCATTGTATAAGAAAATTGGAAGTCAACATTGACCCCTAAGCAAAAATATTGTTAGATTTGAATATTAGGAGTATTTTCATAGTAATTAGCCCACAAAAATTGCATTTTAATTGGACTGAGATTAAATGGACCGGTGCTAAAGGGGTTTAAGGGGGATGCTCGGTGCTTGAGCGGTTTAAGGGGGAGGCTCCAAGTTTAACTGGTCTCCTACCTATTCCTTCGAAGTTTACTTGAAGCTTGTCCGATATCTCTTTTGCCGTTGCACTTGAAGAAACATAATTAGCATCTAAGGCTTCTCCTTTAGCCAACTCTTGCGGAAAGATTGTGGCTTTTTGATTTGAGTTTTCATTTGTTTCTATTGTTCTGAGGATGCAAGTGTGTGTGTTGTTGTGGGTGTGACATTTACTCCATTTTGCACCACGTCCCATATCAAAGGATCCATGGATCTGATGAAAGCTTTCATTTTGTTCTTCCAAATATCATAATCTTTCCCATCGAAGTAGGGAGGTCTGGTATTGCTCTATCCTTTGACAATACATGGTCCAAGAGTGCTAGCAATAATAGATTGTTAACTTAGAAATAAACACTTCAAAATAATGAGCACTAAGCTTTGACCCCAATTGTTGTTGGCTAATTGTTGACACCTATTTTTTAATTTGCCCAAAAATTAATTACACAAAATTTAGGAATTAATTTTTTTTAATTCCTAAAACAAAAAATATTTCTATTTAAATGCATTGCATATAGAAATTAGTCATATTTCTATTAATAGGGTCTATTAGAGTGTATTAAAAAAATTTAAAAATTTTCAAAACAAAAAAAAAAAAATCGAGTCGGGCCGGGTTGGGGCTGGGCCGACCCAGCCCTTTTCTTTTTTTCTTCTCCACCACGCGAGCCCAGCCGGCCCTCTTTCCTTTCTCCTCCTCCCCATGCAAACTGGGCCTAGCCTGGCCCAGCCTCTCCTTTCCTTCTCCCCCTCGGCGGCCGTTGCTTTCCTCTTCCCTGTTCGCCCCTGTTCACTGCGTCGGCGTGACGTCGCCGGACAGCCACGCCGCCATTGCCATCTAACTAGGGAAGGCCAAAGGGGCACGCCAGACTGGCTTTAATGGCCAGTCCCGTCTGCCCCAAATTCCCGGCTTCTCTCTCTCTCCACTCTTCCTCTGGCCCCCCCCCCGTCACAGAGTCGGCCCCCCTACATTGGCCTAATGGCCACGAAAGTCGCGGTCAGAGTAAGCCGGTGTAGGCCAATCATCACGCAGACACACAGAGCAAGGGGGGGCCCGTTGTTGCCAGCTATAAAAGCCGGAGAGGGAGTGAAAGGTCTCGGTCGGCGAAAAGAGAGAAAAACAGAGTAAGAGAGAGACAGAGAGAATAGAGAGTGAGAGAGCTGAGAACAGAGAGAGAGAAGGAGCCAGGGGTCACGCCGGAGCTAGAGGAGAACCAGCACCGCCGCCATCGCCCGCCAGACTAGCTGGAAAGCCCCCCCCTCCCGACGCGCCATCGACTGGTGAGCTTTCCTCGGCCCCTGTTTTTCTCTATTTTCTGGCACGGTTGGGCCAGGACTCACGTCGGCCATGTCGCGCAATTCCCGGCCCATGCCGACACCGCCGGTCCCTAGTTTCAGTCGGGACCGAGCCTCAGTCATCGGAAACAACCTAATCGCCGGAAGAGGTCGGATTCGGCTAGTTTTCATTGCGCCCCCCAGATGTTCAACAAAATGCCCCTGAGAAGCCGGTTTGGATTTAGTAGCCGGCCGGTGAGCCGGAGACCGGACGGTGACGCAGGCGATTGGTGACGCTCAGTGGTGGCCCCAGGAATCGATTTGGGGGGCTGCGCCGGTCTGGGTTAGCCGGCGGACGGCCAATTTTGGCTCCATTGGCGTTCTCCTCGCGGGTCTGCGAGTTCGGGTCGGACTTGACTCGAATCAGCAGATCCGACTCGACCCCGATCAACGCATGGGTCGGATCCGTTGACCGGGTTGGTTCCGACCGACCTGGATCAGCTGATCCGACCCAGGTCAACGCCCTGGGTTGGATCCGTAGACTCGGGTCGGACTGGGCCGACCCAAATCTGGCGACCCGACCCAGTTTAATATTATATAATTATTTTATTTTTTTTAAAAAAAATTAATTAAAAAAATTTTAAATTTTTTTCTTCCATCGTATATATATATATACATTTTTTTTTTCTCACGGTCGGGTTGGGACTCATGTCGGCCATGTCGTGCGATTCCTGGCCCGTGTTGACGCCGGTCTCGATCCCTAGTCTTAATCGGGACCGAGCCTCAGTCGTCAGAAACAACCTAATTGCCGGAGGAGGTCGGATTTAGCTAGTTTTCACCGTGCCCCCCAGATGTTCGACAAAATGCCACTAAGAAGCTGGTTTGGATTTAGTCGCAGGCCGGTGAGCCGAAAACCGAACGGTGACGCAGGCGGTTGGTGACGCTCAGTGGTGGCCCCAGGAATCGATTTCGGGGGTGGCGCTAGTCTGGGTTAGCTGGCAGACGACCAATTTTGGCTCCGCCGGCGTTCTCCCTGCGGGTCTGCGAGTTCGGGTCGGACCTGACCCGAATCAGCAGATCCGACCCAGGTCAACTCCTGGGTGGATCCATTGACCTAGGTCGGTTCCGACTGACCCGGGTCAACGCCCTGGGTCGGATCCATTGACCAGAGTCGGATCGGGCAGACTCGAATATGGTGACCCGACCCGGTTTAATATTACATTATTATTTTATTTTTTTAAAAAATAATTCTTTAAAAAAAATTTTAAATTTTTTTTCTTCCACCGTATATTCATATATATGTATATGTATATTTTTTTTTTCTCACGGTCGGGCCGGGACTCGTGTCGGCCATGTCGCTCGATTCCCGGCCCATGCCAACGCCGGTCCCGGTCCCTAGTCTTAGTGAGGACCAAGCCTCAATTGTTGGAAACGACCCAATTGTCGGAGGAGGACGGATTCGGCTAGTTTTCACCGCGCCCCCCAGATGTTCGACAAAATGCCCCTGAGAAGCCGGTCTGGATTTAGTCGCCGGCCGGCGAGCTGGAGACCGGACGGTGACGCAGGCAGTTGGTGACGCTCAATGGTGGCTCCAGGGGTCGATTCGGGGGGCGGCGCCGGTCTGGGTCAGCCGGCGGACAGCCAATTTTGGCTCCGCCGGCATTCTCCCCGTGAGTCTGCGAGTTCGGGTCGGACCCGACTCGAATCAATAGATCCGACTCGGGTCAACTCCTGGGTCGGATTCATTGACCTGGGTCGGTTCCGACCGACCCGGATCATCCGACTCGACCTGGGTCAACACATGGGTCAGATCCGTTGACCGGCTTAGTTCCGACCGACTTAGATCAGCTGATCCGACCTGGGTCAACGCCCTGGGTCAGATCCGTTGACTCGGGTTGGATCGGGCTGACCCGAATTCGGTGACTCGACATAGTTTAATATTATATTATTATATTATTTATTTTTTAAAAAATAATTTTCTAAAAAAAATTAAAAAAAAGTGTGCCGACTTGGTCAATCTGTCGACAATCACCCAAATGGTGTCATGACCTCTTTGACTTCTCGGCAATCCCGACACAAAACCCATGGTTATATGTTCCCATTTCCACTCTGGGATTTTCAATGGTCGCAACAATCCTCCAGGCTTGCAATGTTGCGCTTTCACCTGCTGACACGTCAGACACTTAGCCACGTGCTTAGCAATATCCGACTTCATACCATTCCACCAGTAATACTACCTCAAATCCCTATACATTTTAGTACTACCTGGGTGGATACTGTACTGGCTACGATGTGCTTCAGATAAAATTTCTTTCTTCACTCCTGCATCGTCTGGCACACACAACCTTCCACAAAATTTCAACACACTATCCTCAGATATCTGAAAATCCGATTTTCTCTTAGCAGCGTCTGTCTCAACAATTTTCTGTATCTCTGGGTCCGTAGACTGCAAAACTTTAACTTTCGCCTGGATTTCCGGCTCAATCCTTAACGTAGCTAATAGGCTCGAGACTTGACTTACTTCCAACTTGAACTCTGAATCTCGCACGGTCTCCAATAGAGTCCACTCCTTGACCATCAAATGCGTGATGCTTGATTTCCGACTCAACGCATCTGCTACTCGGTTTGCCTTTCCAGGGTGATAAAGTATATCACAATCATAATCTTTCAATAATTTCATCCAGCATCGTTGCCTTATATTCAACTCTTTCTGCGAAAATAAATACTTGAGGCTCTGATGGTTAGTATAGATCTGAAATCTTTCTCCGCATAGATAATGTCGCCAAATTTTCAGGGTGAACACTATCGCTGCTAACTCCAAATCGTGCGTCGGATAGTTCAATTCATGAGGCCTCAACTGCCTGGATGCATAGGCTACCACTTGCCCATGTTGCATCAATACACACCCCAATCCTTTCAACGACGCATCACTGTATATCTCGTACCCTCCAGGTCCTCACGGAATCGTCAATACTGGTGCCGTTATCAACCTCTGCTTCAACTCCTGGAAACTTCCTTCACACTGATTTGTCCATTCAAATCTCTTCTCCTTCTTCAATAATTGCGTCAACAGCATTGCTATCGACGAAAATCCTTCCACGAAGCGACGGTAATATCCAGCCAGACCCAGAAAACTTTGAACTTCGGTCACCGTTGTCGGTCTAGGCCACTTCATCACAGCCTCAATCTTCGATGGATCCACAACTATTCTTTTCCTGGAAATTACATGATCGAGAAATGCTACTTGACTTAGCCAAAATTCGCACTTGCTAAACTTAGTATACAATACGTTTTTCCTCAAAGTTCGTAATACTTGATGCAAATGGAATTCATGTTCCTCCAGGCTTTTCGAGTACACTAGTATATCGTCAATAAAAACAATCACAAACTGATCTAAAAATTCCTTAAACACCCGATTCATTAGATCCATAAAGGCAACAGGGGCGTTCGTCAATCCGAACGGCATCACTGTAAAGTCATAATGCCCGTATCTCGTCCTAAATGCCGTCTCCGGTACATCCTCTTTCTTAATCCTCAACTGATGGTATCCCATTCTCAAATCAATTTTAGAGAACACCGAAACCCCTTGTAACTGATCAAACAAATCGTCAATCCTTGGTAAAGGATACTTATTTTTAACTGTCACTTGATTCAGCTGCCTGTAATCTATACACAATCTCAACGATCCATCTTTCTTCCTTACAAATAAAACCGGTGCTCTCCACGGAGATGCACTGGGTCTAATAAACCCCTTGTCTAGCAATTCTTGCATCTGCACCTTTAATTCCTTTAACTCTAATAGTGACATTCTATAAGGTGCTTTCGAGATTGGCTCAGTTCTAGGTGCCAACTCGATCACGAATTTTACTTCTCTTTCTGGCGGTAATCCCAGTAATTCTTGAGGAATCACATCAGGATATTCACACACTACCGTTATATCCTCAAGTCTTGGTTCTTCAGCCGTTGAATCAACTACTGCAGCTAGAAATCCTTGACATCCTTCATTCAACAATTTTGTCATTTCCATCGAGGATATCAACGGAATTGAGGTCCTTCTTGACTTCCCACAAATTTAAATTCCGGATGTCCAACAGGATTAAATTGGATTACCCTACTATTGCAATCCATTACGGCTCTCTGCTTAGACAACCAATCCATCCCTACTATCACATCAAAGTCGTACATATCTAGAACTGCTAGATCAATCAATTCCTCCTTATCTCCAATTACGATCTCACAGTTCAGACAACCCAGTGAAATTAATATCTTATCATTCAAGAGAGTCGTCACACATAGCATAACATCAAGCAACTGCGGTTCTATTCCAATCAACTCAACAAACTACTTCGATATAAAAGAATGCGACGCTCTAGGATCAAATAAAGCATACGCAGCATGGTTGCACAGAGAAATCGTACCTGTGACAACCCCTGGCGCGTGCTCAGCCTCTCGTCTGGCCATCACATACACTCGTCCTTGCGCTTGAGGCTTATTCTGATTCAGATTCGTTGCATGGGCTGCTCCAGTCTTATTCTCATTCCGAGGTGGCGGCAAAGCATGTCACGCCCCGTACCCCACGGCACGCAACATCCCGTCACGGTTGATTAAGGTGCAGCGCTCCCAGGAAGCGTCGCCGACCCACGCTCAAACAGAGATCAATCACATGCGGAAGCAATAAATAATTAAACCCTGACACAACCGATATGAGAACCAGGGCAGCCAACATCACATAAGAAAATAATTACATAATTGTATTACTATTAAAAACCATTTAAACAATATTTACAAGTACCAAAAGAAAATACAAACGGTTAGTAGCCACCAGGTCAAAAAGGGGGGTAAGTGGCTAAGGGGTCAGGCTAAAACTCAGGTAGAGGGCTATAGTCCAAAAAGATAATGGCCCTTACTGCTAACTAAGGGTACTGGTCGAACCTAAGGCTCCCAGTCGGGATTAGACGACTCAGTGGAATCATCTGACGGCTCCTCAGAAGTATCCTCGCTAGTCCTCGAATCCTCCGAATCCATGGCCTGGGCTCGCTCGTCCTCAGAGTCCGGCTCCAACTCCAGGTCAAGATACATCTCGAACCCCTCCTCATCCGATCCTAACTCAGCAACCTCTCCATCCTCCTCGACATCCTGCGCCATGGCCTCGGGTCCGTCATCCTCCTCATCTATAGGCTCGGGGTCCTCAGCTAGCACGTCGGGCTCCTTATCAAGCTCCATCAACTCGGGTGTGACCTCAGGGTCTATCACCTCACCATCGGCTATGTTGGGCTGCATCAACCCGCCCTCGACTGGGATATCAAAGGTCCTGAGGGGCTCTCCCTCATTCCCATTGGCATCCCGGTGGCACCATGCCACGTACTCCTGCTTCTGATAATAATCAACGCCTATATTCACAACTACTTCTGATCTATACCTCACAAAAACCTCCCCATTTCCTGAGGGGAAGGTACTAGTATATTGCCGGATCTGCAGAGGGATCCCAAAAAGTGGTGGTGGTCTCTCTATCTTCACAGCCGGGGATCTGAAAAGTTTCGGTTTAAACAACCGTGAGACGAATCTCAGTGAGTTCAACCCCTAAACCTAGGCTAGGCTAATATGCAATCTCCTGACCGTAAACAATCATTTAAAATCATAACACAACCATAATCAAACAATTCTCTAACCCTGCAGGTTAGACAGTTCAATATATAATAATCATGGCACATACGTGGCACACACAGTCACACGTTCGCCAAACACATGCTCATGTACCGAGTCTCACACGCTCGCATGCTAATCAATGCATGTTTATGCATGCAAATGTCATCGACATGTCATGCACATTTCCCCGGCCCACTGGCCCACACTGGCACACTTGCCCAATTCATTATTATTTATTACGACTCGAGTCATCACTTTTTCACGGCCCGGTGCGTCTAGCCTGCTCCAAAGTGCATGAGGCGTAGCAACCGATCTGGCCCAGTGTCTCTAGCCTGCTTCAAAGTGCATGAGGCGCAACACTGACTCCTTGTGAACCAGAGCCTGCTTCAAAGTGCATGAGGATGGTCGTCTTCCGGACATACCGGGCATCGTCCTGCTTCAAAGTGCATGAAGACGGTATCGACCCGAAGGTCCTTAGGTGATTACGCAACTCATTATTATCTGAACCCAGCGTATGACGCCTCAGGGTATTTTAGGTAATTACATGCTCATGGCAGACACGCATTCTCGCACAAGTTCATTACATGCCTCACTCTCGGCATACACAATGTGTGTCCATGTTATGCAATGTAATGCACCATGAGCGCCAATATAAATCGAACACCCAACATATAACATGGCAATGCGAAATCAATCACTATCAAGCACAATTGCCATACAATCAGTCAACCTGGGCATACCCGGCAATTCCACCAATGTACTCCTAACTTTGCCAATTAAACCAAATATCCTTCCTAAACAATTCTCATTGGCCAACTACAATTTCCGAATTACAAATTCTATCGACCAGTACACTAATCTTTCTCAGCCAGTACCGGTATTCCTAAACCAGTCCAGAAAATCGCACTAATTAGTCCTAATCCGGGTTTAGGAATTTTACTCACCTAATCCAAGCTCACGACGACGGGGAACGGTGGCCAATCACTGGTGAACAGTGAAACCGGCGGCGAATTCCCGGCGAACGGCGTACGGATTGCAGCGGCCGGCGGTGTGAACAGTGCCGGGGTGAACAGTGCGCGTGAACAGTGCCGGTGAACAGTGATTCTGTACGAACACTAAGCAGACAGCGGGAAACGGTGGCCGGCGAGGCACCGGTGACGGTGGCGACGTGCCGTATGGACGCGGTGAACAGTATCGACCGTACGGACAAATGTACGGATAGGCACGGTCAGCGTCGTACAGCGTGGCTGGACGGCTGGGTGGCGACGGAACGGCGATCGGAGCTTCGGCGAAGCTCCGGCGATACTATTTGCAGACCAGGAAAGAGAAAAAGAGAGAAACAAGGCTGTTTTGGACAAAAACCGGGGCTGTGGTGGCTGAACAGGTGAAAGGGAGGTCCAAGGGTGCTGTGGCGACGGCTGGTGGGCAAACAGCAGCTCCGGCTGGTACTGTTCCGGCGTGAACAGTACCAGAAAATGCAGAACCGGAACTGCAGAGCAAGAAACGGAGAAGAAGAAGAAATTGCATGGGGAAAATGACTGAATAGCTGAGAGGAGAGAGATAGGGTCTGGTCAAATAGGTCAAAGGTGGTCTAAGTGGAATCCATGTGTCAAAATTGAGGGCTATTTGACACTTTTGCCCTTGATCCTAGGGCTAATATTAATCCAAATCCAATAATTTAGGGGTAAAATGGTCATTGGTCCTTAACCCAAGCTGACCAAACCTGGTTTAGCCCTAACTAACCTTGGTTAATCCCAAAATTAAATCCAAAATTCGGAATTAATCAAAAGTGGCCTAGGGGCATTTTTGTAATTTTCCGATCCCGAACTGAAATTCCAATTTTCGCACATACGCGTTCCATATGTGCGTGGCCAATGTAATATGGCGTCGGAATCGCGAAATTCATCGCGCAAGCTCTCGAAAATCCACGTCAAAGTTTCGGGAATAAAATTATATTATTTTTTCAATTTTTGTCGAAATTCCACTTTTTGTCCAAAATGACTCTTGGTAAGCGTGGCCACCCAAAAATGGTCTCGGCCTCAAAAAAATAACCTCATTTGGCCTCGAAAAGCGACGCTGGCGTCCCGAGGGGCAAAATCGTAATTTTTCACCCCCGGACCGAAATTCCAATTTTCGTTCGTACTAACTCCAAATGTATGTGGCCAGCTCAGTATGACGTCATATTCCCAAAAATAGTCTCTTAAACCTTTGAAAATCAACATCGAAATCCGGGCTCAATTCCGTGAACAAAACTCGCTAAACTGTCAATTTCAGAGTCTCTCACTAACGGGTGGCTGTTTAGAGGTTACGCGTATCGACCTAGGGCTATCCGTATCATAATGGTCTCGATCATTGAGAGAATGAGAAATTATCGCTAGTTCCAGAGGTCACGATCGTTCGGTTCGAGTTCAAGACTGGTTGGCCACGTGTACTTTCGGTCTTGCAGAATCACTTGCATCCCTATTGTACATCGTAGGCCTTGGCCAAACCCAATCCATTACCCTTTCCTACGATCGGCCCACGTTGGCCCAAAATATTCCCTCAGTGTCTCTCGTAATCGACGTCCGTTTCACGATAGGGTCCCCGGTCCACGTACCGTTTTCTAGTTAGCCATACCCCATTGGTTAGTATCCCGAGAGTGATCAGCTCTGGGCGAGACTTACTAAAATGAAATGCGAAGTAATATCAGTTTTATTGATCCCGGAATTACATCGAAATTCGGGCTATTACAATTCTTCTCCCCTTACAAAAATTTCGTCCTCGAAATTTGCGATCTATCCTTATCTACTCAAACAACTAGGGGTATTGACGTCTCATAGCTTCTTCACTTTCCCACGTGGCACCTTCTGTTCCATAGTGTTCCCAAACCACTTTGACCATCGGAATCGTCTTGTTCTCAGCACACGCCCTTTCCCAAACCACCTTCTGCCGTTCTAATATATCACAAATCTGTTATAGGGCTCTCATAACTGCTTCCATTCTAGGATTCTCAGCATGTCTAACTTCCACTCCGGAGTTTGCTGCTACTCCAGCATCTACCTCTAAATTATCTCTCGCTCCAGTACCCATTCCAAGATCCTCTACAGCTCGTACACATCCTTTACCCCTGAATCCTTTACCAAAGCCCCTTCTTGGGACTCTTCGTACTCCTCTTCTTTCGTTGCTCATCGTCACGATCCTATCGCTCTACTACTTGCTGTAATTCCACTCAGGAATTAGCGGTCTAAATCGACTAGCTCAATCCGATTCCAAGCAGCAAATTAACACGAAAACTTACTCAACAAGCAATTTTTCCACTACCAATCACGAAATCACAATCGCAAAAGCCTGAACACTTACCTCAGGTCTAAACGCACTTGCAATTCAATTACCACGCAACAATTAACTCACTCAAACAATCGCAACAAACAATCTGGAGGCATGTATAACTCATTTTACTCTACACCCCACTGAGATCTCGCCAATTACTATCCCAAAGTTTCCGCTCCTTATCACTCCAAACTTCAACCAATTTTGGATCGAGCTGACCTTGCTCTGATACCATTCCAAACGGGGATGTCACGCCTTAAACCCCTGTCGAGCCCGCGTCATCACGCCTCCGGTCAAACAGTTGCGACGTCTTAGGTTGTCGCTGACCTCATCTAAACATAAGAGATTTAATTGCGCACGTGGAAACCTTAAAACACCAGGACAAAATTAAACTGGGGAAACATTGGGAGAATATATACATATTTCCATTGCTTGATCAAACTTGTTCCACCTTATTTACAAAATTACAAACCTTGCCTTACCAGTGCACACATTTCTAAAACTATCCAAAGATAAAAACAAGGCTGATGACCTTGCACACTAAGTTCCAAAAATGTTATTCTTATGAAAACCCACCGTCCAACCCGTGTATCAATCTTTAACACCCCTACTTGGCGTCTAGTCAGATCCTGACTCCACATCATTCGAATTTGAACTCTCTTCAACAGTCTGCTACATCGTACTCCGTGTGCACTAGTACTCCAAAACGTACTGGGAGTGGTGGCGGTGGAGGATTCATATCTCAGGTCTAGGTTCTGAAAATTGTTTGGTTTACACAACCATGAGAATAAATCTCAGCAAATACACTCCTAAACCCAACCTAAGCTATCACGTACCTCCAAATAATTACACAATCACACATATTCACGTACACCCATATCACAAAATAGGCACATCAATTAAGACTGTCAGGCTCAATAATGCACACATTCGCACTTAGTCACGATCACGTCGTATGCAACACGCGTATGTGCCAATTCTCATTCCACTCTTCTTTCCATTCTCATTTTCCGCTTTCTCAATCCTCGTCGGTGGCCTGCGTTGAAGTACACGCCTCAGGCACACTACGATCATTCATCACATTACTTCCGGCCCGCGTACTTGTTCACGCTTCAGGCCCCGATTGCGACTTGAGCATTACACACCCTAGGCCCGATCCCAACTCATCATACGCCAAATGCGATAGGCCTACATGATTGAAACTCAACTCAGCCTATGCCAAATGCGACAGGCCTACGTGATTAGAACCCAATTCAGCCCACGCCAAATGTGATAGGCCTA
This sequence comes from Syzygium aromaticum, assembly GCA_024500025.1. NCBI lineage: Eukaryota > Viridiplantae > Streptophyta > Magnoliopsida > Myrtales > Myrtaceae > Syzygium > Syzygium aromaticum. The sequence continues at coordinate 4,323,212 of CM044891.1, read as the reverse complement.
CATGATTGGAACCCGAGTTTATAATGCCTCGATCTAATCCCGGTCTCACCCGAGTTTATCTTGCCTTGGACCGATTCTCATACATGCTTTTTCAAGCCTCAGCCTGTGCCAAATGCAACAGATCTACGTGATCGCTGCCCGAGTTTACGATACTCGGTCGATCCCATTCTCGTTCTATCACACCTTCACATACTTTCCCACAATCACTTATCACACTACACTTCTCTTTACTCATGCACATACTCGATATGCATTTACCACACGCGACTAGCCCATCACACGCGAACCATGCACTCATTGAGTCACACGCAGATAGAGCGCACATGGATAATATCAACAATTAATTTAATCAACTCACGTGTGCACTCGACAAGTATAATCAGTCACTCAATTGCACAACAACACTCTCAATTAAATCACCACAATTTATAAATAAATTAAACATGCCTCAAATACGGTAATTGCTATTTTTCTCCCACCAAATGGCGTCGGATTAATTCCGATCCTTCACGGGACTTTCTCGCCATTAAATATTGGTTCTAAAAATCCAACTTGCGTCCCGAACCGAGCATCATAGCCTCATGAACAGTGAATCACAGCTCGTGAACAGTAATTCTTAGCTTGAAACTCCCTCAAATCGTCCTCCAAAAATTCCAAATTAATTCCTTAAGGCCCGCCATACATTCCCAGTCTAAAGCCCCAACATTTCACACCCACACAAGTCCAATTTCACCCAAAATCAAATTATTCGACGATACCCAAAATCCTAAATCGGGATTAGAGTATGACTTACCACGTTCTAGGTTAAAATGGCTAGAACGGAAAGTGGCGGCGCTCTACGGCGGAGGCGAACGACTCATGGTGGTTTCCGGCTTGCACGGTGGCGGTCCGGCGGCGGCGTGGTCTTGCACGGCCGGGAAATGGGTCACAGAAGAGAGAGAGAAAGAGAGGGGGAAGGAGAGGGAGACGGTGAGGTTGGGGGGCGGCACGGCGACGGCAAGGTGGTGGTCCGATGGTGTGGCGAGCGGTGGTGTAGCTCACGGCCAAGAGAAACCCACGGCCAAAAGGAAGAAAAAAAATGAAAGGGGAAAGGGGGCTGATCATGAGAAAAGGAAGGAGAGAATGGGGAATGAAGACAAAATTTGATTTAAATAATGCCAATGACCCAAAGGAAAAATGACCATAATACCCTTGTCTCAAAATTTTAATCCGACGGCCCAGATTCGATCTTATCTTGATCTGACGGCCGAGATCGATTCTTGCACAAAAATATCCAAGGGCATACTTGTAATTTTCCAAAAACCCAAGGTAAAATTGTCCAATCAAAATTTTGGGACAAAATTACCAAAATGCCTTTTCCCTTAAAACTTGTCCTTTAATAACCTTTATGGGTATTTTGGTCACTTTCTCTGTTTCTTGTCCAAATTGAGTTTTTCCAAAGGATTTGAGAGCACCAAAAATTTACACGTGTCACGTACAACGTCGTCCTAGCGTTCCGTCGCGACTTCCTAATTTTTCGGTATCCAATTTGGGTAAAAATCCAATAATTAAATTCTATTAAACGCAACTCGAGCATTTCTCGAGCTAACGGGCTGCTTGCTGGGGAATTTCACAGAATCGACTCGTGACTGATACTAAATCGAGTCACGTGTAAGTTTGTTCGGTGCGTGACGACCTCGGTTGTCATTAAAATCGCGAAGATCAATTACTTGATCGGAGGGGTACGATCGTTCGGTATAATTTCAGAATTATTCGTCAAGTCGTTTCGTGGTCCAACGAAATCACCCGCGATCCACTACTAGGACAGTGGCGAATTGGCCCATAACTATCCTTGGATCGGCCAACAGTGGCTCAAAATATCACTTCCGCGATTTATTGATCGAAATCCATTCACGGTTGAATTTTCTTTAGTCGCGTGAATTTAATTGGCCCTAATAGCCTTTTCCTAATGGTTAACATTCCCAGGAATGATCAGTTTCGGGCGAGAATTTACTGCGAGCACATCTCATAAAGCTCAATTATTAAATAAATTCAAATTGGTGGAAATTTCGGAATGTCACATTTTCTGTGTGTGATGTAAACATAATAGCCATAAGAATTCACATACCAGTCTATATGATGAACATTCCATTTCCAAACAAATAATCTCTTCATGTTTCTGCAAACAGTCTAGTGAAGGAACTGCTTGATTGCGACAATTACTCTGCAAACATCGGCAACCAACTCCAATGTCGTCCCTTCTCCTTCTAGTTTCATTCTCTTGCTCTCGATGCCTTGATAAATCTCAATCATGCATTGATCTATGGAAATGAGATCTCCATCAACAGTCGAGTTTTATCAGGATATCAGAAGAAACACCATGTAGGGTGTGGAATCCACGCCCATCATAAATGGCGGTGGATTACTCAGGAACCTTGCATGGTCTATCAGCTATAGGTAAAGTCCAGACAGTCAAGATTCAAAATACAAATTAGTTGCTCTCAAACAATCTAACATTTTTTAACTCAATTCCTCGGAGACTCAACATGAATCCTATATCAGAGTAAAAGACCTACACAGTTGGATTTGGCACATGGTGATTCGCTCGTGTGGGCAATGATCTCGTGTTTCGAGAGTACCTAAATATCTCTTTGATTCCACAAAAATTCTTTTGGAGCACATCTTCCGCTTGTAAATTTGTAATTGCTTCAAGACATCAAATGACATCTTTATGAATTCAAACAAACTTGGTCTCAGTCAAGCATTGTTAACGTAAAAAGAAAAGTCGATATAAACTCAGGTGTTGGCTCAACGCACGTACTTTCTTTATAAAGTACTGGTCAAAGAAGACTTTCATGTATTTTATTGGTTAAATGTGATAGAAAAAAAAGTTGAAAATATCAAGAATTTGACAGAGCTGTCGGTTTCTAAATTTGTAAAATATATGTAAAATTACCCAGAAAGAGAATAGTGGAATTCCAAGAATGGAGTCGTTCGTAGCAGCTAGACAGAAAGTAAGAAATGGGTCAAATTATTTATCATGGAGAACATGTGTTTAAAATAATATCTGGCCACCCATGAAATTTCTCCGAACTGCTAAAATAGCAAATTACCAAATAATCCCATGTGGAATAGTTTAATCCCTTTATTCGCCTAGTCCAAGCGACAGATGGTCAACGACCTAAGGGCCAAGCTTAAGCAGTTCCCTGCTGACTTATTGAATGGAGAATACGATAACGATAAGTAAAACAGCCCTTTTGCTTCACAAATTATCCAAATTGCTTTTACGTGGTTTGATAGCGATAGCATCCATACGGTCGATGAATTTATAAAACGCCTAACTTAAATTATGACGCCAAATTGCAAAGATTGATATAATGTAACCGTTACGTATAATGCTGTGAGTAGAGTACTTGCTAGTTAACTTGCTCTATATAAGTTACTAAATATCACTATGGCTTCACTGTTAAATTGATAGATCTGTGAGAGACATATCTAAGAGATTCTTATATCTCAGTTAATTCTCCATATCTCGTAAAATTGTGAATATATCTAGGAGATTCTTTATATCTCATTTTGATTGTGCACATTTATATCTCTTTGATTGTGTATATCATTGATCGATCTCGTTACCTTAAATAGTCATATGGTGAAGCCTTACATAGTCTTTATTATAATACGGACACAACAATATACAGAATTTATGCAATTCCTTTTTTCGGCATATTTCTTATCTAGATCCATGCAAAAAGATAAAAGAGATAATTAAAATGAAATAGAAAAGGTGGGACACCCAAAGATCAAACAAAGTCACTTTTCGAGAAAATTATCCAAAAAGTCCTAATTTTATTGTAGTACAGTCAATTCGGTTCTAAACTTTTCAATTTCACCAATTAATTCTTAAATCTTTTGATGATTTTCCAATGTAGTGTTTTTGGTCAATTTTGACCATGAAATCGTTGACGTGGTTATTTAGTCAACGCTGGCCGTGCCACATCACTAAATTTTTTTCCTTGTTGGTTTAAGAAGACATGTACCGATTTTAAGGGTGCACTCCCTTACATCTCAGTTTGGTTCATTCATGAATTTGGTTTTATACTGTTTACGTATAAAACCCCAAGCCAAATCCGGGCCCCCCCACTCTTCTTGGCGTATCAATCTACGCCTCATTTTTGCTCCGCAGCCTCCTCCTCCTCACCCTTCTTCTGCGCCATGTCATCAATGACGCCATGATCAACTGGAGTTGTCGACTCTTGGCGGCAGGTCTTCGCTTCAACTCTCCATCAGCAAAAAACCTGTTGTTATAATGTAATGCAGAAATGCTAACAGATCTTACAATAAAATCAAAGCAAAACACCATAGAAATAAACGAGAAATAGTAAAAAAATACCATAAATTTACGTAGTTCGATTTAAGTGTCGATATATACTCCATGGAGAGAGCCAATATCAAATAATTTACTATAATCGGAGAATTAGACCTGCAATTGCTCACACACTAAATGTTTTCCACACCTAAATTAAACCCAAACTTTCCATATTTACAAATAAACATATTAACTGGATGTAAAGCTCCCAACACAAAATTCACGTTTCCAAGTACGTCCGCACGACCAAAGGAAGAGAACTTCAAAGCTCCTCTTCCTTTTTATTCTTTGTTCAGGTGGCTGTGGCCAGAGAAGAACCGAAAAAGCAAAATCCTTCTATTTAATTCTATTTTTTTTTTCCTTTCTGGATGCTTCCTGACCCAAATAGATATTATAGAATTTGAGGAAATTTTCAAATAAGAGCCCAAAGTGGAGTTTTTTTCTAAACAAAAGGGGCCTAGAGTGAACTTTGTTTCGAATAAAGGCCTGAAGTGGCCAATTCAGTCTCCAATAAGGGCTTAACTGACCAATTAGTTACAATGACATGAGTATTTTTGTCAAAGGCATTTTTCTCCTTGTCTTTTTTTCTTTTTTTTTTTCTTTTTCTTTCCTCTATTCTCTCTTTTATCTCTTTCTCTTGCACACTGGCTAACGATGGCCAAGTCACTAGCCAACTTCCTCCATGACCCCCACCACGTCTTCATCGGGGTTGGCATCCGCAAAGATGTCGAGAAGCTTCTCTCCGTGACTACGGCCTCAACATCACCAACGTGGTGGACCTGAGGGACCTTGGCCGCAAGGGGGCTGGATTGGGAGGAGTGCCAGGCTCAAGACGTTGGTGAGGCAAGTCTTAGGGAGGTAGATTGAGAATTCGAAGCGATCCTCACAAGCTGATGGGACTACCCATGGCTGACGAGCGTGCGGGTTTAGCATGATGGCAAGCAACGGCGACGATCGGTAATGGGCTCCAATTTGCAAATAGAGTTTATCAATAAAACTAATTTGACTTTAATTTCGACACAATCCTTCGTTTGTAATTGATGTTTGATGATTTTTGAATTTCTGCATTTGCAGATACACATTTGATATATCCTGGAAGTGATTTTTTTTTTTCCAATTGTAGCAGTTAATATTCTCCCAATGTCTCATTCTTGTGTCTCATCTGTAACCGTGAGCTTCACCTCATCGTTATGTCTTGACAAAACAGAGAGTTCTTAACCACCAGATAATGGAGTACACGCTTTTGTGGACAGGTGCGATTTGGCTGAAGCCATTTTACTGGCATATGAGAAGCCAAGGCAGAAGGAAGATGTATATGTTCATCTTATATAATTTATATGCAAGACTGGTGCAAATGCTGAAGAGATTTTATCCAGATTACAATTGGGCTAAAAGGTGAATTCCAATTTCCAAAAGCAAGATGAGCACCAACAAGACAAAGAAAATGATTCCAGACTATCTTCGCATTCAAAGAACAAAGGTGATCATGATTCAAGAGCCAAAGCTATAAAGCCAAAACTTGGCACATTTGGATAAAACCACACTAAATTATGCTTTGTAACCTTCTACTTTCTCGCCAATAGGCATGCAACTCTGCTGGTAAAGAGATTGGGGGCGGAGACACTAGTATCACATATGCGCAATTCATGTCTCGCGCTCTACAAGAGGTAAAGTAAAAGTTAGAAATTGAGAAGAGTTAGAGATAGAATAGGCAAAAAGAAAAAAAATCTCATGTTTTCTCATCCTAACTAGATTCTAGCAATTATTGCCATAAGAGAAATCACCATAAGAAGTTTATGTAAACACCACAAAACCGGTAGCTTCAGAGCAAGGTATAGTAGTTTCGCATAAGCCAATCCCGAGTATTAACAAGAGCATCAAATCAAGCAAGTGGCCCATGTCACTCATCCCCCCTTACAGCCGAACACACTCTTGCATGTACACCCAAACCAGTCATATTTGACCCTTTGAGGGAGGACGGCGGATGAAACACCCAAAGGATGCAAAATGCCATGCCACAGTGCCATTACGAATCAAACACTTTGTGTGAACTACCCATGGTTGTCAAGGTATGCATACTTGACCGACACGCTCATGAGCCATGGGTTGTCCCATCGGCACCGCCAACGTCTTTAGCCCAATGCTACTCAGCTCCTTTCTATGAGATTTCTATGATTAATGCTAGTTATTCTAAAAGCTTAAGTTAGTAGATAAATGTATGTTTTTTTTGCCTAAGAGCCTGGAAAGATTTGAACTTACGATATCTTGTTTTGATATCATGTGAGATTTTATAGGGCCACTGCTAACTATTTTAAAAGCTTAAACTATTATATGAATGCGTGGTTTAATATTTAAATATCTATCACTCTCGACCCAACTCCCTTGCAACCAAGGCCCTTAGGTCCACTGCATTGGTGATGTTGAGGCTGTAGTCATGCAGAAGCTTCTTGACGTCTTCATGGATGCCAACCCGATGAAGACGTGGTGGGGGTTGCGGAGGAAGTCGGCCAAGGACTTGGCCATTGTCAGCTAATGTGTAAAAGGAAGAAGAGAGAGAATAGATGAACGAAAAAGAAAAAGAAAATAATAAGGAAAAGAAGTTCCTGTAGCAAGAATGCCCATACCCAAGTGGCTAGTTGGTGAGCTAGGCTCTTATTTGAGATCAGCTTGATCTTTCGGATTCTTATTTGAAATAATATTTATTTTAGATAATTTTTGAGAAACTAACTCCACTCATACCTTTAAAATTTTCCTTAAAATTTGTCGTCCCTTCCTTTTTGTAAGGTAAAAAAGTCCAGGTGGAGCTTTTTGTCAGATTCCTCTTTCTAGGTCAAAACTTGGAGAATTATCTCGAACGCAAAACAACGCCCAAGAAAATCCAAATTGATTTGGATGAATGGGCCTACCAAATTTTGAGCAAACCAAAATCCTCTTTCGTACGCGGTTCAAATTCAAAACACAATTTAACAAAACGAGCGAAACTCGAGCTCTAACAGCACACGTCATCATCAATGTAGATGTCATCTTTCAAGAAGATGATAGCGAATGGATTCGAGAATGTCGAAATGAAAATGGGATCCTTCGGAAGTATTAATCTCTCGGAAATTGTAATGTCTGCAAGCATTTTGTTCCCCTTTTCTTGTGTGCTGTTTTCTTAAGAGAGTGTTTGGTTGCAATCGCAGACTTTCAGTGGGTAACCATGAATGGACGAAGCAAGAGAAGTACACATAGGTTGAAGATGTGGATTCAACCAAACATAAAATGTATTGTTTTTCTTAATTTATCACTTCTTTCGGAGTTTCCAAGAAGCTTCAATCAAGGTCGAGACTAAAACACATGTTTCAAATGTTGATATTCTAGTAATTTAATATGTCATATTATCAGCCACCAATCAGTGTATTCTAATTATTATTATCCCATGCGAAATTAGAAAAAAAAAAGTGACGGGTCACGTTCCTTTATTTTTTATTTTATTTTATTGAACAAGGTCTGCAAAGTACAGAATGCATGCAACCTGTATTATTATATCAAAAGAGTTGTGTATCAAATATCAAGATTCTCGTATCTGGTGGGTGCCGTACGCTTCCAGTCACTAATGCATAATGTAAGGAAAATTTTGGTTAATATATAGTCATGCAAAACATAAGGTGGAAGAAATATTAGAAGAAATACATATTTCGGTAACGTAGATCTATGCAATAATTTCTTTATACAATAACTTTTCCCGATGAAGTCTGACTAAAATCAAGGTAAGTTGAAATGATGTGATATTAAACGAGCAACAAAGCCGTAATCAAATGAAAACCTAAATCTCTGAACCTTTACAATATGATTTTTCTAAATCTGCCGTACCTTTTCTACAGTTCTCAATTAAATTATGGCCAAATAAAAAAGTCTCGATTAATAAAGACAATATCTTGGATCATTAAGAAGCGATAAGACAGCACGCGAAGTATAAGCTCTAATAGCAGATGCTGGTTTATGCACATAACCCATCCAAATATTTATCTTTAAATTCTAGGTAACACAAACAAAAAAGGTTCAAGTAAAGCGCAATTGATGATAATGAAAATGCATGCACACCTCGACCCTCATGGCCTTGGTGGCCCTCGCTTGCGGCTGGCTGGACAAGGGCCACGACCCTTGCCAACAGCAAGGCCAACGAGGATCGCCAATGACCATCACCAACCACAATGAAACCAAAGAAATTAAAAAATGCATAAACATGTTAAAAAATTGCAAAATTTATTTATATCACGTCGGTTGTGCCATGTAAGATAGCCAACATTCATATCAGCGATTCCGATCAAAATTGGCTTGATAAACTGAATTGGTACAAATATAAAAGGTTTAAGATTAAATAGGTCCAATTGAAAGGTTAAGACTTTTTTAATACTTGCCCCTACATTTTTCAAATGCTTGTTTTTTTATGCATTCATGAGTATCGGAGAACCCGCAGGTCAAATGTAGCCACGCCTCGCACACGAGGTTGATCTTTTACCTTCGAGACGTGTTGAGACTTGGGATAGATGGAGATGACCAAAGCCAAAAGAAGGTGTTCTTTGTGTGTGTCCTTGAACGAGGTTCCGACCATCTAGAAACGCGTTCTCTTGGACTTCAAGCGTCTTGATGGAGTCAAATGTGATCCATCACATGTCATCAGTTAAAGATTTGTGAAAATACATATGTATGACTTTGGTTGGTATGTGACTTTTGTTTGCCTAGCTATCCATTTTGTTACAATGGTAGTTGGACCTCTACACGAAAATGGCATTGCTATAACCAAACGATAGAGAATGAATTTCGATTGAGATTTCAAAAGGATGAGCACGTTAATGAAAGTTATGATTTCATGAGGTGCCTTGGTCCTTATGTGAATGATATGTCTTTGATTAGACTAGGGAGGTGAACTTTATCTGGTGCGTGAAATTGATTCAAGATATCACCTGACCGTTATGTCTAAAAGGTTAAAAGAAAATCGCTCAATAGTTAAAAACCATTAAAGGATTCACACCGTCACTTATCATGTCTCGATCAATGCTGAGATGTTGGTGAATGAGATTCTTACGATTTCTTGAATTTTTGGGATATATGTTGGATGACCCGAGATGATGTTTTCTCCTACATCAAATTTTGTGCAACCAAACTGAAGGAAATGAAATCAATGAGTCGCCACATAACATGTGGATGGACTGATTCCATCATGCAAATTTGTACCCATGCCCTGCATTTATGTTTCCGAGGGTAACCGATTCGATCAGAAATTGAGGACAAAAGACCAGTCCAATCACGAATCACAATGCAAAACTTTGATTTGATTTGATTTGATTTTGTTTTTGCCATAGTGCAAACGACAATACTTGGTTGCCGCATAATCATGAGAATATTTCATTTCCTCAATCAAGGTAAATCCACTGGCAATTGCTTTTATGGGAATTATAACTAATTCACCTTTAATTATTTTCTTCGCCCAAACCAATTACCTTAATCCCAAACATATTTCGACGCTGATTGTGTCCATTCTTTAAAAAAAAAATTGTAGTCTAATTCCTACACTAAACTACCAAGCAATGGCTTATAACCTAACGCCATCCTCAAAATTGAACTTAGTATAAACTGAACCATATATTTGACGTGGATCTATTAAACAAACTATCCATAAATGAAATGTTTCATTAAGAAAATAATGGTCATTCATGAAGTTAATTGCTTTTCTTCAACAGCTAATGTGTGCAATACTGCTAGTACTAATTTTCAATGACACAAAGCATTTTCTCTAGGGTTAGTTTTGAATGACGAGCATTTTCTTTGATTTCGCGTATGTTGACTGTTGGATTATCGTAATTACTATCAAGTGATCATGACCACGAGCTCAAAAAATTCTAGCTGCCATGACCAGGAGCTCCAAATCCCTTTCGCTTCACAAACTCAATGAAGCTCGAGTGGCCATGCCCATGAGCTCCAAATTTCATTCACTCCACAAGCTCAATGAAGCTTGGGCGACCATGGTTGAGCTCGACGAAGCTTGAATGGCCATGGCTGCTAGCTCGAAGAAATTCCAATTGCCATGGTACGAGCTATGAAATCTCCTTTGGTCTGCGTAAACACAAGTCGAAGCCCAGACCCGACTCCAACTTTGATTCCCATGACTACAACTCCTCCCTCACCTCTCAACTACACTCTCGCCAACGCCGACACCAAGAAGAAAGGGGTGAGGAAGAAGAAGGATAATTCAAACAAGGTTGTGATTTGGGAAAGTAATGACATCGTTTTAGGCATTGGTTCATACAAGTAAACAGTTACGTAGGAGAGATAAAATAATAAAAACAGCCGCATCAACATTTTTAGTTAGGCAAATCAAGCAGAGTCAAGGGAGTAACTTCATTGTATCAATTGGCAAGTTTTAAAACTTGATTGTACTTTTTGAAGGTTGTATGATTCAATTGCATTTTTTGCAACTTAGGATTTTTGGTGCACCTATTCCTTTTTTAAACAATTTTTTTTTACTTACCAACAGTTATTAAAACTTACTAGAACAAGTAAAAAGAGTTCTTATATTTGAATAGAGAACAATATAGTTCTGCAATTTTTTTGGAATCACATGCACAATATGTGATTAGATCTATACGGCACCCGCACATCAGATCTAAAAACCGTAATTTAGATGCAAAAGCATGCACAAATATCATTGTCCTACCCCAATTAAATAAAACAGTGTGCCCCATGCATTGGCTATTTAATTCAGTACGGATAACAAAAAATATATCGATTTATGTCTTTCGTGATTAAAGAAGTTCAATTGAGCATTTGAAACATGTGTTGACAATCTCATTAGTCATCACCGAAAGCGCTTTCTCAGAAACTCCATCCGAAATCATCCCTTACATCTTCTACCACTCAAGCAGTCCAGCTCAACCTATATATACAGCTCCCACTCTCATGGTCCTTTCAACTCTTCACTCTTGCTTCGGAAACCAAATCGTCCCTTCAATCTTCCATATTCAGTGATCTCAAAGCTACAAATTCTAGCCGAAAACGAAAATGCTTCAAGAAATTTTCAGTCCCTTTGAGACCTATCAATGTGATGCTTTGAAATCCATTTGTGAGCATCTTCTTCAAGATGATGATGATGGTGTCAACGCAACATTTTATGCACCAACTCCTGCAAACACGTGCTCGAGGAGTTCAAGCTTCAGCAATCTCTTACTGATGGACAGTTGGAGCGAGCTGCCCCTAAAAGTCAATGACTCGGAGGACATGTTGGTACATGGCGCTATGTGCGACGTGCTCAATTCTGGGTGGACAATGCCTTCGTCTTCGAATCAAGAGCTTGATTTTGAAGTGACGACCATTGATAGTATTGGTCTCGCTTTGAATCAAGGACTTGATTTCGAAGTGATGTCCATTGATTATAACAGCATTGGTTTGGCGACGGAGGAGAAACTGGAGATGGGGGAGCAGGAGGTACAAGTGCCAGTTGAGAAGACACATTTTAAGGGAGTGAGAAGGCGGCCATGGGGAAAATACGCGGCGGAGATACGGGACCCCAAGAAGAACGGGGCAAGGATTTGGCTCGGGACTTACGAGACACCCGAGGACGCGGCATTGGCCTATGACCGAGCAGCTTTTAAGATGAGGGGGTCCAAGGCCAAGGTTAACTTTCCTCACCTCATCGGCGCGACTGAGTACGAGCCTGTCAGGGTCCGCCGCAAGCGTTGTTCTGCCGAGCCTAGCTCGCCATCCACATCCAGTGATGACGGCTTGGTGACGAGCACGAAGAGGAGAAAGAGAGATGTCAATGTGGGTGCTGAGGTGGATTTTGGAACTCAAAACCCCTTTCCCATATCGAATATTGGTTTTTGGATTGGGGATGAACAATTTGTACTTTGATCATGGAAACTGCAAAGACATTGTTTTGATTAATGAGAAGTCAATCAGGCATTTTTTGTTGCAGAAACTATCAATTTAGCGTTTTGATTTCATTTCCTTTGGAGTTTGTCAGCAATAACCAAAAAAAGGTACTCTTTCCCCAACTCCGCACACTAATTTCCTATACATGAAAAGAGGAGAAAAACACATTCACATCGTATAGAAAGCGACTAACAAAAGTTTAAAAAGTTTGTATAATAACTTATCTGCTTACACAAAATTACGTACTCAACTTTCATATGGCATTTGAGTAAAGATATCAAACTCGGTTTGCCATATCGTTCATTTGGTCATTCTTTTATGACTTCTTTAAATTTTTAGTGTTGAATTCTTACAAATACTTTCATCTACAAGCGTAAAGTTTGCTTAATTGAGAGTTTCGTCATTCGTAAATTAATTTTTTACTTTTTCTTTTTAGGTTTTGTATGCCTCGATGATTTGTTTGCTTAAGCAAAGTAAAGGTTCAGCAACAAAATTAATAACATGAATTGCTCAAATCAAAATTCTCAATAAGCATTGATTTTAGAGAGATTGTTAGGTTTTTTCATAGGACCATGTGTAAGTAGCCACTTAAATCATGATGGCATGCGGTGATTGGTATGAGTAGGCAAAACTTTTTCCCGAGAAGTACCTCTTGCTCTTATAATTGCCTTAAGACAAAACTTTATGGGCAATAATGAATATGTTGTTAAAGAATTCAAGAAGTATCTGCATTCTACCTTTCACATGAAGGATTTGGGACCTTCGAAATATTTTCTCAACATTGAGATTGCACGATCAGGTGAAGGAATCTGCCTCAGTCAATGTAAATTTGTCTGGGAGATTATATTAAAAATAGTTAGGATGCAAACCAATTGTCAATCTGATTGAGCATAATGTTAAGATAATTACTATTGAATATGATGCAGGATCATCACCTTTAGACGAGGATCCATTGCTCAAAGATCCATCGAACTATCAAAGAGTCATTGGAAAACTCATCTACCTCATAATGACTAGACCTAACAAATGTATGCATGGCAAATTCCTAGTCAATTCATGCATGATCCAAAACAATCACATATGAATGCAGTGTTGAAAGTCATGAAATACTTGAAAGGATGTCGAGGATTGGGAATACTACTATCTTAGGATTGTAATATGGAGATGATGGCTTATTGTGATAGAGACTACACCACTTGTCCTATGAGCAGGAGATCTATTACTAGATTTTGTGTTAAAGCTGGGAGAATCGTTTCTTTTATGGAAAACGAAGAAACAATCGTCTTCTTAAGTGTCATTAGAGGAATCTAAATATCAAGCCATGGCTAAGATTGTTTGTGAAATAGTTTGAATGTGAGCTCTACTTTGCGATCTTTGGCATAAGGGTAAGAGGATTGACTACCTTGTTTTGTGACAATGATGCTGCTCCTAAACTTGCAATAAATCTGATAGTCTACAAAAGAATGAAACATATAGAAGTTGATTGCCATTTGACTAGAGATAAAATTCTTGAAGGAGCACTCAAGACAAGAGAAATAAGAACTATAGAATAGCTTGCAGATATCTTTACCAAGCTTCCAGTTAAAGGCAACACACATATCTATTGAGCAAGCTTGGCCTCTTCAACATATTTAAGTCATTAGCTTGAGGGGGAGTGTTGGAGATACAACTGCCTCGCTTGGATTAATTGATTATTTCTTTTTTCATCTCCTAGTTGTTTTCACAATGAGGAGTGAAATTCTTACCTTGTAGAGTGTCTATTAATAGTCAAAATCAACCAATTTTTAAAATTAGATTATTGTATAAATAGGAAAATTACTTTCTTTATTCATTATGTATATTTTTCCTTTTATTGTGAATGCAAATGAATTATAAATAGAGCCAATGTACAAGCTTTCCATAAGTAATAAATCGATATAATTTCCCTATCTTCTACAATCCTTTTCTTTTTTGTGTCACCTCAATTAAATTATGGCCAAACAGAAGGGAAAATGACATAAATAATCCTGGAACTTTGGCTCAATGTGCAATATTATCCTTGAACTTTTAGTTTGTTTAATGTGATCTATGAACTTTAGCCCAATGTACAATGTCATCCCTAAGTTTTTAATTTATTCAATGTGATCCTTGAATTTTTGGTACATATTCAATTTAGTCCCTGAACTATATGAAAATGCTTAATGTTGTCCCTAAGCTTGAATTAATGGAATGACAATATTAAACAATTTCTTATAGTTCAAGGACAATATTGAACATGTACCAAAAGTCCAAGGATCACATTGAACAAATTAAAAGTTTAAGGACGACATTGCATATTAGGCTAATGTTCAATGATCACATTAAAAAAATTAAAAGTCCAGGGACAACATTGTTTGTTGGGCAAAAGTTCAAGGATCATTTGTGTCATTATCCTCCAAACATGAAGTCTTGATTAAATAAAGACAATTTCCTGGGTCATTTGTGAAGCGATAAGACGCATTCGAAGTCCAAGCCCCTATAGCAAATGATGGTTTATGCAAGTAACACGTCCAAATGATTATCTTATATTATAGGTTCCATAGAAAAAAGGAAAAAAAATTAAGTGCAATGGATGATAAGAACCTAACTGCACCCTTTCTACATGAACTTTTACAGCCTTGCAACTCTATTTTCGTCAATAAACTTGACTCGATAAGACTTCACACATATCCAAGTATGAAATGAATACGAAAAGAAACGCATTTTGGGAAAATTAAATTGTTAAATCAAAGAAAGTGGGGTACGTCAGCGCATGGAATTGAAACCTCGTGCACCATTTATTATATATCGTTACTTGCATAGGTAGACAAGATTGTTAGCTAAAGATACCAAAAATGTCTCTTAGGTGTTAATTATCAAATTTAGAAATTATATGTAAAATCGAAACCACAAAGAAAAGACTGGAATTGTACAGAGTGGGAGTAGTTTATAGGCAGACAAAGTAAACAAGATTGTCAAATTACCAATCGATAAACTGTTCCAAATTTTACATATTTAACGACCTAATTGACACCTACATTTTTGCTTTTGCTCAATCTTCCTACAAGATAAATATAATTTCTTGGCGTTAGCCTGAAACAAAGTAATACCTCGCATTTTTTCATTTCGCTGAAAGGCAATTAGTGACACATGCAATCCGCAAACAACATTTTTCAGATACATGTGTTTCTGCATGCATGCGTGTTCTCTGCTCGCAAACGTGATTATGGAACAATGTCGCAAGTCAAATGTACCCACGCTCGCATACGGTCACAGGGGTCGGGCGGCTGCGAGAGGTGGCGAGCATTGGGTGGCGGAGGAGGACGGCGGCCAGCGGCAGAGGACGGTGACGGGAGGCAATGGTCGAGTGGGCTGCGGTAGGCGATGTTGGGTGGCGGCGGGAGGTGGGCGATGTTGGGCGGCAACGGGAGGCAAGCGGAGGTGGGAGGTGGTCGGCGGCAGGAGGCGGCAGAGGATTGCTAGAGGCAACCGATGATGGTCGACGGTGGGAGGCGGCTGGTGGTGGCCGACGGTGGAAGGCGGCCGGCATTGGGTGGTGGCTGTCGGCAAAGGACGACGGCCTGTGGCAGTGGGAGGCGACTAGCGGTGATAGTGGGGTGGCGAGTGGGTGGTTGGGTAGTAGTGAGAACAAATGATGAGAAAAGTTTTTATTTCTCATTTTTGAAAGAAATTTATTTCTGATTTCTGTTCCAGATCTATTTCTGGATTAGAAATTTGTTCTAAAAATAGTAAAATGAAATTGTGTTTTCAAACAGATTTCTATTCCAAATCTGTTTGCATAACTTTGGTTGGTATGTAACCACGGAAGCCATACCACCATAGGAAACTACCGTTGCTATAACCAAACGACAAAGAAATGAATTTCCGTCAAGATTTCAGAAAAAATGACTAGGTTAATGGAAACCATGATTTCATGAGGTGTCCTAGTCCCAATGTAGATGGCCTATCTTTGATCGGACTAGGGAGGTGGACTTTATCTGGGGCGTGAAAATTGAGGTCTCCATCAACGGTTGATTTTTTTGAAGATATCAAAATAAACACCTTGTGGGATAAGGGATTCTAGATAGATTTTTAGGTTAGTTCATGGTGCAATGTTCCGACCCATGCATGCAGACCAAGTTGGCACATGGTGATTCACTCGAGTGGCCAGCGATATGTTTTCGGGAGCACCCAAAGATTCATCCCGTCCGACCGAGAATTCATTGGGAGCGCCTCTTCCGCTTGTAAATTTGCAATTGCTTCAAGACACAAAATATCAATTTCTTTATCAATTCAAACGAAATCGTCGTTAATCAATCATTCTTACCATAAAAGGAAAGTCAATCCAAACTCTGGTGTTGGTTCATTGCAACAACTTTCTTATAAAGTACAGGCCAAAGAAGACCTCCATCTATTTCATTGGTTACATGTGATAGCTAGACTAGATTATTAGCTAAAAATTACAACAATGTGGCCCACGTGGGGGTATCTAAATTTGGAAATTATACGTTAAATTTACTAAAAAAGATAAAAAAAAAAAGGGAATTCCAAGACGAGAGTTGTTTATAGCAGCCAGACAGAAAGTAAAAAGTGGGTCAAATTATTTAGCATGGAAATCATGTGCTTAAGCCCATTATTCGCTTAATCCAAGCGACAGATGGTCAACGACCTAAGGGCCGAGCTTAAGCGGTACCCTATTGACTCATTGAATGGAGAATCATATCTCAATATGTAAAACAACCCCTTCTTATTCACAATATTTTTTCGAAATTGCTATAGGTGGTTTGATTAGATAGTATCTGTATTGTCGATGGATGTGTAAAATGCCTAACTTAAATTATGATGTTGAATTTCAAAGAATGATATAGTATAACTGTCATATATGATGTCGTGAGAAGAGTGTTTACTAGTAAACTCGCCATCCATAATATTACCAAATGTTTAATTGATTTAGATTTGATAGGTTGTAACGAAGCTCATATCTCGATTTGGTGTATTCGTGATTTTACTTCAAGTGCTTCCAACAAGAATTGAACATTGAATTTAAGTTTTCTCCAATTTAAGTTTTCTCCCTCTTCTCTCTCTCTCTCGCTCAAAGCCATTTCTCATCTTGTGCCACCACTTCCATTGCCCATATCCACAACGAATGCCACTAGACCAGCTGTTCACCATCATTTCCCGACGATGTCTTGAAGCTTCCATTGAGATCTCGCCGGGATCTAATCATCACCGTCAACCTGCGACGACCAGGTCTAGCCCTTCTTTGCCAAATCTCTCCTCCTCATCAACTAGCTATTCTTTTCCTCAAGAAGGAACTGAAGCATTAGCACGATCATTTGAAAGTTGAGATGTTCTCCGAATATAATGGAAGAAGATAGTGTTGGCCATGAAAATGGCATACCCAGGATCACCATTATTAGAAATCGAAACACGTTAATGGATAAATTATTGATTCGTGTACCTGGTTTGGAATCCATCGAACTTGACGCAGAATTTTCGACGGTTTCCAAACACAAACTTAAGTACTTCTCCCCTATCCCTTTCGTTAGAACATTGGTCTAATGAGAATGCCATTCACGAAAAGAAAGTTCTCTTTAAATCTATATATGAGTTAAATTATACATCATCAGGTTAGGGGAGGGACTTGAGTGTTATTTATAAAGTCTTCAACCACGGACCCTCTCAATACGGGCCGGGCCGTACTCGACCCACACTAGCCAGTCCCATATTAAACTTATTAAAAATCTATATATCTTATATTTATTAGACCAAACTAATTTAGTTAATTTCAATTAATAAAGCTCACATTGGGAAATTATTATATTCTCCCACTTAAGCGACATTAATTGAAACAGAACTATGTGCGCACCTTTATATTGGTTTAGAGATTAGTCTTAATAGTCAATTCGATCCCATAAAATCTCGAACACCGAATCATGACAGTAATTGTATGTGCTTATGTAGAGCCTTCCATGGTCACAAGTGCTTTCAACTTTGCTAATATGGATTCAATATGGTAGTGTGTCAAATGAACAATACCTTATGATTAGTGATACTTCATCTGTTTTCCATTTTGTTAGTCCAAATTCTCTCCTTAAGTGTGACAAAACCTAGTGTGTCACCAGAGAATATCCTTCATGGTTCCAACGACCCTTCATATGTCTTACCTTGATAGTTAACTATACTTTATGTGTAACAAGACATATAATTAAGGCTAATACCAAGAATGCCTTGTAGTCTGTACTCAAGGTTTACATAATGTCTCGAGATTTTCATCAAATATGTGTACTCAACTTGATAAATCTACATTCACAAATACCTCATTGAATGCAAAAGACTTGATACATATTCAAATATTACAGAATGTAGCAAAATCATACACAAATTTTATAAGAGCAATATAAAACTAAACAATTCCCACTAATTAACAATATCCCACGATACTCCTAAGCCCATGTATATGACATGTCGATCAAATACACAAGGGCGAAGGCCTTTAATTAGTGGATTTGCGATCATATCATCTGTCAAAATGTACTCTACTGCAATGTCACTATTCTGAACTTTTTCCTTTATAGTCAAGTACTTGACCTCCATATGCTTAGATCCCTTAAGACCTCTGTTGTTGTTAACAAACAACATTGTCAAGTTATTGTCACAATACAATTGCATGGGCATATCCACAAAATCAAATACGGTAAACTCTTTAATGAGGTTCTGGAGTCAAATTTCCTGAGTAACGGCTGAAAAGCATGCTACAGACTCCGCTTGCATGGTAGAGGATGTCATTGATTTCTGTTTCTCACTTTTCCATGATACTGCACCTCCTGCTAACTTAAATATGTAACCTGTTGTCGACTTCTTTTCATCCTGACAGCTAGTAAAGTCTGAATCCGAATACCTAACCAGCTACAAGTCCTAAACATGTTTGTAAATCAGCATATAGTCATACCTCAAAACCTTCTTGGCAACAACCCAATGATCGTGTCCTGGATTTGACTGATATCTACCTAGAAATCCTGTTGCAAAAATAATATCTGGTCTAGTACATACTTGAGCATACATAATACTCCCAAGTGCACTAGCATAAGATACATTCTTCATTTGGGCTTTCTCAAAATCTGAATGAAGACATTGTGACAGACTCAACTTATCACCCTTACTGACAAGAGCAATTCCTGACTTGCATTGCTGCATGTTAAATCTTTCTAAGATACGATCAACGTATGTGCTCTGAGATAAACCCAATAGTCAGTGAGAACGATTCCTATGAATCTTAATGCCAAGGACAAAAGACGCATTACCAAGGTCCTTCATATCAAAGTTCTTTAACAACATCCACTTTGTCTCATGCAATAAACCAAAGTCACTACTCACAAGCAGGATATCATCCATATAGAGTATAAGGAAAATGCATTTCCTCCCACCGACCTTGCAGTATATACACTGATCTACTTTGTATTCAACAAAACCAAATGAAGCGACAACACTATGAAGCTTTAAGCACCATTGTCTAAAAGCGTACTTGAGATCATAAATAGACTTTTTCAGTCTACATACAAGCGTGTCTGAATCATTTGCCGCACAATCTTCGGGTTGCATCATATAGACTTCTTCATTAAGATCTCCATTGAAAAATGCAGTTTTAACATCCATTTGGTGTAACTCCATATCGAAATGAGCTACCAATGCCATGATCACTCTAAAAGAATCTTTAAAAGAGACTGGAGAAAAAATTGCTTCATAGTCTACTCCTTCTCTCTGAATGAAACCCTTGGTTACTAGTCTGGCTTTAAACTTCTCAATCTTTTATTTAGAGTCTCTTTTAGTCTTATACACCCATTTGCAGCCAATGGGTCTATGACCTTTGGATAATTCAACAAGTTCTCGAACTCCATTATGCTTCATAGATTGCATTTCATCTCTCATTGCATCCAACCACAGTTCCAACTGAGGATAAGAAACAACTTCCACATAAATCACTAAATCAGCCACAGAACCGATATCGTAGTCTAGTGGTATAGCTGATCGTCTCTCCCTAATGGATCTCCTTACTGGAGCAGCAATAGCCACATCCTACACCTGAAAGCCATAAAGAACTTCATTAGAAGTTGTCTCGACAACATGATCCTAAGCCTCAGCAGGTTCAGTCTGTAGTGTGAGAGTCTCCATAATTATCTGTATGAGAGGAGATAAAGATACAATATTACCCACAGTAATATTATCCTCAATAGTCTGTGTGCAGCTACTTTCTTCGGCCACATCAAATTCTAGAAACTTCGCTATCTGTGATTCCATAATTCTTGTGCCTTCATTGGGATTGTAGAACCGATATCCCTTCAAATGTTCCGAGTAATATACAAAGTAACACCGAGTAGTTCTAGAGTCCAACTTACTTAATGTTGGATTATATAAATTCACTTTTGCATGACATCCCCAAACTTTAAGATGGTTTAAGCTAGGCTTACATCCAGTCCATAACTTAAAAAGAGTCAATGGAACAACTTTAGTAAGTACACGATTCAAAATGCATAAAGCTGTTTTGCAAAGCTTCACCCCATAAAAACCAGGTAAATTTGTCTTACTAATCATACTCCTCACCATTTCCATAAGAGAACGATTGCGCCTTTCAGCTGCACCATTTTGCTCAGAACTCACAGGCATAGTAAACTAAACCACTATCCCATAATCATCTAAGTATTTGGCAAATTACCCCTTAAGTTGTCTGGCATCCCCATGCTTACCATAATACTCTATGCCTCGGTCAGATCTAGCAACCTTTATAACCTTTTCCAACTGTTTCTTGACTTCAGTCCGAAAAATCTTGAACTTGTCAAGAGACTCAGCCTTTTCTTTAATCAAGTATAGATAGCCATATCGAGAATAGTTATCAATAAATGTGATGAAATAAAATTTCTACACAAGGTTGCCGTATAGGGTCCACTAATGTCAGTGTGAATGACCTCTAACAGGTCAGAATTTCGGACTGCAGTTTTCTTCCTTATCTTGGTGATTTTACCTTTACATCAGTTTACGTATGTCTCTAGGTCATTTTTAAGAGCTGGCAGGATGTTAGTTTTTATCAGTCTTTCTATTCTATCCTTAGAGATATGACCAAGCCGTTTATGCCACAATGCATAAGACTGTTCCTAAAGGTAGTGGTTTCTTGGAAACAACCTTTTCAGCCGTATAAGTGATGTATATGTCATTGGAAGACAAACACAATATGTACAATTTGTTAGACATATTACAGCACCCAACCTTATTTGAATTAAGAAACAAAGAAATAACATTGTTCTTAATTTCAAAAGAGTAGCTATACATGTCCAAACATGATATAGAAACTAGGTTTCGTCTAAAAAAGGTATATAAACAGT
This sequence comes from Syzygium aromaticum, assembly GCA_024500025.1. Lineage (NCBI taxonomy): Eukaryota > Viridiplantae > Streptophyta > Magnoliopsida > Myrtales > Myrtaceae > Syzygium > Syzygium aromaticum. The sequence continues at coordinate 4,301,582 of CM044891.1, read as the reverse complement.
GTCTTTCAACATTAATCTAAAACCAGAATCTAGAATCAAGATAACATCTCCCACAAACGCAACATCGACTTTCTCGTTATTTCCCACTGTGCGTCTTGACTCATCCTGATTTGGCTTCCTCTGGTTTATGAATCCCTGTATGGTAAACACAACATGATTAGTTGCACCACTATTGAGCCACCAAGAACTGTATGGTGATTCTGATAGGTTGGATTCACAAACAAGTGCCAAAGAATATAGGCTCACTTTTGGACAACAAAGCTTTAAACTTTCCACGGTCCTTCTTTATGTGACATTTCTTCTTACAAAAGAAGCGGTGGTCACCATCCCTTTTGAAAGATGTTTTTTTTAGACCCATATTATCTGATTGACCGGTAGTGTCATGAGCACCTTTATGAGTACGATTTCTAGACTTTTTATCTTTTCGTTTGTGGGAACTAGAAAAATATAAGGCTAGATGTTATTTTTCCTTCTTAAGTTTTTCTTCCGCTGCCGCCACCCTTGCTATCAAGTCATTAACTGACTAAGTCTCATCTTGAGAATTGTAATTTATCTTTATAATCCCAAAATCAGGTGGAAGGGTGTTTAGGGCTTAATGCACAATGCAAGCATCAAGAATTGAAACATTAAGAGCTTGAAACTTCGTCTTTAGGTTTATCATCTTAAGGACATAATCTTTAACCCCAGCAATACCATCATACTTCATATTAAAGAGCTTTTGAAGAAGTATACCGACCTCAGCATTAGATGAAATGCAGTTTCTAGCCTCTAAGGCTGCCATTATTTCCTTAGCAGTACAGTCAGCTGACAAACCACTTTTCAAGTGTTCTTGAATGGATTTCTTCATTGTCAATAAGCAAATTCGATTGCTTTTTTTCCAGGCAGCATAGTTCGTTTTCATAGCTTCAGTACTGGTGGTCGTGATATCTGCCGGCTTATCCTTTGTAAGAGCAATGTGAACATCCGCCAGCTTTATTCCAAATAGAAAATCCTCTTTCCATTTCTTAAAGTTCAACCCAGTAAGGACATCAATGGAAATGAAATTGTCATTTACATAAAGGTGATTGGAAAACATACAAACAATACAATCAGCATTATGTGAGTACTTATCCAGAGAGTTACATACATCATCACATAATCACCTTTAGATAGAAAATATGACATGCAGTTGTACACTCTCCACATGATAGCGGCCATGAGAACATGTTTCAATCTTTCGTGAAATCACCACTTTTAGGTGTATGAACCACTAAGATCAGTCATTTCTCAAGCACTTGCTATGCATATATCCTCCCATGAACTAATACAAAATCACCTCATTTGGGAGTATGATCATGCAATAGAACAAGAGACATTCCTCCATAATATGAAACCGATATTTCTCAAACCCAGTCAAGTGTGCCACTTTGGCGGTCACTACCTAACTGAATCCTTGAAAATCTCTCACACCAGGGATATGAACTTTGTGCATCATATTCACTATATACATGTAATGCTACATGTAAAGACAGGGACGTATATCTCTGAAATTACATGCCATGCTAATTATATTGTTTCATTTATTGATAGACAAAGAATTACACTCTACACAGTCCTTATGTGGTGATATACATGTGCGCTACCATATGTATTTCCGAAACCATAGAGAAATACAAGAAAATATGCAAAAATACCTTAAAAATACCTATATATAGGGTTCTATACGTATTTTCACATTTGTAAAAGCTTCAAACATAATAAATAAATAAATCACAATGTAGAGAATCTCGATACGACTGCGTCGGTACCAAGAATGTTCAAAATGGACGATGGATGTGCCCTCACGTGCCGCCGAAAGGCGCGGCACATGTGCATGTGTTCAGTTGGTCAAACCAGTCTGAACAACTGGTCCAATTGATCAATGGTCAACGGACCAGTCCGATCAGTTGACCGATCGGGTCAAGACATGGGTCGGGTCAACGGTCTAGTCGGGCCAGCACTTGGGTCGGGTTAGGATTCGGGTCAAGTCAACATTTGGGTCGAGTCAAGATCCGAGTCAACCGGATCCGCGCCCTCGCTAATGTCATCTGACAGTTATCGGCGAAAAAACGCGTTGGTTTGGTATGGCCACATGTGGCCTTCACAAGCTGTCGCACCCACGGCGCATGTCAGCGCGTGAGGGCGCGTGCGGCCTCGTTTGGTGACGTGCCGCCCATGAATCTACTCGTCTCGATGAGTAAATTCTGAATATATAGTAAAATTTTATATTCATTCGACAAAAAATTTTGAAAATGGGTAAAAACCTCTTGGACATAACGAAAACGGTCATAATCTGCATGTTTCAGTTCTAATTTATGGTAGGCTCTGATAGCACATGTTGGCCACGAAAATGGCACGTCCAAGATCATCATAATCAGAAACCGAAACACATTAATGGAGAAATTATCGATTCGCGTACCTGATTTGGAATCCATTAAACTTGACACGGAATTTGCAACGGTTTTCGAACACGAACTCAAGTGCTTCTCCCCTATCCCCTGTGACATTCCAAAAATTGCTCAATTGGGATTTATGAAAAGAATGATTTTATTAACGTACTTGTAGTAGTTCTCGCCCGGAACTGTTCATTCATGATATATTAACCATTAGGGAAAGGTTAATTAGGGATTTAAATTCGCACAACTAGAAAAATTCAATCATGAACCGATTTTCAATCATAGAATCGTTGAAGTGACATTTTGAGCCAATGTAGGCCGATCTTAGGATAGTTATGGGCCGATTTGTCATTGTTATACGAGTGGATCACGGGTGATTCCGTTTGACCACGAAATGAACTAACGAACGATCTAGAACCTATATCGAAGGATCACGCCCGACGGAACTAGTGTTCGATCCTCGCGATTTCATTAACAACCGAGGTCGTCACGATCTGAACGAACTTGCACGTGGCTTGGTTTAGTATCAGTCATGGGTCGAACATGCGAATTTCCCCAAAAACCACCAATTAGTTTGAGAAACGCTCGAGTTACGTTATAAATAAAATTCAATTATTAATTAGAGACCAAATTGGGCATCGAAAAATTAGGAAGTCACGACGGGACGTTAGGACGACGTTGAGGTTGGAACGTGCAGTTTTGGATTTTCTCGGATCCTTCAGAAAAATTCAATTTCAGCAAAAAAATGAAAAAAGTGACCATTTTACCTTTGGGAATTTGTTAATGGCAAGTTTTATAGGGTAAGGGCATTTTGGTAATTTTGCCTTAACTTTTGGGATAATTTTGCCCTTGAAATTTTATGAAATTCCCAAATTGCCCTTGGATATTTTAGAAAAGATTCGATCCGGACAGTTGATTTCAAGATAAGATCAAATCTCGGTCGTCGGTTGGATTTTAGAGTAAAGGGCAAGATGGTCATTTTGGCTTTTCAATTATTGGTTTGGACTTTTTAAGTCCAATTTCACTCTCTCTCTCCTCACTCTCTCACCTCTCTCGGCTTCCTCTCTCTCTCCCTCCCCTCTCGCCAATCGCCCCCCTTGGCCATGCCCTTGCCGCACCGCCACCGTTCGGCTGCCGTCCACCGCTCCACACTGTCGCTGCGCCAAGCTGGCCCATCGCTGAGCCTTACGCCACCCTCACACCATCTCTCCCTCTCCCATTCTCTTTCTCCCATGACCGTGGACAACTAGCCCAAGCCAAGCAAGCCGTCGTCGCTGCGCCAATCGCCGCCGCCGCCGCCGCCGTGAGATTGTCGTGAAACTACTGCTTTTCACTCTAACCGAGTTAGTCTAGAGTCGGGTAAGTGGTGATCTAAACTCTTGCCAAGTTTATCGGGTATTATCGGATTCGTTTAGTCGCGATTTGGTGGAAATTAGGGGTTGATTGGATTAGCGGGCTTTAGGATTGAATTCGGAAGGTTTTGGTAGATTTTTAGAGGTCGATTGATGATTGTGATTTGCTATTTGAGGTGTTGTGATGTGCTGTTTGGCGTGTGGTTTGCGCCGTTAAATCCGGCTTGTGTTTTTATGAAAGTGTCGTGAATGGCCGAAAGTGAGATAGTGCAGTTTTGATTATAAAAAAGGGCAGTTTGCGTGTTAGCTGTATTTGTGTGATGTGATTGTTTGAATTGATTGATTTGGGCACGCCTGAGTACATGTATTTAATGCCCGAGTATATATACGTGTGAGATTTGTGACATGCGATGTGCGTGTGATCACTAAAAAGGTCTTGAGGCGGGTCGTGATGTGATTAGTGGGATCGGGCTAAGTATCATAAGCTCGGGTCGCGATCACATAGGCCTATCGCATTTAGCGCGGGTTGAGAAAAGAAAGTGGGAATAAGATCGGTCCGAGGCACGATCAACTTAGGTGAAACCGTGATTGGACTGAGGCATTATAAGCTCGGGTTTCGATCATGTAAGCTTGTCGCATTTGGTGCGGGCCAAGGATTAGGGTCGTGCCTGAGGCATGTGATGCTCGAGTCGCGATCGAGGATCTGAGGCGTGTTTATGCGGGTTGAGAAAAATGATTGAGAATGAGATGTGGGGTATGGCAAGTGAAAGTGGAATTGGACCGAGGCGTGTGATGCTCGGGTTGCGATCAAGTGGGCCTCAGGCGTGTTTACGCGGACTGGGAAAGTGATTGAGCAAGTGTTGGTACGACGAGGAATAATAAATGAAAATGATGTGGTGGTGCGTGAACGAGTGTGATGTGTGGGATTTGAAAACGTGGTGTGATAGATATGTGTGTGTGAGATGCGAATGTTGTTATTATGGGCTAATGTGCAGGCTACTTATACCAAGAGTCTAGGTATGTGTGATTGTATGGATGATGTTGGGTGAATTGCTTGATTATGTGTCTGAATGTGTTTGAAAATACGTGGTAGCCTAGGTAGGGCTTAGGTTGTGACTTATTGAGATGTGATCTCATTGTTATTTCAGCCAAACTATTTCAAAGCACCCACCTGAGCCATGAATCTACTATCACCGCGGCCAGAGCGTTTTGGGATAGTCATGCACGCTGATCATAATGTCGTAGAATATCCGATAGACGAGCACATGACCTGGGTCAAGCACACTTCGGTAATTTGGGTAGACATAGGATTACCTCTCTGGCAAGCTCATACATATACTGCCTGGATGTTTAGAGACGGAATTGATGAGTTCGAACCCGTCCAAGGATTTGATGTACCCTTCGACGGAGTAGGTGACTAGGATCCGTTGGCCATACCGCCTCCAGACGGCGAGATGACTAGTTTGGAGACTAGTCTAGCTCAGTTAAGGCATCAGCATGCCCCTGTAGCTTTGGAGCCGACCGTAACAGTACCTGAGCCCGACCCGGAGGAGTCCCAGGTCGGGTATGATCCGATGAATATAGATTTAGGTGTGATACCTGAGGAGGGACCGAAGGAGGAGTATAGGGAAGAACCTAAGGAGGAGGCAGAGGCCGAGGCCAGGGATAACCCAACAGCAGAGCCAAAGGAGGATCGAGAGGAGTTTGAGGAGGAGCAGCATATCGAGGTTCTAGTTGAGTCGGGGGATGAGGATAATCCGATCAAAATTGAGGTTGATTCGGAGTCGTCGGGTAAGCAGTCAGATGAGGAGGATTCAGAGGATGATGCTGAAGAGAGTGAGTCGGAGTGGACGCCATCGAGAGGGCCTAGGGGTTAGTTTTTGGGAGATAGGGTGTTCCATTTTTGGTATGGTGTTGACCCAGTAGGCTGCTGATCATTTTTTATATCGGTGATTTGTAGTTTAGAATTTTCAGTGTGCATGTAAATTATGTTTTGAGGTTTTAAAGGTGGATATTGTATATATTTTGAAAGTGTATTATAATGTTTGGCGGTTTAGCGAATCGTTTATCACGGGTTCTCGACTATTTTATTTGTCTGGGATTGTACTTTTGCTTCCATCGCGATTTAATTCCGATAAGAGCATTGGGTTGGCGACATTTCCTAGGTCATTGCACTTATTCGACTGAAGAGGGATGTTTACGTGGGCTCGATGGGCGTTCGAGGCATGACATACCTTTCGTTATAACACTGGTCTAATGAGATCGTCACTCACAAGAAGAAAGTTCTCTCTAGCTCCGTATGGGCAAAAGAACACTACAAGTGTCATAACTTGTGTACAGAGCTCACTTTAGTGCCATAAGTTTTTTTTGGATCATTTTAGTACTAAAATTTTTGAAAAACGATAACTTAAGTGCCAACTCCGGTGTCGTACACAACTTTTTGCCGGAAATCCGATGTGGCATTTTTTTTTATTAATTTTTGAAGCTGACATGGCTCGCAGGAGATTGGCACTTAAGTGATCGTTTTTCAAAAATTTTAGCACTTAAATAATCGTTTTTCAAAAATTTTAGCACTTAAATAATCGTTTTATAAAAATTTTAGCACTGAAGTGATCTAAAAAAAACTTATAACATTTAAGTGATCGTTTTTCTTCCGACTTGGCACCAAAGTGATCAGAAAAAAAGTTATGGCACCAAAGTAATCTCTGTACATAACTTATGGCGCTTATAGTGTCCTTTTGCCGATCCGTATGTGAATCAGATTGTGCATCATCAAATTAGGAGAGGGACTTGAGCGCTATTTATAGAGTTTTCGATCACGGGCCCTCTCATTACAGGCCGGGCCGTACTCGGCCCACACTAGCCAGCCCCTTATTAAACTTATTAAAAACCCTTATATCTTATCTTTAATAGACCAAACTAATTCAGTTAATTTCAATTAATGAAACCCACATTAGAAAATTCTTATAGATAGTCCATGGTGGTGATTACATGTGGGATACTCGTTATAAAAAGAAAATCATAGAACATATCACTGTTGCTGAAAAACAAAAATAGACAGCCTGCATAATTAATGTGTCTGAAAAGCTAAAATAAGGCTATATTGATTGTCGAAGCTGGAATGTCACATCGTTGCATCAATCCATCTATAATCATACAAAGACTTGCCCATCCACCGTCGATGTGCCTACGTCCAAAATCGGAAATGTTGCATTGAAATCCGGCTCAGCGTTGCTCTTTCGCCGTTTTGAAGTTCAAAGCGAGCCACCATCCCTCGATGTGGCCAAGGGCAAGCAAGGGTCGGCCGACTGCCGCCTGGGGCTGGCTCCATTGGGTTCGTATTCAGCCGATCCAATGAGGAGAGGGAAGTTGAGCTTGGCCTTGCAACCCCACATTTTAAAAGCAGCCGGTCATTGGCCAATGCTGCATCCTCGGGCATCTCGTAGGTCCCGAGCCAAACCCGGGCTCCACTCTTCTTGGGGACTCTTATCTCTGCCGCGTATTTGCCCCAAGGCCTCCTCCTCACCCCTCTATAGCGCCTCTCTTCCACCTTCTTCACCGGCCCCTTCTCCTCTGCCATATCATCAATGATGCCATGATCAAGTGTCACTGCCGCCTCAAAACCAAGTTGTCGATTAGAAGGGATCCGCCCCGAGTCGTGTGCATCTTGCAGCGCACCGTACGCCATCATGTCCTCAGAGTCGTCGACCCTTAGCGGGAGGTCTTCACTCCAACTCTGCGTCAGCAAAAGACCAGTGTAGCTCGATCTCCAACGGTACATATCATCGTCAAGAAGATGATAGCAAATGGACTCGAGAACATCCAAATGAAAAAAGGGTTCTTCGGAAACAATTTCCGCAAGCTTGATTTCTTCTCTTTCCTTTTGTGGAGTTTTTCTCTGGGGACTGTATGGTTGCAGACTTTCAGTTGGTGACCATGAAGGGACGAAGCAAGATAAGTATATATAGGCTGAGGACATGGATTAGGGAAAAAATAAAATATAATCTTTCCTTATTTATTACTTCTTGTGGAGTTTCCAAGAAACTTCAATTAGTGGCGAGACTGGAACACGTGTTTCAAATGTTGATTTCCTAGCTGCTTAATATGTAATAGCGGCGGCTATAAATAAATGTCTTTTCATTATTAATTATACTATGTCAAATTTAAGAAAAAAGGGATGGTTCTCGTTCCTTTGTTTTATTTTATTTTCTTGAACAAGGACCATAATGTACAGAATGCATGCATGCGTGTGTTAATATAATCGAGGGAAATATAAGGTGGAAGAAAAGCATAGGTTCGTACTGCAAATCTATACAATAATTCATCTAAGCTCTAATAGCAAATGATGGTATATGCACGGAACACATCCAAATAAAGAAAGTGAGGTAGGTGAGAGCATGAATTTGAAACCTAATGCACCCATTATTATATATCGTTACCTACATAGGTAGACAACAATATTAGCTAAAAATACCAAAAATGTGCCCCAGGTGTAGACAAAGTGAAGAAGTGGATTAAATTACCAATCAATGAATTGATCCAAATCTATGTATCTAACGACCTAATTCACACCTCGATTTTCCCTTTTGCTCAACCTTCTTACTAAATAAATATAATTTCTTGGAGTTAACCGAAAACAAAGTAATATCTTATGTTAAAAAGTTCAACCGAAAAGCTTAATAAGTATAGACAGACCACATGAATATAAAAAATATTTAGAATCCGTGGTCTAGTGATATGAGACAGTATTTCAAGACCTCACATGTTTTCATTTCATTGAGAGGTAATTAGTGACACATGTGATTCACAAACTACAATTTTTTTAGATACATGTTTTTGTACGCATGCATGATTGTCGAATAATGTCGCAGGTCAAATGTTGCCACGCAATGCACACGAGGTTGACTGTGCACCTGCGAGAGGTGTTGAGACTAAGGATAGATGGAGAGGACCAAAGCCAAAGGAAGGTGTTTTTGGTGTGTCGTTGAACGAGGGTCCGACCATCTAGAAACACAAACCATTGGACTTCAAGTGTCTTGATGGAGTTCAATATGATCCATTACATGCCATCAGTTTAAAGCTTTCTGAGAATAGATGCCTATGAGTTTGGTTGGTATGTAATATCGGAAGCCAGACCACCACACGATACTGTCGTTGCTATAACCAAACGGCAAAGAAATTAATTTCCGTCAAGATTTCAAAAGAACTAGTAGGTTAAAGAAAACCATAATTTCATGAGGTGTCCTGAGCGAGGGCTTGCCTAGGTGAAGGCTACGTGGCCATCACCGGTCCTCACCCGTGGCCGGCGATGGCCTAGGTGAGGGCTGTGACCCTTACTACGGTCGCCAGCCACAATGGAAAAAAAGAAAAAACAGTACAAAATTCAAAGAAATAGTGAAAATTTGTAAAATTTGTCAATATTAGCATCAGTTGTAAGTAAGATGGTTAGCATCCATATTAGCAATTTCCGACCATAATTGGCCGGAGTTCATGTTAGAAGGTGGCCACTGGGATTTGCTTTAGTGGCCCCTTTTCCTACTTGGGAAGAAAGAGCCAGGGAATTCGATTCCCCACCTTTTTAGAGGAGACTAGGGGTAGGAGCATTTGGTTTTAGTTATAGGTTTCGACTCCTATGCTCTACAAAGAGACATGACAAAATTCTGATAATGAATTGAGAGTTTGAGTAGGACAGACAAAAAAGAGCAGAAAAGATTGGTCCGATCGAAAGGTTTAAAACTTTTTTAGTACTTTACCCTACATTTTTCAGATACATGTTTTTGCATGCATGCATGCATGATTATTGAAGAACATCGCAGGTTAAATGTTTCCACACGTCGCACATGAGGGTGACTTCGTACCTTGGAGACGTGTTTTAGACTTAGGATTAGAAGGAGAGGACCAAAGCCAAAGGAATGTGTCCTTTGTGTGTGTACTTGAACGAGGTTCCGACCATCTAGAAACACGTACTCTTAGACTTCAAGCATCTTGATGGAGTCAAATATGATCCATTAGATGTCATCAGTCTAAAGCTTTGTGAAAATGCATATATATGACTTTGGTTGGTAGTGACTTTTTGTTTTACCTAGCTGTCCTTATGGAAGGCGGACCTCCACACGAAGCTATAGTTGCAATGGCTCATAACCTGATGCGGTCCTGGGATTATACAAGATTCGCTCTAAGTATTTTGACGCAGAGAGAAAGCGTAAATTTGGAACAACTCTAAAGAACTCGAAATTTTTATTCAATGATACTGTATTTTTTATTACAAGATGGACATCTTATATAAAGAGATATGACTCCTAATACTAATGGAAACCGAATAATTAATAAACTAATATAGGAAACTGCCTAAATGATAATGTAGGAAACTGCCTGATTGGTAATATAGGAAACTGCTTGACTAATAATATAGGAAACTGCCTGAATGATTGTTTTCCCCAAAATCAAAAAAACTGCCGAGATTTCCGATGATTAAGGCGATCACATTTTTCAAGATAATCACAGGCTAACTATTCTACATCATTCTCTCCCTCTTTGGAAAAACTCACCCTCGAGTTATGATCAGGATAGAGGGGTGTATCGGAAGCATGTTACTCAAATAAGTCTGCCACATTAAATGTAGGGGAAATGTTGAGATCACCAGGAAGGTCAACTACGTAGGCATTATCGTTGATCTTCTTCAGGATGTGGCAAGGACCAATCCTCTTGTACTTCATGTGTTGACGCTCATCGGGACTATATTTGAGTACATCATCAAAGAAAACTATCACAAACTTGCCAATAAAAGGTTTGAGAACCTGAGTCATCAAACGCATGAAAGTACTAGATGCGTTAGTGAGTCCAAATGGCATGACAAGTCATTCATACAAACCTGCACATGTCTTGAAGCCGGTTTTCCATTCATCGCCGGGACGGATGCGAACTTGGTGGTATCCGCTTCGAAGGTCGATCTTAGTAAAAACCCGTGATCCAGCAAGTCTGTCTAGCATATCATCAAGTTGTGGAATCGGAAACTTATACTTGACAGTAATCCTGTTAATGGCATGACTGTCTACACACATACGCATGGTGCCATCTTTCTTTGGCATGAGAAGCGCATGAACCGCACATGGACTTTTGCTTTCATGCAAGAAACCCTTTCGAAGGAGCTCTCCCACCTGCTCTTGTAAAATCTGATTCTCCTTTGGATTCATCCGATAATGCGGCAAATTAGGAAGACTAGCACCTGGAAGAAAATCAATCCCATGCTAGATATTCCTCAAAGGAGGTAATCTGTCAGGTGAATCCTTAGGCATAACATCACTAAATACCTTTAATAAGGGCTTAAGAATGTCAGGAACATGAACCACAACTTGCTGGTCGCTCTTGTCCACAATCATATACATCCCTTCACACTTTCGGATGTTCATCATAACCCCTGCATTTTGCTTCTTCACAATCTGAGGGGAATTACTTTTTGGTCTCAAAGTAATTTTAGTCCTTTTCTACATAAAAGAATATGTATTCTCCCTAACTTGGTGTGTAGCATCAACATTATATTGCCATGGTCGACCCAGTAAAACATGACACGCATCCATTTCCATAACATCACAGACAATAGTATCTTGATATGATTTTCCGATCGAAATAGGTAAACGGCATAATTGGTTTACCTTAAGTTCTGCTCCATTGCGTATCCACCCGATCGTGTAGGGCGCGGGATGCGGCTTCATCTTTAGTTGCAAGTGATCCATCAAGGCCTTTGACACTATATTCTCGCAACTTCCGCTGTCAATAATGATATTACATACTTTGCTGTTGACAGTACAGCGAACGCGGAAAAGCTAATTCCGCTGGGTATCTTTTATTCGCGGAGCAAACAATAGACGACGCACAACACAATTAACTTGCTCGCCCACTTTATCTTCCACTCCCACTTCTTCTTCCTTTTCCCAGTCTTCCTCATACACATCTTCATCATGTTCAATGATATTGGCTATTCTACAATGAGGACAATCGCTGGAACGATTGTCCAACTCGTTACACTTGTAGCACTTGATCGATTGGGGTTTGGCATATGGATTCTGGATATTTTGATTGGGAGTGCAATTGCTTGCTACGACTGCTTCCTTAGGTGTCATCGTAGTACTCCCTAGAACTTAGCTCGAATCAAGGGTTTGTTGACTAGAAGAACTTGTAACATCAAGCTGTCTTTTTTTTCCGAATGACCCACAATCCAAATAATTTTTACCACGAGTACTAGGGCTAGTCCTCTCCAGTTGCATCTCGATTTTTTGCGCCATATCTTGGGCGTCTTCGACAAAGAATAGTCGATGCAAAGAAACCCAATCCCAGATATTAAGTCGCAAACCATTAATGTACCTAGCGGTTTGTTGTGCCTCAGACTCATCCAGGTTATCGCGAGCAGAGAGTCAAAGGAACTCTTCCGTATAAGCTTAGACTGATCTGTTCAATTGTCGGCAATTCTGGAATTGCTGAAATAACTGTTGCTCATAATCCGTTGTGAGGAACCTCTTCTTCAACTTCTGTTTTATCTGACCCCATGATCGAATAGGAACCTTGCCTTGTCGACGTCGCGTCAATTGAGTTTGTTCCCACCAAGCTGAAGCTCTACCCTTCAACTTATACGCCACAAGTTTCACTTGGCGATCCTCGTCAATATCCATAGAGTCGAAGAATTTCTCGACCTCCCAAATCCAGTCTAGGAAATCTTCAATATCCAAATTCCCATTGAAAGTAGGGAGATCTACCTTTAGTTGATACTGCTCAGGATCTCGTCGATAGCCCACTTGTTGTCAATCCCCACGAACATGCTCCTCTTGGAATCCCCTGTATCGACGACCACCACGAATCTGCATCTCCTATAAATCTTTGTCTTCGTCTTCCGTATCCTCGACATAGTCTTGACGCCTATGTCGGGAGATTCCTCCATGCCCCATAGCATCTTCGGGATCACAAGCGACAGGATTTCGCTCAGCTGGAAGAGCCCCACGTGCATGGTTTGTGGACAAACTCTGGATGTCATCAAGGATCTCTTGAAACCTCCGATCGGTTTGAGTTACGAATTGATTGAACTCAGCCCGCGTAATAGGTTCGTTCTCACGGCCCTCAGCAATGGGGAGATTGACATTCACGTTATTCACCATTGTCACAGGAAAAACATGCTCTGATATCAAATGACGCAGAGAAAAAACGTAAATTTGGAATAATTCCAAAGAACTTGAAATTTTTATTCAATGATACTGTGTTTTTTATTACAAGACGGACATTTTTTATAAAGAGATAGGACTCATAATACTAATGGAAACCGAATAATTAAAGATAACATCTAATAAATTAATATAGGAAACTGCTTAAATGGTAATATAAGAAACTGCCTGACTGGTAATATAGGAAACTGTCTAACTAATAATATAAAAAACTGCATGAATGGTTGTTTTTCCCAAAATCAAAAAAACTGTCGAGATTTCCGGTGAGTACGACGATCGCATTCTTCAAGATAATTACAGGCTAACTATTCTACATCATATTTTGACCCAAAGTGTCTTGTGTGGTCCTCCGTGCTAGTTTGTCCGTCCGATCATCTTATTCACAGATCGGAAGCACTGAGATCCACTATTCGTACATTTCCAACCAATGAATCACTCTTTTATCTGTTCATTGCTTGATTTGCTTCTCCAAATTTTTGCGTGTATCAGTGAAAGCGGTGCGCAAAGTAATTCGGAAAGAGGAAGCAAGACCAATCCTTTCATGCTGAGATGCAGTGTGGGTTTAAAGCTTGGGCAAGTTTTTATCCTTTAGGCCGAGATTCACTCTAGTAAGTCTTGTACCATTAGGCCGGAAACTAATCCATCCTAGAACCAAACACCCTTAATTCAAATTGAAGCATTGACTGAAAACAAACATGGTTATGATCTACACTCCAACATGTGAGTAGCGGATACAAGAACGGCAGCTAGTGTTAACTTGGATGTGTAGTCCCAATTCAGGTTTTGAAACACAAAAGAACTCAGTATAAACTGACCCACACGTAGGACATGGATCATATAAACAAAATATTCATAAATGAGATGTTTCATTAAGAATATAATGGCAATTCATGAAGTTAATTGCTTTCTTCAGCAACTAACATGGACAATATTGCTAATTTTCAACGACACATAAGATACGATGAAAATATTACTAAGTCTTTGAAATTCATAAGTATGCTAAATCCATACATATACTTTTGGAATTGTCTCATTCAACCCCGATTGAAATGAAGGATAGATATATAAGAAAGAGTGAAACATATCCAATTAAAAAGAGCTGGTCGACAGGACTCTAAAACTAGCATTGTTATAATGTAATGGACCCTATTTATCACCATTAATGACAACACTCATCCATCAAATCTAATCTCACACTATACAAATTGTCACGATAAATGTGAAGGATGGCACAAAAGATTCTTGCATATTTCGCATCATGCCTGGATTGACATAGAGATTAATTAGTTAGAGGGAAGCTTAGGCAACTTTTTAATGTTGTCGTGGTGTAGCAAATCAAGAGTCTGAAGCCTTGACAAGAACTGTATTTGTGATGGAAGGCTCGATATACGAGTACCCCGAAGCCTTAGTTCTCTGAGACGAAGTAGTTTCCCAATTTCACTGGGAATGACTCCCTACAAACTCCTACACCAGGAGGCATGCACTTCTTGCAGGTCTATCAACTATCCAATGTAACGAGGAAATTCCCTTAAGAAACAAGAATTCATTTTCAGCACTTTCAAATTCCGTAAGTTTTTAGTTGAATCATGCAATTATGAAATACCTGTATCCGAAATATCCAACTCTAATAACGAGTCTTCCAATTTGGCAATGGATTCCGGAAGTTTTAGGGTGTGCATGAAATCCATTATGGAGTAGAAATTCTGCTCTAGAATGAATTTCGAAACAGAAATGTATTTGTTAAAAAATTTCCGAAATGCATTCTAGAGCAATTTTTGAAGTTTGGAATAAAAATGCGTTTGTTAAAAATACTTTATTCCAAAATGTATTATTAATTTCAGAATACATTTTTTATTCCAGAATAACTTTTGGGCAAGAAAAAGAGAAGCTACTCTTTGTAACTTCTCTTTTCCAGAATACATTCTCCCTATTTTTTCTCTTTTTCTCACTAATTTTTTTTTCAAAAAATACATAAAAATTGAAAAATTCCAAAAAAATTCATAAAAATTTCTAGAAAATAAAAAAAAGTTAGATTTCGGGAAAATAGGAAATTTGGTGAATTTTTTTCAAAAAATATAAAAAAATTAAAATTTTCAAAACTTTACAAAATGGCTTAGAATACCTTTGAGCACTCATTTTGAGTGAAATTTAATTTTTTTGAGGTGCCCAAAAAAATCAAAAAATTAAAAATTTCAAAACTTCACAAAATGATTTAGAATACCTTTCGACACTCACTTTTAGTGAAATTTAATTTTTTTTGAGGTCCCCAAAAAAAATAAAAAAATCAAAAATTTCAAAACTTCACAAAATGGCTTAGAATACCTTTGGGCACCCACTTGAGTGAAATTTATTTTTTTTTTAGATGCCCAAAAAAAATAAAAATAGATTTTTGTTCCAGAAATCAATTTCTGAGGTAGAATTAATCATGTTTTACCAAACAGATTTCTTCTCTAGAAATCAATTTTTAGAGCAGAATGGTTACCGTTCGCACTCTTACTAGCTCACGACAATCCCTCAAAGACAAGCGTGTAAGCTCCCCACAAGTCTCCAATTAAGTCCAGGAGTTCAAGAACTTTCGTGGCATCCAAGGCTAGCACCGAAAGAGCTTTAAGTCCAAAAACTAAACCAGGAACACTAGCTAATGAGAAGCAATTAGTGCCGCCAAGAATTTGCAGTTTAACCAATTTGCATGTCTCCTACGGAAGTGCCATCAATCAGGAGTTCTCTCAAAGCATTCATCCCATCCATTTCTGCTGGCAACACGCTAAGTTCGGAGCAGAACTTCAAATTCATGGTGACCAAGAGCTTCAAATAATTAATTGAAGTATCTAAATGAACCAATTGATTACACCGCTCAAGAATTAGTATCTCCAAATTTGGGCAGTAGGAGAAGCTGGGGGTAACTAACAAGTCCACAAAACCTATAAGATTCAAGACCTTCAAACATTACATCTGCAAAACAAGGGAAAAAGTTCAGGTGGCATAGAGGGCAAACACGAACACAACAACAAATGAGCTATAGACCCACCTTAATTCTTTTCCAACCTCCCCAGGATTCTGTAACCTTAATCCACGAAAGATCGAGAATAACTAGGTTCTCAATTTTCTCTAAATGAATGCTCATTGCATCTTGAGGGCACCCTTGCCAATGAAGCCACCAAACGTTCAATAAGGCATCTGCAATTGTCCACCGATATTGGCGTGACCCAAGCTGAGAAATGTCGTGTTCGGCAGGATCTCAAACCTACCTCTTCAGTGTTAAGATGGTCTGTTCCCTGTACGATGGACCACAAAAGTCAAGTAGAGAAATATGTGGAAGTATTTAGATAATAAATTACTATGGATACCTAAACTCCCATGAGGTAAAGAAAATGATTCACCCACAAAAGAAAATCAAAAAACGAATTAAGGCCTAAATGCTCCTCTTTTTTGCCCCGACATACCTTTTTCCCCTTGATCGTGTCCCGAGCTATGGCAGCAACATACAATCCAACACCTGTGCCAAGATCATGGAAACCTTTGCGGATAATCTCCCTGGCATGGCACCTTAGCATGCTGTGCATGCCTATTTTATTTTCTTCCATTTGTATCAGAGACATATGATGAAAGACCTCGATTTCATCACGAGGATGATCATAGTGATGCCACATATATGAGGCAATTCGACAATCCACATCCGGGGTAAAAATACATCTTCTTTTGGTTTTGATCTAATGCATCATAAATAATGCTCAGTATCTTCTGGTAATCTTCCTGAAATTGTTGTATGAGATCTTCGAATCTAATCCATTCTTCTAGTCCTTTACCGCACAAAAAAGAACCAAAAACTTTGAGAAGTAGTGGAAGTCCCTTCGCAGCCTTCACTATTTTGATTGCAATTTCAACGTAAGAAATTCGTTCGACACTCTTTCCGATTGCACAGTCCCAGAAAAAGTTGAAAGCCAGATTATCATCCATTGGATTAACATCGTAAGTATGAGCCAACCCTTGATCAGCAAATCCTTGGATAACTCTACCTTCTTTTGAGGTGACAATTATTCTACTTCCGAACCAAACCAATCAAGCTTAGCTCCGACAAACTCCTTGAGGAGGAATCCTTTCTCACATCATTGAGAACAATGAGAACTTTCATATTCCCTAATATTTCTTTTAGAAATCATACTACTTTGAAAGCAGAACTAACCGCATACTCTCTTTTCAAAATATCAAAGATCAACCTGGTTTGAAGATACTGAACACCACTAGGTTGCCATATCATTTCTTCAATCTCAGCAAGAAAACTATAAGTGTCAATGCTAAGGGATATTTGGTCAAATGCGATCTTGGCAAGAGTGGTCTTTCCAATGCCATCTCTCCCATGGATTCCAACAATTCTTACATTGTTTACTTCCAGCTCCAATAATTTCATTATTGCCGGTATTTGACTGTCCTGAAGCTCCTGTAAAGGTACTTAAGTTGAGGAGAATGATAGCCGGTAGAGAGGGGAAGAGAAGTGAAGAAATATATCGAGATACTGAAAGTTTCGGATGATATTGCCATTCTCTGAAACATGTGCTTTGAATGTGCCTGCAAATCAATCACATGCCTTCCTGGTTGAGATATTGTGACTAATATTTAGCTAACAGAGTAGATAGGTTGTTGAAGATAACCTCCACTGAAGTTCCTCCAGCACAATCATTCATTCTGCGCATCCCATTTAAGTTAAAGAAACGATGGTATAGATGCTGTCTCAATTATGGAAAAATCTATTAAGTAAATCTAGCATACTAAGCATCAAAGAGCCTAGGTTTTCTTTTTATGAGAAAAAAACTAGATGCAATGTATGAGATTAATCTACATAATGTGATTATTTGAATATTAATCTTAAGGCATATGACTCACCAAATGATGCAAGATATATGACATGCATATTAATGAGATTAATTTGTTCAAAAAAAATATTAATGAGATTAACCAAATTTATATGTAATCTATATGACATTTTTTATTTGATTTTTGTTTAATTAATAAAAAACTATAGACTATCCTAAGTATAAATGTATGATTCTAAGCACAAGAGCCCTATATCATGAATGCACTTTAGTTGTTAAACATACAATTAATATATGATGTGTGATTTGCATGACCATTAATAAACTTAAGTGAAGCAGTAAAACACTTGTTATATGTATACCTCACCAATTTCATTGGATAATATGTTACTTAAGGCAATCGGATTTCAATTAATCAATCACTCATAACAATTAAGACTATGTTAAAGGTCGAAGCCTCAACATGTCTTAATTAATGCAAGGACTAGTCAGAACATATTAAATAAACCCAAGGTTCTATTATCTAATCATATGCAATAAAAAATTTATAAAAAGAATAACCGATAAAAAACTTCACCCCGCCTTGGCTTAGCTCGAATAGGATTTAACGAGGGTGTCACAAGGTAAACTAGGGTGAGGCAAAGAGAGAGGCGGCCGGCAAGCTTGATGGATGTCGGCAAACCAAGTATGGTCAATAACGAATGGGGAAGAGTCTTGTTGGGAGTGCGCAGCAGAAGGCCGGTACCTTTACCTAGGGAGATCACCAAGAGGGAGCTCAAATCCAAACTCATCAACATATCTAGTTAAACACACATTCACTCAAAAGCTTAAGCTAGTGAGTTATGAGCCAACTAGGTATATTTATAACTCAACACCATACTAATTCTCTGATGTGGAACTTCTATCTAACACAACTCACATGTGTATTTCAACAACCTACCTCTCTCCCTTAATTCAGATATCTCAGTATTAGGTATGCTCCCCCTTAATTCAGATATCTTTCTACATTAGCATATCTCAAGTTAAATATCCTCATCATTGCAATGCACTCGCAACTATCATCAACCGCTAACTTGGGAGTGCATCTCCCATGATCTCTATCTATCATCACTAGACCAATTGTATCATCAACTGCTAACTTGGGAGTGCATCACCCATGGTCTTTATCTCGCATCACTAGACTAACTATATTATCAACTACTAACTTGGGATTACATTACCCATGGTCTCTATATTGCGTCACCAGACCATCAGACCAATTTTCCATGGTCTCTTCTCGCCAGACCAACCGTGATGACAATTTTCACTTGAAACAAGCGTTGATAATGAGATTTCTTTCTTGAGATATACACCAAATACCGAAACAGATTGGGAGTGGGCTACTAATCAACTATCGGCTTTGATATCATTTGTTGAGAGTACAAAGCAGAAGACCAATGCCTTCACCTGGGGATATCACCAAGAGGGAGCTCAAGTTCAAGCCCTTTGGCATATCTAGTTAGATGATAAAAAGAAAACATATTTAGTTAGATCCACATTCACTTAAAAGCTTAAACCAGTAAGTTATGGGCCAACTAGGATGTATTAACTACTTAACACCACACCAATTCTCCGACATGAGACTTCTCTAACACAACTCACATGTGTATTTCAACAAGGCTAAACATGGCAGGGACCATTGGGATTGTAGAAGCTACGCCAATGATGAACTCTAATGAGGCCAAGGCCGCTATGATTTGCCAGAAGTTGCTTGACACGGTGGGGATTGCTGGTTGCTTGTCAGTTGCTTGAAGGTAAACCTGCAAAAATAAAACAAGAGCCCAAGGAATTCGCCGGAATGTTGAGGGTGGTGGCACTAGTGTTGGATGGCTCGGCAAGGTTGTTAATGATGGCAAGGAGCACCAACATGGCGGTGTACATCAGCAGTGTCACGCTCCAAACCCTAACGGACTCGTGACACCCTTCGATGGTTGATCATTGAATGCAACATACCAAGCACATCGCCGACCAACCCAAACATCAGAGATTAGGCACGCGCAGAAATAAGATGAAACAACCCAGATAATTAATAATAATGAAGGGGTAGCAATAACACAAATCAATAATATCATAACATTAGAAAACAGTCACTTACAAAATCCAACCTTACATACAAAGGCTACTAGGGTTAAAACCACAACTATCAAAAAGGAACAGGCAACTGGGCAGACTAGCCTAACTATACAAAAAGGTCCATCAACCCCATGGGCTCTTCTTCGGGTCTTGCTCCATCGGCTCTTCCTCGGGCTCCTAAAATGTTGTGACGGACCATTCATGGTCGGGGTTAAGGGTCTGAAATGATTATATAATAACCATGAGAACGAGACTCAATAAGCAACACCTAAACTCCACCTAGGCCAATGCCTATCTAGACAAGTCGTACGCACAATCTAACCAACAATATACGAGCTCACAACATTGTACTCACATTTGCCATCAGAACGCGTGCCAACTCTGCACGTTAGTCAAAACGTGACAATACAACAATAATAACTTAATAACATATCACAATCACTCAAACACCAGCCACACTGACACTCAATCAATCCAACCAATTCAATCATACATTCAACCAGTTAATTCAATCACATTCAATTCGCATGCATGGTCGAACAACTTTCTCATGACCTACGCCATTGCGCCTCAGGTCCATTCTCACTGCCAACGCCGCTGCGCCTCAGGCCCAATTTTATTGCCCGCGCCACTACACCTTATGTCATGCTCCGAATCCCATCAAGCACGCAACACCTCAAGCTCGGTCGGAAATAGTGCGACGACCCAGGAAGCTTCACTAACCCAATGATCCATCAGAGTTTAATCGCGACGGAAGCACCATAAAATCTCGAACAATAAAATAGTGGAGATCCAAGGAGAAATAAACCGCCAAACCATCAAACTTAGCATTACACTTCCAAAAACATTTACAATGTCCACCATTTATTTCCATAAAACATAATTTACATGCACATTGAACTAATAACAACAAACCACCGATAACACAAAAAGATTAGCAACCTTCTGGATTAGCACCACCAAAAACGGGTCACAACCTACTCTAACAACTAACCCCCACGCCCACAGGATGGCATCCACTCATACTAGCTCTCCTCGTTGTCCTCGTCTGAATCCTCCTCAGAATCCTTATTCAACTCATGCTCCTCCACAGACTCTGAATCAGCATCGATCTCAATGGGGTTATTCTCATCCCCTGACTCGATGTGGACCTCGATATGCTCTCGCTCTACTAGCTCCTCCCTTCCCTCCTCTAGTACGGCTACTGGCTCGGCCTCATCCTCCTCCACCTCTAGCTCCTCCTCAGAGACCTCCTTCTGCTCATCTTTCTCCTCAGGCTCTACCTCAGATATCACATCTAGATCCATATCCATCAGATCATACCCTGCCAGGGACTCTTCCGGCTCGGGCTCAGGCACAGCTACGGTCTGCTTCGGTGCTGCAAGGACGTGCTAGTGCCCTGACTAAGCTGGACTAGTCTCCAAACTAGTCATCTCTCCGTCGGAAGGGGGTATAGCAGACGGATCCCAATCCTCTACTCTATCAAAGGGTACATCGAATCCTCGGATGGGTCTAAACTTATTTGCCCCATCTCGAAACATTCAAGCCGTATATGTATGGGCTTGTTAGAGGGGTAGCCCTATATCTACCAATACTACGGAAGTGTGCTTAATCTAGGTTATATTTTCGTCTATCTGATAATCCATAACATTATGATCAGTGTGCATCACGATCCCAAAACGCTCCGGCGGCGGCGGCGGTAGGTTCATGGTTCAGGCTATGACTCTGAAATGGTTTGATTGAAACAACCATGAGTCACTTCTTAATAAGTCTACGACCTAAACCCCACCTAGGCTATCACATATTTTCAGACAAATTCAGACGCACAAATAACCAATGCACACAACAACATCCACACAGTCACACATAGCTGGACTCTTGGCAAACCTAGCCTGCACATTAGTGCTCAAACACAACATTCAAATCTCACACACATCCAATCAATTCTCATGCTCAAACACATATATTGATCACACAACATTTCCAAACCCTACAATTCACACTCGTTCACACACCATCACGTCATTTTCATTAACTTGTCATCGCAACCCGCGTAAACATGCATCAGGTCCAATCTCACTTTTACATGTCACATCGTACCATTTCATCCTCAATCACTTTCCACAGCCCGCGTAAACACGCCTCAGGTTCGATCCCAATCCTCGATCTACGCTAAATGCAACAGGCCTACATGATCGAAACCCGAGTTTATAATGCCTCGGTCCAATCTCGTTCTCACTCGAGCTATTCATGCCTCGGATCAATCTCATTCTCACTTTCTTTCCTCAGACCTCGCCAAATGCGACGAGCCTATGTGATTGCGACCCGAGCTTATGATACTCGGCCCTATCCCACAGTCGTATCACAACCCGCGTAAACACGCCTTAGGGATTTTAGTGATCACATGAACACACCAACACACTGTATTTTATCTGTACCTCGCGTAAACACGCCTCATGGCATTTTAGTGATCACACGCACATCGCACGCCACAATTCTCACACATGCACAAACTCAGGCATTAAATACGCGCACTCAGACGCGCCCAAATCAATTAATTCAATCAGGCACATCAAAAAAGCACAACCAACACACAAATTGCCCTTTTTCACAATCAAAACTATGATATCTCAATTCCGGCTATTCACGACACTTTCACGAAATTACAAGCCGGATCTAATGGCGTAATCCACACACCGAACAGCACGTTGCAGCACTCAAAACAACAAATTCCAGCATTCCATCGACCTCTAAGAATCCACCAAAACTTCCCAATTTCAATCTTAAGGCCCGCTAATCCAATCGGCCCCTAATTTCTACCAAATTGCGTCTAAACAGGTCTGATAATACCCGATAAACTAGGCAAGGGTTTAGATTGCGACTTACCCGACTCTAGATTAACTCAGCTGGAGCAAAAAAGGGGGTGGCGGTCGGCAATCTCGAGACGGCGACGAGGATTGACACGGCGGTGGGCGGTGGCGGCTAAGGCGGTGGCCAGCTTACTCATGGCCATGGTGAGGAAGAGAGAGAGTGTGCCAAAAGAGAGAGGGAATGACGGTGGTGGCGGCGTGAGGGTATGGAGGCGGCAGATCGGTGGCGTGGCGCGGCGGTACGGCGGCCAGAGTGCCGGTGGCACGGCGTCATGAGGAGAGAGAGAGCTCTCGATGGGGGGAGAGAGAGAGAGCCGATTAGATGAGATGGAGAGAGTGAGGAGAGAGAGAGCTATTGGCCTTAAAACCAATAATTTGTGCCCCAAGCAAGCAAAATGAGCATCTTGCCCTTCTCTCACATTTTCAATCGACAGTCGAGATTCGATCTTATCTTGAGATCGACGGTTCAAATCAAATCTTTTCCAAAAATATCTAAGGGCAATTTAGGAATTTCATAAAATTTCAAGAGCAAAATTGTCTAATCTTAAAGTTAAGGCTAAATGACTAAAATGCCATTGCCCCTTAACACATGGCCTTAATAAACTTTTAGGGGTAAAATGGTCATTTTTCATCTTTCATCGAATTTCAGTTTTTATGAAGCATCCGGGAAAATCTAAGGCTGAACATTCTAATAATAATGTTGTCTAAACGTCTTATCGTGACATTCCTGATTTTCTAGGCCCAAATTGGTATCTAATTAATAATTGAATTATATATAACGTAACTTGAGTGTATCTCAGACTAAAAGACAGCTTTTGGGAAAATTCGCAAAATCGACCCGTGACTGACACTAAATTAAATCATGTGCAAGTTCATTTGGATCGTGACGACCTTGGTTGTCAAAGTAATTGCGAGGATCGATCACTAGTTCCATCGGGTACGATCGTTCGACATAATTTCTGGATCATTCGTTAATTCATTTCTTGGTCAAACGGAATCACTCGTGATCCACTTGTATGATAGTGACAAATCAGCCCATAACTATCCTAAGATCGGCCTATATTGGCTCAAAATGTCATCTCGACAATTCTATGGTCGAAAGTCAATTCACGATTGAATTTCTCTAGTCGTACGAATTTAAATACCTAACTAACATTTCCCTGATGGTTAGTATCCCATGAATGATCAGTTCCGGCTAAGAACCAATTACAAGTACATTAATAAAATCATTCATTTCATAAATCCCAAATAGGCAAATTTCGGAATGTCACATCTCAAGCCCAATCTCACAGCCCCGCGCTATTGCGCCTCGGGCTCAGCCCTTAGATCAAGCCAGGCTCCGTCTCACGTAACCACACCTCAGAACATTTTTTCCCTTCCACTGACCTGCGTAACCACGCCTCAAGTCTAGTCATGCCTTTCTCGCTACACCCGCGTAACTACGCCTTAGGTTGGTAATCCTCCGATCGATCCGAGCTTTTCTCATGCACATGCACCACATCACAATTCGCCATTCTCACAAGTCGTACAATTCACATTTAAGGCATTCTCACCACATCACAATTCGCTATTCAACATGTCGTTTGAATCAAAACTCATCACACTAGCTCGCCAATCCGACATTTAAATTAGCTACATACGAACATCAAATCCACCCACAAATGCCACAACAAGCCAATCATTGACCCACAATTATCAGTCACTAATGAGCACTCAAAACCATCCCAATTCACCCAACAATTCAACCACATTCAAATCACAAAGTTCAGTAAATCAATTCTATCAAACTAACTCTTAATCTACCCGGTATATCCTCTAAACAAGTCTAAAATTATCCATAGCCCTAAGCAAAGATTAGGAAATCACTTACTTAGTTCAAGCTCAAGAAAAGCCAAGCAAATGGGTAAAATAGCCGGTCAGGTCGGCATTGGACTTGGCACACACGCGGGTACTGCGGTCGGCCACAAGCAAGGCGCTCGGCACAGTCCTCGGCCATGCACGGGCGAGCTGGCCAAGCAAGCGACCGGGAGAATGGGCGACAAGTGGGCAATGGGTGAGCAACGGCTAGGTGTTCGGCACGACGACAGGTAGACAGCTTGGTGAGCGGGCGAGCACGCGGGCAAGTGGCTAGACGACTCGGCACGGGCGACGGATAGGCGACCAGTGAGCTGGGAGAGCTCTCAGGCGACAGTGACTGGCGACGGGCGGACAAGCGGGGCGACAGGTGAATTGGTTATAAGACGACGGTGTTAGGCGGCGACTGGTGGTGGCAAGCGACACGCGGAGCTCAGGTAGGTGGAGAGCAATGCGCGCGGTAACAAGAAAGGGGGAGGCTCGACCGAAAAGAAAGAGAGGCAAAGGGAGAAAAAGTTGGCGACAACGGTGGTGGCTGGCGGGTGGCTGGTCGCGCTAGTGGCGGCGCTCGGCGGACGGCGAGCAGTGGCAAGCAGTAGGGAGGAAACAAAGGTAGCGGCGCAGCGTCGAGGAAGAAGAAGAGGAAGAGAAGAAGAAGGAGAAGAGGAAGAAGAAAGAGAAGAGAAAAAGAAAAAGGAAGAGAGTGAAGGAAAAAGGGGGTTGACATGCATTCAGGGAGGGGACATGACCGGGAGGGGCAACGTGCGTGGGCAAAGCGCGTGCAGAGAGAGAGAGAGAGAGATGTAATGATTACGATCCAACCGTTCACATTTGAACTCGAAAACGATCTAACGGCGTACAAAAATCCTCATTAATAATTTTGGGATTTGGCCCACGGATATTAGGAAAACACACTACGAGAGAGGTTGACTAGTCCAAATCCGCACCCGGTCAAAAATTCATTTTTCCACTATTCCTGACAAACTCGAGACTGGCTACAATAATATCGACACCATTCAATTTAATTCATCCCGAAATTCCGAGAAATTCGATACCAAAGTTTGGGCTCTAAATAATGGTCAAATTCGATCGAGTGTGATTCTAGCAAAATTTCAATTTTTAAAACAATAACCGAGAGTGATCAGTTCCCAGGCGAGATTTTACTATAAGCACACTGACGAATTACACGTTTTATAAATCCCAAAAATTGGTCGAAATTCGGAATGTCACAACTCTTCCCCCCTTACAAAAATTTCGTCCTCAAAATTTACAATCTAACTCAATTACTCAAACAAATGGGGATACTGGTGTCGTATCTACTCCTCGCTTTTCTATGTGGCACCTTTAGTCTCATGATGCTCCCAAATCACCTTGACCATCGGGATTGTCTTATTTCACAACACTCGTTCCATTCTTATTGGCTTTTCCACGCACAACACTCTGTCGTCCACATCTATTTCTTCATAATTTAGCACGCAGGTCGGGTCCGGTTCAAACTTCCTTAGCATAGACACGTGGAACACATGGTGCACTTGGGAAAAACTTGGTGGTAGTGCGAACGATAGGTCAGAATATCGATGCTCTCTAAAATCTCGAATGGACCCACATACCTCGGGCTCAACTTTCCTTTCTTGCCAAA
Source organism: Syzygium aromaticum (assembly GCA_024500025.1). Lineage (NCBI taxonomy): Eukaryota > Viridiplantae > Streptophyta > Magnoliopsida > Myrtales > Myrtaceae > Syzygium > Syzygium aromaticum. Next base: position 4,275,321 of record CM044891.1, on the reverse strand, counting down.
CCATGACAGTCCTCTCATCGGCGACACTTTGAGGAAAACATGGTCCCCCACTTGAAATTCTGAAGGCCTACATCTCCGGTCTACATAATTCTTTTGGCGGTTTTGAGCTGTCTTAAGCTTGTTCCTAATCACCTTGACCATTTCGACTGATTACCGAACCAACTCGAGACCCGTGATGCTCCTCTCACCAACTTCGTTCCAACAAACCAGTGTTTTGCACGTTTTGCCATACAATGCTTCAAATAGTGCCATTCTGATGCTCTGCTGATAGTTATTATTATAAGCAAACTCAACCAATGGCAACTGTTCTTCCCAACTGCCCCTAAAATCCAATACACATGCTCGCAGCATATCTTCTAAAGTCTGAATCGTCCCCTCAGACTAGCCATCTGTTTGCGGATGGCAGGCCGTGCTAAACTATAACTTTGTTCCTAATGCCGTACGAAAATTTTTCTAAAAAACGGTAGTGAATTTAGGATCACGGTCTGAGGTAATCGTCACTAGTACTCCGTGCAGATGGACTATTTGTCGCATGTAAATCTCGGCATACCTTTCCAAGGCGAAGTCCTTTCGTACCGGTAGAAAATGCGCTAACTTTGTCAATCGGTCGACTACCACCCAAATTGAATTATGACCCTTCTGACTCCTTGGTAATCCCATCACAAAGTCTATCGTGATGTGTTCCCACTTCCACTTGGGAATTTCTAATGGCTGCAACATTTCACCTGACTTACAATGTTATGCCTTCACTTGTTGACATGTTAAAGACTTGGTCACGTGTGTGGCCACATCCACTTTCATGCCGTTCCACCAATAATGTTATCACAAGTTCTGATACATTTTTGTACTATCCGGGTAAATACTATAATTACTACGGTGTGCTTTAAACAAAATCTCCTCCTTCAATTCTGCATCATCAGGCACACACAATCGTCCACAGAACTTTAGAATCCCATCCTCGGATACTTGAAAATTTGATTTTCTTTTTGTGACATCCATATCCAAAATCTTTTGAATCTCCGGGTCTGTCAATTGTAAGACCTTAATCTTAATCTGGATTTCTAGCTCAATCTTCAATGCTGCAAGCAAACTTGAGACTTGACTCACCTCAAGCTTAAATTTTGAATCCCACACTCCCTCCAATAGAGTCTATTCATTGACCATCATATGCGCAATGCTTGATTTCTAGCTCAATCTATTCATTGACTATCATTGACCATCTATAGCCTCAGGGTCAACTCTTCCCATCGAATCATGCAGGTTTAAATTTCAAAAATTTTCCAACTAACTAACGCATCTGTCTGACTGCATTAACTTGCCCTTGACCTTGATTCCTAACATTTTCATTGTACCAATGATTCTTGTTATTTCCATTGGCGGCGGCAACAATGGCCTCAGCATCAGTAGCAACAGTAGCATTTCACTCCTCAATCTGTCTTCTCATTAAAATTTCAACTTCCTCGAATGTCCTCAAAATCCCATCCCATCTAGGATCCCCTACAACTCTAACTTGCAGACCTACACGACCTCGACCTCTATCTCGACCTTGGCCACTCATACTCACAGGGTTCACACCACCACTCACCTGCTATAATTCCACACAGGAATTGGAAACCTAGGCCAACTATACCAATCTAAAGCCCTATGCAGTGAATCACAATAATAGTTCACTAAGCAGGCAGCTAATCACATACATCAATCAATCTCAGCCAATATGATTCGTACACTTACCTCAGATCCTGACGCACCTGCACCTCACACGTTATTGCATAACATCACTCATCAATCACAATCACACAGTCTAAGGTACACATGGCACACGAGTCTCCTTAACTAGCTATCCCAAAGTCACTACTCCTTATTACTCCAGGCTTCGACCATCTTGGATTGAGTTGACCTTGCTTTGATACCAAATCAACCGGGGATGTCACGCCCCGAATTCTAACGGGCTCGCAACACCCCTTGATGGTCGATCATTGAATGCAACGTCCCAAGCACGTTGCCAACCAACCCAAACATCAAAGATTAGGCATGCGCGGAAACAAAATGAAACACCCAGACAATTAATAATGATGAAGGGGTAGCAATAGCACAAATCAATAATATCATAACATTAGAAGATAATCACTTACAAAATCCAACCTTATAGACAAAGGCTACTAGGGTTAAAACCACCATCATAAAAAAGGAACAGATGGCTGGGTAGACTAGCCTAGCTATACAAAAAGGTCTATCAACCCCATGGACTCCTCTTTGGGTCTTGCTCCATCAGCTCTTTCTCGGGCTCCTAAAACGCTGTGATTGACCATTCATGGTCGGGGTTGAGGGTTTGAAATGGTTATATAATAACCATGAGAACGAGTCTCAATAAGTAATACCCTAAACCCCATCTAGGCCAATGCGTACCCAGACAAGTCGTATGCACAATCTAACCAACAATATACGAGCTCACAACATTGTACTTACCTTTGCCATCAGAATGATTGCCAACTCTGCATGTTAGTCAAAACGTGATAATGCAATAATAATAACTCAATAACATATCACAATCACTCAAACACCAACCACACCGGCACTTAATCAATCCAACCAATTCAATCACACATTCAACTAACCAATTTAATCACACTCAATTCGCATGTGCGGTCGAACATCTTTCTCATGACTTGCACCACTGCGCCTCAGGTCTATTTTCATTGTCCGCACCACTGCGCTTCAAGCCCAATCTCACTGCCTGCACCACTGCGCCTTAGGCCCAATCTCACAACCCTACGCTATTGCGCCTTAGGCTCAGCCCTCAGATCAAGTCGGGCTCCGTCGCGCGTAACCACGCCTCAGGTTTAACCATGCCTTTCTCGCCATACCCACGTAACTACTCTTCAGCTTGACAGCCCTTCGATTGATCCGAGCTTTTCTCATGCACATGCACCACAACACAATTCGTCATTCTCATAAGTTGTACAATTCACACTCAAGGCATCCTCACCACATCACAATTCGCCATTCAACACGTCGTACGAATCCAAATTCCACAAACTCATCACACTAGCTCACCAATCCGACATTCAAGTTGGCTGCATATGAACATCAAATCCACCCACGAATGCCACAACAAGCCAATCATCGACCCACAATCATCAGCCACTAATGAACACTCAAAACCATCCCAATTCACCCAACAATTCAACCACATTCAAATCACAAAGTTCAGAAAATCAATTATATCAAACTAACCCTTAATCTACCTAGTATATCCTCTAAACAAGTCTAAAAATACCCATAGCCCTAAGCAAGGATTAGGAAGTCACTTACTTGATTCAAGCTCAAGAAAAGCCAAGCAAAGGGGCAAAATGGCTGGTCGGATCGACGTCTGACTCAACACACGCGGGGGCACGGAGGTCGGCCACAGGCAAGGCGCTGGGCACGGCCCTCGACCATGCACAAGCGAGCTGGCCGGGCGAGCGACCGGGCAGACGGGCGGCGAGTGGGCAATGGGCAGGCGATAGCTAGGCACTCGACACGGTGACGGGTAGACTGCCGGGCGAGCGGGCGAGCACGTAGGCGAGTGGCCGGCGAGCTGGACGGGCGAGGCGCCGAGTTGGACCAGCAAGACACCGAGCTGGATGGGCGAGTGGGCGGACAACTCTGTACGGGCGATGGATAGGCAACCAGTGAGCTGGGCAAGCTTGCAGACAAACGAGGCAATGGGCAGACGAGTGGGGTGATGGGCGAGCTGGCTATGGGACAACGGTGTTAGGCGGCGGCTGGTGGTGGCGAGCGACACACGGAGCTCAGCTGGGTGGCAAGCAGTGCGTGCGGCAAGGGGGGGAGGGAGGAAGGCTCGACTGAAAAGAAAGAGAGGCAAAAGGGGAAAAAGTTGGCGGCAACGGTGGTGGCTGGCGGGTGGTTGGTTGCGTGAGTGGCAGTGCCCGGCTGGTGGCGAGTAGTGGTGAGCAGCAGGGAGGAAACGGAGGTAGCGGCGTGGCGTCAGGGAAGAAGAAGAGGAAGAGAAGAAGAAGGAGAAGAGGAAGAAGAAAGAGGAGAGAAAAGGAAAAAGGAAGAAAGAGGAAAAAAAGGGGCTAACATGCATGCAGGGAGGGGACATGACCCGACAAGGCAATGTGCGCGGGATAGAGTGGCGTGCAAAGGAGAGAGAGAGAGAGAGAGAGAGAGAGAGAGAGATGTAATGATCGCGATCCAACGGTTCACATTTAAATCCGAAAACAATCTAATGGCATACGAAAATCCTAATTAATAATTTTAGGATTTGACCCATGGACACTAGGAAAACACTCTACGAGGGAGGTTTACTAGTTCAAATCCGCACTCGATCAAAAATTCGTTTTTCCACTATTCCTGGCAAACTCGAAGCTAGCCACAATAATATTGATACCGTTCAATTTAATTCGTCTCGAAACTCCGAGAAATTCAACACCAAAGTTTGAGCTCTAAATAATGGCCAAATTCGATCGATTACAATTCTAGCGAAATTTCAATTTCTAAAACAATAACCGGGAGTGATCAGTTCCCGAGCGAGATTTTACTATAAGCATACTGACGAATTACACGTTTTATAAATATCAAAAATGGGTCAAAATTCAGAATGTCACAAGCAGAAATTCATCAAGTAAACTTGGCACGCCAGTGTCTCTGTGAGCGTTCTCTTGTGATTTTATAAGCCCAACTTTTGACTCTCTTGCCATAAGCACGCAATCCCCTGTTTCCTTCTTTAAAGACCGAGTACACGATATTGAGAGAGCACCAAAAATTTTATTTCCTATATTGACCTAAGAAGATATCCGTTATCTTTAAGAGGAAATCTTTTTTTTTAATATCTATTCAAATTGCAATATCATCAAGCAAAATTGCTCTTCAGGTGGGTGTTGCTCTATCGTTGAGTATAGATATCATTGCTTATAACAATTTGTGAGTTTTCCTATTATATTAGGTCAAGACCATTCAATTAAGTATAGATATCGTTGCTTATAACAATTTGTGATGTTTTCCTATTATATTAGGTAGTTACTGAGTGTTGCTCTATCGTTAAATTATGGGTCATAAATGTAAATTATTAATTGTATGTGAAGATGAGTTACGACAACTATAGATAAATTAGGACTCGTTGAATAAAATCATTCATAGGCGGGTAACCAACATTACGGTAATTTCAAGTAGATTACAATAAATTATGAAAAGAAAATATAAACTTATGCGGGACTTTGCCCCTTATTCCTTTTGCTTCTTATAACTTAAAAAAAGGGTAATTAGGGAAGATTGGTGAATCAAAACTCAATAATATCCTAACAACGTGGATATAACCTTGTAATTTTGTAAATAATGGTAATTCATAATAAGTCCATGTTAACCTTTTAACTTGTATGACGTTTGCAATTGAGCACAAACTTTTGTTTTGTACAATTGAGTAATTTAATTTTAGGGTAATCAGTTTGAATTCGAACCTGAATTTGGTTCCAAATCTAGAATTCGCCTAGGATGGATATAGAATCCTATTCTTAATTTGAAAGGGCTGGTTCTACCTAAGAACCATTTCATCACATGATAATCACTCAATTGGTCATTTTACAGTGAAAGGATGCATTGTACTAAAGAGAAAAACCCGTGCGATAGGATTACTTTTCCTATCTAATTGCTTCTTTAGAAACATTTGCTTTTTTATAGTTTCATGATGATCTCTACATCTATTACTCAAAAAGCCATTCTAGCTGTTCTCGGCTTTGGGATATCTACATTAAAAGTCCTAAAATTTGTCACAAAGCGCAATTGAGTTCCAAAATTTTCAAAAAGTGTAATTAAGTCATAAAACTTGTCGAATTCATACGATTAACTAACGTGATTGGTGGGTATGTCTTCTCTTCTTCAAGACCGAATGCTCTGTGGATGCCCCCGAATTCACCAGTTATAATATTTTTTTCAGAAGCCACTCACGGCACATACACTTTCTGCCCAATTGAATGCCTCAATCTTCTTTTTAGAGCGAATGAAGATGTATGTTGCTGAAGCGATATGGCTGAGTGTCTGCAACGAAAGATAAAAGCGTTGGATGATCGCTGAGACCTCAAGTGGAGGGCCGCCAAAGCGGGGATGCCGATTGATGATGCCACGGGCGCGCGAGCCAATGGAGGACTTGTGGTGGATGAGATGAACGACCACGTCGGGGCAACGTCACGGATCGAGAGGAGGATATGGTGGCGGCTTGGCTTAAGGACTAGTGGCGGGCGGCAGAGTGCACGGGAGAGCAACCGCGGATGAAGATGATTGCTCTTGAAATGATGCTACAGACGTTAGATGGTGATCGCAACTTTCCGTTCAAACCTCTTAACAACCAGGATATTCTCGATTTGCCGCCGATCGCAATTGCCTTTCTTTTTCCTTTTGAATTATTAACCGAAATTAAGAGCACATGAATGGCTAGTTATTTATGGGGGATGATCCTACATACGCTTGTCGGTGTATCATTCTGTGGCAGCATCGCAGGGAAGTCATGCGATATTTTTACTTTTTTAGGAATCGGGTCAACTCCTACTTTTGTTATGAAATATGAATGACTAAATAGGTTGCCAAAATTTAGGTGTCGACAATCTAACGACATGATTGATATCTAGATTTTCTCTTTTGCTCAATGTTCTTATTAGATAAATATAATTTCTTGGAGTTAGCTGAAAACAATTAACACCTTGCGTGATTTCATCTCATTGAAGGTAATCAATAACACTTGTGATTCCCAAACTACAATTTTCAAATACATGTTTTTGTATGCATGCTTGATTCTCCGATATTGTCGCATGTCAAATGTAGCCATGCACCGCACCCGAGGTTGATTGTGTTACTTCCGAGACGTGCATGAGACTTAGGATTAGATGGAGGGGACCTAAGCCAAAGGAAGGCGGTTTAGGTGTGTCCTTGAACGAGGTACCTAACGACAAGGTAATGAATTTCTGTCGAGATTTCGAAAGAATGACTAGGTTAATGAAAATCGTGAGATTATGAAACTATTGTTGGCCACCGTGCATTGTAGACAAGTGAAATATGTAATGAGGTGCCCTGGTCAAGATGTGGATGGTTAGTGGTGTTGGGAAAATATTGTACGGGAAAGAAATGGAATCGAAATTTAATCGGACTTTGAGGCGTGTAATCACTTTCTTTTAGGATCAATTTGCCCCACAAAGTTGCTACAGGCTTCTGGCAAATTCCCTTCAGGATACAACAAAGTCACGTGAGATTTTTTGGATAGCAATTCCAGAAAATCTCCTTAAACTCTCAAAAGAAACAATTAGAGAGAAGGCTGTGTTTTTTCTTGAAGAAAACCGGTAAATGGAAAAAATGCTCTCTAAAATATATATATACGACAAGTGAACCACACATTTTGGTATCTAACATGTCGAATCGGACACACCCGTTCATGTCCGAAAATTGAACTTCGAACATGACTCTTCGTTTGTGATAACCGTCGTTCTAACATGACCATTCACGTTCGGAACTTGCAATTCGGACACACCTTTTCGTGTCCTAAAACAGACGGTTTTTTTTTTTCTTTTCGAACAGTCACAAATGAAAATTATGTCCGACCAGTCACAAGCTAAAATGAGTAAAAATAAATAAATTAAAAAATAATTTCGAAAATGAAAATAATAATTGAATTGTTGATTAAGGCTAATTTTGGTCCACTGCGCGGCTAAGTGCTAAGTGCGTCTAATAAACGCGTCAAAAACGCACAATTACTCACGCACCTGCACGCGGATATAGTGGGGTCTAGCCCACTAAACCATTTTCTTATTTCAAAGTAGTATAATCCACTTTTTACTGATAAAGTGACCAAAACATTCCTTTCTTTCCTATGTGGGACAAGGAAAGTGCCTTAAATATTTGTTTTACAAACAAACATATCCAACAAGTGGTCAATACCAGAATAATGAACTTTATTTGGTGCGTGAAAAGTAACCCAAGATATCACCAGTCCGCTACACCTAAAAAGCAAAAGGAAAATCATTAAATAGCGGGAAATATCCAAAGGAACACCATCTCTTGTCATGTCTCAACCGATACTTATATATTGAATGAGATTCTTATCATTTGTTGGCGTATTATCAAGATATATGTTGGACGACCCAAGACGATGTTTTCTCCAACATTAAATTTGCTGCAACCCAATTGAAGGAAATGAATCGATAATTCAACACGTAACTTTAACCATGCCTTGCAGTTACGTTTCGGAGGGTAATTAGAACCAGTCTAATCATGAATCACGATGCAAAATGCGACTTTGTTTACTTTTTGTGGCCAGAGTGCAAATTGCAATATTTGGTTGGCATACAACTACGTGGGAAAACTTCATTTCCTTAATCAAGGTAAATCCACTGGAAAGCCACTAAATTAATGGAAATCATAAATAATTTAGCTTAAAGTCTTTCTCCTCCCCCAACGTAATTACCTTTAATACTAAACAAAGTTTGACGCTGATTATGTTCATTCCATAATAATTCGTGTACTAATTCCTACACTAAACTACCAAGCAATGGCTTATAACCTGATGCGGTCCTTGGAGTAGACAAGATTCGCGTTAGGTGTTTATTAACCCGCGGTGTCTTGTAATAAGTTATGTGATCCTCAATGCTAATTGGACCATCCGATCATCCTACTCACCTATCGGAAGCACTGAGATCCTTTATTCCAGCATTTCCAACCAATGAATCACTCTTATCTTTTCATTGCTTGATTTGCTTCTACATATCATTGCATGTATCAGTGAAAGCGGTGCGCAAAGTAAATTCTGCAAAAGGAAGCAAGAGCAAACCTTTCACGCTGAGATGCAATGTGGATTTTAAGTTTGGGCAAGTTTCTATGTTTTAGGCCAAGATTCACTCTAGTAAGTCTTGCACCACTAGGTCGGGAACCAACCCATCCGGAAATTGAATACCCCTAGTTCAAAATGAAACATAGGCCGAAAACAAACATGCTGATGATCTACACTCCAACACGTGAGCTGCGTATAAAAGAAAGCAGCTAGCTAGTGAACTTGGAGGTGTAGTCCTAGTTCGGGTTTCAAACACAAAAGAACTCGGTATAAATCAACCCATATATATATGACATGGATCTAATAAAGAAAGCATTTATGAATGAAACGTTTCATTAAGAAAATGATGGTCATTCATGAGGTTAATTGCTTCTCCTCAGCAACTAATATTTACAATACGGCTAATTTTCAACTACATAAAGCATAATCTCTACAGTTAATTTTCATCGACAAGAGCATTTCCCATACGGATGATTGCAACAATTGTTGAAGGGCAGCTCAAGAAAAGATACAAAGCTGAAACCGAAATATGTAAGCTAGAAAATTGTTTTTATAATCCGGAGATCATTGCCAACTTGTCTAAAATGTGAACTATTCGATGTACGCATACTTTAATGTTAAGTGTTCCGATAGATAAGTAGCACGGACATCATTGTTTGAGAAGTTTCTACATCAAACCCATTTGGATTTTTCTACTTTTCATCTTGATGATGACGGAAGGAGAATTAGGTATAATCAGACATTTGTACATGTGAATTATTCCCAGGGGCCCAAACAATCACAATATCAGGGATAATTAGGCATTATTTGACAATAGCTCCCAAATTTGACATCACTAGCCTGAATTCCGACACCGTTGCACGATAGACCCCTAACTCTAAAAAGTTCCAAGTTAATTCTTCAACTTTGACTTTTGTCGCAATGGCTAATTTTTCTAATCTACACAACCGTTAAGTGTTATTTGAGAATGGATTAAATTGTTTTTCTTGACGAACTTAGCTGAATTATCGTTATCTTCATTAGTCATAAATCCTTTCTATTGTTTTAACTTCATTCACATGTAGTAGAGATTATTCTAGTCAAGAAAAATGAGCAAATCCCCTTTTGGGGAACGTTTAATCTGCTATGAAGAGGAAAAAGAATAGGGACAACAACAAAAACCAACGCTCAAGAGGACAATATGTAACTTCTCAAAATTTGGTGCTATTATGCAACCTCGTCAAAGTTCGGAAAAGTAATTTACGACTAATATGTCCAATACGGCTAATTTCCAACAGCACAAAGCATCCTTCTCTGGTTAATTTTCAATTACATGAGCATTCTCGCTTATTCAGTGCATGTGTATTGTTTGATTATCGTAGTTGCTATGAAAATATTACCGACAGTCAATGAAATTCATGACTATGCTAAATCGATACATATACACAACATTGACATGAAAAGTAGAAATATAAGAAAGAGGGAAACATATTCAATTGAGAAGAGTAGGCCGACACTAAAATAAAATTGCCGCTGGCGTAATGTAATCAACCCTACTAAACACAACAAATGACAGCACTCAATCATCTAATCCAAACTAACACTGTATTATTTGGAGATTCTTACATTTTTTGCTTCAAGCTGTGATTGACATATAGGTCAATTAGGTTAGAGGGAAGGGGAGGCAACTTTATGAGAATGTCGCAGTGTAGCAAATCAAGAGTCTGAAGACTTGACATGGATTGGATTTCTGATGGAAGGCTGGATATACGAGTACCTCGAAGCCTCAGTTCTCTGAGATGACATAGTTCCAAAATATTACTGGGAATGACACCCTCCAAGCTCCTACACCAGGAGGCATGTACTTCTTCCAGGTAAAACAACTTTGCAATGTCACAAGGAAATTCTCTTACGAAACAAGAATCCATTTTCAACACCGTCAAATTCCTTAGGTTTTTAGTTGAATCAGGCAATTTCGAAATACCTGTACCCGAAATATCCAATTCTGCTAATGAGAATCTCAATTTGCCAATGGATTCCGGAAGCTTTCCTAGCCCACAACAATCCCTCAAAGACAAGCGTCTAAGTTGCCACAGGTTTCCAAGTGACTCGGGTAGTTCAAGAATTTTCGGATCATCCAAGGCTAGCACTGAAAGAGATAATGTCTGGTCACAAATTGAACCAGGAACATGAACCAATGAGGAGCAATTAGTGGCACCAAGAATTTGCAATTGAACCAACTTGCCTATCGACGCAGGAAGTTGCCGAATGGAAGTGCCATCAATCAGGAGCTCTTTCAAAGCATTCATCCCATCCATTTCCACTGGCAACATGCTAAGTTCGGAGCAAAACTTCAAATTCAGGGTAACCAAGCGCTTCAGATCATTAATTGAAGGATCTAAATGAACCAATCGAGAACATTTCTCAAGAATCAGTCTCTCCAAATTTGGGCAACAGGAGAAGCTGGGGGTAACTAATAAGTCTGCACTACCTGTGAGATTTAAGACTTTCAAACGCTCCATCTGCAAAACAAGGGAAAAAATTCAGATGGCGTAGAACTCTCAATCTACTTAAGGACTAACACAAACACAACAGCTAATGAGCTATAAACCCACCTTAATTCTTTTCCAACCTCTCCAGGATCCTGTAACCTTACTCCACGAAAGATCAAGAATAACTAGGTTCTCATTTTTCTCTAAATGAATGCGGATTGCATCTTGAGGGCACGTTGGCCAATGAAGCCACCGTACGTTCAATAAGGTATCTACAAATTGTCCACCAATATTGGCGCGCCCCAAGCTGAGAAGTGTCGTGTTCGACGGGATCTCAAAGCCTGCCTCTTCAGTGTTAAGGTGGTCCGTTCCCTGTATGATGGACCACAAAAGTCAAGTAGAGAAACAAGTGGAAGTATTCAGACAATAAAATAATTACCATGGATGTCTAAACTCCCATGAGGTAAAGAAACAAATTAAGGCCTAAATGCTGCTTTTTTTCCCTCGACATACCTTTTTCCCCTTGTTCGTGTCCTGGGCTATGGCAGGTGAGCGCAATCCAAGAACTGTTCCTGGATCATGGAAACCTTTGCGGATGATCTCCCTGGCAAGGCACCTTAGCATGCTGTGCATGCCTATTCTATTTTCTTCCATTTTTATTAGGGACATACGACGAAGGACCCTGATTTCTTTATTAGGACCATAATAACCATGCGTCATATACGAGGCAGTCCTATAATCCACATCTGGGGGAAAACATGCAATATCAAGATACATCTGCTTTTGCTTTTGATCTAATGCTTCATAAATTATGCTTAGAATCTTCTGGTAATCTTCCTGACATTTTTGTATGAGATCTTCAAATTTAATCCATTCTTCTAGTCCTTTATCGTGCAAAAAAGAACCAAACACTTTGAGAAGTAGTGGAAGTCCCTTCGCAGCCTTCACAATTTGGATTGCAATTTTAACATAAGAACGTAGTTCATCACTCTTTCCTATTGCAGCACACTGCCACAAAAAGTTGAAAGCTAGATTATCATCCATCGGATTAACATTGTAAGTATGAGCCAACCCTCGAGCGACAAACTCTTGAAGAACGCTTCTTTTTTTTGAGGTGACAATTATTCTGCTTCCAGAACCAAACCAATCAAGCTCAGCTCCTACAAACATCTTGAGACAGGACCTACTTTTCACATCATCAAGAACAATGAGAACTTTCATATTCCTAAATATTTCTTTCAAAAATCGTACTCCTTTGAAAGAAGAAATAACCTCATACTCCGTTTTCAACATATCAAAAATCAACTTGGTTTGAAGATACAGAACACCACCAGGTTGCTGCGTCGTTTCTTCAATCTCTGCAAGAAAACTGCAAGCATCAAAGCGCTGGGATATTTGGTCATATACGATTTTGGCGAGAGCAGTCTTTCCAATGCCATCTCTCCCACGGATTCCAACAATTCGTACGTCATTTACTTCCAGTTCCAATAATCTCATTATTTCCGATTTTTGACTGTCTTGAAGCTCCTGTAAAGGTACTTAAGTTTAGGAAAATGTTAGTTAGAAGAGAAGTGAACGAATATGCAGAGGTGCTGTAAGTTCCAGATGATATTGCCATTCTCCGAAACATGTGCTTTGAATGTGCCTGCCAATCTATCATATGCCTTGCTAGTTGAGATGTTGTAACTAATGTTTAGCTGACAGAGTAGATAGGTTGTTGAAGATAACCTCCACTGAAGTTCCTCCAACACAATCATTCACTCCATGCATCTCATTTAAGCTAAACATATGATAGTCAACCTGCTGTCTCTATTACGGAAAAATCTAATAAGAAAATCTAGCTTCTATCCATCAAAAAGCCTAATCTGACTAATATACCCTCCAGCCTTATTAGGGGCCATCTCCGAGTCGCCGTAGTGATAAATTCAGTAGGAGTTTACCTTTGAGACCTCACTTAGACGTTTAAGATCTATAATGACTAAAATTTAATGCCACAGAAAGAGTGTTGGTGTTTGCGGAAGCGTGAGTTAATTTTTGGTGAGTGTGTGCAAGTGGTTGTGCGTGAGTTCTTCACGCAACATTCAGGCAAATAGACAAAGGTCGACAGGAATTGGCAAGGGAATAAAGGCACAAAGAAAATGTTTATTAAATAGTTTGAGTATTACAAGAGGAGGATGTGTGCGCGTGTGACAGTTAATACATTAATTGTTATTTCCCAGGCTGATCATCCTTGCCTATTTATAGGCAAATTTTACCGACTATGGAGCCAACAATTTTGTACTTTTTACAGATTTTTTTTCCTACAATTTTTTACTTCAATAACCGACTCTTCAAGATTTTTTTTCTGCAAATATTGACAATTTAGCCACCGCCTGAGACTTTTGCAGCTAGCTTTTCTTGCTTCCTACGTTGGACATAATTTGAACAATCTCACCTCACACTGCTTCCCCTGTTAACATGCTGATCCAATTTCTTGAGTCTTCTAAGATAGACATGTGCTAGAAAAGTCCAGAAAAATCCTACAAAAAATTCTAATCCTTGGGCGGCAGTGGAAGTGTCTGGAGTCCACTAAAGCTTGTGTAGAAGAATCCATAAAGAATATCTCTGCAACATGGAAGAGACATTTGCCTTGCAAGTCGGTTTACAAAGCTCTGACTTGAGCCGAGATTTTCAAGTGTTCAAGTCGGTTGTAAGCCTATAAAAAGGCTTGGGTGGTTCAAGACATATATTCCTAGAAGACCAACCAACTAAGCTCTCCTCCTTTCTTTTACAGTAACAAGTAAATAATAAAGCTTCTTTTTCCCTTGTTCCAATGTGCTCCTTTGCCGTGAAAGTCCACTCTCATACACATCTCTTGTTGTTTCTTTGCCAAGTACAACACACACTTGCACGCTTGTACATCAATGCCAAAAATTAATAGTAGTATCAAAGCCCCGTTCGGTAGGTATGGGGCATTTATCCTAACCACCCTCTACTAAAGTCTCTCACCTAATTCTCCAATACCAAAACTATGGTCAATTCTACTTCACCACCCATTCCTAGTTTCGACGGAAATAACTATGACTATTGGAGGTTTAAAATTACTATTTTCCTAATGGCTCAAGATTTATGGGACATCATGGAGAAAATCTCTGACTTGGCAGTCCAATTATTACTAGCCGTCCTATATGGAATATGACCTTAATAAGAAGGGTTACATTGAAATTTCGCACAAAAATTTAGGATTAAATTAGCAAAATTGAAAAGTTTATAATTGAATTAACACTGTATAATATGTTTAGAACCAATCGGATAATTTTTCCCTTCAAAAGTGCTCTCCAAATACTTGTTATGCACACAAATGAGGATATTAAAATTTTCAATATTGATAGTCTTTTGATATGCACAATCAATGCTCAACAAATTTTTTGGGACAAGATCCATAAAAATTACGTACGGAATCTATTTGTTGAGAATTGAGAGTTGAGAGACACCACAAAACCCTAATTGTCTTATATAACACTCACCTAATATCGCTAATTATCCTTCAAAACTCCCCCTCTAGAAGTACGTTGTATAATCGCGGTCAATTTGAGACAAGGATTTCGACCCAAAAATAAGAAGAGGGAAATATTTTCAATTCCCTCTTCATAAAGAATAGTGTAGTAACATTTTCGTGTGGTAGTCTAAAACAACAGTTGCTATACATCCAACTATTCTACTTGAATCGACAAGCAAACCGATACGATCTTTGATGAAATAAACAAATGATAATTATGAAATGTAAAGTTGCCCCTCGTTTGTTTGCGGATTCTATTCTGGCAAGAGTATATGCAAGCTACTTCAGAGTTCGGACGATGACTAGCATTCTCTTGGAGTTTCAGTTCATGTGTTTGCGTTCTTTTTTCCCATTATATTCTAACTTTACAACAACTGTATAATCATGCAAAAGTATTTCGTGGTGATTAGAATTCTTATCTAATTGATGTAAAACACACTTTAGCTGAACCTAACTTCATCAACAGTTACAATCTTCAGGAGAGAGTGCTCGAGAAGAGAGGAGAATAGGAGCCAAGAAACATACCGAGGTCATGGATGATAACACGGGATCTGCACCAGTGAATAGATCTTCAAACACATGCTTGTGCTCTATCTTCAGCTTAAGTGAAATTTCTCTACCAATAATATTGATAAGTCCTTCTTGACCGACACTGCAGAAAAAATCCCAGCTCCAAACCACTAACAGAATCGATCCGAGGAACTACCACCCACACACTACACAATGAAAGGATGATTTGGATGCTATAAAAGATCACTGATATTTAACTGCAGAACAAAAAATACCTAAAGCAAAGATCTGTTAAACGTACCACACTGATGTTTAGCAATTGTATGATCGTGTAATAATGCCACTGCAGCAATTGCCACCGTTCACTATCGGATTAAAAATATCACTTAACCAGGGGTTGAACTAAAGAATGACGCGATCATGGGGATGAATAGAATGCATTTTTAAAGATAGCTCACTGAGCCAAACAGAGAAATGTTGCATAATCGTGGTCAATTTGAGAGAAGGATTTTGGCCCAAAAAAGAAGAAGAGGGAATTGAAAATATTAACCGCAGTTAATTCCCATCAATAGTTTTCCTCTTTGAAACATGCATGAACCCAAGCAAGTGAACAAAACAATTAAAGTAGAGTCGACCGCTATTTGCATTTTCTGCTGAAAAACGTTTGTTGAGTTTCCTTTTTTCTGACATTCTGGACAATACCTTGGTCGATTGAACCAACAAATGAGAAGAAACCTACAAGAGAAGAAGACAGATGTAACATACCCTCTATATGAGCTTAGGTCCCATCCCTCGACTTTACCAGCCTCCCCGAGAGCCTTGTTCCACTGCTCGACTTTCTCATCGCCCCACTTCCGCCTCTGTTTGTTCAGGTCTTTTGTGTCGAGTGATTTTTTTTCCAGCAAATTCCGGTCCACGTCGTAGAATACGGGCAGGATCTCCTTCTTCCCACCTGATGTAGACGTGTGCTCCACCATGAGTGCAAGCGCATCAAGGCACCAA
Source organism: Syzygium aromaticum (assembly GCA_024500025.1). Classification (NCBI taxonomy): domain Eukaryota; kingdom Viridiplantae; phylum Streptophyta; class Magnoliopsida; order Myrtales; family Myrtaceae; genus Syzygium; species Syzygium aromaticum. The sequence goes on along the minus strand of CM044891.1, from coordinate 4,258,988 downwards.
GTGTTGGGAAAATATTATACGGGGAAGAAATGGAATCGAAATTTAATCGGATTTTGAAGCGTGTAATCACTTTTTTTTAGGATCAATTTGCCCCACAAAGTTGCTACAGGCTTCTGGCAAATTCCCTTCAGGATACAACAAAGTCACATGAGATTTTTTGGATAGCAATTCTAGAAAATCTCCTTAAACTCTCAAAAGAAACAATTGGAGAGAAGGCTGTGTTTTTTCTTGAAAAAAAACCGGAAAATGGAAAAAAATGCTCTCTAAAATATATACGACAAGTGAACCACACATTTTGGTGTCTAACATGTCGAATCGGACACACCTGTTCATGTCCGAAAATTGAACTTCGAACATGACTCTTCGTTTGTGATAACCGTCGTTCTAACATGACCATTCACGTTCGGAACTTGCAATTCGGACACACCTTTTCGTGTCCTAAAATAGACGGTTTTTTTTTCTTTTCGAACAATCACAAATGAAAATTATGTTCGACCAGTAACAAGCTAAAATGAGTAAGAATAAATAAATTAAAAAATAATTTCGAAAATGAAAATAATAATTGAATTGTTGATTAAGGCTCATTTTGATTAAGGCATTAAGTGCTAAGTGCGTCAAAAACGCGCAATTACTCGCACACCCGCACACGGGTATAGTGGGGTCTAGCCCACTAAACCATTTTCTTATTTCAAAATAGTATAATCCACTTTTCACTGATAAAGTGACCAAAACATTCATTTCTTTCCTATGTGGGACAAGAAAATGTGATCGTGAGCTATTTTAGCCTATTTGTTAGATTTTTTTATTGTAAAGATTTATTCATAGTATAGAATCCTTCCTATTGTATATTTCCTAATTAGGGTTATCATATGTCCCTACATATATAACAGGTTTGAGCATTGTAAATGTACAGAAAACATATTCATTGAATACAAAAAGAGAGTCTTTTTCTACAGAAAAGTGCCTTAAATATTTGTTTTACAAACAAACATATCCAGCACCAAGAGCTACCGGCATAGTTTCTGGAAAAGATAGGTACGCAGATCTTGGTGCTGTAGACCGATGACCGAAGCTCTTCCGTTGGAGTGCGAAGGGTTCCGTCATATCTGAAAACGCGAATTCTGTCAGCTACCAAGCAGTCATAGAGGCGATTGGCGATATCAGAGCCAACATCGGTCCCTGTGAAACTCAGGACCACATCATATACTGATTTAACCTCTGACTTCGTCATATCTTGATTTAGTACATCTTCAACTCTTCCCCCTTTTGTGCTAGCGTATTCAGCCGTACTTGAGTCAGCCTCTAAGTTTACCATATCTTGATTCGGCCTCGCTGGTCCATCTTCACCACTTTGCCAATTTCTTTGATCCAGCCTGGCTGGTTCATCTTCGCCCATTTTTCGATTTGCGCCAGATGATATCTCCTCAATTGCCATAACTCGTGGCCGTGGCCGTGGCCATGATCGTGGACGTGGTTTTGGTCCATCTTCGCCTTTTTTCGCTCTTCTGCTTGTGGATTCAGCCACGATTGATTCCGCCTTCACCTCCATTTGTCGTCATCTAGTTCCAACTTTAAACGATAGTCACGTCAAATGGTCCGGGTTAATCAATCAATGTCGGCCGTTAACATAAGAGAAAACAACACCCAAAAGAATAATTATTTACGAGAATTCGAGAAGAATTACTCACTCTCCACTTTATTCTCAATCTTACCGTGAGGAATTCTAACAAAAAAAAAAATCTTACCGTGAGGAAATTTACTATACATGAAAATAATTCTCATCGATAGATTCTTAATTTATGATGATTGATGTGAGTTACTAAAACTATGGAAAAAAGTAATTTACAATTTGTTCAAGATATTTCATGGATAGGTACAAACGTTGGAATTCAGCCTTTCGAGACTTTCGGACAAATCACTACATTTGAAAGATGGTTACTAAATTGCCATTTACAATGAATTACGGCAAGATTACAAGTATGGAGGAAAACTATTAAGTATAGATATCGTCACTTGCGACAATTTACAGTGTTTTACTATTCTACCAGTTCATCACTAAATGTTCCAATTTTCAAGTTACAAAATGTATAGTCAAAATTATAGGCCTTAAAGGTTAATTGTTAATTATATGTGAAAATGAGTTACGATGGCTGTAGATTCATAAGGACTCACAATATTAAAATTACTATATATAGGCACGACAAATGTTACGGTAATTTCAAGTAAATTACGACAAATTCCAAAAGTTGGCGGACTTAAACGCTAGGTTGTCCCTTTTTTTATTTTTTTTTTCTCAGGGGCTGCGTCCCTGGATTTCTTGTAAATTATTGCTTGAAAACGACCCCATTTGCTCGTGATTGCCCATTAATTAAGCCAGGATAGATTCTATCAAAAGCAAACTAACAAGGATTGACAATTTCATAATGTTCATGAGTTGTGCGACATTAGAATTGATACAAAATGACAATTGCCGAAGAAAAAGTCTATGTCAGAAAACGGGCAAATTGTTTTATGAATTAATTAATAATGACCATTGGTCATTAAAAAAAACACAAAATAATTTTTTTTAATGAATTCTACGTTAGAGATTGGGCAAATAATTATTGCAAATTTTTAAAGCCACTATTTTGTAGCATTATCTCAGGCGGGACACCTTCCAAGGTTGCCAGACTACTTAAAAGACAAAACAAGCCAAGAACATGTTGGTCTAGTGGTTTCTCCGCGATTCGAGTCCTCTCGGAGGTTTTGAATCATGTTACTTGGGTTGGTTTCAATTGGACTTATCTTATTAATGTATCAAAATGATAAGGGTTAATATCATGAAAAACCCTAAACTGGTATATCTGTGACAATTTTACCCTGAATTATTTTTTTTACCACAAAAAATCCCAAACTGGTACACCTGTGATAAATTTATCCCGAACTATTTTTTTGACTACCAAAAACCCAAACTAGTATACCTGTGACAATTTTATCCCGAACTATTTCTTTGACCACCAAAAACCCCACACTGGTACACCAGTGACAATTTTATTCCCGAACTAATTTTTTAACCATTAAAAACTTCAAATTAGTACATTTGTGACAAATTTACCCTATATTAGTATTCGTTAAATTATATTAATATCACAAAAAATAACAAATTGGTAAACTTGTGACAAACAGAGGGATAAAACCCAAAACCGGTGCACATGTCAATTACCATGTGTCATTAAACTTAGTAATTTGACAGTAAAATTTAACGAAAACTAACGGAGGGTAAATTTGTTACAGGTGTACCAGTTTGGGGTTTTTGGTGACCAAAAAATTAGTTCATTGGTAAAATTATCACAGGTATACCAGTGTTCGGTTTTTTATGGTAAAAAAAATAGTTCGGGGTAAAATTGTCACGGATATACTAATTTAGGGTTTTTTGTGGTCAAAAAAATAGTTTGGGGTAAATTTGTGACAAGTATACCAATTTGGGGTTTTTCGTGGTATTAACCCAAAAGATAATTTAAGCCGAAAGCTCTAAAATTTGCGCCGATTACTTACGTACCCGCTCGCACCTTTAAGTGGAGGTCGGGATCCCTTCCAAAGTTGGCGACGGTGGCTTCCACTGCCCAGCCACTTTCTTTTTTTTTTATCCTTTTTCAAATTTTCGATTTTAAAAACAGATTTGATATTTATTATAAGATGTTTTCATTTTACTTTATTTCTCTTATATATGGCTTTTCTTAGCGCGTTAATTAACCCTTACTGGTTTGCTAACGTTTCGTGATATCACAATTCACGAAATGGAGATGTTATGAACGAGCGATTTTTCTACGCATGAAATATGTTAACATAAATGGAATGTTTCCCATGTTTGGTATATGCTTACAAGATATGATTAACTTTTGCCATGAATAATGGGCATTAAAAATTGGACGGCGAGACTAAGGGGGAACATTGGAATTTCCTAAGCCAAGTCAAGATTTCATGGCTTAAGCTTCTTAGACCGGGTTAGGTCTGTGAGCTTGTTCTCTTCCTCGAGCGATCTCCCAGAGGTCCCCCGTTCGACGAAAGACCTGGTCTTCAAAACTTTTCTTTGAGCTTTTCTCGCTCATGGATATCTGCAATGAGCACTCGTCGCTTCCATCTGCTAAATGGCCCAATGTCTACCGCTTTGAAGTCTTTCTCAGTTTCAGAGGAGAACTTCGGGGAGGCTTCGTTGAATTTCTCTACAAAGGCCTCAATGATTCAGGGATCGATGCATTTATCGATCACGATGGGATCGAGATCGGAGAAGAGATCATGCGTAAGATCTTACAAGTGATCAGGCACTCGGAGATATGCATTCCCATCTTCTCCAAAGATTTCGCTTCCAGCAAGAGTTGTCTGAAAGAGGTGGCGGAAATGGTGGAGTGCAACAGGACAATCATGCCCATTTTCTACGACGTCAGACCTTCAGTAGTCGGCAAACAGGAGGAGAGTTATCAGCAGTCCTTTTGCACCCATGCGGCCCTGGGGGAGATGTCAGCGACTATAGACAACTGGAAGAAGGCATTGCACACTGTATCAGGAATGCGAGGATGGGAATTGGAGAAATTTAATTACGGGTAAGTCAAAATCGATTTCGAAGCTTTTTCTACTTTTCCAACAGTAGTGATCTAGTATGAAATTAAAGAAAGGAAAAAGTCAATGCATCTTTTCTTTTGCCTGGGGTATTATCCGACCAGCTGTTCCTTTTCCCATCTTACTTTTCCTTTCTTTTCCCTTTGGCAGGAAGCATGAACTTATAAACGAGGTTGTTTCCACGGTCCGCCGGCTGTTGAGGAAGGATGACTTATATGCGACAGAACATTTAGTGAGAATGGATCACCCTGTGCAAGAGGTGATGAAAAAACTGGATGTTCGCTATGAAAATGGAGAAGTAATTGAAGGGCAAATGCTGATGGGAAAACGTGTGGTTGAGATATCGGGCCTTCCAGGAATTGGTAAGTCGACTCTCGCCACGGTTGTCTACAACAAAATCCATCATCTCTTCGAAGGTAAGAGCTTCCTTAAAGAGGTTGAGCAAAAGAGACTCCCGTCTCTCCAAGAAGATTTAGTTAGTGACCTCCAAAAGAAAAGATGTATGCTCAGATCTTCTACTCAAGGTACGGAATTTATCAAGTACAAATTTAGAGATCTGCGAGTTCTCATTATCCTTGATGATGTTAGTGATTTTGAACAAATCAATTCACTAGCTGGGGATCTAAGTTGGTTCGGTCCAGGAAGCAGGATCATCGTGATCTCTATGAGAAACAATCTTGTCGACAAGTATATTCAGGTGCATGTGACCTCCAGAAGCAGCAGTGTTGTTAACAGTTGTGATGACATCCTCGTTGAAAAATACGAGCTAAAGGAAATGAATAATGACCATGCTTGTCAACTGTTCTGTAAATATGCTCTTAGAGAAAAACCTCATCAAAAGGAATTCTTATCTTTGGCACATGACATTATTTTGGCTGCCGGAGGAATTCCTCTGTTTATTGAGGTTGTTGGCTTATTTTTACATGGAAAGACCATAGAGTTTTGGAAGGAGGCATTGGGTAGACTGAAACGAGAGCCTTACAATGAGGAAGTAAAACGAATTCTGAAGAGAAGATATGAAGATTTAGATAAATATGCCCGAGAGATATTTCTTGATATAGCTTGTTTTTTCGTGGAAAATGACAAGACAATACCCACTTACATGTGGGAAGCTTGCAAATATGATCCTTATAGAGGAATCGACGAGCTTCATAGCATGTCTTTGGTAAAAACCAGAGAAAATAATGAATTGTGGATGCATAACCAGTTAAAAGTCTTCGGGAGGGAGATTGTCAAGGAAAAAAATCCAAGTGAACCTTTCAAGTGGAGCAGGCTATGGAATCAGGAGGATATTGAACTAGTATTGAATGAAATGAAGGTAAATTTTGAAGACGAGGAAGTCCACGATTGGCAGGTCGCTACGGTTGAAGCCCTCAATGCCACATTCGACAACCCCCATTCATTCACTAAACCTAGATTTTTCCGTAAATTCTCAAAACTTAGGTATCTAAAAATGAGCCACGTTATTATTAAAGGAAATAATCAGAGTGCAAAGAACTCCAGAGAGAATCTTTTCCTTCCACGATTAAAGTGGCTTGAATGGCAATGGTGCCACAATATCTCCAGTCTACTTGCTTTAGATCTATCAGACTTGGTCGTTCTTGATCTGTCGTGGAGTACCTCCACAACTTCGTGAAGTAGCTAGCACGGATCACCTAGAGGGGGGTGAATAGGTAATTTTAACCAGATTATGCGGAAATAAGAAAACAGTTGAGTCTGAATATTGTTCAGATTCAAAACAGTTTATAAAGACAGTACTCCTGATATGCAGTGTGCAAAGTAATATAATAGGGATAGAAAAACTGCACACAAGTTTATAGTGGTTCGGCTTATAGCAAGCCTACGTCCACTCTCCTACACTACAGCCTACTGGCTGGATTTCACTAATTAAATCAATGAGAAGTTACAGCAAGTTGTGCCGCTAAAAACTCGAACACTTCTTCCCGAAACTGATACTACTTATACCAAGCCGATAGATCACACTATCTCACACCTAAGCACACACTTATAACATTGTCTACACCTCTCAAAAGATTACACTTTTAAGCTCACGAAAGACAAGAGATTGAATCAGAGTATGCTTAGACTTTGGAATTGTTGATTCTTGATTTCATTCACTACCTTCTGCTCCTCGTTGATCTCCTTTTATACTCCTCCACTTCCAAACTAGCCGTTGGATAGTCTTCAGAGGATCATCTTCCAATAGTCACCTTTGGATAGATTTGTATAAAATGGATTGAGTAGCCGTTGGTTGATAAAATCTGAATCCCGCTGATTCTGGTCATCCATACAATCAGAATCTTGGTTTCCATAAGTAGAGTTTTGTCCGTTGTAATGCATACTTGTCGTAATCTTTGATTGTCAATCAATTTGATTTAGATTGATATCAAAGATTTCCTTTTGTGAAATCCATACCAGATCACTAGCTGTTATGTTAGGTTCTGTATTCTGTGTCTGAAGAAATTTTGCGTCTACGTCTGCATCTGAAAAACTTTTGCGTCTAAAGAATTTCTGCGTCTGCGTCTGCATCTGAAAAACTTCTGCGTTTGAAGAATTTCTGCGTCTGCAAAATTTTTACGTCTGAAAAATTTCAGCATCTGAATTTTGAGTCTGAACTTTGTGTCTGAACTTTGAGTCTGAAGTTCTTTCATAATAAGACACTCATAGACAGTTTTGTCAACTTCAAAATCAATAGGAGTTTTCCTCAATAATCTCTCCCTTTTTTATGGTGACAAAACTTTCTTGCAGATTGAATTAGTTTGAAATTAATTTGAAAATCAATAAGCATATTAAGCGCATTGAGTCACATATTAAATTTGAACAGAGCAAACTCCTTTGATATCTGTGTCTATCTCTTCCTTTGTAAGTAACCTGCATATGATCGGACATATTAGTATATCAATCCTGCATAAAATGTATCTACATATAATTTTTCCCCCTTTTTGTCATCAGCAAAAAATAGATCAATGATATTAAGCAATCAAGCAGTTTAAAATGTACTTGGAATTACAGACCAAGAAGAAAAAAAGATAGTTTTGGAGAGAAAAACATGCTATTTTTTAGTAGGAGTGCGAATAAGTTGAAAATTTTCAAGAATGGAAATAGCTTCTTCGATCTTGGAATTGCATTCTCCCATTGCTTTGTCCAAGTTGGTGGAGCATAGATCAATAGCCTTTGTAAGTTCTGTTTTATCTTGAGCTGCCTGAATATTCTGAATCTGATGGTTTTCCTCAACAATGTGATGAAGATTTTTCAGATCTTGTTCAAGAGTAGATTGCTTGGCCTTGATCTCGAGCAGTAGGGAAAGAATAGTTGCAGTATCTGAAGGCTATTCCTGGACATTTTCTGGTACTGATTGATCATCTCATGAGGCTGATGCTGGTAGATGCTCCCCCTGAACAGGTGCCTGGTGTGTATAAGGTATAGGATCTTCATGAACTGTTTCTGCAGTGCGTCCTATTTCAAAGTGTTCTGTTTCTGCATCATCGCTTTCATCATGCAGAAGAAACTTTCTCTTCTTGCTATATACTTTGATTGGAGAAGGAGAGACAGGCATCTTGCTGGCTGTACCAGACTTTTTCTTTGGCTCCTTTGCTTTTGTCTTTCCAATAGATTTTCCCTCTGACTGTTGAGCCTCTTGTCCTTGTACTCTTCCCTTGATATCTTCAAAATTTTTCATTTTGGAGACCATTTTTTCTCCAACATACATGCAGGGGATAGGGTTCTTTTGCAAATCAGCAGGAATAAATATTTTAAGGAACATGAATATGCAAAAGATTAGAGCCTCATAGGGTAACTGTCCCTTATCCTTCTGCAATGTTCGGTACATATGAAAAATGATGACATGAGGGAGAAAAAAGAATTGACCTTTTAAGATAGCCCAAATAAGCTTGATTTCGGAACTGGAAATGTCAGTTTTAGAGGTTGCCTTCGGCTTTAAACAGTTGATAATAATCTTATGCAAGATCACCGATCGTTTCGATAAGTCAGAATAAGAAATATGTCCCTTATGAGCAAAGTTGGGATTCTCGGAAGCAACCCTCGAAGCCTCTTCAACATCCACTGCCAAAGGAATGAACTTGGAATGTCTTGCTCCAATTATTTTTGCCAAATCAGTCGCTTGTAAGTCAAACTTCTGATCACCAACAATAAACTAAATCCAATTTGGTGACAGAATGGAGAGATTGGAATAGAAGTATGCGGTTAATTCGGTAAAAACAGTACCAGACTGAAGACAGAATTCATAAATTCCTAATTCCTGAAACAGATGTTCTACTGAGATTCCTGTCTTCTCTAAATAACCAAAATCCACTACCCTGTGGTTGATGACTCCCCGAGCAAGCAACATTTTATAGAACATGTTGTACTCATTACTTCTGAATAATCCACCTGTGCCAGGTAAGCTAGATGTGATTCCCACCTTCATCTCAAAGGTATCAAAAAGTCGTGCGTCATCATCGGAAACCACATATTTTGAGATACTGACCGGTTTAGGGCTTGTGGGAGTAGATTCTTTTTCAGAGGGAGTGGAAGTTTCTCCAACTTTCTCTTTGCCCTTTTGGAAGATGATGCTTTTGGAGTAGAGCTTGTAGGAACAGCTTCATTTTTAGAACAAAACAGAGTATAAGTCTGGACAAGATATTCTTCAGAGAAGAGATTATTATCTCGCAAACACGCACGGAGAACCGTCACAGAAGCATTACACCGTTTCAACTTTTGATATGTTTCTCATACAAACTTGATATTCCGAAAGCGAAAGTCAGTTTTACCGGAAGATTTATGAGAAGATGAATACCTTGGTGGTGTCGCTTCGGAAGGAACTTCTTGATGATCTGAATCTGTATCGGAGATTTCTAGATGCTCCGCTGGTGCAGTAGATTTTGATTCTTGATTGAGAATGCGAGACGATCTTCTCTTGAAAGGAATTTTGAGCACCTTTTACATAAAAAGTTTTGATTTTTGAAGAAGGGAGAGGAGGAGCGGCTCTGAATATCGGAAGGGTTTAGAGAGTGAAGTGCAAACTGATAGGGTTTTGTTAAAACTCGAATAAGTTTATAAAAGAGAAGAAATATATAGAATATCGGAAGGGTTTTGAAAAGAAAGGAATTTTAGAAAGTATAGAAAGATAATCCCGAATAAAAATCATGATAAAATTAAGATAATACATTAGCCATAGATAAACAGATAATTTAGGATACGTACCTGATTTGTTTCCAAAACAATAAATATGATAATATCTTACCAAAAATATACCTGCCAAAGTTTGAAATATGGACGTACCTTTCTTTAGAGTCTGAAGAGGACATTCAGACTGAGAGTTGAGTATGAAAAATTCCTGTCTAACAGTTGATACACTAAAAGGGATAAACAATGCTCAGTTTATGTCCAATGAACTCAAACGAAGATTTGTCAAGAGGTTTTGTGAATATATTAGCCAATTGATTCTTAGAATCAATGAATTGAATATTCACATCACCATTTCGAACATGATCTCGAATAAAATGATGCTTGATTTCAATGTGCTTAGCTCGAGAATGGAGAATGGGGTTCTTTGTCAGATTGATTGCACTTGTGTTGTCACACTTGATTGCAACATTTGATTCTTCAATGCCAAAGTCTTGTAACTGTTGTTTCATCCACAGAATTTGTGCGCAACAACTTTCCAAGGCTACATATTCTGCTTCTGCTGTGGAAAGTGCGACTGTATTTTGTTTCTTAGAGTACCATGATACTAGCATATTCCCAAGTAGTTGACATGTACCTTTAGTACTTTTCCTGTCCACTTTACATCCAACTAAGTCAGCATCAGAATATCCAGTAAGAGTAAAGTCTGAATCTTTGGAATACCAAAGTCCTAGCATTGGATAAGTTCTAATATACTTGATTATTCTCTTAACAGCAGATAAATGTGATTCCTTTGAATCTGATTGAAATCTTGCACACATGCAAACACTGAAAAGTATGTCAGGTTTTGATGCAGTAAGATACAATAATGAACCTATCATGCTTCTGTATACCTTCTGATCAACCTTTTTACCATTTTCATCTTTGTCAAATTTGGATGAATGAGATATGGGAATGTTTGTTTTCTTGCAATTTCGCAATCCAAATTTCTTGACAATATCCTTGGCATACTTCTCCTGGCAAATGAATGTACCATTTTTGGTCTGTTTCACTTGTAGGCCAAGAAAGAATATTAATTCTCCCATCATACTCATCTCAAACTCGTTTTGCATATTTTTAGAGAATTCCTTGCAAAGCAATTCGTTAGAGGATCCAAAGATTATATCATCAACATAAATTTGAACAAGCAGAAAATCCTTATCTTTTTTCTTGATGAGCAGGGTCATATCAACCTTACATTTGGTGAAACCATTTTGGAGAAGGAAGTTACTTAGTTGTTCATACCAAGCACGTGGTGCTTGCTTGAAACCATAAAGAGCCTTCTTGAGTTTGTAGACATAGTCAGTCTTCTTTGGTTCTTCGAAACCAGGTGGTTGTTCAACATATACTTCTTCTTTGATATATTCATTCAGGAAGGCACTTTTCACATCCATCTGAAACAATTTAAAGTTATGAAAACAAGTATAAGCTAATAGTAGCCGAATGGCTTCTAACATAATAACTGGTGCATATGTTTCAACATAAACTATGCCTTCTTCTTGAGAATAGCCTTTTACTACTAATCTAGCTTTATTTCTTGTAACTTTCCCTTTGTCATTCAGCTTGTTTCCGAATACCCATTTTGTTCCAATGACTGGATGGTCTTTAGGTCTTTGCACAAGCTCCCATACTTGATTGATTCTGAACTGCTGAAGTTTTTCCTGCATAGCTTCAATCCAGCTTTCATCTAATAATGCTTCACAACTTCTTTTGGTTCTATTTCTGATATCAAGGCCAAGTTGCTGATGTTTTCGTTATACTTAGATCGAGTCTTGATACCGTCTTCTATTTCTCCAATTATAAGGTTCTTTGGATGACTGGATTTATGTTTCTAGTTTCTGTCATATTTTTCCTTCTGAATAATATCAGACTCTGAAGGTTCTGGATACATCTGGATTGCATCTTCTTTTACTCCTTCTGTATATTTGACAGTGTTTGAAAATTGAGCTTATGATAATTCTTGATTGTAGGAAGATAATTCAGATTCATCTTTGTGAATCTGAATATTTTCTTCAAACTTGACATTCATTGTTTCTTCCACAGTCTGAGACTTTTTGTTGAAGACTCTGTATGCTTTACTCGTAGTGGAATATCCAAGTAAGAGTCCTTCATCTGCTTTCTCATCAAACTTGCTAGTGTGGTCATTTGGATTTTTAAGAATAAAGCATTTGCAACCAAACACTCGAAAATATGAAATGCTGGGCTTTCTACCTTTGTAGAGTTCATAGGGGGTTTTCTCAAGAATAGGTCTGAGAAAAACTTTGTTCATGATATAACATGCTGTAAAAACTGCATCTGCCCAGAAATATGAAGGAATCTTGGTTTCAATCAACATAGTTCTTGCTATTTCTTGCAAGGAACGATTTTTCCTTTCCACAACACCACTTTGTTCTGGTGTGTATGGAGCAGAAAAGTTGTGTTGAAAACCATTCTCCTCACAAAAATCTGAAAAATTTTTATTTTCAAATTCTCCCCCATGATCAGTTTTAATGCAGGAAATGGTATAGCCCTTTTCATTTTGAACTCTTTTTGTAAATTTTGAGAAATATGAAAATGATTCGTTTTTATGAGCAAAAAAGAACACCCAAGTAAATCTTGTAAAGTCATCAACAATAACTAGACAATACTTCCTACCACCGAAACTTTGTGTTCTTATAGGTCCAAACAGATCCATATGAAGAAGCTGCAAAGCACGATTAGTAGAAACATGGTGTATAGATTTAAAAGAGCTTCTTACTTGCTTTCCTAGAGTGCAGGCATTGCATAACTCTGTTTTCTTATATTTTAAATCCGGCAAACCTCGCACCAGTTTCTTATTTGAGATCTTTGAGATTTGTTTCATACTGATGTGTCCCAATCTCCTGTGCCATAAATCTTCATCTTCTTTGATTGAGATTAAGCAGTGAGTGGAGCTTGGATTGACATCTAGAAGATAAATGTTGCCATGCCTTCTTCCTGTAAATGTTTGAGAAGAATCTTTGCTTGTTCCTAAGCATGTATCTTCTTGAAAATTGATTCTGAAACCCGTATCACATAGTTGGCTTATGCTTAACAAGTTATAATTGAGTCCTTTTACCAAAGAGACATCATTGATTGTTAATCCTCCTATTTTAACCGTTCTTTTGCCAACGATTTTTCCTTTGGTATTTCCCCCAAAGGAAACTTTTCCACCATTCAGACTTTGTAGATCAATGAATATGTTTGGATCTCCTGTCATGTGTCTTGAGCATCCACTATCTAGATACCACTTCCTTTTTCTCTTCGTGGTAACCTGCAAGAATTATAGCATTTCAAGTTTTCTTTGGTACCCAAATTTATTTGGGTCCTTGAGGATCAATATAGACTGTCTTAACAAATTATCTTCGAACAGGTCTCCAGACCTTAGGACATTCATTCTCAAAATGTTGTGGATCTCCACATTTTGAGCATTTGAGAACACTTCGGCCAACAGGTTTTACAAAGTTCCTTTTGAAATGATTTTTGTAAACTTGTCGATGAGGTCTTTGTCTTAATTTCTCCTTGACCTTTGGAAAATCAATCAAGCTATCACTTTCCTTCACAAAATCAGAGTCCAGATTTGTTGTAATAAGAAATTTGGATGAAAAGGATATGTTTCAAAGTTTCTGACCCTTTTGAAAACTTGGAAGTAATTTCTAAAATTTTCTTTTTTAAAATAGCATTCTCTTTGGAAAGAAAATCTCGATTTTCCTTGATTTGTTGAAATTCCTTTTGAAGGAAATCGATTTTTTCTTTTTGAGAAACATCTTGTTGCCTCAGTGATGAATTTTCCTTTTTCAGAGAAGATATTCTTTTAAGAACAGCTTTAAATTCAAGACATAAATCGTCAATGTAATTCAATACTTCAATAGGCATTTCAGAAAGCTTTACCTCGATTTCTACTTTGAGATCAGAATTTGAATCTGAGTCTGAATCTGATTTTGCCATAAGACAGATATCATCGTCACTGTCTTCACATTATGTGTCACTCCAAGTTTCTGCCTTTAAGGCCTTCTTTGCTTTCTCAAATTTGGTCTTCTTTTCAGAAGAGGACAGTTAGGCTTGATATGTCCTCGTTTCCTACAGTGAAAGCATATAACATTGTTTGATTTTTCTGTATCATTGGTAGACTTCTTTTTCTCAAACAGCTTCTTTCCTTTGAGGTTTCTTCCTCTGATCTTCATCTTCTTATACTTCTTTATGAAGAGAGCTAGTTCTTCATCGTCAACGTCTTCATTTTCAAAATCTGCATCAGAATCAATGTTAGTCTTTAATGCAATTGACTTATTACCTCTGGATTGATTATCCTCATTTCGATGTTCAATCTCATATGATTGCAGAGTTCCAATCAACTCATTTACTAATAGAGGCTTGATCCTTTGTGTCTCACGAAGAGATGTTTTGATATTATCCCACTTCATTGTAAGTCCTCTCAGTAATTTGTTGACTTTCATTACATCTGGAACTGGTTGTCCTTGATATGCAAAACAGTTTACTATGTCGGTAAACTTGTCATACATGTCAGTAATTGATTCTTCAGGCTTCATCTTGAAGGATTCATATTGACCAAGCAAAAGATTGATCTGAGTTTCCTTGGCTCGATCTATTCCTTCATAAGTGATGTGAAGCGTATCCCAGATTTCCTTAGCTGATTCACAAGCAGCAATTTTTTTATATTCAATAGGAGATAAAGCACAATATAAAGAATAAATTGCTTTGGAATCTAAAGTCTCTCTTTTGGATATCTCAATTTGAGATAAAGGAGAATTTTCTGCATCTGCATTTTCAGAAGATTTTGGCTTGACTCCTCTGATGATGATATCCCATTGCATGTGATCAATTGACTTAATGAATGCCTTCATCTTATTCTTCCAAATGTTGTATTCCTTGCCATCAAAGTATGGTGGTCTGTTGCTGCTTTGACCTTCAATGAGACCTGGAGCACCATAGCTAACCATATAGATCGTTAACTCAGAAGTAAAACACTTCTATAAATGAACAACCTGCTTTGATACCAATTGAAGTAGCTAGCACGGATCACCTAGAGGGGGGTGAATAGGTAATTTTAACCAGATTATGCAGAAATGAAAGAAAACAGTTGAGTCTGAATATTGTTTAGATTCAAAGCAGTTTATAAAGACAGTGCTTCTGATGTGCAGTGTGCAAAGTAATAGAATAGGGATAGAAAAACTGCATACAAGTTTATAGTGGTTCGGCTTATAGCAAGCCTACGTCCACTCTCCTACGTTATAGCCTACTGGCTGGATTTCACTAATTAAATCAATGAGAAGTTACAACAAGTTATGCTGCTAAAAACTCGAACACTTCTTCTCGAAACTGGTGCTGCTTATACCAAGCCGATAGATCACACTATCTTACACCTAAGCACACACTTATAACACTGTATACACCTCTCAAAAGATTACACTTTGAAGCTCACGAAAAACAAGAGATTGAATCGGAGTATGCTCAGACTTTGGAATTGTTGATTCTTGATTTCATTCACTACCTTCTACCCTTCGTTGATCTCCTTTTATACTCCTTCACTTCCAAACTAGCCGTTGGACAGTCTTCAGAGGATTGTCTTCCAATATTCACCTTTGGACAGATTTGTATAAAATGGAATGAGTAGCCGTTGGTTGCTAAAATCTGAATCCTGCTGATTCTGGTCACCCATACAATCAGAATCTTGGTTTCCATAAGTAGAGCTTTGTCCGTTGTAATGCATGCTTGTCGTAATCTTTGATTGTCAATCAATTTGATTTAGATTGATATCAAAGATTTCCTTTTGTGAAATCCATACCAGATCACTAGCTGTTATGTTAGGTTCTGTATTCTGTGTCTGAAGAAATTTTACGTCTGCGTCTGCATCTGAAAAATTTTTGCGTTTGAAGAATTTATGCGTCTGCGTCTGCATCTGAAAAACTTCTGCGTCTCCAAAATTTCTACGTCTGCGTCTGAATAATTTCAGCATCTGAATTTTGAGTCTGAACTTTGAGTCTGAAGTTCTTTCATAATAAGACACTCATAGACAGTTTTGTCAACTTCAAAATCAATAGGAGTTTTCCTCAACACTTCGCAGTGCTGGAAACAAATTATGAAGGTATGATCGCACACATTTGTATTTTTTTGCTGCATGTTTGGCAGTACATTGTAGTAAACAGGGCTTTTATATTCTCCTGTTTTGCAGAAGGCCAAAAACTTGAAAGTTTTGATCCTAAAACATTGTAGTTGGCTAGCTGAATCTCAAGTTTCAGATGCACCTGTAAGTTTAGAGAGACTAAACCTGGAACATTGTTCTCCATTACCGGTTGTTGGCAGATCCATTGGAAATCTAAGGAACTTAGTTTCTCTTAATATCAAGTTCTGCAGTCGCGCGCAAGAGTTGCCAGAAGATATAGGTTACTTGGAAGATCTGAAAGAGCTTTATATCGATGGAACTTCCATTAAAGCCATTGATTTCCCTGAGGGTTCGTATGGGAAGCTTGAAATTCTGAGTGCTTGTGACTGTAAATCCTTGTCTCTACCCGATTCCATTGGTAACCTGAAATCTCTTTTGTACCTAGCTTTGGACGACACTAAACTCAGTGAGCTCCCTGATTCTATTGGCTTGCTGGAGAATCTTCAAAAGCTATCTCTGAGTAACTGTAGGGACTTGTGGAAACTGCCAGGTTCCATCGGAACCTCAAAGAGCTGCAAGTCATGGATCTTTCAGACACGTTAGTCAAAGAACTACCTCCATCTGTCCAGGATTTGAGAAACTTGAAAGTACTAAGGATGGCTCGCGCTTTTATAAGAGAATTTCCTGGAGGCATTAAGGATCTAGAGAGGTTAGAAGAGATAGATTTCTCGGGCTGCAGAAGTTTGGAAGGGAAATGCGATATTAAGGGATTATCGTCTTTGCGGGTCTTACTTCTGGAAAAGACCGATATTTCTCAGCTGATTTTTGATAGATTTTCAATGCTCTAATCTCCAAAACCTCCGACTGGATGCCGGTGTTCCCATCTCGAGAATTAAAACTACTAAAGGAGAATAGCATTGGTTTAACGGATGTTAGACTATGACACAGCTATAGGTTGACAGACGTCACGAACCATGAGCGAGAAAGTCGGCGGTCATGTCAAATTTGCAACTGATCAAGCATGTCAACCGATCGTCCTGCAGTATGGGCCATTAGTGGCATAATTGAATACGGATTTTCGCTTCTATTCTGAATTTTCAGTTTACATTCTCCTTTCTTTCTTTCTTTTTGGCCATCAAACTCGCACTTTTTGTTGTCTTGTATGTATGCCAATTTCCTGCGCGCGTACATGTTAGTTTGGATTTGACTCGGTGAAAATGTCTCTTAATTTATTTGATTGATCTGCTAGACAACCTCGAGGTTGTCGGGATAGGTTTCAAAGCTTCATTTGTTTCGCGAAAAATATGGCATTTATGGAAAATATTTTTAGGAAACTTATTTTCCAAAAAGATAACAATATTTTTCGGTATTTGGTTAAGATCTAAAAATGAACTAGAAAATATTTTCCCTTGTTTAATAAGGAAAATCTCGTTTAGTCGGAAATTTCTGATATGGAGGCCATCCTAAATGGCACAGACGCGCTAACATGGATAATTTTTGTAATTTTTAAAAAAAATCAATTTATTAATAATTTTTTTTCTTTTCTTTTCTTTTCTTTTTTTATTTTCTTTCTTTTTCTTTTTCTTTTTCCTTCTTCTGTTGCCAGGCCTCGGTAAGGGATGACCTCGCAATATCAGGAAGGTTTGAGCTCGTCGAAGGCTGGCAAGGCTCAAGCTCGTTGGCTCGCGCCTGTGGCCATTGCTGTCACGCCCCGAACTCTCGTCGAGCCCCGTGGACATCCCGCTTCTGGTCGAATAGTTGCGACGTCCCAGGTTGTCACCGACCTTATCAAAATTTTCAGAGATTTAATCGCCCAAACGGAAACCTTAAACACCCTGACAAATAAAACTGGGGAAATATTTGGAGAATATATATATTTCCATTCTATGATCAAACCCGTTCCTTTACATATATACAATAAAAGAAATCTCTATCTACCAGTGCACACTTTACTGAAACTACCAAAATTAAAACAAAGTCGAAAACTTGACGTTCAACCTCAAAAGTGGTTCTCCTCCAAGGCAAGCTTTCCCACTTCTACAAACACGGTAGTCGTATATCTTATCCAAGTCATCCCATCTCCAATCTGAAACTCTGCTGTCTCATACTCTGTGCGCACTGGAACTCCAAAACGTACTAGGGGTGGTGACAGTGGAGGATTCAAATCTCAACAAGTACACCCTTAAACCCAACCTAGGCTATCACGTATCTCCAAATAATTACGCAATCACACTCATTCACGTACACCGATATCACAAAATAGGCACATCAATTAAGATTATCAGGCTCAATAATACACACATTCGCATTCAGTCACAATCACGCCGTATGCAACACGCGTATGTGCCAATTCTCATCCCACTCTTCCTTCCATTCTCATTTTTCACCTTCTCAATCCTCGCCAGTGGCCCGCGTTGAAGTACACGCCTCAGGCACACTGCGATCATTCATCACATCACTTCTGGCCCGCGTACTCGTTCACGCCTCAAGCCTCGATCGCAACCTGAACATCACACGCCCCAGGTCCAATCCCAACTTAGCCCGTATCAAATGCGACAAGCCTACATGATAGAAACCCAACTCAGCCCACACCAATTGCGACAGGCCTACATGATAGAAACCCAACTCAACCCACGCCAATTGCGACAGGCCTACATGATTGGAACCAGAGCTTATGATGCCTCGGTCCAATCCCGGTCTCATCCGAGATGATTGTGCCTCGGACCGATTCTCATACATGCTTTTTCAAGTCTCAGCCTGTGTCAAATGCAACAGATCTACGTGATCGCTGCCCGAGTTTACGATACTCGGTCCGATCCCATTCTTGTTCTATCACATCTTCACATACTTTCCCACCATCACTTGTCACACCACACTTATCCTTACTTATGCACATGCTCGATATGCATTTACCACACGTGATTAGCTCATCACATGCAATCCGTGCACGAATTAAGTTACACGTAGACAAAGCACACTTAACAATTCACATGGCCAATATTAATAATTAATTTAATCAACTCACGTGTGCACTCGACAAGCATAATCACCACTCAATCGCACAACAACACTCTCAATTAAATTACCACAATTTATAAATAAATCAAACACGCCTCAAATACGGTAATTGTCATTTTTCTCCAACCAAATGGCGTCGGATTAATTCCGATCCTTCACGGGACTTTCTCGCCATTAAATGTTGGTTCTAAAAATCCAACTTGCGTCCCGAACCGAGCATCACAGCCTCGTGAACAGTGATTCGCAGCTTATGAACAGTGATTCGCAGTTTGAAATTCCCTCAAATCGTCCTCCAAAAATTCCGAATTAATTCCTTAAGGCCCGCCATACATTCCTGGTCTAAAATCCCAATATTTCGCACCCGCACAAATCCAATTTCACCCAAAAATCAAATTATTCGGCGATACCCAAAATCCTAAATCGGGATTAGGAAACGACTTACAAAGTTCTAGACTTAATTAGCTAGAACGGGAAGCGGTGGCGCTCTACGGCGAAGGCGAACGACTCACGGTGGCTTCCGGCTTGCACGGCGGCGGTCCGGCAACGGCGAGGAAAACCAACGGAGGGAGGAAGAGAGAAATTGGGAGAGGGGAAGCTGTTCTGGTGGGGCTGCTGGCCGAGAGAAATGAGGGAGGAGAGAGAGAGAGGCTGGTCAGATCAGTCAAATTAAGCAGCCCACTTTTGCCATGTGTCGCCGATCCGGCGATTTTGATCAAAATACCCATAATCTAACAGCCGACAATTAATCCTATCCACAAATTGAGGGGAAAAAGGTCAATAGCCTCAATAATTCAGCTGATAAGCACTCTGAAATATCCCAAAAAATTTTCCAAAAATTCAGACCCGAAAATAGCCTAGGGGCAAAACCGTCATTTTTCGGGTCCCGGGGCGAAATTCCAATTTTTGCACGTATCAAACCTCCATATGCGTGGCCAATATAATGTGGCGTCGGAATCAAGAAATTCATCGCGCAAGCCCCCGAAAATCCACGTCAAAGTTTGAAGGGCAAAAATGTCAATTTTTTCAATTTTTGTCGAAATTCCAATTTTTGGTCATAACCACTCCTGGCATGCGTGGCCACCCTCAAATGGCATCGGCCTTGAAAAATAATCTCATTTGGCCTCGAAAAGCAACGCCAGAGTCCAGAGGGGCAAAATCGTAATTTTTTACTCCCTGACCGAAATTCCAATTTTTACTCGTACTAACTCCAAGTGTGTGTGGCCAACATAATATGACGTCAGATTCCCAAAATAGTCTCTTAAGCCTTCGAAAATCGACATCGACATCCAGGCCCAATTCCGTAAACAAAACTCGCTAAACTTTCAATTTCAAGGTCTCTCACTAACGGGCGGCTGTTTACAGGTTACGCGTATCGACCTAGGGCTATCCATATCATGATGGTCTCGATCATTGAGAGAATGAGAAATTACCACTAATTTCAGAGGTCACGATCGTTTGGTTCAAGTTCAGGACTGATTGGCCACGTGTACTTTCGGTCTTGTAGAATCACCTGCGTCCCTATGGTACATCGTTGGCCTTGGCCAAACCCAATCCATTACTCTTTCCTAAAATCGGCCCACGTTGGCCCAAAATATTCTCTCAGCGTCTCTCGTGATCGGTATCCATTTCAGGATAGGATCCCCGGTCTACATACCATTTCTAGTTAGCCATACCCCATTAGTTAGTATCCCGAGAGTGATTAGCTCTGGGCGAGACTTACTAAAATGAAATGCGAAATAACATCAGTTTTATTGATCCTAGAATTACATCGAAATTCGGGCTGTTACAATCGCCGAGGCCTGACAACCGATAGAAGAAGAAGGAAAAAGAAATAAAATTAAAAATTTAAAAATTTTGAAAAAAAAAATTTGGCCTCAATCGACCTGAGCTCAACCTTGATATCATCAAGCCTGGTGTGTAACAGTTTGAATTTTCGATCATTTTCCCGGGATTTAAGAAATGAAATTGATCAATGCACTATAGTGAGATCTCACCCGGAACAGCACATTCACGGGATGCTAACCTTAGGGGTAAGGCTATTACGGGATTAAGTTCGCACGACCAAAGAACTCGACCTGGGTTCGACCTTCGACCATAAGGATTGACGATGGAATGTTTTGGGCCAATAGAGACCAATCTAATTGATTGATCGTGTCCAAAGAGAACTAGTGACAGACCCTCGCAATTATAAGACAACCGAGGTCGTCCCGGATAGAGTAAACTTAAACGTGATTTGACTTGGTGTCAGTCACGGGTCGAGAGCGCGTAATCCCAATGAGCCACCCGTTAGCCAGAGATAAACTAAAATCGCGATTGTTCGATTTTAGTCATTTCTTGGAATTCGGGCCCAGGAATCAAGAATTTTGAAAGTGACAATTTTGAGCAGCCGATGACGTTTTTGGCTTGGCCAACCTTGGGGCCACTCATTTCTGCAAAAAAATGGATTTCGGTTCGGGACTGGAAAAATTATGATTTTGCCCCTCTGGACTCCGATGTCGATTCTGACGTCGAATGAGATTATTTTTCGAGGCCAATGCCATTTTAGGGTGGCCACGGACATTTAGAGTTGTTACGGTCAAAAATTGGAATTTTGGCTCGGAAGTGAAAAATAATATTATTTTTTTCCCAAGACTTTGCAGTCGATTTTCGAGGGTTTAAGAAGCTATTTTCACGATTTTGACGCCATATTATCTTGGCCACACATATTTAGAGTTGATTTGAACAAAAATTGGAATTTTGCCCCGGGATCGGAAAAATGACCATTTTGCCCCTGGGCTATTTTTGGTCCCAATTTTTGGGAAAATATTTAGGATAATTATTAATGGTTATCAGCTACATTATTGGGGCTAAAGACCTTTTTTCCCTCAATTTTTGGATAGGATTAAATGTCGGTCGTCGGATTAGGGGTATTTTGGTCAAAATCGCAGGATCAGCAACACGTGGCGATTGTGGACTACTTTATTTGACTAGATCAAACCTGTTTCTCTCTCTCCTCCCTCATTTCTTCGGCCAAACAGCTCAGAACAACCCCCTCTCCCCCAATTTCTCTCTTCCTCCGCTGGTTTTCCTCGCCGTACGCTGGAGCTTGCTGGACTGTCGCTACTGCTGCTGCTATTTCGGCCACCACCCAGCCCTGTTTGTCTCGCCTTTTGGGGTAAGTGACTTCCTCAATCGACACCTAGGACATCGGGTATTGTTAGACATGTTTAGGGCTCAGTTTGGATAGTTTAAGCGGCTGTTTTGGGGCTAAGATAAGGGCTGTGATTTTCTGTTCGGTGCGTAGATTGGATAGTTTGATTCGGCAATTAATTGCGTGAAATTGCTATGTAATGCCGTGATCATTGTGGTATGGTAGTTTGAACCTTGTGGAATGAATTTTGAGGGCTGAAGTTCGGTGGGCATCAACAAGGACTTGGATCCTTGAAGTTTGGGTGAATCTCGAAATTGTGTTTTTTGTACCCTCCCGGTTTGCTAATTTTGTAGAGATTTTTGGGGGCTGAATTTGAAGAAGTGTTCTTCACGAAAGTTGTTCCCAACATCTTGAAGTATAACATACTTTAATTTGGGAATTTTTCGAAATCATTTGAGGCCATTCGAAAGCCCATTTTTGGCAGAAATTAGTCTGCCGGATTTACTGTTCATCCAACCTTCTGATCTGTTTGAATTTTTATAAATTTTTCCAGGCCTATTTTCAAAATACTTCCTTCACGAAAGTTGTTGGGTATTGAAAAAATTGTATGTTGATGATCAGGCGAACTGACCGGACGGGTTGATTTTCGTCCGTCTTCCAGTGACAAAAAGAGGTGTTTATAGTTGAATCTGGGTTTTGAGTCCTTCACGGAAAATGTTTATCAAGATGTTTTGTACAATATATCCAAATTTCATAATTTTTGGAGTTGATTTACTATTTATTTCAAATGGATTTCGGTCACTACGCAAGTGCCCAGTTTGTACCTGATTTTGTATATTTTCGGTTTTTCTCTCTCTTGAGAATTATTCGGTATTATTGTGGCATTTTGATGGGTAGTTGGATGCTTAGATGAGCTCATATGTGATTGTGTGGCTGTGAGGTGTGGTGGCGTGATTGCGCATTGAGTTCGCGTGTCAAGAATGTGTGATTGGGTGGCGTGTTCGTAAGACGAGAATGTGAAATTGTAAAATGTGTGTGTGAGGTGTGTATGTTTGGCCGCGTGTTTGTTGGCCGTGTGTAAGTGTGATTTGAGTGGAACGAGGATACGAAAATGTGGAATTGGTTGGAAAGGATCCGTCCTGAGGCGTGTTCGTTTACGCGGGACGATGTCGTCCCTGACGAGGTGACGATGCCCGACCCGACGGGGTGACAATACCTGACAAGGTTAGAAGACCGTTGGCCTAATATGTTTTACGCGGGCACAATAATTAAGGAAAGGGAGAGGTAGGATTCCGTCTTGAGGTGTGTTTGTTTACGCGGGACGATGCCGTCCTTGATGAGGTAACGATGCCCGGCTCGACGGGGTTACGATACTTGACGAGGTCACGATACTTGACGAGGTCAGAAGACCGTTGGCCTGATGCGTTTTATGCGAACACAGTAATTAAGGAAAGGGAGAGGTAGGATTTCGTCCTGAGGCGTGTTCGTTTACGAGGGACGGTACCATCCTTAACGAGGTGACGATGCCCGGCCCGACGGGGGTGACGATGTCTGACGGGGTCAGAAGACCGTTGGCCTAATGTGTTTTACGCGGGCGCGATAGTGGTGGAAGAGTTGAGAATAAGTGGGAATTGGTTTGAGGTGCGAGATTTGGGAAAGTAATGCGTGGTGTGGGTCAGTGTGCGAGTGTGTTTGTATTGATTGCTATGGTGCTTGATTATGGGGTAAAATACTATTAGGCACAGTATAGGATGTGTTCAAGTAGGTTTTGCTTTATAATCGAGGCACGTGCATGATAGTGATTCATCGCTGTAGTGTATTGGCTATGTTATTGTCTAACGTGCAAGAACATACATGAGGAATTCCAGGTAGGGTAGTGTGTGATTGTTAGTTTGATTGATTGTCATGTGTTATGCGTGTTTTCGTTTGGCGGTATGTGAGTGCCTACGTGGGGTTTAGGGTTGTACACTTATTGAGATTCGTCTCATAGTTGTATAATCCACAATTTCAGACCCCCAGCCGTAAACCCGGGAAGTTTGCCTCATCTTTTTGGAAGTTCAAAGAATTACCTTTGGTGCCCAATGGAGCTATAGGTGAGTTTCCAGAGGTTCAAGCCAGAGATTCAGAAGCAGAATGGAGAAGGGCAACCCTAGGTTTTTCCTTAGGTCATTTTAGGGGCTGTGTAGATTAGGTAGACCGATAATGAAGTTAGGGTAACCAGACCCTTGAACTTTTGTTTAAACGGTGACTGAGGATGTTAGTCTGTATTTATGTCTGTAATATAATGTTTGTATATTTGGTGTTGTATAAATATGTGATTGCTCGATTGTTCTGTTGTTCTATCCCGTTATCGTCATCTTTCTGTCCGGGGTTTTGTTATTCGCTTCCGCATGTGTTTTTGATGTTTGGGTTGGGTCGGCGATGTTCCTGGGACATTGCATCATTTCGACTGAAGCAGGGGATGTCACGAGCTCGATGGGGTTTGGGGTGTGACATGGTATCTTGGGACGAGTACCTGTGTCTCGAGTCTGGTATCGATTGACTTGGGAGTGACGGCTGGGGTCTCGGGCACGGCCTAGATGAACCACGAGCCAAAGCATCAAAATCCCAGGCCTGACCTCAATGGACCTAGGCTCAAGCACCGAGGACCCGGCCCCGCTAACAAGGGCCCAAGAACGAGCGTTGGAGTTCCCATGCTCAAGTGCAGAGTTTTTAGTCCAAATGTCGATATCTAGTCATATTTTGAAAAATAATTTTCTAACTTTTTAAAAGAGGAATTGTTTTCTTGAATTTAAAATTTGGTAGGAAAACCTTTTTTCATTAACTCATTTTCCTAAGCAAATGTTTCCCTAGAAAATATCTTTCGCAAAACAAATAGAGCTTTAATTCCTTTATTGATCCTCTATCGTCTATTCATCACATAAGCACTGCCATTGGAATCTATTCTTCAATTTGCCCAAGTCGACTACTATCAAATTGACGCTTGTTTATGATTTTCGAACATCAGAAATTTGACTATGAAAAGTTTGCTTGCCGAGTAATAAAACTATCAAAAGAGGTCATAAGCCCATAGTTGGGTTGTAAATGGGTCATCTCAAATGTAAAACATGGGACAATATGGGTTATAAAAAGAGCTGGCTCAAACAGAAGGGTTTAAATGAGCACGATATAAAACCCACTTTCAAACCACGTAATAAATAGGTCTTAGCCCACCTGCTCTTTGTTTCTTCTCTCTCCCTCTTCTGTTCCGCTATTCCACGAAGATCAGGAATCACGAGCTTCTCTCCCAACTGACTGGCGTATCTGCCGCCCCACCGCCTTATCTCCAGCGTCACCCCGACGTGCTCACAAAAGCACCTGTTAGGGTTCATAGAGAAGGCGCCTTCGTCCCCCCGGCATCGCTGCCGCCCCACTGCCTATCTCCAGCTGGAGGTGAAGGGCGGGGACACCGTCACGCGCATCTCGGTGAACAACGCCTTCGTGATGCGGGCGTCGAAGGAGAGCCTCGTGGTCAGCAATGAGGTGATGCTGCTGTTAGACGGGAACGGGTGGTTCACGAGGGCGATCGGGCGTGAGCTCAACTCAAGCAACAAGCCAGTGGGGCTCGGGAAGCGATCTCGGCGGTTTGCACTGCTCGCAGATGACGGCGTGGTGAAGGTGCTCAACCGGAAGGAAGGTGGGGCCTCCACCTTCAGTGTTGCCGATGATATTCTCAATGTCATGTAGATTTTTAAATGTTTCCTTTCTTCTGGCTTTAAATTTGGTGTTGAGAGGTGAGGCTTTTGTTGTGTTCTGAGTTTGACAGACTTTTGTTTCTGACTCGTGCCTAATCAATTGAATTGGAATCAGAACTGCAGTTTTAAAGCAGACACATGAATTAAGATTTTCAATCTGGAATATCAAGATGTTGCCTTTCTTTGTGGTGATTTCGCTCAAAAGTCCTCCTTAGCTCACGCCGTCACTGTGCACTTAGTATCGATCCGACCGATTTCATGGGATGTGTCGAGAAGAGGGGGATCGTTTGTGCAGTTCTAAATTGGCCTGTCCAGATGGTAAATTGGTGAGGATAATGATCATGTTCCAGCTGGCGTGCGCTTCTGACAGAGTCGTGTTTGCAATTCCTGCTTCCGGGTTTTGACAACCCTTTCTTTGACATTAAAAGAAGGGCAATGGTCGGAGACAGATTAGAAACTTGTCTTGGTGGGGGCAGACTCCAGAGCTCCTTAGCAGATACGTGATTGAAATATATTGAAGTTTCAGTAATTGATACGGCATCTTTTGGTAGATAGATATCCATATATGTACTAGAACAATAATTCTAGAGGAAGCTCGATACTGTCTAGATCGAAATTCAATCAAGATTGAAATAGAAATTCTAAGCATCACAAGTTTAACTTTTTAACTTGGTGAACTGACAATTAAGAAACTACACATTCTCGCATGTTAGAAGAGTTCTTATAACCAAATATTATTTTCATGTCAATGGTTAGCTAATCAAACCTTTTTCTTATCAAGAGCTCTTTATAAATACTTCAATTTATAGATTTTTTACTTTTTTATTTTATTTACTAATTTTTATTGTTAAATTTACTTTTTTAATTTGATGTAAAGTTTTTATTCAAGTAACATATACACGTGAAGAGCTTAAAGTAGCTTAAATGGGTGAGAATGAATTTTTCTAGATTATGTTAAATATTAATGTATTTTGGTAATATGAGTCGTTTGGGTATGGGTTGGGTACAGGACGGGTACAAGAATGGGTTATTAAATTTACATTATATGGATATTGATTAATATGGGTTGGAACATTTTCGACCCGACCCGACCCACACATTTGATGGTCCTACTGAGTGGGAATAATTCACATAAAGAATATGAAAAGACAAATAATATATAATAAAGTGAACGGGGCGGGAACAGTAAACGGATGATGTGACTTAATTTGTAATTTTGTTAATTTTTTTAGTATGAAAAAGGGCTAGCATCGTAAATCTATTATCCCTATTTTATCATCTAATAAAACGCGAAGTAACTCTCTAGAAGGTAATGAAAGGAAACTAATATCCAACCGCTTATCAATTCCAAAATTAACAAGTCATTCAGCAGTGCCACTTTTTTCCGAAAGTTATCTTGTACTTTAAACTCAAAATAAGAACGCAGTTGTCTTTGGATATCTTTAACCAAAGCCAAGGCTAGCGTTATCAATCATAAGATATAAACTAATAATATCAATGAAGACTTTAGAGTCAATCGCAATGATAATCCTGTGAAAACCGAGTTGTTTTGCAAAGTTGAGTGGAGAGTTTGCAAGTAAGTTATTTTTGTTATTTTCATATTTTGTATTCTGTTTGGTATTGGAGTTAATAGGTTATATTTAAGATTAGTTTTGTCTTAAATAATCCTAGATCAATACAAGAGAATAAAATCAAGCTATTGTTCCTTTCTTTTTGTCAATTTAAAAATAAAAAACTATTGATAATCAATTCGACTATTCAACAAAAATTCTTCAAAGATACAATACGTTTATTATTTTTTCCCCACTTAAACTACCAAATGGAAGTGGTTATTGCTTGCTTCTCTTTATAATAATTTTTATTTAACTAAATATGAAAAATATAAATGTAATAATATAATTATAAGTCCATTTATATGTGTGTCTGTCAAAAGATTTCTCCCATGAAAAATTGAGTTCACACGTACAATAGAAAAGAAACTAACTTTCTCACAATAGTATTATGGTTGATCTAATTAACAAGAGTTTAATGTACTTTACTTTCAAAATCTAAAGGATTAAAACCACGAAAAACTCCAAATTGTTACATTTGTGACAAATTTATCCCAAACTAATCTTTCAACCACAAAAAACTCTAAATTGGTACATTTGTGATAATTTTATCCTTCATTAGTTTTCGTTAAATTTTACCATCAAATTTCTAAGTTGAATGATATGTGGTAATTAACGAGTATACCAATTTGGGGTTTTGCCCTACGTTTGTCATAGGTGTACCAGTTTTTGATTTTTCATGGTATTAATCTAATTTGAGGAAAGGTAAAATTGTTACAAATGTACAAGTCTAGGGGTTTTTTATGAAAAAAAAAATTAGTTTTTGGTAAAATTATCACGGATGTACCAATTTTGAGTTTTTTGTAATAAAAAAATTAGTTTATGGTAAATGTGTCATAGGTGTACTAGTTTGGCATTTTTTGTGGTATTAAACCCAATCTAAAACATAATGCCCTTAATAACTCTTAAAATCAATGGAATATATGCAACAGCATTAACATGCCAACTTTTCTCAAAATTTTTAATCTTCTCTAATGAGATTTTTAGGATTGTATTTTTTTTTTTTATAATTTGACTCACATATATTTATATGCTGTTGGCATTTATACCCATCGAATTTTTAAAAGAAAATTGGAACAATTAAGTATTTTTAACTCTTTCAAGTGCGAAATAATATAACTAAGTTAGATTTATTCACGTGATTTAAGCAATACCATTTTCAATTGCTTTAGCTTAATATATTTGATCACTTTAGACTGATATAAAATTGGATAAAAACAACTAATATTGACTTTAATCGGAAATCTCATGTATATCTTAATTATTTATCCTTCATATGTTGAACGTATATTTTAACTATATGAAAAATTATAATTTATTTATATCATTATATCTCGTGTATTGCACTAGATATTGTAATATTACCGGCTTCTCCATTCATCGAATAGCCAGTAAACCCCCCTTCCATCCTCATCCCGAACTACAGCGCTTTGGAAAGCCAACCGCTTTGCAACATTATTTAAGGCATGACACCTCACAAGATTGCCCTAGTACTTACGGGTGAAACAGGCCAAGAACATGTTGTCCGAGTGGTATCTCCCCAGTTCAAGTCCTCTTGGAGGTTTTAAATCATGTTATTTGAATTGGATTGGATTGGATTGGTTTTTTTTTGTATTTCACTAAAGCTTATAAAAACATAATCAATAGATACATTAGTATATAATATAACGACAGAACTAATCTTACCATGTGTTGCATGGACATCGTGATTGGGAAAATTACCAAAACAGTCATAAACATATCGTACGATAGCCAATTCAATCATAAATCTTTAAATTTGATCAATTTAGTCCTCAACCTTTTGACAATTTACCAATATAGTCTAGCCATTTTTTGCCGGAACTTGATGCCCCATGCTTTACTAGGGATAATTTTGGTCAATTTAGTTCTAAATCTTTAAATTTGGTCAATTTAGTCCTAAGCCTTTTAATTCTCCCATGCTTTGCTTGGGTGTCTAATCGATCCATCGAAAACTTATTAGTGGTGATTTCTAGATGAAATTGATTTACATATTAATAACTTAAACCTAAGTCGCGAATTGATATGGGCTTAGGAGAGCTCGAACTAGATTTAACTTAGTAATCCATTAGTCAAACTCCCATAGGTGGCAAGACCGGTTCGGGTAGGTCGTGACACCTGCCTTTGGTTTCGATTAGAAATCAACCTTCGCAATGGAGTCCAATGAGCCGAATTTCGATGAACTCTTCCATCGGCACAGCTCACTCGCCAGAGGCATAGTCCTAGTGCCAGTAATCACAACAGAAAGCAACAACTTGTCGTGTTGTTCTTCTCTAGTATTTTTTTTTAATATTTTTTCTTATCCAATCCAAGTTTATCCCACCTGTACCTGAACTTTTTATCTACCATTTTATCCAAACAAATCTTGGTTTATTCAATCGGAGGACATCCCCAAATACCGGATAGGTTTATTTGTTATCCCATCTTGACTGCTAAACGCAGCCTTAGTTGCTTAGTCTAAGCGACAGATGATCAAGCTAAGGGCCAAGCTTAAGTAGTACCCTGTTGACTCATTGAATGAAGAATATATCACAATAAATAAAATTGCCTTTCTGTTTAAAAAAAATTGAAATTGCGGTTTGATTTGATAGTTTTTGTATGGTCCATAAATGGGGAGAAGAACAGTAGAAGTGCCTATGTATGGCGCTCACTTTAGTGTCAAAAGTTTTTTTTCGGATCACTTAAGTGCCACTTAAAAAAAAACAATCGCTTAAGTACCAACTCCAATATAGGTCGCCAGAAATCCAACGTAACCATATTTTATTAATTTCTCAGTCCTCGAGGCTCGCATGCGTACTAAGTTAGCATATAATCCCTAAATGACATCGTCTAAAAATTGTAAATAGTTATCGCTCGAGTGTTAAAATCTTGTTTAAAGTGATCACTTTAATTTTAGTCATTATTAAAAAGTAATCATTTCGGTGCCAAGTGCGCACAAGCACAAATATCACATTAATGTCGCCTCACTCTCGATCTGTCGCCCGGGCTTATAATTGATCTTTTCATTTTTCTCTATCAGGTTCATTCATAATACGGGGTTCAAAAGTATTGAATCAAAACAAATACGTTAAGTGCTTGTCTCTTGTGTAGGTAAAACTGTGGTGCGAATGCCATGACAATAGCATTCAACCTTTAGGAGTGCAGGGCACAAACAAGGGCTCTCTACCCCTCATAGCAAGTTGACCATTGTTCAATGGGTGAAATCCGTCCACATCTTTCTCGATAGTTACTGCATTAGGATACTCTGTTCATTCATATGCTGGTAGAAGAACAATTTAGTTGTTAATATTCTAAAAAGAACAAGAAGATGCCATTTAGTTAATACGGCAGATAGGGCCAAGGGGCTTTAATCCACAGAGTCCAATGACTGCCTTATAGGAAGTTGGTTTTCAACAAGATTCTATGAAGTATAAAAAATCATATCCAAGAACAAAAATCGTCAAAACTCCTACATGATCATCAAAATTCACCTTTTTCAACGAATCCTCCTCTGATTAATTAGATTAATGATTGAACCCAAGAAACTCAATTCGACAAGTCTACATCAATTAATTGGGGAAGAAAGTGCATTTAGATACATATTGAAGGTCCGCGAACCAAAGGATCATCATTGAATCCTGAGATAAACTTGAGCACATCTTCTTGTTTTGAATCTGCAGGCAAATGCACTCCAGAGGAGTTAATCCCCGTAGACTCACAAGCCTTTTTCTTGTTGCGCACATATGTAGCAGAATCCTTCCTGTCGCCGACAAGAATCACCGCTAACCCTGGTACAACCCCAATCGCCTCCTTCATTCTAGATGCTTCAGCTGAAATCTCGCCTCTGATTGGCTTTGCAATGTATTTTCCATCAATCACTTTGGCACAAGCCTCAATCGCCACTGAAGCTTCACAAGCACACACAACCAATCAACTTCAAATAATTGAGACACGCTTCAAATATGCATCTTCCAAATGCACATAAACCCCGTCCAAAAGAGCTCAAATTGCAGTCCGTAACGAGGCTCAGAACAGAAGCATGAAATAAAAAGCAAACACAGCTTACATCCTTGGAGAAATAAAGTTCAATCTATATGTATGCAGCATGCACGGAAAGCAAAATTCTTCCATTCATTCGATCCAAGTAAAACTATGTTGCCTCCAGCCTCAACAACTGAGGCATTTTGTCGAACATGCAGCGGGCAGCCATCCTCATTGCCACCATCGTGAACCCCCGCCCCCAGAACTCGGCCCGACAATGTAGTTGATGCTAGCGCGGCATTGCTCATCGCCGGACCCGGGTTTGACGGAGACGTACCTGATTGAGCGGTCGTTGATGCAGATGGAGCGACGCCACAGATGGGGAATGGCAACGCTCAACTTCTCCAAAACCCTCTGAGACCCTCCATTCTCCACTTCCACAAACGCCTCCAGCCTCACCAACTCAGGCATTTTGTCAAACACACTATGGGCAGCCATCCTTAGCGGCGCCGTCGCGAACCCCGCCCACCCCCAACCCCCCCCACCCCCGAACTCAGCCCGGACAGCGTAGTCGACGCAGGCACGGCATCGCTTGTCACCGGACCCGAGCTTGATGGAGACGTACCCAATTGAGCGGTCGCCGATGCAAATGGAGCGATGCCACGAGTAGGGATTGGCGACGGCCCGGAGATACAACTCGGCGGCTGCCAGGGAGGCGACGGAGTCCCAGCGGAGGTAGCGGGTGACTATGTCGTCGCCGGCCCATGAGAGGAAGTCGCCGTGGTCGGAGAGTTCGAACGAAGGTGGACGTGTAGGGAGAGGAAGAAGAAATATACACATGAAAATAGCACGTGGACTAATTTTTTTTTAAAAAGTCAACTCAAATTAAAATTTTAATTATAAAAGTCACGTAATTAATTTGGCCGAAATTTTTCACCGGTGACACTAAAGTAAAAATTTTTTTCTCCGATTTGGCACTTAAGTAAATTGGTGAAAACTTTTAGCATTAAAGTGACACTATAAAAAAACTAGATTTTTGTCACGAAAATTTGTGACAACTTTTCCAACGAAAAGTAAAAATCGTTGGAAATTAGGACGAAAAATTAAAATCGTCGAAAATTAGCGACGAAAAAGTTTTTATCGTAAAAATTGTTGAAAATTAGCGACGAAAAAGTTTTTGTTGCAAATTTCCGACGATTTTTACTTTTCGTTGGAAAAGTTGTCGCAAATTTGCCACGAAATTAGTACATGAGGCATCTTCCAAATTTGTGACAAAATTCGTGAGAAATTTCCAACTAATTTTCCCACAAATTTCAATTTTCGGGGCAATTATTGCAGTGTGTTCTTTTTTCGTTGCAAAATTCGTAGGAAATTTCTCACGAATTTTACAACGAAATTCAATAGATGCCTTTCCCAAGAATTTTGTAACGAAATTCAATAGGTGCCTTTTTCAAATTTGTGGGAAAATTTATGGGAAATTTCCCACGAATTCACAAAAACACGGTATTGTTCGGCTTAATTGAAATTCATGGGAAAATTCGTTAGAAATTTCTCACGAATTTTGCCACGAAATTAATACGTGGGGCATCTTTCAAATTTGTTACAAAATTTGTGGGAAATTTCCCACGAATTTCAATTTTCGTTGCAATTATTGCAGCGTGTACTATTTTTGTTGCAAAATTCGTGGGAATTTTGCAACAAAATTTAATAGGCACCTTTGTCAAATTCATGGGAAACTTCCCACAAATTTGAAAAAACCTGGTATTGTTCAGCTTAATTTGAAAAATTTTTGTGATATGCATACCCACCCCCAATTTCTCTCTCTCGACTGATTCCTCATATCCCCTCGTTGTTCTCTCTCCGTCTCTCTCTTTCGTTTTTCTCGATTTACCTATCTGTACACGTGCTAATCAATTTCGGTAAATCTTTTCCGCCGGTAAGTGTCGTGGCTAATTTCATGACTAATTGGCGACGAAAACGATTCGTCACAAAACTATTCATCATCGAATTTGTATTTTTTGGTGTTATTGAAAAAAAAAAATTTCCCTTCCTTACGAGTTTGGGCGGTCGCCGGAGATATTGCCGACTATGGGCCGAGGTCTAGCGGCCTGGCCATGGCCACCGGCCAACCTCGCCGACGCCCAGGTAGGCTAGCCTCGCATAGGCCTCACCATGGCTGGCGAGCTCGGCCCTCGCCAGTGCCAGCGAGGGCTAGCCTTGCATGGGCCAACGACGAGGGCCGAGCTCGCCGGCGGCGAGGGCCAAGCTAGCCTGGCCTCGCCGCCGACGAGCTCGAGCTCGCCTAGATCTAGGCGAGCTGGAGCTCACCAACGGTGAGGCTGGCCCTCACTAGCACTGGCAAGGGTCGAGCTCGCCATGGTCGGCAAGCTTAGGCTCACCCAGATCTAGGTGAGGGCTGGGCGAGCTCGTCGGCGGTGAAGCTGGCCCTCGCCGGCACTGGCGAAGGCCGAGCTCGCCATGGCCGACGACCTCGAGCTCGCCCAGAACTTGCCCAGGCGAGCTCGCCGATCGCCAGACCGACGACCGACCTAGAATAAAGGAAAAAAAAGGAAAAGAAAAAGAAAGGAAAAAATAAAAGATATTTAATAAATGAATCTTATGTAATTTTTTTTTATTTTAGGTACATGTTCATTTGAAGGTCTCGCAATCTAAGTGAACGTTGCAATTCTCATCAAATTGTCTACTTTCTACTACAAAAATTTCAGTCAAATACTTGGTAAGTCTTCTTAACATGGTAATTTTTTCATTTTTTTCAAGTTCAAAGTAATTGTTTCGTAAAAAACAAAATTTTAATTTTTGGAATTTTATGATTTTAATTAACAATATTAAACAATAGATATGATATTTTCAATAATTTAGGATAATTTTTTTATTTTTATATAGACACAATGTAAAGAGATAGGGGTTGGATGTATAATAAGAACTTGCCTAGACGTCGAGGATTGATCGATGAATTTCGTATCGAGTTGGAACTATTTTTGAACTTTGCTAGCAGTAAATATGAGTTCATGGATGGAAATAAGTTAAGATGTCTATGTAAAAAGTGCGGTAATGGAAAATTTCAAGACATTGATAAAGTTAAAGAATATCTTTGTAAATTTGAGTTTACTCCTAACTATTATAATTGGATTTGCCATGGTAAACCATGTACATCTGATGACGGATATTGAATAAGCAACCAATTTTCAGTTAGGGAAGAATGTAGCTATTATGACCAATTGAACCCATATCAGGGGATAGTGTTTGATAAAGCCGGTCATAATTTTGTTTCAGAATCGAATCATACAAGTACTAGTTTTACTCCTACATCTAAACAAGTGTGAACTTTTCAATTGAATCATGTAAGTACTAGTCATGCATCACAATTGAAAAAGATAGGAGTTACATGTTTTGATGAGAATGTGTGTAATGGAACTTTTCAATCTAATCAGCTCTGGGAAGTGTTGAAAACATCAAATGAACCTTTATGGGCAAGTTATGACAACCACACAAAGGTATCAATGATAGCAAGACTGTTAAATATCAAGGCAGAGCATAATGTGTCTGTGGATTGCTTCAACTCTGTTGTTGAAGTAATGCAAGAAACAATGCCTTGTGATAATATCATGCCAAGTGACTTTTACGATATGAAAAAGTTAATAGATAACTTAAGTCTTCCAATTGTAAGGATTGATATATGTACTATGAGTTATATGTTATATTGGAGAGATGATGAAAATGCAAAATCATGCAAATTCTGTAACCAACCTAGGTACAAGATTAACAGGAGGCAAAGTTGTAATTATAAGCATAAACTATGCAAGCAAATGTTTTATTTGCCCTTAATCCCCACGTTGTAAAGGTTTTATGCGTCTCAAGCCACTGCTAAACACATGACTTGACATGCAAATCATGAAATAAAAGAGGATCTAATGTGTCATCCTTCAGATGTAGAGGCATGGAAATATTTTGATAGAACATACCCCGAGTTTGCGATAGAGTCTCAAAATGTCATGTTAGGTCTATGTGCTGATGGATTTGCCCCATTTGGGAAATCAGAAAAAAGTTACTCATGTTGGCTAGTTATCTTAACTCCGTACAATCTTCCACCCGGTAAGTGCACGAAGACACCTTATATGTTTTTAACATTGATTGTGACTGGCCCGCAAAATCTAAAAGAGTTGATAAATGTTTATATGCAACTATTGATTGAAGAGTTACAACGGCTATGGGTTGAAGATGTCCCAACGTATGACGTTTTTACCGATCAAACATTTGTAATAAAGGCTGCTCTTCTTTAGACGATAAATGATTTTCCAGCTTATAAAATGTTATCTAGATGGAGTACAACTGGGATCTTAGAATATCCGATATGTATGGAGAGATCGAAGGCATTAAGAATAAAACATGGTAAAAAGCCCAGCTATTTTGATTGTCACAAGCAATATTTGCCACTAAATCATATATTCAGAAGGAATAAAAAAGAGTTCATCAAGAATATGATCAAAAGAACATATTTACTATTGAGGTTGACTGGTCATCAAATTTGGGAGCGAGTGCAAAAGTTTACAACTGTTGTTGAAATTTTTCACGGCACAACTTTTGCGTATGGAAATACACATAAGTGGACTAAACGCAATATATTTTGGGATCTACCATATTGGAAGACTCATCTTATTAATCATAATCTTGACGTCATGCACATAGAAAAGAACGTTTTCGATAATGTCATAAATATTATGATGAATGTCACTGAAAAAACAAAAAGCAACTTGAACGCAAGAAAAGTTATGAGGGATATTTGCAATCGGCCAACACTAGATGCTGATGCAAGCAGCAGGGAATCAAAACCAAAAGCAGTTTATACATTAGACAATGAGTAGAGACAGTAAATTTTTTTTTAAATAAATTTGAAATTACTTCATTACATATTATGTTCCAATAAAGTTTTTTCTATTGCAACTAGGTTATTATATCATTTGAAGAAAAAAGTGAAGAATAAGGCATATGTCGAAACTTCAATTTGTAATGCATATATTATGGAAGAAGTGACAACATTTGCATTATACTATTTTTAGCCGCACGTACAGTGCAAGAGGTGGAGAGCAAGAAGAAATGATGAGGGTCCCACTGATCCAAATTGCAAATCATTATCTATTTTCAATTATTTGGGTCGACCAAGTGGCGCATGTAAGTTTCGTCACTCAACAGGTGAAAAAAAACAGGCAGCCCGTGCATATATTTTACTGAACTGTCCAGAAGTTGAGCTATATTTCAAGTCAGTGTACATTTGTAAGTATATGTATTGTGTGTCAAACATTTGCTAATACATAAATGGTATTTGTTAAGAGGAATTTTTGAAATTCAATATATGGACTACCACCAAATGAGTTTGACCGTTTATGCCAGGAACAATTTGCAACATGGTTCAAAACATATATATAAGTTGCATATGGATGAAATCCAAGCTATTTGAAATTTTTTACATCATATATTAAAATATATATTATTGACATTGCGTATGTCACTTTAGGTTCACAGTATTCATGATCAAGTTGGAGAGCAAGGATTGCTATATCATTTGTCGTGGGGTCCAAAGTCAAGAGTACAAAATTGACCAGCATATTTCATAAGCGCTTATAATTTTTGGGAAAAGCCACAATGAATAGTGGTGTGTGTTCAATCATCCAATAGTGGTAGTTCGCAAGATGATTTTTATGGCTTGTTGGATGAAATCATAGAGATAGAATACCATGGACCATTAATGCGGGTTGTATTATTTAAGTGCATGTGGTTCGACCCCGTCAAAGGAATGAATGTGCATACAAAATTTAATTTGATTGAAATAAATCACAAGAAAAGATATATGAAATATGTACCATTTGTCTTGGCACAATAAGCAATTCAAGTACATTATGTATCATATCCTATTTTGAATCGTGACAAAGCTGATTGGTGGGTTGTATGTAAAATCAAAGCAAAAAAAAAAAAAAATCAAGGAACACTGGAAGGACACAGCATATCAACAAGAGGAAGTTCGTAATATGATTGAAACTGATGAATATAACAGTCCTATTTTACGAGATCGATGTAGAGCGATAATCGATGTGGATCTAACTAAAATTCACGAATCAAATTTTGAAGTGGGTACAGAATGTGATTTTGAGACAGATGATGAAAATGATGCTTATGAAGAAGATGAAGACGAAGACGAAAATGAAAATGAAGAAGAAGGTGAAGATGAAGGTGAAGATGAAGATGAAGATTATGATTTTTGAGACTTTTTACTAATTATGTGTAATTATTATTATTATTGCAACATATGTTTTTTGTTGTTGTCATAGTTTTTATTATTGTTGTTCTCGTAATTATTATTGTTGCTGTTGTTATCATTAAAATCCGTGACTAATTAGCCTCATATTTAGCCACGGAATTGAAATAGTCGGGAAAAAGCCATGCGACTAAATTTCCCACGAATTAAAAAAAAGCCGCAAAATACCAGGTATTCGAATTTCGTGGCAAAATTCGTGGGAAATTTCCCATGAATTTTGCCACAAAAATAGTACACAAGGTAGGCTGCGGTTTCTTTTAAATTCGTGGTAAAATTCATGGGAAATTTCCCATGAATTTTGCCACAAAAATAGTATATAGTATTATTTAACCTCGGGTATTCGAATTTCATGGCAAAATTCGTGGGAAATTTCCCACGAATTTTCCAACGAAATTAGTACACCAGGTATGATGCAACATCTTCGAAATTCATGGC
This sequence comes from Syzygium aromaticum, assembly GCA_024500025.1. Classification (NCBI taxonomy): domain Eukaryota; kingdom Viridiplantae; phylum Streptophyta; class Magnoliopsida; order Myrtales; family Myrtaceae; genus Syzygium; species Syzygium aromaticum. Next base: position 4,220,875 of record CM044891.1, on the reverse strand, counting down.
GAAATTCATGGCAAAATTCATGGGAAAGTTCCAACGAATTTTAATTTTCCGAGCAATTAGTGCAGTGTGTACTATTTTCGTTGCAAATATCGTGGGAAATTTCCCATGAATTTTGCAACGAAACTCAATAGTCGCCTTTTTTTGAATTCGTGGCAAAATTCGTTGGAAATTCGGTATTGTTAGGCTTAATAGAAATTTATGGGAAAATTCGTTCGAAATTTCGAACGAATTTTACCGCAAAATTAGTACACTAGGCATCTTCCAAATTCATGGCAAAATTCGTGGGAAATTTCCAATGAATTTTCCCACGAATTTCAATTTTCGGGGCAATTATTGCAATGTTTACTTTTTTAGTGGGAAATTTTTTGTTCGTCGCTAATTTCGCGGGAAATTCTTTTTGCCATGAATTTTGCCACAAAAAATTAGCGACGAATTTTGCCACGATTTTTGCAATGAATAATTAGCGATAAATTTTGCAACGAATTTAGCCACGAATTTATCTACGAATTTTGCCACAACTCTATTTTTGTCGCATATTACCAACAAAAAATTTAAATTTTTTGTCGCAAAAATTTTCCAACGCCGAATTAGCGACGAATTTTTTTTCGTCGCTAATTCGTCGGAAATTCGTTTTGCCACGAATTTTACCACGAATAATTACTGACGAATTTTGCCACGATTTTTACAACGAATAATTAGCGACAAATTTTGCAACGAACTTTTCAACAAATTTAGCCACGAAAAAATTTTGTCGCAAATTTCCAACGAAATTTGAAATTTTTTGTCGGAAAAATTTGCAATGACGAATTACCGACGAATTTTTGTTCGTCGCAAATTTTGTTGGAAAGTCATTTTTCAATGAATTTTTCCAAATTTTTCATTTGGAAATTTCATCGGAAAAAGGTTGTTTTTTTGTAGTGTGAGTGCCATACACAACTATTGGCACTTCTAGTGTTCTTCTCCCTCCATAAATGTGTAAAACACTTAAATTATAACGTCAAATTTTAAAGAACAATATAGTGTAACTATCCCATATGATGCCACAAGAAGAGTATTTACTAGTTAACTCGCCTTCTATAATGTTATCAAATGTTTATGCGACTCGAATTTGATAGGTTGTATTGAAACTCATATCTCAATTTGGTGTATTCGTGATTTTACTTGAAATGCTGTCAACAAGAATAAAACACTAATTTAAGTTCTCTCTCTCTCTCTCTCTCTCTAAAGAAAAATGTCTAAAAAGTCCTAAACCTATTGCATTTTACCAATTTAGTCATAAACTTTTCAATTTTGTCAATTGAGTCTTAAATATTTTCACGTTTTGTCAATTGAGTCTATCCAACTAATTTGGCCTGAAAGTACTGGCATGGATGTTGGCCATCTTCCGTGGCATAACTGGTGTTGACATGGACAAATTTTAATAATATTTTTCAAATTTTTAATTTATTTTTTTTTTATTCTTTTCCCTTTTTTTCTTTTCTTTTCTTCTTTCCTTTCTTTTTCCAAAACCTCACCGGTCAATTATCGCTAGTCACAAGCGAGGGTCCCTCGCTTGGGCTGGATGAGGGCCGAGGGCTAGATTTGGGCAAGGGCTCGACACCCTTGCCTGTTGTCCAACGAGGGCACAAAGGCCCTTGCCTGGATCTTGCAAGGGTCGCAACGCCCTTGCCCAGCCTAGGTGAGGGTCGCTGCCAGGGTTTGGAAAAAAACAAGAAGGAAAAAAAGAAAAAGAGGAAAATTTTAAAAGGAAAAAATAAAATAAAATAAATAAATTCAAAAAATCAATTTTGTCAATTGAGTCTTAAACATTTTCGCATTTTATCAATTGAATCCATCAAACCAATTTTGGCTGAAAAGTATTGACATAGCTATCGGTCGTCCTACATGGCACAACTGACATCGACGTGGATAATTTTTAATAATTTTTTTTGAATTTTGAATTTATTATTTTATTCTTTTCTCTTTTTTTTCTTTTCTTTTCTTTTCTTTCCTTCCTTTCTTTTTCCAAAACCTCATTGGTCGATTATCGCCAATCACAGGCAAGGGTCCCTTGCTTGGGCTGGACGAGGGTCGAAGGCTAGATTTGGGCAATGGCCCGATGCCCTTGCCTATTGTTCGATCCAACAAGGGCACAAAGGCCCTTGCCTGGATCTTTGCGAGGGCTGCAACACCCTTTCCCAACCTAGGTGAGGGTCGCTACCAAGGTTTGGAAAAAAAAAACAGGAAGGAAAAATAGAACAAAAAAAGAGGAAAAGTTTAAAAGGAAAAAAGAAAAGAAAAGAAATAAATTTAAAATTTTAAAAAAATAAAAATATTATTAAAAATTGTTCACGTCAGTGCCGATCGTGCTACGTAGGATGGCTGGTACGTGGCACGGCCAACATCCACATTAGCAATTTCTGGCCAAATTAGCCAAATAAACTCAATTGACAAAATGTAAAAAAATTTAGGATTCAATTGACAAATTTGAAAAGCGTAGAACTAAATTAGAAAAAGTATAATAGATTATTAACTTACTTGCAGCAGAACCCCGCGCCCCCCCCCCCCCCCCCCCCCCCCCCCCCCCCCCTCTCTCAAAGCCATTTCTCACCCTGTGCCGCCACTCACATTGCCGACGACTATGCCAACAAAGACACCACCACACCAGCTATTCACTGTCACATCCCGACGGTGTCCTGAAACCTCTATTGAGATCTCGCCAGGATCTAAGTCATCACCGTCAACCGGTGACGGCCAGGTCAAGAGGTGGGGTTTTCAAATCCAGAGACCCCTTCACCAATTCTCTCCTCATCATCAATTAGCTATTGTATTCCTCAAGAAGGAATTAAAGCATTATCACTATCATTTTAAAAATTAAGACGCTTTCATAACAAAATACCAGAAGATAGTCTTTGGTAGTGATTACATGTGAGATACTCGTAAAAAACAATCATAGAACAGTCTGCTTCTGGTGAAAAACGAAAATGGACAGCCTGCATAATTAATGTGTCCGAGAAGGTAAAATAAGGCTACATTGTGGAAACTGGAATGTCGTATTATTCCATCAATCCATCTGTAACCACACAAAGACCTGTCCGTCCTCCGTCAATGTGCCTACATCCAAAATCAGAAACGTTGCATTGAAATCCGGCTTGACTCGGCTCTTTCACCGTTTCGAAGTCCTGAGTGAGCCACCATCACTCGATGTGGCCAAGGGCAAGCAAGGGTCGGCCAACTGCCGCTCGGGGATGACTCTAATGGGCTCATACTCAGCCGATCCGATGAGATGAGGGAAGTTGAGCTTGGCATTGCAACCCCGCATCTTAAAAGCAGCCCGATCGTAGGTCAATACTGCATCCTCGGGCATCTCGTAGGTCCCGAGCCAAATCCGGGCTCCACTCTTCTTGGGGTCTCTTATCTCTGCCGCGTATTTGCCCCAAGGCCTCCTCCTCGCCCCTCTATAGCGCCTCTCTTCCACCTTCTTCACCGGCCCCTTCTCCTGTGCCATATCATCAATGCCATGATCAACTGTCACTGCTGCCTCGAAACCAAGTTGTTGATTAAAAGGGCTCCACCCCGAGTTGTGTTCATCTCGCAGCGCACCGTACCCAATCATGTCCTCGGAGTTGTCGACCATTAGCCGGAGGTCTTCACTCCAACTCTCCGTCAGCAAAAGACCATTGTAGCTTGAGCTCCGACAGTACATATCATCGTCAAGAAGTCGATAGCCAATGGACTCGGACAACATTGAAATGAAAAAAGGGTTCTTCGGAATCAATTTCCGCAAGCATTTTTCCTTCTCTTTCCTTTCGTGGGGTTTTTCTCTGGGGACTGTATGGTTGCAGACTTTCAGTTCGTGACCAGGAAGGGACGAAGCAAGATAAATATATATAGGTTGAGGATATGGATTAGGGAAAAAATAAACTATAATGTTTCCTTAATTTATTACTTCTTATGGAGTTTCCAAGAAACTTCAATTAGTTGCGAGACTGGAACACGTGTTTTAAATGTTATTTTCTAGTTGCTTAATATGTAATAGCGGCAGCTATAAATAAATGTATTTTCATTCTTAATTATATGATGCCAAATTTAAGAAAAAAGGGATGGTTCGCGTTCCTTTATTTTTTTTTTTTTATTGAACAAGGACTATAATGTACAGAGTGCATGCATGCGTGTGTTATTGTAATAGAGGGAAATATAAGGTGGAAGAAATGCATAGGTTCGTACCGTAAATCTATACAATAATTTATCTAAGCTCCAGTAGCAAATGATGGTATATGCACGTAACACATCCAAATAAAGAAAGTGGGGTAGGGGAGAGCATGCATTTGAAACCTAATACACCCTTTATTGTATATCGTTACCTCCATAGGTAGACAACATTATTAGCTAAAAATACCAAAAATGTGCCCCAGGTGTAGACAAAGTGAAGAAGTGGATTAAATTACCAATCAATGAATTGACCCAAATCTATGTATCTAGCGACCTAATTGACACCTCAATTTTCCCTTTTGCTCAATCTTCTTACTAGATAAATATAATTTTTGGGGTTAGCCCAAAACAAAGTAATACATCGTGTTAAAAAGTTCGATCGAAAAGTTTAAACTAATAAGTATAGACTGGCCACATTAATATCGAAAGCATTTAGGATCCGTTGTCAAGTGATGGGAGACAGTAGTTCAACACCACACATGTTTTCATTTCATTGAGAGGTAATCAGTGACCCATGTGATTCATAAACTACATTTCTTTAGATACATGTTTTTGTATGCATGCATGATTATCTAATAATGTCTCAGGTCAAATGTTGCCCGCATCGCACACGAGGTTGACTGTGCACCTTCGAGACGTGTTGAGACTGAGGATAGATGGAGAGGACCAAAGCCGAAGGAAGGTGTTTTTGGTGTGTCCTTGAACGAGGGTCCGACCACCTAGGAACACAAACCATTGGACTTCAAGTGTCTTGATGACTTTGAATATGATCCATTACATGCCATCAGTTTAAAGCTTTCTGAGAATAGATACGTATGACTTTGGTTGGTATGTAACATCGGAGGCCAGACCACCACATGAAATTATCGTTGCTATAACCAAACGACAAAGAAATGAATTTCCATCAAGATTTCAAAAGAATGAGTAGGCTAATGAGAACCATGATTTCATGAAGTGTTCTAGGTGAGGGCCGCCCTTACAGGATCTAGCGAGGGCTTGCCTAAGTGAGGGTTTGGTGGCCCTCGCCGCGGTTGGCGATAGCCTAGGCGAGTGCCTTGACCCTTGCTAGTGGCCGGGCAAGCGACCAACAAAAGAAAAAATAATACAAAATTTAGAAAAAAAATATATAAAGAATTGTAAAATTTGTCTACATCAACACCGGTCATGCTACGTAGGACGGCCGATGTCTATGTCAGCAATTTCCAGCCAAAATTGGCTTGATGAATTGAATTCTCAAAAACGCAGTAAGTTTAAAATTAAATTGGTCTACTCAAAAGGTTTAAGACTTTTTTGGTATTTTCCCCTGCATTTTTCAGATACATGTTTTTGCATGTATGCATGATTATCGAAGAACGTCGCAGGTTAAATGTTGCCACGCATCACACGCGAGGTTGACTACGTACCTTGTAGACGTGTTTTAGACTTAGGATTAGATGGACAGGACCAAAGTGAATTTCCGTCGAGATTTCAAAAAAATGAGTAAATTAATGAAAATCATGATTTCATGAGATGCCTTGGTACTAATGTGAATGGTCTATCTTTGACCACGCTAGTGAGGTGGACTTTATTTTTTGCACGCAAACTGACCCAAGATATCACTTACTTGTTACGCCCAAAGAATAAAAAGGAAAATCATTAGATAGTAAGAAATCATCGAAGGATTTACACCATCACATATCATGTCTCAATCGATAGTTATGTATTGAATGAGCTTCTCATAATTTCTTAAAAGAGTTATCAGGATATATGTTGGATTACACGAGACGATGTTTCCTCCAACGTCAAACAGGGTGCAGCCCCATTGGAATCAATAATTTAACACATAACTTTAACCATACCGCTGCATGTACGTTTCTGAGGGTAATTAGAGATACAGGACCAAAAACCAGTCTAACCATGAATCACTGGTGATTTTTTTTCTTTTACTTTTGTTGCGACCTAACCTCCCGCGGTGCACCACCTAGGGATTCGGCTAATGGATTATCAAGTCTAGACTTAACTCAAGCTCTCCCAAGTCCATACCAATTCATGACTTAAAATTGAAGGTTTTAACATGCAAATCATTTCAATTAAGAGTTGTCACTAATCTATTTTTGATGGGTCAATTAGAAACCCAAGTAAAGTATCGGGAGAATTATGTTACTTTTACGAACCAGAGATTGTGGATTCAGGGACTTGATTACACTAGATTACTTTAATGCCATTTCGGTACCTTTTCTCTTTTATTTCAAAAAAATATTTGCAGGCAGCTTGGATTAATTTTAAACCTACCCACTAACATGCGAGGTGATCATGCGGATACGCAACCAATAATATAATACTCAGTAATGTAAAGCAATAAATAAATTGCAAGATAGGGACTTACCTCAAAGTAGCGAAAGCATCTACAATGTTAATTAAAAAATCACATTGACAATTCTAATATGATTTCTAATTAACATACGATTTCACTTAAATCCTTTTTTAGGGTTTTCTTTGATTTAACAAAAACTAAACTTTATGCAATGCATTCTACGTCTAGTATGACATGCGACATACGATTTATTTAAATGTCCTAACTCTAACAACAATTAAATGCACTATCTCTAATATGGCCTGCAAATGAACCTAGACATGAGAATTCTAATGACAAGAATTAATTAATATGCAACTACTCTAATATGACATGCACGCGATATTTTTATATATATTTTTTATTTTTTACGAAATTCGAAATTAATTAAATTCCCTAATATTAACTTGCAATCTATCCTCCTTACCAAAAAAAAAACATGGAATCCATCCTAATAATCTACATCAATTGTATCTATACATATATATATATATTTTTTGAGAAAGACATGATCATTTCAAATCAAACAAAGATAGAAAGAAATAACAATCAAATCGACACGACACCATATCACACAAGAAAAATTACCGATAACTGTTTAAATTTAGAAATGATAAATTGACAAATCATATCCCGAGCATGAGATCGGATTGGCCATTGTTTCCACACAATTGCAAATCATATCTCGGGTAGGGGATTGGATTGACGATTTTTTGTGAGATCGCGAATCATATCTCAAGCGAGAGATCGGATTAATGATTTTCCATGTGATCGCAAGTCATATTTCAAGCATGAAATCAGACTGTCAATCATATGTACGTTGTGAAATTAGGAAATAATTCATAATTTAAAAGTTATTCAGGAACTTTATGGATACGGTAATATCATTCAAAGATTCACACAATATTGCAATATTTCAAACAAGGAAATGATATACTCAAAAAGCAAATTAGATGGGATTTTTACCTAATTTGAATATTTGCTTTCCGAATTTGGACCGGCGGATGGTGGCAGGTCGGACTAGTAATGGATCACGAGGGCCAATCGACCAACGGCCGACAAGGGGTGTCTTGGCTGAAGGGGCTGCTCGGTGAAGCTTACTGGTTCGGTGGTTCTTGACCAAGGAAGGAGAAACTTGCAATGTGGACTTCTCTCGGTGGCAAGTCGGGGGAATCGTGATGAGTGTTGCTCACGGTGATGCAAGGAAATTTATTGGACTCCCAGCAAGACCCAAACAAACCTGCAATAAAAGAAAATTCCAAGGTCGTGAAAAGAAGGTCAGGCAGCCGTGGTGACTCGCTGGGTTTGCTGCTCCGCAACAATGCAAAGCTATGTCGTGGCCTGGAAGTGCAACGGGGGATCTCCACGACCTAGACGACTCACGAACAGCAGCAATAGTGAAGGAATCGTCAGATTGGAGTAGCTGGTCGTCAGCAGGGCTTTGGGACGGGAGCGTCATCAAACTAGCAGGAGCGGCTCATCGTCTTGGTTGGGTGCAAGCGCCCACAGTGGAGCAAGTGTCGTGGAGCAGCAAGGGATCGTCGTTGAGGCTCACGACTAGCTAATGTCGTCAAAGGGGCTCCAAGAGGGATGTGCTGCTTGTCACCACGTAGGAAGCGGTAGCAGGAACGCAGGCACAGCGGCAATCGTGAAACTTTGGTGACCACATGCAGTGAACTACAAAAGGAGAGCAAAATCTCTCTGTTTTTTTTTTCTCTCTCTGATTGCGTATGTGATTAGACCAAAAGAAAAGCCCCCGTTCTTGTCTATACGTGACCATTCTATAGGTAGGGAAGACCTGAGCTTTCAAGGAAAGAAAGTAAATCTACTTTTCTCTTGTGAGTGTTTTAGAATATATTATATTCTTGCTCCTTCCCATATTTGTAGCCTTTTCTTTCTGTGCACGGCAATGGATGCATGAAGACCACCTTGGTATTGATCAATTTATATTACCCAGAATATATGCCCCTATATTGACCAAATTCCACTTTCCTCTTTTGTATTCTTTATATTAGGCAAAAGGACACCAAAAGTACCACAATTTATATACGAAGATCACTTTGGTGCCATAACTTTTTTTCGGAACACTTTGGTGCCAACTTTTTTGAAAAACGATTATTTTAGTGCCAATGCTGACGTGGCTTGCCGGAAATCCGATGTGGCGCTAACATGGCTCGCCAGAGAGGTCCAGTTAGCATTAAAAACAAAAAACGACGTCGTTTATCCCACTAACGTATACTTTTTTAGAAAAAAATTTTTTAATTATATAGAAAAAAAAATGTTGCAGCAGCAGTGAGGGAGCCCCCACTGCTACTGCCGCCAACCCACCACCACCGGGAAGGGCAGGCGGTGGTGGGCGAGGAGGGTCACCGGCCCCTAGCGGAGGCCCGGCGACCCTTACCGAGACCTAACAAGGGTCGGATCCGGTGAGGCGAGACCTCGTCATCGCCTGGGTCGCGACGGCGAGGTCTTGCCTTGCCGGATCTGGCTCTCTCTAGGTCTCCGCAAGGGTCACCTCGCCCAGCAAACACGAGGCCAACCTTGCCATCGCCTGGGTCGCAACGGCGAGGTCTAACCTCGCCCAGCAAAGGCGAGGCCAGACCTCGCCGTCGCCTGGGTCGCAACGGCGAGGTCTCACCTCGCCCAGCAAAGGCGAGGCCAGACCTCACCGTCACCTGGGTCGCAACGGCAAGGTCTTGCCTCGCCGGATCGGGTCTTCGCTGGTTCTCGATGAGGGTCGCCAGGCCCCGACCAAGGGCCGGCGACCCTTGCCGAACACTCCGCCCACCACTGTCGACCCTTCCCAGCAGTGGTCAGTTGGTGGCAGCCGGATCCGGTCTTCGCTGGTTCTCGATGAGGGTCGCCAGGCCCCGACCAAGGGCCGGCGACCCTTGCCGAACACTCCGCCCACCGCTGTCGACCCTTCCCAGCAGTGGTCAGTTGGTGGCAGCACCGGCGAGGGCTCCCTCGCCGCTGCTGCAACATTTTTTTTAATCAAAAAATTAAAAAATTTGAAAAAAGCCACCTAATTTCCACGTGTACAAGTCAGACCATTTTTTTTTAATATAAATACCGGTTAGCTTTTTGGCCAGAATTTTGGCCGGAGTCACTAAAGTAATCTATTTTCTCCTTTTTTTTTTTGGTAAGGTATTTTCTCCTATTTTCTCCTATTTTGATATTAAAGTGATCCAAAAAAAAGTTATGGCACTAAAGTGATCTCCATACACAAGTTATGGCACCAATAATGTTCTTTTGCCCTTTATATTGTTTCCCCTTTGCATGAAGATACAAAAGAAACCAAATCTACCGATCCTCCTCCCTTTTCCTTTTATTTCTTTCCTTCCCCTTAACCAAGAGGATCGTCGCGCAAGTATTCGAAAGATCATGCCCATTTCAAAATATTCTGCTAATTGACCAAAATTTTGGTAACATTAATTTCTACCTGAAGCTGTTTTTTGATCTAGTACCTTCTGCAGAACTTCATTCGTGAGACATAATTGAATAGTAGATAGAGTTTTTTCATTAAATTCTTCCCAAGTTCATCTGACGTGCCAATTGGTTTTTTTCCTTTCCTATGCAAAGTTTTCTTCAAACCCTACTACGTAAAAATAGCCAACATACGAACTTGCCATAAGTTGAAATTGCCGCTCCCATTATACTTCTCAATATCAAATTTCGTTGTTGAACTTAAAGCCATAACCAGAAGATCGAAAAAACCCCCAAGGCTTTAATACCATATTGTTATGACTAATGCAGAAATAATAACGAAATTAAAACTTAGAAGAAAAACGAACAGCTAAATTTTTGTGGAAAACCCTTGCGGGAAAAACCACGGAGAGAGGAGAAGCAAAATCTATTATAAAATTTGAGAATTACAACAGGTGGCTTAAAAAACTAGAGACTTTATTTGTCTCAACTTCTTAACCTAATAACTTGATAAAAGCAATATTTATATTGCTCCCAAACCCTAACGTTGGCCAAAGTCCATAAATAATTTAAGACATACTCAACATTTTTGGTGAAACACTAACTTTTGGATCCTCTAGCACTAGTAAAAAAGAAAATTTTGATCAACTAAGTATATCCAATTCTTTCAAGTATAAAATGGTATAAGTAAGTTAATTATATTCAACCATTGAGAGGCTGCCCCAGTGGCCACTGTTCCCACTTGGGAAAGGAGAAATGGGGAGTTCGATTCTCCACCTTTTTAGGGTGGCTAAGGGTAGGGACGCGTGAGTGAGAGAGCAGGGTTTTGAAATCTGCGCATGACACACATAGTGGCTTATAAAATAGAGATAGGATAGAAATAGACTAAAAAATAAAGTTAATTATATGCATGTGACCTAAGCAATTCCATGTTCAATTGTTGTGGCTTCATTTTTTTGATTGCTTTAGACGGATATAAATTGAATAAACAAAATAAAAACCGACTTTAATCGGAAGTGTAAATGTACTTCTTAATTATTCATCCTTCATATATTTTAAAATTATTAACAATTTTTTTTTTATTTTATAATATCTCGTGCATAGCATTTCTTTTAAAGGAGGGGAATGAATCACTACCCACCACCTATCAAGCACCAAACTTGAATCTTTGCCAGAGGCATCTTCGACTTCACCTGCACAGGCCCTTGTTTGTTTTTCATTGCGCTTTGCTCGTGATTTTTTATTTTTTATTTTTGGTCTTTTTAAGTACATCTGAAGATATATTTTTTTTAATGCACATATGAAGAAGGAAAAAAGAAAATAAAAATGAATCAGCAAAGATAGCACGCTCCCACTATATCAGCTAACCAAAGTAGGCAGAGACCCGTCCAAGGAACTTCCAAAACAACAAGGCGATCTGAGTGCACGTCCTGAGCTTTAGCCAAATAATCCTCGCAAACGTCGCCTTCGCGAAAAGCATGCTGATAAATGACGAAACTAGTTTGGAAAGGACGCGGAATCTGCTTAAGAAACGGCCAGAATCCTATTTTCTAGCACCATTTTGAGATGATCTTTTGGGAACTGATTGGTCTGTATTAGCCTATGGGATTCTGATGTTCATAAAATTCTGCACGTGTCAACAAATGTGTTGAACAAGTAATATAATGATGAAAAGAGTATCGTCTCACAGAGATTGATGATAATAAACCAATTAAATATTAAAAATGGACTAATTCTAAAATTTATCTAAATGATTAAAATATAATTGATAACAAATAAAAATTGACAATTTTTAAAAAATGAAATTTTATAAACTAAAGGCAGATAATCAATTAGGTAAAATATGTTAGAGCATCCGATTTCACCATAACCACTAAATATGAATTCGGATCATTATGCATACAAGAACAATATCAAACATGTGATAGCGGAATTTCCTAGTCTATTTACTATCCTATCTCTAGGTATAGCAAATCTACTCAGTTTATCAATTCATTATATTTCTATGTGAATTTAAATAAACATAAGCGTATTAAAATCTGTGAATATTCCCGGTTTACAATAAATCTTTTAGACCACCTTATCACCGAAAACTACACAAATAACATGATATATTTCTATCTACATTTAATTCATGATTATATATTATAAGGAGAAATTGCATATTATTACTTCTCAGTCTCAAACATGCACATCAAATCATTCAAGTGATGGCCAATCACCTAAACGCATTAAACACAATAATATATTACTAACATGAATGAAATTACTTGCAAAGCATAAAAAGCATGAAATCCATATCATGGTTAGGCTACATCGTAGCTCTGACAAAGAAAATTAGAACATAATAGAGGAAGAAACGACAATAGAAATTAAACCAAATATCTTGAATCAAAGAATAAGAATTTTGTCACCACTTTTGTCTTCTCTTCAAAATACTTGAAAAACTCTCATAACACTAAAAACAAAAACGATTTTCCAGAAAAACTCTTTATTCTCTCAAGTTATCATATTTATAAAATAACATCCAAGACTCCTCTTACAAGGCAATTGCTTCTTTTTCACATAAAATTAGGGAATAAATCACAGAATTCCCAATGTGATATCCACCTTCTAACTCTTCTCTAGGTCGCATATTCTTTTCCTTCTTTTTACCATAGTTTCCTTATTTTCTCCATATCTCAATATTCTACATAAATAAGGAAAAATTAAGTAAATAAAAGGAAATTCAAATATATTCTAACAAATATTGCATTATTTATTGTCTAAAGTAGATAAAATAACTCTATTTTTATAGAGTTATCAAACCCAAAAACTTAACATTTTGCTAGTGTGACATTCTGGATTTTGACCCAATTTTTAGGATTTATAAAACGTGTAATTCGTTAGTGTAATTATAGTATAATCTCGCCCGGAAACTGATCACTCCCAGTTATCGTTTTTAAATTTTGAGATTTTGCTAGAATCGCACTCGATCGAATTTGGCCGTTATTTAGAGCCCAAATTTGGGTGTCAAATTTCTCGGGTTTCGGGGTGAAATAAATCGAACGGTGTCGATATTATCGTGGCCAACGACGAAATTGTTAGGAATAGTGGAAAAATGAAATTTCGATCGGGTACGAATTTGGACTGGTAAACCTCTCTCGAATTAGTTTACTCTAATTTTTGTGGCAATTATTTTTTATTATATTCTAGAAATTATTTGGATCGTAGGATTGTTTTCAGATTTGAAATCTGACCGTTGGATCGCGCTCGAGTGCGCGTTGACTCTCTCTCTCTCTCCTTCTGCTGTGCTGACCCCCTGCCCGCACGTTTCTTTTTCCCTTCCCTATGCGTCTGTCCCCTCTCTTCCCTTCCCTCTGTCCTTTCTTCTCTCTCTCTCTCTCTCTCTCTCTCTCTCTCTCTCTCTCTCTCCTTCCCCGCATGCACACGTCCATTGCCGCATGCACGTACGCTCGCACACACCCCCCCTCTGACACTTCACTCTTCTCTCTCACCCTCTCTCTCTTCCCTCTTCCTTTCCTCTTCTCCTTCTCTTCTCTCTCCCTCTCTTCCCTTCCTCTCGTCTCTTCGGTCGCCTCCCCCGACGACCCGTGCTCGACCTCTGCTCAGTCCAATGCCACTGCGCTCGTTGCCAGCCGCCGCTCGTCTGGCTGCCGCCTTTGCCCCGTCGCTGCCACCTTCAGCCACCGCCACCCCTCCCCTTTTCCCTCCTCCTTCTCCCTCTCGGCTGCTTCTTGACCTCCGCTCGGCGACACCCTGACCGTCGCCGTCGCCAACTCGGCTGTCTGAGCCTCCAGGAGCTCGCCACCGTCACCGTCGCCTGATAGCGCCGCCGGCGTCACTGCTTCCCCCGATGCCGCCGCGAGCAAGCAGCCACTGCTCGAGCTCGTCGTCGCGCTCGACAAGTCCCGGCCACTGCCCAGCCGTCCGGTTAACTCCCCCGTGCCACCCCAATGCCTGAGCTTCGCCGTCGCCGCTGTAGAACGCCCCCAGCCACACCACCCCGCCTACGCCACCTCCTTCCTCTCCCTTCACGTCCCACAGTCGCAGGAAAGCAGCCCGCCGCTGTGCCGCGTCACTGCAACTCGCCGTCGTCACCGCCACCATCGCCACCACTGTCCCCGCCGCCGCCGCACGTCGCCCCCCAACCAACTAGCCGGCCGCCTGCCTCGCTGAGCCGCTCCCGTGCCTGCGCTCGTGCCGTGGCCGAGCCAGTGGCCAGGCATTGTGCCTTGGCCGAGCCCATGGCCGAGGGCTGTGCCCATGGCTAAGCGTCGTGGCCGAGCTCCGCGCCCGTCGCGCCCTCGCCCGCACCTAGTCAGCACTGTTCGCTCGGGCCATTTTAGGCCCGAGCCGATTTTCACCGGGCCAAAATCTAGTAAGTGATATTCCAACCCCTATTTTGTTTAATGGATACTATTAGACATGCTTAGGGATTTATTTAGTTTATTTTAGTGATTAAAATAGAAATTAGATTAGTTGGGGAGAATTAGACTAGGGCGTGAATTATGTGGCGATTGGTAGATTAATTTATGATAAATATGTGGCCAATTGTGGTGCATTGATTGATTGTATTATGGTGGCGCGTGGGGTTGGAAAAGTGAAGTTCGGATGCGATTGGCTCGAATGTCGAGTGTGGGGATCGGTGTGTTGGACTGGTGATGTGATTGGGATTGGCATTGGCTGTAATTGGTATGACGTGTTAATTTGCGAATTGTGGATTGGTGAGCTTGTCTTGAGTTGATTGGTACGACTTGTGTGATTGGCAAATTGTGCGGTGTTGCATGTGCATGTGAGCCCGAATTGATCAGAGGGCTGCCAACCTGAGGCGTAGGTTACGCGGGTGTGGCGAACAAGGCATGACTAGACCTGAGGCATAGGTTACGCGGGTCATTGGAATGGGAATATGTCCTAAGGCGTGGTTACGCGAGATCGAGCCCGGCTTGATTTGAGGGCTGAGCCTGAGACGTAGTGGCGCGGGCTGTAAGATGGGGCCTGAGGCGCAGTGACGCGGGCCGAGTGAAAGGATCTGGGAGGTAGTGGAAAGCTATTCGACCACACATGCAACTTGAGTGTGACTGAATTGATTAAATTGACTAATTGATTGATTAATCGAATTGTTGGAATTGATTGAATACTATTGTGGCAGGTGTGTGTACCTTTATGTTCTGTTATTTAATAATTATTGTTATTATTATTGTTGTTGTGTGTGACTAACGTGTAGAGCAGGCATACCGTTTATGGCCAGGTAAGCCCTAAGAGATGAATTCGTTAAATTTGGGAGTTAGATTATAAGTACTGCTTGTATGGGTACACATTGGCCTCCGTAGGGTTTAGGGTATTGCTTATTGAGACTCGTTTTCACGGATATTATATAACCATTTTCAGACCCTCACCCTTGAGCATGGCACCACACAGGCGTTTTAGAGTCCCTGTGCATATGGTGCATGAGGATAACGAGTACCTGGATCTGAATCCGGGTGAGGCGTACCTTAGGCATCATACTTATGTTTGGGTAGATGTAGGGCGAGATGAGCTAGAGTGCCATGACTATTTGGCTTGGACCCATAGGGTTGGGTTGGTAAACTCTGACTAATCCGAGGTTTTGAAGGGATGCAGCACGCCAATGAGAATGCGGTCAATTGGGAGCCTTGGGACAAGTTCGTTCCCAATGGTGAGGTGTTAGATCCCGACAGTCCACCGGTGAACCCCGGTCCAGTACCGGCACTAGTCCCCGAACCCGAACCCGAACCTGAGCTAGCACTGGAGCTCGAACCCGAAGAGGTGCCTTTAGCGATTGAATAGGGAGATGAGGAGGAGAACCCGATCGAGATTGACTCGGACTCGGAGACAGACTCCTCAGGGTCCGATCCAGATTGGGCACCGTAGGAATGTTTAGGAGTAGGGCCAGGAAACCTTTTTGGTAGAGTCCCGTTTTGTGCAGTTTATAGTCTACCCATCCACCTGTTCTTTTTTGTTATGACGAAGGTGAATTTAACCCTAGCGGCCTAATGTATGCATGTGTGAATTCAAGTTATTGTTGTGTGTGTATTAATTTGCGTTTGTACTATCCCTTGGTTATACTTTATTGTCTGGGTTGTTTTATTTCGCTTTCGTTTGCGTTGTTCGTTTGGGTCGGTGATGCGTTCTGGGACGTCGCATTCAATTTGATCGATGGCGGGACGTCGCGGGCTTGGCGGGGTCCGGGGCGTGACAGCTAGTTCTTGAGCAAAAGCAAGATATAAGACATACTCAAACTAACAACCCCCTCCATTACTTCCTTCCATAATTGCTCGAAATCACAACTCAAAGAAAAACACAAATTTCATCCAAACATTGAAATAGATTCATAAGTTAAAACCGATTCTAACGATGTGATCCAAATATGTGTATGAGTCCTCATCTTTTCGAATTATATGCAATCCAAATAAGTTCACATTGGTATGCAACCTTTCAAAAACTTTTTATAATTATAATCAAATCTCATAGGTTTGCTTTTCATTCCTCTCTCCACTAATGTAAGCTAATCATCCAACCAAAAATCAATAGGGCTTTTCTCAGGTTGTAATGTAAGGCTGAGCTAATAGTGAGATAATGGTAAATTTAAGCTCAAATCACCCATGAACACATTGATTTCTAGGATCTAATTAGAGCACATGCCACTATCCCTAATTTCACATCTTCAAAATAATCTTTCTGCCACTACGGATTATCACTTTTTTTCTTTTTTTTTCATTGTTTTATGGTTGAGTTCCTCCCTAAGTCCCTCCTAATATAACGTGAACATTCCCAACCCATTGAGTATCCAAAAGGCTCACTCAATTGAAAGTTGGATAGGGAACCATAAAAGCAATATTTTCTTTTTCTCTTTTTTTTTTTGCTTCCTTTTTTTTTTTTGAGGAAGATACACCCCAAACATCCATAGCAATCAAATTATTTCCATGCTCCACCCTTCCTCCCTAATTGCTATTATGCTCAAATAAACTTTTATCCTTAAAAAAATCAACATGTTCATGGGGCGTGGGACAATGATATAATTTGGTGAAAGGTAAGCTAAAAAATACGTGGGTGCCAATAAAAGATTGGATAATAATTAAGGCTCAACTGGGTGACTATGGATAAATAAACATGGTTGGCTTGAAAGGCTTAATCGATCCAAAAATTGCCTAAATCATTTTCTCAATTAGATGTAGCCTAGGATTTCGCCTCAAGAGAAAATCAAACAAATTCTAAGATTTGGGTGAGATCTGAAAAAAGCACATACTTCACATGAATGTTCTTTAGATGTACACACTACTCAAAAATTAAGCACTTTTAGTGCTCAATAAGTGGATCGACATCATCAGAATCAAAATTAACTCACATATCATTCGCAAGTTTGAACAAAATTTAAATTTTCCTAAGAATCGCAAAAATTCACAACAAGGAATGCAACAAAAAAGACAAATTCAGATATAGCAAAAACAAAATTGAGCAAAAATTTTGTCTCCCCCCAAGCTTAAATGAAGCATTGTCCTCAATGCGAAAAACAAAAGAAACAAAAGAAAAATAGGAACAAGAAAACTCCCCTTGCTGTAGGATGTGTTCGTGAATGGTCTTAATGACTAAACTCAAAAAAGGTGATCCTTCAAGAAAGAAAATTAACTTTATAGTTTTCAGCAAAACTATCTCAGATATCGCTATTCTGAAGGATAAAGTTCAATAGTGGTCTTCTGCTTGTTGTAACCACCTTCGAAGTAGGGCTTCAAACGTTGCCTGTTCACCTTAAATGTGCCTTCGGTATCATGTGCAACTTCAACTGCTCCGTATGGAAATACCCGTGTGACTGTATAAGGACCGGACCATCGGGAACGTAACTTTCCTAGAAAAAGTTTAAGACGTGAGTTATAAAGTAAAACTTTTTGGCCAATTTCGAACTCTCTTCTGAATATGTGTTTATCATGCCATCTTTTGGTACGCTTCTTGTACATCATAGCATTTTCATAGGCCTCATTGCGAAATTTCTCCAATTCATTTAGTTGCAACAATCTTCTTTCACCTGTAGACTGCATGTCAAAATTCAAAAATTTCAATGCCCAATATGCTTTGTGCTCTAATTCTACCTGTAGATGACAAGCCTTCTCAAACACTAGCCTAAAAGGAGACATCCCAATTGGGGTTTTGAATGTTGTCCTATAGAGCCAAAGTGCATAATCCAATTTCATTAACCAATTTTTCCTAGAGGCATTCACTGTTTTTTCTAAAATTCTCTTGATTTCCATATTTGAAACATCTACTTAACCACTAGTCTGAGGATGATAAGGGGTTGCAATCCTATGTGTGATTCCATACTTACTTAAAAGTGCTTCAAACTATCTGTTGCAAAAGTGTATCCCCTTATCACTTATGATTGCCCAAGGAGTGCCAAATCACGTAAAAATATTTTTCTTCAAGAATTTGACAACAGCCTTAACATCATTTTTTGGCAATACTACAGCTTCTACCTACTTAGACACATACTCCACAGCCACTAAAATGTATAAATTACCATAAGAAGATGTAAAGGGTCCCATGAAATTAATACCCAAAACATCAAATAATTCACACACAATAATGTTGTTTAAAGGTATCTTATTTTTTCTAGAAATATTTCTAGTTCTCTGACATCAGTCACATGAAGCTACAAATGAGTAAGCATCTTTAAAAAGTGTGGGCCAATAAAATCTAGATTGTAAAACCTTAGCTGCAGTTTTGGTGGCACCAAAATGACCACTTGCCTCTCTGTCATGATAATAATGTAGAATATTTGCCTTTTCTTCATCTAGAACACATCTCCTTATGACTTGGTCTACACGTACCTTAAAAAGAAAAGGTTCTTCCCAAAAATAATTTTAATATCAAAAAAGAATTTTTTTTCTTTTGTTGATATGACAATTCGGGATGAAGAATATTACTTACCAAATAATTCACAAAATCAGCATACCAAGGAATTTTTTTGGATTTAATGGAAAAAATTTTTTACATCAGGGAACTCTTCTATAATTGGACTTACCCATGTCTTTAAATTTGGAATTCTTGACAAGTGATCTGCAACTAGATTTTCAGTCCCTTTCTTATCTTTGATTTCTAAATCAAATTCTTGCAGCAATGGAATCTACCTGATTAAACATGGTTTTAATTCTTTCTTTTCAAGCAGATACTTAAGAGCAGAGTGATCAGAATAAACTATAACTTTTAAGCCAATTAAATAAAAATGAAATTTATCAAAAGCAAAAACTACTGCCAAAAGTTCCTTTTCTATTGTTGAATAATTCAATTGTACACCTGATAAGGTTCGATTGGCATAGTAAATGGTTTAAAAAATTTCATTCTTTCTTTGTCCCAAAACAGTTCTCACTATAGAATCTCTAGCATCACACATTAGCTCAAAAGGTAAATCCCATTCTGGTGCTTCCATAATTGGTGCTGATATTAACTTCTCCTTTTGAAGTGTTAAAAGCCTGCACGCATTCATCAGTAAAATTAAATAGTGCATCTTTTACCAAAAGATTAGATAGGTTTAGCAATTTTTGAAAAATCTTTTATAAACCGCCCATAGAATCCTGTATGCCTAAAAAATCCTCTAACAAGTTTTACAGATGTTGGTGGAGGCAAGTTTGCAATAACCTCTACTTTGGCTCGATCAACTTCTATTCCATTTTTAGAAATCTTATGCCCAAGCACTATTCCTTCCTGTACCATAAAATGACACTTCTCCTAATTTAAAACAAAGTTGGTCTCCTCACATCTTTGTAAGACCAAAGCTAAATTATTTAAACAAGAGTCAAATGATGAGTCAAAAACGGAAAAATCATCCATAAAAATCTCAATATATTTTTCAACCATATAAAAAAAAAAGCCATCATACATCTCTGAAAAGCAGCTAATGCATTACAAAGACCAAAGGACATTCTTCTAAAAGCAAAAGTACCATAGAGACAAGTGAAAGTAGTTTTTTCTTGATCTTCCAGTGCAATAGGAATTTGATTATACCCTGAATATCCATCAAGAAAGCAATAAAACTCATGTCCTGCAAGTCTTTCCAACATCTGATCAATAAATGGTAAAGGAAAATGATCTTTTCTAGTGGCATCATTTAATTTTCTGTAATCCATGCATACACGCCATCCAGTAACTGTCATAGTAGGAATCAATTCATTATTGTCATTTTTCTGAGCAGTCATACCTCCTTTTTTTGGCACAATTTGCACAGGACTTACCTAAGAACTATTAGAGATTGGATAGATGATCCCTGTATCAAGTAATTTAATTACCTCAACTTTCACCACTTCTTGCATTTTCGGGTTCAAACGCCTCTGAGGTTAAATAGTGGGTTTATGTTGTTCTTCCATCAAAATTTTGTGCATGCAAATTGAAGGACTTCCCTTGATGTCAGCTATTTTCTATCCAATTGCACCTTTATGTTCTCTCAACACTTTGAGTAGTTTCTCCTCCATCAAATCTGTCAAAGAAGAAGATATAATTATTGGTAAAGAAGAAATTCTATCTAAATAAGCATATTTCAAATGAGAAGGTAATGATTTGAATTCAAGAATATGAGGCTCTTTAATTGATGGCTTAAGCTTCGTTGTGTGTTATCCCAACTCCTCAAATTTTGTCACCTTATGCCTTGAATATGTTGGATTTGCCTCCATGAGATTTACGTACTCCATTATCTTCTCATTCTCAATTTCTCTGTTTTTTGGTTGAACCAAACATGCTTCAAGTGGATCTTTAAAAATATTTTCTTGAAAAACATTATTCACCAACTTGTCAACTGTCTCAATTCTAAAACAAGAATTATCATCAGAGGGATATTTCATTGTTTTAAAAACATTGAAAGAAACAAGATCATTTTGAACTCTAAGAATCAACTTCCCATGTTGTACATCAATAAGAGCTCTTCCTGTTGCTAGAAAAGGATGACCTAAGATAAGGGGTACCTCAAAATCTTCCTCCATGTCAAGAACTATGAAATCTGTAGGAAAAATAAACTTGTCAACTTTTACCAATACATTTTCCACAATACCTCTCAGATATTTAATTGATCGATCAGCCAATTGAAGCGACACTGTAGTTGCTTTTACTTCACCTAATCCTAATTTCCTAAAAATAGAAAAAGGCATCAAATTAATACTTGCACCTAAATCACATAATGCATTTTCAAAGTAAGAATCCCCAATAGAGCAAGGAATTGTAAAACTCCATAAATCTTTTAACTTCGAAGGTAATTTATTTTGTAGGATAGACGAACATTCCTAATTCAATTTCATAGTTTCGTAATCCTCTAGCTTTCTTTTGTTTGCCAAAATCTCCTTCAAAAATTTTGCATAGCTAGGCATTTGCGCTAAAGCATCTGCAAAAGGAATATTAATGTACAATTTTTTAAAAACATCAAGAAATTTAGAAAATTGCTTATCTATTTTGTGCTGCTGGAGTCACTGAGGGATGGAACTGGCGACACGTATGGCTTGGGATTATCTGAAAAAAGTTTGCTTTTGCCTATCTCCTTTGGTTGTTTCTTGACCTCTTCTTCTTTGCCTCTGGAAATCTCTTGTTTGGTATCTTCTTCACCCACTTGTTTACCACTTTTCAGGATTATAGCTTTTACATTTTCAATTGGATTTTTCTTTATGTTGCTAAGCATAGAACCATATTGTCTTCCAAACATCATGTTTGCTAACTGCTCCACTTGCATCTCCAGATTTCTGATTAAAGTCTCTTGGTTTAAAAATCTTACATCTGAGCTCTTGATGAAGTTCTGAGTAGTGTTGGCAAGTTTTGTGACTATATCTTCTAGACTGGACTTTGTCTCTTTTGGTTGTTTGAATCCCGGTAGCAGTCTCATCACATTTTGATTATTCCATGAAAAATTTGGATGATTGCGCCATCCCGAATTGTACCTGTTGAAGTAGGAATTATTCTGTGATCTGTTAAAATTTTCAACAAAGTTAGCATTTTCATTAGATTGAGAAAAAGTGTTACCTACCTGACATTCTGTGCTAACATGTCTTCCACCACAAAAATCACATGTCATGTTCTGAATTTTCATGCTTGAAACACTTATATTATCTATCTTTTTGTTGAGTGCTTCAATTTGCGCAGCGATTGCCATGAAAGCATCCACCTCATGAACACCACTAGCTTTTCGCACTGGTATCCTCTCAGTAGGCCACTAATAACTATTGGATGCCATCTCCTCTAATAAGTTGTAGGCTTCTTATGGTGTTTTATTATTCAGAGTTCCCCCTACAGCTGTATCAATCATAGAACGGAGATTTGTACTACACCCATTATAAAAAGTTTATACTGGCATCCATACGGGTAATCCATAATGCGAGCATCTTCTAAGAAACTCCTTGAATCTTTCCCATGCTTCATACAATGATTCATTATCCATATGCATAAAATTAGTAATATCGTTACATATTTTTGCAGATTTTGCAGGTAGAAAGAACTTACCAAGAAATTTTTGGGCCATATCATTCCATGTAGTATTCGATCATGCAGGAAGAGAAAAGAGCCAACCTTTAGCTTTGTCTCTAAGAGAGAATGGAAATAATATCAATCTAATAGCATCATCTGAAATTTCATTATATTTAATTGTGTCACAGATTTCAAGAAAAACATCGATGTGAGCATTTAGATCATCGCTTGGTAGCTCACTAAATTGCATTGATTGTTGAAGCATCTAAATTAGTGATGGCTTGATCTTAAAGTTGTTCACTTGAATTACAAGTCTCCTGATACTTGATGTGGTGCCCTCAACTGTTGGCGCAGCATAAACTTTCAAGAGTCTACTTTGATTTCTACCATTATCAACTCCTTCCAACTTTTTAATGTGATTTCGTTGTTCTCTCAGTCGCCTTTTAAATGTGCGTTCAATTTTTGGATCAAACTCAGTAAGTTTTCCTTATTGGCTACGTGTCAAGCAACAATGTATACTCTAAAAAAAAAAGGAGATAAAAGCTAGATTAAACTTAGAATTATCCGGTATCAATATTAATTGGTATTAAGGCTCCGTTCGTTTCAGGAAAAATATTTTTCCGGAAAATATTTTCCATGTTTCCCAGCGTTCGGGGGCGGAAAATGTTTTCCGTGGGAAAACATTTTCCTTCCCCACCCCCAAATCCTTTATTGTTTTGAGGAAAATGATTTCCGCTTCTGAAAAGCGGAAATTATTTTCCGCCAAACTTCTCCTTCCTCCCTCCGGTCGCCGACTGCCGCCGCTCGTCGGTCATCGGTCGCCGCCGCCGCTCGTCGGTTGTCGCCCGCCGCTCGCCCGTTGCTGCGACCAACTACCGGCGCCGATCGCTGGCCGCTACCGCTGGCCGCCGCCGCCAGTCGCTGGCCGCTGCTCGCTGGTCGCCGCCCGCGGCTCGTCCGCTGCTGCGGCCGGCCGCCGCCGCCGGTTGTTGGTCGCCGCCACCACCACCGACAAAAAATATTTTCCGAAACTTTTTCATATTGGTTGCCAAACACCGAAAAATTATGTTCCGGGAAAACATTTTCCAGGAAAATGACTTCCGGGAAAACATTTTCCAAAAACACAATATTTTCTGTGAAACGAACGGAGCCTGAATAAACGATCCATGGCAACGGTGCCAAAAACTTGTTTGTAAAATTCTGCACGTGTCAACAAACGTGTTGAACAAATAATATAATGATAAGAAGAGTATCATCCCACAGAAATTGATGATAATAAACCAATTAAATATTAAAAATGGACTAATTCTAAAATTTATCTAATTGATCAAAATATAATTGATAACAAATAAAAATTGACAATTTTTAAAAAAATGAAATTTTATAAACTAAAGGCAGATAATCAATCAGGTAAAATATATTAGAGCATTCGATTTCACCATAACCACTAGATATGAATTTCGGATCATTATGCATACATGAACAATATCAAGCATGTGATAACGGAATTTCCTAGTCTATTTACTATCCTATCTCTAGGTATAATAAACCTACTCAGTTTATTAATTCATTATATTTCTATATTTAAATAAACATAAGCGTATTAAAATTTGTGAATATTCCCGGTTTACAATGAATCTTTTGGATCACTTTATCACCGAAAGCTACACAAATAACATGGTATATTTCTATCTACATTTAATTCATGGTTATATATTATAAGGAGCAATTGCATATTATTACTTCTTAGTCTCAAACATGCACATCAGATCGTTCAAGTGGTGACCAGTTACCTAAACGCATTAAGCACAATAACATATAACTCACATGAATGAAATTACTTACAAAGCATAAAAAGCATGAAATTCATATTATTATGGTTAAGCTATATCGTAGCTTTAACAAAAAAAATTAGAATATAATAAAAGAAGAAACGACAATAGAAATTAAACCAAACATCTTGAATCAAAGAACAAGAATTCTGTCACCACTTTTGTCTTCTCTTCAAAATACTTGAAAAACTCTCAGAACACTAAAAATAAAAACGATCTTCTAGAAAAACTCTCTGTTCTCTCAAGTTATCCTATTTATATAATAACATTCAAGACTCCTCTCACAAGGCAATTGCTTCTTTTTCATATAAAATTAAGGAATAAATTACAGAAATCCCAATGTGATATCCACCTTCTAACTCTTCTCTGAGTCGCATATTCTTTTCATTCTTTTTACAATAGTTTCCTTATTTTCTCAATATCTCAATATTCTGCGTAAACAAGAAAAAATTAAGTAAATAAAAAGAAATCCAAATATATTCTAACGAATATTGTATTATTTATTGCTTCAAGTAGATAAAATAACTCTATTTTTACAGAGTTATCATCTGATAATTGGACCATAGGGATAAGAACCACGTGCATCTGTGCCAAGTCCTACGGAACTTGTCTTGTTTGAAGAGCCACAGGTTCCCTGTTAACCATGTCATCTTGAACCATAAATATATTTTTATGAAGCCTGGGACACGAGAACCAATAAAATAGAAATTCAACATTACTGAATAAAAAATATTTAAAATGATCAAAAGAAGCCTATATCAGAGAACGGGTGAATAGAGATTGGATCAATTATTCTTTTCATTATTGCACTTTTGAAAGCCATCATTTTACAGCATCGACTTAGGTAAGACACCATACAAGATTGCCCGACAATACTTGAAGACGTAACAAGCCAAGAACATGGTGATCTAGGGGTATCTTCCCGGTTCAAGTCCTCTAGGAGGTTTTAAATCATTTTACTTGGGTTGTGTTGGGATGGGCTAGGCTAGGCAAAGGGACTCTCCTCATTTAATGTGACATCCTAAAAATCGTCCATTTGGGATTTATGAAATACATGGTTTTATGAACGTACTTGTAGCTGATTCTCTCATGAAACTGATCATTTATAGGATACTAACCATTAGGAAAAGACTAATTAGGCATTTAAATTCGTTCGACTAGGGAGATTTGACCGTGAACCGACTTTCGATTATAAAATTGTCGAAGTGACATTTTAAGCCAATGACAGCCGATCGTAGGATAGTTATGGACCGATTCGCTACTATCATACTAGTGAATCGTGGGCGATTCCGTTTGATCACGAAATGAATTGACGAATGATCCAGAACCTATACCGAACGATCATACCCGATGGGATTAGTGATTGATTCGTGTGATTTTATTGACAACCGAGGTCATTACGATTTGAACGAACTTGCACGTGACTCGATTCAGTATCAGTCACGGGTTGAATACGTGAATTTCCCCAGAAAGGCACCTGTTAGTTTGAGAATCGCTCAAGTTGCGTTACGTAAAATTTAATTATTAATTAGAGACCGAATTGGGCAGCGGAAAATCAGGAAGTCATGATAAGACATCAAGATGACGCTGCAGTTAGAACGTGCAGCTTTGGATGTTCCCGAATCCTTCAGAAAAATTCAATTTCGGCAAGAAAATGGGAAAGTGACCATTTTACCCCTAAAAATTTACAAAGGGCTAGTTTTAAGGGGTAAGGGCATTTTGGTCATTTTTCCCTAAAATTTTGAAAAGATAATTTTGCCCTTGGACTTTATGAGAAATTCCTAAGTTGCCCTTGGATATTTTGAAAAAGATTCGATCTGGGCCATCGATTTCAAGATAAGATCGAATCTGGACCGTTGATCAAAAAGTAGAGAGAATGGTGTTTTCATCATTTGCCAAAATTTGGTCAAAACTTGGAGATAAAGGCTTGACCCCTCTCTCTCTCTCTCCTCATTCTCTCTCTCTTCCTCTCTCTCTCCCATTCGGCTCTCTCTCTTCTCCCTCTCGATCACCCCCTTTCCGACCATCTCTCTCTCCCGTCGTGCCGCGCTGCCGTTCAGACCACCGTCGCCGCCGCACCACGCCGCCCGTCCACCGTCCGCAAGCCACCGTCGTCCCTCCCTCTCCCTCTCGATTTCTCTCTCCATGGCCATGAGCCAAGCCACCACTGCCCAAGCCGATTGCCGCCCGTCGAATGCCGATCGTCACCACCATCGCAAGACTGCCATCGATCGTCGCTTGTTTCACTCTAGCCGCGTTAAGCTAGAGTCAAGTAAGTCGCGATCTAAACCTCACCTAGTTTATTGAGTGATTTTGGAACCATTTAGACGCGTTTTAGTAGAAATTAAGAGCTAAATGGGGTATCGGGCCTTAGGATTGAAATCAAGAGATTTTGGAGGAATTTTGGAGGCCGATCGACCGCTGTGATTGGTTGCTCAGAGTGCTGTGGTGTGCTGCTCGATGCGTGGTTCGTATCGGTAGGTCCGGCTTGAGATTTTGTGAAAGTACTGTGAATGGTCGGAATTGATTTGACAAAGTTTGGATGTGAAAAAATGTCAATTTGTGTGTTGATCGCGTGTCTGTGATGTGGTTGTATAGTCATGATTTATTGGGTGCGAATGTGTGCATGTAATTAATGCTTGATGTGTGCAAGTGTAAGAGTGAGATCGGGTCGAGTATTATATGCTCAGGTCGCGATCACGTAGGCCTGTCGCATTTGGCGCTGGCTAAGGAATGAGAAAGTGAGAAATGAGATTGATCCGAGGCATGATCGGCTCGGGTGAGATCGGGATCGGGCCAAGGCATTCTAAGCTCGGGTCACGATCATGTAGGCCTGTCGCATTTGGTGCGGGCTGAGGAAAGAAAGTGAAAGTGGGATCGGATCGAGGCGTGTGATGCTCGAGGAGCGATCGAGTGGACCTAAGGCATGTCTACGCGAGCCAGGAAAGTAATTGAGAATGAGACGTGTGGTATGGAAAGTGAAAGTGAGATCGGACCGAGGCGTGTAATGCTCGGGGCGCGATCGAGTGGGCCTGAGGCATGTTTACGCGGGCTGGGAAAGTAATTGAGCAAATGCGAGTATGACGAGAAAAATAAATGGAAATGATTTGCTTGCGTGTGATTGAGTTTGAATTGTGGGCTGGAAATGTAGTAGATTTGACGTGTGTATTGGCATATGAATGAGTGTGGAAAGTACGTGTTGTGTTATATGCATGTGAGAATTGTATGTTGTGATTGTGGGCTAATATGCAGGTTGCGTATGCCGTGAGTCCAGGTATGTTGGATTGCTGTTTGAGTGGATTGATTGATAGTGTGTCTGGATGTGTCTGGAATTACGTAATAGCCTAGGTAGGGTTTAGGTTGTGATTTATTGAGAAGTGTCTCATGGTTGTTTCAACCAAACAATTTTAGAGCATCCGCCTGAGCCATGAACTCGCCGCCAGAGCATTTTGGGATAGTCATGCACACCGATCATAATGTTGTAGAGTACACAATAGATGAAAACCACACCTGGATCAGGCATACCTCGGTAGTATGGGTAGATATAGGACTACCTTCATGGCAGGCTTATACATATACCGCGTGAATGTTCAGAGACGAGATAGACAAGTTTGATCCCGTCCGCGGTTTTGATGTTCAATTTGATGGCGCGGGCGATTGGGATCTAGCAGCAATACCCCCTCCTGATGGGGAGCTGACTAGTGCTGAGGTTAGTATAACCCAGTCCGGACATCATCATGCAGCGGCTGCACCTGGTTCTCCAGTGGTCGAACCAGACCCAGCATCGGAAGAATTTCAGGTTGGATTTGATTTGATGGATATAAACTTGGCAAGGATACCTGAGGTAGGACCCAAGGAGGAGTATGGTGAGAATTCCGGTGCAGAGCCAGCTGAGGACGAGGCAGTGGACGAGCCGGAGGATGAACCAGCAAAGGAGCTAGAGGAGGACAGAGAAGACTCTGAGGAGGAGCAGGCTGAGGACCAGCTTGAGTCAGGTGATGAGGACAATCCGATCGAGATTGGGCCGGATTCAGATTCGTCAGATGAGTTAGGGGATAAGGAGGACGCAGATGAGGACAAGGATGATAGTGAGTCTAAGTGGATGCCCTCCAAAGGGCGTAGGGACTAATCATGGGGAGCGAGGTGGTAGCTTAAGAGTGCCCATTTTTGGATAGTGCTGACTTAGGATGATGACCCTTTTTTGTATTTTGGAAGCTAAAAGTTACTAGTTCAGTGTGCTTGTAAATTACAATGGATAATGTAAATGTTTGGAAGTGTAATGTGTTCATGTTGGCGGTTCTGCGATCTAGTTTTTCCTAGTAGTCTCCAATTTTATTGTTCGGGTTTTTAATAATGGTTTCCGCCGCGAATCAACTCTGATGAGATCGTTGGGTCGGCGACGTATTCCTAGGACGTTGCACCATATTCGACCGAAGACGGGGTGTCACGCATTCGATGGGGTTCGGGGTGTGACATAGCAGTCGAATTGATATCAAAGCAAGGTTAGCTCGACTTAAGTTGATCAGAGCTTGGAGTGATAAGGAATGGAGACACAGGATAGTGACAGTTGGCTAGAAAAACCTTAGTGAGCCGTAGATATACTTAGTGCTATACGTATTCTAGACCGTATGTTGTGATCGTTGAATGATTAATTGTGATAATGGGTGGAGTGCAGGTGCGTCTGGACTCGAGGTAAGTGCACGAACTCAATCGATGTTGTTTGGTGCTGTGTGATTGATTGACTGTTAAGTGGATTACTGTGTTAATTCACTGCCTAGGACTAGACTAGATCAGTTGGCCTAGGCTTCTAATTCCTATATGGAATTATAATAGGTAGGAGAGTGGTAGAAAGCTGGAACAATGAGCAGCAAAGGAAGAGGTGTAGGACGAGGCCCAAGAAGGGGCGCAGGATGAGGAACAAAAGATCAAGATCGTGCTTGAACTAGAGCTGTAGAGAACCTCAGAATGGGTACTAGAGTGGTAGAAAACCCTGGAGTTGACGCTGGAGCTGCAGTAAACCCCAGAGTTGATGTTAGGGTTGCAGCGAATCCTCGAGTTGATAGAATTTTAAGGGCTCTCGAGAAAGTTGGAATTTTGATGGGTAAGCAAACTCAGGAGCGAGATGTCACTATTGCCTAGGCTATTGAGGCAGCAACAGCCGCTTCTATAAATGGTAATAATGGAGATCAAGGACAAGGGCAAGTGAATGCGAATTGACTAATGCATTAGCTAGTCGAACAGTTTTTAAAGTTAAAGCCCCTTAAGTTTGATAGTAGATGTGATCGAGGCTGCATCACTATGGATAGAGGAGTTGGAGAAAGCTTTTGAAGTACTGGGGTGTACTGATGAAGAGAAAGTGACGTTAGCAGCGTATCAATTGCAGAAGAACGCAAATGATTAGTGGAAGACGACCAAAGGCCGAGTATTCTCAGCTAGTATTACACAGAAATGGGCAATATTTGTGGAGACCTTTAATAGTAACTATTTCTCTTAGAGTACTTAGGAATAGAAGTTGGCGGAGTTCATGAGATTTCGCCAGGGGCAGAGGACAGTGGACCAGTATAAGGCTGAATTCACAAAGTTATCTAAGTTTGCCCCAAGGATGGTGGAGGATCCATAGGATAGAGCTCGGAGGTTCAAAGACGATTTGAGACCGGATCTTCGCAGTCAGATGATTTCTCTGAACCTGAGGAATTGTAATGAGATATATGAATGAGCTCAAGCTATTGAGTGGGATATAGCGGATAGAGCTACCGCTTTGGGGTCGAGGTTTGCCCAGGGTAGGGACAATCGTAACTTGGGGAAGAGGCCAATGACGGATAACCGACGTTTTGTCCCTCTTGCTAGAAGGAATATAGAGAAACTGGCCCGTTTTCAAAGTGGTCCATGTCAGGTGTGTGGAGGAAGACATGGGATTAGACTGTGTCCAAGTAAGAATATTATATGTTATAGATGTGGTGGAGAGGGCCACCAGGCAAAGAACTGTCCCAATAAATAGACAAGCTAGACTGCCAGCATTACTGCCGCCGCTCAGAGTTGGAAATCAGGTTAGGCCACCTGTACCCCCGAATCAGAACAGGCCGCTGACATAAGGATGAGTATATGTAATAGCCAGAAGGGAAGCTAAGAATGCACCATGCGTGGTCACAGATACGGTCTCTTTCTGTGATCATGCAGCATATGCTTTATTCGATCCGGGAGCATCGCATTCATTTGTGTCTGATCAATTTGTTAAATTGACTGGTATGGAACCGCGTTTGCTTGATGTGATGTTGTGTGTTACGACCCTGTTGAATGATAAGATTTTAGTCTCGTTGGAGTGCCCGGATTGCAAGATCGTGATTGGTGATAGAGAAGAGAGGATTGATTTAGCGGTTTAAGCGATGTATGATTTTGATGTGATAGTGGGTATGGACTGGCTAGTTAAGCAGATGGCAGTGATGGATTGTAGTAGTAGAGTGATCCAATTTAATCCTATTAGATATCTAGAATTCAAATTCGTGGGAAATCGAGGAGGAACCTCGATTTCTTGGATTTCGTCACTGGAAATGACGAGGTTGTTGGACAAAGGATGTGAAGAATTTTTAGCGGCTGTGATTAATTCGACGGCTAAGGAGCCGAGGCTAGAGAATATAACTGTAGTGCGCGATTATCCCAATGTTTTTCCTCAGGAATTGCTAGGATTGCTACCAAAAAGGGAAGTGGAATTTGTGATCAAATTGGCCCCCGAGACTGAGCCAATTTCGAAAGCACCTTATAAGATGTCGTTGTCGGAGTTGAAGGAATTAAAGGTGTAAATGCAGGAGTTACTGGACAGAGGATTTATTCGTCCAAGTGCGTCTCCATGGAGAGCACCGATTTTATTTGTGAGGAAGAATGATGGATCGTTAAGGCTGTGCATTGATTATTGGTAGTTGAATCAAGTGACCATTAATAATAAGTATTCTTTACCAAGGATTGATGATCTATTTGATCAGTTGCAAGGGGTTTCGGTATTTTTTAAGATTGATTTAAGGACTGGGTATCACCAGTTGAGGATTGGAAAGGAGGATATACCGAAAACGGCCTTCAGAACCAGGTACGGGCATTACGTGTTTACAGTAATGCCGTTTGGGTTGACAAACGCCCCTGCTGCGTTTATGGATTTAATGAACATGGTGTTCAAGGAATTTTTAGACCAATTTGTGATAGTCTTCAGAGACGATATATTGGTATACTCAAAGAGTTCAGAGGAGCATGAATTTTATTTGAGTAGAGTTTTGCAGACTTTGAGAGAGAGCGCACTGTATGCTAAGTTTAATAAGTGCGAGTTCCGGCTTAATCGAGTTGCGTTTCTTGGACACGTGATTTCTGGGGAAGGAATCTTAGTAGATCCAGCGAAGATTGAGGCTGTAATGAAGTGGCCAAGACCAATGACGGTAACCGAGGTTCGAAACTTTTTTGGTCTGGCCGAATATTATAGACGCTTCGTGGAAGGATTTTCGGCAATAGCAACACTATTGACACATTTATTGAAAAAGAAAACGAGGTTTGAATGGATCGACAAATGTAAAAGGAGTTTTCAGGAGCTGAAATATAGATTGACGACAGCACCGGTGTTGACTATTATGTCACAACCTGAAGGATACGAGATATATAGTGATACGTCGTTGAAATGATTGGGATGTCTACTTATGCAACATGGACAAGTTGTGGTCTATGCGTCAAGACAGTTGAGACTGCATGAGTTAAATTATCCGACGCATGATTTGGAATTAGCCACAATAGTGTTCGTTCTAAAAATTTGGCAACACTATTTATGCAGAGAGAAATTTCAAATTTATACTGACCATTAGAGCCTTAAGTATTTATTCTCTCAGAAAGAATTAAATATGAGGCAGCGTCGTTGGATGGAGTTGTTGAAGGATTATGACTATGATATTTTATATCACCACGGAAAAGCAAACCGGATAGCAGATGCATTGAGCAGGAAGTCAAGCATTGCACACTTGATGATTAAGAAATAGACTTTATTGGAAAAGGTGCGAGACTCGGAGTTTAAATTCGAAGTAAGTCAAGTCTCGAGCCTGTTAGCCAAGCTAAGGATTAAACCGGAAATCCAGGCTAAGATTAAGGATTTACAGTCTGCGAATCAAGAGATCCAGAAGGTTATGGAGATAGATATTACTAAGAGGAAACCGGACTTCCAAGTATCCGAGGATGAGAACTTGAAGTTCCGAGGACGATTATGCGTGCCTGACGATGCAGAGCTTAAGAAAGAGATTTTGTCAAAGGCACATCGTAGTAGTTATAATATCCATTTAGGGAGTACGAAGATGTATCAGAATTTGAGGCAATGCTACTGGTGGAATGACATGAAGGTAGACATAGCCAGACAAGTGGCCAAATGTTTAACGTACCAGCAAGTGAAAGTGCAACACTGTAAACCTGGAGGATTGTTGCGACCTTTGGAAATCCCATAGTGGAAATGGGAGCATATCACGATGGATTTTGTGATGGGATTGCCAAGGAGCCAAAGAGGCCACGATTCTCTCTGGGTGATTGTCGATAGATTGACTAAATCGACACATTTATTGGCTGTGCGAAAGGACTTCGCACTGGACCGATATGCTGAATTATATGTACAATAGATCGTTAGATTGCACGGGGTGCCAGTGACTATTACATCGGACCGTGATCCTAGATTTACCACCAATTTCTAGAAAAGTCTACAGATGGCATTGGGATCGAAATTGCAGTTTAGTATGGCTTATCATCCATAAACGGATGGTCAGTCTCAGAGGACGATTTAGACTTTAGAGGACATGCTCCGAGCATGCGTGCTTGATTTTCAGGGCAAGTGGGAGGAACAATTGCCCTTAGTGAAATTTGCATATAATAATAGTTTTCAGCAAAGTATTGGAATGACGCTATTTGAAGCGCTTTATGGCAGGGCATGTAGGACACCCGTATATTGGGACAAAGTGGAAGCAAGAACTATAACTGGGCCAAAGTTAGTCCAACGGTGGGTTGAAGCTATTATGATTATATGCGAAAGGTTGAAAACAGCGCAAAGCCGTCAGAAGAGCTATGCAGATAGAAGGCGAAGATCTTTGGAATTTCAAGTGGGGGATCATGTGTTCCTTAAGGTATCGCCTATGAGATAATTATCTCGGTTCGGCAAGAAAGGAAAATTGAGTCCGAGGTACGTGGCACCATTTGAGGTATTGGAAAGGATCGGAGACTTGGCCTATCACCTTGCATTACTGCCAAATCTATCGCAAGTGTATAACGTGTTCCACGTATCGATGTTGAGAAAGTACGAACCGGACCCAACTCATGAGCTGAACTATGAAGAGATAGAAATTGACGACAGTGTGTCATATGTTGAAAGACCAATCAGAATTGAGGATTGAAAAGAACGAGTTTTGAAGAACAAAACGATCCCAATGGTCAAGGTGATATGGGAACATCACAGGACTGAAGGCGTAACCTGGGAAAGCGAGGAATTGATGCAACGTCATTATCCCCACTTGTTTGAGTAGTAGGTTAAGTTGTAAATTTCGATGATGAAATTTTTGTAAGGAGGGAAGAGTTGTAACATTCTAAAAATGGTTCATTTGGGATTTATGAAATACATGATTATATGAACGTACTTGTAGTTGATTCTTGCCCGGAACTGATCATTCCTGGGATACTAACCATTAGAAAAAGGCTAATTAGGGATTTAAATTCGTTCGACTAGAGAGATTCGACTGTGAACCGACTTTTGATCATAAAATTATCGATGTGACATTTTGAGCCAATAAGGGCCGATCGTAGGATAGTTATGGACTGATTCACCACTGTCATACCAGTGAATCGCGGGTGATTTCGTTTGACCACGAAATGAATTGACGAACGATCCAGAATCTATACCGAACGATCGTACCTGATGGGACTAATGATCGATCCTCGCGATTTTATTGACAATCAAGGCCGTCACGATTTGAACGAACTTGCACGTGACTCGATTCAGTATCAGTCACGAGTCGAATACGCGAATTTCCCCAAAAAGGCACCCGTTAGTCTGAGAATCACTCGAGTTGCGTTACGTAAAATTCAATTATTAATTAGAGACCGAATTGGGCAACGGAAAATCAAGAAGTCACGACAGGACATCAAGACGACGTTGCAGTTAAAACGTGTAGCTTTGGATGTTCTCGAATCTTTCATAAAAATTCAATTTATGCAAGAAAATGGGAAAGTGACCATTTTACTCCTAAGAATTTACAAAGGGCTAGTTTTAAGGGGCAAGGGCATTTTGGTCATTTTGCCCTAAAATTTTGAAAAGACAATTTTGCCCTTGAACTTTTTGAGAAATTCCTAAATTGCCCTTGGATATTTTGGAAAAGATTTAATCTGGATCGTTGATTTCAAAATAAGATCGAATCTGGACCGTTAATAAAAAAGTAGAGAGAAGGGCATTTTGGTCATTTGCCAAAATTTGGTCAAAACTTGGAGATAAAGGCTTGACCCTCTCTCTCTCCTCATTCTCTCTCTCTTCCTCTCTCTCTCCCATTCGGCTCTCTCTCTTCTCCCTCCCGATCACCCCCTCTTCGGCCGTCTCTCCCTCCCGCCGTGCCGCGCCGCAATTCGGACCATCGTCGCCGCCATGCCATGCCGCTCGTCTACCGTCCGCAAGCCACCGTCGTTCCCCCCCCTCTCCCTCTTGGTTTCTCTCTCCTTGGCCGTGAGCCAAGCCGCCACCGCCCAAGTCGATCGTCGCTCACCGGATGCCGATCATCTCCGTCGCCGCAAGACCGTCGTCGATCGCCGCCTATTTCACTCTAGCCGCATTAGTCTAAAGTCGGGTAAGTCGCATTCTAAACCTCGCCTAGTTTATCAAGTGATTTCGGAACCGTTTAGACGCGTTTTGGTAGAAATTAAAGGCTGAATGGGGTATCGGGCCTTAGGATTGAAATCGAGAGATTTTGGAGGAATTTGGAAGCCAATCGACTGCTGTGATTGGCTGTTCAGAGTGCTGTGGTGTGCTGCTCGGTGTGTGGTTCATACCGTTAGGTCCAGCTTGAGATTTCGTGAAAGTGCTGTGAAGGGCCGGAATTGATTTGACAAAGTTTGGATGTGAAAAAATGTCAATTTGTGTGTTGATCGCGTGTCTGTGATGTGGTTGTATAGTCATGATGTATTGGGTGCGAATGTGTGCACGTAATTAATGCCTAATGTGTGCAAGTGTAAGAGTGGGATCAGGTTGAGTATTATAAGCTCGGGTCGCGATCATGTAAGTCTGTCGCATTTGGCGCTAGCTAAGGAATGAGAAAGTGAGAAATGAGATTGATCCAAGGCACGATCGGCTCGGGTGAGATCGGGATCGGGCCAAGGCATTCTAAGCTCGGGTCACGATCATGTAGGCCTGTCGCATTTGATGCGAGCTGAGGAAAGAAAGTGAAAGTGGGATCGGACCGAGGTGTGTGATGCTCGAGTAGACCTAAGGCGTGTCTACGCGAGCCAAGAAAGTAATTGAGAATGATACATGTGGTATGGAAAGTGGAAGTGAGATCGGATCGAGGCGTGTAATGCTTGGGGAGCGATTTAGTGGGCCTAAGGCGTGTTTACGCGGGCCGGGAAAGTAATTGAGCAAATGTGGGTATGACGAGGAAAATAAATGGAAATGATGTGTTTGCACGTGACTGAGTGTGAATTGTGGGCCGGATATGTGGTGGGTTTGACGTGTGTAATGGCATATGAATGAGTGTGGAAAGTACGTATTGTGTTATATGCATATGAGAATTGTATGTTGTGATTGTGGGCTAATATACATGATGCGTATGCCATGAGTCCAAGTATGTGTGATTGTTGGATCGCTGTTTGAGTAGATTGATTGGTAGTGTGTCTGGATGTGTCTGGAATTACGTGATAGCCTAGGTGGAGTTTAGGTTGTGACTTATTGAGAAGTGTCTCATGATTGTTTCAATCAAATAATTTCAGAGCACCCGCTTGAGCCGTGAACCCGCCGTCGCCGCTAAAGCGTTTTGGGATAGTCATGCACACCGATCATAATGTCGTAAAGTACCTAATAGATGAAAACCACACCTGGATCAAGTATACCTCGGTAGCATGGGTAGATATAGGACTACCTCCATGGCAGGCTCATACATATATCTCGTGGATTTTCAGAGACATGATGGACGAGTTTGGTCCTGTCCGCGATTTTGATGTTCTATTTGATGGCGTGGGCGATTGGGGTTCGGCAGCAATACCCCCTCCTGATGGGGAGCTGACTAGTGCTGAGGTCAGTGTAACCCAATCCGGACATTATCATGCAGCGGCTACACCTGGTTCTTCAGTGGCTGAACCAGACCCAGCATCTGAAGAATTTCAGGTTGGATTTGATCCGATGGATATAGACTTGGCAGGGATACTTGAGGTAGGACCCGAGAAGGAGTATGGTGAGAATTATGGTGCAGAGCCAGCTAAGGACGACGCAGTGGATGAGCCAGAGGATGAGCCTGCAGAGAAGCCAGAGGAGGACAGAGAGAACTCTGAGGAGGAGGAGCAAGTTGAGGACCAACCTAGGTCAGGTGACGAGGACAATCTGATCGAGATTGGGCTAAATTCATATTCGTCAGATGAGCAGGGGGATGAGGAGGACGCAACTAAGGACGAGGATAATAGTGAGTTTGAGTGGACGCCCTCCAAAGGGTGTAGAGACCAGTCATGGGAAGCGAGGTGATAGCTTGAGAGTGCTCATTTTTGGATAGTGCTGATTTATGGTGCTGACCCTTTTTTGTATTTTGGAAGCTACAAGTTACTGGTTCGGTGTGCCTGTAAATTACAATGGATAATGTAAATGTTTGGAAGTGTAATGTGTTTAAATTGGCGGTTTGGCGATCTAATTTTTCCTGGTAGTCTTCAATTTTATTGTCCGGATTTTTAATAATGGTTTCTGCCGCGAATCAACTCTGATGAGATCATTGGGTCGGCGACGTATTCCTGAGACGTCGCATCATATTCGACTAGAGACAGGGTGTCGCGCCCTCGATGGGGTTCGAGGCGTAACATTTAATGAATCAAAATGGTAATTTAAGCGAGAAGCGCAAAAATTTACTCCTACTACTTCTTATATTCCACACACTCTAAGTAGGGCTCTCGAGCAAATTATATTTTAAAGTGAAATGTTTTAATTAAATTAGAGTTAATACTCTGAAAAATCTCAAACTGATACACATATGATAAATTTATCTCAAACTAATTTTTTAACTACTAAAAACTCCAAACTAGTACATCTGTGACAAATTTACCCTAAACTAATTTTTTGATCATCAAAAACCCCAAACTGATTCATTCATTTGTTAGTTTATGTTAAATTGGATAAATACTATGAAAAACCACAAATTGATACATCCATTTGTTAATTTCTGTTAAATTGAATTAATACTATGAAAAATCACAAACTGATACACATGTGACAAACGAAGGGTAAAATCCCAAACTGGTACACCCGTTAACTGCCACATATTATCCAACTCAATAATTTGACGCTAAAATTTAACAAAAACTAGCGGAGGGTAAATTTGTCATAAGTATATCAGTTTGGGGTTTTTCATGGTATTAACCCATTAAATTATGCAAAATTCTTCTAATTAAAAGTAAATTTATTTTATTTCGTATGTGTGCTTAAAAGACAATTCAATTTTTGAAGAACATGTGCATTGCATGGACATGGAGATCTTGATTCAAAGTCCATTATAATGCGGCTTTTCCTTATTTTACAAGAAGATTAAGAAAAATAGTTAATTAGCATTGAATTTGGAAAATTTTGTCTATAAAAATGCTTCCTATAAATATAAATGTCCGTCCTTGTGTTTTTCAACATGTTAGTTCTTGAACCCTAGCTTTCATTTGATTCGGAACCTAGAGGACTTTATCCAGGTTCAAAGTTAAGAACCGGTGTCGATCCTCCATCATCTATTCATTGCATCAGCATGGCCATTGGATTCTATTCTCTAATCCGCCGAAGTTGACTATTATCACCCTTATTTATAATTTTCGACTACTAGAAATTTGACCACAAAAAGAGTGTGTGTGTTTTACGAAAAATAAATGATTTGGAAAATATTTTCCTAAAAATGATTGCTTATATTTTTTACAAAAATGAATGAATAAAAAATAATTGTCAACGAAAATATTTAAACATAAATTGTTGTTGATGAATTTTTTTTTATTAACTAATTATTTCAAGTTATACAAACGATCGTTTTTAGAAAAATATTTTTCAAATTGTTCATTTTCCGAAAAATAAATGGAGCCTAAATTAGAAAAAATGGGTGGGATTAGTACAAGGATGATGTTTCTTAACCCACAATATTCTCATTTTTTTAGTCATATTTTCTTTTTAGTGGAGAGTTTTTTTTTTTTTTTTTTTTTTTGTGGGGGGGGGGGGGGGGGGTAGGTTGGTGTCAATAGATGACGCCTAACTTAAATTATGACACCAAATTGCAAAGATTAATATAGTGTAACCATTAAGTATAACTCGCTATATATAAGGTCATTTTATATTGCCATGGATTCTCTGTAAAATTGATAAATCCGTTAGAGATATATCTAGGAAATTCCTATATCTCCCTTAATTCTTCATATTTCTCAAAATTGTGCATATATTTAAAAGATTTTATACATCCCTTTAATTGTACATATTCATACCTTCTTTTGATTATACATATCCTTGAATACTTAAATAGCCAGCTAATAAAGCTCATAAATAAGCTAATGTAGTCTTAAGTATAATACATACACAGCAATATGCAAAACTTACACAATTGTTTTTTCCACATGTTTCTTATCTTGATCAACGCAAATAGATAAAAAGAGATAATTAAAAGGACATAGACTAGATTGGACTCCATAAGATTAAACAAAGTCACTCTTTGGGAAAATTATCCAGAAAGTCCTAAACCTATTATAGTGTGGTCAATTCGTTCTTAAACTTTCAAATTAGATCAATTTAGTCATATACCTTTTGCTAATTTTCTAATTTAATTTTTTCTTGTCAATTTTGACCGTGAAATCGTTGACATGGTAATTTAGTCAACACCAGTCGTGCCACATCACTAATTTTTTTCCTCGTTGGTTTAAGCAATCATGTAACGATTTTAAGGGTGCCTTCCTTGACATCTCACTTTGGTTTATTATAAATTTGGTTTTATAATGTTTAATTATAAAATCCCAAGCCAAATCCGGGTCTCCCACTCTTCTTGGGGTC
This sequence comes from Syzygium aromaticum, assembly GCA_024500025.1. Lineage (NCBI taxonomy): Eukaryota > Viridiplantae > Streptophyta > Magnoliopsida > Myrtales > Myrtaceae > Syzygium > Syzygium aromaticum. The sequence goes on along the minus strand of CM044891.1, from coordinate 4,181,406 downwards.
TCTTATCGCTGTCGTGTATTTTCCCTATGGCCTCCTCCTCACCCTCCATAGGGCCTCTCTTCCGCCTTTTTCGCCGGCCCCTTCTCCCTCGCTATATCATCAACGACGCCATGATCAACCGGCGCAGCCACCATGAAACCAAGCTGTTGATAAGGGACCCACCCCGAGTACAGTGCATCTCATAGTGCACCATACACAGTCATGTCGTTGGAGTCAGTCGATTCTTAGAGGCATGTCTTCGCTCCAACTCTCCATCAGCCAGAAAAGCCTGCTATAATGTAACGTAGAAATATTAACGGATCTTACAATTAAATTTTTGCAAAAACACTAGAGAAATAAATGAGGAATACATTCGGTCTAAATATCAATATCCACTCCATAGAAAGAATTAACATTAAATAATTCACTATAATCAAAGAATTAAAGTTATAATCGCTTACATATCTACATCAAAAGTCAAAACCCACTATGTTTATAAACGAATAACTCAATTCAGATGTAAAGTTCACAGCAGAAGATCCACGTGTCTCAGCACATCCGCACGTCCAAAGAAGGAGAACTCCAAAGCTCCTCTTCCTTTTTGTTTTCTGTCATGCGGCCGTGGCCAGGGAATAACCCAAAAAGCAAAACCCTTATTTTTTACTTCTATTTTCTTTCCTTTCTGGACACTGGCTCCTGACTAGTCATGGTCACGGTTCGGAACTGGCCAGTTCCGATTTGTGACCATGTATGAACCGGAACCGGCCAGTTCCGGGCCGGTTTCGGTTCATAATTTAAAATTTTAAAAAATAAATTATGAAATAAAAAAATAATGAATTATGAAATAATGAAATAATGAATTATTCAATATAATTGTAATCAAACTTTTTTAATATAAATTTTTAAATTGTAAATTATTCAATATAAATTATTTATTTAAATTTTTTAATTTTTTTGGGAACCAGTTCCGGGCCGGTTCCAAAATTTCTGGAACCGGAACCGGGCCCGTAGGCCACAGGCCAGTTCCAGTTCCGAACTGCGGGCCTGGTCAACAGGCCGGGCCTAGGTTTGATCGGGTCAGTTCTTGGCTGAAACCGGTTCGTGGCCATGACTACTCCTGACCCCATACGTAAAATAAATATTTTAGGATTTTTGTAACCCCTTCTTTTTGTACGATTAAAGGAGTCCAGGTGGAACTTCTCGTCAGATTCCTCTTTCTGGATCAAACCTTGGAGAATTATCTCCAATAAAAAAAAGAACGCCCAAGAAAATCCAAATTTGATTTGGATGAATGGGCATAACCGGATTTTGAACTAACCAAAATCCTCTAAAATGCCGTACACGGCTCAAACTTGAGATTCAATTTAACAAAACCAGCAAAGCTCGAGCTCCGACGGTACATGTCATCGTGAATGTTGATGTCATAATCAAGAAGATGATAGCGAATGGACTCGAGAATGTCGGAATGAAGATGGGGCTATTCGGAAATATTAATGTCTTCAAGTATTTTCTTCCCGTTTCCTTGAGTGTTGTTTTCTTAAGAGAGTGTTTGGTAGCAGACTTTCAGTGGGTGACCATGAATGGACGAAGCAAGAGAAGTACATATAGGCTGAGGATGTGGATTAAAGCAAACATAAAATGTATTTTTTTTCTTAATTTATCACTTCTTTTGGAGTTTCCAAGAAGCTACAATTAAGGTTGAGACTATAACACGTGTTTCAAATGTTGATATTCTGGTTATTTAACATGTCATATTATCAGCTATAAATCAATGTATTCCAATTATTACTTTCCCATGCGAAATTAAAAAAAAGTGATGGGTCACGTTCCTTTATTTATTTATTTTTTATTGAACAAGGACTATTTGATAGTAAAATTTAATGAAAAATAACATATAGTAAATTTATCATGGGTGTACTAATTTGAGGTTTTTGGTAGTCAAAAAATTAATTTATGATAAATTTATCACAGGTTTACCAGTTTGGGGTTTTTCATGGTATTAACCCTATTATTAATGTATGAAGTATGAATTTTTAGTTTTTGTTTAAATTAAAGCAGCCTAAAAAAAGGTTGCAAAAAAAATAGAAGATTCAAATATTAACAAACTCAATCTCTTAGTACTTATAATGATTCTCCATTCCAAAAAAAAAAAAATCAAAGAGTGATACCACAGTATGCATAAAGAAAAATCAAAGAAAAAAGAAATGCCAGTGCAGGATTGAAATTAAGAACTTCTTAATTTGGCATTTCCACGATCACCTTCTAAACTGTTTTCTAAAAATATAAGTCACATAGTCGAATGAAAGTTCATATGACAAAATGATAATTTAGTCCGATACACCTTTGACATATAGAAAGCTTATAAGTGATTGAAATTAATGGTAGGAATCAATTTGAAGAGAAGATGAAACAACTTGAGAGTTTACTATGAATAGAAGAGAAGAAATAGAAGGTATTGAAGATGAGTGAAGATGAGTAGGGAGGGGGTGAGAGAGATTACGCAAGTTGAAACTCTGTCTGAGCGTGCGTGAGAAAAAAGAGTTTGGAAAAACAATTTCTTGTTTTTAGGATAGAGAAATCATTTTTCTCAAATTTAAGAATGGTTGTTTTCCTTGATTGTAAAGATTATTCCCATGAATTATCCACTTTCAGCGAACCAAATACATAAAAATTTGAAAAATAGTTTCATGAAAATCGTTTTCATAAAAACAAACATGCCCTAAGGTTTTTATAAAGTTCCATAAGGCATAAACTAGAGAACACTCAATACCCCAAGAACTCTTCCACTCCAGGCTCCCTCAACTGAGAAATAACTCTCAATTGAGGAAAGTTCCATCTTCTGAACTCGAATTGAGATTTTTCCTCCCGATCTAATCTGGGAGTGTTCTATTTTTTTTATCCAGTTTTTTTTTTTTTATTCTTTGCAAGCACTTGTGTTCTTCTCCACTCATTGGGCGCATCTTCCACTTTCATTGTTAGGGATCAACCCACTGCTTTACATCCTTCAAACAAAGAAATATGACAAGATCAAGGAGGAATATGTGAGTTCATAGTGCACTGGAAGCGGTTATATGACACTTCCAAGTTTTGGAAGTTCTCATCTCCCGATCTAAGCCTACATTTTGGAATTCTTTTATCTCAATTTAGATTTAGATTTGGGAGTTTCTTAGATGCATTTTTGTGCTCGTTCAATTTCTCCCGACCTAGATGTAGATTCGGGAGCCCGTTCAACCTATCTCAGCGAATCAAATACATAAAAAGTTTAGAAAATCATTTCATGAAAATTATTTTCATGAAAACAAACACATCCTAAGGTTTTTATAAAGTTCCTTAAGGTATACACCAGAGAACACTCAATACCACGTGAAGACCTGATTATGTCCTCGTGCTTCTACAATTGAAGACGCCTATGAAGTGGATTTGTGAGTGCGTCGTCTAAAGCTTACCGTTGGACAACTATGGCTACAGACATGTTCGTGCCGCTGCGTATTCATAAGCTATTGATATTTTGTCTACGTTAGTAAAAGCTATGTAATTCATTAGAAATGCACCCAATCTTAGTTGAAGATCAACCTGCTTCACAGGCAAGGTCACTGGACCAGACACCAAATGATTTTTGAACGATCATACTAATTGGCAAGAGAAAAGTGTCAAAAAAGTCATAAACCTTTTGCAATTGTGTCAATTTAGTCCTAAACTTTTTTTTATGCCAATTCAGTTCTAAACTTTTTTTGCATTTGTGCCAATTCAGTCCTAAACCTTTTACATTTGTACGAATTCAGACCTAAACCTTTTTTTGGTGCCAATTCAATCTTAAACTTTTTGCATTTGTGTAAATTCAGTCCTAAACCTTTTGCATTGATGTCAATTCAGTCGTTCCAGCAAATGACTATTTACGCGTCGAAGGATTAAATTGACACAAATGCAAAAGGTTTAAGACTTAGGAAATCTGCTTAGACTAGAGACAAATTCTCAACATGATGTTGCGTGTAAGTTCGTCGAGTACAAGGGTGGTCAATGAAATCTATTTGTTTGTATGCATTAAGAAGTAGGAATAGTTGTTGATGTCGGTTGGGTTAATGGGTTGATCTATGTCTTCAAGGGGATGCTCAAAGTGGCAAGAATGTGACGCCGCTCGATCAATCGTCGGTCGCCAGTGAAGTTTGGTACGGCACGGAGAGCGGGAAGTACGGGAGCCCGCGAAAAGGCGTGTCGGCTGTCTACAGTCAACTGTACCCGTTCGAGGGGATCTTGAATTACACCTCCGGCATGATTCATCGCGTCAGACTCGAAGGAAACCGGTAATCGGTGAAATGCGGTGTTTTGGCCTTTGGTGTTAAGTAAATCCTCAGGTGAGTGCGACGGATTCCGTCATATACTGTAGTTGATTTCACTCTACTTTTACATAAAGTTTCGATCAAATTAACAGATTTAGATAAAAGAATTGCATGTGGCATTTGCTGGTTTCTTGTTCTTCCTTTACCATCGGGAGCCACCACCAGTCCATCCATTTTATTATAGTGACGGACTTTGCTCAATAACATTATAAGTTACGCATCGCTTGCTCTGCTGACATTTTTTTTTCCTTCGCAGGTCTAGAACCTGGTACGACTTATTACTATAAGTGCGGCGACAGTTCTCTTCCAGCTATGAGCGACGAATATTCTTTCAAGACCATGCCCTCACCCAGTCCAAATGCATATCCCAGCCGTACAGCGGTTGTCGGAGATTTAGGTCTCATGAGCAATTCTTCGACAACCATAGATCTAGTGATCAAGAATGATCCGGACTTGCTTTTGACGGTTGGAGACATGACTTATGCAAGCCAGTATCGCACCACTGGGGGACAAGGTGCTCCATGCTTCTCCTGTTCGTTTCCAGATGCACCCATTAGAGAGTCATATCAACGTCGCTGGGATGGCTGGGGAAGGTAAATCCTCTGCGCCTTCACATCCTTTCATGGGTTCGTTTTTGCAAGACCAGTCAAATATTCTGTCCTGTATGCATTGAGTCATAAAAAGATAGAAGTTTGTGATGCAACCTTAAAAAAGGCATCTCCCTCATGGTGCAAGTGCTAAACAATTTGAAGTCAGGAAGACCAAACATTACTGCACCAATATGAGTACCGTGTACCACTTCTACAATTTGGGTCACACTTGATAATATTGTATCTGCATGAGTATCGCCTTCTTTCTCTTTTTATACTTGATGATTTGGTATGATCATCCAGCGTACATGGATTAAAGCAGAGGTAGAATGGCGAGGATATTTTCATAATGCCTGTCCATTTTTGTGGTCTCTGCAACTGCACATAATAATGCTCTTGCGACTCCCTTGTTTGAATGCGCCAAGAACCAACTAATTTCAACATTCAGGTTCATGGAGCCATTGACATCAAGAGTGCCTATGATGGCCATAGCAGGCAACCATGAGATTGAGCGCCAAGTTGATGGGGTCACCTTCCAATCATACCTAACAAGATTTGCCGTTCCAGCGGAGGAGGGTCGTTCCAACAGCAATTTCTACTACTCCTTCAATGCTGGAGGAGTACACATTATGCTTGGAGCCTATGTCAACTACAACATAACCGGTACATGACTAAATCCTGCTTTACACTTCGCCACTTGGTCACAGTACGAAGGAGAGCCATGTACCTGGCTGATGGATGATTTGTAACTTTAGTCTTCTGACATTGTTTTGACATAATTTCGCCCTTCCAGGCGCTTAGTAGTCATGGCTGATGGATGACTTGCATCGAGTGGATCGCAATCTAACCCCATGGGCGGTTGCCGCTTGGCATACCCCGTGGTACAATAGCTATAGCTCCCATTATCAGGAATTTGAATGCACGAGGCAGGAAATGGAAGCTCTTCTTTACCAATACAAAGTCGATATTGTGTTCAATGGCCATGTTAGTACATACCATGACGAAGCTGTAAAGTTTTCGCACTTTGACATTTAATGCTCCTTTCCCTAGTATCTGTGCACTAATTGTCCTACGTGAGGAGGAGGAGGAGGAAAGAACTTATGATTGAAAGTATTGCGATGCTTTCACCTCTTGGATTTACATTTGTACAAAAACTCTAAAGAAGTAGAAGAACCGACACTATGTGGACCTGCCACTACCTTGCTCTTTATACTTTTTAGTTAGTTGCGTGATATGTAGGTTCCGCTTCTCAGGTTCATGCGCATGAGAGGATGAACAGAGTCTACAACTATACACTGGACCCATGTGGTCCTGTATACGTAACTGTTGGGGATGGTGGCAATATCAAGAAAGTCGATGTCGATTTTGTAGATGACCCTGGAAAGTGTCCTAAACCTGAGAACAGCAAGCCTGAGTTTGGAGGTTTGTGTCCTCTGAATTTCTCCTCTGGCCCAGCTGAAGGCAAATTCTGCTGGAGCAAGCAACCTGAGTGGAGTGCATAGAGAAAGTAGCTTCGAACATGGAATACTCGAGGTATGGTTGTCAAACGTTAGCCCATGAGCCTTTTCTACACTTATTCTACTTCTCCAAACCAATGTGCACTTATATGGAGTTCACTCTGTCGTTATAATTATCCATCCACTTGTTGGTTCTAACCTGTATAAATTGTCTACATCGAACATTGTTGGCATGTTGTATTGTAGAAATGATAGTGAATTTTACTGAGCTAGGCTTCAGCTTGCTGCTTTATGTGACCCTTGCCACGTTAGGCATGCTTCCTAAGCTGAACTGATATAATCATCCATGTCTCCTCACCATCCAAAGCATCTCTTCCTACGAACTCCACATCTAACAACAATAAGCCCAGTGTAAGTTTGAATAAGAGCTGTTGGATTAGACGATCTAAGTGCCCTTTTTCTTCTTTTTTTGGAGAGAAATTTATTTCAGTTTGAATCAGTTGATGGGTATTTGATTCTGGAGGATGACTAGCATGAATTAGAAAAGTTCATGTTACTTTTCTGTGACTGCACCCTGGTAACATCATAGTTCAATTGAGTAAAATTTATTTGCTATTTTTCTTCGCAGATTGTGAATTCAACATATGCGTTATGGACTTGGCATAGGAATCAGGATACCTACAAGGAAGACAAACCGGGCGATCAGATATTCATCGTGCAGCATCCTGGACTATGTTCTCCAACCCTTAAAGTGATTTTCTAAACCATAGCTGCGTCTTTTAATTATAGTCTTCTGTGTCATGAAGTTTATCATTTGTTATTCAGCATGAGGGCCATCACTTCTTTATTTTCTTCTGCAACATCTCATATACGGTTATTGTATTTGGCTCTGCAAAGTTCCATTTCTTGAAGATATATGTCCACTACTTGTTTTCAGTTTCATTGTAATACCAATTTTTCAAGTTTTGTAATCTCTACAAATCGAAAGCCGACATTACCGGCACACTCAGTGAATTGAATTAGTTCCTGGTTTCTTGTGATGGGAAACCGCGTCCCCATCATCCACCGTAATTCTATCATCCAAAATGATGTGGCTGATGAGCTTGCTTGTTGCTTCGATTGGAATTATCAAGAGATGATCATCTTTGAAAGCGCGGATTTTTTCAAATTTTCCTTCTACAGTTACCTCAAAGAGCGGATGAAGAAGTTCTCGTACATAACATCATATGGAAATACTGGAACAGAGTTATCTGCACGAGTGTTCTGTTTATGGAAATAGTCAAGGAAATGTGGAACTTGTGCATACACATTTACACATGTACTTGAATACAAATTCCTTTTTCTTCTCTTTTTCTGGCGTATTCGTCTCTTGACTTGAGTCATGTGAATTTTGCAAGGTCCGACCGTGTGGTACTTAACAATGAGAAATTTGGGCACAATGAAACTTTGTGATTGGGCCATTCCATCACAAAACACAGTTCTTTTTCCACTTCTCATGTAATTTACTTTATCGTTTACATCAATTAGATTAAAAAGCTTAATCATCCGTCATTGATGTTTTTTAAAATGGATTCATGCAATGTACAAAGAGGCCATTTCAATTTTGTTCCAATTTCATGCAATTTCATCCCTATTATGATTTATTGACCCAACTGAATCGAATTTGATTAAATTGGATTGAACTAATTTGAAATATAAGTACAAATTGACCAAATGTAACTTGTTTGGCCCAATTGCTCTTCAATTTGAGGTAAATTGTATTGCCAAACTAGACTAATGAATTTAATTGAAGTCCAATTGACCAAATTGAACTTCAATTCACTAAATTGGATGTTAGTCTAGAATGGGCCAAGTTAAATTGCACTAATTGGACTAATTACTCTTAGATTTTTCAATCATTGGATCACTAGGTTGGTCAAATTGACTCAAATTCATGTGAATATTACAAAATTGATTTTGGATTTGAGTTGCAAATAAGAAATTAGGCTCACCCGTGTCTCAATTGCACAAATCATGAAAAAACGATTAGAACCTCTAATTAGGGCTCAAATTGGGGTTTTCACCCTTGGCTTGGAATTATAAAATCGATTTGAAAATTGAATGTAATACAACCTCTAGATCAAATGTCATGAAGAAAACTATCCTAAAAAATGACTAGAAATGAAGTAATTTCATTTTTGGCCAATTTAAACCAAATTCTGCTAATTGGGGAAAAGTTGATTCTAAACCTATTTTTGTAAAATTGATGATGCCAAAGTGAAATTAAGGTAAAAAGGAATGGATTTAGGGGTTTTTAATTTTTCAGTTTTTTTGGACAATGTGTTGACCAAAAGTCAACATTTTAGTGATTTGTTACTAAAATGCTAATTAATGGGTCAAACTTTGAATTTTTATTTTGAAAATTTATAGTTCAAAAGTGAAATTGACACTATTTTGGGGTTTTTCAAGCAAAAAACAAAAATTTGACTTTGGGTTGACTTTTTGGTCAAAGGTTGACCGAAGTCAACTTAAAAGTCAACGTTTTGACTTTTTAAAATTGAAATGCTAAAAGCTAAAAAATGAGAGGCTAATGCTAATTCAAATGCTCAATGACTCTTTTTGGTTGTGGAATGGGTTTCGTCGCAACCGAAAATCCTAATCTCAAAATTTTTATCTTTACGACGTGTCGGCTAAAAATCAGGTGTCAACATCCACTTTCACCATTTAGTTTTTCAAACTTGATAAACATGCTTGAATCTTCCGTTATGTGTCTTGAAAATCCACCGTCCAAATACCATTTATTCTTTTCCTTTATAGGTACGTGCAAAAAATAAATAATCTCAAGTTTTATTTGGTAGCCAAATTTGTTTGGTTCATTGAGAGTTAGTGTAATAAGCTATTCTTATCCAATTTCTCCGAATTGGTCTACAGACTTTAGAACATTCTTTCTCAAAATACTTTGAATCTCCACAATTTGAGCACTTGAGGCCATTCGGCCTATGAGTTTTATAAAATTCTTTTGAAAATGATTTTTATATGCATGCTTGGAAGGTCTCTGCTTTAGCCTCTCCTTGACTTTTGGAAAATAAATTAAAATACCACTTTCCTTAATAAAACCAAGTCCAACTTGTTATAGTATGAAATTTGTATGCAAAGTATATGTTCCACGGTTTTTGATCCATTTGAAAATTTTGGTGTTAAATTCAAAAATTCCTTTTTTAAAGCAACATTTTCTTTTGCAAGTAAATCTTGATTTTCTTTTATTTGATGAAATTCCTTTTGTAAACACTTAATCTTGTCTTTTTGAGAAATATCATGTTGCCTCAGTCTAAAATTATCCCTTTTTAATTCAAAGATCCTTTTAAGAGCAAACTTAAAATTTGAACATGGTTCGTCAATATAATTTGATACTTAAATTGGAATTTCATGATACTTTATCTCAATTTCCTTTTCAGTTTCTAAGTCTTAGTTTGAGTGTGCCATTAAGCAAATGTTTGCATATTCATCGTCACTATTTCACAATCAGTGTTGCTCCATGTTTCTGCCTTCGGTGCTTTCTTAACTTTTTTCGAATTTCCCTTTCTTTTTCTTCAGGAGTGGACAACTAGGTTCAATATGTCCACGTTTCTTGCAATGAAAATAGATTACGTCTTTACTTGCTTCTCTCTCATCATATGTCTTCTTCTACTCAGCTTGTTTGATAGGTTTTCTTCCTTTGAACTTCTTCACTTTCTTGTTCATTCTCTTGAATTTCTTTATTAGAAGTGCTGATTCTTCGTCATCTCCATCATCGTCCGAATCCATATCATCAGAATCAATGTTAGATTTTAAAGCAATTGATTTCTTATCTTTCGATTCCTTTTCTTCATTAAGTTGTTCTACTTCATATGATTAAAGAGTCCCAATGAGTTCATCCACAGACAGTGGCATGATTCTTTGAGTTTCAAGAAGAGAGATTTGGATATTGTTCCAATCCTTTGAGAGTCCTCTTAGTAGTTTGTTCACTTTCATTGGTCTAGAGATTAGATTTCCTTGATATGCTAGACCATTCACAATTTCTGTGAATTTGTCATTCATTTCAGCAATGGATTCTCCTAGCTTCATCTTGAAGGAGTCATATTGTTCAAGCAATATGTTTATCTAAGTCTCTTTCACTCGATCCGTTCCTTCATAGGTGACATAAAGCATGTCCCATACTTCTTTGGCTATTTCACAAGAAGCAATCTTTTTGTACTCAATAGGTGATAAGGCATAATAAAGTGAATAAATTGCTTTTGCATCAGGGGCTTCTCTTTTAGCTATCTCAATCTTAGATAGTGCAATTGCTGCAAGTGTGTGGCCATCTTCTTGACCAATTGATGAAGACACTGAAGTAGTTGTTGGATTGATTCCTTTCAAAACAACGTCCCACTCCAATGGGTCTTTGGATCTGATAAATGCCTTCATTTTGTTTTCCGAATATTGTACTCTTTTCAATCAAAATATGGAGATCTGGTGTCACTTTGTCCTTCGATAAGACCTCGAGCACTTATGCTAGCCATAGAAGATCATTAACTCAAAAGTATAATACTTTAATAAATGAGCAACCTGCTTTGATACCAATTGATGTGGTTAACAAGGATCACATAGAGAGGGGTTAATAAGTGATTTTAACAATTCTTAATAAATTTAAATCGAAATTCTAAATATCAAGAATAAAGTTTGAACTTAAGGAGCAACATTCAGATTTTAAATAATCTTTGGAAACAATTGTGCGAGTGTCGAAATGTGCAATAGAGAGTAATAAACAAAAGGAGCTCTAAGGGATGAAAAAATCTACACACAAGATGTATAGTGGTTTGGTTTAGATCAAGCCTACGTCCATTTTCCTACGCTAACAGTCTATTGGCTGGATTTCACTAAATGATTACTAAGAGATTACAATTTTGAGTCATGACACTTAGTGTATGATAGATCTCACTATCTCACCAATTGCTCTTTCAATACTTCTCTCAAGATCGCAGAATTTGGTTCACAAAAGACAAGTATATATGATCGAATGATGCTCAGACTTTGGAATTGTAGATTCTTGACTTTGTTTCTTTTTTTTGCTCCTCGGCACCTTAGTCTCCTTTTATACTCTTCCATTTCTAATATAGCCGTTAGACAGTCTTCAGAGGATCATCTTCTAATCTCCACATTAGACAGATTTGTATAGAGAAGATTGAGTAGCCATTGAGGAACAAAATCTGAACCTCAGCTGAATCTGATAATCCATACAACTAAAGTCTTGGTTTCTATAAATAGAGCTTATTTGCTTGGAAAATAATTTGTCTTGAGATTGATTTGTCAATCATTTAAGATTGACCAGGATAATATACGTTGCTATCATGAAACCGAAATAATGTTAGTCTATTTAAATTTATAGTGCTAAAGTTGTTATTTTGTTTGCAAGTTACATCGTTAACCGAGACAAACAGAAAAGAATGTAAGCATTCATAATCTACTATCGGAAATATGCACCCACTTGTCAAGTACGAAAATAAGTGGTAATATTATGTTTTTTGGTGTTAAAGTTATTATTTGATTGGTATCTCGCAAACAATGGGAGAGTGGTCCAAAAAGTCCTAAACCTATTGCATTTTTGTCAATTCAATTATAAAATTTTCAATTTTACCAATTAACTTCTAAAAAATTTCATCTTTTGCCAATTACGTTCTTTCGGCCAATTTTAGTTAGAAAACGCTAATGTGGATGTTGGCAGTGCCAACGTAGACGACCAGCGCTAACGTTAACAATTTTCACTATTTTTAATTTTAAAAAAATTGAATTTTTTAATAAATTTTATTTTTATTTTTTCTTTCTTTCTGTTCCTTTTTTTTACCAGCCTAGCAAGGTTCATCGACCATGTAGGATGGCCAACGTCCACGTTAGCGGTTTTCAGGCCAAAATCGATTGAATGGACTCAATTGGCAAAATTTAAAAATGTTTATAACTCAATTGCAAAATTGAAAAGTATACAACTAAATTGACAAAAGCACAATAGGTTTAAGACTTTTTGGACAATTTTTCCCCCAAACAATTACGTTTCCACTTGTAAAATCTAAAATAACTGGTAATCTACTATTGTATTTTTTATGGTAAGATTGGTATTTCCTTGGTTAATTATAAAGCATTATGTGCCCTCTTATAAAATTTAAAAACAGGTGGTAATTTACTAGATTTATGGATGCTAAGATTGGTATTTGATTGGTTACTTTTAAACAGTTATGCCGTGACATTCCAAAATTTCACCCATTTGGGATTTATGAAATGAGTGATTTTATTAATGTGCTTGTAGTTGATTCTCGCACAGAATTGATCATTCCTGGGATGTTAATCATTAAGGAAAGGCTACATAGGGATCTAAATTCGTACGACTAGAGAAATTCAGTCGTGAACCGATTTTTCGAACATAAAATCGCTGTCACGCCTCGAACCCCATCAAGCTCGCGACATCCCACTTCGGTCGAATAGTTGTGACATCCCAGGAACGTCGCCGACCCAACCCAAACATCAGAGTCACATGCGGAAGCGAATATAAAAAATCCTCGGACTAAAAAGATGACGACGGGGTAGATCACCAGAACAACTAAACCACAACAACAACATACCATACCATTACACTAAACGAACAAACATTATATTACAGACATAAATAACAAGCAATCTTAACAAACAAGCATTCACAGCCACTGACTAAACAAAAGAGATAAGGGATCTGGTTAACTTAACTTCACTACAGGTCGACCTATTCTAACCAACCCCTAAAATACCCTAGGGAACATCTAAGGATTGCCTTCCTTCCATTCTGCTCCTGACTCATCCGGTTCGATCTTCCGGGAGATCTCCTATACATCACCTGCAACTCCACTGTGGCACTATGGGCGGCTCTTCGTACTTCAAAAAGAGGATGCGAACTCCCTGAGTTTACGGCTGGGTGGTGGTTATACAACCATGAGATGAATCTCAATAAGTGCACAACCCCAAACTCCACATAGGCTCTCACGTACCGCCAAACGAAAACACACAAAACACACAATCTACCACCAAAACTAACAAACACACACATTCTTACCTGGAACCCCTCAAGCACATCCCTGCACATTAGACAGTAATACAGCCAACAAATCATAGCAATAAATCGCAGTCGCGCACGTGCCTCAATTATAAGACAAAACCTACTTGGGCACGTCTCATACCGTACCTAGTAGTTTTTACTCCATAATTAAGCACTACATCACGCGATACAAATACACTCGCATACTAACTCACACCATGCGTTACTTTCTCAAACCTTACACGTCAAATCCAGTTCAGCTCATTCTCAACTTTTCCACCACTACCACACCCGCGTAAAACGCATCAGGCCAACGGTCTTCTAACCTCGTCAAGCATCGTCATCCCGTCGGGCCAGGCATCGTCACCTCGTTAGGGACGGCATCGTCCCGCATAAACGTACATGCCTCAGGACGGAATCCTATACTCACACTTCCTTCATTACCGCGCCCGCGTAAAACGCATCAAGCCAACGGTCTTCTGACCTCATCAGGCATCGTCATCCCGTCGAGCCAGACATCGTCAACTCGTTAGAGATGGCATCGTCCCGCGTAACACGCCTCAAGACGGAACCTTACCCCACGATAACTCTATAAAAAATAGAGTTATTTTATCTACTTTAGGCAACAAATAATGCAATATTTGTTAGAATATATTTGGATTTCCTTTTATTTACTTAATATTTCCTTGTTTATGCAGAATATTGAGAAATGGAGAAAATAAGGAAAATATGGCAAAAAGAAGGAAAGGAATATGCAACCCAGAGAAGAGTTAGAAGATGGATATCACATTGGGAATTCTGCGATTTATTCCCTAATTTTATGCGAAAAAAGAAGTAATTACCTTGTGAGAGGAGTCTTGGATTCCATTATATAAATATGATAACTTGGGGGAATATGGACTGCTTTTTTTAGAGAGAGAGAGATTGTTTTTGTTTTCAGTGTTCTAAGAGTTTTTCAAGTATTTTGAATAGAAGACAAAAGTGGTGACAGAATTCTTGTTCTTTGATTCAAGATGTTTGGTTTAATTTCTATTGTCGTTTCTTCTTCTATTATATTCTAATTTTCTTTGTTAGAGCTACGATATAACCTAACCATGATGATATGAATTTTATGCTTTTTATGCTTTGCAAGTAATTTCATTCATGTGAGTTATATATTATTGTGCTTAATGCATTTAGGTGACCAGCCACCACTTAAATGATCTTATATGCATGTTTGAGATTGAGAAGTAATAATATGCAATTGCTCCTTATAATATATAACCATAAATTAAATGTGGATAGAAATATACCATGTTATTTGTGTAGCTTTCAGTGATAAGGTGGTCCAAAAGATTCATTGTAAACTGGGAATATTCACAGATTGTAATGCGCTTATGTCTATTTAAATTCACATATAAATATAGTGAATTGATAAACTGAGTAGGTTTGCTATACTTAGAAATAGGATAGTAAATAGACTAGGAAATTCCGCTATCACTTGATTGATATTGTTCTTGTATGCATAATGATTTGAAATTAATATCTAGTGGTTATAGTGAAATCGGATGCTCTAACATATTTTACCTGATTGTTTATCTGCCTTTAGTTTATAGAATTTCATTTTTAAAAATTGTCAATTTTTATTTGTTCTCAATTATATTTTGATCTGTTAGATAAATTTTAAAATTAGTCTATTTTAATATTTAATTGGTTTATTATCATCAATCTCTGTGAGACGATACTCTTCTTATCATTATATTACTTGTTCAACACGTTCGTTGACACATGCAGAATTTTACGAACAAGTTTTTGGCGCCATTGCTGGGGATTGTTTATTTAATACCAATTAATATTGATACCGGATAATTCTAAGTTTAATCTAGCTTTTATTTTATTTTATTTTTTTCAGAGTATACATTGGTACATGACACGTAGCCAACAAGGAAAACTTACTGAGTTTGATCCAGAAATCAAACGCACATTTAAAAGGTGACTGAGAGAACAAAGAAATCACATTAAAAAGATGGAGGGAGTTGATGATGGTAGAAATTAACGTAGACTCATGAAAGATTATGATGTGTCAACAATTAAGGGCACCACATCAAGTATCAGGAGACCTGCAATTCAAGCAAACAACTTTGAGATCAAGCCATCACTGTTCAGATGCTTTAACAATCAGTGCAATTTAGTGGGCTACCAAGCGATGATCCAAACGCTCACATCGATACTTTTCTTGAAATCTGTGACACAATTAAATATAATGGAGTTTCAGATGATGCTATTAGGTTGAGATTATTTCCATTCTCTCTTAGAAACAAAGCTAAAGGTTGGCTCTCTTCTCTTCCTGCAAAATCGATCACTACATGGAATGATATGGCTCAAAAATTTCTTGATAAGTTCTTTCCACCTGCAAAATCTGCAAAAATGCGTAACGATATTACTAATTTTATGCAGATGGATAACAAATCATTGTATGAAGCATGGGAAAGATTCAAGGAGTTTCTTAGAAGATGCCCACATCATGGATTACCCGTATGGATGCAGGTACAAACTTTTTATAATGGGTGTAGTACAAATCTCTGTTCTATGATTGATACAGCTGTAAGGGGAACTCTAAATAATAAAACACCAGAAGAAGCCTACAACTTATTAGAGGAGATGGCATCCAATAGTTATCAGTGGCCTACTGAGAGGATACCAGTGCGAAAAACTAGCGGAGTTCATGAGGTGGATGCTTTCACGGCAATCGCTGCACAAATTGAAGCACTCAACAAAAAGATAGATAATATAAGTGTTTCAGGCATGAAAATTCAGAATATGACATGCGATTTTGTGGTGGAGGACATGTTAGCACAGAATGTCAGGTAGGTAACACTTTTGCTCAATCTAATGAAAATGCTAACTTTGTTGGGAATTTTAACATATCACAGAATAATCCCTACTCCAACACATACAATTCGGGATGGCGCAATCATCCAAATTTTTCATGGAATAATCAAAATGTGATAAGATTGCCATCGGGATTCAAATAACTAGAAGAGACAAAGTCCAGTCCAGAAGATATAGTCACAAAACTTGCCAACACTAGTCAGGACTTCATCAAGAGCACAAATGTGAGATTTCAGAACCAAGAGGCTTCAATCAGAAATTTGGAGATGCAAGTGGGGTAGTTAGCAAACATGATGTCTGGGAGACAACAGGGTTCTTTGCTTAGCAACACGGAGAAAAATCCAATTGAAAATGTAAAAGCTATAATCCTGAGAAGTGGTAAACAAGTGGGTAAAGAAGATACCAAACAAAAGATTTTCAGACACAAAGAAGAAGAGGTCAAGAAACAACCAAAGGAGATAGGCAAGAGCAAACTTTTTCCAGATAATCCCAAGCCATACGTGCCGCCAGTTCCATTCCCTCAACGACTCCAGCAGCACAAAATAGATAAGCAATTTTCTAAATTTCTTGATGTTTTTAAAAAATTACACATTAATATTCCTTTTACAGATGCTTTAGCGTAAATGCCTAGCTATGCAAAGTTTTTGAAGGAGATTTTGGCAAACAAAAGAAAGCTAGAAGATTACGAAACTGTGAAGTTGAATGAGGAATGTTCGACCATCCTACAAAATAAATTACCTCCGAAGTTAAAAGATCCAGGGAGTTTTACAATTCCTTCCACTATTGGAGATTCTTACTTTGAAAAAGCATTGTGTGATTTAGGTGCAAGTATTAATTTGATGCCTTTCTCTATTTTCAAGAAATTAAGATTGGATGAAGTAAAAGCAACTACAGTGTCGCTTCAACTGGCTGATCGATCAATTAAATATCCGAGAGGTATTGTGGAAGATGTATTAGTAAAAGTTGACAAGTTTATTTTTCCTGCAGATTTCATAGTTCTTGACATAGAGGAAGATTTTGAGGTACCACTTATCTTAGGTCGTCCTTTTCTAGCAACATGAATAGCTCTTATTAATGTACAACAGGGAAAGTTGATTCTTAGAATTCAAGATGATCTTGTTTCTTTCAATGTTTTTAAAGCAATGAAATATCCCTTCGATGATAATTCTTGTTTTAGAGTTGAGACAATTGACAAGTTGGTGAATAATGTTTTTCAAGAAAATATTTTTAAAGATCCACTTGAAGCATGTTTGGTTCAACCAAAAGATAGAGAAATTGAGAATGAGGAGACAATGGAGCATGCAAATTTTATGGAGGCAAATCCAACATATTCAAGGCCTAAGACAACAAAATTTGAGGAGTTGGAACAACACACAACGAAGCTTAAGCCATTAATTGAAGAGCCTCCTATTCTTGAACTCAAACCTTTACCTTCTCATTTGAAATATACTTATTTAGATGGAATTTCTTCTTTACCAGTAATTATATCTTCTTCTTTAACAGATTTGATGGAGGAGAAACTGCTCAGAGTGTTGAGAGAACATAAATGTGCAATTGGATAGAAAATAGCTGACATCAAAGGAATTAGTCCTTCAATTTGCATGCACAAAATTTTGATGGAGGAACAACATAACCTATTATCCAACCTCAGAGGCGTTTGAACCCGAAAATGCAAGAAGTGGTGAAAGCTGAGGTAATTAAGTTATTTGATGCAGAGATCATCTATCCTATCTCTGATAGTTCCTGGGTAAGTCCCGTGCAAGTTGTTCCAAAAAAAGGAAGTATGACTGTTCAACTAAATAATGATAACGAATTAATTCTGACTAGAACCGTTACTGGATGGCGTGTTTGCATGAATTATAGAAAATTGAATGATGCTACCCGTAAAGATCACTTTCCTTTACCTTTTATTGATCAATTGTTGGATAGACTTGCAGGGCATGAGTTTTACTGCTTTTTAGATGGATATTCTGGTTATAATCAAATCCCTATTGCACCTGAGGATCAAGAAAAAACTACTTTTACTTGTCCTTATGGTACTTTTGCCTATAGGAGGATGTCTTTTGGTCTTTGTAATGCGCCTGCTACTTTTCAAAGATGCATGATGGCTATTTTTTTTGACATGATGAAAAAATATATTGAGATATTTATGGATGATTTTTCTGTTTTTGGCTCATCTTTTGATTCATACTTGAATAATTTAGCTTTGGTGTTACAAAGATGCGAGGAGACTAACCTTATCTTGAATTGGGAGAAGTGTCACTTTATGGTGCAGGAAGGGATTATGCTAGGCCATAAGATCTCTATAAGAGGAATTGAGGTGGACCGAGCTAAGATTGAAGTTATTTCAAAACTGCCGCCTCCTACCTCTGTGAAGCTTATTCGAGGATTTTTGAGACATGCAGGATTTTATAGGCGTTTCATTAAAGATTTTTCTAAGATTGCTAGACCCCTTTCTAAATTGTTGGAAAAAGATTCTAAATTTGATTTCTCTGATGATTGTTTGCAGGCATTCAACACATTGAAGGAAAAGTTAATTTCGGCCCCTATCATGACTGCGCCTACTTGGGATTTGCCTTTCGAGTTGATGTGTGATGCTAGTGACTTGGCTGTTGGAGCCGTACTTGGACAAAGAAAGGATGGAATTTTTCGAACCATATACTATGCAAGTCGCACCTTATCTGGAGCTCGATTGAATTATACCACAACTAAAAAGGAGCTTTTGGCGGCAGTGTTTGCTTTTGATAAATTTCGTTCTTATTTAATTGGCTCAAAAGTTATAGTTTATTCTGACCACTATGCTCTTAAGTATCTACTTGAAAAGAAAGAATCAAAATCACGTTTAATCAGATAGATTCTATTGCTGCAAGAATTTGATTTGGAAATCAAAGATAAGAAGGGGACTGAAAATCTAGTTGTAGATCACTTGCCAAGAATTCCGAATTTAAAGGAAGAGGTAAGTCCAATTATGGAAGAGTTCCCTAATGAGAAAATTTTTTCCGTCAAATCCATAAAAATTCCTTGGTATGCTGATTTTGTGAATTATTTGGTAAGTAATATTCTTCCTCATGAATTGTCATATCAACAGAAGAAAAAATTCTTTTCTGATGTTAAAAATTATTTTTTGGAAGAACCTTTTCTTTTTAAGGTATGTGCAAACCAAGTCATAAGGAGATGTGTTCCAAACGAAGAAAAGGTAAATATTCTGCATCATTGTCATAATAGAAAGGCAGGTGGTCATTTTGGTGCCACAAAAATTGCAGCTAAGGTTTTACAATCTGGATTTTATTGGCCCACACTTTTTAAAAATGCTTACTTCTTTGTAGTTTCATGTAACCGGTGTCAGAGAACTGGAAATATTTCTAGAAAAAATGAGATGCCTTTAAACAACATTATTGTGTGTGAATTATTTGATGTTTGGAGTATTGATTTCATGGGACTCTTTACATCTTCTTATGGTAATTTATACATTTTAGTGGCTGTGGAGTATGTGTCTAAGTGGATAGAAGCTGTAGCATTGCCAAAAAATGATGCTAAGGCTGTTGTCAAATTCTTGAAGAAAAATATTTTTGCGCGATTTGGCATTCCTAAGGCATTCATAAGTGATAGGGGGACACACTTTTGCAACAAACGGTTTGAAGCACTTTTGAGTAAGTATGGAGTCACACATAAGATTGCAACCCCTTATCATCCTCAGACTAGTGGTCAAGTAGAGGTTTCAAATAGGGAAATCAAGAGAATTTTAGAAAAAACAATGAATGCCTCTAGGAAAGATTGGTCAATGAAACTTGATGATGCACTTTGCGCCTATATGACAGCATTTAAAACCCCAATTGGGATGTCTCCTTTTAGGCTAGTGTTTGGGAAGGCTTGTTTTCTACTGGTGGAATTAGAGCACAAAGCATATTGGGCATTGAAATTTTTGAATTTTGACATGCAGTCTGCAGGTGAAAGAAGATTGTTGCAACTAAATAAATTGGAGGAATTTCATAATGAGGCTTATGAAAATGCTAAGATGTATAAAGAGCGTATCAAAAGATGGCATGATAAACACATATTCAGAAGAGAGTTCGAAATTAGCCAAAAAGTTTACTTTATAACTCTCATCTTAAACTTTTTCCAGGAAAGTTACGTTCTTGATGGTCTGGTCTTTATACAGTCACACAAGTATTTCCATACGGAGCAATTGAAGTTGCACATGATACCGAAGGCACATTTAAGGTGAACGGTCAACGTTTGAAGCCCTACTTCGAAGGTGGTTACAACAAGCAGAAGACCACTATTGAACTTCATCCTCCAGAATAATGACATCTAAGATAGTTTGGCTGAAAACTATAAAGCAAGCGATTCTTGGGAGGCAACCCAAGCATTTTTATTATGTTTCTTCATTAATTTTTACGTTAAAATTTAAAAAAAAACATGATTAATAATTTTTATCCAGGTTAATTTTCTTTCTTGAATGATCACTTTTTGGAGTTTAGTCATCAAGACCATCCATGGACACATCCTACTGCAATGGGAGTTTTCTTATTCCTATTTTTCTTTTGTTTCTTTTGTCTTTTCACATTGAGGACACTGGTTCATTTAAGTTTGGGGGGAGACAAAATTTTTGCGTAAAAAGAAAAATTTTTTTTTTTTGATAAATCTGAATTTGTTTTTTTTTGTTGCATTTCTTGTTGTGAAGTTTTGCGATTCTTAGGAAAATTTAAATTTTGTTCAAACTTGCGAATGATATGTGAGTTAATTTTGATTCTGATGATGTCGATCCACTTACTAAGCACTAGAAGTCCTTAATTTTTGAGTAGTGTGTACATCTAGAGAACATTCATATGAAGTATGTGCTTTTCTTAGATCTCACCCAAATCTTAGAATTTGTTTGATTTTCTCTTGAGGCGAAATCCTAGGCTACATCTAACTAAGAAAATGATTTAGGCAATTTTTAGATCGATTGAGCCTTTTAAGCCAACCCTGTTTATTTATCCATAATCACCCCGTTGAGCCTTAATTATTATCTAATCTTTTATTGGCACCCACGTACTTTTTTAGCTTACATTTTGCCAAATTATACCATTGTCCCATGCCCCATGAACATGTTGATTTTTTTAGGATAAAAGTTTATTTGAGCATAATAGCAATTTGAGAGAAAAGGTGGAGCATGGAAATTATTTGATTGCTATGGTTGTTTGGGGTGTATCTTCTTCAAAAAAAAAAAAAGAGAAAAAGAGAATATTGCTTTTATGGTTCCCTATTCAACTTTCAACTGAGTGAGCCTTTTGGATATTCAATGGGTTAGGAATGTTCACGTTATATTATGAGGGACTTAGGGAGGAACTCCACCATAAAGCAATGAAAAAAAAAAGAGAAAAAAAAAAAAAGAAGAGGAAGAATGATGATTTGTAGTGGCAGAAAGATTATTTTGAAGATGTGAAATTGGAGATAGTGGCATGTGCTCTAATTAGATCCTAGAAATCAATGTGCTCATGGGTGATTTGAGCTTAAATTTACCATTATCTCACCGTTAGCCCAGCCTTACATTACAACCTGAGAAAAGTCCTATTGATTTTTGGTTGGATGATTAGCTTACATTAGTGGAGAGAGGAATGAAAAGCAAACCTATGAGATTTGGTTATAATTATAAAGAGTTTTTGAGAGGTTGCATATTAATGTAAACTTATTTGGATTGCATATAATTCGAAAAGATGAGGACTCATACACACACTTGGATCACATAGTTAGAATCAGTTTTAACTTCTGAATATATGTCAATGTTTGGATGAAATTTGTGTTTTTCTTTGAATTGTGATTTTGAGCAATTATGGAAGGAAGTCATGGAGGGGACTGTTAGCTTGAGTATGTCTTATATCTTGCTTTTGCTCGAGGACTAGCAAAATGTTAAGTTTGGGGGTTCGATAATGTTGAGGAAAACTTACATTGATTTTGAAGTTGACAAAACTGTCCATGAGTATTTTATTGTGAAAGAACTTCAAGCAAAAGAGATTCAGACTCAGAACTAAAAAATTTTGCAAATGCAGACGCTGAAGTTTTTCAGACGCAGAAATTTTTCAGATGCAGATACAGAAATTCTTCAGACGCAGAAGTTTTTTAGATGCAGACGCAGATGCAGAAATTCTTCAGACACAGAAGTTTTTCAGATGCAGACGCAGATGCAAAAATTCTTCAAACGCAGAAGTTTCTCAGATGCAGACGCAGATGCAGACGCAAAATTTCTTCAGACACAGAATGCAAAACCAAACATAACAGCTAGTGATCTGGTATGGATTTCACAAAAGGAAAGTTTTGATATCAATCTAAATCAAATTGATTGACAATCAAAGATTATAATAAACATACATTACAACGGACAAAGCTCTACTTATGAAAATCAAGATTCTGATTGTATGGGCGACCAGAATCAACGGGATTCAGATTTTATCAACCAACAGCTACTCAATCCATTTTATACAAATCTGTCCAAAAATAAATATTGGAAGATGATCCTCTGAAGACTGTCCAACGGCTAGTTTGGAAGTAGAGGAGTATAAAATGAGATCAACGAGGAGCAAAAGGTAGTGAATGAAATCAAGAATCAACAAGTCCAAAGTCTGAGCATACTCCGATTCAATCTCGTCTTTCGTGAGCTTAAACGTGTAATCATTTGAGAGGTGTAGACAGTGTTATAAGTGTGCTTAGGTGTAAGGTAGTGTGATCTATCAGTTTGGTATAAGCAGCACCAGCTTCGAGGAGAAGTGCTTGTGTTTAAGCAGCACAACTTGCCGTAACTTCTCATTGATTTGATTAGTGGAATCCAGCTAATAGGTTGTTAGCGTGGGAGAGTGGACGTAGGCTTGCTATAAGCCGAACCACTATAAACCTATGTGCAGATGTTTCTATCTCTATTCTGTTATTTTGCACACTGCACTTCATGAGCACTGTCTTTATAAACTGCTTTGAATCTAAACTTTATTCAGACTCAACTGTTTTCTTTCATTTCCGCATAAATTGTTTAAAATCACCTATTCATCCCCCCTCCAGGTGATCCCTACTAGCTACTTCAGATAATTCTATAAAAATAGAGTTATTTTATTTACTTTAGGCAACAAATAATGCAATATTTGTTAGAATATATTTGGATTTCCTTTTATTTACTTAATATTTCCTTGTTTATGCAGAATATTGAGAAATGGAGAAAATAAGGAAAATATGGCAAAAAGAAGGAAAGGAATATGCAACCCAGAGAAGAGTTAGAAGGTGGATATCACATTGGGAATTCTGCGATTTATTCCCTAATTTTATGCGAAAAAAGAAGTAATTGTCTTGTGATAGGAGTTTTGGATGTTATTATATAAATATGATAACTTGGGGGAATATGGAGTATTTTTTTTTATAGAGAGAGAGATCGTTTTTGTTTTCAGTGTTCTGAGAGTTTTTCAGTATTTTGAAGAGAAAATAAAAGTGGTGACAGAATTCTTGTTCTTTGATTCAAGATGTTTGGTTTAATTTCTATCATCGTTTCTTCTTCTATTATGTTCTAATTTTCTTTGTTAAAGCTACGATATAGCCTAACCATGATTATATGAATTTTATGTTTTTTATGCTTTGCAAGTAATTTCATTCTTGTGAGTTATATATTATTGTGCTTAATGCATTTAGGTGACTAGCCACCACTTGAATAATCTAATATGCATGTTTGAGACTGAGAAGTAATAATATGCAATTGCTCCTTATAATATATAACCATAAATTAAATGTGGATAGAAATATACCATGTTATTTGTGTAGCTTTCGGTGATAAGGTGGTCCAAAAGATTCATTGTAAACCGGGAATATTCACATATTTTAATGCACTTATGTTTATTTAAATTCACATAGAAATATAGTAAATTGATAAACTGAGTAGATTTGCTATACCTAGAGATAGGATAGTAAATAAACTAGGAAATTCCGCTATCACATGATTGATATTGCTCTTGTACGCATAATGATCTGAAATTCATATCTAGTGGTTATGGTGAAATCGGATGCTCTAACATATTTCATCTAATTGTTTATCTGCCTTTAGTTTATAGAATTTCGTTTTTAAAAGTTGTCAATTTTTATTTGTTCTCAATTATATTTTGATATATTAGACAAATTTTAAAATTAGTCTATTTTTAATATTTAATTAGTTTATTATCATCAATCTTTGTGGGACGATACTCTTCTTATCATTATATTACTTGTTCAACACGTTCGTTGACACGTGCAAAATTTTATGAACACTCCGCGTAAACGTACACGCCTCAGGGTACCACTTTTCCAATCATTCCAAACATTTCGTATCATCAAGCCACTTGTACCACATGGCCACACACAACACCATTACTCAATCACGCCACACAGCCACACATACTCGGCACACGGTCTCATTGCACAGTCACCCCACCACACTTTCACAGCCACACAATCATACATACGAGCTCATTCAAGCATCAAACTACCTGTCAAAATGCCACGATAACACCGAATAATTCTCGAGAGAAAGAAAAACCGAGAATATACAAAAAAGGGTCCAAACTGGGTAGTTATAAAGTGACAGAAATCCATTTGAAATAAATAGTAAACCAACTCCAAAAATTATGAAATTTGGATATGTTGTACAAAACATCTGGATAAACATTTTTCATGAAGAACACAAAATCTATTTCTGTTTAGAACTACCTCTTTTTGTCACTTGAAAACAGACGAAAATCAATCCGTCCGGTCAGTTCGCCTGATCATTAAAATACATATCAACCAGTACCCAAACTACTTTGGAAAGCCTTGAAATTTTTATATGTCATAGACACAAGTGTCCCTAATAATTTTTGTGAAGGAAGTATTTTGAAAATAGGTCTAGAAAAATTTATAGAAAATCGGAGAGACCAGAAGGTCGGGTGAACAGTAAATCCGGCTGATTGAATTCGAACCAAAAATGGATTTACGAATGGCACTAAATGATCTCCAAAAATTCCAGATTTAATATATGTCAAACTCCAAGATGTTATGAACAACTTTCATGAAGAACACTTCATCAAATTCTAGCTACACAAGTCATAGTAAAAATAGCAAAATCTAGCGACGCGGCAGCAATCTTACCGGAAATCAACCAACATGCACCACCAAGCAAACCAAGCACTACTAGCCACTAAATCAACTATCCACAACTCTTAAATCATCTCTAACATGTCCAACAATACTCAAGGTCCTAAGGAAGGTTTGGGGAAGCCACTTACCTAAGAAAAACAGGACAACAAGGCTGAATAGGGGTTGGAACAAGCGGTCTAGCAGTAGCAATAGCAACAGTGTTGTTGGCGGCCAGGCGGCGGTGAGCTAGTGGCCGGCCAAGGTGGCTCATGCACGGGGGAGAGGAGAGAGAGAGAGAACCAGTTCAGTGGGGGGGTGAGGAGAGAGA
Organism: Syzygium aromaticum; assembly: GCA_024500025.1. Classification (NCBI taxonomy): domain Eukaryota; kingdom Viridiplantae; phylum Streptophyta; class Magnoliopsida; order Myrtales; family Myrtaceae; genus Syzygium; species Syzygium aromaticum. The sequence goes on along the minus strand of CM044891.1, from coordinate 4,155,685 downwards.
AAGAGACTTGAATTATGAGAGAGAGAGAAGGAAATGAATATAAATATTCTACCCCCAATTATTGATCTCAAAACCCCACTGGAAATTACCAAAATACCCCTCTAACTACCCCTTTGATCCAATGGCCAATATTTGATCTTATCCGAAATCCGACGGCCCACATTTGTCCTTATCCAATAATTAAAAGGGCAAAATGGTAATTACTCAAAAAGGATGAGGGGCATTCTTGTCCCCTCATTTTCGGCCATACTGGGTAATTCTCAGTCCCTCAACTTAATCTAGTCCCCGAAATTCGTTCGCAATCCCAGGGGCAAAATTGTCATTTTTCTAGTCCCGAACCAAAATTCATTTTTTTGCAGAAATGGGTGGCCCCAAGGTTGGCCACGCCAAAAATGTCATCGGCCGCTCAAAATTGTCACTTTCAAAATTCTTGATTCACGAGCTCGAATTCCAAGAAATGACTAGAATCAAATAATCACGACTTTAGCTTATCTCTGCTAACGAGTGGCCCATTGGGATTACGCGCTCTCGACCCGTGACCGACACTAAGTCAAATCACGTTTAAGTTTGCTCAACCAAGGCGACCTCGATTGTGATGTAATTGCGACGGTCTGTCGCTAGTTCCCTTCGGACACAATCAATCAAATAGATCGCTCTCTGTTTGCCCAAAACATTCCCTCGTCAATTCTTATGGTCGAAAGTCGAACCAAGGTCGAGTTCTTTGGTCGTGTGAACTCAATCCCATAATGGCCTTACCCCTAAGGTTAACATCTTGAGAATGCGCAATTCCGGGGGAGATCTCACTATAAGCGTATTGACCAAAATATTCATTTCATAAATCCCGGGAAAGGATCGAAAATTCAGACTGTCACAATCGTCGAGGTGACATTTTGAGCCAATGTAGGCCGATCTTAGAATAGTTATGGGCCGATTCGTCACTGTCATGTTAATGGATTACGGGTGATTCCGTTTGACTACGAAATGAATTAACGAACGATCCAGAACCTATACCGAACGATCGTCCCCATCGGAACTAGTGATCGATCCTCGCGATTTTATTAACAACCGAGGTCGTCACAATCTGAACGATCTTGCACATGACTCAATTTAGTATAAGTCATGGGTCGATTCTGCAAATTTCCCTAAAAACTACCCGTTAGGCTGAGATATGCACAAGTTACATTATATAGAATTCAATTATTAATTGAGACCAAATTGGGCATCGAAAAATTAGGAAGTCACGGCAGAACGTCAGGACAATGTTACGGTTGGAACGTGCAATTTTGGATGTTCTTGAATCCTTCAGAAAAATTCAATTTCGGCAAAAAAATAGGAAAAGTGACCATTTTACCCCTAAGACTTTATAAATGGCTAGTTTTAATGGGTAAGGGCATTTTGGTCATTTTGCCCTAAAATTTGGAAAAGACAATTTTGCCTTTGGACTTTTTGAGAAATTCCTAAATTGCCCTTGGATATTTTGGAAGAGATTCGATCTAGGCCGTAGATTTCAAGATAAGATCGAATCTGGACCGTCGGATGAAAAGTAGAGAGAAGGGCATTTTGGTCATTTGACATTTTTGGTCAAAACTTGATCTTCAAGTTCAAAACCATTCTCTATCTCCTCATTCTCTCTCTTCTCTCTCTCTCTCCCCATTCGCCCCCCCCCCCACCGTGAGCCTCTCCCTCCTCCACCGATCACCCCTTGGCCGCCTGTCGTAGCGCCGCCGTCCGGATCGCCGCCATGCCGCGCCACCACATCACCGTCGATTCGCCGAGCCTCACGCCACCCAGCCGCCGTTCTCTCTCTCTCTCTCTCGGTCTCCCTCTCTCCCTCACCGTGGCCGTGAGCTAACCGGCCATCGCCCAAGCCGTCGCCGCCCGCCGATTGTCCCTGCCGTCGCGAGGCCGCCGTTTATCGCTGCCTATTTCACTCTAGTTGCATTAGTCTAAAGTTGGGTAAGTTCAACCTAAGCTCTCGCCTAGTTTATCGAGTATTTTCGGACATGTTTAGATGCGACTCGGTAGGAATTAAGGGCTGAATTAAATAACAGGCCGTAGGATTGAATTCGGGAATTTTTGGAAGAATTTTAGAGGCTGACAGTATGCTGTGAATGGCCGTTCGAGGTGTTGTGATGTGCTGTTCGATGCGTGATTGGTACCGTTAGATCGGGCTCGAGATTTCGTGAAAGTGCTATGAAGGGCCGAAATTGATTTGATAACGTTTGGGTGTGAAAAAAATGTCAATTTCGTGTTGTTCGCATGTTTGTGATGTGACTGTATTGTCGTAGTGTATTTGGGTGCAAATGTGTGCATGTAAATTAATGCGAATGCGCGTGTGTGCAAGTGTGAGATTGGGATCGGGCCGAGGCCTTATGTCACGCCCTGAACCCCTACGAGCTCGCGACATCCCCTGCTCCGGTCGAAATGATGCGACGTCCCAGGAACATCGCCGACCCAACCCAAACATCAAAAGCACATGCGGAAGCGAATAACAAAACCCCGGACAGAAAGATGATGACAATGGGGTAGAACACCAACAGCAACATATACACGAACATTATATTACAGGCATAATTAACAAACTAGCATCCAAAATCACTGTCACGACAAAATATCAGGGTCTGATTAACTTAACTTCCCTATGAGTCAACCCGATTAACACAATCCCTAAAATAGCCTAGGGAATGCCTACTGGTCGCCATCTTCCACCCTGCTCCTGATTCTCCGGGCGTGAGCCTTCGGAAACTCACCTGCAATCTACTAGGCACCAAGGGCAACTCCTCGAACTCCAAAAAGAGAAGGCGGTTCCCCGAGTTTACGGCTGGGGGTCTGAAAGTGGCGGTTATACAACCGTGAGACGAATCTCAATAAGTGTACAACCCCAAACCCCACGTAGGCACTCACGTACCGCCAGACGAAACCACACATAACACACGACAATCAACCAAACTAGCAACCACACACGACCCTACCTGGAATCCATCATGCACGTTCCTGCACATTAGATAATAACACAACCAATATACAACAGAATTACATCATAGCCGTGCGCGTGCCCCGATTATAGAGCAAAATCTACTTTGGCACGTCCCATACCATGCCTAGCAGTTTTTACCCCATAATCGAGCATCACACCACGCGATACAAACACACTCGCACACCAACTCACACCATACGTCACTTTCTCAAACCTCGCACCTCAAACCAATTCCCGCTCATTCTCAACTCCTCCACCACTACCGCGCCCGCGTAAAACGCATCAGGCCAACGATCTTCTGACCTCGTCAGACATCAACACCCCGTCGGGCCGGGCATCGTCACCTCGTCAGGGACGGCATCGTCCCGCGCAAATGAACACGCCTTAGGACGGAATCCTACACACACTTTCCTTCTACCGCGCCCGCGTAAAACGCATCAGGCCAACGGTCTTCTGACCACGTCAGGCATCGTCCCCCCGTCGGGCCGGGCATCGTTACCTCGTCAGGGACAGCATCGTCCCGCGTAAACGAACACGCCTCGGGACGGATCCTTTCCAACCAATTCCACATTTCCATCTCCTCGTTCCACTCAAACCACACTTACACACGGCCAACAATCGCATGGCCAAACATACACACCTCACGCACATAGATAGCCACGCACCAATTCACACGTCACGTACACTTCACAAACACACGTTCTCGTCACACGAACACCACACGATCACACATATTTAACGCGCAAATCCAATGCACATTCACCTCGACACATCGCCACGCTACACGGCCACACACACGCAGCACAATACCAATCCACAATCAATCCACAACACAACCAAAACAATCATTCGGTTCAGCCCAATCAAGCCACAATAATTTCAATCAATCACACATTTAATTCCCGATCAATCCTCAACATCACAGCCCTAACTCAGCCTCCTAAACCTCGAAATTTCATCGCCAAATCAGTCCACAACAACCCAAACACCAGCCCCTAATTCAGTTCCAAAACAGCCACAAAAATCGTCCAAACTGGGCAGTGCGCAGTGACCGAAATCCATTTGAAATAAATAGTAAATTAACTCCAAAAATTATGAAATTTGGATATGTTGTACAAAACATATTGATAAAAATTTTCTGTGAAGGACTCAAAACCCATATCTAACTTTAAACACCTCTTTTTGTCACTGAAAAACAGACGAAAATCAACCCGTCCGGTCAGTCCGCCTGATCATCAAAATAATTTTTTTTCAATATCCAAATCACCTTTAAAAGCCTTGAAATTTTTATATGTTATAGAAACAAATGTCCCCAACAACTTTCGTGAAGAAAGTATTTTGAAAATAGGCCTGGAAAAATTTATAAAAATTCAAACAAACCCGAAGGTCGGATGAACAGTAAATCCGGCAGACTGATTTCGGTCTAAAAATGGGCTTACGAATGGCATCAAATGATTTCCAAAAATTCCCAAATTAAAGTATGTTATACTTCAAGGTGTTGGGAACAACTTTCATGAAGAATACTTCCTCAAATTCGGGCCACACAAGTCACAGTAAAAATAGAAAAAACCAGCGACGCAGCAGCAACCTAACCGGAAATCAGCCAACAACCACCACCGAGCACATCCAGCCACGAAATTCACCATAAACCGAACCCTAAACGAGCCTAACAACACCCGAGGTCCTAGGCGACATTTGGGGAGGTCACTTACCTAAGAAAGGCGCGAAGAACGGGCTGAAACGGGCGGAACAGCAACAGCAGCAGCAGCATCAGCGGAGGAGGAAGAAAATGAAGATGAAGAGAGTGAGAGAGAGAGAGTGTGATCGTGGAAGAGGGGTTCTGGCCAGAAGAGGGAGGAGAGAGAGAGAGAGAGAGATCAGAAATAGTGGGCTGGTGGGGACACATGTCGGCGATCCGCAATTTTTTCAAAAATACCCTTGATCCAACGGTCATCGTTTGTCTTTATCTAATAATTCAAGGGTAATATGGTAATTCAATAATTCCAATTTCTTTTTCACTTATTTTAGTCCTCAATTATTGCCCAAAATTGTCCAAAATTCGGAATTCCCACTACAGGGTCCAGGGGCAAAACGGTAAATTTCCAGTCTCGGGGCGAAATTTCAATTTTCGCACATACGGGTTTCATATGGGTGTGGCCAACATAATATGGCGTCGGAATCGTGAAAATAGCTTCTTAAGCCCTCGAAAATCGACTACAAAGTCCTGGGAATAAAATAATATCATTTTTCACTTCCGAGCCAAAATTTCAATTTTTGACCGTAACGACTTTACATGTGCGTGGCCACCCCAAAATGGCATCGGCCTCGAAAAATAATCTCATACGACCTCAAAAACCAATGTCGGCACATATAGGGGCAAAATCGTAATTTTTCCGGTCCCGAACCAAAATCCATTTTTTTGCAGAAATGGGTGGCCCCAAGGTTGGCCAAGCCAAAAATGTCATCGGCCGCTCAAAATTGTCACTTTCAAAATTCTCGATTCCCAGGCCCGAATTCCAAGAAATGACTAGAATCGAACAACCGCGACTTTAGTTTATCTCTGGCTAACGGGTGGCTCATTAGGATTACGCGCTCTCGACCCGTGACCGACACTAAGTCAAATCACGTTTAAGTTTACTCTACTCAGGATGACCTCGATTGTCATATAATTGCGAAGGTCTGTTACTAGTTCCCTTCGAACACGATCAATCAAATAGATCGCTCTATGTTGGCCCAAAACATTCCCTTGTCAATCCATATGGTCGAAGATCGAACCCAGGTCGAGTTCTTTGGTCGTGCGAACTCAATCCCGTAATAGCCCTACCCTTAAGGTTAGCATCCCGTGAATGCGCATTTCCGAGCGAGATCTCACTATAGTGCATTGATCAATTTCATTTCTTAAATCCCGGGAAAAGGATCGAAAATTCAGACTGTTACACCTTATAAGCTCGAGTTGCGATCACGTAAGCTTGTTGTATCTGGCGCTGGCTAAGGAATGAGGAATGAGAAATGAGATTGACCCGAGGCACGATCAGCTCAGGTGAGATTGGAATTGGACCAAGGCATTATAAGCTCGGGTCGCGATCACGTAGGCCTGTCGCATTTGGCGCGGGCTAAGAAAAGAAAGTGAAAGTGAGATCAGACCGAGGTGTGTGATGCTTGGGGAGCGATCGAGTGGGCCCGAGGCGTGTTTACGCGGGCCGAAATAGTGATTGAGGATAAGACGTGAGGTATGGCAAGTGAAAGTGGAATCGAACAGAGGCGTGTGATGCTCGGGGCGCAATCGAGTGGGCCTAAGGCGTATTTACGCTGGCCGAGAAAGTGATTGAGCAAGTGTGGGTACGATGAGGAAAATAAATAGAAATAGCATGTTAGTACGTGATTGAATGTAATTTGCGGGCTGGAAATGGGGTGTGATTGGCGTGTGTATTGATATGTGGAAAGTATGTGTGTTTTGGCATGTGCGTGAGAATTTTATGTTGGGATTGTGGGCTAACATGCAGGTCAAGGATGCCGAGAGTCCAGGTAGGTGTGAATGTTTGGTTGCTGGTTGTGTGGTTTGTTTGGTTGCGTGTCTGAAATTACGTGGTAACCTAGGTAGGGGGTTTAGATTGCAACTTATTGAGAAGTGTCTCATGGTTGCTTCAACCAAACCATTTCAGATCACCCGCCTGAGCAATGAATCAGCCGCTGCCACCAGAGCGATTTGGAATAGTTATGCACACTGACAATAATTTTGTAGAGTACCCAATAGATTAGCACTACACCTGGATCAAGCACACCTCGACTATGTGGGTAGATGTAGGACTACCCCAATGGCAAGCTCACACATATACTGCATGGACGTTCAGAGACGGGGTGGACGAGTACGGCCTTGTTCGAGGCTTCGACGTTCTCTTTGATGGAGTTGGAGACTGAGATCCATCAGTCATACCCCAGCCTGATGGCAAGCTGACTAGCTTGGAGACTAGTCTGGCTCAGTCTGGACTTCACCCGGCGTCTATAGTTCTTGAACCCTCGGGAGCCGAGCCTAACCCGGAATCAGAAGAATCCCTGGCTGGATACGATCCGATGGACATGGATTTCGAGGTGATTCCCGAGGAAGAACAAGAAGGAGGAGAAGAAAATCCCGAAGCAGAACCGCAGGAGGCCCCAAAAGCAGAGCCTGAGAGTGAATAGAAAGGCGTACCCGTGTACGATTACAATTTCTATTATGTGCCAGAGGATGAGAGCCAGTCGAGGAGGAACGAGATGAGGCCCCAGTAGGAGAGTTAGGTGACATAGACCACCAGATAGAGATTAGAGCCATGTCAAAGTCTTCAGTGAAAGCGACGATTCAAGAAGAGTCAGATTCGAGTGCTAACGAGTTGGATTCTGAGTGAACACCGTCTCGTGGACGCCAGGGCTAGTGGGGAGGTTAGGAGCAGACATTTTGAAGAGTACCATTTTTGGAGAATTAGGAAACTCAGGTTATCCACCCCTTTTTGGAAGTGTGGGTGATTGTGGATAGTGGTGGGTGTGCATGTATATCTTGTAGTCTGAGAAGTTGGCGGTAAAGCATAAGTATGTTTGTAAATGGATGTTGTGCATATTATTATTATCGGAGCAGAGTAAAGTGTGGCTGGTATGGCAATCTTTTTCTTCCTGGTGTTCTCCAATTTTATTGTCTGGGTTTATATTTGATTGTTTCCGCTGCGATAAATTCTGATGAGATCGTTGGGTCGGTGATGCGTTCTTGGGACGTCGCACTTATTCGACTCGAACTTCGGGAGGTTGCGAGCTCGATGGGGTTCGAGACGTAACATGTGCAACTACTAGTAAAATCTAAAAATAAGTGCCAATCTATTATTAGTTTTGTTGATGGTAAAATTGTTATTTCTTTCATAAGTTACAAACGGCAAGCTAGTCTAACAACTTTTGTTCAAGTTTTACGACTTATTATCGATATTTCAAACTTATTATCGACTTTACATATTTACTGACACGAAACAAAATTCCATTATGGCAAAAGGAACTTTTGAAATCTGCCTAGAATAGATGGAAGTAACCGTTTGTATCCCACAGTCAGGAAAGTACAAACGAAATCTCCCAAAATCAAGACCAATATTGTTACTACAAAATGGTAAGGCTCTATTGATGCAGAAATACTTTTCTCTGTACAGATAATCTAACATCTTTAGACATAAGTAATTGGTCCAAGCGAAAACTTCAAACAATCATTGATCACATTTAAGTTTGCTTTGTGTAAGAAAGAATAGTAAATAGTGTTTGTGCTGCTGTGAGAAGGAGCAACACGATGGCTGCGAGAACGGACAAGAAACCCCAAGGACTATGGAAATATTCCCTCCTCAGTTTCGCCATCTGAACGTTCCACCACTTCTCACAATGCGCTTTCACATTTTGGAAGATCTCGGAGTAATAGGAAGTGGATACAGAGACGTTGTCACTGATCTTGTTGAATATCTGCGCAACCACCTCGTCATCGCCCAAGAAGTTCTCAATAATCCCTGCGCGGCGAAGCACCTCAACGTCCTTCGAAGAGTTTATGAGGCAATCCATGAAGGACACGTAATCCGTAAATTGGTTGAAGTCTCTGCTTTGACAATGCTGCTGCTCGTACGCGATCAGGTTTCGAAATTTTGATTCGGTGTGGTCCTGTACATTCAAGACCGGCATCTCGAGTGTCCCGTTCTCAAATTTGATGTGGCTCAGTTCGACCCCTTGCGCAGCCCTAAACCTTACTCCTGAGTCCCTGAGCTCTGTCGCCGAGGACATGACTGGTGAGCAGTCAAGCTGGGGCCTTCCAGGCAAGCCAGAAATCCACCACGCGTGATATAGATGCAGAAGATGTTCGCTCTTGCCAATCGTCCAATTTCGGCTCGGCTGTCCTAGTTCTGAATTGAAGTACGTGATGGCGACATCGCTAAACTCATGATGCTCGTCCGGACCTTTAGTCAGGTCATATAGCTTGCTCAAGACGAAAAGTGGGAGTTGGTTCTCTAGCAGCAGTAAATCGCGCCAAAGGCTGGAGTGAATCCCCCATTCATGTATAAGCGGGTCGTCTTTGTCTCTAAGTTTTTTCATATTGTACTTACGGAGCAACTCAACGATGAAACAGCCGTCAATGAACATCATCGCGAGAAACTCATGTTGGAAGAGGTAGATGGTTTCTGCATAGCAATTACGTGCCCGATGTTCCAGTTCCCTGAGAGCCCGCATATACCTGTCGACGCTCCCCTCGTTTCTCCTCTCAAGCAACCGCTGCACATACCGCAGTTTTTGCTCCTCCATGAATTTGAACTTGTCATTTCCATAGTGATAAGGGCCGATGGCTAGAATCTCCGGCTCATAGGCTTTCTTGTTGACTTCGCGCAATGGATGACGAACCTTATATATACAATGCTCAGCTCGCGAAGTGGGAGGCACACAGCAAAGCATATTCCTGATGTAGATTGAGACATCATCTTGCACCCCAGATCGCTCATAGTTCCCAGCACGCTGTATATACAACAGAATTAATGTAATAACAAGCACGTACTACAGCAAGATGATGGTTCTTCATGTTCTTATAATGGTTCTCTTCATGTAGGACTTCCTAGGCAAATGTTTTATTAACAAATGTATGGCGACTTTCTTCTTCCATCTTCTCGCATAATTAGTCTTATTTTTAATGGTGGGAATGCTCCTCAGCTAAACGATAACCAGTCCACCAGTCCCGCAATACTCACATATTTACAACAAAAAAAAAAATGGTTCTTCATGTGCTTCCCTTTCATTAAGGGCTAGTTACAAAAAATGTCCTCGTAAATACTATTGCCAGTTTTCCATTTTGGTCACCATACCTTTTTTTGTGACATATATGATCCTTAAACCAATCTTCAAACATTGGCCAAAAATAAAATAACATAACAGATAAACAAACTAGTCTCTGAATAAATTTATAAATTTTCAGGATAAATTCTGTATTTCCGCGTGATTATCAAAGAAGAAAGCTAACTGAGCAGCGGACTTGAACATGTGGAGCTGGCATCGAACATAAACAAATCAATAGGAAAAATTACAGAAATGATCTCGACAGTGGAGGATCAGAAAAGGGAAGGCAAATTCATGAGACTTGCTTGATTGAATTGGTGGTTGCTCATTCTTCTCGCCAAGCTAGACCGATTCTTCTCTTTTTGTGGGAATGTGTTTTCAGTGATGTGAGCCTAGAAAATATGAGACTCCCCCAAACATCAACCTTTTAAACCAAATACAAACGCGTTTTGCTGGGGCCCCCCACCAAAAGAAAACACGCTTTCATTAATCTCTTTTAGACCTTGGTCGTCAATAAATGTGAAGATGGTACGTGGAAGTCGATGAAGAGGCGAGAGGCTAAGATTTCAAGGAAACATTAGAAAATGACTATACGAGAACGACGTACGAAGTCTTCCGCAAGTTGCATTTTACTGCTAGAAAATCGACCATTTTAAAAAACTGCATGGATTTTTTTTAACATTTGGAAAGAGCCCTACGTTGTAACTACTGGCTAGATATCATAATTGGCTTCACGGCGTAGACAACTTGTTATATTTTTAGTATATGTATATGAAAAGACGCTGGCCCAATCTTTTGGGGAAAATTATCAAAAAAATCATTTACCTATTGTAATTGTGTCAATTCAGTCCTAAATCTTTTGTATTTGTGCCAATTCGATTCATCCGGCCAATTTTGGCCGACCGGCGCTGACGTGGCAATTTTTAAATATTTTTTTCAGAATTTTTTTTCATTTTTATTTTTCTTTCTTCTTTTCCTTTTTTTTTTTCCCTTAGTGGCTAGAGAGCCTCGCCAGCCATGGGCGAAGTCGGCCTCACCCGCGGGCACACCTCAAGATGGAAGGTGGAGCCACGTCCAAACCCAGTGTTGCCTTGATCCTTCCAATTGTTCGACGAAATGCGTGACCCATCCCACTCGCGTTAGTTAGTAGTGCCACCAGAATTCAGTCCAACAGAAGACAATGGAGTCTTTCCAACGCACCAATGGAGCTTGTACGGGAGATTTCCAACGCACCAATTCAGTCCACACACTTTTGACAATTTTCTGCAGAGAGAGAGGGAGAGAGAGAGAGAGAAGGGGGCCTTGAACGGGAGATTTGCACGCCTCGTAGGTTCACAGTTGGTTGCCACCTTGCCCGTATCTAGGCGAGGCTGCCTCGTCGGGGCCTCGCTAGCCGCAGGCAAAGGCAGCCATGGCCTCACCAGCCATGGGCGAAGGACCTTAACATCCTTTGAAGAGTTTATGAGGCAATCCATGAAGGTCACATAATCAGTAAAGTAGTTGTTTAATGGCACCGCCCATGATGAGATACGTGTTTGAGAGGCACCCTTTGAAAATGTGTCATTGATTGTCGACTGGAGGGAAGTTAATGTAACTTCCTTGTGAGAGAGAAAACAGATAATAAAAAAAACATACGTACAGAAATGTAATGTACATTCTCCTCTCTCAATTTAGAAAATACACAAAAGGGTTCATTGTTACTTTGAGAAGACGATCAACATTAACGCTATGGAATGATAATATTTTCCTTGTGATCATATTCGGACCATCTTGAAGTTGTAGATTCATCCAACATTTTCTAGTGATTCAATCTACATTCTTAGGTAATTCTTTTGTCATGCATTGAAAAGGTTAGTCATATTCATCCCCGGCTTTTTCCCAACATTAGTATCATAGCTTGCGTTATGATCTCCGCAATGTTTTTCTGTCGAGTTTTCGCTTGTTGCTTAATAAGAAGATCATTCAGAAATCAATTTCCAAACTTTCTACATGTTTAATGCGCTGAAATTGTGGTATTGATTGTCAACACGAACTGGGTGCGAAAGATGCATCTCGAGGTTGTGGGCGACTGTTCTAGTTGGCCTTTCCCCAAAACATTTTTTCAATGAAAATTGATTTCAATCACATAGCTTGATAGATATTGTCGATACAAGCACAACGGTCAGTAGAGTGCCATCGGGGGACGCCGCATGCCCCCATGAGCGACCACAAGTCACTAGCCATCGGCCATGCGTGTAACGCACGGGCATGCGCTAGGATAGCCCAGCGCATGCGCAAATACTCCTGGCTGACAGCCACCTGGATCGTGAACCCGATGGAGCGACCCGACCCAATGACTTGATTGGTAACCCGACCCGACAACCCGTTCACCAGTCAATGGTCGGACTGGCTAGATCAGTCAAACCAGCGTAAGAGATGGTTTGAGCCCCTCGCGCGTGCGCCACATGCATTGCTCACTTAGGCAGCGTTGGAGCGTGTGGGAGCTTCGATCAGAGCGTGGTTGGTACTAAAATGTTCATATTGAAATTATCTACATTATGATAAAGTTATTTTATATGTTTGAAGCTTTTAAAGGTATAAAATGCATATGAAACCCTAACTACTCCTTTTTTTGGGTATTATTGCATTTTACTTGTATTTCCGTATGGTTTTAGAAATATGGAAGCTAGCTTACATGTAAATGACTACATACAGATAGTGTAGAGTATGGTTCATTGATAGCATGTATAAAGCTTAACGTGCTTGCAAATTTAGTTCCAAGCAAACTTGAACAATGGCCGAAGATCCCTATTCTATTTACTTTTTGTATTCCGCATTTGATTATAGATGATGCATGACTTGTACTTTGGTTTACATCATGTTGTGCTCTATGGTTATATGAGAGAATGTGATCATTGCATGATGTATTTTAATCATCTTTTCTAGTGGGAGTTCATAGATTGATAGAATTCAAAGGAATCGTCACATAGAACTTAAATTTTACGCAAATTGAACAAAATTAATGATAGTAGACAATCATTACACATAAGCTAATTGGGAATGTAGTGAACTTTCATTTCAGTGTCTTTGGTTGAATTATCATTAATTTAGTTTGTCTTTGTTGCAAAATAAATGTGTGTTAATGTGAAAAATGTGCTAGTATTCATTCTGCGTTTATTGTGTCAATGTGTAGTTGTTATTGATTATGGTTTCGGTATCTAAGACCATTGTAGCTAACCTCAACAAGGGTGAGAAATTAAACGGTGACAATTTCGATATATGGCATCGAAAGGTTCAGTAAATCCTTGAAGAACAAGAGGTTTTGGAGACCTTCAACCACACCATGGTTGAATCTGAGCATTGAACTTCTGCTCAGTACAAAAGAGATCATGAGACTTATCAAACTTGGAAAAGGAAAAATAGCATTGCTCGCATCACGTTGCTGAGTTGTATGCAAGATGATATCATGTACGAGTTTGAAGTTTTGATAATGCTCAAGGAATTTGGACTGCACTGAAAGACAAGTTTGGAGATATGTCTACTACTAAATTAAGGAGACTCACTATTAAGTTTGACATATTCTGAAAGCACCCAAATCAAACTATGAGGCAACATCTTTGAGAGATGTCAAACATGATATGAGAGGTAAAGATAACAGGTCATACCCTAACTGATGAACAACAAGTTCATGTTGTTATAAGGTCTCTTCCTAACAGTTGGGAGCATATGAAAATCAACATGATGCACAATGAGAATATTGTAACTTTTGATAATATAGCGTGTCATATGGAATTAGAGGATGAGCACCTAGAGACTGTGAGATCCTCTACACATGCTTATGTTTATAAATCTGGTTCGCGTAAAGTTTTGGGTTTCAAGCGCAAGAGGAACTACGAATTCAACAACAAAGGGAAGGAGATTGGTCAAGCACCGAAGAGTGTTAAAATCCTCCATCGCAAGAAGCATGGTGGGAAGAAAGATGAGGCCAAGATGAAAGGCTAAAATTGTAGCAAGCTAGGTCACTTCGCTTGTGAATGCATTGAGCCGAAAGTGGTACCAAATTACTCCATTATTTTGAATAATGCTTTTATTTCTAGCACTGTAACACTTACTGAATCTTATCTTATGTGGACAATAGACTCAGCAACTATAGACCATGTAGTTAGAGATCGAGGAGCATTTGTCAAGTATCGTTGAATACGAATTGGAAGTAGATGGATATATGTTGAAAATAACTCAAGAATTGAAGTGAAAGGTATCGGCACATGTAAATTAAATTTACGTGGTGGTCAAAGTCTATTCCTACATGATGTCCTCTATGCTCCTAATATTCTGTGGAACTTGGTCTCTGTAGTTATTCTTCTAAGCTTAGGTTATATTTTGAATTTTCATGGTGATTGTGTTGATATTAAGTTTAGAACAGTTTATTATGGTTCTAGTCATGTATTGAATGATTTTATGGTATTAGACATTAACTATGATGTGTTCAATGTTAACGATGATGGTTTTTTTTTATTGCATCTTCTAGTAATGTGGAAGTTGATGCAAATATTTGGCATGCTAGATTTGGTCACATTGGTTTTCAAAGAATGAATAGATTAGGTAGAGAAGGCCTTTTAGGGTCACTCGCTAAGATTGAACTACCCAGATGTGAACATTGTCTAGTAGAAAAGCAACTAGAAAACCATTTGGTAGAGGAACTAGAGCTAAATTTCCATTGTAACTTGTATATGCTGACATTTGTGGTCCATTAAATGTGGGGGCGAGGTATAGAGCCTCATATTTCATCACTTTTATAGATGACTTCACGCGTTTCGATTATGTTTTTCTGATTTCCCATAAGTTAGAAGTATAAGATTGCTTTAGACGATATATGATTTTGGTAGAGAATCAGTTAAACAAAATAATAAAGGCATTAAGAACTGATCGCAGATGTGAGTATCCATCCGAACAATTCAAGTTTCTTTGTAATGAAAAGGGCATTGTAAGACTTCAACTATTTTTGGTACTCCGCAACAAAATGGAGTTGTCAATAGAAGGAATAGAACCTTGTTGGAAATAGTTAGGTCTATAATGGCATAGACAAATCTACCTATCTCCTATTGGGGAGATGCATTATTAACTGCTTCATATATACTTAACCGTGTGCCCTCTAAGTCAGTCACTTCTACTATTTATGAATTATAGACCGGTAGAAAACTAGACTTAAGCAATCTACGACCTTAGGGTTACGCAACATATGTTCATAATTCTTCTTATAAATATGGACAATTAGGTTCTAGAGGGAAGAAAAGTATCTTCATTAGTGTTCATAGGTAAATAAGCTGATGGAAGTGTGACTGAAATGGAGTCATGAGATGTTATGTTCTTGGAGAACAATTTTCCTAGTAGAGGTGAGATTGATAAGGATTTCCAACTATATGAGATGAAAGATTTTGATAACACACCCACTAATATTGTTGAGGGAAATAAAGATTTACCCCAACACATTAAATCTAGTGGGAGTGTCGCATTGTCTAGTGAATTGAATTCACAAGGAGTTCAGTTACCTAAAAGTAATCGTAAAAACATTCCCGTTAACATTTTGAGATTGAAGGGGAATCATTTTGAGATTGAAGGGGAAGCATTTATGATTACTACACAAGACGATGCAGAGCCTAAGATAGTTGAAAAGGCTCTCTCATCTACTAACAAGGAAGAATGGAGAAAAATTTTGAAAGATAAAATGGAGTCTATGAGAGCAAACCACATCTGGGACTTGGTTGATCTACCACCCAAACGCAGGGCTATTGAAAATAAATGGATTTTCAAGATCAAGAGTATGGTGGATGGATCTGTTGATACCAGTCAAATCCTGATCAAGCACACTAGAAAGTGATTAAGAGGATCCTGTGATACTTAAGAGGCACAATGTGTGGCATCCTAGGCACACCCCTTCCTATATGTCATTCTAACCTCACGCGATTATAAGAGTTTACACGCGAAAACGTTTCTTTTTTAAAAATAGCATTTAAAACCTGAATTAATAACTAATAAAAAATATAAAGATATCACTGGCGCTGAACTTCAACATTTCTTTATTTATATACATGGATGATACAAGGGTGAGTTCATACTAGGGAGGCTATGTACAGTGCTACTCCCATCACTATCCTATCAACATGAGACTCACCATTTCACCTATCAAAAGCGTATCACCTATCACATGACTCTATCCCAAAAAGTATCGATCACATGTCTAAAAAATGATCCTCCCCGTCCTCCAACTATAGCTCACTCCACCCCACTAGAAGCATTGTCATCCCTGTCATCGGACACGTACGGTAGGGGCCCTATCAATCGCCCACTAATACAACAATACACCACCAAAAAAACCTAACAATATAGATCCGATAGGGGCCCAACATCTATAGCCAATACTGAGATACATGGCACAAACACTATCCCGGGGACATCAGAAATCTCGAACTCTGATAGGTGTCCCGAGAAGTTGATCGAGGCCCCATAGCTAACTGAGGAGGAGGCAGATAGGATAGGCATAGCTAAAAATCTATAAAAGTTGTCAACAATAACGGTGAGTTAGGCTCAATAAGTAAAATATCTATCAACCTATATTAACAAGAATAGAATGCATATTAATAGGCATAAGTATAACAATCTTCTAACTGGATTTACTAATCACAATAAACACCTTTTGTTGTGCCTATGTTAGTAACCATCTCAAGTGAGATACTTTACTTCACAATCACAATCAATAGCACGATTCAACACACACACACACACACACACACACACACACACACACAATTTCACTCTTGCTTGGGTATTATTGTTTCACTCCAAGTCACATGCCTGGTGCACTTGTCGGACACACAAGGAGGAAAACTCCCGTACACAATTTCACTCTTGCTTGGGTATCATTATCTCACTCCAAGTTACATGCCCGGTGCACTTGCTGGACACACAATGAGGAAAGCTCCCGTCTAGCGGGATTTGGTGTGCACTCCGATCCGCCGTGGTGTACGCCGAAATTTTCAATGGCCCACGCAGGCTTCGTGATCCACTGACCACGGCATCTCGATCAAACTCCCGGGGCATCTAGGGCATTCTCATCCTAGGCATCGTAATCCACTGACCACGGCATCCCGCATTCCTTATGGCTCCTCGGGGCATCGTCGGTTCACCGACCAACGGCATTTAATAACCCAGCAAGCCCACACAAACTAATCATTTCGTGCAGTACACAATTCATCAACAACAATCATCCTTTCTCAATATCACATAATTCACAGTTTACCACTTTAGTAGGACATATCGTAAGTCGCATTCGCGGTCTCATTTACTAGAGCACCGCCTTGACTAATCGTCAACAACACATCCCACGACACTTGGCTAACCACATCAAGGTCTAGCATGACTCATTGGAAAGATCAGAGTTTATACAATTCATCTCTAGAAGACATCAAATTGAGATTCCAGCAATTTCATATGGAAAATAGTAAGTCTTAAGAAATTGGTAAAACTGGGCAGTCTTGCACCAATTTTAAAATCAGACTTAAATAAACAGTGAATGAACTTTAAAAATTCTAAATTTTGGATATACCACCGAAGACACCTTGATAAACATTTTTCACGCAATTTGACTATAAAATTTAACGGAAACTAACGGATGGTAAATTTGTCAACCATGTGCCATCCAACTTGACAATTTAACTATAAAATTTAACGGAAATTAACGAAAGGTAAATTTATCATATGTATACCGATTTGGGGTTTTACCCTTCCGTTTGTTACAAATTTATCAATTTGTGATTTTTCATAATATTAAAATAATTTAATGTATGATAAATTTATCATAAATGTATCAGTTTAGAGTTTTTGGTCGAAAGATTAGTTCGAGATAAATTTATTATAAATTTATCAGTTTAAAATTTTTTAGGGTATTAACTGTGTTAATAAATAAAAAGTTACCATTGGTCATCAAAAAGAGAAATAATTAAGAGAAAATGACCACTGCCGAAGGAAAATGTTTTAAAATGGCCAAAATCAAGTCTGCGTCAGATTGGGTAAATCATTCTTTTCATTTATTGCACTTTTTTTTTCGGTCTAAATTATTGCTTTTTTGAAAGCCACCATTTGGCAGCATTATCTAACGCAAACAACCTTCCAAGATTCCAGAGTAGCCGAAGACGAAACATATTAGGTCTAGCGGTCTCTCCATTGTCCAAGTCCTCTCGGACGTGCTGAGTGAGGCGCGGAACACGCTGACACTTGGATGCTGCTTTCATTTATTGTCCTTACAACTGTTCATTCATCACGTGATATTTGTACTCATTTGTGGAATTTGTGGTACATCTTTATCATTTCGTACACAGTGGAACTCCAACTTTTCCAAACCTAATGAAAAATATGTGTTGCCCATTCCTCCATTGTTTGTGTACCTCCTGGACTTTTATGTGGGGCTATCGACAATGGTGGAGCAGGTTTGAGCGAGGCGCGAAAGACGCTGACACTTGGATGCTGCTTTTCATTTCTTGTCCTTATAACTGTTCATCATCACGTGATGTTTGTACTCATTTGTGGAATTTGTAGTTCATCTTTATAATTTCATACACAGTGGACTCCAACTTTTCCAAACCTAATGAATATGCGGGGTCCATTCCTCTATTCTTTGTGTACCTCCTCCACTTTTATGTGGGGTTATCGACAATGATGGAGCAGATTTGATCGATTTAATCGTAGTTTTTTGTTTTTTTGGTCGAAGATCTAATCGTAGTTTAAAAGCTTGATTATTGGATGACGACCTTATCGAGGATCGATTCGACATGTCTTTTTTGTTAGTGTGTAGACATATACAAAATCATGTCTGTGTTGGAGTAGCATCACATCACTCATCGAGGAGAGAGCCTATCCCAAAACGCGTGGAGCACGAGATGGACCCCCGAAATAAATGAACCAAGAGGGGGCTTGGAAGTCGTACATGTGACTTGCATTGCGTTGCATTGCATGACCTTGACTTGTTCACGCGGTGACCCGCGGCCATTTAAATGTGTAATAAAAACTCAAAACAAGCTCCCACGTATCATTAACTCAGGCTGCGATGAAGGGGCAAAGCTTCTTGCAAGAATCAACTTCCCCAGTTAAAAAAAAAAAGAAAAAGAAAACAAATAGGTTACCAAGAAAGAGGATTGGTCATGCAAGAAGACAAACTTCTATGAGACTCAGAGAGCAACACAAATACATTTATTATTATTATTATTAGCACTTCTGCTGCTACAAGGTCACTTGTTCCGATAATGTCTTAAAAACTAATTTTTTTTGCATTTAAGAAATTTTTCTTGTGAACGCTGGCAACAGGCGTTGTCTGGTCCACCTTTACGTGGGGCCAGCTAGTATAAAACAAAACAAAAAGAAAGAAACAAAAAGTCAAAAGGTCAAAAGGAAGAGAAGAAAACAAAACGAGGGGCAGCTTCGTGCGTGGGTGAACCCCAGGAGAGAGAGAAGGAGTGAGTGCACCGAGAGGGACTCACCCAAAGAGTGCTTGGGAAAAGAAGAAAAAAGGGTTGAATTTTGCGATCCCAATTCTAAACCAAACTTAGTCGAAATTGGCTCAAATTTAAATATCCTATTCGTGAGATTAAGGATTACGAGTTAATTGGTTTCGTTTGTTAAGAACCTCATCCGAATTAATAAATATAGTTTTATGAAGGCTGCGATACGAGAAATAATAAATAAAAAATATTCACCATTATCCAATAAAAAATATTTGAAATGACCAAAAGAAGTCTATGTCACAAAGTGGGTGAATTGTTTTATGAATTGATAAAATATTGATAATCCAAAAAGAAAAATAATTAAAAAGTTGCTACTACCTAAAAAAATTATTTAAAAATGACCAAAGGCAGAGTGCATCAGAGACTGGGTAAACTATTTTTTTTTTTTGCCAATTCTTGCGCTTTTGAAAGACACAGCTTTGCAGCATTATCTTATGCAAGGCATCTTACAACCGAGTACTTAGAGACGAAACAAGCCGAGAACGTACTTGTCCAATGGCATCTCCCCTGTTCAAGTCTTCTCGGAGGTTTTGAATCGTGTTACTTAGTTTGGATTGGACTGGATAGGGCTAAGCCAGGAAAGTGACTCATCTAAGTCAGAAATCCTTAAAACCTATTCCAACTATTTATGTGCTTGTGCGCTCCACTTGGGCCCTAAAGTAGGTTATATTTCAAAGTGATACATTTCAGCTATATTTATGTATAATTCTTCTAATTAGAGATCAATTTAGTTTAAGCAACATATTGTGCTTAAAGGACAATTCACTGTGCAAATATTTTTGGCTTACTAAAATTTTGAAAAACATATGCGTTGCATGGACATGGAGATCTTGATTCTAAGTCCATTATAATGGGAGTTTTCCTTATGTTGCCAGAAGAAGATTTGAGAAAATTGGTTAATGAGCACGAATTTGGCAATGAATACATATAACTAATTTTGTCCATGAAATGCTTACTATAGATAATAGCATGCCTTTGTATTGTCTTTCAAAAAAATATTAAAATATTATTAAAGTTATCCACGTCAGTACCAAGTTGACGCCGGTGACCGGTCGCCAGATGGCAGGTGACCACGTCAACAAATTTCGTTCAAAATTAGCCGGAAGGATTAAATTGGCATAAAAATAAAAGATTTAAGATTGAATTGACACCAATTTAAAAGATTCAGGACTGAATTGGCACAAAAAAAAAAGGTTTGTGACTAAATTGGCACAAATGCAAAATGTTTATGACTGAATTGCCACCAAAAAAAGGTTTATGATTAAATTGGCACAAATGCAAAGGGTTTATGACTTTTTTGGCACTTTTCCCTAACCTTGTAATTTTGTAAATAATGGTAATTCATAATAAGTCCATGTTAACCTTTTAACTTGTATGACATTTGCAATTGAGCACAAACTTTTGTTTTGTACAATTGAGTAATTTAATTTTAGGGTAATCAATTTGAATTTGAACCTGAATTTGGTTCCAAATCTAGAATTCGCCTAGGATGGATACAAAATCCTATTCTTAATTTGAATGGGCTGGCTCTACCTAAGAACCGTTTCATCACATGATAATCACTCAATTGGTCATTTACAGTGAAGGGATGCATTGTACTAATGAGAAAAACCCGTACAATAGGATTACTTTTCCGATCTAATTGCTTCTTTAGAAACATTTGCTTTTTTATAGTTTCATGATGATCTCTACATCTATTACTCAAAAAGCCATTCTAGCTATTCTCGGCTTTGGGATATCTGCATTAAAAGTCCTAAAATTTGTCGCAAAGCGCAATTGAGGTCTACAATTTTTAAAAAGTGTAATTAAGTCATAAAACTTGACGAATTAGTGGGATTAACTAACGTGATTGGTGGCTATGTCTTCTCTTCTTCAAGACCGAATGCTCTGTGGATGCCCCCGAATTCACCAGTTATAATATTTTTTTCAGAAGCCACTCACGGCACATACACTTTCTGCCCAATTGAATGCCTCAATCTTCTTTTTAGAGCGAATGAAGATGTATGTTGCTGAAGCGATATGGCTGAGTGTCTGCAACGAAAGATAAAAGCGTTGGATGATCGCTGAGACCTCAAGTGGAGGGCCGCCAAAGCGGGGATGCCGATTGATGATGCCACGGGCGCGCGAGCCAATGGAGGACTTGGGGTGGATGAGATGAACGACCACGTCGGGGCAACGTCACGGATCGAGAGGAGGATATGGTGGCGGCTTGGCTTAAGGACTAGTGGCGGGCGGCAGAGTGCACAGGAGAGCAACCGCGGATGAAGATGATTGCTCTTGAAATGATGCTACGGACGTTAGATGGTGATCGCAACTTTCCGTTCAAACCTCTTAACAACCAGGATATTCTCGATTTGCCGCCGATCGCAATTGCCTTTCTTTTTCCTTTTGAATTATTAACCGAAATTAAGAGCACATGAATGGCTAGATATTTATGGGAGATGATCCTACATATGCTTGCCGGTGTATCATTCCGTGGCAGCATCACAGGGAAGTCATGCGATATTTTTACTTTTTTAGGAGTTGGGTCAACTCCTACTTTTGTTATGGAATATAAATGACTAAATAGGTTGCCAAAATTTAGGTGTCGATAATCTAATGACATGATTGATATCTAGATTTTCTCTTTTGCTCAATGTTCTTATTAGATAAATATAATTTCTTGGGGTTCACCAAAAACAAATTAACACCTTGCGTGATTTCATCTCATTGAAGGTAATCAATAACACTTGTGATTCCCAAACTACATTTTTCAGATACATGTTTTTTGTATGCATGCATGATTCTCCGATATTGTCGCATGTCAAATGTAGCCACGCACCGCACCCGAGGTTGATTGTGCTACTTCCGAGACGTGCGTGAGACTTAGAATTAGATGGAGAGGACCTAAGCCAAAGGAAGGTGGTTTAGGTGTGTCCTTGAACGAGGTACCTAACGACAAGGTAATGAATTTCTGTCGAGATTTCAAAAGAATGACTAGGTTAATGAAAATCGTGAGATTATGAAACTATTGTTGGCCACTGTGCATTGTAGACAAGTGAAATATGTAATGAGGTGCCCTGGTCAAGATGTGGATGGTTAGTGGTCAAGACCAGAATAATGAACTTTATTTGGTGCGTGAAAAGTAACCCAAGATATCACCGGACCGCTACACCTAAAAAGCAAAAGGAAAATCATTAAATAGCGGGAAATATCCAAAGGAACACCATCTCTTGTCATGTCTCAACCGATACTTATATATTGAATGAGATTCTTATCATTTGTTGGCGTATTATCAAGATATATGTTGGATGACCCAAGACGATGTTTTCTCCAACATTAAATTTGCTGCAACCCAATCGAAGGAAATGAATCAATAATTCAACACGTAACTTTAACCATGCCTTGCAGTTACGTTTCGGAGGGCAATTAGAACCAGTCTAATCATGAATCACGATGCAAAATGCGACTTTGTTTACTTTTTGTGGCCAGAGTGCAAATTGCAATATTTGGTTGGCATACAACTACGTGGGAAAACTTCATTTCCTTAATCAAGGTAAATCCACTGGAAAGCCACTAAATTAATGGAAATCATAAATAATTTAGCTTAAAGTCTTTCTCCTCCCCCAACGTAATTACCTTAAATACTAAACAAAGTTTGACGCTGATTATGTTCATTCCATAATAATTTGTGTACTAATTCCTACACTAAACTACCAAGCAATGGCTTATAACCTGATGCGGTCCGAGGAGTAGACAAGATTCGCGTTAGGAGTTTTTTAACCCGCGGTGTCTTGTAATAAGTTATGTGATCCTCAATGCTAATTGGACCATCCGATCATCCTATTCACCTATCGGAAGCACTGATATCCTTTATTCCAGCATTTCCAACCAATGAATCACTCTTATCTTTTCATTGCTTGATTTGCTTCTACATATCATTGCATGTATCAGTGAAAGCGGTGCGCAAAGTAAATTCTGCAAAAGGAAGCAAGACCAAACCTTTCACGCTGAGATGCAATGTGGATTTTAAGTTTGGGCAAGTTTCTATGTTTTAGGCCAAGATTCACCCTAGTAAGTCTTGCACCACTAGGTCGGGAACCGACCCATCCGGAAACTGAATACCCCTAGTTCAAAATGAAACATTGGCCGAAAACAAACACGCTGATGATCTACACTCCAACACGTGAGCTGCATATAAAAGAAAGCAGCTAGCTAGTGAACTTGGCGGTGTAGTCCTAGTTCGGGTTTCAAACACAAAAGAACTCGGTATAAGCCAACCCATATATATATGACATGGATCTAATAAAGAAAGCATTTATGAATGAAACGTTTCATTAAGAAAATGATGGCCATTCATGAGGTTAATTGCTTCTCCTCAGCAACTAATATTTACAATACGGCTAATTTTCAACTACATAAAGCATAATCTCTACAGTTAATTTTCATCGACAAGAGCATTTCCCATACGGATGATTGCAACAATTGTTGAAGGCCAGCTCAAGAAAAGATACAAAGCTGAAACCGAAATATGTAAGCTAGAAAATTATTTTTATAATCCGGAGATCATTGTCAACTTGTCTAAAATGTGAACTATTCGATGTACACATGCTTTAATGTTAAGTGTTCCGATAGATAAGTAGCGCGGACATCATTGTTTGAGAAGTTTCTACATCAAACCCATTTGGATTTTTCTACTTTTCATCTTGATGATGACGGAAGGAGAACTAGGTATAATCAGACATTTGTACATGTGAATTATTCCCAGGGGCCCAAACAATCATAATATCAGGGATAATTAGGCATTATTTCACAATAGCTCCCAAATTTGACATCACTAGCCTGAATTCCGACACCGTTGCACGATAGACCCCTAACTCTAAAAAGTTCCAAGTTAATTCTTCAACTTTGACTTTTGTCGCAATGGCTAATTTTTCTAATCTACACAACCGTTAAGTGTTATTTGAGAATGGATTAAATTGTTTTTCTTGATGAACTTAGCTGAATTATCGTTATCTTCATTAGTCATAAGTCCTTTCTATTGTTTTAACTTCATTCACATGTAGTAGAGATTATTCTAGTCAAGAAAAATGAGCAAATCCCCTTTTGGGGAACGTTTAATCTGCTATGAAGAGGAAAAAGAATAGGGACAACAACAAAAACCAACGCTCAAGAGGACAATATGTAACTTCTCAAAATTTGGTGCTATTATGCAACCTCGTCAAAGTTCGGAAAAGTAATTTACGACTAATATGTCCAATACGGCTAATTTCCAACAGCACAAAGCATTCTTCTCTGGTTAATTTTCAATTACATGAGCATTCTCGCTTATTCAGTGCATGTGTACTGTTTGATTATCGTAGTTGCTATGAAGATATTACCGACAGTCAATGAAATTCATGACTATGCTAAATCGATACATATACACAGCATTGACATGAAAAGTAGAAATATAAGAAAGAGGGAAACATATTCAATTGAGAAGAGTAGGCTGACACTAAAATAAAATTGCCGCTGGCGTAATGTAATCAACCCTACTAAACACAACAAATGACAACACTCAATCATCTAATCCAAACTAACACTGTATTATTTGGAGATTCTTACATTTTTTGCTTCAAGCTGTGATTGACATATAGGTCAATTAGGTTAGAGGGAAGGGGAGGCAACTTTATGAGAATGTCGCAGTGTAGCAAATCAAGAGTCTGAAGACTTGACATGGACTGGATTTCTGATGGAAGGCTGGATATACGAGTACCTCGAAGCCTCAGTTCTCTGAGATGACATAGTTTCAAAATATTACTGGGAATGACACCCTCCAAGCTCCTACACCAGGAGGCATGTACTTCTTCCAGGTAAAACAACTTTGCAATGTCACAAGGAAATTCTCTTACGAAACAAGAATCCATTTTCAACACCGTCAAATTCCTTAGGTTTTTAGTTGAATCAGGCAATTTCGAAATACCTGTACCCGAAATATCCAATTCTACTAATGAGAATCTCAATTTGCCAATGGATTCCGGAAGCTTTCCTAGCCCACAACAATCCCTCAAAGACAAGCGTCTAAGTTGCCACAGGTTTCCAAGTGACTCGGGTAGTTCAAGAATTTTCGGATCATCCAAGGCTAGCACTGAAAGAGATAATGTCTGGTCACAAATTGAACCAGGAACATGAACCAATGAGGAGCAATTAGTGGCACCAAGAATTTGCAATTGAACCAACTTGACTATCGACGCAGGAAGTTGCCGAATGGAAGTGCCATCAATCAGGAGCTCTTTCAAAGCATTCATCCCATCCATTTCCACTGGCAACATGCTAAGTTCGGAGCAAAACTTCAAATTCAGGGTAACCAAGCGCTTCAGATCATTAATTGAAGGATCTAAATGAACCAATCGAGAACATTTCTCAAGAATCAGTCTCTCCAAATTTGGGCAACAGGAGAAGCTGGGGGTAACTAATAAGTCTGCACTACCTGTGAGATTTAAGACTTTCAAACGCTCCATCTGCAAAACAAGGGAAAAAATTCAGATGGCGTAGAACTCTCAATCTACTTAAGGACTAACACAAACACAACAGCTAATGAGCTATAAACCCACCTTAATTCTTTTCCAGCCTCTCCAGGATCCTGTAACCTTACTCCACGAAAGATCAAGAATAACTAGGTTCTCATTTTTCTCTAAATGAATGCGGATTGCATCTTGAGGGCACGTTGGCCAATGAAGCCACCGTACGTTCAATAAGGTATCTACAAATTGTCCACCAATATTGGCGCGCCCCAAGCTGAGAAGTGTCGTGTTCGACGGGATCTCAAAGCCTGCCTCTTCAGTGTTAAGGTGGTCCGTTCCCTGTATGATGGACCACAAAAGTCAAGTAGAGAAACAAGTGGAAGTATTCAGACAATAAAATAATTACCATGGATGTCTAAACTCCCATGAGGTAAAGAAACAAATTAAGGCCTAAATGCTGCTTTTTTTCCCTCGACATACCTTTTTCCCCTTGTTCGTGTCCTGGGCTATGGCAGGTGAGCGCAATCCAACAACTGTTCCTGGATCATGGAAACCTTTGCGGATGATCTCCCTGGCAAGGCACCTTAGCATGCTGTGCATGCCTATTCTATTTTCTTCCATTTTTATTAGGGACATACGACGAAGGACCCTGATTTCTTTATTAGGACCATAATAACCATGCGTCATATATGAGGCAATCCTATAATCCACATCTGGGGGAAAACATGCAATATCAAGATACATCTGCTTTTGCTTTTGATCTAATGCTTCATAAATTATGCTTAGAATCTTCTGGTAATCTTCCTGACATTTTTGTATGAGATCCTCGAATTTAATCCATTCTTCTAGTCCTTTATCGTGCAAAAAAGAACCAAACACTTTGAGAAGTAGTGGAAGTCCCTTCGCAGCCTTCACAATTTGGATTGCAATTTTAACATAAGAACGTAGTTCATCACTCTTTCCTATTGCAGCACACTGCCACAAAAAGTTGAAAGCTAGATTATCATCCATCGGATTAACATTGTAAGTATGAGCCAACCCTCGAGCGACAAACTCTTGAAGAACGCTTCTTTTTTTTGAGGTGACAATTATTCTGCTTCCAGAACCAAACCAATCAAGCTCAGCTCCTACAAACATCTTGAGACAGGACCTACTTTTCACATCATCAAGAACAATGAGAACTTTCATATTCCTAAATATTTCTTTCAAAAATCGTACTCCTTTGAAAGAAGAAATAACCTCATACTCCGTTTTCAACATATCAAAAATTAACTTGGTTTGAAGATACAGAACACCACCAGGTTGCTGTGTCGTTTCTTGAATCTCTGCAAGAAAACTGCAAGCATCAAAGCGCTGGGATATTTGGTCATATACGATTTTGGCGAGAGCAGTCTTTCCAATGCCATCTCTCCCATGGATTCCAACAATTCGTACGTCATTTACTTCCAGTTCCAATAATCTCATTATTTCCGATTTTTGACCGTCTTGAAGCTCCTGTAAAGGTACTTAAGTTTAGGAAAATGTTAGTTAGAAGAGAAGTGAAGGAATATGCAGAGGTGCTGTAAGTTCCAGATGATATTGCCATTCTCCGAAACATGTGCTTTGAATGTGCCTGCCAATCTATCATATGCCTTGCTAGTTGAGATGTTGTAACTAATGTTTAGCTGACAGAGTAGATAGGTTGTTGAAGATAACCTCCATTGAAGTTCCTCCAACGCAATCATTCACTCCATGCATCTCATTTAAGCTAAAGATATGATAGTCAACCTGCTGTCTCTATTACGGAAAAATCTAATAAGAAAATCTAGCTTCTATCCATCAAAAAGCCTAATCTGACTAATATACCCTCCAGCCTTATTAGGGGCCATCTCCGAGTCGCCGTAGTGATAAATTCAGTAGGAGTTTACCTTTGAAACCTCACTTAGACGTTTAAGATCTATAATGACTAAAATTTAATGCCACAGAAAGAGTGTTGGTGTTTGCGGAAGCGTGAGTTAATTTTTGGTGAGTGTGTGCAAGTGGTTGTGCGTGAGTTCTTCACGCAACATTCAGGCAAATAGACAAAGGTCGACAGGAATTGGCAAGGGAATAAAGACACAAAGAAAATGTTTATTAAATAGTTTGAGTATTACAAGAGGAGGATGTGTGCGCGTGTGACAGTTAATACATTAATTGTTATTTCCCAGGCTGATCATCCTTGCCCATTTTTAGGCAAATTTTACCGACTATGGAGCCAACAATTTTAGACTTTTTACAGATTTTTTTTCCTACAATTTTTTACTTCAATGACCGACTCTTCAAGATTTTTTTTCTGCAAATATTGACAATTTAGCCACCGCCTGAGACTTTTGCAGCTAGCTTTTCTTGCTTCCTACGTTGGACATAATTTGAACAATCTCACCTCACACTGCTTCCCCTGTTAAAATGCTGATCCAATTTCTTGAGTCTTCTAAGATAGACATGTGCTAGAAAAGTCCAGAAAAATCCTACAAAAAATTCTAATCCTTGGGCGGCAGTGGAAGTGTCTGGAGTCCACTAAAGCTTGTGTAGAAGAATCCATAAGGAATATCTCTGCAACATGGAAGAGACATTTGCCTTGCAAGTCGGTTTACAAAGCTCTGACTTGAGCCGAGATTTTCAAGTGTTTAAGTCGGTTGTAAGCCTATAAAAAGGCTTGGGTGGTTCAAGACATATATTCTTAGAAGACCAACCAACTAAGCTCTCCTCCTTCCTTTTACAGTAACAAGTAAATAATAAAGCTTCTTTTTCCCTTGTTCCAATGTGCTCCTTTGCCGTGAAAGTCCACTCTCATACACATCTCTTGTTGTTTCTTTGCCAAGTACAACACACACTTGCACGCTTGTACATCAATGCCAAAAATCAATAGTAGTATCAAAGCCCCGTTCGGTAGGTATGGGGCATTTATCCTAACCACCCTCTACTAAAGTCTCTCACCTAATTCTCCAATACCAAAACTATGGTCAATTCTACTTCACCACCCATTCCTAGTTTCGACGGAAATAACTATGACTATTGGAGGTTTAAAATTACTATTTTCCTAATGGCTCAAGATTTATGGGACATCATGGAGAAAATCTCTGACTTGGCAGTCCAATTATTACTAGCCATCCTATATGGAATATGGCCTTAATAAGAAGGGTTACATTGAAATTTCGCACAAAGATTTAGGATTAAATTAGCAAAATTGAAAAGTTTATAATTGAATTAACACTGTATAATATGTTTAGAACCAATCGGATAATTTTTCCCTTCAAAAGTGCTCTCGAAATACTTGTTATGCACACAAATGAGGATATTAAAATTTTCAATAGTGATAGTCTTTTGATATGCACAATCAATGCTCAACAAATTTTTTGGGACAAGATCCATAAAAATTACGTACGGAATCTATTTGTTGAGAATTGAGAGTTGAGAGACACCACAAAACCCTAATTGTCTTATATAACACTCACCTAATATCGCTAATTATCCTTCAAAACTCCCCCTCTAGAAGTACGTTGTATAATCGCGGTCAATTTGAGACAAGAATTTCGGCCCAAAAATAAGAAGAGGGAAATATTTTCAATTCCCTCTTCATAAAGAATAGTGTAGTGACATTTTCGTGTGGTAGTCTAAAACAACAGTTGCTATACATCCAACTATTCTACTTGAATCGACAAGCAAACCGATACGATCTTTGATGAAATAAACAAATGATAATTATGAAATGTAAAGTTGCCCCTCGTTTGTTTGCGGATTCTATTCTGGCAAGAGTATATGCAAGCTACTTCAGAGTTCGGACGATGACTTGCATTCTCTTGGAGTTTCAGTTCATGTGTTTGCGTTCTTTTTTCCCATTATATTCTAACTTTACAACAACTGTATGATCACGCAAAAGTATTTCGTGGTGATTAGAATTCTTATCTATTTGATGTAAAACACACTTTAGCTGAACCTAACTTCATCAACAGTTACAATCTTCAGGAGAGAGTGCTCGAGAAGAGAGGAGAATAGGAGCCAAGAAACATACCGAGGTCATGGATGAAAACACGGGATCTGCACCAGTGAATAGATCTTCAAACACATGCTTGTGCTCTATCTTCAGCTTAAGTGAAATTTCTCTACCAATAATATTGATAAGTCCTTCTTGACCAACACTGCGGAAAAAATCCCAGCTCCAAACCATTAACAGAATCGATCCGAGGAACTACCACCGCACACGCTACACAATGAAAGGATGATTTGGATGCTATAAAAGATCACTGATATTTAACTGCAGAACAAAAAATACCTAAAGCAAAGATCTGTTCAACTTACCACACTGATGTTTAGCATTTGTATGATCGTGTAATAATGCCACTGCAGCAATAAGTTAGTCCGACGGATGGATTATATTGCCACCGTTCACTATTGGAGTAAAAATATCACTCAACCAGGGGTTGAACTAAAGAATGACGCGATCATGGGGATGAATAGAATGCATTTTTAAAAATAGCTCACTGAGCCAAACAGAGCAATGTTGCATAATCGTGGTCAATTTGAGAGAAGGATTTTGGCCCAAAAAAGAAGAAGAGGGAATTGAAAATATTAACCGCAGTTAATTCCCATCAATAGTTTTCCTCTTTGAAACATGCATGAACCGAAGCAAGTGAACAAAACAATTAGAGTAAAGCAGAGTCGACCGCTATTTGCATTTTCTGCTGAAAAACGTTTGTTGAGTTTCCTTTTTTCTGACATTCTCGACAATACCTTGGTCGATTGAGCCAACAAATGAGAAGAAACCTACAAGAGAAGAAGACAGATGTGACATACCCTCTATATGACATAGCCTTCTTCCACTGCTCGATTTTCTCATCGCCCCACTTCCGCCTCTGTTTGTTCAGGTCTTTTGTGTCGAGTGATTTTTTTTCCAGCAAATTCCGGTCCACGTCGTAGAATACGGGCAGGATCTCCTTCTTCCCACCTGATGTAGACGTGTGCTCCACCATGAGTGCAAGCGCATCAAGGCACCAAGAGCTACCGGCATAGTTTCTGGAAAAGATAGGTTCGCAGATCTTGGAGCTGTAGACCGATGACCGAAGCTCTTCCGTTGGAGTGCGAAGGGTTCCGTCATATCTGAAAACGCGAATTCTGTCAGCTACCAAAAGCAGTCATAGAGGCGATTGGCGATATCAGAGCCAACATCGGTTCCTGTGAAACTCAGGACCACATCATATACTGATTTAACCTCTGACTTCATCATATCTTGATTTAGTACATCTTCAACTCTTCCCCCTTTTGTGCTAGCGTATTCAGCCGTACTTGAGTCAGCCTCTAACTTTACCATATCTTGATTCGGCCTCGCTGGTCCATCTTCACCACTTTGCCAATTTCTTTGATCCAGCCTGGCTGGTTCATCTTCGCCCATTTTTCGATTTGCGCCAGATGATATCTCCTCAATTGCCATAACTCGTGGCCGTGGCCGTGGCCATGATCGTGGACGTGGTTTTGGTCCATCTTCGCCTTTTTTCGCTCTTCTGCTTGTGGATTCAGCCATGATTGATTCCGCCTTCACCTCCATCTGTCGTCGTCCAGTTCCAACTTTAAACGATAGTCACGTCAAATGGTCCGGGTTAATCAGTCAATGTCGGCCGTTAACGTAAGAGAAAACAACACCCAAAAGAAATAATTATTTACGAGAATTCGAGAAGAATTACTCACTCTCCACTTTATTCTCAATCTTACCGTGAGGAATTCAAAAAAAAAAAAAAAATCTTACCGTGAGGAAATTTACTATACATGAAAATAATTCTCATCGATAGATTCTTAATTTATGATGATTGATGTGAGTTACTAAAACTCTGGAAAAAAGTAATTTACAATTTGTTCAAGATATTTCATGGATAGGTACAAACGTTGGAATTCAGCCTTTCGAGACTTTCGGACAAATCACTACATTTGAAAGATGGTTACTAAATTGCCATTTACAATGAATTACGGCAAGATTACAAGTATGGAGGAAAACTATTAAGTATAGATATCGTCGCTTGCGACAATTTACAGTGTTTTACTATTCTACCAGTTCATCACTAAATGTTCCAATTTTCAAGTTACAAAATGTATAGTCAAAATTATAGGCCTTAAAGGTTAATTGTTAATTATATGTGAAAATGAGTTACGATGGCTGTAGATACATAAGGACTCACAATATTAAAATTACTATATATAGGCACGACAAACGTTACGATAATTTCAAGTAAATTACGATAAATTCCAAAAGTTGGCGGACTTAAACGCCAGGTTGTCCCTTTTTTTATTTTTTATTTTTCCAGGGGCTGCGTCCCTGGATTTCTTGTAAATTATTGCTTGAAAACGACCCCATTTGCTCGTGATTGCCCATTAATTAAGCCAGGATAGATTCTATCAAAAGCAAACTAACAAGGATTGACAATTTCATAATGTTCATGAGTTGTGCGACATTAGAATTGATACAAAATGACAATTGCCGAAGAAAAAGTCTGTCAGAAAACGGGCAAATTGTTTTATGAATTAATTAATAATGACCATTGGTCATTAAAAAAAACACAAAATAATTTTTTTTAATGAAGTCTACGTTAGAGATTGGGCAAATAATTATTGCAAATTTTTAAAGCCACTATTTTGTAGCATTATCTCAGGCGGGACACCTTCCAAGGTTGCCGGACTACTTAAAAGACAAAACAAGCCAAGAACATGTTGGTCTAGTGGTTTCTCCGCGGTTCGAGTCCTCTCGGAGGTTTTGAATCATGTTACTTGGGTTGGTTTCGATTGGACTTATCTTATTAACATATCGAAATGATAAGGGTTAATACCATGAAAAACCCTAAACTGGTATTGTGACATCCCGAATTTTGATCCAATTTTGGGATTTAATAAACGTATAATTCGTCAGTGTGCTTGTTGTAAAATCTCGCCCGGAAATTAATCACTCCCGGTTATCATTTTAAATTTTGAGATTTCGTTAGAATCGCGCTTGATCAAATTTAGCCGTTATTTAGAGCCCAAATTTCGGTGTCGAATTTCTCGAATTTCTGGACGCAATAAATCGGACGGTGTCGATATTGTCGTAGCCAACGTCAAGATTGTCAGGGGTAGTGGGAAGAAAAAGGAATTTTGACCGAGTATGAATTCGGACTGATAGACCTCACTCGTGGTAGTTGATCGAATTAATTTGACCTTTGTCCCTTATTATATTCTAGGATTAATTTAGACCGTTAGGGTGTAGTCGGTTTTAATTATGGGTTTTTATATTTCATTTAATATTAAATTGAAATTTTAAAATTTTACCCCTATCTCTCTCTCTCCTCTCCGCGCCGAAACCCCCCCTGCCGCGCGCGTTCACTCTCTCTCTCCCCGTACGCCGCCCCTCTCTCTCTTCTCTTCCCTCTCCCTTTCTTTCTCTCTCCCTTCTCTCTCTTTTTTCTCTCTTCTCTCCTTTCCCCCGCGTGCAACGCGTCGCCCATGCAAGCGGGCACACGTTCCTTTCCCGGACAGCCCCTCTTCTCTCTATCTCTCTCTTCTCTCTTCCCTTATTCTCTCTCTCTTTTCTTTCTTTTTCTTCTCCTTCGCTCCTCCTCATCTCCGCGTCTCTTCATCCATCACCCACGACGAGCCGCGCCGCCCCTGCTCCGCCCGACGCCGCTCCGCTCGCCGCCAGCTGCCGCCCACCGTCGCCGCACGCCGACCGGACACCGCCACCCCCGCCACAGCCGCCTCTCTCTTCTCCTCTCCTCCCTCTTCCTCCCGGCTGCTCCCTCTGCTCCGCCCGACGCCGCCATGGTCGCCGCGGGTGCGAGCTCCGCTGCCTGAGCCCCCGGGAGCTCGCCGTCGCCTCCATCACCGTCGCCCGACGTCCCGACGCCGCCACGGGCCCAAGCCGCAGCCGCGGATCGCCGGGCCAAAGCCCCTCCCCCGTCCAGCTCCGCCTCGCACGTTTGCCTCCGCACCGCCGCTTGACGTCGCCCCACCATCCGCCGACGCCGTCGCCTTCCTCGGCTCGCCGTCGCGCCGCCGCGTCGACCGACGGTCCCGCTTGGCGCCGCGTTTCTCCCCTCCCCCGCAGCTCCCGGCCGTCCAACGCCCTCCCCAAGCCACGGTGCCGTCGCCGGAGAGCCGCCCAGCCACAGCGTCGCGGCCAACGCCGCGCCCGACCGTTGCTGCTCGCCGTCGCCGGACCAGCTCGCCACTGCCGCCGCTCGTCCGCCCCCAGCAAGCCAGCCCGTCGGCCGGCCGGCCGTGCCCCGGGCCGTGGCCGAGCCTCGCGCCCGCGCCCGTGCCCTTGCCCGCGCCTGTGCCCGTGCGTGTGCCCATGGCCGGGCATTGTGCCCGTGGCCGAGCCGTGGCCGAGGGCTGTGCCCATAGCCGAGAGCCGTGGCCGAGGACTGTGCCCATGGCCGAGAGCCGTGGCCGAGCCCTGCGCCCGTCGCTCCCTCGCCCGTGCCTAATTAGCATTGTTCACCCGGGTCATTTTTGGCTCGAACTGACTTTTCCCGGGCCAAAACTTGGTAAGTGACTCCCTAAACCTTACCTAGTACATTGGGTATTATTAGGCTTGTTTAGAGATTAATTAGTACCGGTTTAGGGGATAAACGTGGAGTAAGGTCAATATTTGCATGTGCATAATTGTTTTATTAAATTGTGATAATTGTGGGGTTTAATTAATAACGAATTATGGTGGGCTAATTGATAATATTGTCGTGGCGTGTGTGGAAGAAATTGACGTGCGATTGTGGTTGGCTTGGATGTCAGAGTTGTGAGCCTGTGATTTGGAATTGGGATGGTTTGGGTGCATATTACTGGCTAACGTAAGTGGGTCAATAATTGGCTTGCTGTGGCATTCGTGGGTGGGCATGATGCTCGTATGTGGTTGGCGTGAATGACGGATTTGTGGGCCAGTATGATGGGCTGTGATGTGAATTGGATTTGTACGACTTGTTGATTGGTGAATTGTGAGGTGGCGAATATGTCCTGGGTTTTGATTGGTACGACTTGTGAGATTGGCGAATTGTGCTGTGGTGCATGTGCATGTGAAAAACTCCGGATCGATCGAAGGGCTGTCAACCTGAGGCGTAGGTTACGCGGGTGTGGCGAATAAAGCATGACTAGACCTGAGGCGTAGGTTACGCAGGTCATTGGAATGGAAATATGTCCTGAGGCGTGGTTACGCGGAATCGAGCCCGACTTGATCTGAGAGCTGAGCTTGAGGCACAGTGGCGCGAGCTGTGAGATGGAGCCTGAGGCGTAGTGGCACGGGTCGTATGAAAGGACCTGGGAGGTCGTGGAAAGTTGTTCGACCACGCATGCGACTTGAGTGTGATTGGATTGATTGAATTTGACTGATTGATTGGGTGATCGGACTGGGTGAATTGATTGAATACTATTGTGGCTGGCGTGTGAATGATTGTGACATGTTATATTATTATTATTATTATTTTACTATATTTGACCGACGTGCAGAGCCGGCGCGCGTTTGATGGCGAGGTAAGTACTTTGAGGTGATTTCGTTATGTTGGGAGTTAGATTGCATGTACGACTTGTCTGGGTACGCATTGGCCTTCGTGGGGTATAGGGGGTTACTTATTGAGACTCGTTCTCACGGTTATTATATAACCATTTCAGATCCGCGACCATGAGTGATTGGAGACACTGCAAGGGTATCTCGGAGATTGAAGACTGGTCAAGTACCCAGCATTTTGAGTTTCTCCTTTTTGTAGAGGAGTTAAGTTTGTGAACTATTATCCCTTTTGAGGAATGTGGTTATGTTGTTGTGGCCTAGCTTGGAGTTCGTCTTTTGTGATCGTCGTATGTATCTACCAAGTATAGGAATTCAGTTATTGTTTCGTGCTATTGCTACCCCCCCCCTTTGTCATTAATTAATCGTTTGGGTTGTTTCAATTTGTTTCTGCGCGTGCCTATTCTCTGATGTTTGGGTTGGGTCGGCGACGTGCCTGGGACGTTGCATTCAATGATTGATAATCGAGGGATGTCGCGAGCTTTGCGGGATCCGGGGCGTGACAGGTATACCTGTGACAATTTTACCCTGAATTATTTTTTTTACCACAAAAAATCCCAAATTGGTACACCTGTGATAAATTTATCCCGAACTATTTTTTTGACCACCAAAATCCCAAACTAGTACACCTGTGACAATTTTACCCCGAACTATTTCTTTGACCACCAAAAACCCCTCACCGGTACACCAGTGATAATTTTATCCCCGAACTAATTTTTTAACTACTAAAAACTCCAAACTAGTACATTTGTGATAAATTTACCCTCTGTTAGTATCCGTTAAATTATATTAATATGACAAAAAATAACAAATTGGTAAATTTGTGACAAACAGAGGGCTAAAACCCAAAACCGGTGCACATGTCAATTACCATGTGTCATTAAACTTAGTAATTTGACCCTAAAATTTAACGAAAACTAATGGAGGGTAAATTTGTCACAAATGTACCAGTTTGGGGTTTTTGGTGGCCAAAAAATTAGTTCATAGGTAAAATTATCACAAGTATACCAGTGTTGGGATTTTGATAATAAAAAAAATAGTTCGGGATAAAATTGTCACGGGTATTCTAATTTAGGGTTTTTTGTGATCAAAAAAATAGTTTAGTATAAATTTGTCACAAGTATATCAATTTGAGGTTTTTCGTGGTATTAATCCAAAAGATAATTTAAGCCGAAAGCTCTAAAATTGCGCCGATTACTTACGTACCCGCTCGCACCTTTCAGTGGAGGTCGGGATCCCTTCCAAAGTTGGCGACGGTGGCTTCCATTGCCCAGCCACTTTTTTTTTTTTTTCCTTTTTCAAATTTTCGATTTTAAAAACAGATTTGATATTTATTATAAGATGTTTTCATTTTACTTTATTTCTCTTATATATGGCTTTTCTTAGCGCGTTAATTAACCCTTATTGGTTTGCTAACGTTTCGTGATATCACAATTCACGAAATGGAGATATTATGAACGAGCGATTTTACTACGCATGAAATATGTTAACATAAATGGAATGTTTCCCATGTTTGGTATATGCTTACAAGATATGATTAACTTTTGCCATGAATAATGGGCATTAAAAATTGGACGGCGAGACTAAGGGGGAACATTGGAATTTCCTAAGCCAAGTCAAGATTTCATGGCTTAAGCTTCTTAGACCGGGTTAGGTCTGTGAGCTTGTTCTCTTCCTCGAGCGATCTCCCAGAGGTCCCCCGTTCGACGACAGACCTGGTCTTCAAAACTTTTCTTTGAGCTTTTCTCGCTCATGGATATCTGCAATGAGCACTCGTCGCTTCCATCTGCTAGATGGCCCAATGTCTACCGCTTTGAAGTCTTTCTCAGTTTCAGAGGAGAACTTCGGGGAGGCTTCGTTGAATTTCTCTACAAAGGCCTCAATGATTCAGGGATCGATGCATTTATCGATCACGATGGGATCGAGATCGGAGAAGAGATCATGCGTAAGATCTTACAAGTGATCAGGCACTCGGAGATATGCATTCCCATCTTCTCCAAAGATTTCGCTTCCAGCAAGAGTTGTCTGAAAGAGGTGGCGGAAATGGTGGAGTGCAACAGGACAATCATGCCCATTTTCTACGACGTCAGACCTTCAGTAGTCGGCAAACAGGAGGAGAGTTATCAGCAGTCCTTTTGCACCCTTGCGGCCCTGGGGGAGATGTCAGCGACTATCGACAACTGGAAGAAGGCATTGCAAACTGTTTCAGGAATGCGAGGATGGGAATTGGAGAAATTTAATTACGGGTAAGTCAAAATCGATTTCGAAGCTTTTTCTACTTTTCCAACAGTAGTGATCTAGTATGAAATTAAAGAAAGGAAAAAGTCAATGCATCTTTTCTTTTGCCTGGGGTATTATCCGACCAGCTGTTCCTTTTCCCATCTTACTTTTCCTTTCTTTTCCCTTTGGCAGGAAGCATGAACTTATAAACGAGGTTGTTTCCACGGTCCGCCGGCTGTTGAGGAAGGATGACTTATATGCGACAGAACATTTAGTGGGAATGGATCACCCTGTGCAAGAGGTGATGAAAAAACTGGATGTTCGCTATGAAAATGGAGAAGTAATTGAAGGGCAAATGCTGATGGGAAAACGTGTGGTTGAGATATCGGGCCTTCCAGGAATTGGTAAGTCGACTCTCGCCACGGTTGTCTACAACAAAATCCATCATCTCTTTGAAGGTAAGAGCTTCCTTAAAGAGGTTGAGCAAAAGAGACTCCCGTCTCTCCAAGAAGATTTAGTTAGTGACCTCCAAAAGAAAAGATGTATGCTCAGATCTTCTACTCAAGGTACGGAATTTATCAAGTACAAATTTAGAGATCTGCGAGTTCTCATTATCCTTGATGATGTTAGTGATTTTGAACAAATCAATTCACTAGCTGGGGATCTAAGTTGGTTCGGTCCAGGAAGCAGGATCATCGTGATCTCTACGAGAAACAATCTTGTCGACAAGTATATTCAGGTGCATGTGACCTCCAGAAGCAGCAGTGTTGTTAACAGTTGTGATGACATCCTCGTTGAAAAATACGAGCTAAAGGAAATGAATAATGACCATGCTTGTCAACTGCTCTGTAAATATGCTCTTAGAGAAAAACCTCATCAAAAGGAATTCTTATCTTTGGCACATGACATTATTTTGGCTGCCGGAGGAATTCCTCTGTTTATTGAGGTTGTTGGCTTATTTTTACATGGAAAGACCATAGAGTTTTGGAAGGAGGCATTGGGTAGACTGAAACGAGAGCCTTACAATGAGGAAGTAAAACGAATTCTGAAGAGAAGATATGAAGATTTAGATAAATATGCTCGAGAGATATTTCTTGATATAGCTTGTTTTTTCGTGGAAAATGACAAGACAATACCCACTTACATGTGGGAAGCTTGCAAATATGATCCTTATAGAGGAATCGACGAGCTTCATAGCATGTCTTTGGTAAAAACCAGAGAAAATAATGAATTGTGGATGCATAACCAGCTAAAAGTCTTTGGGAGGGAGATTGTCAAGGAAAAAAATCCAAGTGAACCTTTCAAGTGGAGCAGGCTATGGAATCAGGAGGATATTGAACTAGTATTGAATGAAATGAAGGTAAATTTTGAAGACGAGGAAGTCCACGATTGGCAGGTCGCTACGGTTGAAGCCCTCAGTGCCACATTCGACAACCCCCATTCATTCACTAAACCTAGATTTTTCCGTAAATTCTCAAAACTTAGGTATCTAAAAATGAGCCACGTTATTATTAAAGGAAATAATCAGAGTGCAAAGAACTCCATAGAGAATCTTTTCCTTCCACGATTAAAGTGGCTTGAATGGCAATGGTGCCACAATATCTCCAGTCTACTTGCTTTAGATCTATCAGACTTGGTCGTTCTTGATCTGTCGTGGAGTACCTCCACAACTTCGTGAAGTAGCTAGCATGGATCACCTAGAGGGAGGTGAATAGGTAATTTTAACCAGATTATGCGGAAATAAGAAAACAGTTGAGTCTGAATATTGTTCA
Source organism: Syzygium aromaticum (assembly GCA_024500025.1). Lineage (NCBI taxonomy): Eukaryota > Viridiplantae > Streptophyta > Magnoliopsida > Myrtales > Myrtaceae > Syzygium > Syzygium aromaticum. The sequence continues at coordinate 4,116,356 of CM044891.1, read as the reverse complement.
GATTCAAAACAGTTTATAAAGACAGTACTCCTGATATGCAGTGTGCAAAGTAATATAATAGGGATAGAAAAACTGCACACAAGTTTATAGTGGTTCGGCTTATAGCAAGCCTACGTCCACTCTCCTACACTACAGCCTACTGGCTGGATTTCACTAATTAAATCAATGAGAAGTTACAGCAAGTTGTACCGCTAAAAACTCGAACACTTCTTCCCGAAACTGATACTACTTATACCAAGCCGATAGATCACACTATCTCACACCTAAGCACACACTTATAACACTGTCTACACCTCTCAAAAGATTACACTTTTAAGCTCACGAAAGACAAGAGATTGAATCAGAGTATGCTTAGACTTTGGAATTGTTGATTCTTGATTTCATTCACTACCTTCTGCTCCTCGTTGATCTCCTTTTATACTCCTCCACTTCCAAACTAGCCGTTGGATAGTCTTCAGAGGATCATCTTCCAATAGTCACCTTTGGATAGATTTGTATAAAATGGATTGAGTAGTCGTTGGTTGATAAAATCTGAATCCCGCTGATTCTGGTCATCCATACAATCAAAATCTTGGTTTCCGTAAGTAGAGTTTTGTCCGTTGTAATGCATACTTGTCGTAATCTTTGATTGTCAATCAATTTGATTTAGATTGATATCAAAGATTTCCTTTTGTGAAATTCATACCAGATCACTAGCTGTTATGTTAGGTTCTGTATTCTGTGTCTGAAGAAATTTTGCGTCTACGTCTGCATCTGAAAAACTTCTGCGTCTAAAGAATTTCTGCGTCTGCGTCTGCATCTGAAAAACTTCTGTTTTGAAGAATTTCTGCGTCGGCAAAATTTCTGCGTCTGAAAAATTTCAGCGTCTGAATTTTGAGTCTGAACTTTGTGTCTGAACTTTGAGTCTGAAGTTCTTTCATAATAAGACACTCATAGACAGTTTTGTCAACTTCAAAATCAATAGGAGTTTTCCTCAATAATCTCTCCCTTTTTTATGGTGACAAAACTTTCTTGCAGATTGAATTAGTTTGAAATTAATTTGAAAATCAATAAGCATATTAAGCGCATTGAGTCACATATTAAATTTGAACAGAGCAAACTCCTTTGATATCTGTGTCTATCTCTTCCTTTGTATGTAACCTGCATATGATCCGACATATTAGTATATCAATCCTGCATAAAATGTATCTACATATAATTTCTCCCCCTTTTTGTCTTCAGCAAAAAATAGATCAATGATATTAAGCAATCAAGCAGTTTAAAATGTACTTGGAATTACAGACCAAGAAGAAAAAAAGATAGTTTTGGAGAGAAAAACATGCTATTTTTTAGTAGCAGTGCGAATAAGTTGAAAATTTTCAAGAATGGAAATAGCTTCTTCGATCTTGGAATTGCATTCTCCCATTGCTTTGTCCAAGTTGGTGGAGCATAGATCAATAGCCTTTGTAAGTTCTGTTTTATCTTGAGCTGCCTGAATATTCTGAATCTGATGGTTTTCCTCAACAATGTGATGAAGATTTTTCAGATCTTGTTCAAGAGTAGATTGCTTGGCCTTGATCTCGAGCAGTAGGGAAAGAATAGTTGCAGTATCTGAAGGCTATTCCTGGACATTTTCTGGTACTGATTGATCATCTCATGAGGCTGATGCTGGTAGATGCTCCCCCTGAACAGGTGCCTGGTGTGTATAAGGTATAGGATCTTCATGAACTGTTTCTGCAGTGCGTCCTATTTCAAAGTGTTCTGTTTCTGCATTATCGCTTTCATCATGCAGAAGAAACTTTCTCTTCTTGCTATACACTTTGATTGGAGAAGGAGAGACAGGCATCTTGCTGGCTGTACCAGACTTTTTCTTTGGCTCCTTTGCTTTTGTCTTTCCAATAGATTTTCCCTCTGACTGTTGAGCCTCTTGTCCTTGTACTCTTCCCTTGATATCTTCAAAATTTTTCATTTTGGAGACCATTTTTTCTCCAACATACATGCAGGGGATAGGGTTCATTTGCAAATCAGCAGGAATAAATATTTTAAGGAACATGAATATGCAAAAGATTAGAGCCTCATAGGGTAACTGTCCCTTATCCTTCTGCAATGTTCGGTACATATGAAAAATGATGACATGAGGGAGAAAAAAGAATTGACCTTTTAAGATAGCCCAAATAAGCTTGATTTCGGAACTGGAAAGGTCAATTTTAGAGGTTGCCTTCGGCTTTAAACAGTTGATAATGATCTTATGCAAGATCATCGATCGTTTTGATAAGTCAGAATAAGAAATATGTCCCTTATGAGCAAAGTTGGGATTCTCGGAAGCAACCCTCGAAGCCTCTTCAACATCCACTGCCAAAGGAATGAACTTGGAATGTCTTGCTCCAATTATTTTTGCCAAATCAGTCGCTTGTAAGTCAAACTTCTGATCACCAACAATAAACTAAATCCAATTTGGTGACAGAATGGAGAGATTGGAATAGAAGTATGCGGTTAATTCGGCAAAAACAGTACCAGACTGAAGACAGAATTCATAAATTCCTAATTCCTGAAACAAATGTTCTACTGAGATTCCTGTCTTCTCTAAATAACCAAAATCCACTATCCTGTGGTTGATGACTCCCCGAGCAAGCAACATTTTATAGAACATGTTGTACTCATTACTTCTGAATAATCCACCTATGCCAGGTAAGCCAGATGCGATTCTCACCTTCATCTCAAAGGTATCAAAAAGTCGTGCGTCATCATCGGAAACCACATATTTTGAGATACTGACCGGTTTAGGGCTTGTGGGAGTAGATTCTTTTTCAGAGGGAGTGGAAGTTTCTCCAACTTTCTCTTTGCCCTTTTGGAAGATGATGCTTTTGGAGTAGAGCTTGTAGGAACAGCTTCATTTTTAGAACAAAACAGAGTATAAGTCTGGACAAGATGTTCTTCAGAGAAGAGATTATTATCTCGCAAACACGCACGGAGAACCGTCACAGAAGCATTACACCGTTTCAACTTTTGATATGTTTCTCATACAAACTTGATATTCCGAAAGCAAAAGTCAGTTTTACCGGAAGATTTATGAGAAGATGAATACCTTGGTGGTGTCGCTTCGGAAGGAACTTCTTGATGATCTGAATCTGTATCGGAGATTTCTAGATGCTCCGCTGGTGCAGTAGATTTTGATTCTTGATTGAGAATGCGAGACGATCTTCTCTTGAAAGGAATTTTGAGCACCTTTTACATAAAAAGTTTTGATTTTTGAAGAAGGGAGAGGAGGAGCGGCTCTGAATATCGGAAGGGTTTAGAGAGTGAAGTGCAAACTGATAGGGTTTTGTTAAAACTCGAATAAGTTTATAAAAGAGAAGAAATATATAGAATATCGGAAGGGTTTTGAAAAGAAAGGAATTTTAGAAAGTATAGAAAGATAATCCCGAATAAAAATCATGATAAAATTAAGATAATACATTAGCCATAGATAAACAGATAATTTAGGATACGTACCTGATTTGTTTCCAAAACAATAAATATGATAATATCTTACCAAAAATATACCTGCCAAAATTTGAAATATGGACGTACCTTTCTTTAGAGTCTGAAGAGGACATTCAGACTGAGAGTTGAGTATGAAAAATTCCTGTCTAACAGATGATACACTAAAAGGGATAAACAATGCTCAGTTTATGTCCAATGAACTCAAACGAAGATTTGTCAAGAGGTTTTGTGAATATATTAGCCAATTGATTCTTAGAATCAATGAATTGAATATTCACATCACCATTTTGAACATGATCTCGAATAAAATGATGCTTGATTTCAATGTGCTTAGCTCGAGAATGGAGAATGGGGTTCTTTGTCAGATTGATTGCACTTGTGTTGTCACACTTGATTGCAACATTTGATTCTTCAATGCCAAAGTCTTGTAACTGTTGCTTCATCCACAGAATTTGTGCGCAACAACTTCCCAAGGCTACATATTCTGCTTCTGCTGTGGAAAGTGCGACTGTATTTTGTTTCTTAGAGTACCATGATACTAGCATATTCCTAAGCAGTTGACATGTACCTTTAGTACTTTTCCTGTCCACTTTACATCCAACTAAGTCAGCATCAGAATATCCAGTAAGAGTAAAGTCTGAATCTTTGGAATACCAAAGTCCTAGCATTGGATAAGTTCTAATATACTTGATTATTCTCTTAACAGCAGATAAATGTGATTCCTTTGGATCTGATTGAAATCTTGCACACATGCAAACACTGAAAAGTATGTCAGGTTTTGATGCAGTAAGATACAATAATGAACCTATCATGCTTCTGTATACCTTCTGATCAACCTTTTTACCATTTTCATCTTTGTCCAATTTGGATGAATGAGATATGGGAATGTTTGTTTTCTTGCAATTTCGCAATCCAAATTTCTTGACAATATCCTTGGCATACTTCTCCTGGCAAATGAATGTACCATTTTTGGTCTGTTTCACTTGTAGGCCAAGAAAGAATATTAATTCTCCCATCATACTCATCTCAAACTCGTTTTGCATATTTTTAGAGAATTCCTTGCAAAGCAATTCGTTAGAGGATCCAAAGATTATATCATCAACATAAATTTGAACAAGCAGAAAATCCTTATCTTTTTTCTTGATGAGCAGGGTCGTATCAACCTTACATTTGGTGAAACCATTTTGGAGAAGGAAGTTACTTAGTCGTTCATACCAAGCACGTGGTGCTTGCTTGAAACCATAAAGAGCCTTCTTGAGTTTGTAGACATAGTCAGTCTTCTTTGGTTCTTCGAAACCAGGTGGTTGTTCAACATATACTTCTTCTTTGATATATTCATTCAGGAAGGCACTTTTCACATCCATCTGAAACAATTTAAAGTTATGAAAACAAGTATAAGCTAATAGTAGCCGAATGGCTTCTAACATAATAACTGGTGCATATGTTTCAACATAAACTATGCCTTCTTCTTGAGAATAGCCTTTTACTACTAATCTAGCTTTATTTATTGTAACTTTCCCTTTGTCATTCAGCTTGTTTCTGAATACCCATTTTGTTCCAATGACTGGATGGTCTTTAGGTCTTTGCACAAGCTCCCATACTTGATTGATTCTGAACTGCTGAAGTTCTTCCTGCATAGCTTCAATCCAGCTTTCATCTAATAATGCTTCATCAACTTCTTTTGGTTCTATTTCTGATATCAAGGCCAAGTTGCTGATGTTTTCCTTATACTTAGATCGAGTCTTGATACCGTCTTCTATTTCTCCAATTATAAGGTTCTTTTGATGACTGGATTTATGTTTCTAGTTTCTGTCATATTTTTCCTTCTGAATAATATCAGACTCTGAAGGTTCTGGATACATCTGGATTGCATCTTCTTTTACTCCTTCTGTATATTTGACAGTGTTTGAAAATTGAGCTTCTGATAATTCTTGATTGTAGGAAGATAATTCAGATTCATCTTTGTGAATCTGAATATTTTCTTCAAACTTGACATTCATTGTTTCTTCCACAGTCTGAGACTTTTTGTTGAAGACTCTGTATGCTTTACTCGTAGTGGAATATCCAAGTAAGAGTCATTCATCTGCTTTCTCATCAAACTTGCTAGTGTGGTCATTTGGATTTTTAAGAATAAAGCATTTGCAACCAAACACTCGAAAATATGAAATGCTGGGCTTTCTACCTTTGTAGAGTTCATAGGGGGTTTTCTCAAGAATAGGTCTGAGAAAAACTTTGTTCATGATATAACATGCTGTAAAAACTGCATCTGCCCAGAAATATGAAGGAATCTTGGTTTCAATCAACATAGTTCTTACTATTTCTTGCAAGGAACGATTTTTCCTTTCCACAACACCACTTTGTTCTGGTGTGTATGGAGCAGAAAAGTTGTGTTGAAAACCATTCTCCTCACAAAAATCTAAAAAAATTTTATTTTCAAATTCTCCCCCATGATCAGTTTTAATGCAGGAAATGGTATAGCCCTTTTCATTTTGAACTCTTTTTGTAAATTTTGATAAATATGAAAATGATTCGTTTTTATGAGCAAAAAAGAACACCCAAGTAAATCTTGTAAAGTCATCAACAATGACTAGACAATACTTCTTACTACCGAAACTTTGTGTTCTTGTAGGTCCAAACAGATCCATATGAAGAAGCTGCAAAGCACGATTAGTAGAAACATGGTGTATAGATTTAAAAGAGCTTCTTACTTGCTTTCCTAGAGTGCAGGCATTGCATAACTCTGTTTTCTTATATTTTAAATCCGGCAAACCTCGCACCAGTTTCTTGTTTGAGATCTTTGAGATTTGTTTCATACTGATGTGTCCCAATCTCCTGTGCCATAAATCTTCATCTTCTTTGATTGAGATTAAGCAGTGAGTGGAGCTTGGATTGACATCTAGAAGATAAATGTTGTCATGCCTTCTTCCTGTAAATGTTTGAGAAGAATCTTTGCTTGTTCCTGAGCATGTATCTTCTTGAAAATTGATTCTGAAACCCGTATCACATAGTTGGCTTATGCTTAACAAGTTATAATTGAGTCCTTTTACCAAAGAGACATCATTGATTGTCAATCCTCCTATTTTAACCGTTCCTTTGCCAACGATTTTTCCTTTGGTATTTCCCCCAAAGGAAACTTTTCCACCATTCAAACTTTGTAGATCAATGAATATGTTTGGATCTCCTGTCATGTGTCTTGAGCATCCACTATCTAGATACCACTTCCTTTTTCTCTTCGTGGTAACCTGCAAGAATTATAGCATTTCAAGTTTTCTTTGGTACCCAAATTTATTTGGGTCCTTGAGGATCAGTATAGACTGTCTTAACAAATTATCTTCGAACAGGTCTCCAGACCTTAGGACATTCATTCTCAAAATGTTGTGGATCTCCACATTTTGAGCATTTGAGAACACTTCGGCCAACAGGTTTTACAAAGTTCCTTTTGAAATGATTTTTGTAAACTTGTCGATGAGGTCTTTGTCTTAATTTCTCCTTGACCTTTGGAAAATCAATCAAGCTATCACTTTCCTTCACAAATCAGAGTCCAGATTTGTTGTAATAAGAAATTTGGATGAAAAGGATATGTTTCAAAGTTTCTGACCCTTTTGAAAACTTGGAAGTAATTTCTAAAATTTCTTTTTTTAAAATAGCATTCTTTTTGGAAAGAAAATCTCGATTTTCCTTGATTTGTTGAAATTCCTTTTGAAGGAAATCGATTTTTTCTTTTTGAGAAACATCTTGTTGCCTCAGTGATGAATTTTCCTTTTTCAGAGAAGATATTCTTTTAAAAACAGCTTTAAATTCAAGACATAAATCGTCAATGTAATTCAATACTTCAATAGGCATTTCAGAAAGCTTTACCTCGATTTCTACTTTGAGATCAGAATCTGAATCTGAATCTGAATCTGATTTTGCCATAAGACAGATATCATCGTCACTGTCTTCACATTATGTGTCACTCCAAGTTTCTGCCTTTAAGGCCTTCTTTGCTTTCTCAAATTTGGTCTTCTTTTCAGAAGAGGACAGTTAGGCTTGATATGTCCTCGTTTCCTACAGTGAAAGCATATAACATTGTTTGATTTTTCTGTATCATTGGTAGACTTCTTTTTCTCAAACAGCTTCTTTCCTTTGAGGTTTCTTCCTCTGATCTTCATCTTCTTATACTTCTTTATGAAGAGAGCTAGTTCTTCATCGTCAACGTCTTCATTTTCAAAATCTGCATCAGAATCAATGTTAGTCTTTAATGCAATTGACTTATTACCTCTGGATTGATTATCCTCATTTCGATGTTCAATCTCATATGATTGCAGAGTTCCAATCAACTCATTTACTGATAGAGGCTTGATCCTTTGTGTCTCACGAAGAGATGTTTTGATATTATCCCACTTCATTGTAAGTCCTCTCAGTAATTTGTTGACTTTCATTACATCTGGAACTGGTTGTCCTTGATATGCAAAACCGTTTACTATGTCGGTAAACTTGTCATACATGTCAGTAATTGATTCTTCAGGCTTCATCTTGAAGGATTCATATTGACCAAGCAAAAGATTGATCTGAGTTTCCTTGGCTCGATCTATTCCTTCATAAGTGATGTGAAGCGTATCCCAGATTTCCTTAGCTGATTCACAAGCAGCAATTTTTTTATATTCAATAGGAGATAAAGCACAATATAAAGAATAAATTGCTTTGGAATCTAAAGTCTCTCTTTTGGATATCTCAATTTGAGATAAAGGAGAATTTTCTGCATTTGCATTTTCAGAAGATTTTGGCTTGACTCCTCTGATGATGACATCCCATTGCATGTGATCAATTGACTTAATGAATGCCTTCATCTTATTCTTCCAAATGTTGTATTCCTTGCCATCAAAGTATGGTGGTCTGTTGCTGCTTTGACCTTCAATGAGACCTGGAGCACCATAGCTAACCATATAGATCGTTAACTCAGAAGTAAAACACTTCTATAAATGAACAACCTGCTTTGATACCAATTGAAGTAGCTAGCACGGATCACCTAGAGGGGGGTGAATAGGTAATTTTAACCAGATTATGCAGAAATGAAAGAAAACAGTTGAGTCTGAATATTGTTTAGATTCAAAGCAGTTTATAAAGACAGTGCTTCTGATGTGCAGTGTGCAAAGTAATAGAATAGGGATAGAAAAACTGCATACAAGTTTATAGTGGTTCGGCTTATAGCAAGCCTACGTCCACTCTCCTACGTTATAGCCTACTGGCTGGATTTCACTAATTAAATCAATGAGAAGTTACAACAAGTTGTGTTGCTAAAAACTCGAACACTTCTTCCCGAAACTGGTGCTGCTTATACCAAGCCGATAGATCACACTATCTTACACCTAAGCACACACTTATAACACTGTATACACCTCTCAAAAGATTACACTTTGAAGCTCACGAAAAATAAGAGATTGAATCGGAGTATGCTCAGACTTTGGAATTGTTGATTCTTGATTTCATTCACTACCTTCTACCCTTCGTTGATCTCCTTTTATACTCCTTCACTTCCAAACTAGCCGTTGGACAGTCTTCAGAGGATTGTCTTCCAATATTCACCTTTGGACAAATTTGTATAAAATGGAATGAGTAGCCGTTGGTTGCTAAAATCTGAATCCTGCTGATTCTGCTCACCCATACAATCAGAATCTTGGTTTCCATAAGTAGAGCTTTGTCCGTTGTAATGCATGCTTGTCGTAATCTTTGATTGTCAATCAATTTGATTTAGATTGATATCAAAGATTTCCTTTTGTGAAATCCATACCAGATCACTAGCTGTTATGTTAGGTTCTGTATTCTGTGTCTGAAGAAATTTTACGTCTGCGTCTGCATCTGAAAAATTTTTGCGTCTGAAGAATTTATGCGTCTGCGTCTGCATCTGAAAAACTTCTGCGTCTCCAAAATTTCTACGTCTGCGTCTGAATAATTTCAGCATCTGAATTTTAAGTCTGAACTTTGTGTCTGAACTTTGAGTCTGAAGTTCTTTCATAATAAGACACTCATAGACAGTTTTGTCAACTTCAAAATCAATAGGAGTTTTCCTCAACACTTCGCAGTGCTGGAAACAAATTATGAAGGTATGATCGCACACATTTGTATTTTTTTGCTGCATGTTTGGCAGTACATTGTAGTAAACAGGGCTTTTATATTCTCCTGTTTTGCAGAAGGCCAAAAACTTGAAAGTTTTGATCCTAAAACATTGTAGTTGGCTAGCTGAATCTCAAGTTTCAGATGCACCTGTAAGTTTAGAGAGACTAAACCTGGAACATTGTTCTCCATTACCGGTTGTTGGCAGATCCATTGGAAATCTAAGGAACTTAGTTTCTCTGAATATCAAGTTCTGCAGTCGCGCGCAAGAGTTGCTAGAAGATATAGGTTACTTGGAAGATCTGAAAGAGCTTTATATCGATGGAACTTCCATTAAAGCCATTGATTTCCCTGAAGGTTCGTATGGGAAGCTTGAAATTCTGAGTGCTTGTGACTGTAAATCCTTGTCTCTACCCGATTCCATTGGTAACCTGAAATCTCTTTTGTACCTAGCTTTGGACGACACTAAACTCAGTGAGCTCCCTGATTCTATTGGCTTGCTGGAGAATCTTCAAAAGCTATCTCTGAGTAACTGTAGGGACTTGTGGAAACTGCCAGGTTCCATCGGAACCTCAAAGAGCTGCAAGTCATGGATCTTTCAGACACGTTAGTCAAAGAACTACCTCCATCTGTCCAGGATTTGAGAAACTTGAAAGTACTAAGGATGGCTCGCGCTTTTATAAGAGAATTTCCTGGAGGCATTAAGGATCTAGAGAGGTTAGAAGAGATAGATTTCTCGGGCTGCAGAAGTTTGGAAGGGAAATGCGATATTAAGGGATTATCGTCTTTGCGGGTCTTACTTCTGGAAAAGACCGATATTTCTCAGCTGATTTTTGATAGATTTTCAATGCTCTAATCTCCAAAACCTCCGACTGGATGCCGGTGTTCCCATCTCGAGAATTAAAACTACTAAAGGAGAATAGCATTGGTTTAACGGATGTTAGACTATGACACAGCTATAGGTTGACAGACGTCACGAACCATGAGCGAGAAAGTCGGCGGTCATGTCAAATTTGCAACTGATCAAGCATGTCAACCGATCGTCCTGCAGTATGGGCCATTAGAGGCATAATTGAATACGGATTTTCGCTTCTATTCTGAATTTTCAGTTTACATTCTCCTTTCTTTCTTTCTTTTTGGCCATCAAACTCGCACTTTTTGTTGTCTTGTATGTATGCCAATTTCCTGCGCGCGTACATGTTAGTTTGGATTTGACTCGGTGAAAATGTCTCTTAATTTATTTGATTGATCTGCTAGACAACCTCGAGGTTGTCGGGATAGGTTTCAAAGCTTCATTTGTTTCGCGAAAAATATGGCATTTCTGGAAAATATTTTTAGGAAACTTATTTTCCAAAAAGATAACAATATTTTTCGGTATTTGGTTAAGATCTGAAAATTAACTAGAAAATATTTTCCCTTGTTTAATAAGGAAAATCTCGTTTAGTCGGAAATTTCTGATATGGAGGCCATCCTAAATGGCACAGACGCGCTAACATGGATAATTTTTGTAATTTTTTTAAAAAATCAATTTATTAATAATTTTTTTTCTTTTCTTTTCTTTTCTTTTTTTTATTTTCTTTCTTTTTCTTTTTCCTTCTTCTGTTGCCAGGCCTCGGTAAGGGATGACCTCGCAATGTCAGGAAGGTTTGAACTCGTCGAAGGCTGGCAAGGCTCAAGCTCGTTGGCTCACGCCTGTGGCCATTGCTGTCACGCCCCGAACTCTCGTCGAGCCCCGTGGACATCCCGCTTCTGGTCGAATAGTTGCGACGTCCCAGGTTGTCACCGACCTTATCAAAATTTTCAGAGATTTAATCGCCCAAACGGAAACCTTAAACACCCTGACAAATAAAACTGGGGAAATATTTGGAGAATATATATATTTCCATTCTATGATCAAACCCGTTCCTTTACATATATACAATAAAAGAAATCTCTATCTACCAGTGCACACTTTACTGAAACTACCAAAATTAAAACAGAGTCGAAAACTTGACGTTCAACCTCAAAAGTGGTTCTCCTCCAAGGCAAGCTTTCCCACTTCTACAAACACGGTAGTCGTATATCTTATCCAAGTCATCCCATCTCCAATCTGAAACTCTGCTGTCTCATACTCTGTGCGCACTGGAACTCCAAAACGTACTAGGGGTGGTGACAGTGGAGGATTCAAGTCTCAACAAGTACACCCTTAAACCCAACCTAGACTATCACGTATCTCCAAATAATTACGCAATCACACTCATTCACGTACACCGATATCACAAAATAGGCACATCAATTAAGACTATCAAGCTCAATAATACACGCATTCGCATTCAGTCACAATCACGCCGTATGCAACACGCGTATGTGCCAATTCTCATCCCACTCTTCCTTCCATTCTCATTTTTCACCTTCTCAATCCTCGCCAGTGGCCCGCGTTGAAGTACACGCCTTAGGCACACTACGATCATTCATCACATCACTTCTGGCCCGCGTACTCGTTCACGCCTCAAGCCCCGATCGCAACCTGAACATCACACGCCCCAGGTCCAATCCCAATTTAGCCCATATCAAATGCGACAAGCCTACATGATAGAAACCCAACTCAGCCCACGCCAATTGCGACAGGCCTACATGATAGAAACCCAACTCAACCCACGCCAATTGCGACAGGCCTACATGATTGGAACCAGAGCTTATGATGTCTCGGTCCAATCCCGGTCTCATCCGAGATGATTGTGCCTCGGACCGATTCTCATACATGCTTTTTCAAGTCTCAGCCTGTGTCAAATGCAACATATCTACGTGATCGCTGCCCGAGTTTACGATACTCGGTCCGATCCCATTCTTGTTCTATCACATCTTCACATACTTTCCCACCATCACTTGTCACACCACACTTCTCCTTAATCAAGGAAAAGCTCGATATGCATTTATGAGATCCGTGCACGCATTAAGTTACACGTAGACAAAGCACACTTAACAATTCACATGGCCAATATTAATAATTAATTTAATCAACTCACGTGTGCACTCGACAAGCATAATCACCACTCAATCGCACAACAACACTCTCAATTAAATTGCCACAATTTATAAATAAATCAAACACGCCTCAAATACGGTAATTGTCATTTTTCTCCAACCAAATGGCGTCGGATTAATTCCGATCCTTCACGGGACTTTCTCGCCATTAAATGTTGGTTCTAAAAATCCAACTTGCGTCCCGAACCGAGCATCACAGCCTCGTGAACAGTGATTCGCAGCTTATGAACAGTGATTCACAGTTTGAAATTCCCTCAAATCGTCCTCCAAAAATTCCGAATTAATTCCTTAAGGCCCGCCATACATTCCTGGTCTAAAATCCCAACATTTCGCACCCGCACAAATCCAATTTCACCCAAAAATCAAATTATTCGGCGATACCCAAAATCCTAAATCGGGATTAGGAAACGACTTACAAAGTTCTAGACTTAATTAGCTAGAACGGGAAGCGGTGGCGCTCTACGGCGAAGGCGAACGACTCACGGTGGCTTCCGGCTTGCACGGCGGCGGTCCGGCAACGGCGAGGAAAACCAACGGAGGGAGAAAGAGAGAAATTGGGAGAGGGTAAGCTGTTCTGGTGGGGCTGCTGGCCGAGAGAAATGAGGGAGGAGAGAGAGAGAGGCTGGTCAGATCAGTCAAATTAAGCAGCCCACTTTTGCCATGTGTCGCCGATCCGGCGATTTTGATCAAAATATCCATAATCTAACAGCCGACAATTAATCCTATCCACAAATTGAGGGGAAAAAGGTTAATAACCTCAATAATTCAGCTGATAAGCACTCTGAAATATCCCAAAAAATTTTCCAAAAATTCAGACCCGAAAATAGCCTAGGGGCAAAACCGTCATTTTTCGGGTCCCGGGGCGAAATTCCAATTTTTGCACGTATCTAACCTCCATATGCGTGGCCAACATAATGTGGCGTCGGAATCACGAAATTCATCGCGCAAGCCCCCGAAAATCCACGTCAAAGTTTGAAGGGCAAAAATGTCAATTTTTTCAATTTTTGTCGAAATTCCAATTTTTGGTCATAACCACTCCTGGCATGCGTGGCCACCCTCAAATGGCATCGGCCTCGAAAAATAATCTCATTTGGCCTCGAAAAGCAACGCCAGAGTCCATAGGGGCAAAATCGTAATTTTTCACCCCCTGACCGAAATTCCAATTTTTACTCGTACTAACTCCAAGTGTGTGTGGCCAGCATAATATGACGTCAGATTCCCAAAATAGTCTCTTAAGCCTTCGAAAATCGACATCGACATCCGGGCCCAATTCCGTGAACAAAACTCGCTAAACTTTCAATTTCAGGGTCTCTCACTAACGGGCGGCTGTTTACAGGTTACGCGTATCGACCTAGGGCTATCCATATCATGATGGTCTCGATCATTGAGAGAATGAGAAATTACCACTAATTTCAGAGGTCACGATCGTTTGGTTCAAGTTCAGGACTGATTGGCCACGTGTACTTTCGGTCTTGTAGAATCACCTGCGTCCCTATGGTACATCGTTGGCCTTGGCCAAACCCAATCCATTACTCTTTCCTAAAATCGGCCCACGTTGGCCTAAAATATTCTCTCAGCGTCTCTCGTGATCGGTATCCATTTCAGGATAGGATCCCCGGTCTACATACCATTTCTAGTTAGCCATACTCCATTAGTTAGTATCCCGAGAGTGATTAGCTCTGGGCGAGACTTACTAAAATGAAATGCAAAGTAACATCAGTTTTATTGATCCTAGAATTACATCGAAATTCGGGCTGTTACAATCGCCGAGGCCTGACAACCGATAGAAGAAGAAGGAAAAAGAAATAAAATTAAAAAATTAAAAATTTTGAAAAAAAAAATTTGGCCTCAATCGACCTGAGCTCAACCTTGATATCATCAAGCCTGGTGTGTAACAGTTTGAATTTTCGATCATTTTCCCGGGATTTAAGAAATAAAATTGATCAATGCACTATAGTGAGATCTCACCCGGAACAGCACATTCACGGGATGCTAACCTTAGGGGTAAGGCTATTACGGGATTAAGTTCGCACGACCAAAGAACTCGACCTGGGTTCGACCTTCGACCATAAGGATTGACGATGGAATGTTTTGGGCCAATAGAGACCAATCTAATTGATTGATCGTGTCCAAAGAGAACTAGTGACAGACCCTCGCAATTATAAGACAACCGAGGTCGTCCCGGATAGAGTAAACTTAAACGTGATTTGACTTGGTGTCAGTCACGGGTCGAGAGCGCGTAATCCCAATGAGCCACCCGTTAGCCAGAGATAAACTAAAATCGCGATTGTTCGATTTTAGTCATTTCTTGGAATTCGGGCCCAGGAATCAAGAATTTTGAAAGTGACAATTTTGAGCAGCCGATGACGTTTTTGGCTTGGCCAACCTTGAGGCCACTCATTTCTGCAAAAAAATGGATTTCGGTTCGGGACTAGAAAAATTATGAATTTGCCCCTCTGGACTCCGATGTCGATTCTGACGTCGAATGAGATTATTTTTCGAGGCCAATGCCATTTTAGGGTGGCCACGGACATTTAGAGTTGTTACGGTCAAAAATTGGAATTTTGGCTCGGAAGTGAAAAATAATATTATTTTATTCCCAGGACTTTGCAGTCGATTTTCGAGGGTTTAAGAAGCTATTTTCACGATTCTGACGCCATATTATCTTGGCCACACATATTTAGAGTTGATTTGAACAAAAATTGGAATTTTGCCCCGGGATCGGAAAAATGACCATTTTGCCCCTGGGCTATTTTTGGTCCCAATTTTTGGGAAAATATTTAGGATAATTATTAATGGTTATCAGCTGCATTATTGGGGCTAAAGACCTTTTTTCCCTCAATTTTTGGATAGGATTAAATGTCGGTCGTCGGATTAGGGGTATTTTGGTCAAAATCGCAGGATCAGCAACACGTGGCGATTGTGGACTACTTTATTTGACTGGATCAAACCTGTTTCTCTCTCTCCTCCCTCATTTCTTCGGCCAAACAGCTCAGAACAACCCCCTCTCCCCCAATTTCTCTCTTCCTCCGCTGGTTTTCCTCGCCGTACGCTGGAGCTTGCTGGACTGTCGCTACTGCTGCTGCTATTTCGACCACCACCCAGCCCTGTTTGTCTCACCTTTTGGGGTAAGTGACTTCCTCAATCGACACCTAGGACATCGGGTATTGTTAGACATGTTTAGGGCTCAGTTTGGATAGTTTAAGCGGCTGTTTTGGGGCTAAAATAAGGGCTGTGATTTTCTGTTCGGTGCGTAGATTGGATAGTTTGATTCGGCAATTAATTGCGTGAAATTGCCGTGTAATGCCGTGATCATTGTGGTATGGTAGTTTGAACCTTGTGGAATGAATTTTGAGGGCTGAAGTTCGGTGGGCATCAACAAGGACTTGGATCCTTGAAGTTTGGGTGAATCTCGAAATTGTGTTTTTTGTACCCTCCCGGTTTGCTAATTTTGTAGAGATTTTTGGGGGCTGAATTTGAAGAAGTGTTCTTCACGAAAGTTGTTCCCAACATCTTGAAGTATAACATACTTTAATTTGGGAATTTTTCGAAATCATTTGAGGCCATTCGAAAGCCCATTTTTGGCAGAAATTAGTCTGCCGGATTTACTGTTCGTCCAACCTTCTGATCTGTTTGAATTTTTATAAATTTTTCCAGGCCTATTTTCAAAATACTTCCTTCACGAAAGTTGTTGGGTATTGAAAAAAATGTATGTTGATGATCAGGCGAACTGACCGGACGGGTTGATTTTCGTCCGTCTTCCAGTGACAAAAAGATGTGTTTATAGTTGAATCTGGGTTTTGAGTCCTTCACGGAAAATGTTTATCAAGATGTTTTGTACAATATATCCAAATTTCATAATTTTTGGAGTTGATTTACTATTTATTTCAAATGGATTTCGGTCACTACGCAAGTGCCCAGTTTGTACCCGATTTTGTATATTTTCGGTTTTTCTCTCTCTTGAGAATTATTCGGTATTATCGTGGCATTTTGATGGGTAGTTGGATACTTAGATGAGCTCATATGTGATTGTGTGGCTGTGAGGTGTGGTGGCGTGATTGCGCATTGAGTTCGCGTGTCAAGAATGTGTGATTGGGTGGCGTGTTCGTAAGACGAGAATGTGAAATTGTAAAATGTGTGTGTGAGGTGTGTATGTTTGGCCGCGTGTTTGTTGGCCGTGTGTAAGTGTGATTTGAGTGGAACGAGGATACGAAAATGTGGAATTGGTTGGAAAGGATCCGTCCTGAGACGTGTTCGTTTACGCGGGACGATGCCGTCCCTGACGAGGTGACGATGCCCGGCCCGACGGGGTGACAATACCTGACAAGGTTAGAAGACCGTTGGCCTAATATGTTTTACGCGGGCACAGTAATTAAGGAAAGGGAGAGGTAGGATTCCGTCCTGAGGTGTGTTTGTTTACGCGGGACGATGCCGTCCTTGATGAGGTAACGATGCCCGGCTCGACGGGGTTACGATACTTGACGAGGTCAGAAGACCGTTGGCCTGATGCATTTTATGCGAACACAGTAATTAAGGAAAGGGAGAGGTAGGATTTCGTCCTGAGGCGTGTTCGTTTACGAGGGACGGTACCATCCTTAACGAGGTGACGATGCCCGGCCCGACGGGGGTGACGATGTCTGACGGGGTCAGAAGACCATTGGCCTAATGTGTTTTACGCGGGCGCGATAGTGGTGGAAGAGTTGAGAATAAGTGGGAATTGGTTTGAGGTGCGAGATTTGGGAAAGTAATGCGTGGTGTGGGTCAGTGTGCGAGTGTGTTTGTATTGATTGCTATGGTGCTTGATTATGGGGTAAAATACTATTAGGCACAGTATAGAATGTGTTCAAGTAGGTTTTGCTTTATAATCGAGGCACGTGCGTGACAGTGATTCATCGCTGTAGTGTATTGGTTGTGTTATTGTCTAACGTGCAAGAACATGCATGAGGAATTCCAGGTAGGGTAGTGTGTGATTGTTAGTTTGATTGATTGTCATGTGTTATGCGTGTTTTCGTTTGGCGGTACGTGAGTGCCTACGTGGGGTTTGGGGTTGTACACTTATTGAGATTCGTCTCATAGTTGTATAATCCACAATTTCAGACCCCCAGCCGTAAACCCGGGAAGTTCGCCTCATCTTTTTGGAAGTTCAAGGAATTACCTTTGGTGCCCAATGGAGCTGTAGGTGAGTTTCCAGAGGTTCAAGCCAGAGATTCAGAAGCAGAATGGAGAAGGGCAACCCTAGGTTTTTCCTTAGGTCATTTTAGGGGCTGTGTAGATTAGGTAGACCGATAATGAAGTTAGGGTAACCAGACCCTTGAACTTTTGTTTAAACGGTGACTGAGGATGTTAGTCTGTATTTATGTCTGTAATATAATGTTTGTATATTTGGTGTTGTATAAATATGTGATTGCTCGATTGTTCTGTTGTTCTATCCCGTTATCGTCATCTTTCTGTCCGGGGTTTTGTTATTCGCTTTCGCATGTGCTTTTGATGTTTGGGTTGGGTCGGCGATGTTCCTGGGACGTTGCATCATTTCGACTGAAGCAGGGGATGTCACGAGCTCGATGGGGTTCGGGGTGTGACATGGTATCCCGGGACGAGTACCTGTGTCTCGAGTCTGGTATCGATTGACTTGGGAGTGACAGCTGGGGTCTCGGGCACGGCCTAGATGAACCACGAGCCAAAGCATCAAAATCCCAGGCCTGACCTCAATGGACCTAGGCTCAAGCACCGAGGACCCGGCCCCGCTAACAAGGGCCCAAGAACGAGCGTTGGAGTTCCCATGCTCAAGTGCAGAGTTTTTAGTCCAAATGTCGATATCTAGTCATATTTTGAAAAATAATTTTCTAACTTTTTAAAAGAGGAATTGTTTTCTTGAATTTAAAATTTGGTAGGAAAACCTTTTTTCATTAACTCATTTTCCTAAGCAAATGTTTCCCTAGAAAATATCTTTCGCAAAACAAATAGAGCCTTAATTCCTTTATTGATCCTCTATCGTCTATTCATCACATAAGCACTGCCATTGGAATCTATTCTTCAATTTGCCCAAGTCGACTACTATCAAATTGACGCTTGTTTATGATTTTCGAACATCAGAAATTTGACTATGAAAAGTTTGCTTGCCGAGTAATAAAACTATCAAAAGAGGTCATAAGCCCATAGTTGGGTTGTAAATGGGTCATCTCAAATGTAAAACATGGGACAATATGGGTTATAAAAAGAGCTGGCTAAAACAGAAGGGTTTAAATGAGCACGATATAAAACCCACTTTCAAACCACGTAATAAATAGGTCTTAGCCCACCTGCTCTTTGTTTCTTCTCTCTCCCTCTTCTGTTCCGCTATTCCACGAAGATCAGGAATCACGAGCTTCTCTCCCAACTGACTGGCGTCGCTGCCGCCCCACCGCCTTATCTCCAGCGTCACCCCGACGTGCTCACAAAAGCACCTGTTAGGGTTCATAGAGAAGGCGCCTTCGTCCCCCCGGCATCGCTGCCGCCCCACTGCCTATCTCCAGCTGGAGGTGAAGGGCGGGGACACCGTCACGCGCATCTCGGTGAACAACGCCTTCGTGATGCGGGCGTCGAAGGAGAGCCTCGGGGTCAGCAATGAGGTGATGCTGCTGTTAGACGGGAACGGGTGGTTCACGAGGGCGATCGGGCGTGAGCTCAACTCAAGCAACAAGCCAGTGGGGCTCGGGAAGCGATCTCGGCGGTTTGCACTGCTCGCAGATGACGGCGTGGTGAAGGTGCTCAACCGGAAGGAAGGTGGGGCCTCCACCTTCAGTGTTGCCGATGATATTCTCAATGTCATGTAGATTTTTAAATGTTTCCTTTCTTCTGGCTTTAAATTTGGTGTTGAGAGGTGAGGCTTTTGTTGTGTTCTGAGTTTGACAGACTTTTGTTTCTGACTCGTGCCTAATCAATTGAATTGGAATCAGAACTGCAGTTTTAAAGCAGACACATGAATTAAGATTTTCAATCTGGAATATCAAGATGCTGCCTTTCTTTGTGGTGATTTCGCTCAAAAGTCCTCCTTAGCTCACGCCGTCACTGTGCACTTAGTATCGATCCGACCGATTTCATGGGATGTGTCGAGAAGAGGGGGAACGTTTGTGCAATTCTAAATTGGACTGTCCAGATTGTAAATTGGTGAGGATAATGATCATGTTCTAGCTGGTGTGCGCTTCTGACAGAGTCGTGTTTGCAATTCCTGCTTCCTGGTTTTGACAACCCTTTCTTTGACATTAAAAGAAGGGCAATGGTCGGAGACAGGTTAGAAACTTGTCTTGGTGGGGGCAGACTCCAGAGTTCCTTAGCAGATACGTGACTGAAATATATATATTGAAGTTTCAGTAATTGATACGGCATCTTTTGGTAGATAGATATCCATATACGTACTAGAACAATAATTCTAGGGGAAGCTCGACACTGTCTAGATCGAAATTCAATCAAGATTGAAATAGAAATTCTAAGTATCACAAGTTTAACTTTTTACCTTGGTGAACTAACAATTAAGAAACTACACATTCTCGCATGTTAGAAGAGTTCTTATAACCAAATATTATTTTCTTGTCAATGGTTAGCTGATCAGACTTTTTCTTATCAAGAGCTCTTTATAAATACTTCAATTTATAGGTTTTTTACCTTTTTTTTTATTTACTAATTTTTTATTGTTTAATTTACTTTTTAATTTGATGTAAAGTTTTTTATTCAAGTAACATATGTGACATTCCGAAATTTCCGCCAATTGGAAATTATGAAATAACTGAGTTTTATAAAATGTGCTCACAGTAAATTCTCGTCCGGAACTGATCATTCTTGGGAATGCTAACCATTAGAGAAAGGCTAATAGGGGAATTAAATTCGCGCAACTAAAAGAAATTTGATCGTGAATGGATTTCGATCATTAAATCGCATAAGTGATATTTTGAGCCACTGTTGGCCGATTTAAGGATAATTAAGGGTCAGTTCGCCACTGTCCTAGTAGTGGATCGCAGGTGATTCCATAGGACCACGAAACGACTTAACGAATGATTCTGAAATTATACCAAACAATCGTACCCCTCGGATCAAGTGATTGATCTTCGCAATTTTGATGACAACCGAGGTCGTCACATACCGAACAGACTTGCACGTGACTCGATTCAGTATTAGTCATGAGTCAATTTTGCGGATTTCCCCAGCAAGCCGCCCATTAGCTTGAAAAACGCTCGAATTGCGTTTAATAGAATTTAATTATTGAAATTTTGCTCAAATTGGATACCGGAAAATTAGGAAATCACGCCGGAACATTAGGACGACGTTGCACGTGACACGTGTGAATTTTTGGTGTGCTTAATTCCTTCGGAAAAATTCAATTTGGACAAGAAACGGAAAAAGTGACCAAAATACCCCTAAGATTTATTAAAGGGTATGTTTTAAGGGTAAAGGGCATTTTGGTAATTTTGCCCTAAAATTTTGATTGGACAATTTTACCCTTGGATATTTTAGGAAATTACAAGTATAACCTTGGATATTTTTGTATAAGAATAGATCTCGGCCGTCGAATCAAGATAAGATCGAATCGGGACCGTCGGATTAAAAATATGAGTAAAGGGCGTTTTGGTCATTTTCGCCGTTGGTCAAAGATGCACTATTTAAGTCCAATGATCTACTCTTTCTCTCCATTCCTCTTCCCCATTTGCCGTGAACAACCTCCCCCCAAATTGCCATGAAACACTGCCCCCCCCCCCCCCCTCGTGAGTTTTTCTTGGCCGTTCCTCCTCCACCGTCGGCAACGCCGTTCACCACCGCAAGCCGGACTGCCCTCAAGCCGCCGTACCAGCCTCAAGACACCACCACCAGCCACCGTCTCTCTCTTTTTCTCTCTATCTCCCAAGTGGCCGTGAGCACCAATCAAGGAGCCGGACCGCCGCCGCAAGCCGATCGCCGTCGCCGAGCTTCGCCGTCATCCCCGCCGTGTCCGTTTAAGTGCCGCCGCTTCCCGTTCTAGCCGATTTAGCCTAGAACGTGGTAAGTCACACTCTAATCCCGATTTAGGACTTCGGGTATTGAAAGATAATTGTTTTGGGGTGAAATCGAGCTTACCCGGGTGTGGATTTGTGAGAAATATGATGGGAATACTATGGCGGGCCTTGAGGATTATTTTTTTTGAATTTTGGAGGACAATTTTAAGTGAATTACAAGCTGCAAGTTACTGTTCACAAGCTGGGAATTACTGTTCATGAGCTGTGATTTATTGTTCACAGGGCTGTGATGATTTGTTTGAGACACAAGTTAGATTTTTAGAACCGGTATTTAATGGCAAGAAAGTCCTGTGAATGATCGGAATTAATCCAATGCCGTTTGGTGGGAGAAAGATGAGAATTAACGTATTTGATGCTTATTTAAATTATAAATAAATTGTGGTGATTAAATTGAGTATGTTGTTGTGCAATTGAGTGATTGTATATGCTCGTTAAGTGCACATGTGGGCTAGGTTGAATTAGTTGTTGATATTGGCTATATGAATTGTTGAGTGAGTATGTTTTATGTGTGAAATGATGTGTGTACGGGTCACATGTGATGGGTCAGTTGTGTGTGGTAAATGCATGTTGAGCATGGGCTTGAGTAGAAGGGAATTGAAGTGTGGCAAGTGATTGTGGAAAGTATGTGAAAAGGTGAAAGTGCGAGATTGGGATCAGGCCAAATATCATAAACTCGGGCCGCGATCATGTAGGTCCGTTGCATTTGGCACAGGCTAAAGCTTGAAAAAGCAAGAATGAGAATCGGTCCAAGGCACGATCAGCTCGGGTGAGACCGGGAATTGACCAAGGCATTATAAGCTCAGATTCCGATCATGTAGGCCTGTCGCGTTTGGTGCGGGCTGAGTGTTGGATCGCAGTGTACCTGAGGCGTGTACTTCAACGCGGGTCACTGGCAAGTGAAAGTGAAAAGTGAATGGTCGCAGTGTACTTGAAATGTGTACTTTAATGCGGGTCACTGGCGAGTGAAAGTGGAAAGTGAATGGTCGAAGTGTGCCTAAGGCGTGTACTTTAACGCGGGTCACTGGCGAGGAATGTGAAAGTGGAAAATGAAAATGGAAGGGATAGTGGGATGAGAACGATACATGCGCGTGATTGCATACGACGTGACTGTGATTGAGTACGGGTATGCGCATGTTTGAGCCTGACCAATTGATGTGCCTGCTTTGTGATTACTTGATGTATGTGAATGTGTGTGATTACGTAATTGTCTGGAGGTACGTGATAGCCTAGGTTGGGTTTAGAGGTGTACTTGCTGAGATTTATTCTCATGGTTGTGTAAACCAACAATTTCAGAACCTTAACCTGAACAATGAACCCTCCACTACTGCCACAAGTACGTTTTGGAGTGCTAGTGCATACAGAGTATGAGGTAGCAGACGGTTCGGGAAAGCTCAGAATCAGGAGGCGAAGAATCAAACTCAGAATGGACGCCGAGTAAAGGACGTAGGGGTTAGGGTGTCTATAAGAAAGCCAGAACTGTGGATGAGAACCAATTTGAGGCTAAACGCCTGGTTATCGGTTTTTGTTCTAAGTTTTGGAAGGTTTTAGTAATGTATGCACTGGTAGACTAAGGTTTGCATTTTTGTAAATATTGTGAAACAAGTTTAATCGAGTAATGGAAATGTATATTTCCCCAATTATCTCCAGTTTTAATTTGTCATGGTGTTTTATGGTTTCCGGTTGCGCAATAAAATCTCTAATGTTTAGATGAGGTCGGTGATAACCTGGGACGTCGCAACTGTTCGACCGGAGGCGGGATGTCGCGGGCTCGACTGGAGTTCGGGATGTGACAACATATACACGTGAAGAGCTTAAAATAGCTTAAATGAGTGAGAATGAATTTTTCTAGATTATGTTAAATATTAATGTGTTTTGGTAACATGAGTCATTCAGGTTTGGGTCAGGTACAGGTCGAGTACAGGTATGGGTCATTAAATTTACATTATATGGATATTGATTAATATGGGTTGGAACATTTTCGACCTGACCCAACCCACACATTTGATGGCCCTACCGAGTAAGAATAATCCACATAAAGAATATGAAAAGACAAATATATAATAAAGTGAACAGGGAGGGAACAGTAAAAGGATGATGTGACTTAATTTGTAATTTTGTTAATTTTTTTAGTATGAAAAAGGGCTAGCATCATAAATCTATTATCCATATTTTATCATCTAATAAAACGCAAAGTAACTCTCTAGAACTCTACCCAAAAAAAAAAAAAGTAACTCTCTAGAAGGTAATAAAAGGAAATTAGTATCCAAGCGCTTATCGATTCTAAGATTAATAAATCATTCAACAAAGCGACTTTTTTTCGAAAGTTATCTTGTACTTAAAACTCAAAATAAGAACGTAGTTGTCTTTTGATCTCTTTAACCAAAGCCTAGGCTAGCGTTATCAATCCTAAGATATAAACTAATAATATCAGTGATGACTTTAAAGTTAATCTCAATGATGATCCTATCAAAACTGAGTTGTTTTGCGAAGTTGAGTAGAGAGTTTGCAAGCAAGTTCTTTTTGTTATTTTCATATTTTGTAATCTGTTTGGTATTGGAGTTAATAGGTTATATTTAAGACTAGTTTTGTCTTAAATAATCCTAGATCAATATAAGAGAATAAAATCAATTTATTGTTCCTTTTTTTTTGGTCAATTTTAAAATAAAAAAAATGCTGATAATCCATTCGACTATTCAACAAAAATTCTTCAAAGATACAATACGTTTATTATTTTTGTCCCACTTAAACTACCAAATGGAAGTGGTTATTACTTAGTTCTCTTTATAATTATTTTTATTTAACTAAATATGAAAAATATAAATGTAATAATATAATTATAAGTCGATATATGTGTGTCAGTCAAAAGATATCTCCCATGAAAAATTGAGTTCACACGCACAATAGAAAAGAAACTAACTTTCTCACAATAGTATTATGGTTAATCTAATTAACAAGAGTTTAATGTACTTTATTTTCAAAATCTAAAGGGTTAAAACCATGAAAACTTCAAACTGATACACATATGATAAATTTACCAAAAACTAATTTTTTAACCACAAAAAACTCTAAACTGGTACACTTGTAATAATTTTACCCTCCGTTAGTTTTCATTAAATTTTACCATCAAATTTCTAAGTTAGATGATACGTGGCAATTAACGAGTGTACCAGTTTAGGGTTTTGCCCTCTATTCATCACAGGTGTACCGGTTTTTTATTTTTCGTGATATTAATCAAATTTAACGAATGGTAAATTTGTTACAAATGTACCGGTTTTAGAGTTTTTTAATGATAAAAAAATTAGTTTTGGATAAAATTGTCACAGATGTACCAGTTTTGAGTTTTTTATTGTCAAAAAATTAGTTTTTGATAAATTTGTCATAGGTGTGCCAAATTGGCGTTCTTCGGGGTATTAACCCTAATCTAAAACATAATGCCCTTAATAATTCTTAAAATCAATGGAATATATGCAACAGAATTAACATGCCGACTTTTTTCAAAATTTTGAGCGATATGTGCATGTGCCGTCGATAACCGTGGAGGTCGCTGGATGGAGATGGCTATTGATGTTGGCGGAGCAGGTGGCGCGCGAGCGTCAAGGATATAGCTGGACTGTCGCTTGGTGGGACTCGCAAGCGTTGGTGATGACCCAAGGATGAAGACGATGCTTTGCTCTTTCTTTTCTCTCTCGTCTTTTCTGTTGCTTTTTCTATTCTGCCGACCTTGAGAACCCGCAAGAAGAGAAGAAAGCCCTTTTTTTTGCTCTCTATCGTCACCGTGTCGAGCGGATATGCAACGCGCATGCTAATTTCAGCCACCTTGGCTAAAATTTAGCACTTTGATGGGCTCAGTCCAATTAATTAATTAAGTTCATAACCTCAACTCCATCCACCGCTGGTCCAATTTATATGCAAAATTAAAACATGCACCTAAAAACTATATGCTGCGCAATTTAATTATATTATTTTTGTTAAAGATTAGCCCCTAATTTTTCATGCAATTAATCTTAAATGATTAGCCGAAATTTAGATGTCAATAGAAATATTGAATGAGATTCTCACGAGATAGACGATGTTTTCTCGAACATCAAATTTTGTGTAATCAAATTGAAGCAAATGAAACCAATGAACATACGGATGGACTGATGTCATCATACAAAATTAGTGCCCATGCCCTGCATTGTACGTTTCTGAGGGTACGATTCAATCAGAAATTCAGGACAAAAAACCTGTCCAAGCATGAATAACAATGCAAACTATGATTTTTTTTGTTTTTGTGGCTAGAGTGCAAATTACAATATTTGGTGGCCGTATAATACCATAGGAGAGCTGCATTTTCTCAATGAATGTAAATCCACTGGCATTTGCTATTATGGAAATAATAATTAATCTAACTCAAATTCTAATCTTCCCCCAAACCAATTACCTTATTACAAAAAAAGTTTGATGCCGCTTGGGTTCTTTCTAAAATAAATTTGTATCGTAATTCCTACGATAAACTACCAAGCAATGGCTTATAACTTAACGCGATCCTGGGATTAGAGCTCGGTATTAACCGAGCCATATATATGACGTGGACCTAATACACAATATATTCATAAATAAATGGTTTGCTCAAGAAAATAGTGGTTACTCGTGAAGTTGACTGCTTTTCTTCAACATCTAATATGTACAAGACGGCTAATTCACAACGACATAAAGCATTTTCTCAACGGCTCATTTTCAATGACACGAGCATTTCATGTGATTTAGTCTACGTATATGAGTGTATAATCGTATTTACTATGAAAATATTAATGACGGTCATAAAAAAAAGTACATTGACATGACTCTAAAATTGCCCGCGGTGTAATGTAAGCAACCGTACTTATCACGACAAATGACAACACTCAACCATCCGATCCAAACTAACGCTGCATTATTTATCGCAATAAATGCCACCGGTGGCAGAATTGAAGAGTCTTACATATTTTGCGTCAAGCCGGGATTAACATACAGATCAATTAAGGTAGACGGAAGCGTAGGCAACTCTTCAAGAATGTTGCAGTGTAGCAAATCAAGAGTCTGAAGACTTGACATGAACTGAATTTCTGATGGAAGGCTGGATATACGTGTACATCGAAGCCTCAGTTCTCTAAGACTATCTAGTTTCCTAATATCACTAGGAATCACTCCCTCCAAACTCCTACACCAGGATGCATGTATCTCTTCCAGGTTTATCAACTCTCCAATGTAAGAAGGAAATTCTCTTAAGAAACAAGAATCCATTTTCAGCACTTTCAAACTCTGCAGGTGTTTAGTTGAATCGGGCAACTTCGAAATACCCGTACCTGAAATATCCAACTCTACTAATGAGTCTTCCAATTTTCCAATGGATTCCGGAAGCTTTCCTAGCCCACGACAATCCCTCAAAGACAAGCGTCTGAGCTCCCCCAAGTCTCCAATTGAATCCGGGAGTTCAAGAATTTTCGCGTTATCCAAGGCTAGCACTGAAAGAGCTTTAAGTTCAGAAACTGAATCAGGAAGCCTAACCAATGAGAAGCAATTAGTGGCACTAAGAATTTGCAGTTGAACCAATTTGCCTATCGATGCAGGAAGTTCTCGTATGGAAGTGCCATCAATCAGGAGCTCTTCCAAAGCATTCATCCCATCCATTTCCACTGGCAACATGCTAAGTTCGGAGCAGAACTTCAAATTCAGGGTAACCAACAGCTTCAGATCATTAATTGAAGGATCTAAATGAACCAATCGAGAACATCGCTCAAGAATCAGTATCTCTAAATTTGGGTAACAAGAGAAGCTGGGGGTAACTAATAAGCCCGCACAACCTGTAAGATTCAAGACTTTCAAACACTCCATCTGCAAAACAAAGGGAAAAATTCAGCTGGCGTAGAACTCTCAATGTAATTAAGGGCCAACACAAACACAACAACAAAGAAGCTATGACGCACCTTAATTCCTTTCCAACCTCCCCAGGATTCTGTAACCATACTCCACGAAAGATCAAAAATAACTAAGTTCTCTAAATGAATGCTGATTGCTTCACAATCTCGAGGGCACCCTTGCCAGTGAAGCCACCGAACATTTAATAAGGCATCTGCAAATCTTCCACCAGTATTGGCACAACCCAAGCTGAGAAATGTATTGCTCGGTAGGATCTCAAACCCTGCCATGATAGTGTTAAGGTGGTCTGTTCCCTGTACGATGGACCACAAATGTCAAGTAGAGAAACATGTGGAAATCTTCAGATGATGAAATAACTACTATGGATACCTAAACTCGTGAGGTAAAGAAAATGCTTCATACATGAGACCATTTCGAAGAAAATCGAAAATCAAATTAGGGCCCACATGCTACTTTTTTCCCGACATACCCTTTTCCTCTTCTTCGTGTCGTGGGCTTTGGCAGGAATGTAGAATCTAACACATGTTCCTGGATCATGGAAACCTTCGTAAATAATCTTCCTGGCAAGGCACCTTAGCATTTTGTGCATGCCTATTTTATTTTCTCCCATTTTTATTAGGGACATACGATGAAGGACCTCGATTGCATCATGAGGACGATCATAATCATGCCACATATATGAGGCAATCCTACAATCCACATCTGGAAGAAAACACGCAACATCAAGATACATCTGCTTTTGCTTTTGATCTAATGCTTCA
Source organism: Syzygium aromaticum (assembly GCA_024500025.1). Classification (NCBI taxonomy): domain Eukaryota; kingdom Viridiplantae; phylum Streptophyta; class Magnoliopsida; order Myrtales; family Myrtaceae; genus Syzygium; species Syzygium aromaticum. Next base: position 4,088,092 of record CM044891.1, on the reverse strand, counting down.
TAAATTGTTCTGAGAATCTTCTGGTAATCTTCCTGAAATTGTTGTATGAGATCTCTGAATTTAATCCATTCTTCTTGTGCTTTACCATGCAAAAAAGAACCAAACACTTTGACAAGTAGCGGAAGTCCCTCCGCAGCCTTGACTATTCTGTTTGCAATTTCAACATAAAGTTGATGTTTATAACTCTTTCCCATTGCATACTGCCAGAAAAGGGCAAAAGCTCGATTATCATCCATCGGACTAACATCGTAAGTATGAGCCAACCCTTGATCAAGAAACCCTTGAAGAATGCTTCTTTGTTTTGAGGTTACAATTATTCTACTGCCAGAACCAAACCAATCAAGCTTAGCTCCTACAAACTCCTTGAGGACGGACACATTTTCCACATCATCGAGAACAAGGAGAACTTTCACATTCCTCAAGATTTCTTTCAAAAATCGTACTCCTTTGAAAGCAGAAGCAACCTCATACTCTCTTTTCAAAATATCAAAGATCAACTTGGTTTGAAGACACTGAAAACCACCAGGTTGCTGCATCGTTTCTTCAATCTCCGCAAGAAAACTACAAGTGTCAAAGTGAATGGAGATTTTGTTATATGTGATCTTGGCAAGAGCAGTCTTTCCAATGCCATCTCTCCCATGGATTCCAACAATTCGTACGTCGTTCACTTGTGTGTCCAATAAGCTAATTATTTGCAATACTTGACTCTCTTCAAGCCCCTAAAAAGGTACTTAAGTTTAGGAGAACATAACTTTAGTAGCAAGGGGAAGAGAAGTAAAAAAATATACAGAGGTACTGTATATTCCAGATGATAACGCCATTCTCTGAAACATGTGCTTTGAATGTGCATGTCAATCAAATGCCTTGTTAGTTGAGATGCTGTAACTAATGTTTAGCTGACAGAGTAGACAGGTTGTTGAAGATAACCTCTACTGAAGTTCCTCCAATGCCATCATTCACTCCATGCATCCCACTTAAGCTAAAGATACGACGGTAAACCTGGTGCCTCCATCATGGAAAAATCTGTTAGTAAATCTGGCTTACTATGCATCAAAAAGCCTAAACTGACTAACATACCCTGTTTCTTATCCTTTGTACTCTGAAAAGGAAGCACAGAAAGGTAACTACAGGCCTTATCAGGGACCATCTCGAGGTTGCCTGCAGTAATAAATCAAGTAACAGTTTCCCTTGAGATTTTGCTTAAAGGTGCAAGATCTCTATAATAAACAAAACTTAGTCCAACAGCATGAGGAAGAAAGCACGAACATAATTTGAACAATCCAATCTCACACTGCTTCCTCAAAACACCAGCACAGAAAATCATCAGCCATCTAGAAAGTTAAACATTTTTGACACATTGATGACTGGCCTATCATAAACAGTAAAAGCAGGAAGATGCAAAAACCATTTAAAAGATAGTATCCAGAAGTTAAGAGGGATGCTTTAGGTTTTCTGTGAAAATATAAGTGGATATGTCAAACTTCCTTCTCAAAGTGTAAACTATCAATCACAACAGTTATTCAGAAATTTTCACTTTCCAGGAACCATGAGAGCTACAATATTCTTTAGAAGTTACAACTTACAAATGCTCTTTGGCAAGTTTCCTGTCCTGAGAGAGAGTTTCTAATCTGGTATGTCATCTCTTTGTAATTTTATTGCTTAGACAACATTTCTCTACCAATTCTCCAATCCTGCCATTTCTAATTCGTAGGAGATTTTTACTGTCTGTTTAGTTTTTCCCAAATACTAACAATCCTTCCTAAAACAAAGTGCACAGCATTTAGAGCTAAGTAGTCTTGCCCATTGTATTCTTTACTGGATAATATGATTCATGGCACCAAAACTATTGAGTGTCTTGAAAGCAATGAACCGAGACTAATATAAGAATTCACCACTTTATCAACATTTGTGTATAATCGGCTCAACACTAGAGTCCACTAAACAAAAGAACAAAGTGAAGAACCATAAGAAGTTTGCCCATCCTCTAAAACAATCAGGAGTGGCAAAGAAGTGGATAGGACATAAGCTGAAGGTGGCAGCTGCATAAGGCTGTGGTGATGGGGGATGCAAAAAGGTGAATTAGTTGTTTCAGAAGAATATAATGGGATTCATGAGATTCGAGTATAGTTGCATTTCAAGAGATACTGTTTCGATCAACCAAGATGGTCATTTGGCAGGTAAATACAGAAGAGACAATGATAATGGACAAATATATCTAGAGGTATTTATATATTAAAAAGTCAAGTTGGATGCATTGCTGCTCCACTTAACACAAAGCTACAGACACTCTCAATAGCTGATATCGCAAAATTAAATTACCTGCCATTATTTTGTACAATCAAAAGAACAGATCAGAATTGTGGGAATCTAAAACCACAATCACCAAACAGCAAGCTATTTAAACTCTTGTAAAAGGTTCTTTTTGGAACTAGCTACGAGGGCAGGAATTTATTATATGGAAAGATAAATTCTAATAAATCTGGGGAAAAGAAATGAAGAACCTAGAAAAGAAAGGAAAAATTATAGATAGGCTATGCTGGATATGATCTTTGATGAGACAGAAAAAACAACCGAATCTATTACACACATGGAAAGTGGATAGAATGGGGCTTTGTCGTTGATCGATAGAATTACAAAGCTCCTTTCCCTCCTGCTACTCTTGGTATTAATTAGAAAACGAAAAGGATTAATAGCCCCACTTACTCTCCCATCAATGTACTTTGGACAATATTCCTACTCTTTATATCGTCAGTTAACTTCAACGTAATTAATAGTAGGATAGGCTAAATTTGCCAATCTGAATTTTATTTGGGTTTTTCATTCGTTAGTCATACATAGTCGAAGTCTGTAGTTGTATCTAATTATTGTAGCATGATTTATCATGTGTTCGCACATACAGAATATAGATAGGAAGCAATTATACATTCTTTACATTGTCGAAAAAGTTGATGTCTTATATCATACTTTAGCCATGTTGATAACAATCACCAAAGTAATGCAACTCACAATTAAGCTCTTAATTTTTTTTTTAATTTATAATTCTAGTTCCACATATCATTTTTGCAAAATCCTTCTAGTATGAAACACGATAAAATTATCAACATTAGTGATTGTTGAAAACAAAATTACAAGAAATACTATCTATCCAACACGTGCATTATTGTACTCCTTGGTATGAAATTTATACATTAGACCTACTTACTTCAAAATTATCGTATTAACAGCCAAAAGCAAGCTTTAGATAACAAAAGCCAATTAAATTTGTACTATAATCTCTGAAACTTCAACAAAATATTATACACCTTCTAAGCTAGGGTTGAGCAAAAGTTTTTATCTTATCTCAAAGTTTCGCATCCACCATTCCTTCTAAAATATTAACTAATAACTCTTCAAGTTTTGTTCCCCATGATCAAACTAAATCGCCTCTCCATTATCTTAGAAAGATTTTCAAGGCCGCCTCTGAGCGATATATTTAACATCCTAGCATTCCAAGGGTGATTTTCTACTTAATTGGACTTCTACTTTTCACTTTGAAATTTTATAATTGGATTTTTGTTTGGTAGCTAAAATTTGATTCTTATTTAGTATTGAAGACCGCTTATCTTAAAAATCGTATCAATGTCAGCATTCAAAGTACTGTGGATATTTTTTACAATTTCAAAATTTTCTTTTGACAAGTGTATTCAAGAGCACCAAGCAGGCCTCCCATTTACGCTGTAGGTGTTAGGAAATATCTAAGAAATTGAAAAAAATATCGGCATCTTGAGAGCCACCCTTTATGACAAAAAAGTAAGCTGGAAAGCCAACTATCCTTTTCAGCACCTTTAGAACTTTCCTCATTCTTAAAAGTGCCACCTATCTTTGTTTCCAAATAACCCAAAAAATGGTACTGGAGCACAACCCTTTTCCTATCTTTGGAGCATGTTAGCCTGGACCAAGCTAAGAGTTCCTCTCTTACAAACCCTGCCGCAACCTAACTAATGTGCAAGAGCAATAAAGTAGTATTTCTAAGTCTTCAACTATCCAGGCAATCATGGAGAAAAACACACAAAAAATCCACTTGTGCAATATCAATTCTTTCACTTCCATGTCCAACAAGCTAATTATTTGCAATACTTGACTGTCTTCAAGCTCCTATAAAGGCGCTTAAGTTTAGGAGAATGTAACTTTAGTAGAGATGGCAAGAGAAGTGAAGAAATATACAGAGGTACCGCATGTTCCAGATGATAACGCCATTCTCTGAAAACTGTGCTTTGAACGTGCCTGCCAATCAATTATTCCATTTGTTAGTTGAGATGTTGTAACTAATGTTTAGCAGACAGAGTGGATAGGTAGTTGAAGATAACCTCTACTGAAGTTCCTCCAACACAATCATTCACCTCATGCATCCCTTCTAAGCTAGAGACACGACCGTAAAACTCCTGTCTCCATTATGGAAAGATCTATATGTAAATCTGGCTTACTAAGCATCAAAAAGCCTAAAATGATTAACATACCCTGTTTCTTACTGTAATAAATAACCATGAGTGCCACAAAAAGGCTTAACTGACTTACATACCCTGTTTCTTATGCTTCGCAAGAGGTACGAAACCGTAAACACCGACCTTATCAGGGACCATTTCGAGGTTGCCTGCAGTAATGAATCGTGTAAGAGTTTCCCTTGAGATCTTGCTTAGAGGTGGAAGATCTATAATAAACAAAAGTTAGTCCCACAACATAAGGTAGAAAACACAAACATAATTTGAGCAATCCCATCTCTCACTGCTTTCGCAAAACACTTACGCTGAAAATCATCCATCTAGAAAGTTAACATTTGTAACACGTCAATGACATGCCTATTGTAAACAGTAAAAGCAGTAAAATGCCAAAACCACTTAAAGACAGTATCCAGATGTTAAGAGGGATGCCTTAGGTTTTCTGTAAGAAAAGAAGTGGATATGTCAAACTTCCTTCTTACAGTGCAAACTATCAATCACAATAGTTGACCGGAAATTTTCATTTCCAGGAACCATGAGAGCTACAATATTCTTTACAAGTTACAAATTACAAATGCTTCTTTGCAAGTTTCCTGTCCTGCAGAGAGAGTGTCTAATCTAACATGTCATCTCTTTGAGGCTTTATTCCATAGCCAACATTTCTCTATTGATTCTCCAATCCCAGAATTTCTATCTTCATTTGTAGCAATTCGTTGGAGTTTTTTACCGTCTGCTTAGTTTCTAAACTAATACTAACAATCCTTCATAAAACAAAGTGCACAGCATTTAGAGCTACATCATCTTACCTGTTGAATTTTTTTACGCAATTATACAATTCATGGCAGCGCAACATAAGTGTGTCGGAAGCAATGAATTGAGACTACTATAAGAATTCACCACTTTATCAACAATTGTGTATGATCAGCTCAACCCTAGAGTCCACCAAACAAAACTACAAAATGAAGAACCATAAGAAGTTTCCCAGCCCTCTAATATGTTGAATTATAGGAAGGGGCAAAAAAGCTGATAGGACATAAGCTGAAGGTGGCAGCTGCGTAAGGCTATGGTGATGGGGGAAGCAAAAAGGTGATTTGGTTGTTCCAGAAGAAACTAATGGGATTCAGGCTATTCGAGTACAGTTGTGCTTCGAGAGAGGCTTTTGCGATCAATCAAGATGGTCATTTGGCAGGTGAATACAGAAGAGACAATGATAATAAATAAATATATATATATTGAGAGAGAGAGAGAGAGGTATTGTTGTAATAAAAACTCAAGTTTGATGCATTGTTGCTCCACTTAAAATAAAGCTACAGACACTCTCAATGATATCATGAGATTAACAATTACCTATCATTACTTTGTATAATCAAAAGAACAGATCATTATGAGATCAGTATTGTGGTGGTCTAAAAACCACATTCACCAAACAGCAAGCTATTTATACTCTTGCATTAGATCGAAAGGTTCTTTCTGGAACTAGCTATGAGGGTGGGGATTTATCCTATTGAAAGACAATTTCTAATAAATACTGAAAAAAAAAATTTAGAACCTAGAAACAAAAGGAAAAATTTAAAGATCGGCTATGCTAGATATAATCATTCATGAGATAAAAAGAAACAATCGAATCTATTATACATGTAGAAAATGGATAGAATGGAGCTTTGTCATTGATCCATATCATTACAAAGCTCTTTTCCCTCCTGCTACTCTTGATATCAATTAGAGAAAGAAAATTATTAATAGTCCCACTTACTCTACATTAACGTACTTTGGACAATATTCCTACACTATTTATCTAGGGTGTTAACTTCAATATAATTAGTAGTAGTAGTCAATAAGCTAAATCTGACCATCCAAATTTTATTTGGTTTTTTCATTTATTAGTCATACATAGTTGCAGAATGTTCATTGTACAGATTGTGTGGTTGTATCTTGTTAGAGATATTTAGGTATCTTCTAGAGATATTTAGAATTCTCCTTTGATTCTCCGTATCTATTTTGATTAAGCATATCTGACATGATTTCCTTAGATTGTCATCTATTCAAGCCTATAAATAGGCCATGTACTCTTCTCTATATACATTGAAATATACAGAATTTCTCTCTTCCACTACTTTCACAAATCTAATTTTTTAAAATTATTTATCATGCGATCACACATGTAGAATTTAACTAGAAAGCAATTATACATTATTTAAATTATCCAAAAGATTGATATCTTATATGGTGCTTTAGCCATGTTGCTAACAATCAACAAAGTAATGCAAATCCCATTAAGCCTTCAATTTTATTTTTTGTATTTATACACCTAGTTAGGCATTTCATTTTTGCATAGCCCTTCTAGTTTGAAAAACTCTAAACAGTTATCTTCATTAGTAATAGTTGACAACAAAATTACAAGAAACACTGTTCATCCGACGATACATGCATTATCATATCCTTAGGCGTAACTATCAAAGAAATTCAAAGACGACTCGACATCTTAAGAGCTGCCACCTCTACACCAAAAAAGTAAGGTGTAGAGCCAACTATCCTTTTCAGCGCCTATAGATTAAACAACCACCTATCTTGCTTTCCAGATAACCCAAAAATATAGTACCTGACTAGACCAAGCTAAGAGTTCCTCTCTAACAGAACCTGCCACAACCTAACTAATATGTAAGAGCAATAAGGTAGTATTCCAAAGTCTTCAAACCACTAAATGAAGGAGAAGCAGAGAATTAAATTCCACATTCCACTTGAATGCTCTTCAAATCTTCTGTAGTAAGAAGCACACTTCCATAGAAAGCTTAACCTAACAATTGCTTTAGTCTCCAGGAAAATACTCAACGGAAAAGGAGGGTTCCCAACTTCAGCTCCGACCATGGGATACCTCCTATGTGCTGCAGTGAATATACCATCCCTACCATGCTTCCATAACACAGCATCCGCTTCCTCATCAAAACCATGAAAGGCATGAAGCACTGCCAAAAAAAATCAAGAAAAAGCTCTCTTCCGATCTTGAGCATTCTTATAGAACTCAATGTGTCACACCAGTCCTCCATTTGCTCTTATATAATTTTCCTCCACCAGAGCATCTTTCTGTCTAGCCAATTAAAAGACGTCAGGAAAGGAGACAAATGAAGGTTGATCTCCACATCGTATGTCTTTCCCAAATGAATTTGTATACCCTTGGGCACTGTGAATTTGCTTGAAGTTATAAAGTGCTTCTGGTCTCTACATGTCACCTCCAAGGGCTCCTTACAATATTGCCTATTTGCACATTAGTTATCCATCTATTACAACTAAATATTTTAGGATCTCAAGAGAGATGGAGAGAGAAATTACTCTAAGAGTACATCATTACTCAATGAATAAATAGAAAAAGGATCTTGTACAAAATTGCTCCTAGTGCACTAGTTAAGCAACCAAATGAGCATATTGCAATTTCCAATACATTGATAGTCCTTCAATATGAACAATCGACGCTCCACAAATGCTTTGGGACAAGAACCATACAAATAACACGAGTTCCATTTACAGAGCATTGAGAGTTGATAAACGCTCCAAAACCCTAATTGCCTTATTTAACACTTAGCCAATATAGCTTATTTTTAATATCACCTATTATACTTCAAGTCTCCTCCTCAAGTTGGAGCATCCAACTTGCAACTACAGGGCGCATTGCTTCATAATGAATGTGGACACACCAACCAGATTTAAGACAAAGACAGATATGAAAGTTGAACCTTACACGGCAAGCTGAATGTAATCCACATCGACTCTGGCTTTGACAAAGCACTGAAGCAAACTAAGATCAACAAATTGACACCTTTCTCTCACATAACCCAGGTAAAAATGTCTAATAACCCAACTTTCATGAGTTGTGGCAAGCTAAAGTGCATCGCTCCCACGGCCCTCAACTCTAGCCGCACAAATTAGGTGTGCACGATAGCAATGCTCAAAGCTACCTCTTGATGGCAACTTCGCATTTCTTTGACACTCCCAACCAAAGGCGGGCCTCACATCGAGCAACATGGCAGAGTAGGTGGTGGAAATTTGGAAGACCAAAATTGAGGAATCTGCTGAAGATGAGTTCCTGTAGACTAAGCACCGTAGCTCTTTTTTTCTTTTAAGGAATTGATTACAGCACAAACCCAAGACCAAAAAAGTAAACCCATGCAAACAGAGCTCAATTAACAGAGGAGCAGAACTGCCACGAAGACAAAAGGATGAGGACAAAAAGATAAGGACAACCACAACTGATAAATGAAGGATGAGAAAGCACAGCTTCCAAATGAGGTTCTGGGCTCATGACTGAAGATGGTGAGGCACGACTTTACCAGATCTAGAGAATCTGAGGCTAGACAAATACTAGCAGTGTGGAGGACAGCTCACAACAAAGCACAATCATCGACAAATCTTGCCAACAAACAGTGACTCCCCACTTCCGTCGAGCACAGATCAGCAAGATCTCAGCTGGAATTTTCTTTGTGAAACATGCTAAAAGACATCCCAGTTGAACTGGCCAGCCTGTTCCAGTTTTCAAAACCCTGGCTCTAAGTATTCCCCATTTCTTTCATCAACAGTGTTATATTATCAGCTCAACAATACAGAGTTCACCAAAAAAAACAAAGAGCAAATGGGAAATTCAGAGCAAGTTTCCCAGTACTCGAATATGCAAAAAATTCAGAAGTGCAACACAAGCTTATATACCTTAAGCTTAAGGTGGCAGCTGCTAGGGCTAATATTCGGTGCTTTCTTATCATATTTGTGCTAGTTTCATAACAACCGAGATATTGCCAGTGATTCTCAAATATCAAAGAACAAAATGTCGCGCGATGAGATAGAATGCAATAGAAAAAAAGCATCATGTCAAATCCATGTCCAAGTTAACATGACAAGATCAGTATTCAGTCCCAACTTTAAAATCCAAACTCGGTATGATTATTAAGCATGTTACATAATGAGATATGTTTGACACATTCAAGGTATCAGTTCACACATAAAAAATGTAACAATGTGTTTAGACGTACGTAAACATGTCCAAACCCACTTACGCACATTTGCTAACCCATTTAATTAAGCATGTCAAGTTTAAGCTTGTTATAAACAAGTCAAAAGAGATCAACCCATTGGCGACACGCTTATTACTTGTGTATAGATTGCTTGACCAATTTATGCAATGGATGCAATTAAGTTTAACACGAACACACTTATCCAGGTAACATGCACGTGTCGTGCAATTGGTCAACCCTAGCGGTTGCATAACGCTGATCAGAAAAAAAGGCAACTTCCTTGTTTCAGAAGGCAATTATGAGATTTTGGCTACCACAATATAGTCGCATTTCAAACAATGCTTGCATGAGTAAACAATGTGATTATTGTTTGCCTGAAAATACAAAAGCGACAACAATAATATATAAATATTTCCAATAGTAATGTTTTAGTAAAGTCAGTTTTGACGCATCAATGCTCCTTAAAAAATAAAAGGTAGGAGGTATTGATGAATCACCAATATCGCGAACTTAACACCTACTTTGCCATCAGTTTTGTGTAATAAAAGGAATACTGTGGTAACATTTTTGTGTGGTGGTCTAAAACGACAATTACTATACACTCAGCTATTCCACTTAACTCGACCATCAAACTGATAATGCAAGATATGATCTTTGATGAAATAAACAATTGATAATTATGAAGTGTGGACTTGTCCATCTACTCTTTGTGGATTCTACTCTTGCAAGGGTGCTTAGCTATTGAAAAATTGAAGTACATGCAAGCAGCTTCAGAGTTCGGACGATGACTTGCATTCCCTTGTAATTTCGTTAATATGTTTACCTTCTTGTTTCTATTATATTCTACCTTTACAACAACTGTATAATCATGTAAAATAATTAGTGGTCATATGACTTTTTATCTATTTTATGTAAGCACACTTAAGTCTGAAACTAACTTCGTCAACGGGTACAATCTTTAGGAGAGAGTACTGGAGAACAGAGGAGAATAGGAGCAAAGAAATATACCGAGGTCCCGTAAGATAACACGGGTCCCCGAATACTGGCCTTTGCATGAGCCTGCTCATTGGTTCTGCTCCCTTTGACTTTGAGTGGAACAGCACCAGTTAATAGATAGTCATGGCTTATGGCAGTGAGTGGCTGAGCACCAATGGATAGCTTGTCAGACTCTATATCAGAACTGACTGGCTCAGCATGAGTGGATAGAAGTTCAGGCACAACATCACGCCCTAGCTTCAGCTTAAGCCAAATTTCCCAAACAATCGATGTGATAAGTTCCCCAACACTGCCACGGCATAAAAAACCTCAGTTCCAAACCATTAACAGAAGTAATCGCAGGACCTACCACCCAACGCACAACATAATGAAAGCGAGTTGGATGTGCTAAAAGATCACTGATCCTTAACTGCAGAGCATGATTTACCTGATGCAAAGATACATTAAACATACCACACTGATGTTTAGTAACTGTATGTTCGTGCGATAATGCCATTGCAGCAAGTATTTAGTCTGATGGATGGATTATATTGTCACAGTTTGCCATTGGGGCAAAAATATCACTCAAGCACATGTTGAATTACAGAATGACGCGATCATTTGGATGAATAGAACGAACTTTTAAAGATAGTTCACGGAGCCAAACCGACATATGTTGTCAGTTTGAGAGAAGGATTCGGCCCGACATAAAAGAAGAGGGAATTTAAAAATTTTACCCCAGTTAATTCCCATCAATAAATTTCCTCGTTTTTCCTCTAGTTTTGTCCCCAATAAAGCTTTGAAATGGGATCGGTAACCGTCATAAACCCAAGCAAGTGAACTAAACAATGTAATCTAGAGTACAGGAGAGCCTTCGACCAATATTTGCATTTTCTGTCGTTGAGATTCCTTTTTCAGGTCTCGATCGAGCAACCAAATCAGAAGGAAAGCTGCAAGAGAAGAAGGCATACCTTTTGTATGACCTTAGTTCCCATCCCTTGATTTTACCAGCCTCCACAAGAGCCTTCTTCCACCGCTCCACTTTCTCAGCGCCCCACGTCAGCCCGAGCATGTCCACGGCGTCTCTGTAGATGGGTGTCTCCAGTTTCACGTCAGACGGGTCCCTATTGTAGAAAACGGGCCGGACCTCTTCCCTCCCACCTGATCTAGAAGCGCGTTCTACAATGAGCGCGAGCGACTCAAGGCACCAAGGGCTATAGCCGTAGGTTCCGGTGAAGATGGGCACGTAGATCTTGGAGCTGTAGACCCGTGTCGGGAGCTCTTTGGGAGTACGTAGGGGTGCGTCGTCTCTGAAAACGAGAAACCCGCCAGCTTCCAAGCGGCGATGGAGGGAATCGGCGAACCCAAAGGGATTTTCGGACCCGCTGACACTCAGGAACACATCGTAACTCGATCCAGCCTTCACTGGGTTCAAAATACCTAGATTCTCCCTCATTTGTAATGATTTGGCTATTCTCGATATTGAGGGAGCGATTTCATCGAAACCCACTGCTCTATGTTTTTTCCTTTCCCCTTTACTTTGATCCGGCGTCGCCGGTTCATCTTCGCCCATTTCCAGATTATAGAAATCGTATTCAGCCATACTCGATTCAACCTTCTTGATTCAGCCTTGCTGGTTCATCTTCTTCCGCCTCTTAATCCGTTTTCTGCCTGCGGATTCAGCCATACTTCAGATTCCGCTCGTCCTCCGGCTTGCCACTCCACCTGGGTTTGTGTATAGACTAATCAACTTAACCGGTAGGTCCGGGTTTGCCGCGTTCAATCTGAGCCGTCGATTTAAGAGAAAGCAAATTCCAAAATAATAAAATAAAACTAATTGGTGACCAACATTCGAGAAAAAATTAGTACTTACAAGATTCTCGACCTTACCGTTTATCGACAAAACTTATGATAATAATCGATGATAATAAATTCAAATTGTCCATGATATTTCTTGAAAAGTAAATGTGTTAAAACGGGTTCATTGTGATGTAGCTAGCAAGGATCACCTAGAGGGGGTGAATAAGTGATCTTAAACAATTTTTATCAATTTAAGCAGAAATGAATTATCACAGTTGAGTCTGAATAAAATTCAGATTCAAAATAGTTTATATAAATAGTGCTCTTGATGTGCAGTATATAAATATAAGATATAAGGGATAGAAAAACTGTACACAAGTTTATATTGGTTCAGCTTATAGCAAGCCTACATCCACTTTCTCACGCTAACAGCTTACTAGTTGGATTTCACTATATAATCAAGAGGAATTATAGATTCTGATTGACAGTACTGTTGTGTATGATAGGATTCTTTATCTCACACAATCACTCTTACAAAGTGACTCTTAAGATCTTAATATTTAGCTAAAGAAAGACAAGAGAAAGGATCGGAGTATGCTCAGACTTTGGACTTGTTGATTTTCAATTACGTTCTTCCTTCCGCTCCTCGTAGATCTCCTTTTATATTCCTACACTACCAAACTAGCCGTTGGACAGTCTTCAGAGGATCATCTTCCAATCTTCATCTTAGACAGATTTGTTTAAAATAGATTGAGTAGCCGTTGGTTGATAAAATCTGCATTCTGCTAATTCTAGTCTCCCATACTGTGACATCCTGAAAATTAGTCCATTTGGGATTGATAAAATACTAAGTTTTATGAAATGTACTCGTAGTAAATTTTCGTCCGGAACTGATCATTCATGGGATGCTAACCATTAGGGAAAGGCTAATAGGGGAATTAAATTCGCCCGACTAAAGAAAATTCGATTGTGAATTGATTTTCGACCATGAAATCGCTGAAGTGATATTTTGAGCTACTGTTGGCCGATCCAAGGATAGTTAGGGGTTAGTTCGCCACTGTCATAATAGTGGATCGCAGGTAATTCTGCTGGACCACGAAATGACTTGACGAATGATCCTGAATCTATATCGAACGATCGTGCCCCTCGGAGCTAGTGATTGATCTTTGCGATTTTAATGACAATCGAGGTCATCACGTACCGAACGAACTTGCACGTGACTCGATTCAGTATCAGTCATGAGTCGATTCTGCGAATTTCCCCAACCAGCTGCCCATTAGTTTGAGAAACGCTCGAGTTGCTTTTAATAAAATTTAATTATTGAATTTAGCCCAAATTTGGATATCGGAAAATTAGGAAGTCACGACAGAATGTTAGGACGACGTTGCAGGGGACACATGCGATTTTTGGATGCGCTCAAATCCTTCAGAAAAATTCAATTTGGGCAAAAAACAGAGAAAGTGACCAAAATACCCCTAAGAATTATATAAGGGTATGCTTTAAGGGTAAAGGGCATTTTGGTAATTTTGCCCCAAATTTTGATTGGACAATTTTATCGTTGGATTTTTTAGAAATTACAAGAATACCCTTGGATATTTTTGAGTAAGATTCAATCTCGGCCATCGATTTCAAGATAAGATCAAATCTGGACCGTCGGATAAATAATATTAGAGAAATGGTATTTTGGTAAATTGCCAAGTTGGTCAAAATTTGACTATTTAAGTCAAATTTTTCTCTCTCCTCACTCATTTCCCCTCCCCCACAGCAGCCCCTCCCCACCGAATTCCTCCTCTCTCCCTCCGCCGATCACCCCCCTACGCCGCCCGCCGCCGCACCACACCGCCCGCCGCCGATCGCCGGTCACCGCCGCTTGCCATCGCCACCGCTGAGCCGCGCCGCCGCACCAATCGCACCCGTTTCACTCTAGCCGCGTGAGTCTAGGGTCCAGTAAGTCGCAATCTAATCCTTGCCTAGGACATCGGGTATTTTCAGACTCGTTGGATGCGGTTTAAGGAATTTAGAGGTTAATTAAGGTGTTGATCATGGTTGTTGGTGGCTGATCATGGCTGTTAGTGGCTGATTGTGACTGTTAGTGGTTGTTGCGGGTTGGATTAGACGTATGGAAATGAGTTTTGATGGATGAATTTTGGTAGAAATCGATTCGGATTTGAATCCGTAAAGTTCGGTGTGAATCGCGGATTCGCGGTTACTATACGTCTTTGATTTGCTATTTTTGTAGAGAATTTTAGGGGCCGAATTTGAAGAAGTTTTCTTCATGAAAGTTGCTCCCAACATCTTGAAGTATAACATAATTTAATTTGGGAATTTTTGAAAATCATTTGAGATCATTCGAAAGTCCATCTTTAGACCAAAATGGGTCTGCCCGATTTACTGTTCACCCAACCTTCGGGTCTGTTCAAATTTTTATAAATTTTTCCAGGCCTATTTTCAAAATACTTCCTTCACAAATATTGTTGGGGACATTTGTGGCTATAACATATAAAAATTTCAAGGCTTTTCAAGGTGATTTGGATATTGAAAGAAATGTATTTTGAGGACAAAACGGTCTGTTAGAGCGAGTTGATTTTCGTCTGACTTCAAGTGACCGAAAGAGGCATTTACAGTTGGAATTGGGTTCCGAGTTCTTCACAGAAAATGTTTATCAAGATGTTTTACGCAACATATCCAAATTTCAGAATTTTTGGAGTTCGTTTACTATTTATTTGAATGGGATTTCGGTCACTGTATAAACTGTCCAATTTTACCCCAAATTTTTGGATGTTTGTTTTGATGAGCGGAATGGTGGGAATGTCGGGGATTGAATAGTTGATGCCTCATAACCAGAATTTAGGCTTTGAATTTGTGTTATATGAGTTGATTTGATGATGAAATGAGGATGTTTTGAGACTAGAGTGAGACTGAATAGAGTGTCGAATGTTGTGGGATGGAATTGGCAAGCTTAGGGCTGGATTTAAGGACAAATGGTGTTGGTTTGGTGTGTGGTAGTATGGCTGGATTGTGGTGTTTAATATGCTTGTAAATGTCGAAATTATGCCTATGAACGTGGCTGTGTTTATAGGCCCATGAGTGGCCTTGTGTGTTTATTGAACCGTGATTTGATGGGTTGATATGTGCTTAATTATGTGCACGCGTGGGCCAGACTGAATTAGTTGTTAAATTGGCCATATCGAATGTTGTGTGAGCATGGAAAATTGCTAGTAAGTTGTTGCGTGCACAGGCCACGTGTGACTGGCAAATGGAATGGCATGTGATTGTTAATCATGTGAGTGAACAAGTGATTGTGTGTGGCATGGCATGTGAGATTGTGGAAATTGTGCCATCCTGAAGCGTGTACTTCAACGCGGGATGATCCCGGTATTACGGGAAGACTGCCAGCCTGAGGCGTGTATTTCAATGCGGGCTCAGTAGGTGATAGGTGTTGAGCCTGAGGCGTGTACTTCAACGCGGGCAAGAGACATGGCCTGAGGCGTGTACGATAACGCGGGCTAAGAAATGTTGTGAAAATGATACGATTGTTTATGCCGTAGGTGGTAGATATTGAGCTTGAGGCGTGCACGGTAATGCGGGCAAGAGATATGGCCTGAGGCGTGTACGGTAACGCGGGCCCTGAAGTGTTGTGATAAGTGGTCGCAGTGTGCCTGAGGCGTGTACTTTAACGCGGGTCACTGGTGAGGAATGTGAAAGAGTGAAAATGAGAACGGAATGAGTGCATAACATGAGATTTGCATATGCTTGTAATCATATGTGGAGTGCCTGATGTATGATGATCTGGTGTGTGTGTGTGTGTGTGTGTGTGTGTGTGTGTGTGATTGTGTTTTGCAATTGTCTGGAGGTACGTGGTAGTCTAGGTAGGGTTTAGGTTGTAACTTATTGAGAAGTGTCTCATGATTGTATAAACCAAACCATTTCAGATAACTCGCATGAACAAGGAATCAGTCGCCACCGCCGCCGCTAGAATGTTTTGGTACAGCCATGCACACCAAGGATAATTTTGTGGAGTACACCTTGAATGGATGCCGTACCGAGGACGCAAGGACTAGTGATGAGGCGATGAGCTAGTGTTCGTGTAGTACCATTTTGATAGATATGGTATTTGCCTATTTTGGTGTATGGTTTTTAAGGTAATTGTAGTGGGTGTACAAATAAATTTTATGGACTCAAAGAATGGCGGACGGGTATAAGTGTACTTGTATGTGAATGCTGTAAATATATATGATAAACAAAGGTTTGTAAGTGTTGGCGGTTGAGCGTGCAAGTTTAATTCTGGTGTTCTCCAATTTATTGTCCGGGTTTAATTATTTGTTTCCGCTACGTTTGACTCTTATGTGAGACCGTTGAGTCGGCGACGTATTCTTGGGATGTCGCACCGTTCGACTCATGGAAGTGTGGTGTGGAAAGCATTAGATTTAAGTCGGGGCGTGACACATACAATCAGAATCTTGGTTTCCGTAAGTAGAGCTTTATCTATTGTAATGCATACTTGTCATAAAGTTTGATTGTCAATCAATTAGGCTGAGATTAAATCAATTAAACTTTTCTTTTGTGAAATCTATACCAGATCACTAGCTATTGTGATTCCTTCTAAATGAGTTTCGCTTCTGCGTCTGAAAATCTTCAGCGTTTGTGTCTGCATAATTACTGCGTCTGAAGAATTTCTAATTCAGAACTTGAGTTAGCGTAGGTCTTCAGTAAAATCTGAATATTTTATAGTTAGAGTCTAAATGACTTTTATGGTAAGATCTTATATCTAAGTTTGAACTTTTAGTTATGAGTCTGAACTTTTAGTTCTGAAAACTTGTAAAGTCTAATATTTCCTTCTAAACTTTCAGAATATATTAACCTAGAATGGAATGCATGTCAAATTCACAAAATAAACATTTAGAGTTTTGTTAGTTTCAAAATTCATTAGGAGTTTTTCTCAACACATTGGACTGGATAGTTCAAACATTTCAAAGGGTTAGGTGAAAATGAATTTAAAAAATTTAAGTTGAATCAGGTTAGGTTGGGTCATGCAACTTCTCCATCATGAGTAGGGACACGACCCCACCAATCTCAACTTCACAAGCCGGCCCTAGCATTGGCGGTTGCGCCGCAATCGTCTGCCTTGGCCTTGGCCGTTGCATCTATCTTCTCCCCTCGCTCAAGTCACTTGAGTGAAATGTTTTGCTTAAGGGTACTCATTATTTTTGTTGTTGTTGGCGCATTTCGATTTCTGACCTAGGGTATTTAAAATTATGTTGAAGTTTAGTTGAGGATTTGCCAGTTTTTGGCTTGTCATTGCCTTTTGCTCTTGCTCGAGCTGTGGCTCTGAATGATTCTGCACTTACTCGAGCCTCTCTTAGCATGAATTTTTGGCCTGCAGATAATTTTAGGGAATATACTTGGTCACAATATTTGTAGTCTAGCTGTAAATATGACATTATAATGTTTGGAGTATGTTCCACATTGGATTGCATATAACGTGTTTGATAGAATACCTTTGAGAATACGAAACAGAAATAGTTCAAGATTTCATCCGATTTCATGACGTATTGCTTGATTCAAGCAAGTGATCTATTAACATGTTAATGATTTGAAGAGATCCTATGATAAGATGATGCCGATAATGGAATCACAATCACCAGAACATGGAGGAGGTGAAGACGATTTCGAAGAGGCATCCAAGTCCAACAGAAACAAGGTATATGGTTCTTGTCCTCCTCCTAATAAGCGAAAATTAGTAGCCTGGCTTCATTTTGGTAAAGGCATAATTCACGGGAACAACTCACGGGATCAAGAAAGTTGAGGTGTTATGCAATTATGGGGCCAAGTATTTGTACCATGTTGATAACGGTATTTCAAATATGTTGAAGCACTTGAGAAAATGCAATAAGTGTCTTCACAATATAGATAAAAAGTAAAAATTGTTTGCATCACATAGATAAAATGTAAAAATTGTTCGCATCACATAGAGTAGATAGGACTCAAATGACAAGGGATATATCGGTACTGGGAGTGCTAGTGTCTTAACGACACGAAAGTTTCAACAAGAGAAATGTAGGAAAATGCTTGTTCGGATGATTATAATTAATGAACAACCTTTTTCGATGGTTGAGCGTGTCAAATTTTGTGATTATATCAATTAGTTACAACCTCTCCTCAAGCATATGTCACGATTTACGGTGACTAGATATATGTATAAAGTTGCATTTTTATGAAAAAAAAAGTTTGAAGGCTTACTTTTGTAAGCTTAATTCTAGGATCGCACTCACAACTGATAATAGAGTTTCATTTAGAATTTGAACTATTTATGTCTCATTGCATATTTTGTTGATGAAAAATGGAAATTGCACAAAAGAATCATTTTGTGGTAATGCCTAGTCATAATGGCAAGGATATTGGGAAAACGGTTGGGAAATGCATCTACAAGTGGGGAATAGAGAAAAAAATGTCCACAATCACTGTGAATAATGCTAGTTTGAATGGTATTGCCATTGGTTAAGAGAGAGGCTATTGATCTTAGACGGTGAAGTTTTATACATGTGCATGGCTCATATATTAAACTTGATTGTGAGCGATGGCTTGGCCGAGTACGTGATTATATTGCATGTATTCGAAATGTGGTTAAGTATGTAAGGAGTTCTCTATGAGAACTAAAATATTTCAAGATTGCATTGAGAGTACAATGATCAATTATAAGAGTTTAGTTTGTCTTAATGTCATTACTAGGTGAAATTCCACTTACCTAATGTTACACACCGCCATAAAGCTAATAAAAGCTTTTGAAATGATGGATGAAAATATCTTTCTTTCTCAACTAGGCTTAACTCTGATACTCCAAATAGTGTTGATTGGAAAAATGCCATTATTCTTTCTAAATTTTTTAAAAAGTTTTATGATGCCACCAATAAGATGTCCAGGACTTTGTATATCACTCAAATGATTTTTTTGAGGGGATAGCTTCATTTTATAATTATCTGAAAGAAATGGCAAAGGCTTGGATCTAAGGGTGAGAGCTATAAGTGTGTAAATAAAAAATAAGTTTGACAAATATTATGGAAGTTTTGAAAAAGTAAATATGATTGCAGTAACGCTAGATCGTAGGAAAAATGAATTGTGTGAGACATTGTTTTAGATCCATTTATGATGATAGTGCGAAAGTTGATAAGATATCTGATAAGGTAAAGTTCGCTCTAGAACATCTGTTTAAATATTATGAGGAAAAAGACACAAATAATCCTTGAACTTTGGTCTAGTGTGCAATTTGATTCCTAAATTTTTAATTTATTCAATATAGTCCCTGAAAATGTTTAATGTGGTCTCTAAACTTTTAATTTGTTCAATGTTATCCTTGAACTTTTGGTACATGTTCAATTTAGTCCCTGAACTATATGAAAATATTCAGTGTAGTCCTTCATTAATTCAAGTTCAGTGACCATATTGAATACTTTCATATAATTCAGGGACGAAAATTGAACATATACCAAAAGTTTAGTGATCACATTTAACGAATTAAAAGTTTAAGGACCACATTGAATATTAAGCTAAAGTTTAGGGATTATATTAAATAAATTAAAAATTCAAGGATCAAATTGCACATTAAGCCAAAGTTCATGGACTATTTGTATCATCATCCCAATATTATGATAAATCTTCTCTTGGTTCTTGTGACAAAAATTTGGGTGGTGAACTTGTGAGTACTATTAGTACCAGTATTAGTTGTCATCTTGATTGCAATGATGGAAACCAAGGGGAAGATCTCTATTTAGAATTCTATGCTCAAAAGCTGTTGTATAAAGCCTTTCATAATAAGGAGAATAAAAAGTCCGAAGGCAACTTATGTGAGCTCGATTAGTATCTTAAAGTTGACCTTGAAGAGGTTTGTGATCTTGACATTTTGATGTGGTGGAGCACTACCGGCCAAAATTTTAAAATCCTATCTAGGATGGCTCGGGATATTTTGTTCATTCCTTTAACTATTGTTGCTTTGGAGTCAACTTTTAGAACATCTAGTCATGTGTTTGATGGCTTTCGAAGTTTTTTGACTTCTAAAGTCGTGGAAGCTTTGATTTGCACTCAAGATTGGTTGAAAGCGATTCTCGAGCCGATTAATGTTGACGAGTGCATTGAGAATGCAGAAAAGTTTGAGTTGAGTCAGTCCATATATTTTTATCTTGTAATTCTTTCGTATATCTAATAAGTGAATGCTTTCTATAATATCTTCTTTTTGTTAGATATGGACTCTGTTAATGTGATATTCCGAAATTCCACTAATTGGAATTTATTAAATAACTGAGTTTTATGAAATATGCTCGTAGTACAATCTCACCCGGAACTGATCATTCCTGAAAATGCTAACCGTTAGGGAAAAACTAATAGGGGAATTAAATTCGCACGGCTAAAGGAAATTCGATCATGAATGGATTTCGACTATTAAATCGCGGAAGTGATATTTTGAACCACTGTTGGCCGATCCAAGGATAATTAGGGGTCAATTCGCCACTGTCCTAGTAATGGATTGCGGGTGATTTCGTTGGACCATGAAACGACTTGATGAATGATTCTGAAATTATACCGAATGATCGTACCCTCGGATCAAGTGATTGATCTTCACGATTTTAATGACAACCGAAGTCGTTACGCACCGAACGGACTTGCACGTGACTCAATTCAGTATCGATCATGAGTCGATTCTGCGAATTTCCCCAGCAAGCCGCCCGTTAGCTTGAGAAATGCTCGAGTTGCGTTTAATAAAATTTAATTATTGAATTTAGCCCAAATTTGGATATCGGAAAATTATGAAGTCACGACGGAACGTTAGGATGACGTTGCAAGGGACACGTGTGATTTTTGGATGCGCTCAAATCCTTCAAAAAAATTCAATTTGGGCAAGAAACGGAGAAAGTGACCAAAATACCCCTGAGGATTATAAAAGGGTATGTTTTAAGGGTAAAGGGCATTTTGGTAATTTTGCCTTAAAATTTTGATTGGATAATTTTACCCTTGGATTTTTGGGAAATTACAAGTATACTCTTGGATATTTTTGTGTAAGAATCGATCTTGGCCGTCGGTTTCAAGATAAGATCAAATCTGAACCGTTGGATTAAAAATGTGAGACAAGGGTGTTTTGGTCATTTCCGCAATTGGGCCAAATTTACTATTTTAGTCAAGAACTCAATTCTCTCTCTCTCCACTCTTCTCCCCCCTTCATCGAACAGCCCCCCTTTTTCGTGAGCCTCCTTTGGACGTTCCTCCTCCATGCCGGCGCCGCCGCTTGCCACACCGCCAGACCGTCACCTTGCCGCCGCCATGCTGCCCTCAAGCCATTGCCACCACCAGCCTCACCGTCCCTCTTTCTCTTTCCCTTTCTCTCCCTTACAGTGGGGTCAAGACCCACAGCCGAGCAAGCCAAGGCCGCCCACGCCACCGTACATCGCCGCCCAAGCCGGACCATCGCCGTGAGTCCCCGACGTGCCCGTTTAAGTGCCGCTGCTTCCCGTTCTAGCCGTTTTAGCCTAGAACTCGATAAGTCGCACTTTAAACCCGATTTAGGATTTCGGATATCGAAAGATGATTAATTTGGGGTAAATTCGGGTTTTTGCGGGTGTAGAATTGTGTGATCTAAGGTGGAAATTTTGTGGCGGGCCTTAGGAAATTATTTTGGAATTTTTGGAGGATAATTAGAGGTGAATATTGAGCTGTGAGTTACTGTTCATGGGGCTGTGATGATTTGTTCGAGATGCTAGTTGAATTTTTAGAACCGGCATTTAATGGCGAGAAAGTGCCATGAAGGATCGGAATTAATCCGACGCCATTTGGTTGGAGAAAAATGGGAATTAATGCGTTTGATGCATATTTGAATTATTAATAAATTGTGGTGATGAAATTGAGTGTATGGTTGTGCAATTGGTGATAGAAATATGCTTGTCGGATGTACACGTGAGATAGATTGATTTAACTGTTGAAATTGCCATGTCAAATGCTGAGTGAGCATGATCTGCGTGTAAAATAATGCCTGTGCGGACCGCGTGTAATGGGCCGGAAGAGTGTGGTAAATGTGTGTCGAGCGTGTGCCTGAGCATGAAAGTGATGATGTGTGGCATGGCATGAGAAATTGTGGAAATTAGTACCGTCCTGAGGCGTATATTGTAACGCGAGACGATGCACGGTATTACCGGAGAACTGCTAGCCTAAGGCGTGTACTTTAACGCGGGTTGCACAGTGGGTGGTAGGTGTTGAGCCTAAGGCATGTATTTCAACGCGGGCAAGAAACATGGCCTGAGACGTGTACTTCAACGGGGGCCGGAAGTGATGTGATGAATGGTTGCAGTGTGCCTGAGGCGTGTACTTCAACGCGGGTCACTGACGAGTAATATGAAAGAGGAAATGAGAATGGAAGGAACAGTGGGATGAGAATGGTACATGCGCATGATTGCATCTGACGTGATTGTGATTAAGTACGGGTGCGCACATGATTGAGCATGATAATATTATTTGATATGCCTGCGATGTGATGATTTAATGTGCACGAATGCGCGTGTGTTTATCTGATTATCTGGAGATACGTGATAGCTTAGGTTGGATTTAGGGGTGTACTTGTTGAGATATAATCTCATAGTTGTGTAAACCAACAATTTTCAAAACCCCGAACTGAGCAATGAACCCTCCACCACCGCTACCAGTACGTTTTGGAGTACCAGTGCATACTGAGTATGAGGTAGCAGAGTTTCCGATGGGTGACGGGATGACCTGGATAAGACACACAACGACTGTGTTTGTAGAAGTAGGATTGCCATTATGGGAGACCAACGTGTATACAGCTTGGTACTTTAGGGATGTAGACGGGGATGAATTTGGTCCAGTTAGGGGCTTTGACGTACCATTTGACTTAGTTGGGGACTGGGACCCAGCTGCCATACCCCCAATCGATGGAGAATTGACGAGCACTGAAGTTAGTTTGGCTCAGTCTGGTATGCATCCGGACCCCACCATATAAGGATCTTCTGGGGCTAAACATGAGCTTGAGCCCGAAGCGTCGCAAGCCGAGGATGATCCGATGGATATTGACCTAGAGCCAATTCCTGAGGAGGAACCAAGTGAGGCGGAGCCCGAAGTGGAACCAGAGAATCATCCTGTTAAGTCCGAAGAGGTATTAGGTGATCCAGAGTATATACTGCCTTTTGAGCAGTACTTGGACCCTAACTTTGAGCCTGAGATTAATTTCTGGGATATTTTAGCGTAGGAATATCAGAACGCAGCTCCAGCGGAGTCGGGCAACATCAATAACTCGATTTAGATAGAGGCAGAACAGGATTCTTCGGAGGAGCAGATTGTTGAAGAGAGTTTAGAGTCGGACGATGTGGAGTCAGGTTCTGAGTGGACGCCCAACAAGGGGTGTTAGAAGTCGATACGGGTTGGACGGTAGGCATTCCGAAGGGTAACATTTTTGGAAGTTAGTATGCCAGGTCATCGGTTTTTGCTCTTACTTTTAAAGGTTTTAGAAGTGTGTGCACTGGTGAACTAAGGCTTGTATTTTGTAAATATTGTGGTACAAGTTAGAACGAGTAATGGAAATGTATATCCTCCAAATTCTCCCCAGTTTAATTTATCAAGGTGTTTATAGTTTTCGTTTGTGCATTTAAATCTCTGATAAGTGGATGAGGTCGGCGACAACTTGGGATGTCGCAACTGTAGGACCAAAGGCGGGATGTCGCGGGCTTGACGAGAGATTCAGGGCGTGACAGTTAACGCAGAGATTAATAGTACCTAGAATTTACAAGTTGAAGTGTGAGGAAATATGTGGTGAGATTTTCCATTAATTGTTTGAGTTCAATTTACAGTAATTCTAATTTAAAATTAATGCTGAGTGATCATCTATACTTGTTGTTTTGTTTTCAAGGGTTGCAAAAAATAATTTAAAATCCCAATTTAAAATTAATTGGGATTTTGTTGCGAAAAATACATTGGTAAAGAGTAAATGAAAATCGTAGCGGAAAAAAAAACAACATATTTCGTGTATCTTCAAAACATTGTTTGTGCATTTTAATAAGAAGCGCACAGAAAGGAAGAAGAGGGTTCTTCGCATTTTTCTTATATTGTACCCAAAAAAATCTTGGTTTTGATGTTCTCCAGTTTTGGACCACAAACTTCCGATCTCCTCGTAACGTGTCTAAGTAATCTGGTTATGATGTTCTTCAGTTCAGGCGCCACAAATGTCAAACCTCTAATTCAAACACACTACCTATCACTCGTCGAATGTTGGAGAGAATTCGAGAGATTTCATCACACCAATTGTGCTAGTAATTGTTCTTATCATTTGATTGATCTCAATCATCTCTTATCGTCAGTCTTAGATTGTCACGCCCCGAACCCTACGGTGCGCGAGCACCCCTGCCATGGTCGATTTGAGTGCGACGTCCCAGGACACGTCGCCGACCCAACACCCAACACAGAAATTAAAGCACACGCGGAAGCAAAACAATACCCGAACAGATTTGAACCCAATAACCAAGGATAGCCACTCAGCAAACAACATAAACAATTACACTTGCATTGATACTGGGCACCATACACAATATTCAATTACAGCCCAATTCAAAAAATCAAAAGCGGTTCAAGGCCACTACAACTAGCCGGGGCTCCTCCCAAAACACTTCGGTACACCTGCCATCCTCAAGGCTGGGGGTCTGAAAATGTGGTTTAAACAACAATGAGAATAATCTCAGTGAGTAATTCCCTAAACCTAAACTAGGCTAATGTGCACCTCCTGACAAGTACGAAACGACACACAAATCAAACGTATCTGACTCAGGCCCTCGGCCTAAATGTAAATTTCACTTGACCCTGCAGGTTAGGCATCCTATAAATATACGCACAACAGTACGATAGCAATTAGATCGCAGAACAAATACACATGTCGCTTAATCCCGATGTATGCCATGCACGTGCTCATGATCGCATTCATGTCATGTCTCGATAATGCAGTAACGCGCACTCGCATACTAGCACACTGCTATTTACCAATTTCTCCTCCGACCCGCGTTAAACGCATCAGGTCTATCACTTCGAGATCGATCTCTGGCCCGCGTTAAACGCATCAGGCTCATGACACATAACCCGCGTAAAACGCATCAGGTTGGTCATCTTCCGGTAAACCGGGCATCGTCCCGCGTAACACGCCTCGGGACGGGTTCACTACCCCGCGTAAAACGCATCAGGGTTTATTGTGATCACACATTCACAAGCACCAATTTATATCTGGACCCCGCGTAAGACGCATCAGGGCATTTTAGGTGATCACAATGCACATGTCATTCAGGCACGCTCGTAAATGCACATGCCATGTCAATGCTCATGATGCACATCCCGAGCCATAACGTTCACATCTTGGCAATCACTTGAACCACACAATTTCAATCTCATAATCAACATGCCCAAACTGACAATTAATTAAAACAATCGTGGTACAAGCTTAACACGCAATTTATGAACGGAATTACACAACCGGGTCAACAAAATTCCGAGCATTAGAGACCCGCCGAGCTACTCCACTCTTAGCCACGCTAAGTACGTCACGACATCGTCGAATCACCCCCAATCAAGGACAATTTAACCACTAACTCGGTCTATCCGACAATTCCGCCAATTACACCACTAAACCTCAAATCAATTGCGCATCGCTCCAATACGATCCGGCCATAGACAGTAACTAGTCCACTAATTCTAGGCCATTAATCATCCTCAAAATGATCCATTAATACTTTGAAACGCCACTCAAATCAGCCACAATATCCGTCTCTAATAATTTCCACGATTTAATCCCTAAAACACCCTAATTAACCCCTAAAACCCGTCTAGAAATGTAAATTAGCCTAATTAGGGTTTAGGGTCAAACTCACCGGATGTCCTACGCTTGAATCGGGCCGAACATGCGACGAAGAGGGGCTGGGCAGTGGCGGTCCCTCGCCGGAACAGTGACGGCGGCGATGGTTCCGGCAAGCGGCGCGAACGGCGGCGACGAGCTAGATGATTCCGCGGCCTAGAGAGGGGAAAAAGGAACACAGCCGGGGGTGTGCGATGGCTAGACAAGGCTGGGCGATGCGGTGGTGGTGGCGGAACAGCTCCGGCGGCGACGGCGAAGTTCCTCCGGCGAGGAGCTCTCCTCGGCCAAAACCAGGAGGAAGAGAAAGAAAGAGATGGCTGTGGGTGGAGGGCTGGTGGTCAGCTGGGGTGAGGGGGCGGACGGCGGAGGGCGGCGACGGCACCAGCTACCTCGCGGCGACGACGAGGCGGCGCGGCGAGCCGGCGATCTGTGGAAGTCACGGGAAGGAGAGAGAAAGTGGGCGGAGGCGGGTGGTGCGGCTGGGGAGCGCTCGGCGGTGGCGACAACGACGCTCAGGCGTCGGGACGGCACTGGGTAGTCGGCCGGACGACTGGGCGACGGCTGGGTTCCATCGAACGCGGCGGCGAGCTCACCGCGGTGTGTGCAGAGGAAGAGACCAGTCAATCAGGGGCGGTGACTGGCGGATGACGCGGCGCGGCGGTCGAGTTGGCTGGCGACGGCGGCGGCGTGCGTCGGTCAGAGGTCCGGGCGGCGTTGGCTGGGCGATGCCGGGCGGAGCTAACCAAGAACGAAGCAGAACCAGAACTCGGCGAGTTCGGGGAAAGAAGAAGACTGAAGAAGAAGACCAGAAGAGAAGAAAAGGGAGAAGAAAGAGAAAAGAAGAAGAAAAGAAAAAGAAAGAAAGAAAGAAGGAAGGGAAGAGAGAAGAGAGAGAATGTCAGGGGGGTGGTTCTGCATGGTATGGGCTGAGGCGACGCAACAGGGGAAGACGTGCGCGCGGTCAGAGGGGAAAAGGAGAGAGAGAGAGAGAGAGAGAGAGAGAGAGAGAGAGAGATAAAATTTCAAAATTCAATCTAATATTAAACGCAATATAAAAGCCCAAAATTAAAACCGACTACACCCTGACGGTCTAGATTAGTCCTCGAATATAATAAGGGACAAAGGCCAAATTAATTAAACCAACTATAACGAGGGAGGTCTAATAGTCTAAATTCGTACTTGGTTAAAAACTCTCATTTTTCCATCATTCCTGACAATCTCAATGGTGGCTAC
The DNA here is from genome assembly GCA_024500025.1 of Syzygium aromaticum. Taxonomy (NCBI): domain Eukaryota; kingdom Viridiplantae; phylum Streptophyta; class Magnoliopsida; order Myrtales; family Myrtaceae; genus Syzygium; species Syzygium aromaticum. The sequence continues at coordinate 4,060,730 of CM044891.1, read as the reverse complement.
CATAATATTGTCACCGTCCATTTTATTTTGTCCCGACACTCCCGAAAATCGACTGCCAAGTCCGAGGTCTAAATAACGGTCAAATTCGATCGAGCGCGATTTTAACGAAATCTCTATTTTTAAAAACAAAAACCCGAGAGTGATCAGTTCTCGGGCGAGATTCTATTATAAGCGCACTGACGAATTAAACGTTTATAAATCCCAAAAATGGGCCGAAATTCGGGATGTCACATAGATCCAATTTATTTAAATCAATTTGATCATTAACTCTAAAACCATTTCAAACATTAATTTAGTCGCCGAGTCTAAACCCGTTTCAAAGTCTGAATCTAAACGTTGATTCCAAAACCATTTTAGAGCATTATTCTTAGCATTAATCTGTAACCATTACAAAGCATTAATCTTAGCATTAACTGTGTAATTATTACAAAGTATTATTCTAGACATTAACTTTGTAACTGTTACAAAGTGTTAATCCTGCTATTAAGTCTGAAATCGTTTCAGAACATTAATTTGGTCGTTGAATTTGAAACCGTTTCAAATCATTAAACTGACCATTGATTCCGACACTATTTCAAATCATTAAACTAACTTCTAAAACCGTTTTAGATCATAAATTTGCCCTTTAATTCTGAAACCATTTCAAATCATTAATTTGGTCATTGATTATGAAACCGTTTCAAATCATTAATTTGACCATTTATTCTAAAATCATTTCAGAATATTATTGATGCCAATGATTCTGAACCCGTTTTAGAAACTTAAATTGGCCATTGATGCTGAACCCGTATTAGAACCTTAATTTTGCCTGACTTAATCTAATTACTGTAATTTGCAAACATATTTGGAATATGTCTCTCCCATTCAAACGTCGTTCTGAATTGGTTATGTTATGTGACATCCCTAGGTTCATCACTAAGCTGACAATAGGATTTGTACTAATACTTTAGTACAACCAAGAGAACTGATAGTCCTGATTAACTTCCAGGTCCTACAAACCATGAGTGATATCTAGCAATATGTCATAACAACCCAGACAGTGTGAATGTTTTAAGAACACAATGAACCTATCAACTTTGGCTACTATGTAATTCAATCATTCTGTCTTATTATGTTCCAATTGAACAAAGGTCATGGAATTGTTTGTCAAACCACCAATTCAATCATATGCACAAACCTAACTGACATGTATTTCAATGAGACATGAACTATTCATTCTTGATTACAACCCTGGCCAAAGATATCAATACAATGTCACGATTAGATTGCATAGGACATCATTATTGTATCTTATACATAACAAGAAGACAGATGAAATATTGCGCACGCATGCGCCTTCGTATATGAACAAACTATGACCATCAAGTAGAAAGATGGTTCGACCAAGTGTCAATATTCGCACTTGTGAACCACAGCCATCCAAAATACAAGTTAACACCGAGCCTCAGGTCTAAGGATTTTACATAAGACTAGAGCCTAAACAATTAGTCATTGACTCAGCTAAAAGCTTCTATGTTGCTAATTATTCTGAGTATGTCATGTTTAGTGAACTTGTCCGATTCAGGCACTTGTGTTCTAGCTCGGGTATCACAATACTCATTGACTTGTGACTCGTGACTCATCATTACCTTATGTATCCAATACTCAATAGTGAAGTTTAAAAACACACCGGTCTCAACAGGATCATCAATATCCTCTCAATGATCCATCAATCGGGAACTATTTAAAGACTCGGTCTAACTTTTGAACCTGTCACATATATTCTTAACACTTTAAGTATAAGTTCAATTGCAACTGATCTTATGGACTCATTTATATAAATAGGACAATGAATGAATACGTCTTTGCCATTATACAAATAACACAAGTGAAATCCCTAACACGTAACGATTACATAATCTCTTTAGGGCATATGGCTAATAGTTAGAACTTGGAGTCTTAGAGCGGTCTTTTCTTTCATGGATAAATGTTGAAGTTCTAAGTTGGAGATGGCTTATCGATCCTTTGTAGACTTGGTTCTAGATTAATGCTAGAGAAGTTGATTTGTTTCAATAATTCTAATTCTAAACCAAGGGACTATGTAGCTGGCGTGCTTTTGCAATTATGCAGTAATCGTGGACAAATGGTGGTTCTTTATTATTCAAACCTTCACACGTACTCTTTTATTAGATGAGTTATACAGTTCCCTTTGGTGTTTTGGCAATTCTGTAGTGAGTGTGATGTTATTAATTGATAAACACAATTTTAGAGGGATTGGAGACCAGTATCATGGACCCACCTAGGAACCAGATTGGACCAACGGTCCGATTCCTAGGTGAATCAATGGAACCAACAAGCAGTTTCTAATTCTAATTTTTCGCAACCAGTTCTTAGTGGGTGGTTCTCGGTTTTAGGGTGGGAACTGCCCACCCAAACCATGCTCACCCATACTCATGGGATTTGAGTCCATCTCCATCTTTGGGTTTCCTAGTCTCGGTCTTCATCGTCTACCTTTGGCCCCCAACCTGCGAATCCTCACTGCCTCCAGCTTCAATCCCACACCTTCGCGACCTTGATTCGAGACCAGCCAAGGTGCGTGACCAAGGATCGAGCTCGATTAATTATAATCGAAGACCCAAATAGGTTTGAGGTGCTTCGGCAACCTCAAATTTAGGCTTATTGGGAACGGTCTGGCAGGGCGCCGTTGGTTTGCGGCCAACCAAATTTTCCGAGCTATGACTCTATGTTCTTCTAGCTTTACTTCTTGATTGCATAGTACAAGGCTAGTTCATGCGTAGAACCAAGAATCGAACCGGTTTGAACCGGGTGTGAAGAAGGGACATTGAAAGCGTTTGATTATTTGCTAAAGATCTGTCTATGTACTTTTGGTCATTTGCATAATAGAAACAAAGCATCATTTTTCTTCAAATGAGAGTAGGTTTTTTTTTTTTTTGGTAAGGTAAGTGGTATAACTTTTCAACGCACAGATTACAAGAAAGCTGAACACGAAAACCTCATACCTGAGGAGGCAGAAATGTCCCGACAGGTACAAAGGTGTTACAGCTACAAGAATAACATCAAGTGTGCACTAATAGGCAAGTAAGAGACAACCAACCAGTACAGAAGGAAAAAAACAAAGACAAAGCTAAAAGGGATTAGAGGAAGATGGAGGCCGAGATTCCCCATTTACGTTGTAGTCTTCTATTCCGGGGATTGTTTTCTACCGTTTTGAGGGAAAGCCCTTTGTCCCCTACGGCCTTGGAAAGGTGAGTGCGCATTGTAGGCACATATAATGATCGATTCCTAAATAGGATATTGTTCCTCTTGGTCCAAATAAGGTGACATAGAGCAACAAAAGAAAACCGAGCTATCCGATGATGGAAGGATTGTCCGGAAGTGACTCAAGCCACCCATCGAAATGAGAGTAGGGTTAATACCACTAAAGATCCCAAACTGGTACATCTGTGATAAATTTACCATAAACTAATTTTTTACCACAAAAAACCTCAAATTGGTACACCTGTGATAATTTTATTCAAAACTAATTTTTTGATCATCAAAAGCCCTAAATTGGTACACCAGTGATAATTTTACTCTAAACTAATTTTTTGACAACTAAAAATCTCAAACTGGTACACCTATGATAAATTTACCCTCTACTAGTTTCCGTTAAATTTTACTGTCAAATTAATGAGTTTAATGACACGTAGTAGTTGGCGGGTGTACTATTTGGGGTTTTACCCATTTGTTTGTCACAAGTTTACGAATTTGTGATTTTTCGTGATATTTATCAAATTTAACAGAGGATAAATTTATCACAAGTGTACAAGTTTGGGGTTTTTTATGGTAAAAAAATTAGTTCGGGGTAAAATTGTTACGGTTGTACCAGTTTGGGATTTTTCTTGCTCAAAAAATTAGTTCGAGATAAAATTATTACAGGTGTACCAGTTTGAGGTATTTCATGGTCAAAAAATTAGTTTTGGGTAAAATTGTTACAAGTGTACCAGTTTGGGATTTTTGGTGGTCAAAAAATTAGTTCGAGATAAAATTATCACAGGTGTACTAATTTTGAGTTTTTCTTGATATTGACCCATGAGAGTAATTGGTTTGGCTCACGGTCTTTAAGTACATTGGACATTTAACATTGATTGAACAATTAGAATGCAGCACAGGGGTTCAATAAAATTCCCATGCAGAGAAAGAAACATGGGATGAGAGTGATGATGAAATTATTTAGTGTGCTTTTAGCATTATGTCTTGGTCCTTATGAATTACCGAATTAGTGATCAAATCTGTATTTTCAGTTTTACTCCAGCTCAATGGGATTTTGTTCTTCAACTAGGCCTCAATGTAGTCAAATGAACATAACGGAGAATGGACTGTGTACTGTGGACTTAGTGTTCCAATTTGGGACCATGAATCATGATATACTTCTAATAGGCATCGTCTTTCTAACACTTTGATCTCAGGGGAGAGCTATCAAAAATCACCGAAAATACAAATTCCGGCTAGTTCTCATACTAAAAATATGCAATTGATATATGGTGCTTGTTTTGAAAGATGGAAAATTATATGAAGAATTGTAGCACTTAAAGGGAAAACTATAGTTATGTAGTCCATTCAAGAACCAGGTATACCGACAAAAAAAAAAGCTATCGGTTCATATTAAAGCACAAATGACTATTACCTATGGCACCCTGAAGTCGACAAGGAAAGGCTAGTACAAGTACAATGTTCATATGTATGCATATGTTCTTGCACTTTGCGGGAACTTAACTTGGTCAACTGATGCCTAGTGAACCGATTCGCAAGAGAGAGCACGTTGCTCGTAACCTAGGCAAGACCCACCAACCTTTGCCTCACCGCCATCTTTACGCTTCTGTCCATAACCCACTATCAGACCCAACCTAAGCACCCAATTTCCCACATCAACTCGGCGAGCCAATCCACGAAACCACCTATTCTTCAAACAATTTAAAGAGAAAAATTGCTAGAATTGGAGTTCGGATCGGGTATGGTCGCTAAGTGTGCATTGCACGTAATTGGGTCAATTTGGGTCGGATTATATTCAACCCGGCCGAACCCACTCATTATAGGTGGTTAAAATATTAAGTAAGATGCGGGAGTTTGCCTTACTCTTACGAGTACAATGTTCATATGTATGCCTATGTTCTTGCACTTTGCGGGAACTTAACTTGGTCAACTGATGCCTAGTGAACCGGTTTGCAAGAGAGAGCGTGTTGCTCGTAACCTAGGCAAGACCCACCAACCTTTGCCTAACCGCCATCTTTACGCTTCTATCCATAACCCACTATCAAACCCGACCTACGCACCCAATTTCCAACATCAACTCAGCGAGCCAATCCACGAAACCGCATATTCTTCAAACAATTTAAAGAGAAAAATTGCTAGAATTGGAGTCCGGATCGGGTATGGTAGCTAAGTGTACATTGCATGTAATTGGGTCAATTTGGGTCGGACTATATTCAACCCGGCTGAATCCACTCATTATGGGTGGTTAAAATATTAAGTAAGATGCAGGAGTTTGCCTTACTCTTATGAACTAGATATTCTAAGTACAGAGATTTGGTTATACTAATTAATCTAATACCATTTTTTTGGTAAGATAATCTAATACCATTTTTTTTGGTAAGGTAAGATGTATATATACTTTTTAATGCAACAATACAATGTGGGGAAGTCGTACTCAAAAACCTTGTACCCGAGGGAACAAAGATGGTGTTCCATCTGTTGAGGAAAACTCCTATTAATTTTGAAGTTGACAAAACATTCCATGATATTGTAAATCTGATACTTATTCTAATTCCAAGTTAATATATTTTGGAAGTTCAGAAGGAAATATCAGAACGAGAAGTTCAGACTCAAAACGAGAAAGTTTAGATTCAGACGCTGAAATTCTTTAGACGCAGAAGTTATTCAGACGCAGACACTGAAAATTTTCAGATGCTGAAATTCTTCAGACGTAGAAGTTATTCAGATGCAGACACTGAAATTCTTCAGACGTAGAAATTTTTCAGACACAGAAGTTATGCAGACGCAGACGTAGAAATTTTTCAAATGCAGAAAGTTCAGATGCAGAAGTAGAACTTTTTCAGAACTAAAATATAACAGCTAGTGATCTGGCATGAATTTCACAGTAGGAAAGTTTTGATTGAATGACAATCAAATATTATGACAAGTATGCATTACACTGGATAAAACTTTACTTATGGAAACCAAGATTCTAATTGTATGGGCGATCAGAATCAGTGGGATTCAAATTTTGTCAATCAACGGCTACTCAATCCATTTTATACAAATCTGTCAAAGGGTGAATATTGGAAGATGATCCTCTAAAGACTGTCTAATGGCTAGTTTGGTAGTGGATGAGTATAAATGAAGATCAACGAGGAGCATAAGGTAGAGAATGAAATCAAGAATCAACAAGTTAAGTCTGAGTTTATTCGAATCCTCTCTCTTGTCTTTCTTGTGCTAAACATTAAGATCTTGAGGGACAATTTGTAAGAGTAAGAGTGTGAGATAGAAAGTCCTATCAAATACAAGAGTGTAATCACTCAGAAGTTGTAATTCCTCTTGATTACATAGTGAAATCCAACCAGTAGGCCATCAGCGTGGGAGAGTGGAGGTAGGCTTATCTAAAGCCGAACCACTATAAACTTGTGTGCAGTTTTTCTTTCTCTCATCTATTACTTTGTACACTGCACTTCAAGAGCACCGTCTACTTAATCTATTTTGAATCTAAATTTTATTCAGACTACTGTGTTCTTTCAATTCCACTTAAATTTACAAAAATTGATTAAGATCAGCTATTCACCCCCTCTAGGTGATCCTTGCTAGCCACATCAATTGGTATCAGAGCAAGTTGCTCGTGTATTAAAGTGTTTTACTTTTGAGCTAACGATCTATATGGCTAGTTTTGGTGCTCCAGGTCTCATTGAAGGTCAAAGCAACAACAGACCACCATATTTTGATGGCAAGGAATACAGCATCTGGAAGAATAAGATGAGAGCATTCATAAAGTCAATAGATCACATGCAATGAGATGTCATCATTAGAGGAGTTAGACAAAAAATTTCTGACTCAAAAGAAAAGACGGAAGGAAGCTTGCCAGCAAATCTTCCATTATCTCAAACTAAGATTTCAAAAAGAGTAACCTTAGATTCCAAAATAATTTATTCTCTTTATTGTGTTTTAGCACATGTTGAATACAAAAAAATTGCTTCTTGTGAATCAGCTAAGGAGAATTGGGATACTCTCTACATCACCTATGAAGGAACAGATCGAGCCAAAGAAACTCAAATCAATCTACTACTTGGCCAATATGAGTCCTTCATAATGAAGTCTGAAGAATCAATTGCTGATATGTATGATAGATTTACTGATATAGTAAATGGCATTGCATATCAAGGACAACCTATTCCAGATGCAATGAAAGTCAATAAATTTCTTAGAGGACTGACACAACCGTGGGATAATATCAAAACATCTATTCGAGAAACTCAAACGATCATACCTCTATCAATGAATGAGCTAATCGGAACTCTTCAGTCATATGAGACTGAAAAACTGAATGATGCAAATGAATCCAAAGGTAAGAAGTCAATTGCATTAAAATCTAATATTGATTTTGATGATGCAGATTCTAAAGATGAAAATGTGGACGATGAAGAGCTATTTCTCTTCATAAAAAAGTACAAGAAGATGAAGATCAAAGGAAGAAATCTCAAATGAAAGAAGCCTTTTGATGAAACAGAAAAATCAAAAAAGGTAATCTGCTTTCACTGTAGGAAACGTGGACATATCAAGCTAAATTGTCCACTTCTAAAAAAAAAGACCAAATTTGAGAAAGCAAATAAAGTTTTGAAAGCAGAAACCTGGAGTGATACAAAATGTGAAGACAGTGATGAATATATCTCAAACTTCTGTCTAATGGCTAAGCCAGACTCAGATTCAGATTCAGATGACAAAGTTGAGATTGAGGTAAAGCATCTTGAAATGCCTATTGAAGTAGCAAATTATATTGTTGAATTATGTTTAGATTTCAAGGCTGCTCTTAAAAGAATCTCTTCCTCGATAAAGGAAAATTCATCACTGAGACAACAGGATGTTTCACAAAAAGAAAAAATTGATTTCCTTGAAAAAGAATTTCATCAAGTCAAGGAAAGTCGAGATTTTCTTTCCAAAGAAAATGCTGTTTTGAAAAAGGAAGTTTCAAAAATTACTTCCAAGTTTTCAAAAGGTTCGAAAACCTTAAAGAATATTCTTTTTGTTCAAATTCCTCATTACAACAAATCTGGTCTCGGATTTGAAAATGAAAGTGACAGTTTAATTGATTTTCCGAAAGTCAAGGAGAGATTGAAACAAAGACCTCATCGACAAGTTTACAAAAATCATTTTAAAAGGAATTTTGTCAAACATGTTGGTCGAAGTGCTCTCAAATACTCAAAATGTGGAGATCCACAACATTTTGAGAATGAATGTCCTAAAGTCTGGAGATCTGTACGAAGAGATTTTGTTAAGACAGCCTATACTAACTCTCAAGAACTCAAACAAATATGGGTACCAAAGAAAGCTTGAGAAGTTGTGATTTATGCAGGTTACCACAGAGAGAAAAAGGAAGCGGTACTTGGACAGTGGATGTTTTAGATAAATGACAGGAGATTCAAGCATATTTGTTGATCTACAAAGTCTGAATTGTGGAAAAGTTTCCTTTGGAGGAAATAACAAAGGAAAAATAGTTGGAAAAAGAATTGTTGAAATTGGAGGACTCAAGATCAATGACGTGTCATTGGTAAAATGACTCAACTACAACTTGATAAGCATAAGCCAACTTTGTGATTCAGGATTCAGAATCAACTTTCAAGAAGACACACGCTCAGAAACAAGCAAGGATCTTTCTCAAACATTCACTGTAAGAAGACATGGGAATATTTATCTTCTAGATGTGAATCCAGACTCTACTCATTGCTTGATCTCAATCAAAGAGGATGAAGATCTATGGCATAGAAGATTGGGGCATATCAGTGTAAAACAAATCTAAAAAATCTCAAACAAGAAATTGGTTCGAGGTTTACTAGATTTGAAATACAAGAAAACAAAACTAAGCAATGCCTGCAGCTTGGAAAAATAAGTATGAAGCTCTTTTAAGTCTATACACCATGTTTCTACTAACCGTGCTTTGCAACTTCTTCATATGGATTTATTTGGACCAACCAGAACTCAAAGTATTAGTGGTAAGAAATTTTGTTTAGTCATTGTTGATGATTTCACTAGATTTACATGAATATTCTTTCTTGCTCATAAAAATGAAACATTTTCATATTTCTCAAAATTTGCAAGAAAAGTTCAAAACGAAAAGGGCTATACCATTTCCTCTATTAAAACTGATCATGGGGGAGAATTTGATAATCAAAGTTTTTTGAATTTCTGTGAGGAAAATAGCTTTCAACACAATTTTTTTACTCCCTATACACCAGAACAAAATGGTGTTGTAGAAAGGAAAAATCATTCTATGTAAGAAATGGCAAGAACTCTATTGATTGAAAGCAAGATTCCTTCTCAGTTTTTGGCAGATGTAGTTTTTATAGCTTGTTATATCATAAACAGAGCATTTCTTAGACCCATTATTGAGAAAACCCCTTATGAGCTTTACAAAGGTAGAAAGTCCAACATATCATACTTTCATGTGTTTGGTTATAAATGTTTATTCTTAAAAATCCAAATGATCATTCTGGTAAGTTTGATAAGAAAGCAGATGAAGGATTTCTCCTTGGATATTCTACTACAAGTAAGGTATACAGGGTATTCAACAAGAATTCTCAGATTGTGGAAGAAATAATGAATGTGAAGTTTGATGAAAATATTCAGACTCACAAAGATGAATTTGAATTGTTTGAAGCTCAACAAGAATATCAAAAGATCGTTGAATCTGTAGAAAAAAGAAAAGACGAAACAATCCAAACTCAATCAGAACCTGATGATATTCAGAAGGAAAGATTTGACAGAAACTGGAAACATAAATCTAGTCATCCGAAGAACCTCATTATTGGAGAAATAGAAGATGGTATTAAGACTAGATCTAAACACAAAGAGAACATCTGCAACTTGGCGTTGATATTGGAAATTGAACCAAAAGAAGTTAGTGAAGTATTATCAAATAAAAACTGGATTGAAGCTATGCAGGAGGAACTTTAGTAGTTCAGAATCAATAAAGTATGAGAACTTGTACCAAGACCCAAAAATCATCCAGTAATTGGAACAAAATAGGTATTCAGAAACAAATTGAATGATAAAGGAAAAGTCACAAGAAACAAAGCAAGACGGGTTGCAAAAGGCTATTCTCAAGAAGAAGGCATTGACTATGATGAAACTTATGCACCAATTGCCAGGTTAGAAGCCATTAGGCTGCTATTAGCTTATGCTTGTTTCCATAACTTTAAATTGTTTCAGATGTATGTGAAAAGTGCTTTCCTGAATGGATATATCAAAGAAGAAGTTTATATGGAACAACCACATGGTTTTGAAGAACCAAGGAAGACTGATTATGTCAATAGACTTCAAAAGGCCATTTATGGTCTCAAACAAGCACCTCGTGCTTGGTATGAAAGGTTGAGTAATTTCCTTCTGCAAAATGACTTCATAAAAGGTAAGGTTAATACAACCCTATTTATTAAGAGACAAGGTAAAGATTTTTTATTTGTTCAGATTTATGTTGATGATATCATTTTTGGATCATCTAACAAGCTACTTTGCCAAGAATTCTCAAAGAATATGCAGAATGAATTCGAGATGAGTATGATGGGCGAATTGACATTCTTTCTTGGCCTTCAAGTGAAACAAACAAAAGATGGTACATTCATTTGCCAAGAGAAGTATGCAAAGGAGATTGTCAAGAAGTTTGGAATGCAAAATTGCAAGAAAACAAATACTCCAATGCCTCACACATCCAAACTGGACAAAAATGAAAATGGTAAAAATGTTGATCAGAAGGTATACAGAAGCATGATAGGATCTCTATTATATCTTACTGCATCTAGACCTGATATATTGTTTAGTGTTTGTATATGTGCAAGATTTCAATCTGACCCAAGAGAATCACATCTTTTTGCAGTCAAGAGAATAATCAAATACATTGGAACTTATCCAATGTTAAATCTTTGGTATTCCAAAGATTCAGATTTTACACTTACTGGTTATTCTGATATTGATTTAGCTGGATGTAAAGTGGACAGGAAAAGTACTACATGTACATGTCAACTACTGGGAAATATGTTGGTGTCTTGGTACTCAAAGAAGCAAAACACAGTTGTACTTTCTACAGCAGAAGCAGAATACGTGGCTTTGGGAAGTTGCTGTGCACAGATTCTGTGAATGAAGCAGCAGTTACGAGACTTTACTATTAAAGATTCAAGTGTTGCAATCAAATGTGACAACACAAGTGCTATCAATTTGACCAAGAACCCTATTCTTCATTCACGAGCCAAGCACATTGAAATCAAGCATCATTTTATTAGAGATCATATTCATAATGGTGATGTAAATATTCAATTCATTGATTCTAATAATCAATTAGCTGATATATTTACAAAACCACTTGATAAGTCTTCATTTGAGTATATTAGAAATAAACTGTGCATTACTTATTCATTTTCTTGAAGTGTTTATTAGACAAGAATTATTCAGACTCAAAAGACAGGTACGTCCTTATTTTAAATTTTGATGGGAATATTCTTGGTATTTATGGCGGGATATTTTCGTATTTTTCAACTCTACAAAGAAAATCGGGTAAATATTCCAATATATCTATTCGATCATATGTGCCTAATATATATATACATATTTATATGATTGCCTCTTATATTTTTTTTACAAGTATCTTGCTTACTATAAATACAGTCATTCTCCCCTTATAAAACCCTAGCGTACAAACCCCTGTCACTCTCAACCATCTCGACGCCTCAAAGACCACCTTCTCTCCTTTTCCAAGATCAAAACTTTTTTCTCCAAGACCCGTTCAGAATGCCTTTCAAGATATGATCTACCCGTATTCTCAACAAAGAATCAAAGTCTTCTGCACCACTAGAATACATGGAGATTTCAGATTCAGAGTCTGATTAACAGAGCCCCTCAGAAGCGACTCAAGAGGAACGTCAGCCTCCGTTTACACCAAAACCTACTGGAAAATCAGATTTTCATTTCAAAGACATCAAGACAGTATGGAAAATATACAAACGGCTAAAATGCAACAATGCTTCAGCATCTGTTCTCCATGCATGTCTAAGAGACAATGGTTTTTTCACCGAGGCAAGTCTCATCGAAACCTATTCTCAATATTGCTCAAGAACTGATCACGAACACGTTAGTTCTACTCTCAAGGAGACTTCTTCTCGAAAAGGTAAAGAGAAAGTCGGGGAACCATCAACCCCCTCAGCCAAGAAATCAAGTCATATTAGCCCTAGAACTACAAGTGCATCAAAATTCGTGATTCCTGATGATGATGCTAAATTTTTTGAAAATTTTGCTATGAGGGACAGTATTGCATTTGGTATACCAAGAAGTGGTAGTTTATTCAGAAGCACTGAGCACAATGTCTTTTATCGAATGCTGCTTGCGTGAGGAGTTATGAACCATCGGACAATTGATTTTACATATCTTGACAAAGCTGGCATCTCAGTGAAAAATCTGTTTGAAAGATTGGGAATTTATGAGTTTTGTCTGCAGTCTGCCAATGTATTTGCTGAATTAACTGCATATTTCTACTCTAATCCTTCTATTTCGTCACCTAATTGGATACAGTTCACTATTGGTGATAAAAAATATGACTTGAAAGCTAAGGAATTAGCTTTGATTATTGGAGCTAGCAATTCCAAGTTTACTCCATTGGAAGCAAGCCTAGAGAATGCTTCAAAAGCTTCTTCAGAAAATCAGAGTTTTAAACGCCATATCTCATACTCTAATCTAACAAGAAGAGCAGTGACCTTGCATAAGATCATCATCAACTGCTTGAAGCCTAAAGCTGCTTCCAAAACTGACTTGTTCAAATCAGAAATCAAGTTCATCTAGGCTATTCTTAATGGAAAGTCATTTTCTCTTCCACACATCATCATTTTTCAAATGTACAGGACACTCCAAAAAGACAAAGGACAGCTTCCATATGGTGCACTCATTTCTCGCATCTTTTTGTATTTAAATATATCTGTTCCTGATGAGTTGCGCAAAAAAGTTATACCTTGTATGACTGTTGGGGAAAAGATGCTTCAAAAGATGAAGAATTTTGATGATATAAGGGAAACAAGAAGCAAAGCTAAGGGTAAAGGTGCTCAGCATTCTGAAGCTAGAACTACAAGGAATAAGAATGACAAAGCGACAGGAGAAAGGAAGAGATCAGAAAGAAAGCAAACTGGTTTTACCAGCCCACTAAAGGTGTACAAAAAGAAGAGACGAATTCTTCTTCAAGACGAAGATGATGATCCAAAACATGTTTCTGAGCCTGCTGTAAATATTTCAGAACCAGCAACTGGGGACTCATATCTGAATCAACAGGATGATATTTCACAGAGAACAGATGTAAGTCAATCTCCACATGAACCTGAAGAAAACTAAAGAGACACTACTACTGCAGAACATGCAGATATTTAGGGGGAGATTCCTACAGAAACAGGGGATCAGTTCGAATAGCATGCACCAGAAAATGTCTAGGAACAGCTTTCAGAGAATCAAACCATTCTCAACCTTCTGCTAGAAATAAAAAAATAAGCAAGATGCTCTTGAGTAAGATATGAAGTCTCTACAGAAAATTGTTGAGGAAAACAACTAGATTCAACGTCTTCAGCAGCACAAGACAAGGCAGAACTTGAGGAAGCTATTGCTCTCTGTTCAACAAACTTGGACAAAGCTATTGGTCAATGCTCTTCTAAAATTGTGGAAACAGTCTCCATATTGGAAAACTTTCAACTCATTCGAACCCCTTCCAAACATTAGCCTGTTTCTTTTCTGAACCATGTCTTTTTCTTTTTGGTTTGTAATATTCTTCTAACAATTTCCCTTGTTATACTGTTTGGATTATTTGTGCCAATGCTTTATTCTCATTTTGCTGATGACAAAAAGGAGGAGAAATCTTTTGATTGCAGATCATGTGCAGGAGGCAATCACACAGATAACAATAGAGTTTGCTTTTTCAATTCTAATATGTGTTTCATGCGCATAATATGCTTATTTATTTTAAATTTATTTTAATTTGCAAGGAAGTTTTGTCACTATCAAAAAGGGGGAGATTGTTGAAGAAAACTCCTATTAATTTTGAAGTTGACAAAACATTCCATGATATTGTAAATTTGATACTTATTCTAATTTCAGGTTAATATATTCTTGAAGTTTAGAAGAAAATATCATAACAAGAAGTTCAAACTCAGAACGAAAAAGTTCAGATTCAGACGCTGAAATTCTTTAAACGCAGAAGTTATTCAAACGCAGACGCTAAAAATCTTCAGACGTTGAAATTCTTCAGACGCAGAAGTTATGCAGACGCAGAAATTTTTCAGATGCAGAAATTTTTAGATGCAGAAGCAGAACTTTTTCAGAACTAAAATATAACAGCTAGTAATCTGGTATGGATTTCACAGTAAGAAAGTTTTGATTGAATGACAATCAAATATTATGATAAATATGCATTATAACGGATAAAACTCTACTTATGAAAACCAAGATTCTGATTGTATGGGCGACCAGAATCAGCGAGATTTAGATTTTGTCAATCAATGGCTACTCAATCCATTTTATACAAATCTGTCCAAGGGTGAATATTGGAAGATGATTTTCTAAAGACTGTCTAACAGCTAGTTTGCTAGTGGATGAGTATAAATGGAGATCAACGAGGAGTAGAAGGTAGAGAATGAAATCAAGAATCAACAAGTCCAAAGTCTGAGTTTATTCCAATCATCTCTCTTGTCTTTCTTGTGCTGAACATTAAGATCTTGAGGGACAATTTGTAAGAGTAAGAGTGTGAGATAGAAAGTCCTATCAAACACAAGAGTGCAATCACTCAGAAGTTGTAATTTCTCTTGATTACATAGTGAAATCCAGCCAGTAGGCTATCAGCGTGAGAGAGTGGACGTAGGCTTATCTAAAGCCAAACCACTATAAACTTGTGTGCAGTTTTTCTTTCCCTCATCTATTACTTTGTACACTGCACTTCAAGAGCACCGTCTACTTAATCTGTTTTGAATCTGAATTTTATTCAAACTACTGTGTTCTTTCAATTCCACTTAAATTTACAAAATTGATTAAGATCACCTATTCACCCCCCTCTAGGTAATTCTTGCTAGCCATATCACCATCGGGTACAAGGTGTATGACTAAACAAGGCAAGAGAGCTGCAAGTGCGGAATTAACAGGCCAACCATGCTGGCCAAAAGAAAGCTATACAACAGCTAAGCGAATCTAAGAATCAAAGATTGAAGCAGAGATGTCCCAGTTGGCTTGGATTCTCCGGTTGCGGGGACTATCTTCGACAGGTTTAAAGGATAAACCTCTATCTCTCGTCACCTTAGTTAGGTGGTTATGGATGGCCGGCAAAAATAATGTCTTGCTCCTGAAAAGGATGCCATTTCGTTCCGTCCAAATGATATGGCATAATGCGCTGAGGGAGAAACGAGCAATGCATTGATGGAAACTATGGCCTCCAATGAGCCGAATGGCCCATCAAAGGTTGTTGTGCCAAGGTCCATTACACCAAGACAGATTACACTTGGAAGCCCAAAAATTGCCAAGGGTGCCAGTGATGTTACAACTAAAGAAAAGATGATCAATGGAATCAGATGTACGGTGGCAGAAGGCACAAGCCCCTTTCGCAATCCTATTGCACCTCAATAGACACACCTGCGTAGGAAGCCTATTAAGAGTGATGAGCCATAGCAGAAAACCGTACCTGGAGGCAATGGAAGGATCCCAAATGAATGAGCTCTAGTTAACTTTCTGGCCCTTGATCCTTATGAATTCCCATGCCTTTGATGAAGAGAACTCGCCCGAGGGGTGACCATGCCAAGTGAAGCAATCACTAGTTTCCGGTTCAAGAGAAACAATAAGCGGTCATGAGCGAAATGCGTCTAGGACTAAGGATTCGGGCCATTCGAAGGAGAAGTACTCGCTCACTGAGGAATTCCTCGGAATACCAGAGCGGTAGATATCCCTATCTGCAAAAAAATTTGTAGAGAGGACCCTTAGCATGCCAATGGTCGAACCAAAATGAGGTTTTTGCTCCGTCGCTAATGCGTCAGAAGAATAAAGGTGGAATTCATTGCGGAGGTCTAAAATTTTTTTCCAAGCCCAAGAACACACCATTGGCTTGGGCACAATCTAGAAGTTCTTATTCTTCAAGAAAATGGAGTGGATCCATTTGCACCAAAGTGATTCTTTACCTGTGAAGAGAATCCATATGTGCTTGAGTAAAGCCACCCGATTGCGGTCAAGGAGTCTGCGAATTCCCAATCCATCTTCATCCTTAGGAAGGCAGACTTCATTCCAAAGCACTTTTGCCCCCCTCCCCCTACACCTAAATCTGGGCCTTTTCATAGGAATTGCCTAAGTATCAATTCAATGCTAGAAAGCATAGAACAAGACAAGGGGAATACAAAAGCCCAATAGACATGGGTAGCATGAAGAACTGATTTAACAAGCTAGAGTCGACCCGCAAATGAGAGGAACCGATGCAACCATGAACGAGTACGAGCAGTAATAGAATTTACGAGGGAAATGCAGTCTGTCTTACTCAATCTGGATGCAATGATAGGGACGCCAAGGTATCTAAAGAGGAGGATACCTTCATTGAAACCAAACAAGAGTCAGATTTGGGTTCGTACTTCTTCAAAGCCGCTAGAGAAATACAAATCACTTTTGTTGGCATTTGGGTTAAGCCCTAACCAGGACGAAAATAATTGGAGGCCTTCCTTCAAAAGGGTCAAGAAGATCAGCAGGTTTTCCTATGAAATATAGGTAAATGATTCCAATGGCTTGGGAAAAGTCTTGCAGAAGAAGAAAAGTCATTTGATCTGTTTCAGAAGTTGATTGCCACTAGTGTTTAAAGCTTCCAGTGAACCTTGTGGCAAATTCTAAAAGAACATCATATTTGCTTTCAACAGCAAGAGCTCTGGTGTTCAACCAAGCATGAAATTCATTAAATTTTTCTGGCTATTTGGAATAATGTGTGTCATCAAGAGTGAAAAACTGTTTAGATGAGGGAACATAAATATGATATGAGTTATTGATTTGGATAACCTCTGGTTCAGATGGATTTGGTTCCGTTTCTTGTTCTAGTGGATCAGCCATGAAAATCGGAGGAGTAGTTGGTGGTATTCGGAAAGATTTAATGGAGGGAAAAGTAGACAAAGAGTTGGTGGTATTTGGAAAGATTTAATGGAGGGAAAAATAGACAAAGAGGAAGAGGATAAAGAGTCAGATTCTGAATCCGAGTTTAGCAAATTTGATACCTTTGCTACTTGAGAAGTGCACTCTGGTAGATGTTGGTCTGTTTCAGCTTTTAGATTCTGTTATTGATCTTTGCTTAAATCCCTCAGAAAAGATTCCAAGGGGTTCGAGATTATCATCTGCTGGTCAGAACTCTTTTCGGGTTCTCCAGAGGATTCAGCAATAGGTTTTTCTTTCATTCTTTCTTTTCGAAGCTTTTCCATTTCTCGAATGCGATTGTGCATTTCTGTCATATCACTTCTATCTCGTTGAGTAGAAGTTTCGACTACAAGAGCAGCTGCAGCAAAAACTAGGGAGTTTTGCTGTGGTGGAAGAGAGTATCCAATTCGCGGAATAGAGAAAAAATCAGTAGGCTTAAATTTTCCTTTTTCCAGGAGACTGATCTGCCTTTTGAGTTTCTCTATTTCATTTTTCAAACTTTCAAGATAATGATAGCCAAGATGTTGGCCTGATTCCAGAGCATGAAACCTTTTCTGGAAATCCACAAGCATCTTTTTGATAGACTCGTCGTACCGACGAATTTCTTGTTGCACATTAACAATTGTAGAGTCAATTGTGTTGAAAGCCTAATTTTGTGCCAGGAGAGTTTTAGATTGCCAGTTTAGAACAGCCTCAGTAGCAGGTGTTCTTTTTGGCCTTCCATGTTCATCAACATCAGTGGGAGAAGGAATTTTTGGAGCATAAAGGTATCGTCGTTATGGATCAGTAAATTCCTTAGTAGCAGGAAAAGAACTTTGAGAACTTTCAATAGGATTTAAAGGAGGGAAATCAGCTTCATTGAACATGGAGATAGATGGAAGTTGCCCGGTAGTTGGGTTTTTCAAAAAGACTGGAATTTCGAGTGGATAAGAATTTTTCTTTACCCACTTATAGATGGGTTTGTAGAAAGGAGAAACAACAGGTTTTTTATATGGGGGTGAAACTGAAGGTGATGGTGGTGATGGTGGAGATGATGGAAACGATGGAGGTGATGAAGATGATGGTGAACCATATGAAATCATAAACTGGTATCCACTATTTTCTCCAAGAGTATTAATGGTAGGGTCTTTGTCCAAATATCTTTGGTAGAAGTCGTCTTTGGCCTTCCTGGCTTTTCGCTTGGGCCTGATAGCTGGATCTACTTCATTTGGGGAATTTGTGCATGAAGAACACTGGCAAAAAGGATCCCAAAAACAATGACCATAAGGGTCTTTGTAGTGATGGACAGGATGTCCGTCACTTTTGAAGTATTGAACCAACTTCTTTGGGTCTAGTTCCTCAGGAGCTGGATTAGGAACATAGGTTCGACCATAAAAATAGTAGGAAAGATAGAAGGAGTTTCTTCCTTTTCTTTACGGAATTTGATGGTTACAGTACCATCTCTTTGTCTGACAAATTCAGAGTCTGAAGATTGGAGAGATTGGCTATTTTAGTGGAGCTTTTCATAATTTTTCATCCAAGATTCAGGAAGAAGCTTGGCCAACTTTTCTTTTGGGATCTACCGAGGAATATAGATGCAAGAGGCCTGATCATTTTGCATGGAGATAAACAGTGCATCTTCATTTCCATGTTGGAAATTTAGATCTTAGGCATGATTTTGGACTCTATACACCATTTGGTAATGAAGAGTTGCAGCAATGGTGTCGGCAATTTGAGGAGCTCTAGTAAGCTGAAGTTGCACTTTCAAGAAAGAAAGTAGCTGGGGATCGGAAAGGGCAATATTAAAATTTGGATAAAGGGTTACAAAGACTGTTCCAGCATTTAAGGTGATTTGGATAGTACCAATACAAGCATGCTGGTATTCTAGGAACCTAGTATCCAAAAGAGCTATTCTTGCTACAACAGGCAAACCTATTCTCCCATGAAAGGTAAGAGCAAGACGGACTGCTCCATAGTGAATATGCGAATACCATTGTTGGATCCACTGTTTGGGAAATTCAAGAGGAATTTGAAAAGTAACAAAGTACTCCTTTTCAGTAGCAGGAATTGGGTGTTGGTCAAATTTGGAAGACTGGACGTATTCTTTGACCTCTTCGGAGTGTGATGGATGAGATGTCGTATGGACCTAATGGGGGAAAAAGATGTAGTAGGTTTGGCAAAGGCTGAGTATGGATTCATGAGAGGAAGATGTGTTTCGAAAATCTTGGTTTCATCACTAAGAGAGACTTCATAGAGATAGTCTATCTTAGAAGCATGTGAAGTACGAAACTTGGCTAAAGATGAAGAAGAAGACGAGGGAGTGAGGGAAGCAGTAAGAGCAATTGGAGTTGTATCTGGATCAGTCATGATGAAGAGAAAGGATTCTTCGCAGCACTGAACAATTACCAACTAAGCGCATGGAACGAGCCAAGATAGACATAAAACCATGCTCTGATACCAATGAGGGGATTTATGCGTGAACCAGGGAAAACAAGGTCAGCTTACAGTAGGTATGTTATCCCACATGAGCGAACTTCTTGTTCGAGCCCTTCAGGGACTGCCTTTTAGCTGTAAAACTATCCGGAGATTTAGCTTAGAGCATATATATTTAACCCAATTTAAGAAAACTTGTTTCTTATGATTTAAAAAAATATATATTGCTAAAATACTTCTATTCAATACAAATCTAGTAGATAATTTTTATAATTTTTAAAAAAAATTGGCTTTTCCTTTGTTTCACGGAAAATGTGACATTTCTAGAAAATGTTTTCTAGAAAGTCATTTTCCAAGAAAATAACAATATTTGACAGTATTTGGTTCAAATCTAAAAATCAATTAGAAAATATTTTTCATCATTTAGTATTGAAAATCTAGTTTAATTTTCCACCGTGCACTCTTTTTAATAATTTTTACTTTTTCTTTTATTTAGCTTTTATTTTATTTAAAAAAATAAAATTCTAATTGTTTTCCTTTTCTTTTCTTTTTTTCTCTTCTTCTTCGGCCGGTCGCTGGCCATGGCAACGGTAGGCAACCAGCCACTAGCGAGGGATGAGCTCTCCTAAGGACAACGAGCTTGATTCTAGTTGGATCAGCGAGGCTCCAGCCTCGCCTAAGACTGGTGAGGTCACGCCTCAGCCTCGCCAGATCGACAAGGCTTGAGCTTCACTAGAGGCTAGCAAGGTCGCATCGAGGCCATGAGCTCGTCCCTTGCCTGTGGCCTTTCACTAGCCGTCGCCGTGGTCAGCGATCGACCGAAGAAGAAGGGGAAAAAATAGAAAAAAAAGAAAAAAAGAAAAAGAAAAAGAAAAGAAAAAAATTATAATTTCAATTTAAAAAATATATTTTTATAAGGCTAAAGAGGGAGAGAGAGTTTGTGAGCCTAGTGGGTTGAAAATGAGTTTTAAACTCAATCAATTTAGACCCATTTATTTTAGGTTTCAAATTTTAAAA
The DNA here is from genome assembly GCA_024500025.1 of Syzygium aromaticum. Classification (NCBI taxonomy): domain Eukaryota; kingdom Viridiplantae; phylum Streptophyta; class Magnoliopsida; order Myrtales; family Myrtaceae; genus Syzygium; species Syzygium aromaticum. The sequence goes on along the minus strand of CM044891.1, from coordinate 4,039,901 downwards.
CCCATTTAAAGTAAACTCTTTAAAATTGTAGTGACCAATATATGACCTGTTTATTTTTTAAATAGGTCATATATGGGTTTTTGACCCATTTTGATAGGTCTAGGGAGTACAAGAATTAAAAAAAAATTCATCATTACCAAAGAAAAAAATATTTAAAATGACGACAACTAGTCTATGTGAGAGAATGGCTAAATTGTTTTATGAATTAATTAAAAAACTGACCATTCATCCCTTGGTCATAAAAAATGAAAAATAACTTAGAGCAACCACTCTCGAAAGAAACATATTTTTAATGACGAAAAAAAGTTGCGTCATAGATTGGGTAAATAATTATCGCACTTATGAAAGCCACCCTTTTGTAGCATTATCATGCGCATGAAAAAAAAAAAAAAGCCAACGCTTTTTCCTTTTTTAGCAAATTTTCAATTTTGAACTTTTTTTTATTTCATTCTAAAAAAAATTATTTTTAAAATTTTATTTCTCTTTTTTTTTGGTCTTTTCTTAGTGTACTAATTAACCTTCATTCGATTTGGTCGATTAATTGTCGTAGATATTACACTCGTGAAAAGGAGATATTACCAAAAATGATATATTTAAATACGAATGGGTGGTTTTACTATACATAAAATATTCTACAACAAATGAGAAATTACTTATGTTTCACTACGGATAATGGGTAATCTGATCAACAGGTCAAAAAATGGACAGTAAAGGTTGATTGTAAATGTAATATATTTACCGACAGATGTCACTTCGGGTTGCTCATTGGTGTAGCCTAACTCGAAGTCAAGATTCCATAGCATTTGGTCCGTCAGTCTTAGATCGGAGCAGGTCTGTTCGGCCTTGTTCTCTTCCTCGACCTGGTCTTTCCGCTTTTTCTTGAGCTTCTCAATCATGGATGTCTGTAACAACCACTCGTGGCTTCCATCTACCAGATGGCCCAACGTTAGCCGCTACGAAGTCTTTCTCAGCTTCAGAGGAGGAGATGTTCGGAGGAGCTTCATTCAATTTCTCTACGAAGGCCTCGCTGATTCAGGGATCATTGTATTTATCGATCATCGTGGGATCGAGATCGGAGAAGAGATCATGGATAAGATCTTCCAAGTGATCAGGGACTCAGAGATATGCATTCCCGTCTTCTCCAAAGATTTCGCTTCCAGTAAGAGCTGCCTGAAGGAGGTGGAGGAAATGGTGGGGTGTGAAAGGACAATCATGCCCATTTTCTACGACGTCACCCCTTCAGTCGTCGGCAAACAGCAGGAGAGTTATCAGCAGTCCTTCTGCAACCATGCGGCCCAGGGGGTGGAGTCAGCTACTATAAACAAGTGGAAGGAGGCTCTGCAGAGTGTTTCAGGAAAACGAGGATGGGAATTGGAGAAATTCCAGCACGGGTAATTTGAAATCAAGATTTCGATGCTTTTCTACTTCCCCAACACTAGTGATCTAGTATGCAATCAAATGAGTGCATTATCCGACAATTTGTTCCTTTTCACATCTTCCTCTTTCCATCTTTTCCCGTTTGGCAGGGATCATCAACTTATAGAGGACGTCGTTTCGACTGTCCGCCGGCTGCTGAGGAAGGATGAGCTAGATGTGACAGAACATTTAGTGGGAATGGATCATCATGTGCAAGAGATGATGAGAATTCTTGGTGTTCACTATGAAAATGGACGAGTGGTTGAAGGGCAAATGCTGACGGGAAATTGTGTGGTTGAGATATCGGGCCTTTCAGGGATCGGTAAGTCGACTCTTGCCAAGATTGTCTACAACAAAATCCATCATCTCTTTGAAGGATGCTGCAGCTTCCTTAACGATGTCCATGGAAAGTTTGAGGAAAGGAGGCTCCTATCTCTCCAAGAAGATTTAATTAGTGACCTCCAAAAGAAAAGATGTACACTCAAATCTTCTGCCGAAGGTGCCGCATTTATCAAGTACAAATTTAGAAATCTGAGGGTTCTCATTGTCCTCGACGATGTTAGTGATTTTGAGCAAATCGATTCGTTAGCCAGAGATCCAAGTTGGTTTGGCCCAGGAAGTAGGATCATCATTATCTCTATGAGAAGCAATCTTGTTGACAGATATAGTCAGGTGCCGGTTGAAAACTATGAATCTCCAGAAACTGCTCGTCTAAGTGTGCTTGAAACTGGAAGCCAGAGGTCTGATGCCTCCAGAAGAAGCAGTGTTGTCAAAATTTGTGATAACATCATTGTTGAAAAATACGAGCTAAAGCAAATGAATGATGGACATGCTTTTCAACTGTTCTGTAAGTATGCCCTTAGAGGAAAACCTCTTCTAGAGGAATTCTCCTCTTTGGCACAGGACATTAGTTTGGCTACTGGAGGGCTTCCTTCTGTTATTCAGGTTGTTGGTTCATCTTTATATGGAAAGCCCATAAAGTTTTGGGAGGAGGCATTGGATAGATTGAAGCGAGAGCCTTTCAATAAGGAAGTCAAAAGAATTTTGAAGAGGAGATATAAAGCTTTAGAGGACAATGCCCAACAGATATTTCTTGATACAGCATGTTTTTTTATGGGAAAGGACAAGACAATCCCGTGTTACATGTGGGAAGCTTGTAAATATGATCCTTGTAGAGGAGTTGACGAACTTCATAACATGTCTTTGGTAAAAACCAGAGAAAATAATGAATTGTGGATGAATAATCAAATAAAAGTCCTTGGGAGGGAGATTGTCAAGGAGGAAAATCCAAGGAAACCTTTCAAGCGTAGCAGGCTATGGAATCGGGAGGATATTGAACGAGTATTGAATGAAAGGAAGGTATATTTTGAAGACAAGAAAATCTCTTTTTTAGTTTGAATTAGAGCACTTCTTTTGATTACATAATTCTGTTTTCAGAGATGATTGTGAATGCACTTCTATTTCACTTTCTCCTTTTACCATTTTACCACGATTGGCAGGTCGATGCTGTTGAAGCCCTTAGTGCCACGTTCGAAAACTCCCGTTCATTACCTGAACGCAGATTTTTTCGTAATTTCGTGAATCTTAGGTATCTTAGAATGAACCACGCTATTATTAAAGGAAATAAGCAGAGTGCAAAGAACTCCAGAGAGGATCTTTTCCTTCCACGATTAAAGTGGCTTGAATGGCAATGGTGCCACAATATCTCCAGTCTACTTGCCTTAGATCTGTCAGACATGGTCGTTCTTGATCTGTCTTGGTGTACCTCCAGAACTTGGCGGTGCTGGAGACAGATTATGAAGGTATGATGGCATAAATGTGCATTTTTTTGCTTCATATTTGACTATACCCTGTAGTAAACAAGGCTTTTATATTTTCTTGTTTTGCAGAAGGCCAAAAACTTGAAAGTTTTGATCCTTAAACATTGTGGTTGGCTAGCTGAATCTCCAGTTTCCCATGCACCCACAAACTTAGAGAGACTGAACCTGGAATATTGTGCTACACTACCGGGTGTTGGCAGATCCATTAGCAAGCTAAGGAACTTAGTTTCTTTGAATATCAAGTTCTGCAGCTTCGTGCAAGAGTTGCCAGAAGATATAGCTTCCTTGGTAGCTTTGAAAGAGCTTTACATTGATGGAACTTCCATTAAAGCCATTGATTTCCCTGAGGGTTCATATGGGAAGCTTGAAATTCTGAGTGCCTGCAATTGCAAATCCTTGTCTCTATCTGATTCAATTGGTAACTTGAAATCTCTTTCATACCTAGCATTGGATGACACTGAACTGAGTGAGCTTCCTTGTTCTATCGGATTGCTGGAGAATTTGCAGACGCTATCACTGAGAAACTGCAGGAGCTTGTGGAAATTGCCAGATTCCATCGGAAACCTCGGGAAGCTGCAAGTCATGGATCTTTCAGATGCGGTAGTCGACGAACTACCTTTATCTGTCAAAGATTTGAGAAATTTGAAAGTACTAAAGATGCCTCGCACTTTTATAAGAGAATTTCCTGGAGGCATTAAGAATCTAGAGAGTTTAGAAGAGATAGATTTCTCAGGCTGCAAAAGTTTGACAGGCGAATGCAACATTACGGGATTAGCCTCTCTGAGGGTCTTACTTCTAGTATATACTGATATTTCTCAGCTGATTGTGACTGTTCATGGATACTCTAATCTCCAAAACCTCAGAATAGATGACAGTGTTCTCATCTCGAAAGTTGAAACTATTGAAGGGACACGGCATCAGTTCAACGGATGTGAGACTGCGACCCAGTTCCAGGCTGATGGACATCACATCAGCATGACGACGATGAGTCAGACACTGAAGCAAGGTGGCGGTCAAACTGAAGCAAGAAAGTTATTGGTGGATGAGGTTTGGCTACAAAGTAAGTTAGCGCTCCTATCCCTTTAACTCGTATTTATAATTGATCGTGCATGTCAACTAATCTTCCAGCAATAAGGGCTATTAGGGGAATAATTAAATACAAATTTTCGCTTCTGTTCTGAATTTTCAATTTACATTTTTCTTTCTTCGCTTTGGCCATCACACTCGCACACTTTTTATTGTCTCGTGTGTGTATGTCAATTTACGGCAGTTTTGCGCGTACGTGTTAGTTTCTGTTTCCCTTGGTGAAAGATTTCACAATTTGTTTGATTGCTCTCAAAGACAACTTCAAGGTTGTTAAAATGAGTTTTAGTTCCTTTGGTAACAAATGGGCCAATCTAAAAAGAAAAAAATAGAGTTAGGCCCAAGAGACTCAAGCCCATCTCTCAGTTGAGGGAGTTCTAAACTTTATGTACAAAATGCAACTGAGTCCTATTGATTCATTTGAGTCCGAAATTTTCTTCAAAAAATGCAATCAAGTCATATTGAGGACTACATTAACCAATGGACCCGAATATTGATGTTTGTTTTGATATTGTTGATCAAATGAGTATTTATGAGATGTATAAAGCTTTGTTGAAGTGATATAACTGATTTTCTTTTATTTCGTAAGTATATTATATACTGAATTTTGACGAATGTGTTTTCAGTACCGTTCATAAATGTGCATCGCAGATGTTCAATTTGCTTGGAAAAGATTTGTACCCTTACTTAGCGGTGGTTTACTCATACCATTTATCTCAATTCTTTTTCAGGTTCCACAATTACTGGCAAATAGGACGAGCATGATTTTAACTGAGGTTTTTTAGGAGTTGGATTTTAGTATAAGTAGATATAGTTGTATTGTTGGGTTTCGTTAGTCACCGGAGATGTATACATTCTTTTGGGTGGACTTGTGAACTGTAATCTTATAACTAGGTTGCTATTTTGTCGATATATAGATGAATATATATTGTGGTAATAAGTTAATGCTGGTTATATATTGGAGGCTGTGTCTTTTGGGTAGGAGGACGGTCTTGTCATTTTCCCCGTACTTGAGATGTGACACCTTTCTCGATCCTCCTTTGTGTATTCATTTGCATAAGCAGTGCTATAGGATTCTACTCTCCAATTTGCCAAAGTCGGCTATTATCAAATTGACCCTTGTTCATGATTTTCGAATATCGGAAATTTGACCGCAAAAAGTTTACTCGCGGAGTAGGAATTGCCCAGGTTAAAGAATACGAGTAGACAATAAATAAAAAATAAACGTGGTGGGATTAGTACAAGGATGATGTGACTTGACCCACAATATTTTCATATTTTTATTCTTTTATGTTTTTGTTTTGGTAGAGAGTTGGTGAATTAGTTTATTTTTTGTTTTCTTTTTGGTATTAGAGTTAATAGGTGATTTTAAGACTAGTTTTGTCGTGAAATAATCCTTTATCAACAGTAGAGAATAGTCTTTGTATTGTTCTTTTTTTAGTCAATTTCAATACTATAATTAAAAGTTTTTAATTCGGCCATTCAACAAAAAATCTCCAAAGGTATAACATGTCCGTGAATGTTTTTTTTTTTGGTAAGGACATGTCCGTGAATGTTGTTACACTTAAAATACTAAAAAGTGGCAATTTGCCTTTTCAAATAATCTTGAAAGTGATTATTACTCGTTTTCTTTCAATAATTGATTTAATTTAACTAAATATGTAATTATCAAATTATCGATCGATATGCGTTAGGCCATTCAAAAGTATTTCCTACATGAAAGTTTGAGTTTACACGCGAAATAGAAAAGAAGCTAACTTTCTAACAGTAGTATTATTGTTAAGTTTAAGAGATATGTTCACTAGTCCTAAAACTTGTCACGAAAGTGCAATTGAATCCTAAAACTTGCAAAAAGTGCAATAAAGTCTTAAAACTTGTCAAATTGATTCAATCAAATCATAAAGTTAACACTGTCTGATTTGATTAACGGAAAATGCTAACGTAGCTTATTTTAATATTTTCTCTCTCCTACGTGGCTAAAACGATGTCGTTTTAGCCCAAATTTGATTTTTAATACTAATTTTATTTAAATTAAATATAAAAACAAGCAAAATTAAAATAAAAAAAGGGAGGAGGACAAGCGGGGAGGGAGGGCTTGCCCTCCCCGCTGCCGTTGCCGCGCCACCATCACTGGGAGGGGCCAGCGAGAGTGGGGTGACGGTAGGCGAGGGTCGCCGGATGGCAAGCGCGCCCCTCACTCGATCTGGGGGAGGATCGCAACCCTTGCCCAAATTTGGGGGAGTGCCATGACGCCTCGCCTAGATCGAACCCTCGCCTGTCGTCGACAAGGGCCGCTGACCCCTAGCCAAAGTCTGGCGACCCCCGCCTGCCGTCCCTTCACCCTCGTCGGCCCCTCCTGGCGATGGTGGGGCGGCGATAGCGGTGGGGAGGGCAAGCCTCCCCTCCTCGCCTGTCCTCCTCCCCTTTTTAAAATTTTTAAAATTGCTTATTTTTATATTTAATTTAAATAAAATTAGTATCAAAAATCAAATTTGGATCAAAGCGATGTCATTTTAGCCACATAAGAGAGAGAAAATATTAAAATAAGCCACGTTAGCATTAGATCGGCATTTTCCGTTAGTAAATTTGGCGGTGTTAATTTTAGGATTCATTTGAACCAATATGACAAATTTTAGGACTGGATTGCATTTTTTACAAATTTTAAGATTTAATTACACTTTCGTGACAAATTTTATAACTTCTAGTTAATATATCTCTAAGTTTAACTAACAACAATTTAGTGTACTTTATTTTCAAAATTTTGAACGCAACATGTGGTGGGCAAGGGACTTATCTCATCCAGCGATACTTATTCCAGCTACTTACATTTCCGCACACTCCGAATGTGGCTCTTAAGTACATTATGTTTTTGAATGAAATAATTAAGCTAAATTATTAAAAATTCTTCTGATGAATAATCGATTCATGTTATTTAATACATTGTGCTTAAAAGACTATTGGATGTTCAATTTTTTTTTTTTTTTGGTAAGGTAAGTAGGATGTTCAAATTTTTTAGTTAGCTAAAATTTTGAAAAACATATGCGTTGCATGGACATGGAGATCTTGATTCTAAGTTCATTATAATGCCACTTTTCCTTATTTTACCAGAAGAAGATTAAGAAAATTAACTAATTAGCATGAAATTGGCCATGAATAAATATAGCTAATTTTTTCTATGAAATGCTTCATACAAATTATAGTATGTCCTTGTATTGTTTCTCAACTTATAGCCCTCATTTGATTCAGAAATTAGAGGGCAGCATCTCAGTTGAAATTTAGAACGGGTGTCAAACAAATTTCAGATCAAAGCCAATAGCCATTCTTTTGAAATGACGGCACAAGTAATCTTTATACTCTCAATACGAGTTCCTCCCTTGCTTTCATTTGATTCAGAATAATCGCTTGGACAGTCTACGAAAATGAATTTTGCTGATGGACACAGCCTCAATTTGGCCGCTAGACGGTTTTCATAACTAGGGATCTCTGCACTACTCATTTAAGTCGAAAAATTCCCAGGACACTGCTGCTGCAGATTTGTTTGGACACATAAGAATGCGGCTCATTGAGGAATGGCGAGTAATGGAGAGAGAGCAATCAAGCTTCACTGTGGAGCAAATGGCAGCATCCTCCAGGTCTAATCTAGATATTCTTGTCTCCTCATCAACCCAATCCTTCCTCTAAATACATTTGTTGCTGCAGAAAGCTCGCTAGTCTTCATACTCTGTCTCTTCATACTCAGTCTCTTCATCGTCATCCTCGTTGTTTTCTGCATATCTCCATCCCTCCACATTCTCTTGGTCCTCTTCCGTTTCTTCACTATCTTCTTCCTCGTTTATGTCTTCTTTAACTGGCCACGGCTTCTTCACCACATTCTAAGCTACGGGAGTAGGGCTGGCGGCACCTTTCCCTTTTAGCGGACTTTGCTGGAGGCGTCTTCAAGTTCGGTTTATGTCTGCTTTGTTCCTGGCTACTCCCGTTGTTGCGCTTTCACTATAACTATCTTTTTTTTTTGGTAAAGTAAGAAGACACTGTAACTATCTTGATCACTAGCTTTATCCATTTCATGATCCACACTGCGCGTGGCATTGTCAGCATTGTCATCAACCATGTAAACGGGATGCTCTCTTCTCAAGTGAAGTATGAGCTTGTACTCATGAATATAAATAAGCCTTGTCACACCTCTCACACAGACAAGCATAAGGGCGGTCAGATGATGCCGAACCATAAGCGCCGCTGGAAGGCTCAGAAGCATTTGTAGTGATCTTCTCCGGAGGTGGTGTTGTACTTCGTCACCTCAAACGCGTCACTATCCATAAGGATTCATGGCCAGCTAATTCCAGCTGCTTTGCCTTCCACAAATGTTTTGGTTTTTTTTTTTTTTAAATATATTTCTTCTCTTTTCCGGCTTTGCTCGGTGTTTAATAACTTTGCCGATCTTGCCTCTTAGGACTCGCATGGAATCTATTCTGGAGTAGAAATTCTGCTCCAGAATGGATTCCAGAATAGAAATGCGTTTGTTAAAAAATTTCCAAAATACATTCTGGAGCAATTTTTGCATTCTGGAATAAAAATACGTTTGTTAAAAATACTTGATTCTAGAATGTATTCTTGATTTCAGAATGCATTTTTTATTTCACAATGAGTTTTGGGTAAGAAAAAGAGAAGTTACTTTTTGTAACTTCTTTCTTTCAGAACGCATTCTCTCTATTTTCTCTCTTTTTCTCACTATTTTTTTTTTTCAGAAAATGCATAAAAATTGAAAAATTCCATAAAAATTCATAAAAAATTTCCAGAAAATAAAAAAAGTTAGATTTAGGAAAAATAGGAAATTTGGTGAATTTTTTTCAAAAAATATTAAAAAAATTAAAAATTTCAAAACTTTACAAAATAGGTTAGAATACCTTTGCGCACTCACTTTGAGTAAAATTTAATTTTTTTTAGGTGCCCAAAAAATCAAAAATTTCAAAACTTCATAAAATGGCTTAGAATACATTTGGGCACCCACTTTAAGTGAAATTTAATTTTTTTTGAGGTGCCCAAAAAAATCAAAAATTTCAAAACTTTACAAAATGACTTAGAATACCTTTAGGCACCTACTTTGAGTGAAATTTATTTATTTTTACGTGTCTAAAAAAATAAAAATAGATTTCTATTCCATAAATCAATTTCTAGAGCAGAATTAGTTATGTTTTACCAAACAGATTTCCCCTCTAGAAACCAATTTCTGGCAAGAATTCCAAAAATCTATTTTTGGCAAGAATTTGATTTATGGAGCAGAATAGTTACCATTTGCACCCTTACTCGCCCTTTTTTTTATTTTTCCCCAAAATAATGGACCCCATTAACTTCCATAAGAAAGAAAGAGCATCTTTCTCCATTTCCTTGATAGGTGCTAGCTGAAATTTGTAGTGAACATGCCTCATTGTTTTCCAAGTTTAATTAAAGGATCCAATTTCTTAATTTTGAACACACCATTTTTGGTTATGGCGAGTATTCAGTGGGCTTGGCCGAAATTCATGCTCCCGCGGGCTTAATCCAATGAATTCTAATTAAGCTTGGAACTTCCTCGCTTAAGTCAGTCCAATTACAATGCAGTTTATATGATCTTATTAATACTAAAAAATAGTGCTCCTAACATGCACATTAATAATATTTTTGTTTAGGGATCAGGGCTGATCCCTAATTTTCTATGCAATGAGTGAAATCGCCAAAATTTAGATGTCAACACGGTCATTCTTTTATCTTTCATTGCTTGATTTGCTTCTACATATCTTTTAAGCTTGGGTAGGTTTTTATCTTTTAGGCCGAGATTCACTCTGGTAAGTCTTGTACCGCTAGTCCGGGAACCAAACTATCTGGGAACCGAACACCTCTAGTTCAATTTGAAACATCGATGGAAAACAAACACGCTAATAATCTACACTCCAACATGCGAGCTACGGATAAAAGGACGCAGCTAGCGTAACTTGGATGTGTAGTCCCAGTTCGAGTTTCAAAGGCAAAAGATTTTTAAATGAAATGTTTCACTAAGAAAATGATGGCCATTCATGAGATCAATTGCTTTTTTTCTGCAACTAATATTTACAATATGGCTAATTTTCAACAACATAAAGCATAATCTCTGCAGTTAATTTTTAACGACATGAGCATTTTCCATGTGGATGATTGCAACAATTGTTGATAAGTAGCTCCAAAAAAGATACGAAGATGAAACCGAAATACGTTGGAACTCGATACGGTCCATCTATTTTATAGCAATACAACGTATCCTAGAAAACTATTTTTATAATCCGGAGATCATTGCCCACTCATAAATTAGCGCTGACTTCATTGTTTGAGTAGTTCACAGATCCAACCCATTTAGAATTTTGTACTTTTCACCTTGATGATGACCCGAGGAGTATTATGTACAATCCGACAATTGTATAGGTGATCATTCCCAGAGGCCCAAACAATCCAATATCAAGGATTGAAAATGTCACAAAATCACTATCCGGAACTCTAATACCGTTGCACAATAGACCCTGAACCCTGAAAAGCTATAGATGAACTCTTGAACTTTGATTTTTGTCGCAATGGCTAATTTTTCTAATCTATATAACCGTTAAGTTTTATTTGAGAATGGATTAAATTATTTTTCTTGACGAACTTAGCTGAATTATTGTTAATTTCATCGGTCCTACATCCTTCCTATTTTCTTAGCTTCATTCACCATGTAGTAGAGACTATTCCAGTGAAGAAAAATGAGCGAGTCCCATTTTAGGGAACGTTTAATTTGCTATGCAGAGGAAAAAAAATAGTGACATCAACGAAAGCTCAAGAGGGTAATATGCAACTTCTCAAAATTTGCTGCTATTGTGCAATATTGTTAAAGTTCGGGAAAGTAATATACGAGTGACACGTGCAATACGGCTAATTTCCAACTACACAAAGCATTATTTTCAATGACATGAGCGTTTTCTCTTATCTAGCGCACGTGTATTGATAGATTATCGTAGTTGCTATAAAAATATTACCGACAATCATTGAAATTCAAAACTATGCTAAATCTATACATATACACCACATTGAGTTGAAAACTAGAAATGTAAGGATGGAAACATATTCGATCAAGAAGAGTAGGTCGACACAACTCTAAAATTGCCACGAGCGTAATATAATCAACCTTACTAACCAAGACAAATGACAACACTCAACCATCTGATCCTAACCAACTTTATATTATTTATTGCAATAAATGCCACCAACGACGGAAATCTGACGATTCTAACATTTTTTGCTTCAAGTCAGGATTGACATAGAGGTTAACTAGGTTAGAGGGAAGGGGAGGCAACTTTTTGAGAAGGTCGCAGTGTAGCAAATCAAGAGTCTGAAGACTTGACATGAACTGGATTTCTGATGGAAGGCTGGATAAACGAGTACCTCGAAGCCTCAGATTTCTGAGACGATGTAGTGTCCAGATATTGCTCGGAACAGCTCCCTCCAAACTCCTACACCAAGAGGCATGTACTTCTTCCAGGTCTCCCCAGTCTCCAAGGTCACGAGGAAATTCTCTTATGAAACAAGAATCCATTTTCAGCACTTTCAGATTCCTTAGGTGTTTGGTTGACTCAGGCAATCTCAAAATACCTGTACCCGAAATATCCAACTCTACTAATGAGTATCGCAATTTGCCAATGGATTCCGGAAGCTTTCCTAGCCCATGACAATCCCTCAAAGACAAGCGTCGAAGTCGCCACAGGTCTCCAATTAATTCGGGGAGTTCAAGAATTTTTGCGTCATCCAAGGCTAGCACTCTTAGAGCTTTAAGTTTACAAACTGAAGCAGGAACAAGAACCAATGAGAAGCAATTAGTAGCACTAAGAATTTGCAGGTGAACCAATTTGCCTATCGACTCAGGAAGTTCTCGAATGGAAGTGCCATCAATCAGGAGCTCTTCCAAAGCATCCATCCCACCCATTTCCACTGGCAACATGCTAAGTTCGGTGCAGAACTTCAAATTCAGGGTAAACAAGAGCTTGAGTTCATTAATTGAAGGATCTAAATGAACCAATCGAGAACAACGCTCAAGAATCAGTATATCCAAATTTGGGCAACAGGAGAAGCTGGGGGTAACTAATAAGTCCACACAACCGCTAAGATTCAAGACTCTCAAATGCTCCATCTGCAAAACAAGGGAAAAAGTTCAGATGGCGTAGAACTCTCAATGTACTTAAGGGCCGACACAAACACAACAACAAATGAGCTCTAAACTGACCTTAATTCTTTTCCAACCTCCCCAGGATTCTGTAACCTTACTCCAAGAAAGATCGAGAATAACTAGGTTCTCATTTTTCTCTAAATGAATGCTGATCGCATCTCGAGGGCACCCTTGCCAATGAAGCCACCGAACATTCAATAAGGCATCTGCAAATTGTCCACCAATATTGGCGAGACCCAAGCTGAGAAATGTCATGTTTGGCAGGATCTCAAAGCCTGCCTCTTCAGTGTTAAGGTGGTCTGTTCCCTAGATGATGAACCACAAAAGTCAAGTAGAGAAATATGTGGAAGTATTCAGACAATAAAATAATTACAATGGATGCCTAAACTCCCATGAGGTAAAGAAAATGCTTCATCCATGAAAGAAAATCAGAAAACAAATTAAAGCCTAAATGCTACTTTTTTTCCTCCGACATACCTTTTTCCCCTTGTTCATGTCCTGGGCTTTGGCAGGAATGCACAATCCAACACCTGTTCCTGGATCATGGAAAGCTTTGCGGATAATCTCCCTGGCAAGGCACCTTAGCATGCTGTGCATGCCTACTTTAGTTTCTTCCATTTGTATTAGGGACATAAGACGGAGGACCTTGATTTCATCATTAGGACAATCATAACGATGCCACATGCATGAGGCAATCCGAAAATCCACATCGGGGGTAAAACATGCAATATCAAGATACATCTGCTTTTGGTTTTGATCTAATGCATCATAAATTATGCTCAGAATCTTCTGGTAATCTTCCTGAAATTGTTGTATGAGATATTTGAATTTAATCCATTCTTCTAGTCCTTTATCATGCAAAAAAGAACCATAAACTTTGAGAAGTAGCGGAAGTCCCTTTGCAGCCTTCACTATTTTGATTGCAATTTTAACATAAGCACGTACTTCGTCACTCTCTCCGGCTGCATGCTGCCAGAAAAAGTTGAAAGCTAGATTATCATCCATTGGATTAACATTATAAGCATGAGCCAACCCTCGATCAACAAGCCCTTTAAGAACTCTACTTTCTTTGGAGGTGACAATTATTCTACTTCCAGGACCAAGCCAATCAAGCTTAGCTCCTATAAACTCCTTGAGGAGGGACCCCCTTTCCACATCATCAAGAACAATGAGAACTTTCATATTCCTAAATATTTCTTTCAAAAATCGTACTCCTTTGAAAGCAGAAGCAACCTCATACTCCCTTTTCAAAATATCAAAGATCAACTTGGTTTGAAGATAATGAACACCACCAGGTTGCTGCGTTGTTTCTTCAATCTCCACAAGAAAACTGCAAGCGTCAAAGTGAAGGGATATTTTGTCATATACAATCTTGGCAAGAGCAGTCTTTCCAATGCCATCTCTCCCATGGATTCCAACAATTCGTACGTCGTATACTTCCAGTTCCAATAATTCCATTATTTTCGATTCTTGACTGTCTTCACGTTCCTATATAGATACTTAAGTTTAGGAGATTGTTTAGTTGAAAAAGAAGTGAAGAAATATACAGAGGTACTGTAAGTTCCAGATAATATCACCGTTCTCTGAAACATGTGCTTTGAATGTGCCTGCCAATCAATCGTATGCCTTGCTAGTTGAGATGTTGTAACTAATGTTTAGCTGACAGACTAGATAGGTTGTTGAAGATAACCTCCACTGAAGTTCCTCGAACACAATCATTCACTCCATGCATCTCATTCAAGCTAAAGATGCAATAGTAAACCTACTGTCTCTATTATGGAAAACTCTATTAAGTAAATGTGGCCTACTAAGCATCAAAAAGCCTAATCTGATTGACATATCCTGTTTCTTGTCCTTGTAATTTGAAAGGGAAGCACAGAAAGATGACTACCAATCTTATCAGGGATCATCTCCAAGTCGCCGCAGTGATAAATTCAGTTGGAGTTTACCTTAAGATCTCATTTAGATGTTCAAGATCTATAATGACTAAAATTTAATGCCACAGAAAGAAGAAGAAAGTATAAACATAATATGAAGCATCCCATCTCACACTGCTTCCGCTGTTAAAATGCTGATCCAATTTGTATGGTCTTCTAGGATAGACCTGTGCTAGAAAAGTCCAGAAAAATCTTATAAAAAATCTAATCCTTGGGCAGCAGTGGAAGCATCTGGAGTCCACTAAAGCTTGTATAGAAGAATCCAGAAAGAATATCTCTACAAAATGGCAGAGACTTGCAGAGATATTTGCCTTGTAAGTCGGTTTACAAAACTCTAATGGTGGAAATCTGCAAGGATAAAAAGAACGGAAGATATCTCTGACTTGAGCAAAGATTTTTGTATGTTTAAGTCAGCTGTAAGTCTGTAAAAAGGCTTGGGGTCGTCCAAAGCATATGTACTTAGAAGACCAACCAACTAAGCTCTCCCCCTTCCTATCGCAGTAACATCTAAATTATAAAAGCTTGTTTTTCCCTTGTTCCAACGTGCTCCTTTGCCGTGAAAGTTCACTCTCATACACATATCTCTTGCTGTTTATTTGCCAAGTTCAACACACACGTACACACTGGTGCATCAACACCAAAAATTAAAATGGTATCAGAGCCTCGTTCGGTTGGTATTGAGCGTTTATCCTAACCACCCTCAACTAAAATCACTCACCTAAATCTCTGACACCAAAACTATGGCCAATTCTACCTCACCACCCATTCCTAGTTTCAACAAAAATGGCTGACCGTTGGAGCATTAAAATGGCTACTTTCCTAAGGGCCTAAGATTTATGGGACTTCATGGAGAAAATTGTTGAAGTGGCAGTCCAGTCATCACCGGTCATCCTAAATGGAACACCGTTTTGATCAAAATGACTATATTAGAATTTCACGCAAAAGTTTAAGATTAAATTGGCAAAATTGGAAAGTTTATAACTGAATTGGCATATGTTCAATAAATTCAGGGCCAATTGAATAATTTTTCACCTTTCAAAAGTGCTCTTGTGATACTTTCTATGCAACCAAATGAGGATATTGAAATGTTCAATATATTAACTGCCTTCTGATATTCACAATCAATGCTCAACAAATATTTTGGGACAAGATCCATAAAAATTAGGGATAAGTCAATTGAAAGTCATAAAATTTGTCACAAAAGTACAATTAAGTCCTATAACTTACAAAAACTGCAAGGGAGTCCTAAAACTTGTCAAATTAGTGCAATCAAATTCTTTTGTTAACTCCGTCATATTAGACTAACGGAAAATGCTAACGTATCTTTTTTAATATTTTCTCTCTCCTACGTGGCATTATTTTACTCAAACATTAAATATAAGGCTAGAACTACGTCGTTTTGGCCTAAATCCTAATTTTTCAACCAAATATTAATTAAATTAGATTAAAAATCGAAAAAGGTATTTTAAAAAAATAAAAAAGGGCAAGGAAGGCTGTCCCTCGCCACTGCCACCCCATAATCGTCGGAAAGTGTCAAAGGGGGCTGCGCAAGGGCCAGCAACCCTCGTCGAGCACCCTCCAACACTTTTTGGCAACAGTGGGCTGGCGTTGGCAAGGGCCAGCCACCCTTGCCCTTGCCCCCTTTTTTTCTTTTTTGTGCTTTTGTAAAAATATCTTCTCATTTTAAATCTAATTTAATTGATATTTTGGTTAAAAAATCAGGATTTAGGCCAAAACAACATTATTTTAGTCTTATATCTCATGTTTTAGTAAGGTCTATGCCACATAGGAGAGAGAAAATATTTTTAAAAATCACGTCAGCAATTTTCGATAGTCTAATTGGACAGAGTTAACAAAAGAACTCGATTATACCAATTTAACAAGTTTTAGGAGTGTATTGCACTTTTTGTAAGTTTTAAAATTCAATTGCACTTTTGTGACAAGTTTTAAGACTTCTAGTATACTTATCCCTAAAAATTAAGTATAGGCTGTACTTATAGAGGATTGAGAGTTGAGAGACACTACAAAACCAATTGTCTTATTTAACACTCACTTAATATCACTAATTATACTTCAACACTCCCCTGTCTTGAAGTATGTAAACATTTGCAAATCTACTTAAATAGGTTTATTATCCCATTTAATTAAGTGGTCTAGTTTAATTGTGTTATAACCAAGTCAAAAGACATCAACTCATTCACGACATGCTTCTTAATTGTGTATAGACCGCTTGACCAATCCATGACACGAATTGCAACTAAGTTTAATCCAAACACACCTATCCTAGAAACATGCACGTGTCATGCAATTGGGTCAACCCTAGCGGTTGCATAAGGATGTGATGATTGGAAAAAAAAGGTGACTTCGTTGTTTCAAAAGGCAATTATCGGATTTTGGCTACTACATATGGTTGCATTTCAAACAATGCTTCCAAGAGTAAACAATGTGGTTATCGTTTGCCAGAAAAAATAAAAGCGACAAAGATCATATATAAAAAAAATTTTAAAAGTAAAGTTTTAGTAAAGTTAGTTTTGATTCATCAACTCTCCTTAACAAATAAAAGGTATGAGGTATTCTTGAATCATTAATACCGTGAACTTAATACCTACTTTGCCATCAGCTTTGTGTAATAAAGAGAACTTTGTAGCAACATTTCTGTGTGGTGATCTAAATTGACAATTATTATACATCCAGTGTTGGGTGGTTTGAGGCCTCTCTCACCTAACTCAAAGAGTGAAGCTTTCCCTTATACTTATAAACTTGACCATCATCCCCTTCCACAACCAATGTGGGATAACCCTAACAAGCTATTCTACTCAAATGTAACATCAAACCGATAATCGAAGATATGATCTTGGATGAAATAAACAATTGATAATTATAAAGTGCAGAATTGTCCTTGGATCCTTGGTTGATTCTATTCTTGCAAGGGTAATTAGCTACTGAAAAATGGAAGTATATGCAAGCTACTTCAGAGTTCAGACGATGACTTGCATTCACTGGTAGTTTCAGTTCATGTGTCTGCCTTCTTTTTTCTATTATAGTCTAACTTTACAACAACTGTATAATTATGTAAAAATATTTTGTGGTGATTAGACATTTTATCTATTTGAAGTAAAACACACTTAAGCTGAAACTGACTTCCTCAACAGTTACAATCTTTAGGAGAGAGTACTCGAGAAGAGAGGAGAATAGGAGCAAAGAAATATACCGAGGTCCTGTCAGATAACATGGGATTATCACCAGTGGATAGATCTTCAGACACATAATTGTGCTCTATCATCAGCTTAAACAAAATTTCTGCCACGATCGCTCTGATAAGTGCCCCTTCACTGCCAAGGCAGAAAAAACCTCAGTTCCAAACCATTAACAGATGCCATCTAAGGACACACCACCCAACGCACCGCATTATGAAACGACAATTTGGATGTGCTAAAAGATCATTGATCCTTAACAGCAGAACAAGATTTATCTGATGCAAAGATATATTAAACATACTAAACTGGTGTTTAGTAGTTGCGTGAACGAGGGACAATGCCATTGCAGCAAGTATTTGGTCCAATCAATGGATTACATTGTCACAGTTCTCCATCGGGTGAAAATATCACTCAAGCCCGGGTTGGGTTACAGAATGAAGCGATCATGTGGATGAATAGAATTAATTTCTAAAGATAGTTCACCGAGCCAAATTAAGATATGTTGTGTAAACGGGTCAATTCAAGAGAAGGATTTGGCCTGAAAAAGAAAGAAGGGGGAATTGAAAATTTTAACCCCGTTAATTCCCATAAATGATTTCCTCTTTTTCCTCTGGTTTTGTCCCCTTAAAGCTTTGAAACAGGCTCGGTAACGATCATCAACCCAAGCAAGTGAAGAGAACAATTTAGAGTCCTGCAGAGTCGACCAATAATTGTTTTTTTTTTGCTGGGAAAAGGTTGTTGAGTTCCCTTTTCTGACATTCTCGACACTACCTCGGTCGATTGAGCAAACAAATCAGAAGAAATCTACAAGAAAAGAAGACAGATGTTAACATACCGTTTATATGAACTTCGTTCCCATCCCTTGACTTTTCCAGCCTCCAAGAGGGCCTTCTCCCACCGCTCGACTTTCTTATCGCCGAAGCTCCGCTTGTGCTTGTCCAGGGCGCCTCTGTAGAGTGATTTTTTTTCCAGCTGTACGTCAGACCGTTCCACATTGTAGAAAACGGGCAGGATCGCTTTCTTCCCACCTGATCTAGACGTGTGTTCTACCATGAGGGCGAGCGTCTCAAGGCACCGAGGGCTATCTGCGTAGGCTCTCGAAAAGATGGGTATGTAGATGCTGGAGACGGGGACCGATAGCCATGCCTCTTTGATTGGAACAGATAGGGTATCATAATCTCTGTAAACGCGAAGTCCGTCAGCTACCAAGCGGCGATAAAGGGATTCGGTGAATCCGAAGAGGTTATCAGATTTTCTGAAACTCAGGATCGCATCGTAAACTGATTCAGCCTCTAACACTATCGTGTCTCGATTCAGCCTCGCTGGTTCATCCTCGCCTCTTCCCCCTTTTATGGCAGTACATTCAGCCTTACTTGATCCAGCCGCCACCTTTACCATAGTTTGATTCAGCTTCGCTTCGCCGCTTCTAATAATTCGAGCGGTATCACGTAAGCCTCTGACAATTTTCCCCATAATCGCACCTCGTTTCGGCGGAAGTGCCGGTCTACCGCCTTTCTTCCCTGCGGATGATTCAGCCATACTTGATGATTCCGCCTTCACCTCTCAACGCATTCTCTCGGCGTCCAGTTTCCACTCTGCCTGGATTTTTAAAGAAAGTCGAGCCAAACCGGTCTGGGTTTGCCTTGCCGGTCGTTCAATCCGAGCTTAAGACAAAACAACTTCCGAAAAATAGAAAATAACTGATAACAAAATTCTCAGTCTTGCTGCTGCTCGAGAAAAATTACGATGCACGAGAATAATTACCCATTGATGTATTCTTAAATTTTCTAACTCCGGAGTAACGGTACGATGATTGACGTAAGCTACTAACAATATAGAAAAAAAAATTTACGACAAATTTAAGTTGCTCTGCTATTTCATAAAAAATCGCAAAGGTATATCACTATATTTAAAAGATAATTACTGACTTATCATTTATAAGGACGTATTGAGGAAAATTACTAAGTAGTAAGTACTGATACAGTCGCTTACAATAATTTATGGTATTTTATTATTCAATTTGTTACTCAGTGTCGCAATTTTTAAATTTTGGTTCACACTTTTTCCACCCTGTTATTATAATTTAACATATTATCCCTTGCGTGCGTCCCTCTTTTTTTTTTGTTTGGCTTTCCCCCTTCTTCTCCCTCTTATTAACCTAAATTAATATGCATCTGATAAATTTACTTCGAACTAATATTTTTACTATAAAAAACCTCAAATTGCTACACATATAACAAATTTATCCCAAATTAATTTTTTAATCACAAAAAATCCAAAATTTACCCTCCGTTAAATTGAATTAATACAAAAATAAATCACGAACTAATACACTTGTGACAAATGGAGGGTAAAACTCCAAACTAGTACATTTATCAACTGCCACGTGTCATTTATTCAGCAATTCGATAGTAAAATTTAACGAAAATTAACGAAAAGTAAATTTGTCACAAGTTCACTGATTTGGAATTTTTGGAGGTTAAAAAGTTAGTTTTTAGTAAATTTATCACGGATGCATTAATTTTAGGTTTTTCATTATATTAACCCTTGCTTTTTTTTCTAGCGAGATTCCGACCTAGTGATCCGTCTCTTTAGAAAACTCGAAGAGGCGTAGACTAACATTACAAAGATTTCAAGTGAATCACAATAAATTTCAAAATATGCATATATGGACTTCTACGGGATTAATCCCGTTTTTCGTTTTTGTAGGGACCCCTAGAAGCACCCCCAAACATTACCATTTTCCAATCTCCCATTCAAAGTCAAACGCTAGGCAAAGTCAAGATTTCATAGCTTTGCTCTGTAAGCTCCTTAGATCGGAGCAGATCTGTAACCTGGTCTTTACACTTTTTTTTCTTGAGCTTCTCACTCATAGTCATGGATGTCTGCAAAGATCACTCGCCGCTTCCATCTACTATATGGCCCAATAATAGCCGCTACGAAGTCTTTCTCAGTTTCAGAGGAGAAGATGTTCGGGGGGGCTTCATTGAATTTCTCTACGAAGGCCTCGCTAATTCAGGGGTCTATGCATTTATTGATCATCGTGGGATCGAGATCGGAGAAGAGATCATGCCGAAGATCTTGCAAGTGATCAGGCACACCGACATATGCATTCCCATCTTCTCCAAAGATTTTGCTTCCAGTAAGAGTTGCCTGACGGAGGTGGCGGAAATGGTGGAGTGTCACCGGACAATCATGCCCATTTTCTACGATGTTAGCCCTTCAGTCGTCGGCAAACAACAGGAGAGTTATCAGCAGTCCTTCTGCAAACATGCGGCCGGGAAGGTGATGGCAGCAACTATAGACAAGTGGAAGGAGGCTCTGCAGAGGGTTTCTGGAATGCTAGGATGGGATTTGGAGAAACTTAAATGCGGGTAAATCAAAATCAAGAATTCGATGCTTTTTTCTACTCCTCCAACACAAGTGATCTAGTATAAAATTTAAAATAAAAAAAAAAGTCAATGCTTCTGTTATTTTGCCTGGTGTCTTATTCGACCAGTTGTTCCTTTTCTCATCTTCCTCTTTCCTTCTTTTTTCGTTTGGCAGGGAGAATGAACTTATCAAGAAGGTCGTTTCCACGGTCCGCCAGCTGTTGAAGAAGGATGACTTAGATGTGGCAGAAAATTTAGTGGGGATGGGTCACCTTGTGCAAGAGATGATGAAAAAACTTGGTGTTCACTATGAAAATGGCCAAGTGGTTGAAGGGCAAAGGCTGACTGGAAAACGGGTGGTTGAGATATCGGGCCTTCCAGGAATCGGTAAGTCCACTCTTGCCAAGATTGTCTACAACAAAATCTATCGTCTCTTTGAAGAATGTAGCTTCCTTAAAGTTGAGGAAAGGAGACTCTCGTCTCTCCAAGAAGATTTAATTTGTGACCTCCAAAAGAAAAGATATACACCTAGATCTTCTGCTGAAGGCGCCAAATTTATCAAGTACAAATTTGAAGATCTGAGGGTTCTCATTGTACTTGATGGTGTGAGTGATTTTAAACAAATCCATTCATTAGTCATAGATCCAAGTAAGTTTGGTCCAGGAAGCAGGATCATCGTGATCTCTATGAGACGCAATCTTGTTAACAAGTATATTCAGGCACTTGAGACCTCCGGAACAAGCGTTGATGACATCCTCGCTGAAAAATACGAGCTAAAGCAAATGAATGACGACCATGCTTTTCAACTGTTCTGTAAGTGTGCTCTCGGAGGAAAACCTCTTCAAGAGGAATTCTCCTCTTTGGCATGGGCCATTAGTTCGGCTGCCGGGGGGCTTCCTTTTGTTATTGAAGCTGTCGGTTTATCTTTATACGGAAAGCCCGGAAACTTTTGGGAGGAGGCATTAGATATATTGAGCCGAGAGCCTTTCAATAAGAAAATCAAACGAATTCTGGAGACACAATATGAAGCTTTGGAGGATGATGCCAAAAAGATATTTCTCGACATAGCATTTTTTTTTATGGGAAAGGATATGACAATATCCTCCTACATGTGGGAAGCTTGTAAATACCATCCTTCAACAAGGATTGCCGAGCTTCAGGACATGTCTTTGGTAACAACTACAGACAATAATAAATTGTGGATGCATAATCAGGTAATATTCCTTGGGAGGCAGATTGTCAAGGAGGAAAATCCAAGGAAACCTTCCAAACGTAGCAGGCTTTGGAATCAGGAGGATATTGAACGAGTATTGAATGAAGATAAGGTAAATTGAAAAGACAAGAAAAATCTTTTTTTTACTTTGTATAGTGTGTACTTCTTTTGAATACTTAATTCTATTTTGAGAGTTGATTGTGAATGCACTTCTATTTTACTCTTTCTTTTTACCATTTTTCCACGATTGGCAGGTCGCCACGGTTGAAGCCATCAGTGCCACGTTTGACAACCCCCATTTATTTGCTAAACATCGATTTTTCCATAATTTCTCGAATCTTAGGTATCTTGAAATGAACTGTGCTATTCTTAAGGGACATAAACAGACTGCAAGAAACTTCAGAGAGGATCTTTTCCTTCCATGGTTAAAGTGGCTTGAATGGCAAAGCTGCCTCAATATCTCCATTCTACTTGCTTTAGATCTATCAAACTTGGTCTATCTTAATCTGTCTGGGAGTACCTCCAGAAATTGGCGGTGTTGGAAGCAAATTATAAAGGTATGATGACGTACCTGTACATTTTTTAATCCTGTTTAACAATAGCTTGAAGTAAACAAGGAATTCACATTCTCTTGTTTTGCAGAAGGCCAAAAACTTGAAAGTTTTGATCCTAGAAGGTTGTTGTTGGCTAGCTAAATCTCCAGTTTCCCATGCTCCTGTAAACTTGGAGAGACTAAACCTGGAACGTTGTTCTATATTGCCTCCGCTTGTTATAAGGTCCATTAGCAAGCTAAGGAACTTACTTTCTTTGAATATCAAGTTCTGCAGCTTCGTGCAAGAGTTGCCAAAAGATATGGGTTACTTAAAAGCTTTGAAAGAGCTTTACATCGATGGAACTTCCATTAAAGCCATTGATTTTCCTGAGGGTTCGTATGGGAAGCTCGAAGTATTGAGTGCTTGCAACTGTAAATCCTTGTCTCTATCCAATTCAATTGGTAACTTAAAATCTCTTTTGTACCTAGCATTGGACGATACTAAACTCAGTGAGCTCCCTGATTTTATCGGATCCCTAGAGAATCTTCAGACCCTATCTCTCAGAAACTGCAAGAGCTTGTGGAAACTACCAGATTCCATCGGAGACCTCAAAGAGCTGCAAGTCATGGATCTTTCTGGCACGGTAGTCGACAAACTACCTTCCTCTGTAAAGGATATGAGAAAATTGAAAGTACTAAAGATGGCTCGCACTTTTATAAGAGAATTTCCTGGAGGCATTAAGAATCTAGAGATGTTAGAAGAGATAGATTTCTCGGGCTGCAGAAGCTTGACGGATGAATGTGACATTACGGGATTATCCTCTTTGCGGGTCTTACTTGTAGAAAATACTGATTATTCCCTGGTGATTGGGACAGATGGTCAACGCTCTTATTTCCCAAACCTCAGACTTCGCATCTTGAAAGATGGAACTACTGAAGGAGCACAGCATTGGCTCAACGGATGTGAAACTACGACCCCGTTCCGGGCTGATGGACCTCACATTCGCATGTCGATGATGAGTCAGGGACCTAGCACGGTGGCGGTCCTACAGAAGGAAAAAAGTTTTCGGTGGATGAGGTTCGGCTGACTAAAAAGGAAGTCAGCGCTCGAGTCTCTTTGATTCATTTGTAACTGATCAAGCACGTCAACTGATCTTCCTGCAATAAGGGCTGTTAGAGGCATAGACGAATTTGGATTTTCGCTTCTATTCTGAATTTTCAATGTGCACTCTTCTATCTTTTTTGGTCATCACACTGACGCACGTAGGGTGTTTTTATTTGAGGAAAAGAATTTTTTGCGGATTAGTTGTGACATTCTGAAATTTCGCTTATTTGGAATTTATGAAATGACCGATTTTATTAATGTACTTGTAATTAGTTCTCGCCTGGAACTGATTATTCATGGGATACTAACCATTAGGGAAATACTAACTAGGGATTTAAATTCGTATGACTAAAAAGATTCAACCGTGAACCGACTTTCGATCATAAAATCGTCAATGTGACATTTTGAACCAATGTGAGCCGATCTTAGGATAGTGAAGGGCCGATTCGTCACTGTCATACTAGTGAATCACGGGTGATTCCGTTTGACTACGAAATAAATTGATGAACAATCCAAAACTTATACCGAACGATCGTATCTATCAGAACTAGCGATCGATCCTCGTGATTCTATTGACAACCGAGATCGTCACGATCTGAATGAACTTGCACGTGACTTGATTTAGTATCAGTCACGGGTCGATTATGTGAATTTCCCCAAAAGCCACCTGTTAGTCTGAGAATCACTCAAGTTACATTACGTAAAAATTTAATTATTAATTAGAGATCGAATTAGGCATCGGAAAATTAGGAAGTCACGACGGGATATTAGGACGACTTTGAGGTTGAAACATGCAGCTTTGGATGTTCCCGAATCTTTCAGAAAAATTTGATTTCGGCAAGAAAATGGAAAAGTGATCATTTTACCCCTAAGACTTTACAAAGAGCTAGCTTTAATGGGCAAGGGCATTTTGATCATTTTGCCTTAAAGTTTGGCAAAGACAATTTTGCCCTTGGACTTTTTAAGAAATTCCTAAATTGCCCTTGGATATTTTGAAAAAAATTCGATCTGAGCCGTCGATTTCAAGATAAGATTGAATATCAACCGTCGGATGAAAAGATTAGAGAATGACACTTTGGTCATTTGGCAAAATGGGTCAAAACTTGGGCATAAAATCTTGACCCACTCTCTCTCCCTTCATTCTCTCTCTCCTCTCTCTCCCCATTCGGCTCTCCCTCCCTCCCTCCCAATCTCTCCCTCCCGTCGTTCCGCACCGTCGCGCCACGCCGCCCGTCACCGCCACACCACTCGTCCGCTGAGCCTCCCGTTGTCCAGCCACCAATCCCCCTCACTCTCTCTCTCTCTCTCTCATGGCCGTGAGCCAAGCCGGCCACGCCCAAGCCGCCGCCGTCTGCCGTGAGCCAATCGCCCCCCGTCGTGAGTCAATCGCCGTCGCCACCACAAGTTGCCATTGATCGCCACCGATCACCGCCCGTTTCACTCTAACCGCGTTAGTCTAGAGTCGGGTAAGTCACGATCTAAACCTCGCCTAGTTTATCGGGTATTATCGAACCTGTTTAGACGCAGTTTAGTAGAAATTAAGGGCTGATAGGAATAACAGGCCTTAGGATTGAATTTGGGAATTTTTTGTGGAATTTTAGAGGCCAATCATTGGCTGTGTTATGCTGTTCTATGTGTT
This sequence comes from Syzygium aromaticum, assembly GCA_024500025.1. Classification (NCBI taxonomy): domain Eukaryota; kingdom Viridiplantae; phylum Streptophyta; class Magnoliopsida; order Myrtales; family Myrtaceae; genus Syzygium; species Syzygium aromaticum. The sequence continues at coordinate 4,014,388 of CM044891.1, read as the reverse complement.
GTGACATGCTGTTTGGCGTGTGGTCTGCACTGTTAGATCCGGCTCAGGATTTCGTAAAAATGTTGTGAAGGGCTGGAATCGATTAATCAATGTTTAGGTGTGGGAAAATGGCAATTTGTATGTTGATTGTGCGTTCGCGATGCTGCAGAATTATAATAATGTATTTGGTGCAATTGTGTACACATATTTAACGCCTGGTTGTGTGTAAATGTAAGAGTGGAATCGGGCTGAGGCATTTTAAGCTTAGGTCGCGACCATGTAGGCCTGTCGCATTTGGCGTTGGCTGAGGAATGAGAAAGTGAAAAATGAGATCAGTTCGAGACATGGTCAACTCAAGTAAGATCGGAATCGAGCCGAGGCATTCTAAACTCAGGTCTCGATTATGTAGGCCTGTCGCATCTAGTGCGGGCTGAAGAAAGAAAGTGAAAGTGGGATTGGACCGAGGCGTGTGATGTTCGGGGCGCAATCGAGTGGGCCTGAGGCGTATCTACGCGGGCCGGGAAAGTGATTGAGAATGAGACATGTAGAATGGCAAGTAAAAGTGGGATTGGACCGAGGCGTGTAATGCTCGAGGCGCATTTGAGTGGGCCTGAGACGTGTCTACGCGGGTCGGGAACGTGATTGAGCAAGTGTTAGTACGACGAGGAAAATAAATGGAAATGACGTATTTGTGTGCGATAGAGTGTGAATTGAGTGGTTTGGCATTGTGACATTCTGAAATTTCGCCCATTTGCGATTTACGAAATGACTGAACTATTAATATATTTGTAGTTGATTTTCATCCGGAACTGATCATTCTTGGGATACTAATCAATAGGGAAAGGCTAATGAAGGCATTTAAATTCGTACGACTAGAGAGATTCGACCATGAACCGACTTTCAATCATAAAATCGTCGAAGTGACATTTTGAGCTAATGAGGACCGATCTTAGGATAGTATGGACCGATTTGCCACTGTCATATTAGTGGATCACAGGTGATTCCATTTGACCACGAAATGAACTAACGAACGATCCATAACTTATACAGAACAATTGTGCCCATCGAAACTAGCGATCAATCCTTGCGATTTTATTGACAACTGAGGTCGTCACGATTTAAACGAACTCGCATGTAACTCGATTTAGTATCAGTCACTAGTCGAATACATGAATTTCCCCCAAAAAGCCACCCGTTAGTCCGAGAATCGCTCAAGTTACGTTACGTATAATTCAATTATTAATTAGAGACCAAATTGGGCATCGGAAAATTAGAAAGTCACAACAGGATATCAGGATGACGTTGTGATTGGAACATGTAGCTTTGGATGTTCCCGAATCCTTCATAAAAATTCAATTTCGGCAAGAAAATGGGAAAGTGACCATTTTACCCATAAGGATTTATAAAGAGTTAGTTATAATGGGCAATGGCATTTTGGTCATTTTGCCCTAAAATTTGGAAAAGACAATTTTGCCCTTGAAATTTTTGAGAAATTCCAAGATTGCCCTTGGATATTTTGGAAAAGATTCGATCTGGGCCGTCGATTTTAAGATAAGATCGAATCTTGGCCGTCGAATGAAAAGATTAGAGAATGACATTTTGGTCATTTGGCAAAATTTGGTCAAAACTTGGTTTACAAGTCCAAGACCTCTCTCTCTCTCTCTCTCTCTCTCTCTCCTTATTTCCTCTCTCTCTCACTCTCGATTCCATCTCTCTCTCTCCCTCCTGACCATCCCTCTCCCCCACCGAACGCCGCCCTCATGTTGTGTGCCGCGCCACCGCCGTTCGCCGAGCCCTACGCTGTGTCACCGCCGTCGTGTCCCCCTCTCCCTCTTGGTTCTCTCCCCCTTGGCCGTGAACAGCCTCGTGAACAGCTAAGCTAAACCGGCCACCGCCCAAGCCGCCATGAGCCGATCACCTACCGTCGCTCGCTGTACGTCACCTCTACCGCAAGATCATCGTCGATTGTAGCCCGTTTCACTCTAGTCGCGTGAGTCTAGAGTTAGATAAGTCGCGATCTAAAGCTCGCCTAGTTTATCTGGTATTGTTGGACCCGTTTAGACGCAGTTTGGTAGAAATTAAGGGCTGATTGGAATAACGGGCCTTAGGATTGAATTTGGGAAATTTTGGTGGAATTTTAGAGGCCAAGTGTTGGTTGTGAGTAGCTGTTCAGAGTGTTGTGGCATGCCGTTTAATGCGTGATTGGTACCGTTAGATTCGGCTCGAGATTTTGTAAACGTGCCGTGAAGGGCCGGAATTGATTCGACAACATTTGGGTGTGGAAAAATGTCAATTTGTGTGTTGATTGCGTGTTTGTAATGTGACTATGTTGTCGTGATGTATTTTGTTCAATTGTGTGCACATAACTTAATGCGAACGTGTGTAAGTGTGAGATTGGGATTGGGCCGAGGCATTCTAAACTCAGGTCGTGATCACGTAGGCTTGTCGTATTTAGCACTGGCTGAGGAATGAGAAAATGGGAAATAAGATTGGCCCGAGGCACGATCCGCTCGGGTGAGATTAGGATCGGACCGAGGCATTCTAAACTCGAGACGGGATCATGTAGGCCTATCGCATTTGACGCGGGTTGAGGAAAGAAAGTGAAAATGGGATCAAACCGAGGCGTGTGATGCTCGGAGCGCGATTGAGTGGGCCGAGGCGTGTTTATGCGGGCCAAGAATGTGATTGAGAATGAGATATGTGGTATGAAAAGTGAAAGTGGGATCAGGCCGAAGGGTGTGATGCTCGGGGCGCAATCGAGTGGGCTTGAGGCGTGTATACGCGGGCCGGGAAAGTGACTGAACAAGTGTGGGTACGACGAGTGGATTGGAAATGTGGTGTGATTGACGTGTGTATTGATATGTGGAAAGTACGTGTGTTGTAGCATGCGCGTGAGAATTGTATGTTATGATTGCAGGCTAATGTGCGGGTTGCGTATTCTGCGAGTCCAGGTATGTGTGATTGTTGGATTGTTATTTACGTGGTTTGCTTGGTGGTATGCCTGAATGTGTCTGGAATTACATAATAGCCTAGGTAGGGTTTAGGTTGCAACTTATTGAGAAGTGTCTCATAGTTGTTTCAACCAAACCATTTTAGAGCCTTCACCTGAACCATGAATCCGCCGCCGCCGCTGCCAGAGCGTTTTGGAATAGTCATGCACACTGATCACGACGTGTTGGAGTATCCAATGGGAGATAGTTTCACCTGGATTAAGCATATGACCGTAGCTTGGGTAGATATAGGATTACCCCATTAGTAGGCCCATATCTACACGGCATGAATGTTTAGAGACGGGATTGATGAGTTCGGTCATGTCCGAGACTTCGACGTTCCCTTTGATGGAGTTGGGCACTGGGATCCATCAGCCATACCCCCTCTTGACGGCGAGCTAACTAGCTTGGGGACTAGTTTAGCTCAGTGTGAACTCCACCCTGCCTGCAGTACCTGAACCCTCGGGAGCCAAGCACGAGCCAGAACCAGAAGAATCCTAGGCGGGATATGATCCAATGGACATGGATCTCGAGGCAATTCCCGAGGAAGGATAAAAATGAGAAGAAGAAAACCTGGATGCGGAACCACAGGAGGTTCCATAAGCAAAGTCTGAGGATGAACGAGAGGGCGTACCCGTGTATGAGTATAATCCCTACTATGTGCTAGAGATTGAGGCAGTCGAGGAGCCAGTCGAGGAGGAACGGGATGAGGTCCTAGTAGGGGAGTCGGGTGACATAGACCACCCGATAGAGATCGGAGCCGAGTCGGAGTCGTCAATGGAAACGACGATTCGGGAAGAGTCAAATTCGAGTGCTAACGAGTCGGACTCTGAGTGGACACCATCTCGTGGATGCCGGGGCTAGTAGGGAGGTTTGGAGAGCAGATCTTTTGAAGAGTACCATTTTTGGAAAAACAGAGGACCTAGGTCATCTCCCTTTTTGAAGCGAATGGTGATTGTGAATAGTAGTGAGTGTGCATGTATATTATGTGGACTAGAAGTTGGCGGTAAGTATAAGTATGTTATAAATGGATGTTATACATATTTATATTGAAGCACAGTAAAATGTTGGCGGTATGGCAATCTATGTCTTCTTGGTGTTCTCCAATTTTATTGTCCGGGTATATTTGATTGTTTCTGCCGCGAATTAACTTTGATGAGATTATTGGGTCGGCGACATATTCCTGGGACGTCGCACTCATTCCACTCGAGGTTCGGAATGCCACGTGCTCGATGGGGTTCAGGGCGTGACATCCCAATTCGAATTGGTATCAGAGTAAGGACAGCTCGATTTAAGCTGATCAGAGCTTAGAGTAATAAGGAGTGGAGACCCAGGGTAGTGATAGTTGGTTGGAGAAACCTTAGTGAGCCATAGATATGCCTAGTGCTACATGTATTCCAAACTGTTTATTTGGATTGATGTTTGGTTGGAGTGTTTTAATGGTTGGAGTACAGGTGCGTCTGGACTTGAAGTAAGTGCACGAACCCAATTGATGTAGTTTGATGCTGCGTGATTGATTGCCTGTTAAGTGGATTACTGTGTTAATTCAGTGCCTAGGACTAGACTGGATCAGTTGGCATAGGTCTCTAATTCCTGTATGAAATTATAACAGGTAGGAGAGTGGTAGAAAGCTGATATAATGAGCAACGAGGGAAGAAGTATAGGAAGAGGCCTAAGAAGGGGCACAAGAAAAGGAACCAGAGGTCGAGGTCGTGCTCGAACTAGAACTGTAGAGGACCTTGGAATGGGTGCTAAATCGGTAGAAAACACGGGAGTTGATGTTAGAGCTACAGAAAACCCCAGAGTGGATGGTAGGGTTGCAGCAGATCCTCGAGTGAATGGGATTTTAAGGGCTCTCAAGGAAGTTGGAATTTTGATGGGCAGGCAGACTCGGAGCAAGATGCCACTATTGCCCAGGCTATGGAGGCCACAATAGTCACGACTATAAATGGTAATAATGGAGATTGAGAATAGGGGCAGGTGAATGCGAATCGACTAATGTATCAACTAGTCTAATAGTTTTTAAAGTTAAAGCCCCCGAAATTTGATGGTAGAAGTGATTTAGAGGCTGCGTCACTGTGGGTAGAGGAGTTGGAAAAGGCTTTTGAAGTACTAGGGTATACTGATGAGGAGAAAGTGACATTAGCAACATATCAATTGCAGGGGAACGCAAATGATTAGTGGAAAGCCACCAGGGGATGAGTATTCCCAACTAGTATTGCAACGAACTGGGCGATGTTTGTAGAGACTTTTAATAGTAAGTATTTTTCTGAGAGTGCCCAAGAACAGAAGTTGGCGGAATTTATGAGACTTTGTCAAAAGCAGAGAACAGTGGATCAGTACGAGGCTGAATTCACTCGGTTGGCTAAATTTGCCTTGCGAATGGTGGAGAATCCACTAGATAGGGCTCGGAGATTCAGAGACGATTTGAGACCGGATCTCCGCAGTCAAATGATTTCTCTAAACCTGAGGGACTATAATGAGATATATGAGCGAACTCAAGCGATTGAGCGGGATATAGCAAATAGGACTACCGCTTCTGGGTCGAGATTTACCTAGGGTGGGGACAATCTGAACTTGGGGAAGAGATCAGTGACGGATAACCGACATTTTGTCCCTCATACTAGAAGAAATATAGGGAAACCAACATGTTTTCAAAATGGTCCATGTCGGATATGTGGAGGAAAACATGGGACTGGACGGTGTCCAAGTAGGAATATGGTGTGTTATAGATGTGGTGGATAGGGCCATTAGGCGAAAAACTATCCCAATAATATACAGGCTAGACCGTCAGCGTTACCGCCGCCCAGAGTTGGAAACCAAGTTGGGCCACCTGTATCCCCGAACCAGAACATGCCGTTAGCACAAGGACAAGTGTATGCAATGGCCAGAAGGGAAGCGGAGAATGCGCCAGGCGTGGTCACAGGTATGGTTTCTCTCTATGATCATTCTGTCCATGCTTTATTCGATTCAGGAGCGTTGCATTCATTTGTGTCTAATCAGTTTGTTAGATTGACCGGTATGACACCGCATTTGCTTGATGTGATGCTGTGTGTTACCACCCCGTTGAATGATAAGGTGTTAGTTTCATTAGGGTGCTCAGATTGCAAGATTATTATTGGTGATAGGGAAGAAAGGATTGACTTAGCGGTTCTAGTGATGTATGATTTTGATGTGATAATGGGTATGGACTGGCTAGTTAAGCAGAGGGCAATAATGGATTATGGTAGTAAAGTGATCCAATGTAATCCTGTTGGACATATGGAATTCAAATTTGTGGGAAATCGAGGAGGAATCTCGATTCATTGGATTTCGTCGCTAGAAATGACGAAATTGTTGGATGAAGGGTGTGAAGGATTTCTAGCAGCTGTACTTGATTCGACGGTTGAGGAGTTGAGGCTAGAAAATGCAATCAGGGTGCGCGATTATCCTGATGTTTTTCCTCAGGAATTACTGGGATTACCACCAGAAAGGGAAGTGGAGTTTATGATTGAATTGGGGAACTAAGCCAATTTCGAAAGCACCCTATAGGATGTCGTTGTCAGAGTTGAAGGAATTAAAAGTGCAAATGCAGGAGTTATTAAACAGAGGATTTATTCGTCCAAGTGCGTCTCCATGGAGAGCGCCGATTTTATTTGTGAGAAAGAAGGATGGGTCATTGAGGTTATGTATTGATTATCGGCAGTTAAACCAAGTGACCATTAAGAATAAGTATCATTTGCCAAGGATTGATGATTTATTTGATCAATTACAAGGGGTTTCAGTATTTTCTAAGATTGATTTAAGGACTGGATTTCACCAGTTGAGGATTAGAAAAGAGAATATACCGAAAACAGCATTCAGGACAAGATATGGAAGTTACGAGTTTACAGTAATGCCGTTTGGATTGACAAACACCCATACTGGGTTCATGGATTTAATAAACAAGGGGGTCAAGAAATTCTTAGACCAATTTGTCATAATCTTCATAGACGACATATTGGTGTATTCGAAAAGTTTAGAGGAACATGAATTCCATTTAAGTATGGTTTTGCAGACCTTGAGGGAACACGCACTATATGCTAAGTTTAGCAAGTGTGAATTCTGGCTCAGTCGAGTTGCGTTTTTTGGACACGTGATCTCTGGGGAAGGAATCTTAGTAGATCTAGCGAAGATTGAGGCTATAATGAAGCGACCGAGACCAACGACGGTAATCGAGGTTCGAAGCTTTTTGAGTCTAGCTGGATATTATAGATGCTTCATAGAAGGATTTTCGGCGATAGCAACACCGTTGACACATTTGCTGAAAAAGGAAACGAGGTTTGAATGGACAGATAGATGTGAGAGGAGTTTTCAGGAGTTGAAGCATAGATTGATGACGACATCGGTGTTGACTATTCCATCGGGACTTGGAGAGTATGAAATTTACAGTGATGCGTCGTTGAAAGGATTGGGATGTGTACTCATGCAACATGGACAAGTAATGGCCTATGCGTCAAGATAGTTAAGACCGCATGAGTTAAATTATCCGACGCACGATCTGGAATTAGCCGCAATAATGTTCGCTCTAAAGATTTGGTGACACTATTTGTGCGGTGAGAAATTTTAGATCTATACTGACCATCGGAGCCTCAAGTATTTATTCTCTCAGAAAGAATTAAATATGAGGCAGCGTCATTAGATGGAGTTATTAAAGGATTATGACTGTAATATTTTGTATCACCCTGGAAAGGCAAACCGGGTAGCAAATGCGTTAAGTAGGAAGTCAAGTATCATACACTTGATGGTCAAGAAATGGACTTTGTTGGAAACAGTGCGAGACTCGGAGTTTAAGTTTGAAGTAAGTCGAGTCTCGAGCCTGTTAGCCAAGCTTAGGATTGAGCCGGGAATCTAGGCTAAGGTTAAGGCTTTACAGTCTATGGACCCAGAGATCCAAAAGATTCTTGTGATGGATACTACTAAGAGGAAACCGGACTTCCAAGTATCCGAGGATGGGATCTTGAAGCTCCGAGAGCGATTGTGCGTGCCTGACGATGAGGAGCTTAAGGAAGAGATTTTGTCGGAGGCGCAACGTAATAGTTATAGTATCTATCCGGGGAGTACGAAGATGTATCAGAACTTAAGACAGTACTATTTGTGGAATGGTATGAAGGTAAACATAGCCAAACATGTGGCTAAATGTCTGACGTGCCAATAAGTGAAAGCGCAACATTGCAAGCCTGGAGGACTGTTGCAACATTTAGAAATCCCAGAGTAGAAATGGAAACATATCACGATGGATTTTGTGATGGGGTTACCAATGAGCCAAAGAGGCCACGATTCCATCTGGGTAATTGATGATAGATTGACTAAATCGACACATTTCTTAGCCGTGCGAAAGGATTTCGCACCGGATCGATATGCTGATTTATATGTGCAACAGATCGTTAGATTGTATGGAGTACCAGTGACTATTACATCGGACTGTGATCCTAGATTTACCATCAATTTTTGGAAAAGTCTGCAGATGGCATTGTGATCGAAGTTGCAGTTTAGTACTACCTATCATCCACAAACAGATGGCCAGTCTGAGAGGACGATTCAGACCCCAGATAACATGTTTCGAGCATATGTACTGGATTTTCAGGGCAAGTAGGAGGAACAATTGCCCTTAGTGGAATTCGCGTATAATAATAGTTTTCAGCAAAGTATTGGAATGATGACATTTGAAGCGCTGTATGGCAGGGCATGTAGGACGCTCGTATGTTGGGACGAAGTGGGAGAAAGGACCATAACCAGGCCAGAGCTAGTAGAACAGTTGGTTGAAGCTGTTAAGATTATACGCGAAAGGCTGAAGACTGCGCAAAGTCACCAAAAGAATTATGTAGACAGAAACCGAAAACCTTTGGAATTCTGAGTGGGGGATCACGTGTTTCTTAAGGTATCGCCTATAACAGGATTATCTCGGTTCGGTAAGAAAGACAAGTCGAATCCGAGGTACATGGGATCATTTGAAGTGTTGGAAAGGATTGGAGAATTAGCATATCGCCTTGCGTTACCACCAAATCTATCGCAAGTGCATAACGTGTTCCACGTATCGATGCTGAGGAAGTACGAACTGGACCCAACATATGTGATGAACTATGAAAAGGTAGAAGTTGACGACAGGGTGTCGTACGTTGAAAGACCAATCAAGATCGGGGATCGGAAATAACGAGTTTTGAGGAACAAGACGATCCCGATGGTCAAGGTGGTATAGGAACATCACAGGATTGAAGGCACAACTTGCGAAAACGAGGAATTGATGCAACGTCATTATCCCCATTTGTTTGAATAGTTAATTGAATTGTAAATTTTGAGGATGAAATTTTTGTAAGGGGGAAAGAATTGTGACATTTCGAAATTTTGCCCATTTGGGATTTATGAAATAACTGAACTATTAATGTATTTGTAGTTGATTCTCGTCCGGAACTGATCGTTCCTGGGATACTAACCAATAGGGAAAGGTTAATTAAGGGATTTAAATTCGTACGACTAGAAAGATTCGACTGTAAACCAACTTTCGATCATAAAATCGTCGAGATAATATTTTGAGCTAATGAGAGCCGATCTTAGGATAGTATGGACCGATTCACCACTGTCATACTAGTGGATCACGGGTGATTCCGTTTGACCATGAAATGAACTGACGAACGATCCAGAACCTATACCGAACGATCGTGCCCATCAGAACTAGTGATCAATCCTCGCGATTTTATTGAAAAATGAAGTCGTCACGATTTGAATGAACTTGTACATGACTCGATTTAGTATCAGTCACGGATCGAATACACGAATTTCCCCCAAAAAGCCACCCGTTAATCTGATAATTGCTCAAGTTACGTTACGTAGAATTCAATTATTAATTAGAGACCGAATTGGACATCAGAAAATTAAGAAGTCACAACAGAACATCAGGACGACGTTGCGGTCGGAATGTGTAGCTTTGGATGTTCCCGAATCTTTCAGAAAAATTCGATTTTGGCAAGAAAATGGGAAAGTGACCATTTTATCCCTAAGGATTTATAAATGGTTAGTTATAATTGGCAAGGGTATTTTGGTCATTTTGCCCTAAAATTTGGAAAATACAATTTTGCCTTGGACTTTTTGAGAAATTCCAAGATTGCCCTTGAATATTTTGGAAAAGATTCAATCTGGGTCGTCGATTTCAAGACAAGATCGAATCTGGGCCATTGGATGAAAAGATTAGAGAAGGACATTTTGGTCATTTGGCAAAATTTGGTCAAAACTTGGTTTACAAGTCCAAGACCTCTCTCTCTCTCTCTCCTCATTTCCTTTCTCTCTCTCCCTCTCGACCGTCCCTTTCCCCTGCTGAATGCTGCCCTCACGCCGCCATGCCGCGTCGTCGCCGTTCGTTGAGCCCTATGCTGTGCCGCCGCCGCCATGTCCCCCTCTCTCTCTCGGTTCTCTCCCCCTTGGCTGTGAATAGCTACGTCAAACCGGCCACCGCCCAAGTCGCCGTGAGCTAATCGCCCGCCGCCGTTCACCATGCGCCACCGCCGCCCCAAGCCGCCGCAAGATCGCTATCAATCTTTGCCCATTTCACTCTAGTCACATGAGTCTAGAGTCTGGTAAGTCGCGATCTAAACCTCACCTAGTTTATCGGGTATTTTTGGATCCGTTCAGACGCAGTTTGGTAGACATTAAGGGCTAATTGGAATAACGGGCCTTAGAATTAAATTTGGAAAATTTTGGTAGAATTTTAGAGGCCGAGTGTTGGCTGTGAGTGGCTGTTCGGAGTGTTATGGTATGCCATTTGATGCGTGATTGGTACTGTTAGATCCGGCTCGAGATTTTGTGAAAGTGCCGTGAAAGGCCATAATTGATTCGACAACATTTGGGTATGGAAAAATGCCAATTTATGTGTTGATCGCATATTTGTGATGTGACTGTGTTGTCATGGTGTATTGGGTGCAATTGTGTGCACATAACTTAATGCGAACGTGTGTAAGTGTGAGATTGGGATCGGGCCGAGGCATTCTAAACTCGGGTCGCGATCACGTAGACTTATCGCAGTTTGGCCTGGCTGAGGAATGAGAAAATGGGAAATGAGATTGGCCCGAGGCACGATCTGCTCGAGTGAGATTAGGATCGAATTGAGGCATTATAAACTCAGGTCGCGATCATGTAGGCTTGTCGCATTTGGAGCGGGCTGAGGAAAGAAAGTGAAAATAGGATCGAATTGAGGCGTGTGATGCTCAGGGCGCAATCGAGTGGGCCGAGGCATGTTTACGCGAGCTGAGAATGTGATTGAGAATGAGATATGTGGTATGGAAAGTGAAAGTGGGATCAAACCGAGGCGTATGATGCTCGGGGCGCAATTGAGTGGGCCTGAGTTATAAGTATGTTGTAAATAGATGTTGTACATATTTATATCGAGGCACAATAAAATGTTGGCGGTATGACAATCTATGTCTTCCTGGTGTTCTCCAATTTTATTGTCAGGGTATATTTGATTGTTTCCGTTGCGAATTAACTCTGATGAGATTATTAGGTCGGCGACGTATTCCTGGAACATCACACTCATTCGACTCAAGGTTCGGAATGCCACGTGCTCAATGAGGTTCAAGGCGTGACAGGCATGTTATGCAAATGATATACTTGTTTGAGCACGAGAATGGTTGGCATGCGTGTATGGTTTAAATGTCGTGATTATGGGCTAATGTGTAGGTTGCTTGTGTCGAGAGTCCAAGTATGCGCAATTGTTTGGTTGGTGTTTGTGTAAATTGTTTGATGATGTGTCTGGAATTACGTGGTAGCCTAGGTAAGGTTTAGGTTGCAACTTATTGAGAAGTGTCTCATGGTTGTATCAACCAAACCATTTCAGATCCCCCGCCCAAGCCATAAATCTGCCGCTGCCACAGCGTTTCAGAATTGCCATGAACATCGACCACGATGTCATGGAGTATCTGATGGACAATAATTTTACTTGGGTTAAGCATACGACCGTAGTTTGGGTAGATATAGGATTACTCCATTGGTAGGCCCACACCTACACTACATGGATGTTTAGAGACGGGGTAGATGAGTTCGGCCCTGTCTGAGGCTTCGTCGTCCCCTTTGATGGAGTTGGGGACTGGAATCCATCAGCCATACCCCCTCCCGATGGCGAGCTAATTGGCTTGAAGACTAGTCTGGCACAGTTTGAGCTTTATCCTGCGTTTGCAACACCCGAACCCTTAGGAGTCGAGCATGAGCCGAAACCAGAGGAATCCCAGGCGGGATACAATCCGATGGACGTGAATCTCGAGGTAATTCTCGAGGAAGGACAAGAAGGAGGAAAAGAAAACCCCAAAGCTGAACCGGAGGAAACCCCAGAAACAGAGCCTGAGGATGAACTTGAGGACGTACCTGTGTATGAGTACAATCCCTATTATGTGCCAGAGGTCAAGCTTGACGAGGAGCCAGTCGAGGAGGAGTAGGACGAGGTCTCAGTGGAGTCGGGTGACATAGACCACTCAATAGAGGTCGGAGCCGAGTCGGAATCATCAATGGAAGCGACGATTCGGGAGTAGTTGGATTCGAGTCCTAACGAGTCGGACTCTGAGCGGACGCCGTCTCGTAAACGCTGCGGCTAGTGGGGAGGTTAGGAGCAGATCTTTTTAGGAGTATCATTTTTTTTGGAAGAATAGGAAACCCATATTATCTACCCTTTTTGATGTGTCGGTGTTTGTGGGAAGTAATGGGTGTGCATGTATGCTAAGTGGATTAGTAAGTGGTGATATGGTATAAGTTGGTTTCTAAATGGATATTGTATATGTTATATCGAAGAATAGTTTGGTTGGTGGTTTGGCGATCTAATTCTTCCTGGTGTTCTCCAATTTTATTGTCTGGGTATATTTGATTGTTTCCGCCGCGATTAACTTTGATGGGTTCATTTGGGTTGGCTGCATTTCCTGGGACGTTGCACTGATTCGATCAAGTATCGGGATGCCGCACGCTCAATGGGGCTCGGGGCGTGACATTAGTTTTCTGGACTTTCATGTCTTTGGATTTTCGCGAATGTTTTTGCTTGCTGAAAATGATTAGTCAATGGAAAATCATTTACGATTCAAGAAAATATACGTGTTTAAAGTTAAGAAAATGAATTCTCTAACCTAAATAAGGAAAACATTTTTTAGAAAATGATTTTGCTAGAAATATTTTCCTCTATCAGTAATTTTTTTTTTCTAAATAAACATACTCGTATTATTTAATTGCTCTCCAAGACAACTTGAAGGTTGTCAGAATAAATTTTGGCTCCTTTCTCGATCCTCTATAGTCTACTCATCGCATAAGCACTGCCATTGGGTTCTAGTCTCCAATTTGACGAAGTCGATTACTATCAAATTGACATAAATTTATGATGTTCGAATATCAGATATTTGACTGCAAAAGATTGCCCACCGAGTAGGAATAATCCACGTTAAAATTATGAAAAGACAAATCAAATCATATATAATACAGTGAACGACGCCGCAGCCCGGGGTGGGGAGGGGGGGTGGTGTGCGGGGCATAAAGCGTTGAAATCTTGATTATCCATTCGACCGCTCAACAAAATTCTTCAAAGGTATAATATGTCTATAATTGTTGTCTCACCTAAACTACCAAATGGAAGTGGTTATTACTTGGTTCTCTTTATAATTAATTTAATTTAACTAAATATGAGAACTATACATGTAATGATCTACTTATAAATCAGCATACATGTGTCAATCAAAAAGATATCTCCCACGAAATATTGAGTTCACATGCACAATTGAAAAGAAACTTAACTTCCTCTCAGTAGTATTATGGTCAATCTAATTAACAAGAGTTTAGTGTACTTTATTTTCAAAACCTAAAACGCAATGCCCTTAATGATTCTTATTATCAATGGAATATCTACAACAAAATTAATTTGCTGACTATTTTTGACTTCTTAAACCTTCTCTAAAGAGATTTTTAGGACTATTTTTTTTTATACCTATCGGATTTTCAAAAGAAAATCTGAACAATTAAGTATTTTTAACTATTTCAAGTGCAAAATAATATAAGTTGGATTTATTCATGTAATCTAAGCAATTTTATTTTCAATTGCTCAGTTTTATATTTTTTATTGCTTTAGACAGATATAAAATTGGATAAAAACAACTAATATTGACTTTAATTGGAACTTGTATCTTAATTATTTATCCTTCATATGTTTTACGTATATCTAAAAGATATGAAAAATTATAATTTATTTATATCATTGTATCTCGTGTATTGCACGGGATATTATAATATTACTGGCTTCTCTATTCACGAATAGCCAGTAAACGCCCCTTCTGTCCTCATCCCAAACTAAAACACTTGCCCTCAGTTCAACGAGGTTTACCAACACCTTTTGGATGATCTTTTGCGACACATTACACAAACTAATTGGTCTGTAATGGCCTATAGATCGTCTAAGGTTTAGAAATAAGAGCTGCATACGTCTGCGCCAAATCAGCAAATCTGGTGGAACTTTGTCCTATATAAAAAGCCACGCCTACCATGTTGACTTTGTCATCTCCAACCAAACCACAACCCAGGATTTCTTGTAATTTAAAAGACCCTATTTGCTCAATGATTGCTTACAGAATAAGCCAAGATTGATCATCCTATAAGCAAGCTTCCAAGGATTGACAATTTCATAATATATATGAGGGGCGCTACATGACAATTATTAAAAACAAATACTGAAGAAAAAAATATTTAAATTGATCAAAAGAATTCTACGTCAAAGAAGGGGTCGATTGTTTTATGAATTAACCAAAAATGGTCATTGGTTCTCAAAAAAGACAAATAAGGAAATTGTTTTAGAATGACGGAAAGAAGTATGGGTCGAGATTAGGTAAACAATAATGGTGCTTTCGAAAGCCACCGCTTTGCAACATTATTTTGGGCATGACACCTTACAGGATTGCCCTAGTATGTACAGACGAATCAAGCCAAGAACATATTGGTCTACTGATATCTCCCTAGTTCAAGTCCTCTTCGAGGCTTTGAATCACGTTACTTGGATTAAAGCTATGAAAATTTATAATTTTATTCTAGGAATAAGAACCGCATACGTATGTGCCAAATCCGATGGAGTTTGTCCTGTTTAAAAAGCTACGCCGACCAGGTTGACTTCGTCATCTTCGACTACATCCCACAATTTCTTGTTAAATATAGCTTGAAAACAAATACCTAAGAAAATTACCAAAACTTAGAAAAACATAATCAATAGATATATTAGTATATAATAGAAAGACAGAACTAACTTCGCATGTGTTGCATGGACTTGGAGATCAGAAAATTACCAAAAATTTAAATTTTTAAATCTATTATCCATATTTTATAACCTAATAAGACAAGGAGAATTACCAAAGAAGTCCTAAACTTATTACACTTATATCAATTTAGTCTCAAATCTTAATTGAGTCCTAAATCTTTTGATAAATTGTCAATTTAGTCCTATCGGCCACATTTGGCTAAAAGTTGCTAACGTGAACGCCGACCTTCCTACATGATACGTCGGTGCTAATATGAATAATTCTTATAATTTTTTTTAAAAAAATTCTAATTTTTTTCATTTTCCTTCTTCCTCCACCTATCATTTGTTCCTCTCCAATAGCCAGCGAGCTCGAGCCTCACAAGCCTCACACTGGTAATGCTCGATCTGCTAAGATCGAGCAAGCTCCACCTCGTGAGATCCGAAGAGTCTCAAGTTCCCTTGGATCTGGTGAGATGGAGCCTCGCCTGAGGCTGGCGAGGCTCGACCTTGCGCTTGATCTAGATGAGGACAAGCCTACCTTGTTGATCTCGGCGAGCTCAAGTCTCACCTGGGGAGGGCAAGCCTCGCCAGTGCGAGGCTCACTAGCCTCACCTGTGGCTAGTCACCAAGGCTCGATGACTGGTGGAGGAAGAAGGAAAATGAAAAAGAAACTAAAAATAATTTAAAAAAATTATTTTTTTAAATGTTGTAAAAATTGTCCAAGTTAGCGCTGAGCATGCCATGTAGGACAACCAACGTCCACATCTACAATTTCTAGTCAAATTTGACCGAAATGACTAACTTAACAAATTGTTAAAAGGTTTATGACTTAATTGGCACAAGTGCAATAGGTTTAGGAATTTTTTGGTAATTTTCCCAACAAAATATGAAATAACTCTTTAAGAGGTAATAAAAAGAAACTAGTATTCAAGTGCTTATTGATTCCAAGATTAGCCACTCAGCAGAGTGATTTTCTTCCCAAAAATTATGTTGCATTTTAAACTCAAAGTAAAAATACAACAGTCTTATAATATCTTTAAGCAAAACAAGGCCAGCGTAATCAATCATAAGCTCTGGAATGACAAGATCAATGATGGCTTTAGAATCAATATCAATAATGATCTTATAAAATCAAGTTGTTTTGCGAACTTGAGTAGAGAGTTGGCAGGTAAGCATTGTTGTGTGTTTGGTATTAGAGTTAAGGGTTTATATCACGAAAAACTCCAAACTAGTACACATGTGACAAATTCACCACAAATAATTTTTTGACCACAAAAAACCCCAAACTAGTACACCTACGATAATTTTACCCAAACTATTTTTTTGATCACCAAAAACCCCACACTAGTACACCTATGACAATTTTTCCCCCCGAGCTAATTTTTTGACCACCAAAAATCCCAAACTGGTACACCTGTGACAAATTTACCCTCAATTAGTTTCGGTTAAATTTTATTGTCCAATTGTTAAGTTTAATGACACATGGTAATTGATAGGTGTACCGATTTTAGGTTTTACACATCTGTTTGTCACAAGTTTACCAATTTGTGATTTTTCATGATATTAATCAAATTTAACGGACACTAACGGAGGGTAAATTTATCACAAATGTACCAGTTTGGGGTTTTTAGTTGTCAAAAAATGAGTTCAGAGTAAAATTGTCACAAGTGTATCAGTTTAGGGTTTTTGATGGTCAAAAAATTAGTTCGAGATAAAATTGTCACAGATATACCGATTTGGGGTTTTTGGTAATAAAAAAAATAGTTTAGGGTAAATTTATCACAGGTATAATAATTTGAGGTTTTTCGTTGTATTAACCCTAGAGTTAAATAGGTGATATTTAAGACTAGTTTTGTCTTAACATAATCCTAGATCAATATAAGAGAACAAAATCTAGCGATCGTTTCGATTTATGTAAATTTTAAAATTAAAATTAAAGGGTTGATTGTCCATTCGACCATTCAACAAAAATTATTCAAAGATATAATATGTCTATTATTCTTGTCGTACCTAGACTACCAAGTGAAAGTGGTTATTACTTGGTTCTCTTTATAATTAATTTAATTGCACTAAATATGAAAACTATACATTTATAATCTACTTATAAGTCGGTATACGTGTGTCAGTCAAGAGATATCTCCCATGAAAAATTGAGTTCACACACAATAAAAAAGAAACTTTCTCGCAGTATTATATGGTCGATCTAATTAACAAGAGTTTAGCCAGGGACATGTTGGTCTAGTGGTATCTCCCCAGTTCAAGTCCTCTCGGAGGCTTTGACTCATGTTACTTGGACTAAAGGTGTGAAAATTTATAATTTTATTCGAGGAGTAAGAACCGCAAACGTCTGTGCCAAATCCGATGGAGTTTGTCCTTTTTAAAAAGCCACGCCGACCATGTTGACTGCGTCATCTCCAACAAACATCCCAGAATTTCTTGTTAAAGATTGCTCGAAAACCATCCATCCGTGTTCCAAAAGACCTCATTTGCTCAATAATTGCTTATAAAATAAGCCATAGGTTATATAAAAAGCAAACCACCAAGGATTGATGAGGATCAACAATAATTGACAATTTCATAATATTTATGAGTTGTGCAACGTGGGAATTAATAAAAAAAAATGACCATTACGGAAGGAAAAATATTTAAAATGACCAAAAAAAGTCTATGTCATGGATCTATTGTTTTATTAATTAATTAGGATTAATATCACGAAAACCCCAAACAGGTACATTTATGATAAATTTACCTCAAACTAATTTTTTTGCCACAAAAAACCCAAAACTAGTACACACGTCAATTACCACGTGTCATCCAACTAGGCAATTTGATTATAAAATTTAACAGAAACTAATAGAGGATAAATTTGTCAACCACATGCCACCCAATTTGGCAATTTAACTAAACGAGGAGTAAATTTGCCACAGGTATACTAATTTGGAATTTTATCCATCCGTTTGTCACAGATTTATCAATTTGTGATTTTTCATGGTATTAATCAAATTTAACAGAGGTTAAATTTGTCATAAGTATATCAGTTTAGAGTTTTGGTCGAAAGATTAGTTTGGAATAAATTTATCATAAATTTATTAATTTAGACTTTTTCGTAGTATTAACCTTATTAATTAATAAAAAGTTACCACTGGTCATCAGAAAAGAGAAATAATTAAGAGAAAACGACCACTACCGAAGGAAAATGTTTTAAAATGACCAAACCAAGTCTGCGGGGTAAATTATTCTTTTCATTTATTGCACTTTTTTTTTTCATTCAAAATTATTGCACTTTTGAAAGCCACCATTTGGCAGCATTATCTAACGCAAACTACTTTCAAGATTCCAGAGTAGTTGTAGACGAGACATTGTGAGGTCTAGTGGTCTCTCCACTTGCCAAGTCCTCTTCGACGTGCTAAACGAGGTGCGGAAGACGCTGACACTTGGAAGCTGCTTTCATTTACCGTCGTTATAACTGTTCATCATCATGTGATGTTTGTACTCAACTTGCGGAATTTGTGGTTCATCTTTATCATTTCGTTCAGAGTGGGACTCAGTCCACTGCAACTTTTCCAAACCTAATGAATATGTGTGGTCCGCTCCTCCATTATTTGTGTACCTCCTCCACTTTTACGTGGGGCTATCGACAATGATGAAGCAGATTTGATCGAAAGATGACGACCCTATGAAGGATCGATTCGACATGTCTCCCCTGTTAGTGCATGAACATATACAAGATCATATGGTCTAAGATCAGTATAGCATCACATCATTCATCAAGGAGAGACCCGACCTCAAAACGCGTGAAGGACGAAGTGGACCCCGGAAGTAAATGAACCAAGAGGGGGCTCGTAAGTCATGCGTGTCACTTGCGTTGTGATGCATTGCTTGACCTTGACTATGATTTATTCATTGCCAAATTCATGCTCATTAACCAATTTTCTCAATCTTCTTCTGGACGATAAAAAATTCACCATTGTCCAATAAAAAATATTTAAAATGACCAAAAGAAGTCTATGTCACAGGGTGGGTGAATTGTTTTATGAATTGATAAAATATTGATCATCCAAAAATAAAAATAATTAAAAAGTTACTACTACCTAAAAAAAATATTTTAAAATGACCAAACGTAGAGTGCATAAGAGAGAATGGGTAAACTATTTTTTTTTTCAATTCTTGCGCTTTTGAAAGCCACAGCTTTGCAGCATTATCTTATGCAAGGCATCTTACAACTGAGTACTTAAAGACGAAACAAGCCGAGAACATGCTTGTTCAATGGCATCTCCCCTGTTCAAGTCTTCTCGGAGGTTTTGAATCGTGTTACTTAGTTTGGGTTGGATTGGATAGGGCTAAGCCGGGCAAGTGACTCATCTAAGTCAGAAATCCTTAAGCTTATTCCAATTATTTATGTGCTTGTGCGCTCCGCTTCGGCCCTAAAGTAGATTATATTTCAAAGTGACATGTTTTAGTTATATTTATGTAAAATTCTTCTAATTAGAGATCAATTTAGTTTAAGCAACATATTGTGCTTAAAGGACAATTCACTATGCAAATATTTTTGGCTTACTAAAATTTTGAAAAATATATGCGTTGCATGGACATGGAGATCTTGATTCTAAGTCCATTATAAATGGAGTTTTCCTTATGTTGCCAGAAGAAGATTGAGAAAATTGGTTAATGAGCACGAATTTGGCAAATACCTAATTTTGTCCATGAAATGCTTACTATAGATAATAGCATGCCTTTGTATTGTCTTTCAACTTATGGTTCTTGGAGAGTGCCATAACCCTAGCTTTCATTTGATTCAGTTTCTAGAGGGTTGTATCTGGGTCCGGAGCATAGAACCGCTTTCAAACAAGTTTCAAAGTAGTGCAAATACCCTTCTTTTTTGAAATGATAGCACCATTCATGAACCTAGATAGACATGATGTCCAAGGTTAACCAGTCGATGGATGCATGATGCCAATGCTAATGCCAATGCCAAGCCAAGAGGCTTTGACGGTCATCATTCACTCACTCACTCCACACTGTTTGGGAGGCGTGGAAGACGCTGACACTGGCACGCACCTGAACAGGAGGAAGAAGACGAAGTGAGAGCCACGAGCTCTCCTCTCCCACCACCTTCCCTCTTCCCCAAAAAGGATGCTCTTTTGTCCCTTTCCTTTTTTTTCCCTTATGCTGACAGGTTCTCGCAAATTTTGGCAGAAAGATAACATATTTTTATGAGGCGTGCGACGCGTGAATTGATAAAAATATCACCATTACCGAAGATAAATTATTTAAAATGACCAAAAGAAGTCTTGGTTGGAAAACGGGTGAATTGTTTTATAAATTGATTAAAAAAATAAACACTACCAGAGAAAAAATGTTTTAAAATGACCAAATGAAGTCTGCCTAGAAGATTGGGTAAAATTATTCTCTCATTATTGCACTTTTGAAAGCCATTATTTGCGGCATCATATTAGGCATGGCACCTTACAAGATTGCCCTATAGTAATTGAAGATGAAACGGGGCCAAGAACATGTTGGTCTAGTGGTATTTTCCCGGTTCAAGTCCCCTAGGAGGTTTTAAATCATTTTACTTGGGTTGGGTTGGGTTGGGATGGGATGGGATGGGCTGGGCTAGGCAAGGGACTCACCTCATCTAGCAAATCAAAATGGTAATATAAGCAAGAAGCCCAAAAACTTACTCCTATTATTTATATGCTGCGCACTCCGCTTTCAAGTAGATTATATTTTACAGTAAAAATTTTTAATTAAATTATGCAATATTCTTCTAGTTAGAAGTAGATTTATTTTATTTCTTATGTTGTCCTTAAAAGACAATTCAATTTTCAAAAAACTGGTGCATTGCATGGACATGGAGATCTTGATTCACAGTCAATTATAATGCGAATTTTTCTTATTTTACAATAAGATTAAGAAATTTAGTTTTTCTTTATCAAAATTTTAAGAAAAATAGTGAATTGGCATGAATTGGGCAATAATTTTGTCTATGAAAACGCTTCCTAGAAATAATAGTCTGTCATTCCTTGTATTGCTTTTCAACTTGTAGTTCTTGAAACCCTGGCTTTCATTTGATTCAGAATCTAGAGGACTTCATCCAGTTTTAGAACCGGTGTCAAACAAATTTCAAAGGAGAGCCATCGCGACCTAGACCTCCCCCGAAGGTGTGAGCCACCTAGGGGTTCGGCTAATGGATTATTAAGACTAAGCCTAACTCAGGCCCTCCCAAGTCTTATCAATTCGCAACTTAAGGTTTAAGTTCTTAATGTGCAAGTGTTTTCATGCTTGGAGTCGCCACTAATTTATTTGTGGTAAATCAATTAGAAACCTAAATAAAACATAAGAAAATATATTTTATTTCTACGAACCAAAAATTCTATGCTCGGGGACTTGGTTACTCTAAATTTAGTCTAACGCTCTTTTAGTACATTTTCTTTTCAAAAAAATGTTTAAGTAGGCAATCTGAATCCTTTTTATTACCTAAATACTAACATGTGGGGCAAGCATGTGGATGCGCAATCCATCAATTCAACATCCAATAAGGAAAACGGTAAATAAATTGCTAGATTATGAGAACGTACCTTAAAGCAACGCAAGCATCTACATTGTTAGCTAGAAAATCATATAAACATACCTAATATGATTTCTAATTAACAAGCATCTCAATCCACATATTCTTTTTTTCAGGTTTTCTCTTTATATTATTGAAATTAGTCCAAGTGTAATGATGTGTAAAAGATGGCATGCGATTAATTAATTCTAACATACGAAACTATATAACATGCGGCAATATGACCTATTTCTAATAATAGGTAAATAGTTTATTTTTGGCATTTTTCCAATGAAATTCGGAATAAAAAAGCCTAAATTAACATGTGATCTACCATAGAAAATGCAATTTCATTTATTCTAGAACCACTTTTTTTGGTATTTTTTATTTGAAATTCGAAATTAAAAATTATTCAATTAACATTGCAATCTATCCTAGGGAAGGCGATTTATTCTATCCTAGAGCAACTCTTTTGGATATTTTATGAAAATTCGAAATAATTAAATATCCTAAATAATCTAATAAGACTAGAACAATCTCTAATTTAAACTAGGAAATATGCTACCCTAAATCCCAATTTAAATCAAATAATTAACCTATCTTTTAGATATATTTAGGATTCCCTAAACATGCAAAATTTCTAATTTTAATCCTAACAAACATATTTTTTGGATTTTCTTTTTTAAAAGAAAAATAAATCACATAGAAGATAACAATCAAAGACCAATCATCCATGCAATCTGCAAAATTCTTCTTATCATATTTGAATTAGGAAAATAAATCAAAATAACGGTCATATCTATATGGTTATGGCTATTGACGAAAAACTGATTATTTGAATTTGAAAAACAGATAAAATCTATTATCGCATCCACGTAGTTATGGATAAGATAACGAATTCCGTATCGTCGCATATTGTACCTTAGAGATAAAGTCAGATAATCGTCTAGACACGTTGATAAATTAGGTAGAACTCCTAATTTTGGGCGTTTTCGAATATTACAAATATAGCACACGTTATCCGAAGATATCTAGCAATCCGTAGAATATTCACAAAATATTCAAATTATTCGAAAGATGAGGAAATTGAATATTCTAAGTATATGGATGAGAATTATTACCTAATTTTGCGAATAAGTTCCAAATTCGAACTCGGATCGGATCGGGCTTACGGATCGCGTGTCGGGACGGCTAGAGGGGAGGAGCCGACGGCGGGCGCAACGGCAACAATGTGGAGGATGCAGCAGCAGTGACGGAGGTTGTTGATGGCTCATCGAGACAGTGAGCTCGGCAACAACGGCAGCGGCGGCAGCGAGGATGTCGGTTTGGCTCGGAGCAGCGATGGCTAGGACATCGGCTTGGCACGGCAGTGGGAGCGTTAGCAGCGGAATAGTCCGCAACTAACGTCGAGATAGCAACAACGGCTCGAACGAAAGGGGCAACGCAGGGCAGAGCAGCGGCAGGGGCAGTGTGTGTGTGTGTGTGTGTGTCTCTCTCTCTCTCTCTCTCTCTCTCTCTCTCTCTCTCTCTTCTTGCTCTTACTCTCCCTATTGCTCACATGTGTGTCTCGTACTCTCAGAAAATTGTGTTATGGAAATTATGAGAGCTCCCCAAATTATGAGGCATAACGACATATTTATATCGCATACCAAGGTTAATTGGTCGGGCTTTCCTAATCTTAGTAGGCTTTGGCTTAGGCTTTATCATCTAATTTTAATTTTTAATGGGCTGAATTAATTTGGGTTTTTCTTTAATTAAGCTCAATGGACCGATTTAAGCTCAAATTAAAACAACTAAGGCCTTTAAACTTGTGATTTTCGACCGTCTATCCCCTAAGTGAGCCGAGCCTCACTCAGTGCCCAAGCTCGGTTTATGCAATAGATTTTCAGTTTACTTACTGCCGTCGGTCCGATGTGGAATGCAATTAACCTATATAAACCTAAACTATATGCTATACAATTTTAATATTTTTGTTTAGGGTTAAAATTTAATTTCTAATTTTCTATGCAATCAACTATTAAATGATCAATCAAAATTTAGGTGTTAACATCTGTCCCTATTTAAAGGTGAGCTTGAAGAGGTTGCATTTAAAGACTAAATGATGCCTAAATTTTGACCATGCAAATGCAATAAATGTTATTTTTTATGGGAGTATTAGTCCCATTTTGAAATGCGGTATGTTATGATGCATGCGGTCATAAAATGGAAAACATACGTGGAGTTACTCACCTAACTGGAGCGGTAAGGTAGTTCGAGGCATGACTCTGATTCTTGAGGTTGTTTGACAAATGTTTGGGCTTTGTCCCAAAGTTATTGCCTGATAAACACTGATGGAATTCGATGACCTGCAATTCAATTAGGTAACACGAAGAAAGCTTGAGACACCCAGTTATCATCTTGGGTGCCTGAGAGAAAGATTTAATGAAATGGAGTTCGTTCCAACCTTAACGAAATACCTAGTTATCGTCTAAGGTACTTGTTAAAGTTTAGCTGCTGCACCTAGATATCGTCGTAGGTGTTTAACAAGGGAGCTTGTTCAATCAGTACAGGTGTTCCGACCTTTATGAAGTACCTAATTATCATTGTAGGTACTTGTAAAGATTTAGCCACTATATCTAGTTATCGTCATAGATGTGACACGGGGGAACCTCGATAGTTTGGGAGAATGTTCCGACCTTTATGAAATACTTGTACATCATCATAGATACTCATAAAGATTTGACTGCTGCACCTAATTATTGTTATAGGTGCGACACAGGGGAATATCTTCCAAGATTGTGTGAGAAACATGCCTATCAAAATATCTAGTTATTATTTAGGATATTTGAAAGGACTTGATCGATAAATATCTGGATATCATCGTAGGTACTTAACGATTGGGTGAACAAGAGAATTAGCCCGAATGCTTAGGGTTTTCTTGACAAAGTACTTGGATATTATCAGAGGTACCTGAAAAGGCTTGATCAATAGACGCCTGACTATCATCAGAGGCATCTAAAGATCGGTGATATCTCTGACTCATGAGGATACGTCTCATGTTGTTATTTGAAAATAGGAAGGACTTCGGGCTATAGAAGCATGTCATGTCAATGCAAAGAGACTTCAGGCTGTAGAAGCATGCCAGGGAGTTGAAAAGGGACTCCGGGCTACGAGAGAATGCCGGATTGATGTAAGGACTCCGGGACTATGAAAGCATGTCGTGTTGATGAAAGGACTCCGGGCTACAAAAGCATGCCCTATCGATGAAAAGGGACTTCGGGCTACGAAAGCATGCCGGGTCGATTAAGAGGGACTTTGGGTTACGGAAGCACACTGTGTCGGTGAAAGGACTTTGGGCTATGGAAGCACGCCGTGTCGATGAAAGAGACTCCGAGCTATGGAAGCACGCCGTGTCGATGAAAGGGACTCCGGGCTAAGGAAGCACGTTGTGTCCATGAAAGGATTCTGGGCTACGGAAGCATGCTATGTCAATGAAAGGACTCCGGGCTATGGAAGCACATCGTGTCAGTGAAAGGGACTCTAGCCTATAGAAGCACACCAGGTCACTGGAAAGGGACTCCAGACTACGGGAGCATGCTAGGTCGATTCCCTATAGAAGGAAAATTCAAGAATTTTGGACAAATCTCGAGGCTTTGAAGCAACTCAAACGTCGGATATTCACTTGGTCTTCATGGAAACATTACCTGTCAAACACAATTAAAGCAAATATGCATGCATTCATCAAGGAGATAGGCAACCTAAGCTATTCATGAACACACATTTCAAAGTTCATTAGAGTTTTTATCAATCCAATTGAGATCTGTGCATAATGGTTTCACCATATTTGCATCACCAAATTTCCAATGGGGAGAATTATCAATCAAGACAATTTTCATTCATAACGTGGATTTATCAAAAATGCTAAATGCAATATTCAGTTAGAAAGGGCTTTCACTCATTTTTATTGAAAAAAGACTGATTTATGAGAATCACTCCATCTCACTATCATCATATCAATGAGGGTTCGAGTATTCTTGCAAATTGTACGACCTTATCAATCTGAGAGGTCTTTGTTAGGACCGTAATGTGGGCTTGGTCAATGGCTTCATAAAGGGGACTCTTTGGGTTGAAGCTATTGAAAGAAAATACTTCGCGATCATCTCCGAGTTTACAAATCAAGAACCCTGCAAAATGAGATATAAATAATCTTACTCGCACTTTTTTCGAGTTAAGCTTATAAACATCTAAATTCCTACGTTAATTTAAGTGCCATAGTCTGAAGAGACTTTGTAAGGGACGTAATATATGCTACGTTCATGGGTAGAGAAACAAATGGATCATTAAGCTTAAAATGTGTATAGTTTGGGTGAAAGAGTTGGTGATCATCTTGGCATTTTCACCGGTCTTCTTCTTCATCTTCGGGAATTGTCTTCTTAGTAAATGCTCCATTGGTCTTGTCTCTTTGAGCATTGCTCCACTGGAGATAACTTTGCCATTTTGACACATACATTCTATTTTTTTCTCTATAGGCATCAACATTGCTTTTACTAGGCACATTACTTTTTCATGCCCCTATTTCATTTTTTCAACTCTTTTTTCAATTTTTTCTCCTTTTTCTTCTTCTTTTTTACTTTCACGTCTATGGGCATTGGCCTTGCTTTTACTAGGCATACTGCTTTTTTATACCCCCTAGTTTTCCTTGCTTTTTTTTTTAACACCTTTTTTTTAGTGCTCTTATAGACTAACTAGATTCTAACAAAATCAGCCTTCTATACTTGGGGGTCTTCATCTTCGGTTGGTACTCCAAATATGATGCTTGAACGGTGATAGTTTTTGCCTTGCCCCAATGTGGGGGACAATCACCAACTGAGTTTTTATGAAATGAAATTGCAGGCTCGAGTGGACTAAGCAATGGATACAAGTGTGTAGGATAGATAAAGAAATGCTCTTCGTCATCATTTGTAATAGCAACACTTGAAGATTGATGCAAGTGAAAGCAAGAATATTTCTATCCATTTTTCTCATCTTACTACGCCGACTTACCTCCAGCTTGCCCCAGTGTAGGATGGTTCTTGATAAAGGTAATTTGAAAGAACTTATCCAAGTGTTTAGGCTCAAAGTTGCGAGATAATGGATCATCTGTAGTGTTTGGGATAGAGAAATGAACTGCCCCTTGTCATTTCAGTTATTGTACCATTTGCAAGAGAACTCTTTACCTTGCGGACATGGAAATTGCTACCTTCATCTCACAAGTGTATAAGTAGGGGATTGTGTATAGGATCGGACTTGTCTTTCATCACCCTGATACATCTCATTTGGCATACTCAATCATTCCAAATCATTCATTTAATTGTCCATCTAGACAAATTTTCACATGAATTGGTGAGTTAAACAAGTAAAATCACCGTGCAAAATCCTCTTTTGAACATTTCTTGAAATTATCAACTTTGAGCCTGAGAAAGCTTGTAAGTTTTGAACAAACAATTTTCTGTACTCAAAAATGTCATCGAAACTTGAAGAATGTGGTTTTGAGCATTTATTTAAGGATTGCCCCAGCAAGAAGTGTTAGGAGTATCAAACACAAAAGGACTATCTTAAAACTAGATATCCTTGGATTGCCATTATATGAACTCTGCCTCAACACAAGAGAACATGCATGAATAGGATTCTATATAATGCAAAATGAGACTCGGTAAATTTCGATTATCCAAGGAATTGTCTCAACGGCCGCTACAGGAGTCTATCATGCCCCCAATTTGTCATCTACAAGAGAGAGGACGGAGTGTCATTTTCAAAATCAACTAAGTTCAGGAATGAGATACACATTTTTTTCCAAAATTGGGTGATCTTTGACATGCCCCACTCTTGCTGATTCGTGAGGAAAGGAGGTTACATCAAGTATTGAATTGAAAAATATTGACCTCCGTTTCTGTCTTTTCAGATATAGCACCACACTAAATCAAGGTATGACTCATTGCCCCCAGATCAATCTTTGCAATTTTTTTCAAAGGTGTTTTCCTGGCTTTCTTAGCTCCGGTCCACTGTCATTGGAACTCGAGGTGTCATCTGCTCATTGGAACGACTTGAAAATTATGTTCCGAGACATGAAGTAAATGAGTCAGATAAGATTAATAGGGTTTATCAAATGCATGTTTTGAAAACAGGTTTTTTTTTTTTGTTTTTTTTAAGCAACGAAATGCTTTTTATTTTCAAAATGATTTTTGGGAGGAAACGTGAGGAAGCCCAACCCTCATAATTTCTCCGTGGATGATATTTTTTTTTCATGATTGGATATCATCACCGGGCTAATTTGGTATACAAACATACCCTCAAAATGCAAATGAACTTGTAATTTCATTAAATAGAGTCAAATGAATTACATTAATTGGAATGGAAATGCCAACAATCAAACCCTAAAAACGAAAGCAACAATTAAAAATTCAGAAAGCAGGAAATCCTAGAAAAGCATGAAAAACTCTTTTGTAGAGGAGTGTGCAAACAAGAACTTCTTCACTTGGTGATAGCATCTATGCCTCCATCATGATTAGGCAGAGGCTTCTTCTGGATATTTGGATGACTACTGTGGAAAGAAAACACCATTGCGTCCAAGAGGTCTTGGACCTTGTGCTTGAGAATACAGCAATCATCAGTTGAGTGACCGACTTCTCCTATGTGATAGTCACATTTTTTGGAGAAATCATAAATAGAATAGCGCTCAGGATTTGGTCGCTTTGGCTCATTAGAGAGTAATCCCTTCTTTTGGAGAATTGGCAAGACTTTAGATAAGGGTCCAGGGAGAAGTGTGAACTATCTTCTAGCACTTCGTTGTTGCCAAGAGAATCGACGACTTTCACTTTGTTGCATCCTAGCCAGTTGTGAATAGGCCACATTAACTTCAGCTTCAAGCCTATTCTCTTTCTTTGCACTAAATCTTTTGACCGAAGAAGACTGCTCTACAAATCACTTGTCTCTCAACCTTATCTCAATCTACTCGCCTATAGGAATGAGTTGATTGAATTTTTTAGCCGGAATGGCAACTATTTGATTGCAGTACTCATATGGGAGAGTTTTAATGAACATTCTCTTTAGTTTACTGTCTATAGGTTCAAGGACAACCTGAGCGGCTATATTCCTCCATCTGATAGCGTAATCTTTGAACGACTCGGTCTTTTTTATCTGAGCACTTTCGAGGTCCTCGTAGATAGGAATGATATCCATTATGAACTTGTACTGCTTTAAGAATGCCTCACTAACTTCTTTCCAAGTCTTGAGGCTATTTATCTTCTTCATGAGATACCAGTTCAAAGCATGACCTATCAAACTTGCTTGAAATGTATGTATCATCAAGAGTTCATTATCAACATACAGAGTCATCCATACATGGTACAGCTATAGGTGGGCTTTTAGGCAAGAGGTGCCATTATACTTGTCAAAATTCGACAACTTGAATATTTTTTTTATCTTTGTGTAAAGAGACAAGTTGATTGAGGACGAATCATGTGAACTTTCCAACTGCTTTTCTCTTTCTTCAAGCTTATTGACCCGTTTGTCGTGCTCTGCACTTGGCGTGCCAGCAAGTTTATCTTTGTTGACTACAATCTAGACGGGGTCATCTACTAAATTAGGGAGATCATCATCTTCCTCATTATTAGTATTCTTTCCACTTTTCTACTTTGGAGCTAGTGTCTTGAGAGGTGCAGGAATAATAGTCAGTCAAAGGGCTTTGATGTCGGAAGACATTTGTTGCATTGCGGCAAGGAATTGCTTCATCTGATCCTTAATACCAGCGACACGATCTCATAAGTTAGTTTGATCGGCCATTCTAGCTCTCGACCGCGTACGAATAGGCAATCGTGATTGGTTCGTAATTACCTAATTTCGGAAACAAATGAGGTGTAAACACATGATCAAGACAAAGTCGGCCCATGACATGTTTCTGGTCTTTTTTATTTTTTTTTCATTTATTCATGAAAATCTTCATATATGAACGAGACTTTATGAAAAAGTTATCTAGGTAGATAAATATAAACAACACCCTAAACACAACCTAGGAAATAGAAGCACCAAAATCCCTAATTATAAAACAAAAATTGAGACTCTCTAGAAACTATGAATTGAAAACAAATTCTCTAAAGTCTTTTTTTAAGCTATTTTTCTCTTTTTTTTTTTTTTTTTGCAAAAGATGACAGCAGACTTCTTAGGAAAATAATCACCTATGACATATCTAGGGAAATAAAGACATAGACTAAAAATAAATTCTCTAAAAAAGTTTTCTTTCCTTTTTTTTATTTTTTTCAAAGGACTCAATGATTATTGCTTTCAAATTTAAAACCGACCTAGACCTATCATGAACCGACCTGATAATTGCAATAACTAAGGAAATTGTAAAAAGAAGAGTTCAAAAGACTTACTTCACAGAGGGGACCATGGCAACCACATAGACATGCACATATAATGTGAGGCTCGATTTCTACCTAGACTCTGGCTTGCAAAGAGGTGACGTGAGGATTACCAGGTTAAACTAGTCATGGTTGTGATTTGGCCGGGGTTCCTCTGACTCCAACTCAATCAAGGAGCTAACCCGGGTTGCAAGGTTGCAATTGTGGTGGTAACTCGATGACATCGTGAAAGCACTTTTGGGACTGAGGAGGGTGACCCGTACCACGCGGGTGTGGTCGGGATGTCCACTATCTCAATACCATCCTAAACCTGTGCCGCCCAAGTCCGGCAGCAAGTAATGTGAACGGTGTAGTGTAAAAGCAAGGCATGCACAACAGATTATATCAAACAATGCTTCATACATAAAATAAACCATACATCCAACACCTTCTTGCAAAACAAGGGTTAACAATCATGTCTCCATTATACCTCTCATTCTGCAAAACCATTTAACACGTTAAACGTTAGAGACGTACTTAGGATCCTCGCTGTCAAACATAAATATTTTTGAAAAGAAAAACTAGACTAGGTCCACTAAGAGTTTTAACTCAAGTTCCCAGTAAAGTCGCCAAGTGTTGGCGACCTAAATCTCTCGCGCAAGTGTGAGCCACCTATTAGTTCGATTAATGGACTATTAAGACTAAGCCTAACTCGGGGCCTTCCAAGCCCTATTAATTTGTGACTTATGATTTAAGTTCTTAACGTGCAAGTGTTTTCATAATTGGAGTCGCCACTAATCTATTTGCGGCAGGTCGATTAAAAATCTAAATAAAATGTAAAGAGATATGTTTTATTTCTACGAACTAGAGATTCTAAGCTCGAAGACTTGGTTATGCTAGATTTAGTCTAACGCCCTTTCGGTACCTTTTCTTTTCAAAAAACGTTTAAGCAGACAGTCTGGATCTATTTTATTACCTAGATACTAACATGTGGGATGACCACACGGGTGCACAATCCACTAATTTAACACCCAATAAGAAAAGCTGTAAATAAATTTCTAGACTAAGAGAACAACGTACCTTAAAGTAATGCAAGTATCTGTATTGTTAGCTAGAAAATCATACATACATGTCTAATATGATTTCTAATTAACAAGCATCTCAATCCGCATATTCTATTTTTTAGGTTTTCTCTTTATATTAATGAAATTAGCCTAAGTGTAATGACGTGCAAAAGATGACACGCGATCAATTAATCCTAACATATGAAACTATATAACATGTGGCAATATGACCTATTTCTAATGACAGGTAAATGGTTTATTTTTGGTATTTTTCCAATGAAATTCGGAATAAAAAAAAGCCTAAATTAACATGTGATCTACCATAGAAAATGCAATTTCATTTATTCTAGAACCACTTTTTTTGGTATTTTTTATTTGAAATTCGGAATTAAAAATTACTCAAATTAACATTGCAATCTATCCTAAGGAAGGCGATTTATTCTTTCCTAGAGCGACTCTTTTGGATATTTTATGAAAATTCGAAATAATTAAATATCCTAAATAATCTAATCAGCCTAGAACAATCTCTAATTTAAACTAGAAAATATGCTACCCTAAATCCCAATTTAAATCAAATAATTAACCTATCTTTTAGATATATTTAGGATTCCCTAAACATGCAAAATTCCTAATTTTAATCCTAACAAACATATTTTTTGGATTTTATTTTTTAAAAGGAAAATAAATCACATAGAAGATAACAATCAAAGACCAACCATCCACGCGATCCGCAAAATTCTTCTTATCATATTTGAATTATTAAAAGAAATCAAAATAACGGTCATATCTATATGGTTATAGATATTGACGGAAAACTGATTATTTGAATTTGGAAAGCAGATAAAATCTATTATCGCATCTAAGTGGCTATGGATAAGATAATAATTTACGTATCGCCGCATATCGTACCTTAGGGATAAGATCATATAATCGTTTAGATACTTTGCTAAATTAGGCAGAACTCCTAATTTTGGGTGTTTTCAAATATTACAAATATAGCACACATTATCCTAAGATATCTAGCAATCCGTGAAATATTCACAAAATATTCAAATTATCCGAAAGATTAGGAAATTGAATATTCTAAGTATGTAGATGAGAATTATTACCTAGTTTCACGGATAACTTCCAAATTCGAATTCGGATCGGATCGGGCTTGCGGATCATGAGACAGGATAACCAGCGGCAAGGAGCCAATGGCGGGCACGGCGGCGACAATGTGGCGGTGGCGACGGAGGCTGTTGATGGGCTCGTCGGGACAACAAGCTCAACAATAGTGGCAGTGGCAACGGTCGGGAAGTTGGTTTGGCTCATAGCACGACGGCTGGGACGTCGGCTTGGCACGGTAGCGGGAGCATTAGTAGCGAGATGGTCTGTGGCTCACATTGAGATGGTGACAATGGCTCGGGCAAAAAGGGCGATGCAGGGCAGAGCAGCAGCAAGGGCGGCGTCGGTGAAGTGGCTAACGTCAAACAGGGACGACAGCAACTTAGGTCCCCAAGGAGTAGCGACGTTGGCTCAAGCTGAGTGACAGTAGGCAGCGTCATCGTCGATGCCGGCAGGTAGGAGCAATAGCAGCGCAAGTAGGGTGGCGGCAGCTCGAGTCACCAGGAGCAGCGTGGGCAATAACTCAGACATAGCGCAAAAATGGCAGCGCGGTGGTGAGGGGTGAGCAGAGCATGGTAGCATGGCAATGAGGGGTGAGCTAGGCACGGCGGGGCAATAAGGGAGCGCAGTGGTGCAGCGAACACAGTTGAACCGACCCGCAATCACCCCTCTCTCTCTCTCTCTCTCTCTCTCTCTCTCTCTCTCTCTCGTATTGCCCACGTGTGTATCTCGTTCTCTCAGAAATTGCATTCTGGAAATTATTAGAGTTTCCCAAATTATAAGGCATAACAATATATTTATATCGCATACCTAGGTTAATTGGTTAGGCTTTGCTAATCCTAGTAGGCTTTGGCTTAGGCTTTATCATCTAATTTTAATTTTCAATTGGCTGAATTAATTTGGGTTTTTCTCTAATTAAGCTCGATGGATCAATTTAAGCTCAAATTAAAACAATCAAGGCTTTTAGACTTGTGATTTTTAGCCCTTTATCCCCTGAGTAAGCCTCGCCTCACTCGGCGCCCAAGCTCGATTTACGCGATGAATTTCAGCTTACTCATTGCCGTCGATCCGATGTAGAATGCAATTAACCTATATGAACTTATACTACATGCTATGCAATTTTAATATATTTTTTTAGGGATTAATTTAATCTCTAATTTTCTATGCAATTAATCATTGAATGATTAATCAAAATTTAGATGCAACAAGAGCAAATGCCCATTCTTTTTAAAAAATTGCACCAGTAATCCCTATACTCTCGAAACAAAATCCTCCCTTGCTTCATTTAATTCGATATCTGTTTCTCACTTAATTGATAAATTTTTCCGATCAAGGTGACTTTCATTGTTTAGGTTTCACAAGTGATGCTTATATCTTTTATAATTTATGAACATATGTCTTGCAAATTATGGGAATTAGATGTGAAATAACTTTTAAAAGAGGCATAGCACGGTATGATATTTATTAAGAAAAAGTGTTTAGAGCATATTTGTGACATAAAGTTGGAACAGGCTTTTACTATCCTTTTGGTTACTTGAATTGATGTAGTAAAGCATTCCTTAGAAAGTTCATGAGTTGATTATCTGTGAAAAGGTTTAAGCAATGTTAGATAAAATATATCCCACTCTATGAATTCAATTGTGAAAGGTTATATATTTTGGTTTGTGAATTTGATTTATGAATTGTTTATAGATTGTTTCTATGCATACTAACCTACACCAAAGAGGGAATATTGGTAGTTCTTAACACTGGACATTAAGCATAGCCATAGTTTGATATTGAGCAATATATTAATCAATAGACTAGACCATTGATATTTGTTTTGATATTGTTAATCGAATGAGTATTTCTAAGATGTATAAAGCTTTGTTGAAGTGATATAAATGATTTTTTATCTCGTACGTATGCTGATTTGGAGAAATGTTTTTATGATTCCGTTTGAAAATATGCATAATAGACACTCAATCTACTTAGAAAAGATTTTTACCACTCGTTGAGCGGTAGTTTGCTCATACCATTTATCTCAATTTCTTTTTCAAATTCTACAATTACCGGAGAACATGACGAGAGTGGTAGCCGCTTGGGATTTTTAGGAGTTGGATTTTGGTATAAGTAGAGATAGTTTATTATTGGGTTTAGTTTGTTAGTCACCGGAGATGTACATATCCTTTTAGGTGGACTTTAAAACTCCGATCTTATGACTAGCTTGCCATTTTGTTGGATATATATACATTGTTAATAGATAAATGATAGTTATGTGTATGAAGCTACGTCATTTGGATAGGACGGCCTTGTCATTTTCCCTATACTTGGGGTGTGACACCTTTCTCAATCGTCCATATTTTATTCATTAAGGGTGAGCATAATTCCATAGTAGAACCGAAAAGTGCCACCGGTCCGATTCCAAGTTCTAGAGTATATATAGTAGGTTCCAAAAATTAGGAAACATGTTCAGATGGGCAAGTTTCAAGTTCCAAAGGAACAAGTCTTTATGTTTTTCTTGTTCTATATCTCCGTGTGATTCTGCGTTATCCCAGGTGTGTAATATGAAACCATTAGTATGAGTTTCCATTTCCAATTATATCCATGACTAAGATTTTTATTTTGTTAATATTTCATATTTTTCGTGTGACTAAATATGAATTGTGATTAGTGGATCGTAGGAAATGATAGTCATTAGATGTGATGATTTACTACAATTGTCCTGGGTAGACATTGGAATCTGTGACAATGTAGGTTCTAGGTTCATAGGTATGCAAAGTAGATTCCAAGTTCCAAAAATTAGGATATCTGTTCTGAGGAGTACATGGGTTCCAGATTCAAAGTGGAATTTAGACGAGTGCTAAAACTGCTCACTCCCGTTATTCATTGGATAAGCATTGCCATCGGATTCTATTCTCCAATTTGCTGAAGTCGACTATTATCATGCTTATTTATAATTTTCCACTATCAAAAATTTAACCACAGAACGTTTGCTTGCCGAGTAGGAATTGTCCAGGTTAAGAATATGTGTAAAAAATAAATTAAAATTTACGGGAATTGGATTAGTATAAGGATGACATGACTTTACCCACAATATTCATTTTTTAGTCTTTTATATTTTCATTTTGGTGGAGATTTTTTTTTTTGGTCAGAACTTTGGCGGAGAGTTTTTTTTTTGGTCAAACAAAATTTTATCGAATCTGAAAGTATTTCAAACACCAATGCTCACGTCAGGGGCATCAAAACAAAGTAGATCCCAAAAAGGTTGGAGAGGTTGGGATAACCAATTCGAGGGTAGATTTTCTATGGATCTTATAAATCCAGTCCGCTATACTTTTGAACTCATTTTGCAATGGGCTAGAGAAATGTTCTTGGACAGGCCCATGACCTTGCAAGCATCCATGATAAGAGCATGTGCTTCCCAATTACTTTGATCTGAGCTGTTAATCACGTGAACTAAAAACAGACAGTCAAATTCAAGTACAATATCTTCTTCCTTCTTTGCTTTGAGGAGAGAGAGAGCAGCGAGCAAGCCTAGGGTTTCGGCTTGACGTGTTAAGGTGTTTTTGTTTGTTTTTTTCTTTTTGGTATTAGAGATAATAGGTGATTTTAAGACTAGTTTTGTCTTAGAATAATCCTTGGCCAATAGGAGAGAATAGTCTTTGTATTGTTCTTTTTTTAGTCAATTTCAATACTACAATTAAATTTTTTGAATTCGGCCATTCAACAAAAAAACTTCAAAGGTATAATATGTCCGTGAATGTTGTCGCACTTAAAATACTAAAAAGTGGCAATTTGCTTGTTCAAATAAACTTGAAAGTGATTATTACTTGTTTTCTCTCAATAATTTATTTAATTTAACTAAATATGAAAACTATATATATGTAATTATCTGATTATACATCGATATGTGTTCGCTCATTCAAAAGTATTTCCTGCATGAAAGTTTGTGACATTCCGGAATTCCACAAATTGAAATTTATAAAATAATTGAGTTTTATAAAATGTACTCGTAGTAAATTCTCGCCCGAAACTGATCATTCCTGGGATTCTAACCATTAGGGAAAGGCTAATAGGGGAAATTAAATTCGCACGACTAAAGAAAATTTGATCGTGAATTGATTTCGACCATTAAATTGCTGAAGTGATATTTTGAGCCACTGTTGGCCGATTCAAGGATAGTCAGAGGTCAGTTCACCACTGTCCTAGTAGTGGATCGCGGGCGATTCCGCTGGACCACGAAATGACTTGACGAATGATCTTGAACCTATACCAAATGATCATACCCCTCGGAGCTAGTGATTGATCTTCGCGATTTTAATGATAACCGAGGTCGTCACGTACCAAACGAACTTACACGTGACTCGATTTATTGTCAATCATGAGTCGATTCTGCGAACTTCCCCAATAAACCACCCGTTAGTTTGAGAAACGCTTGAGTTGCGTTTAATAAAATTTGATTACTGAATTTAGCCCAAATTGGACATTGAAAAATTAGGAAGTCACGATAGAACTCTAGGACGACATTGTGGAAGACATGTGCGATTTTTGGGTGTACCCGAATTCTTCAGAAAAATTCAATTTGGGCAAGAAACGGAGAAAGTGACCAAAATACCTTTGAGAATTAATAAAGGGTATGTTTTAAGGGTAAAGGGTATTTTGGTAATTTTGCTCTAAAATTTTGATGGGACAGTTTTACCCTTAGATTTTTGAGAAATTACAATAATACCCTTAGATATTTTGGGCAAGATTCGATCTCGGCTGTCGGTTTCAAGATAAGATCGAATCTGAACCGTCGATTTTGAATTGTGAGACAAGGGCATGATGGTAATTTGCCATTTTGATAAAGATTGGTACTATTTGAGTCCAAGATCATCTCTCTCTCTCTCTCCTTACTCTCTCTCCATCTCTCACGACTCACCTCTCTCTCTCTCTCCACCGTGAAGCCCCCACTGCCGACGCCGCCACTCACCACCACCCGGACCGCCCACAGCCCGCCTTGCCACCCTCACGCCACCACCACTAGCCCATGCCATCTCCGCCGTCTCTCTCTCCCTCCCTTTCTTTTCCATGAGGTCGTGAGCCACGGCCAAGGGAGCCGAGGCCACCACACGCCGTCGATCGCCACCACCAAGTCGTGCCACCGCTCGCCACCATCCCCATCATTCCCGATTGAGTGCCGCCGCTTTCCGTTCTAGCTGATTTAGTCTAGAACTCGATAAGTCGCGCTCTAAACCCGATTTAGGACATTTGGTATCGACGGATGAATTGATTTGGGTGAAATCGGGTTTATGCGGGTGCAAAATGTTATGGTTTAAGATTGGAATTATGTGGCGGGCCTTAGGAATTAATTTTGGAATTTTTGGTGGGAATTTTGAGGATGATAGTGGGCCGTGAGTTACTGTTCATAGGGCTGTGATGGGCCAATCGGGACGCGAGTTGGATTTTTAGAACCAGCAATTAATAGCGAGAAAGTGCCGTGAAGGATCGGAATTGATCCGACGCCATTTGGTTGGAGAAAAATGGTAATTTGTGTGTTTAATGCGTGTTTGAATTAGTATTGAATTGTGGTTATAAGATTTAGTATGTGGTTGTGTAATTGATTGATTGAATTATGCCTGTCGAGTCCGCATTTGGGCCTAAGTGAATTAATTGTTCAATTGGCCATATCAGATGTCGTGTGAGCACGAAAAATGCGTATGAGTTGTTGCGTGCATGGGCCACGTCTAAATGGCAAATTGAATAGCATGTGATTGCTGATCATGCGAGTGAACGAGAAATTGTGATGTGACATGGCATGAGAAATTGTGGAAATTGTGCCGTCCTGAGGTGTGTACATTTACGCATGACGATGCCCGGTATTACCGGAGGACTGCCAGCTTGAGGCGTGTACTTCAATGCGGGTTGCGCGGTAGGTGATAGGTGTTGAACCTGAGGCGTGTACGTTTACGCAGGCAAGATACATGGCTTGAAGCGTGTACAGGTATGTGGGCCTTGAAGTGTTGTGATAAGTGGTCGCAGTATACCTAACGCGTGTACGTTTACGCGGGTCACTGGCAAGTGATATGGAAAAGAGATAAGATGAGAATAGAACGAATGCGTGGTATGAGAATTGTACATGCATGTGTTTGCATATGACGTGATTGTGATTAAGTACAGGTTGAACGCATAATAGGCCCGGGTAAGAACAATTGAAGTGCCTGCTACGTGGCGATTAGATGTATGTGAATGTGTATGTTTGTGTTATTGTCTGGAGGTACGTAATAGCTTAGGTGGGGTTTAGAGGTGTACTACTGATATGTAGTCTCATGGTTGTTTCAACCAATAATTTTTAGAATCTCGACCTAAGCCATGAATCCTCCGCCACCGTTACCAATGCGTTTTGGAGTACCAGTGCACATCGCGTACGACGTGGCAGAATTTCCTATGGGTGATGGCATGACCTAGATTAGACATACTACGACCGTTTATGTATAAGTAGGACTACCTTTGTGGGAGACTCATGTGTATACCGCTTGGTACTTCCGAGGTGCAGCTGGGGATGAGTTCAAGCCTGTGAGGGGTTTCGACGTTCCGTTTGATTTGGTAGGAGATTGGGACCCGTCTGCCATACTCCCGATAGACGGAGAGTTAATTAGTACCGAAATTAGTTTGGCTCAGTCTGGTCTGCATCTAGACCCCGCAGCACAGGGATTCTCAAGGGCTGAGCACGAACCTAAGCCCGAAGTATCGCAAACTGAAGTTGATCCAATAGATATCGATTTAGAACCGATCCCCGAGGAGGTACCAGGTGAGGTGGAGCCTGAAGTGGAACCTGAGAATAATCCCGTTGAGTCTGAAGAGTCTGAGGGATAACTGGAGTATATACTCCCATTTGAGCAGTACATGGACCCCAATTTTGTGCCGAGTACCATTTCTTTGATGTGCTAGCTGAGGAAGGTCAGGACAAAGTTCCAGCGGAGTCGAGTGACATCAATCACCCGATTGAGATCGAGGCAGAGCCGGAGTTCTCAAAGGAGCAGACGGTTCAATAGAGTTCGAAATCAGAGGACGATGAGTCAAATTCGGAATGGACACCGAGCGTTGGTCGTAGGGGCTAGTGTAGGAGAGGAAAAGTCAGGCCTTGATGAGTACCATTTTTTAGGGTAAATGTCAGGTCATCGATCCTTTTGATGTCAATGGTTTAAGTGTGGTGTGCACTTGTATATTAAGGTTTGTAATATTGTGAATATTACGGTATAAATTTGAATGAGAAATGAATGTGTATATTCTCCATATTCTCCCCAGTTTTAATTGTCAGGACGAAATTTGAGGTTTCCGCTGTTGAGTTAATCTCTGATGATTAAATGAGGTCGGCGATACCCTAGGATATCACACTACTTGACCTTGAGCGGGATGTTACGGGCTCGACGGGGATTCGGGACGTGACAAAGTTTGAGTTTACACTCAAAATAGAAAAGAATCTAACTTTCTGTAAGTAGTATTATGGTTGATTTAACTAACAAAAGTTTAGTGTACTTTATTTTTAAAATTTTAAACGCAATTCCCTCAATGTGCTGGGCAGGGGACTTATCTCATCCAGCGAATGAACAGGGTAATTTAGGCTAGATACTTATTCCAACTACTAAGCTTTTAATAAAAAGGTTAAACTCAAACAGTTTATTATAGGGAATTTAGTGTGGAAAACAATTTTGCCATTTAACCTTCAAAACAGGGAATTCGGTAAATGGTCATCAAATTGGAAAGGGCCATACTTGGTTATCGAAATATTTAATGGGAATGCATACTGATTGATGGATGTCAATGGAAAAGAACTATCACGTTCTATAAATAGGAAATTTTTGAAGAAATATCATCCATCAATCTAGGAAACACAAGGAAATTAACCTATTCATTCGAAATGAAAGTACATTCCAATCTTGGTGACAAAAGTCTGCAAATCATTAACAAGTTTGAGGTTCTAGGCTACAAGATGAGAATGTGAGGCAATATCCTGATGGAGTTTAGATTGTTGTCCCTCGAGA
Organism: Syzygium aromaticum; assembly: GCA_024500025.1. NCBI lineage: Eukaryota > Viridiplantae > Streptophyta > Magnoliopsida > Myrtales > Myrtaceae > Syzygium > Syzygium aromaticum. The sequence goes on along the minus strand of CM044891.1, from coordinate 3,974,079 downwards.
TACTCCAGATGACGAGAATGAAAGCGGACAATTTCAAACTCCTCCCAAGCTTCTTGGAGCAACCGCTTGTACATGTTTGAAGCAGCTTCAACCATAGACTTGACATGGGAAATTTCATCTCTGAGTATCCTCCGCTCCACACTATGATGATTGGAAAGGAAATTGAGAAGTTGATGTGTCATTTGAACGTCATCTTTAGCTTGAGTGTAGGAGTCCTGAGCTTGAGCATATTTCTCTTTGGAATTTCGTAATCGGGAAGATTCTTCCTCAATTTGAAGATGAAGGGCGTCAGCTTCCACAATAGTTGGTTCCAAATTCCAAATTTCCCTCACATTATGCTCAAATTCATCAAAGCGAGCAGGGAATAAAGAACATAGCTCCCAAACTAGATCTAGGAAGGCAAAATCTATAGACAGAAACACTCTGGATCTAAAGAAATTGGTCAAATCGGTAACTTCTACCTTATACTTGTGTTTCAATAATAATGTGTGATGCCATTGAGATAGTAATTCATGCAGTCGCCTCCATAAGGACCGCTCACCTAGATAATGGAACAAACAGTTAAACAGTGATCAAAGCCCAAATCTGGTAATGTTTAGTGGAAAATTTACCTTCATAGGAAATGCAATGTCTTTGTGATTGGGACCAAAAAAGCAATTGAGATGAAGAACCATGTGAAAACATCATGAACGGGACTGTGAGTTCATAGGAAAGATTTGGTAGCTTGGGCAGTTATAAAGGTAAATGATACGGAGCAGATCGTGGATAGAAGTGTGCCAAAGTTCCTTTTGGAAAACAGAAATAGAGGCTGAACGTGGTATATGCGTGTGGACAGACAGTTATTTTTTAAGTCAGTAATTTCAAAGAGGATAAGTAAATGAAGGTTATTATTTGACTCTTAAGTTATGAAAGTTGCAATGGAGCAATTCCCTTTGAGTCGGTTTAAATGTCAAAGGAACCAAATGGAAATTCAGTTTAACCTTTGGTTAAGAAGGTTAGATTATTGATGTGAGCAAAGAGTAGCGTCGGGAGTTTGTATCATCGGGATATTAGGTGAACGTAAAGGAGATCAAAATCTAGCAAACAAGACTTTCAATTTATTTCCATTTGGCCAATAAAACTTTGGCTTCGATTACAAAATCTCTCAATTCAGTCTCAAGCCTATGGTTTTCATCCATAATCTCAACTCTCTTCTTTTCATGGACTTTGACTATTCCAACAGAAGCATCAAATTCTTTTTCCAACTCCCAACACTGCTTCATTTTACACCTGAGTATAGGACAAATAGTTGAAACTGTGAGCTTTTGTTCTTCCAATTGAGCATTCACCATTCTCAGCTCTGCCTCAAGTTCTTCTTTCCTAGCCTCCAAGCATTGGAGCTTGCTCTCTTCAACTTTGAAATTGTCGTAGAAAAGACGGGCATCTTCATGCTTATGGGTAAGCTCATCTTGGATTGCCAATTCTCTATTTTCCCCAAAGAGAAGGTGAAGAAGTTGATCAAGGTTGACTCTTATAGTGTTCACAGTATCCACAAAGCCAACGGCAAAGAGATCAATCTTGTCCTAGAAGAGCTCAGATAAAACAAATGATGGATTACCAGAGCATATTTCTTGGAAGAGAATCCTTGCCTGGCTTTCCTTATCAGAGTCGTTGATCAACTTTCCATAGCCAGGTTCCAATAAGTGAAGGAGCTTTTCTCATTTAGTTTTGGCTATTTCTCGAGGAATTTTAGCAAACATTGATAAAGTTGAGGATTCTGAAGAATCGGGAGCTGTGGAAGAGCTAGGATGAGTACCTGCCAATATCCTTTCCAGTTCCACCCATTCAGCTTGAGAGAAAAGTTCTATCTCGGCATGTAGACTAGGTACTACACGAGATGTGGAAGGAGGCAAAACAGTAATTGTATAAGTAGCTCTTTCGGAAATTGAAGTCTCTTGAGGCTCATCAGTGCCTGCAAATGGTGGTACGCTTGATACTCTTTTAGAAATTGGAGCTTCTTGAAGCACAGGAATGGGCTCCTCCGTGATTGCGGGAAGCGGTACACTTGATGCTCCCTCAGAAATTGGAATCTCTTGAAGCGCAGGAGTGGTTTCATCAGTAACTGCAAATGTTGTCCTATGTATATGAGACAACAACATAAGACCTTGAATCAAACAAGAGATAGTAATATTTACCGATGAAAGACGAAGTAAGATCTTCTTCAGGTTCTATAATAGGGGCAAGAGTATTTGTTGGTGGTATACTTTCTTTCGGAGTTGGAACAGAAGGTTATTCTTGAATCAATTCAGCTTCTGTCAAAAGAGTAAATATCATTAGTACAGGATTGGAAGCTGGTGGGGTAAGATCCTTGCTAGGAAGGGAAATAGGAGAGGTAGTACTGGGCTGATAAGTCTTAAGAGCTCCTGGATTAATCAGAAGATAAACAAGTTAGTGCTGTGATATTCTCCAAAAGTAAAGCATGAGAATTACCTTTCGGAGTACGTGGCTTTATCATAGCTCTTAGGCTCTGGAGATTGATTCATGGTTGGAAATCTTTCTGGAGGTGACTCTGAGGTCGAATAATTACTTTCCTCACACTACGTTTTGCTGGTACTTTCTTTGGAGCAGGAGCATGTGAGTCTGAAGCTTTCCTTTTCTTACTCACTATAAGAATAAAAGTCAGATTGGAAGTTGAGTATCAAACGAAATATATGGATATGAAAAAGTAGAATCCAGTTACCTTGAGAAGTCTTTGCTTGTTTAGTTGAAGGTATATTGGCAGCTTCGATTGTTTTTGACAATGTAAGAGAAATATCATCCCTTATCCTCAAGAGAATTTGATCCAGAGGATCTGAAAATACAGTCTTTCGATAATTATCTCACCAGAGATCAAAATTAGCTAAAGAACGGTTGGGATATCCAATGAATTCAACAACACAAAACAATCGATAAACATTCCGAACCAGTGTGGTCAGTTCAACAAAAGGTTGATAATCTTTTAGCTTGCAAGATATTTTGTCAAAGGAAACATAAGAGAAAGTATAAAGGGCTGGAACAGGAACCCCTTGAATCAGCCCAAGCTGTCTAGCACAGTATTGGAGAGAGTAAATTTCAAAACCAGCAACGAATCTGCCTTTTGTTGAAAATCTTACAGGAAGATCAACATAAGTCAAAACGGTTTGCCAGAAGTCACTCCTATTTTTCTGGAAAGCAGGGAGGTAAGACTTGAATCGGGAAACAAAAAAAGGAGTGAAGGAATATGGGTTCTCCTCAACAAAATAGATTTGAGAAATAAAATACCGAAAATAAGAAAATGGTTCTTCGGAAACAGGGGTTAATTTCCTACGCAAGACCCAGCAAACTGGGTGGTTAGGAATGGAAATCCCAAGGGGTTGAATGACTTGATCCTTAGAAAACCATGCAGGGAAATAGAAAGCTGCCCATGCTTGAAGGAGCCAGAGAGGACCGTCAAAAACTCCACTAACTTCTTCCGAAGCAATAGAGGAGGAAGCATAAGCTAAGCCCTAATATAATAAGGCTAACATGATTTTACCCAAAGCTAGTGGGGTCCCTGATGCTAGAGTGGAGGCAACAACAACAAAATCATTCGAAATCCTAACTAAGGGGTGGCAGAAAAGGAATTTACAGAGCCAATATAAAAGAAAAGCAGTATGCTCCTCATCGGTAACTAAGCTCTCCTTCTTGAAATACCTTTTTATAAATGCCCCATAGGCCATTTCAGAGTCAAACAATTACCAAGCATGGAATGAGAATTGGGAGACAGGGTAGATGGGTCTGTACCCAAAGGAGAGAGTCCAGTGAGGCAGTATACATCAAGTAAAGTTACTGACATAAGAGAGAAAGGGAAAAAGAAACAATTAGTGGAGATTGACCAAAAGCAAGATAATGCCCCGATTAGCTCACAATTCACATGGTAATCAAAGCAGCTAAGACACAAAGCATCATGAATTGAAAGGGTATCCCAAAGGGGACTCTTAGAAGGGAGGAGTCGAAGATACCATTGGTAGAAATCTAGTTCAAAGTCGGAAAAAGCCCTAAGACGAGGAGGACGAGAATGCTATTGATACGCCAGGATAGATGACTCATGAACTGGAAGCACCTCAAATTGATGACGTGGGAAATGAATTGAGAGGCACTTCGGAGCAGAGAAATGATTGTGAATTGCTGGGCCAAGAATGAAGGAATCCTCGAAATCATTCTCCACGGAGAATAGATGAAATTTTTCGTTGAAATCTTCAGAATCTCAGAATATATGGTAGCGATCGAGAGCGTCTGATGCAGAAAAAGAAAAAGCTTGTTCCTTGGAAGCCTTGGAAGCCATTGGATTCAAGTGAATATCGAGAGAGAGTGTAGAGAATCAAGAAGTTGCAGAGAGTCGAAAAGGTGAGAATGCAAGGGCACGAAGAAAGGAACGATTTTTAGAAAAAGTGTTTTGAAGACGAAAAAGCATAACGTGCGAAGCGAGATGACAAAGCAGCAGAAATAATAAAATGTGAGTGTCTTTTCTTTTGGTGTTTAAAAGAATTAAAAGTTCTTTTAATCCTTTTAAAAGGGGGCATATATTGACACCAAAATAAGAATCAGCATAAGTGCCGAATCTACTTTAATGCCGAATCCGGCGTATAATGGAAATCAGCCATCTTCCGAAACACGTCTGGACCAAATTCGGAAACATGCTGAGAAGCAAGTAAGAATGGCATTGTGTCCCGAATTCGGTAATTGATGAAAATATGTATATTTACCGAAATATGGAGAGTTATAGTTTGGGACGTTAGAATATTTATGCTTCATGACAATGACCCTTTTCGGGAGGTTCACATTTCGGGAATACACTGAAGAATCACAACCCAGCCATGTAAATCACGACAGCAAGAAGTTATGAACAGAAGTGGAGATAATTAGCACGAGCATACTATGGGAAGTTACTGGTGCAGATTTGAAATCATCTTAGCGGTTGAGATCAAGTTTTGGCGGACAATAAAACTGGAAAAACGTGGTTAGAAAAGGCAATTATTGGAAGCGCCAAAATATTCAAAGTTTGAAAACATGAAAGTAACCGACGAGCAGTTGCAGGATAGGAGGGGATACAAATATTCAGAGGAAGCAAAGAGAAGACACGAACAACAACACAACAAAGCACTCAAGCTTATCTGCATTTTAGTTTCATATACATCTTTACTTCCTGTATTTACAGTTTCCTTTAGCTTTAGTTAACTTTCAAGCCATTTACAGCTTTCATAGGAGTATTGTAACGTAGCTTGAAACTATGTTGATCCCATATCCGTTTTCAATCCATACGCTTTTCATCCATTCCATATAATCCTGTTCCGATTTCCATCTATTCCATACAATCCTATGTCACACTTTATTTTTTTTGCCACAGCTCTCCTGATAGTCAAACCACATAACCTACTTTAATAAAAACCGAAGACCGAAGTTTCGGTGAAGGATATTCCTCGTGAAAACGAGCGAATAGTGGTCTAGTGTAATTGTGTTATAAACACCAAAAGACATCAACTCATTCACCACACACTTCTTAATTGTGTATAGACTGCTTGACCAATCCATGACACGAATTGCAACTAAGTTTAATCCAAACACACCTATCCTGGTAACATGTACGTGTTGTGCAATTGGGTCAACCCTGGCGGTTGCATAAGGATGTGGTGCTCGGAAAAAAAAGGTGACTTCGTTGTTTCAATAGGCAATTATTGGATTTTGGCTACTGCATATGGTTGCATTTCAAACAATGCTTCCATGAGTAAACAATGTGGTTATCGTTTGCCAGAAAAAACAAAAGCGACAAAGATCATATATAAAAAAAATTTTAAAAGTAAAGTTTTAGTAAAGTTAGTTTTGATTCATCAACTCTCCTTAACAAATAAAAGGTAGGAGGTATTCTTGAATCACTAATACCGTGAACTTAATACCTACTTTGCCATCAGTTTTGTGTAATAAAGAGAACTTTGTAGTAACATTTATGTGTGGTGATCTAAAATGACAATTATTATACAACGAGTGTTGGGTGGTCTTAGGACTCTCTCCCCTAGCTCAAAGGGTAAAGCTTTTCCTTATATTTATAAACTTAAACCATTATCCTCTTCCACAACCGATATGAGATATAGCCCTACCAAGCTATTCTACTCAAATGTAACCTCAAACCGATAATCAAAGATATGATCTTGGATGAAATAAACAATTCATAATTATAAAGTGCAGAATTGTCCTTGGATCCTTGGTTGATTCTATTCTTGCAAGGGTAATTAGCTACTGAAAAATTGAAGTATATGCAAGCTACTTCAGAGTTCAGACGATGACTTGCATTCTCTGGTAGTTTCAGTTCATGTGTTTGCCTTCTTTTTTCTATTATAGTCTAACTTTACAACAACTGTATAATTATGTAAAAATATTTCGTGGTGATTAGATATTTTATCTATTTGATGTAAAGTACGCTTAAGCTGAAACTAACTTCCTCAACAGTTACAATCTTTAGGAGATAGTACTCGAGAAGAGAGGAGAATAGGAGCAAAGAAATATACCGAGGTCCTGTCAGATAACATGGGATTATCACCGGTGGATAGATCTTCAGACACATAATTGTGCTCTATCATCAGCTTAAACAAAATTTCTGCCACGATGGCTGTGACAAGTGTCCCTTCACTGCCAAGGCAGAAAAAACCTCAGTTCCAAACCATTAACAGATGCGATCTAAGGACATACCACCCAACGCACGGCATTATGAAACGACAATTTGGATGTGCTAAAAGATCATTGATCCTTAACAGCAGAACAAGATTTACCTGATGCAAAGATATATTAAACATACTAAACTGGTGTTTAGTAGTTGCGTGAACGAGGGACAATGCCATTGCAGCAAGTATTTGGTCCAATCAATGGATTACGTTGTCACAGTTCTCCATCGGGTGAAAATATCACTCAAGCCCGGGTTGAGTTACAAAGCGATCATGTGGATGAATAGAATTAATTTCTAAAGATAGTTCACCGAGCCAAATTAAGATATGTTGTGTAAACGGGTCAATTCAAGAGAAGGATTTGGCCTGAAAAAGAAAGAAGGGGGAATTGAAAATTTTAACCCCGTTAATTCCCATAAATGATTTCCTCTTTTTCCTCTGGTTTTGTCCCCTTAAAGCTTTGAAACAGGCTCGGTAACGATCATCAGCCCAAGCAAGCGAACAGAACAATTTAGGGTCCTGCAGAGTCGACCAATAATTGTATTTTTTGCTGGGAAAGGGTTGTTGAGTTCCCTTTTCTGACATTCTCGACACTACCTCGGTCGATTGAGCAAACAAATCAGAAGAAATCTACAAGAAAAGAAGACAGATGTTAACATACCGTTTATATGAACTTCGTTCCCATCCCTTGACTTTTCCAGCCTCCAAGAGGGCCTTCTTCCACCGCTCAACTTTCTCATCGCCCAAGCTCCGCTTGTGCTTGTCCAGGGCGCCTCTGTAGAGTGATTTTTTTTCCAGCTGTACGTCAGACCGTTCCACATTGTAGAAAATGGGCAGGATCGCTTTCTTCCCACCTGATCTAGACGTGTGTTCTACCATGAGGGCGAGCGTCTCAAGGCACCGAGGGCTATCTGCGTAGGTTGTCGAAAAGACAGGTATGTAGATGTTGGAGCTGGAGACCAATAGACATGGCTCTTTGGTTAGAATAGATAGGGCTGTACAATCTCTGAAAACGCGAATTCCGTCAGCTACCAAGCGGTCATACAGGGAATCGGCGAATCCGAAGTCATGATAGGATGCGCTGAAACTCAGGAGCACATCTACTGATTCAGCCTCTAACTGTATCGTATCTCGATTCAGCCTCGCTGGTTCATCCTCGCCTCTTCCCCCTTTTATGGCAGTACATTCAGCCTTACTTGATCCAGCCGCCACCTTTACCATAGCTTGATTCAGCTTCGCTTCGCCGCTTCTAATAATTCGAGCGGTATCACGTAAGCCTCTGACAATTTTCCCCATAATCACACCTCGAGCCGGCGGACGTGCCGGTCTACCGCCTTTCTTCCCTGCGGATTCAGCCATACTTGATGATTCCGCCTTCACCTCTCAACTCAATCTCTCGGCGTCCAGTTTCCACTCTGCCTGGATTTTTAAAGAAAGTCGAGCCAAACCGGTCTGGGTTTGCCTTGCCGGTCGTTCAATCCGAGCATAAGACAAAACAACTTCCAAAAAAGAATAATTATTATATACAAATGTTCAAGAAAAATTACTGAGTATAAAATTCTCAGTCTTGCTGCTGCTCGAGAAAAATTACGGTACACGAGAATAATTACCCATTGATATATTCTTAAATTTTCTAACTCCGGAGTAACGGTAAGATTATTGACGTAAGCTACTAACAATATAGAAAAAAAAAATTTACGACAAATTTAAGTTGCTCTGCTATTTCATAAAAAATCACAAAGGTATATCAGTATATTTAAACGATAATTACTAACTTATCATTTATAAGGACGTATTGAGGAAAATTACTAAGTAGAAAGTACAGATACAGTCGCTTACAACAATTTATGGTATTTTATTATTCAATTTGTTACTAAGTGTAGCAATTTTTAAATTTTGGTTCGCACTTTTTCCATCCTATTATTATAATTTAACATATTATACCTTGCGTGCGTCCCTCTTTTTTTTGTTTGGTTTTCCCCCTTCTTCTTCCTCTTATTAACCTAAATTAATAAGCATGTGATAAATTTATTTCAAACTAATTTTTTTACCATAAAAAATCCCAAACTACTACACATATAATAAATTTATCCCAAACTAATTTTTTTATCACAAAAAATTCAGAATTTACCTTCCGTTAAATTGAATTAATACAAAAATAAATCATGAACTAATACACTTGTGACAAACGGAGGGTAAAACCCCAAACTAGTACATCCGTCAACTGCCATGTGTTATTCACTAAGCAATTCGACAGTAAAATTTAACAGAAACTAACGAAGAGTAAATTTGTAGCAAGTGTACTGGTTTGGAGTTTTTAGAAGTCAAAAAGTAAGTTTTTGATAAATTTATTACAGATGCATTAATTTTGGATTTTTCATTATATTAACCCTTGCTTTTTTTCTAGCTAGATTCCGACCAAGTGATCCGTCTCTTTAGGAAACTCGAAGAGGCGTAGACTAAAACATTACAAAGATTTCAAGTGAATCACAATAATTTCAAAATATGCATATATAGACTCCTACGGGATTAATCCCGTTTTTCGTTTTTGTAGGGACCCCTAGAAGCACCCTCAAACATTACAATTTTCCAGTCTCCCCATTCAAAGTCAAACCCTAGGCAAAGTCAAGATTTCATAACTTTGCTCTGTAAGCTCCTTAGATCGGAGCAGATCTGTAACCTGGTCTTTACACTTTTTTTTCTTGAGCTTCTCACTCATAGTCATGGATGTCTGCAAAGATCACTCGCCGCTTCCATCTACTATATGGCCCAATATTAGCCGCTACGAAGTCTTTCTCAGTTTCAGAGGAGAAGATGTTCGGGGGGGCTTCATTGAATTTCTCTACGAAGGCCTCGCTAATTCAGGGATCTATGCATTTATTGACCATCGTGGGATCGAGATCGGAGAAGAGATCATGCCTAAGATCTTACAAGTGATCAGGCACACCGAGATATGCATTCCCATCTTCTCCAAAGATTTTGCTTCCAGTAAGAGTTGCCTAACGGAGGTGGCGGAAATGGTGGAGTGTCACCGGACAATCATGCCCATTTTCTACGATGTTAGCCCTTCAGTGGTCGGCAAACAGCAGGAGAGTTATCAGTGGTCCTTCCGCGACCATGCGGCCAAGGAGGTGATGTCAGCGACTATAGACAAGTGGAAGGAGGGTCTGCAGAGGGTTTCTGGAATGCTAGGATGGGATTTGGAGAAACTTAAATGCGGGTAAATCAAAATCAAGAATTCGATGCTTTTTTCTACTCCTCCAACACAAGTGATCTAGTATAAAATTTAAAATAAAAAAAAAAGTCAATGCTTCTGTTATTTTGCCTGGTGTCTTATTCGACCAGTTGTTCCTTTTCTCATCTTCCTCTTTCCTTCTTTTTTCGTTTGGCAGGGAGAATGAACTTATCAAGAAGGTCGTTTCCACGGTCCGCCAGCTGTTGAAGGATGACTTAGATGTGGCAGAAAATTTAGTGGGGATGGGTCACCTTGTGCAAGGGATGATGAAAAAACTTGGTGTTCACTATGAAAATGGCCAAGTGGTTGAAGGGCAAAGGCTGACTGGAAAACGGGTGGTTGAGATATCGGGCCTTCCAGGAATCGGTAAGTCCACTCTTGCCAAGATTGTCTACAACAAAATCTATCGTCTCTTTGAAGAATGTAGCTTCCTTAAAGTTGAGGAAAGGAGACTCTCGTCTGTCCAAGAAGATTTAATTTGTGACCTCCAAAAGAAAAGATATACACCTAGATCTTCTGCTGAAGGTGCCAAATTTATCAAGTACAAATTTGAAGATCTGAGGGTTCTCATTGTACTTGACGGTGTGAGTGATTTTAAACAAATCCATTCATTAGTCATAGATCCAAGTAAGTTTGGTCCAGGAAGCAGGATCATCGTGATCTCTATAAGACGCAATCTTGTTAACAAGTATATTCAGGCGCTTGAGACTTCCGGAACAAGCGTTGATGACATCCTCGCTGAAAAATACGAGCTAAAGCAAATGAATGACAACCATGCTTTTCAACTGTTCTGTAAGTGTGCTCTTGGAGGAAAACCTCTTCAAGAGGAATTCTCCTCTTGGGCATGGGCCATTAGTTCGGCTGCTGGAGGGCTTCCTTTTGTTATTGAAGCTGTCGGTTTATCTTTATACGGAAAGCCCAGAAACTTTTGGGAGGAGGCATTCGATATATTGAGCCGAGAGCCTTTCAATAAGAAAATCAAACGAATTCTGGAGACACAATATGAAGCTTTGGAGGACGATGCCATAAAGATATTTCTCGACATAGCATCTTTTTTTTATGGGAAAGGATATGACAATATCCTCCTACATGTGGGAAGCTTGTAAATACCATCCTTCAACAAGGATTGCCGAGCTTCAGGACATGTCTTTGGTAACAACTACAGACAATAATAAATTGTGGATGCATAATCAGGTAATATTCCTTGGGAGGCAGGTTGTCAAGGAGGAAAATCCAAGTAAACCTTCCAAACGTAGCAGGCTTTGGAATTAGGAGGATATTGAACGAGTATTGAATGAAGATAAGGTAAATTGAAAAAACAAGAAAAATCTCTCCTTTACTTTGTATAGTGTGTACTTCTTTTGAATACTTAATTCTATTTTAAGAGTTGATTGTGAATGCACTTCTATTTTACTCTTTCTTTTTACCATTTTTCCACGATTGGCAGGTCGCCACGGTTGAAGCCATCAGCGCCACGTTTGACAACCCCCATTTATTTGCTAAACGTAGATTTTTTCCATAATTTCTCGAATCTTAGGTATCTTGAAATGAACTGTGCTATTCTTAAGGGACATAAACAGACTGCAAGAAACTTCAGAGAGGATCTTTTCCTTCCATGGTTAAAGTGGCTTGAATGGCAAAGCTGCCTCAATATCTCCATTCTACTTGCTTTAGATCTATCAAACTTGGTCTATCATAATCTGTCCGGGAGTACCTCCAGAAAATGGCGGTGTTGGAAGCAAATTATAAAGGTATGATGACATACCTGTACATTTTTTAATCCTGTTTAACAATAGCTTGAAGTAAACAAAGAGTTCACATTCTCTTGTTTTGCAGAAGGCCAAAAACTTGAAAGTTTTGATCCTAGAAGGTTGTTGTTGGCTAGCTAAATCTCCAGTTTCCCATGCTCCTGTAAACTTAGAGAGACTAAACCTGGAACGTTGTTCTATATTGCCTCCGCCTGTTATAAGGTCCATTAGCAAGCTAAGGAACTTACTTTCTTTGAATATCAAGTTTTGCAGCTTCGTGCAAGAGTTGCCAAAAGATATGGGTTACTTAAAAGCTTTGAAAGAGCTTTACATCGATGGAACTTCCATTAAAGCCATTGATCTTCCCGAGGGTTCGTATGGGAAGCTCGAAATATTGAGTGCTTGCAACTGTAAATCCTTGTCTCTATCCAATTCAATTGGTAACTTAAAATCTCTTTTGTACCTAGCATTGGACGATACTGAACTCAGTGAGCTCCCTGATTTTATCGGATCCCTAGAGAATCTTCAAACCCTATCTCTTAGAAACTGCAAGAGCTTGTGGAAACTACCAGATTCCATCGGAGACCTCAAAGAGCTGCGAGTCATGGATCTTTCTGGCACGGTAGTCGACAAACTACCTTCCTCTGTCAAGGATTTGAGAAAATTGAAAGTACTAAAGATGGCTCGCACTTTTATAAGAGAATTTCCTGGAGGCATTAAGAATCTAGAGATGTTAGAAGAGATAGATTTCTCGGGCTGCAAAAGCTTGACGGATGAATGTGACATCACGGGATTATCCTCTTTGCGGGTCTTAGTTGTAGAAAATACTGATTATTCTCTGGTGATTGGGACAGATGGTCAACGCTCTTATTTCCCAAACCTCAGACTTCGCATCTTGAAAGATGGAACTACTGAAGGAGCACAGCATCGGCTCAACGGATGTGAAACTACGACCCGTTCCAGGCTGATGGACCTCACATTAGCATGCCAATGATGAGTCAGGGACCTAGCACGGTGGCGGTCAGACAGAAGAAAAAAAGTTTTCGGTGGATCAGGTTCGGCTGGCTAAAAAGGAAGTCAGCGCTCAAGTCTCTTTGATTCATTTGTAAACTGATCAAGCACGTCAACTGATCTTCCTGCAATAAGGGCTGTTAGAGGCATAAACGAATTCGGATTTTCGCTTCTATTCTGAATTTTCTATGTACATTCTTCTTTCTTTTTTTTGGCCATCACACTCGTGCACTTAGGGTGTCTTTATTTGAGGAAAAGAATTTTTTTGCGGATTAGTTTTCTGGATTTTCATGTCTTTGGATTTTCACGAATGTTTTTGCTTACTGAAAATGATTAGTCAATGGAAAATCATTTACGATTCAAGATAATATACGTGCTGAAAGTTAGGAAAATGAATTCTCTAACTTGAAAAAAGAAAACATTTTTTTAGAAAATGATTTTGCTAGAAATATTTTCCTTTATCGGTAATTTTTTTCAAAATAAACATACTCTTATTATTTAATTGCTCTCCAAGACAACTTGAAGGTTGTCAGAATAAATTTTGGTTGCTTTCTTGATCCTCTATAGTCTATGTTGACACCTAAATTTCAACCGAATATTTAATAATAATTTGCATAGAAAATTAATGATTAAATTTTAACCCCTAAACAAAAATATTAAAATTGTATAGCATATAGTTTAAATTCATATAGGTTAATTGCATTTCGTATCGGACCGGCGGTGGCGAGAAAGCTGAAAATTCATCGCATAAACTGAGCTCGAGCACTCGGCTCACTTAAGAGATTAGGGGCCAAAATTCACAAGTCTAAAAGGCTTTTGTTGTTTTAATTTGAGCTTAAATCAACGCAAATTAATTTAGCTCATTTGAAATTAAAATAAAATTAAATGATAAAGCCTAAGTCTAAGCCCATTAGGACTAGAAAGCTCAGTTAATTAATCTAGGATTGTGATATAAATATATTATTATGCGTCATAATCAAAGGGGGACTCATAATTTTCAGACACAGAATTTTCAGAGGCACGAGAGACACATGTGAGTTGAGTGAGAAAGAGAGCTTGAAGAGAGTCTGCGGCTAAGCCTTTGGTTGCACCCCTTGCCGCATCACTCTACTGACCGAGCTGCTGCAGCATCGCAATCAATCCTAGCCGCTCAATGACGTCCTTGCTATGCAGTTGCTGTTCCCCAGCCGATGCTGCTTCTTCCTGTTGCCCGATCCAGTTGAAAACCCCGTCGAGGACTCCCCTGCACCGACGCTAATCTATTCTGTCTTAACCTCCTTGACGACATTGCTGTGTTGCTCTGTCCCTCTTAACATCACTGCTGCTTCCTGACTCATGATCCCTGCTGAGTAGCCATACAACGCCTACCAACAAGTGTTTTCGGGAGCATCAATTGCCTCCAATGGCCATAAGTCAAACGAGCAGAGGAAGACTAATTATAACACAATTATAGAGAGTCAAGTGGTGGAGGCGGGGTGAGAAAAAGAGGGACTTTGACCGCCATTTGATAAGGAAGACATCTTAGTGTAGCAAACAGGTGGCTTTGAGGAAGAGAAAAGAAGCCACGTTCACTGTCAAATCGGAATATCATGGGTTGCCTTGTTGAACAAAGAAAAGTTTTCTAGTGAGCACAACAGCCCAAGATCAAACGCTGTCCTTCCCTTGCTTCGTCTATTTTTTGCAGGATTACCGTGAAATTCTTTATTGGACTAGCAAATTCCGATCTTTTCTGGTGATCCTACAACCTTGGCGTTGATCCATCGAATCCTATTATCATACATCATCCACCACCATGTCACTGTCATGAGAACCGTCGCCATCGTCGCCGCTGGTCTGCCACCGTCAGCCGTCCCATGATCCGCAAACCCAATCCAGCATCAAGCTCGAATTTGGAAGTTATCCATAAATTAGATAAGAAACTTTATCCGATATCGTTTCAAATATTTAAATTCCTAATTCGAGTGATTTTGTTGTTTTTGGTTAGTTAGTAGATATATTTGAATGATGCATGGCATATTTGCAAGATTCCCAAAAATACACTAAGTTAGGAAATTCCTAACTTAACAATGTGTCGGGCTGACTATCTGATCTCAACCATGAGATACGATGCTCGAGGGCACGAAAAGTCTCTATCTTATCCATAACCATTTGGATACGATAGTATATTTTATTTTGTTCACAAATTCAAACGAATAACCTTCTGTCAATATCCATAACCATATGGATATGATCGTCGGTTTATATAGATTCCTAATTCAAAGATAATAAAACAAATTTTGCAGATCACGTAAATTGGTTTTGATCGTAGTGGTTATCTGTCTGTTTAATTTATTTCCTTTAAAAAGAAAATTCAAAAAAAAGATTAGTTAGGATTTGAATTGATCTTATTAGAAGATAACGATGCATGTTCAGGATAGGTTTAGAATAACTTTCTTTGAGTAAGTCGATAGGATAACTTTTTAATTTAAATTAGGAAGTAGAGTAATTTATTTCCTAGTTTAATTTAGATATTATCCTGATCTCGATGGTTCATTTTAGGGTAATTATTGATTTCGAATTTTCATAAAAATACCAAAAAGGAATCACTTTAGGATAGATTAAATCATTTTCTCTAGGCTAGATTTCATGTTAATTTGAGTAATTTTTAATTCCGAATTTCATTTGAAATTACCAAAAATAAATCATTTGTCCGTCGTTAGAATTATGTCACGTCGTTGCATGACATATAACTTGCATGTTAGGCTGCATTAATCGCATATTAATTTTTGCACGTCATTACATATAGGTTAGCTTTCATTTAAATAAGTGAAAATCCAAAACATATTGAGCGAATTGCTTGTTAATTAGAAATCATATTATGATTGTTGATGTGATTTTCTAGCTAACAATGGAAATGCTTATGTTGCTTCGAGGTAAGTAATTCTCCAAATCTTGTAATTTATTTAACGTTTTGATTATTGGGTGTTACTTTGATGGTTTGCGCACTCATATGATCACATCACATGCTAGTGACTAAGTTAAAATGAATCTAAACTGTCTGCCAAAATATTTTTTGAAAAGAAAAGGTACCGAAATGGCGTTAGACTAGATCTAGCGTAACCAAGTCTCCGAACTTAGAATCTCTAGTTTGTAGGAATAAAACATATCTTCCTATGTTTTATTTAGGTTTCTAATCGATTTACCACAAATATATTAGTGGCGACTCCAAGCATAAAAACATTTGCACGTTAAGAACTTAAATCCTAAATTGTGAATTGGTAGGGCTTAGGAGAGCCCAAGTTAAGTTTCGTCTTAATAATCCATTAGTCTGAGAAAATTTAGATCACAGCTTGGCGACTCTGCTGGGGACTTGAGTTAAAACTTTTAGTGGACTTAGGCTAGTTTTTCTTTTCAAACAAATATTTTTGGTTGACAGTGAGGATCCCAGGTACGTCCTTAACATTTTAGGTGTTAAATATTTTTGCAAAATGGGAGGTATAAGGGGAGGCGTGATTGTTAACGTTTGTTTTATAAGGAGGTGTTTGGATGAATGGTTTATTTTATGCACGAAGCGCTTTATGATATAATCTGATGTGCATGCCTTGCATTTACACTACATCGTACACACTACTCGCTGTTGGACCTGGGCGGCACAGGTTTAGGATGATACTGAGATAGTGGACACCCCGACCACATCCGCGTGGTACGGGTCGCCCTTCTTAGTCTCAAAAGTTCTTTCATAGTGTCATTGATTAAGCCGGAGTCAAGGGAACCCCAGCCTAATCACAACGATAACTGGTTTAGCCCGATAATCCTCGCGTCTCCACTTTGCAAGCCAAAGTCTAGATAGAAATCGAACCTCACATTTCATGCATATATTTATGTGATTGCCATGATCCTACCTGGTGAAGTAAGCTTTCTGAACCTTTATCTCGCAATTTATTTATGTTTTGTATTTTCTTTGGTCGATTTATGACATTAGGTCGGTCGTGAGTCTTGATCTATATACTATGGGAGGGGCAGACATCTGAATTCTTGATTCTCCTAAGGACGAGCTCCGTGCCTAGTGAAATCTACTCAGTCCGACCAACTGCAAGTTAGTTGAGGGCTATATTGGGAGGCTTCTCCCCTTATTGAAAGTCAAGTCCGCACCAGCCTCATTCGACCATTAGCACACTTCTGGTGTCCCGAGATGTCTACCTTTATATTCGGTAAGCATGAGCTCACCCGGACTTTGGAAGAATATAGCGTGATCATTGGAAAACCTTTAGGGTCGGAATTAGTTACACCACTTTTGGGAATCGATTCCACCTTAATGTTCTCTGAATTTTTGGGTGTCGGAAAATATGAATTGGGAAAAGTTTTGAAAGCAAATCGTGGGACATGTCCTTTTTTCATTCTTGAGTCAATGTTTTGATAAAGCTACATCTTTTCAAAAAAGCATAATCTTTTTGCTAGCATTTTTCGGGTTCGTGATTTTTCCTCACTGTAAGAATGCGTCTAATCCGTCAATTGCATGGTTGGTCCAACAAGTCTGTCTCGAAAAGAATTTTGTCAACACCATTTTAGCTGAGACCTTTATTTCCCTCACTAAATTTAAGCAACATGTTGACAAAATATTTCATGCCCCTATTGAACTTTTGCAAATTTGGTTTTTGTCTTACATAAAAGGATGTGGCGATTTACTCACGATATCCGAGCTTAGTGATTCTAGCCATCCCGTCTTGAAGTATAAAGAAAAACAAGGGAACTCACTTGATTATCATTACTCCGAATGGATCATTTTCATGAAAAACGCTAAACCCCAAGGTTTCTGTGACATTCCGAAATTTCACCCAATTGAGATTTATGAAATAACTTATTTTACTAATGTGCTTGTAGGCTGTCTCGCCCAGAACTGATCATTCCTGGGATATTAACCTATAGGAAAAGGCTAATGAGGGATTTAAATTCGTACGACTAGAGGAATTTGACTGTGAATTGAACTTCGACTATAAAATCGTCAATGTGACATTTTGAGCCAGTGTAGGCCGATCTTAGGACAGTGATGGGCCGATTCGTTATTATCATACACGTGGATCATGGGTGATTCCGTTTGACCCCGAAATAAATTGACGAATGATCCAGAACCTATTCCGAACGATCGTACTCATCGGAACTAGTAATCGAACCTCGTGATTTTATTGATAACCGAAGTCGTTACGGTCTGAATAAATTGCACGTGACTCGATTTAGTATCAGTCACAAGTCGATTTTGCGAATTTCTCTGAAAGCCGCCCGTTAATCAGAGATATGCACGAATTACATTATATAGAATTCAATTATTAAATTTAGACCAAATTGGGCATCGAAAAATTAGGAAGTCGCGGCAGAACGTTAGGACAACGTTGCAGTTGTAATGTGCAATTTTGGATGTGCCCGAATCCTTCAAAAAAATTCAATTTCGGTGAGAAACGGAGAAAGTGACCATTTTACCCCTAAGGATTTTTAAAGGGCTAGTTATAAAGGGCAAGGGCATTTTGGTAATTTTGCCCTAAATTTTGGAAAAGACACTTTTGCCCTTGGACTTTTTGAGAAATTCCAACATTGCCCTTGGATATTTTGGATGAGATTCGATCTGGGCCATCGATTTCAAGATAAGATCGAATCTGAGTCGTCGGATGAAAAGCTTAGGGAGGGGCATTTTGGTCATTTTGCAAAGTGGGTCAAAGCTTAGAAATTAAGTTAGATCCATTCTCTCTCTCTCCCCATTTCTCTCTCTCACTCTCTTTGCTCCATCTCTCTCCCTCCCGTGAGCCTCCCCCTCCCGCCGTTCGCCGCCCCTACGCCGTTCGGCCACCATTTGCCGCCGCATCGCCCGTTCGCTGCCCTCATGCCGAGCTGTCGTCGCCATTCTCCCCCTCTCTCTCTCTCTTTCGGTCTCTCTCTCTCTCTCTGGCCGTGGGCCTTTCTAGCCCTGCCGTGAGCCGCCGCCGTCCGTCGCTCGCCGATCGCCGCCGCCGCTTGTCGCAAGCCATAGCCGATCAACGCCCGTTTTGCTCTAGCCGCGTGAATCTAGAGCCGGGTAAGTTCAATCTAATTCTCGCCTAGTTTATCGGGTAAATTTGGACTCGTTTAGACGCGGTTTGATAGAAATTAAGGGTTGAACAGAATAACGAGCCGTAGGATTGAATCCGGAAAAATTTGGAGGGATTGTAGAGGCCGTGTGTGGCTGTAAATGGCTGTTCGATGTGCTATGGTGGGTTGTTGGGTACATGGATAGAACCGTTAGGTCCGGCTCGGGATTTCATGTAAGTGTCGTGAAGAACTGGAAGTGTAAAATTGTGATTTTGGGTGCGGAAAGGACTTATTGCTAGCTGTGATGTGCGGTGATGTGCTGATTGGTGCGTGGTTGGTACCATTAGATCTGTCTTGGAATTTTGTGAAAGTCCTATGAAGGACTGAAATTGATTTGAAAATGTTTGGGTGTGAAAAAATGCAGTTTTGTGCGTGAATGTGCGTTTGTGATGTGACTGGGTTGTTGTGATTTTTTGGGTGCAATTGTGTGCACGTAAATTAATGTGAACGTGTGTAAGTGCGAGAATGTGGGATCGGGCCAAGATATTATAAGCTCGGGTCGCGATCATGTAGGCCAGTCGCATTTGGCGTTGGCTGAAGAATGAAAATATGGAAAATGAGATTGTCTCGAGACACGATCAGCTCGAGTGAGATTGGGATCGAGCCGAGACATTCTAAAACTCGGGCCACGATCATATAGGCTTGTCGCATTTGGCGCGGGCTGAGGAAAGTGAGAATATGGGATCGGACCGAGGTGTGTGATGCTCGGGATGTGATTGAGTGAGCCGAGACGTGTTTACACTGGCCGAGGAAATGGTTGAGGAAATGTGGGTACAATGAGTAGGTTGGAAATGTGGCATGATCGATGTGTGACATTGAGATGTGGAAAGTTATATGTTATGGCAAGTGTGTGTACGAATTGACTATTTGTAAGTGTGGACTAATATGCAGGTTGCATGTGCTGATAGTCCAAGTATGTTTGATTGTGGATTGGGTTTGTGTAGATTGATTGGTTGTGTGTCTATATGTGTCTGGAATTACATGATAGCCTAGGTAGGGTTTAGGTTGCAACTTATTGAGAAGTGTCTCATGGTTGTATAAACCAAACTATTTCAAATCACCCTTCTGAGCAATGAATCAGCCGCCACTGCTGCCGCCAGAGCGTTTTGATATAATCATGCACACTGATAATAATTTTGTAGAGTACCCTATGGATGAGCAGTACACCTGGATTAAGCATACCTCGACTGTGTGGGTAGACGTAGGATATCCCCTTTGACAGGCTCATACCTACACTATGTGGACGTTTAGAGATGGGTCAGATGAGTTCGGCCCTGTCATTGGTTTCAACGTCCCCTTTAATGGAGTTGGGGATTGGGACCCAGTAGCTATTCCCCCACCTGATGGGGAATTGACGAGTGCAAAACTTAGTATAACCCAGTCCGGACACCACCTTATTCCCACAGCGCCGGGTTCTTCAGTGAATGACTTAGACCCAAATCTGGAAGGGTCCTAGGAAAGATTTAACTCTATGGATATAGACTTGGATGAGATACCGGAGGGTGAGCCAGAGGAGGAGCATGGCGAGGACCCTGGTAAAGCGAAGCTAGGTGAAGAGGTCCTAGAAGCAGAGTTTGAGGACGAACAAGAGGGTGTACCACCAGTGTACGATTACAATTCTTATTACGTGCCGGAGGATGAGCCAATTAAGGAGTCTGTCGAGCAAGAGCAGGACGAGATCCTAGGGGAGTTAGGTGACATAGATCACCCGATAGAGATCGAAGCCAAATCGGAGTCCTCAGTAAAAGCAACGATTCAGGAGGAATCAGATTCAGGTGCTAGTGAGACGGACTCCGAGTGGATGCCGTCCCGAGGACGCTAGGACTAGTGGGGAGGTGATGAGCAAGTGTTTGTGGGGTACTATTTTTGGAAGATAGGGTATCTACCCTTTTTGGTGTATGGTCTGTCGGTGGTAGTAATGGGTGTGCATGTATGTTTTATGGACAAGAAAGATGGCGGAAGGGTGTAAATATACTTGTATGTGGATGTTGTAAATATTTGGTAGTAATGTAAGGTTCTAAATTTGGCATGCTAGTTAATTCTGGTGTCCTTCAATTTATTGTCCAGGTTTAATTATTTGTTTCTGCTGCGAATAACTCTGATTAGATCGTAGAGTCGACAATGTATTCCTGGGACGTTGCACTCATTCGACTGCGTTTTGGGATGCCATTGCTCGATGGAGGTTCGGGGCATAACAGTTTCCAATAGCATGCTAACTGGTTCAAGGTCGAGGAAGCTTGGCTTACGTGTAATGGTATTGGGCCGGTTCCACTATTGGGCTTCACTGGTGCAATCGAATACTACCCTACTAGAGTGTCTCGTTTGTACCAGATTCTTCAAGGACTCCCTCCAGCGTTACAACCAGAGCTCCTTCAAGTCGACTTCATCAATGACGATGAAGACCACGAAGGGACCGTAGCTCAGCTCAAGAAGATGTGGAAGAAGTATCATTTTTTAAAGATAGATCGGCCCATAAAAGAGCTCAAGGGGGAGCAGAAGTCCTATTTCGTGACGACTGAGTATATTCGATGGCACAAAGTCCCATAGGAGTTACTCCCAAAGATACCCAAGGTGCCTCTCAAGCCCGCCACTCGCTCAGAGAACAACCGTCTCAAAAGGAAGGCCGAAGAAGCCCAAGAAAAAACATCCAAGATAGCTCGAGCTTATGAGCAATTGAAGAAAGAAGTCACCTCCTATATGTCTATGGATCAAGCCAAATAGAAAAACTTGAATCTATGTTCTCACTTCAGTTTTAGTCTTTAGACTTGTTTAGGAATCGAGTCATTTGTTTTTGTATTTTTTGTTTAAGTGATTTCAAGTTATACTCGTTGTAAAAAAAAATTCGCCATTTTAATAAATAGGCCATTTCTAATCAAAGCGGTTAGACCAATGTCATAGATTGGCGTGGGATTCTTCTTGACACTTATGTGTGCCTGTTTTATCCGTGAAATTAGGTAATTACGGACCAATCACAATCGCCTATTCGTTCACAGTCAAGAACTAGAATGGCTGATCAAACTGACTTATGAGATCGTGTCGTTGGCATTGAGGACCAAGTGAAGCAAGTCCTCACCACAATGCAACGAATGTCCGCTGAGATCAAAGCCCTTCGGCTAACTCCCATTCTTGCATCCCTTGAGGCATCAGCCCCAAAGCATAAAACTGAAAAGAATGCCGATAGTGAAAAAGATGACGATCTTCCCGATTTAGTAGATGACCCCGTCTAGATTATTGTCAACAAGGACAAACCTGATGAATTGGTCAACAAACTTGAAGAGAGAGTGAAGCAGCTGGAAGGTTCACAGGATTCACCTTCGATCGACCTGCCTCTGTACACACAGATCAAAATCCCGAAAAAGTTCAATATGTCAGACTTTGACAAGTACAATGGCACATCCAGCCTAAAAGCCCACCTACAGCTATATCACGTACAAATGACCCCGTACGTTGATAATGAACTCCTGATGATCCATGCATTTCAAGCAAGTCTGACGGGTCCTGCCTTGAACTGGTATCTCATGAAGAAGATAAATGGCCTCAAAACCTAGAAGGAAGTTAGTGAAGCAAAGGCCGTGAAGGGCTAAGCCAGAACTGGCAAGAAAGAGGTCATGAAGCTTCTTAACGTGTGTTGACCACTGAGATCTGAACAAAGCTAGTCCTAAGAATGATTTTCCACTCTCACACATTGATGTGCTTGTGGACAGCACAGCCGGATTCGAACTATTTTCCTTCATGGATGATTTCTCAGGTTATAATCAGATCTTGATGAACAAGCATGATAAGTTGAAGACAGCATTTACCACTCCATAGGGGACATTTCATTACAAGGTGATGCCTTTCGGTCTCAAAAATGCTGGGGCAACTTACCAGCGGACAATGGTCATGTTGCTCTATGACATGATGCATAATGAGATTGAGGTCTATGTTGATGACAGGATTGCAAAAACTCGGCGTGGAGAAGATCACATAGAAACCTTGACAAAATTATTCGATAGGCTTCACAAGTTCAAATTGCGCCTCAATCTAGCAAAATGCGTGTTCGGGGCAGCCTCTAGCAAACTACTCAGCTTTATTGTTAGTAACAAAAGGATTTAGATTGACCCGTCAAAAGTAAAGGCCATTTGTGAAATAAAATCTCCCTCTTCGGTGAAAGAAATTCGTAGCTTAATGAGTAGACTAAACTATATAGTTAGATTTATTTCTCATCTATCTAAGACAGCGAAGCCTTTCTTTAAACTTCTCAAAAAGAATGCGCTGGTTAGATGGGATGAAAAGTGTGAACTGGCATTCGACAAGCTTAAGTACTACTTGATGAATCTACTGGTGCTCGTTTCGCTGATACCGGGGCAACCTCTGACCCTATACTTTACAATCCACAATGAGTCCTTAGACGCCATGCTTACTTAGAAAAGTGAAGAGGATAGAAAAGAGTGTGCAATTTATTATTTGACTAAGAAGTTCACCGCCTCTGAGATGAACTATTCTGAAATAGAAAGAATGTGTGCAGCATTAGTCTAGGTGCTACATAGGTTGAGGCAATACACTTTGCATTATCAGATATTGCTTGTAACAGAGTGTGATCCCATCAAATACTTGCTCAATCAACCCGCTTTGGTTGGAAAACTGGCGAAATGGCAGATTCTCATCTCAGAATTCAGTGTTTAATTCTTGTCTCAAAAATCAGTCAAAGGACAAGTAATTGCTGATGTCCTGACCGAAAATCCTAGGAAAAATGAGGATCTAGGACCGCTAAAGGAGAGAATCATGCCAATTGATGAGTATGTATGGACCATGTATTTTGATGGGGCCGTAAACTTGTGAGGATCAAGTATCGGGGCAATTTTAATATCCCTCGACGGACAACATTATCCGGTGGCGATGAAACTGATATTTCCTTGCACGAATAATATCGCTGAATATGAAGCATGCATTCTCGGGCTACAAGCTACAATCGAAATGGGAGTAGCTCGATTTAAGGTGTTCGGAGATTCAGCCCTCATTATTCTTCAGACCGTTAGTAAGTAGTAAACTAAAGATGCTAAGTTGCAGCCGTATCACGCCTATTTAAAGAAGTTAGTGAAAGAGTTTGAAGACATTTCGTTTGAATACTTGTCAAGGACTCAAAACCATTTTGCCGATGCTTTGGCTACGTTATCGGCAATGCTACAAGTGACAAGTGGGTTAGAAGTTGAACCTTTAAAAATAAAGATCTTACAGAAACCCGCTTATTGTATGGCCACGACAGAAGAGCCTGATGGCAAGCCGTGGTATCATGATATCAAGGCATATCTTCAAACACAAGAGTTTCCTAAGAAAAGTACCGCATCTGACCAAAAGTATATCAAGAAAATGGCGTTGAAGTTCTTCTTGAGCGGATAATGCCTATACAAGCGGTCCTATGATTCGATTTTATTAAGATGTGTTGATTCAACCGAGGCTATTCGTTTGATGCTAGAAGTACATAAGGGAGTACGTGGTCTGCACATGAATGATCATATGCTAGCAAGAAAGATAATGAGGATGGGTTATTACTAACTCACTTTAGAGAGTGATTGCATTTAGCATGTTCAGAGTTGTCACAAATGCCAGATCCATGGTGACAAGATTAATACTCCTCCGAACGAATTGTATCAGATGTCTGAACCATGGCCATTTTCGATGTGGGGCATTGATGTGATTGGCCCGATCAATCCTAAAGCATCAAATGGACATCGGTTTATCCTGGTCGCTATCGATTATTTTTCTAAGTGGATCAAAGCTATGTCCTATATGACAGTGACGGCCCGGAATGTGGTGAAGTTCATTCGTCGAGACATCATTGCTCGATATGGTGCACCTGAGACCATAATTACTAACAATGGGTCAAATCTAAATAATAAATTGGTGGATGATCTGTTCAAGGAGTTCAAGATCAAGCATCAAAATTCCTCTCCATATCATCCGCAGATGAACGGAGCGGTCGAAGCAGCCAACAAGAATATCAAGAAAATTTTGGCTAAAACAGCTGAGAACTATCGTGATTGGCATGAGAGATTACCTTTTGTACTTATGGCATATCAGACTTCTATCCAGATATCTACAGGGGCAACTCCATATTCTTTTGTGTATGGTATGGAAGCAGTTCTACCTGTTAAGGTAGAAATTCCTTCGTTACGTATTCTTTCTTAGGTACAATTGTCAGAAGCAAATTGGATCCAATTTAGATTGGACCAGTTGAACATGATTGATGAGATAAGGCTTAGAGCTCTATGTCATGGTCAGTAATACCAACAACGAGTTGCTAAATCTTTCAACAAGAAAGTCGAGCCTCGACATTTTCAGGTAGGCAACCTTGTCCTACGGAAGTTATTACCGATAGTTCCTCTTACAAAAGGAAAATTCGCCCCAAACTATGGTGGTCTGTATATTATGAAGAAAATCCTTCCAGGAGGTGCTTTGATTTTGCCCGAGATGGATGGTCGTGTTTTTTCCGGTCCAGTTAATTCTGATTCTATGAAGAAGTATTACACTTGATTTGTACTCATTCCGACTTTGTCTCAAATCGAATTTCATGAATCAATTGGTTTTTCTTGTTATGTTACTAAGCTTCGTTTGATGAAGGCTTTTGATCTAACAATCTGTTTCTGTCCTAATGAAGCAATCATATTGCATGAGAGACTTTGAGATGACGAAAGGCAAGTCATTTCCATACACGTCCTGAATAATAATCCCTAGTGCGAGTTGAGTGAAAATTCTATGCTGACAAGGTAAAGGATTATCTCGCGAAAAGTATGACGACCAAAATGATGAGAGGCATTCATTCCCTCTATCTAAACACTACAGGTTATCATTTGCTTAACCCTTTGAACAGAGTTTCATTTCTTATCCCTGTCGGGAACAACCCCATGCTGGGGCAATTTCTTAAAAAGATCAAAATTGTTAGAATTTTCTTGCTTTCACTTGCATTAATCTTCAAGTATATTTACTACATGCAAATTCTGTGTTAGCTCGAGTGCCTTAGATATGACAAAGAGCATTTCTTTCTGTATCCCTACACATTATACCCTTTGCATACCTAATTTGAGCGGTGAATTTATTTCAACCCAATTGATGATCATTCTTGTGATAAACAAATGAAATCATCTCAAAGCAAGTTCAGGGTGACCTGAGGCAAATGGGAGCTCAAAAGAAAATTCATTAGAAAGGATGCAAAAGGACTCCAATAAATCGAAGTTCTCTCTCTCGAAAAAAGCTCACTTAAAAAAAAAGGGAGAAAAATCTCTCGAAAAGAAAATCTCTCTCTCAAAAAAAAAAAAAGAAAAATGAGAGAAAGAAAGGCTTCGGCAAGAACTGAGTCGATATGCAAGATCATTCTTCAAGGAAAAGACCATTTGAAGGTTTATTTGTGGAGCAATTACTAGAGCTGGATCAATGGTACCAGTAGCGTGATTGGATAATCACCAATTTCAATGTTCATAACACCCCATTTGATGGAAATAGGCCATTCATGTCAAGCATATCTGAATCTACGTTACAACCCTTACCGAAGTCTCTTCAGAATAGAGCATTTGAGTTAACGTAAAGTTTCAAATGCTTATAAATATTGCTCGAAGAAGTGCGAGCAAGATTTTTCTATCTCATTTTTGCAGCATTCCTGACTTATAAATCCGGAGCGGCTGGTGATATCAATTCTTTCAAAACTATGACTCTCATGAGTCCCCATTGTGAAACCTTTGACCAAGCCTATATTTCAGTCCTTATAAAGACCTCTCAGATTGGCTAAGTTATACTGATTTTGAGAATATCTGAACCTTTGTCAAGCATGATAAAGAGAGTTTGAGTGATTCTTATACTCGTATCAAAGGTTGGGTCAAAAGCCTTTTATTGAAAGTGAGTGGAAAGTCATTTCTGATTAAAGGTCTCTCATTTAATGTGATCAAATTATCAAAATGGCGAAATTATTGTTCTTATTGATAAATTTCCCAGTGAAGCTTGGTAATGCAGGCAGATTCATGAATTATGTTTTCTTTGCCCATGCGCATGTATTATTTTAATCTTTTCTCAGGTAAAAATAGGTGCAATGCAATTGGCTCTGTCATTTTTATAACATAAGAAGAATTCAGGTACGTCTACTAATTATTCTTCATTGTTTCTCTTTTCGTGTTCACTCAATGGAATAGAAGACATGATCTCTCATATGTTCACCAAGTAGAATAGATAACATATCTCTTTGTGTTGACCAGTGGAATAGACAGCACACCCCATTTCATGTTTGCCCAGTGGAACAGGTGGCATAGTTTCTCATTCTATACCCACCTAGTGGAATAGGTGGCATAACTAACATCATGCTCACCCAATGGAACATGTGACATGATCCTTTTCGTGATTACCCAGTCGTATAGGCAACAGACTTTGACCATCGTTTGATAAGGAAGACATCTTCGTGTAGCAAACAAGTGGCTTTGAGGAAGAGAAAAGAAGCCACGTTCACTGTCAAATCGGAATATCATGGGTTGCTTTGTTGAACAAAGAAAAGTTTTCTAGTGAGCACAACAGTCCAAGATCCGACACTGTCCTTCCCTTGCTTCGTCTATTTTTTGCAGGATTACCGTGAAATTCTCTATTGGACTAGCAAATTCCGATCTTTTCTAGAGATCCTACAACCTTGGCGTTGATCCATTGAATCCTATTATCATACATCATCCACCACCATGTCACTGTTGTGAGAACAGTCGCCATCGTTGCCACCAATCCGCCACCGTTGGCCGTCCCATGACCAACAAATCCGATCCGGCATCAAGCTCGAATTTGGAAGTTATCCGTAAATTAGGTAAGAAACTTTATCCGATATCGTTTCAAATATTTAAATTTCTAGTTCGAGTGATTTTGTTGTTTTTAGTTAGTTAGTAGATATATTTGAATGATGCATGGCATATTCGCAAGATTCCCAAAAGTACACTAAGTTAGGAAATTCCTAACTTAACAATGTGTCGGGACGATTATCCGATCTCAACCATGAGATACGATGCTTGGGGGCACGGAAAATCCCTATCTTATCCATAACTATTTGGATACGACAGTAGATTTTATTTTGTTCCCAAATTCAAACGAATAGCCTTCTATCAATATCTATAACCACATGGATATGATTGTCGGTTTATATAGATTCCTAATTCAAAGATAATAAAACAAATTTTGCAGATCGCGTAGATTGGTTTTGATTGTGATGGTTATATGTCTGTTTGATTTATTTCCTTTAAAAAGAAAATTCAAAAAAAAAATATTTAGGATTTGAATTGATCTTATTAGAAGATAATGATGCATGTTCAGGATAGGTTTAGAATAACTTTCTTTGAATAAGTCGATATGATAACTTTTTAATTTAAATTAGGAAGTAGAGTAATTTATTTCCTAGTTTAATTTAGATATTATTTTGATCTCGATGGTTCATTTTAGGGTAATTATTGATTTCGAATTTTCATAAAAATACCAAAAAGTAATCACTTTAGGATAGATTAAATCATTTTCTCTAGAATAGATTGCATGTTAATTTGAGTAATTTTTAATTCCGAATTTCATTTGAAATTACCAAAAATAAATCATTTGTCCGTCATTAGAACTATGTCACGTCGTTGCATAACATATAATTTGCATGTTAGGCTGCATTAATCGCATGTTAATTTTTGCACATCATTACATATAGGTTAGCTTTCATTTAAATAAGTAAAAATCCAAAAAATATTGAGCGAACTGCTTGTTAATTAGAAATCATATTAAAATTGTTGATGTGATTTTATAGCTAATAATGCAGATACTTACGTTGCTTCGAGGTAAATAATTCTCCCAATCTTGTAATTTATTTAATGTTTTGATTATTGGGTGTTACTTTGGTGGTTTGCGCACTCGTATGATTACCTCATATGCTAGTGACTAAGTTAAAATGAATTCAAACTGTCTGCCAAAATATTTTTTGAAAAGAAAAAGTACCGAAAGGGCGTTAGACTAGATCTAGCGTAACCAAGTCCCCGAGCTTAGAATCTCTGGTTCGTAGGAATAAAACATATCTCCCTATATTTTATTTAGATTTCTAATCGACCTACCACAAATAGATTAGTGGCGACTCCAAGCATGAAAACATTTGCACATTAAGAATTTAAATCTTAAGTTGTAAATTGATAGGGCTTGGGAGGGCCCGAGTTAAGCTTAATCTTAATAATCTATTAATATGAGAAAATTTAGGTCACGACAGTCTACTCATCGCATAAGCACCGTCATTGGATTCTATTCTCCAATTTGATGAAGTCGATTACTATCAAATTGACATAAATTTAAGATTATGCAAAGACAAATCAAATCCTATATAATAAAGCGAACGGCACCACGGCCCGGGTGGCAGGGGCGTCAGGCAAATAAAAATTAAAATCTTGATTATCCATTCAACCGCTCAACAAAAATTCTTCAAAGGTATAATATGTCTATAATTTTTGTCTCATCTAAACTAAAAAATGGAAGTGGTTATTACTTGGTTCTCTTTATAATTAATTTAATTTAACTAAATATGAGAACTATACATGTAATGATCTACTTATAAGTCAGCATACGTGGGTCAATCAAAAGATATCTCCCACGAAATATTGAGTTCACACGCACAATTGAAAAGAAACTAACTTCCTCACAGTAGTATCATGGTCAATCTAATTAACAAGAGTTTATTGTACTTTATTTTCAAAACCTAAAACGCAATGCCCTTAATGATTCTTATTATCAATGGAATATCTACAACAAAATTAATATGCCGACTTTTTTCGACTTCTTAAACCTTCTCTAATGAGATTTTTAGGACGGTATTTTTTTTTATACCTATCGGATTTTCAAAAGAAAATCTGAACAATTAAGTATTTTTAACTATTTCAAGTGCAAAATAATATAAGTTGGATTTATTCATGTAATCTAAGCAATTTTATTTTCAATTGCTCAGTTTCATATTTTTTTTATTGCTTTAGACTGATATAAAATTGGATAAAAACAACTAATATTGACATTAATTGGAACTTGTATCTTAATTATTTATCCTTCATATGTTTTACGTATATTTAAAAGATGTGAAAAATTATAATTTATTTATATCATTGTATCTCGTGTATCGCACGGGCTATTATAATATTACTGGCTTCTCTATTCAACGAATAGCCAGTAAACCCCCCTTCCATCCTCATCCCGAACTAAACCACTTGCCCTCAGTTCAATGACGTTTACCAGCACCTTGGAGATGATCTTTTGCAACACATTACACACACTAAGGGCCCGTTTGGTAACTTACCGAACAGTAAAAATTTCTGTTCTTTTGTTCTCAGAATTAGTTTTGAAATAGAAATCCGTTTGGTAAACTTTTTGTTCCCGGGCACAAATTTGCAAAAATTATTCCCATAATCAGTTTTGGAGCTGACTCAAGAAGAAAAAAAAAGTAGTTTTTTGATTCTGAGAACAAGAATCAGAATTGAAAAAGAATTTTTTTTTCTTCTTCTTCTTCTTTCCCGTTCTTTCTATTCTTCTTCTTCTTCATTCTTTTTGCTTGGCCAGCCATCGGGGACATAGGCAAGGGCTGGTGTGGCCCTAGCCGGCCACAAGTGAGGGGTAGACCCTCATCGGCCTTTTACAGTTCTCACTCGAGCCAACAAGGGCTACCCTCAAGGCTCGCAACCTGGGCGAGGGCCGTCCTCGCTGGATTTGGCGAGGGCAATGGCAAAAATCCAACCCTCACCAGATCCGGTGAGGATGGCCCTCGCCTAGGCCGCAAACCTCGAGGGCGGCCCACGCCAGCTCAAACGAGGATTGGAAAAGGCTAGCAAGAGCAACCCTCGCCAGCCCTAGCCCATGGCTAGTCGCCGGCCGCGGCCCACAACCAAGCCATGGCCAAGAAAGAGGAGAAGAAAAAAAAAAGAAAAAAGAAAGAAAGAAATATTAAATTACTTAAAAATATTATTAATAAAAAGAAATTTTGTGTTGTTACCAAATACATTTCTGTTCTTTTTCTATTTCAAAAATGAAAATTTTGAGTTGTTACAAAATACCTTCAAATACTCAGAATCAGTTCCCATACACAAAATAAAAAAAAATTATTTCTAAACAAAATCAATTTTTGAACACAAAATCATTGCCGTGCTCATGTTAATTGATCAGTAATGGCCTATAAATTGTTTACGAATAAGAGCTGCGTACTTCTGCGCCAAATCAGCAAATCTGGTGGAACTTGTCCTGTATAAAAAGCCACGCCTACCGTGTTGACTTTGTCATCTCCAACCAAGCCACATCCCAGGATTTCTTGTGATTTAAAAGACCCTATTTGCTCAATGATTGCTCATAAAATAAATATCATAAAAAACCTCAAATTAATATACATATGATAAATTTACCCTCCGTTAAATTGAATTAATATCACGAAAAATCATAAATTGATAAAGCTCCGTTGTAAAATCTCATACTAGTACATTCGCCAACTTTCACATATCATTCAATTCAGTAATTTGATGGTAAAATTTAACGGAAACTAACGGATAGTAAATTTATCACAAGTGTACCGATTTAGGGCTTTTGATGGTAAAAAAATTAGTTTTGGATAAATTTATCACATGTATATCAGTTTGGGGATTTTCGTTGAATTAACTCTATAAATAAGCCAAGAATGATTATCTTATAAGATGGCTTCCAATGATTGACAATTTCATATTATATATGAGCTGCGCGCTACATGATAGTTAACAAAAACAAATACCGAAGAAAAAAATATTTTAATTGACCAAAAGAAGTCTGTGTCAGAGAAGGGGTCTATCGTTTTATGAATTAACCAAGATGACCATTGGTTATCAAAAAAGATAAATATTTAAGAAAAGACCACTACCTAAGAAAAATGTTTTAAAATGACCGAAATAAGTCTGGGTCAAAGATTAGGTAAGCAATACAGGCGCTTTTGAAAGCCACCACTTTGCGACATTATTTTAGGCAAGACACCTTACAAGATTGCCCTAGTACTTACAGACGAATCAAGCCAAGGTCATGTTGGTCTGGTGGTATCTCCCCAGTTCATGTCCTCTTGGAGGCTTTGAATCATGTTACTTGGATTGGATTGGATCGGTTCGAGTCATCTCATCCAACAAATTAAAAGGATAATTTAAGCTGGAAACCTTTTATTCGAACCATTTACATGCCTGCGCGTGCTGCTTGGGCTCTAAGGAAAATCAGATTTTAAGATAAAATGTTTTAGCTAAATTAAGTAACATTCTTCTAATTAGAAGTGGATTCATTTTAATTGATATATTGTGCTTTAAAGACAATTCGCTGTTCAAATATTTTTATTTAACTTAAAGTTTGAAAAACAGATAAATTAGTATATCATATAAAGACAGAACTATGCTTCCCATGTGTGGCATGGACATGAAGATCTTGATTCTAAGTCCATTATAATAAGACTTTTCCTTATTTTACTAGAAGAATATTAAACAAATTAGTTAATTAGCATGAATTTGCCAATGAATACATCTAGCTAATTTTGTCTATGAAATGTTTTCTATGAAAAATAGAATGCCCTTGTATAAATTTTCAACTTACAGTTCTTGGAAAAGTACCATAACCCTAGCTTCCATATGAATGGAACCCGTGTCAAACAATTTTCGGAATAATGACACAAATGGTCCATGAACTTTAGCCTAATATATAATGTGGAGGAAAATTATCTAAAACATCAGAAACCTATTGCATTATGGCAAATTCAGTCTTAAACCTTTTAAATTTATCAATTTAATATTAAACATTTTCATTTCTTGCCAATTGAGTTCATCCTGCCAATTTTGGTTAATTGGCGCTGACGTGACCGCCGGCTGATACTGGCCATCTAGCCAATGCTAACGTGATAATTTTTTAGTTATTTTTTTCTTTATTTTCTTTTCTTTCCTTTTTTTTCTTGCCCTTCTTCCCTCTAGCCGGATGTCGGACCAGCCAGAGGGAAGAAGGGCAAGAAAAAAAAATAAATAGAAGAAAATAAAGAAAAATAATTAAAAATTCAAAAAAATATTAAAAATTAGAAAAATATTTAAAAATTGCCACGTCAGCCTTGGCCAGGCGGCCGGTGTCGGCGAGCAGTCACGTTAGCATTGTCGAGTGTGAAACTATAGGAGTAAGTCAGATTTTTATTCATATGAACCAAGCAATTCCATTTTTTAATGCTTTAGCCCCATCTTTTGATTGCTTTAGAGTGATATAAATTTGAATAGAAATAACTAATAAATCGGAATTGTCAATGTATTTCTTAATTATTCATCCTTCATATATTAAACCTATAAGATCACTGGCTTCTCTATTCACTGCATCGACAAGCCAGTAAAACAAACTTCCATCCTCATCCCGAATTAAACCTCTTGCGCTCAGTTCGACTAGGTTTGCCAGCACCTTTTAGTCTGTGTTGGCCTATAGATTTTCGAGCAAAAAGAACCGCATATGTCAGTGCCAAATCCGATGGAATTTGTCCGGTTTGAAGAGCCACACCTGCCATGTTGACTATGTCATCTCCGACCACATCCCGGAATTTCTTGTAAAATAATGCTTGAAAACCATCCAACCTTGGTGATTTAATAGACCCCATTTGCTCAACGGTTGCTTATAAAAAAAAGGCCAAGACATATTATATAAAAAGCAAACTATCAAAAATTGGAAATTTCATAATATTTATGTCGGAGAATGGGTGAATTGTTTTATGAAATAATGACCAATGGTAGTAAAAAAAGACAAATAACTAAAAAGACGGCCAACGAAGAAAAATGTTTTAAAATGACCAAAATATGTCTATGTCATAGAACGGGTCTATTGCTTTATGAATTAATAAAAAAAAATGACCATTGGTCATCAAAAAATAAAAATAATTAAAAAATGACTATTGCCGAAGAAAAATGTTTTGAAATGACCACAAGATGTCTACGTCAGCGAAAGGGTCAATTGCTTTATGAATTAAGAAAAGGATGACCATTGGTGGTCAAAAAAGAAAAATAATTAAAAAAAATGACTGCGGCCGAAGAAAGATGTTTTGAAATGACCAAAAGTTGCCTATGTCGGAGAAAGGGTCTATTGCTTTATGAATTAAGAAAAGATGACCATTGGTTGTCAAAAAAATATATTTAAAAAAAAGGAAAATTTTCAAATCAATATTCAAAGTAAGGTCATTTTCTTAAAAAGAAGTCAAAAAATGACATAATATCAAATAAGGGCATGAAGTGTCCAATGAGTCTCAAATATGAGCTCGAAGTACTTCATGAGTCTTAAATAAGGACTTGGGTTCGCTAGCCGGTCAAATGCTCACTGGCCGACGAGCTGATTGACGGGCGAGCACATCACTGTTCCGGTGATCGAAACAAGGGCAATTTCGCCTTTTACTCTTTTCCTTTTCTTATTCTTCTTTTTTTCCTTTTTTCCCTCCACCGGCCATAGCCGAAGCCGGCGGAGGTTGTGGCGAGGGTCAACCCTCGCCTGTCCAACCAAGGTGAGGGCAACCCTCGCCCTCGCCGAATCTAGCAAGGGTTGACCCTCTCTCTCCCAGCCCAGGCGAGGGTGGTTCTCACCCGATGCCGGCGAGGGCCAATCCTGGGTTTCCCTCGCCAGCATTGGGCGAGGGCCCCCCTCGCCAAATTCGGTGAGGGCAACCCTCGCCCTCGTTGGATCTGGTGAGGGTCGCCCGATGCCGGCTAGGACGGCCTCCGCCTGAGGCCGACAACCTTCGTCAACCCTAGCTATGGCCGGTAGAGAGAAAAGAGGAAAAAAAGAAGAAGAGAAAGAAAAGAAAAAGAGAAAAAAAAAGTAAAAAATGAAATTCTCCTTGTTCCAATTGCTGGAATAGTGATGTGCTCGCCAGCCAGTGAGCATTTGATGGACCGGTGAATCCAGGTCTTTATTTAAGACTTATTGGGCATTTCGAGCCCCTATTTGAGACTCATTGGATACTTTAGGCCATTATTTGACTCATTTTTCAAAAAATGACCTCACTTTGGGTATTGATTTGAAATTTTCCCTAAAAAAAAAACCGCTGCCAAGACATTGGAGAAAGGGTCTATTACTTTATGAATTAAGAAAAGAATGACCATTGGTTGTCAAAAAAGAAAATTAATTAAAAAAATGAACGCTGCCGAAGAAAAATGTTTTGAAATGACCAAAAGATGCATGTGTCAAAGAAAGAGAAAGGGTCACTTGCTTTATGAATTAAGAAAAGATGACCATTGGTCGTCAAAAAAAGAAAATTAATTTAAAAAAAAGGACCACCTCCAAGACATTAGAGAAAGGGTCTATTGCTTTATGAATTAAGAAAAGAATGACCATTGGTTGTCAAAAAAGAAAAAAATAATTTAAAAAATGATCTCTGCCGAAAAAAAATGTTTTGAAATGACCAAAGATGTCTATGTCAAAGAAAGGGTCTATTGCTTTATGAATTAAGAAAAGAATGATCATTGGTCGTCAAAAAAGAAAAAAATTTAAAAAAATGACAGCTGCCGAAGAAAAATATTTTCAAATGATCAAAAGTATGTCAAAGAAAGGTTCTATTGATTTATGAATTAAGAAAAGAATAACCATCGGTCATCAAATAAGAAAAATAATTAAAAAATGACCGCTGCTGAAGAAAAATGTTTTGAAATGGCCAAAAGATGTCTATGTCAGAGAAATGGTCTATTGCTTTATTAATCAAGAAAAGAATGACCATTGGTCATAAAAAAGAAAATTAATTAAAAAATGACCACTACAGAAGAAAAATGTTTTAAAATGACCGAAACGAAGTCTGTGTCAGAGATCGGGTAAATAATTCTTGCACTTTTGAAAGCCAACATTGTGCAACATTAGCTTAGGGAAGACACCTTACATGATTGCCCTAGTACTTAGACAAAACAAGCCGAGAACTTCTTGTTCGAGTGGCATCTACCCAGTACAAGTCCTCTCGGAGGTTTTGAATTATGTTACTTGGGTTGGGTTGGATTGGGCCAGGTTAGGTTGGATTGAGTGGGGGTCCATCCCATCACGCGAATCAAAAGGATAATTTCAGCTAGAAACCCTAGGACTTATTCCAATTACTTACATGTGCACTCATTAAAGGGTTAATACCACGAAAACTCTAAATTGGTACACTTATGATAATTTTATCCCGAACTATTTTTTTTACCACCAAAAACCCCAAACTGGTATATCTGTGACAAATTTACCCCGAACTATTTTTTTGACCACTAAAAACTCCAAACTGGTATACTTGTGATAATTTTACCCTGAACTATTTTTTTGACCACAAAAAACCTCACACCGGTATACCTGTGACAATTTTACTCCCGAACTAATTTTTTGACCACTAAAACTCCAAACCGGTACATTTGTGATAAATTTACCCTCTGTTAGTATCCGTTAAATTATATTAATATCACAAAAAATCACAAATTGGTAAACTTGTGACAAATAGAGGGTTAAAATCCAAAACCGGTACACATGTCAATTACCCCGTGTCATTAAACTTAGCAATTGATAGTAAAATTTAACGGAAACTAACGAAGGGTAAATTTGTCACAAGTGTATCAATTTGGGGTTTTTAGTGACCAAAAAATTAGTTCATGGGTAAAATTATCATAGGTATACTAGTGTGGGGTTTTTTATGGTAAAAAAAATAGTTTGGGATAAAATTATCACAGGTGTACCAATTTAGGATTTTTTGTGGTCAAAAAAATAGTTTGGGGTAAATTTGTCACAGGTATACCAGTTTGGGATTTTTCGTGGTATTAACCCCTCATTAAACCATATTTCAAACTGAATGTTTCAAGTAAATTGAGTAAAATGCTTCTAATTAGAACACTTATTTTACTTGATATATTGTGCTTAAAAAACAATTTGATGTTCAAATATCTTTAATTAACTAAAGTTTTCAAAAACATATGCGTTGCCAGGAGATCTTGATTATAAGTTCGTTATAATGCAACTTTTCCTTGTTTTACCAGAAGAAGATTGAGAGAATTAGTTAATCTGCATGAATTTGGCCATGAATATGTATAGCTAATTTTGTCTATGAAATGCTTGCTACAGATAATAATATGTCGTCCTATTGTTTTTCAACTAATAGTTCTTGGAAGAGTACCATAACCCTCCCTTTCATTTGACTCAGAACTTAGAGGACAGTATCTAGTTTTAAAGTTTAGAACCGGTGTCAAACAATTTTCAGAGTACAGCAACTACCCATTGTTTTTTTAAAAGATAGCACCATTTTTCGCTTTACTCCCAATACGAAATCCTCCCTTGCTTTCATTTGATTCAGAACAATCCCCTGGACCGTCTACGAAAACAATTTTTGCTGATGGACACAATTTCAGTTTGGCCGTTAGCTGGGTTTCACAATTAGGGTTCTATGCACTATCCATTTAAGTCGAAAAATTCCTATGACAATGCTGCTGCAGATTTGTTTTGACACATGAATGCGGCTCATTGAGGAACCGCGAGTAATGGAGAGAGAGTGCAATCGAGCTTCACAGTGGAGCTAATGGCAACATCCTCTAGGTCTAATCTTGATATCCTCGTCTCCTCATCAACCCATCCTTCCTCTAAATACATATGTTGCTGCAGAAGCTCATTAGTCTTCATACCCAGTCTCTACATCATCTTCCTCGTTGTTTTCTGCATATCTCCATCCCTCCACATTCTCTTGGTCCTC
The DNA here is from genome assembly GCA_024500025.1 of Syzygium aromaticum. NCBI lineage: Eukaryota > Viridiplantae > Streptophyta > Magnoliopsida > Myrtales > Myrtaceae > Syzygium > Syzygium aromaticum. Next base: position 3,936,606 of record CM044891.1, on the reverse strand, counting down.
TTCCGTCTCTTCACTATCTTCTTCCTCATATATGTCTTCTTTAACTGGTCACAGTCACCACGTTCTATTGAAAATATGTCTCGAGTTTGAGCCCGATAAATGAAATCTAACCCAAAATTAATTATTATTTATGGAGGTCTCAATATTCCAAAGTTTGGATTTTCTATGTGCATGTAGTATACGGCAATTTTCGTTTCTTAGTTGCTGGCAATTTTATTTCCAAATTGGAGTCCAAAGGATGTTGGACTTTGATTACGAAGGAATGCAAATCGTGGACTTGTGTCAGATAAAGGAAATAAAATCTTACTTGAAGTCTGCCAAAGAAAGACAAAATAGGAAAGTCCAAACTTGGACTTGTTGACTGAATTTTGTGGAATATCTCTTCCACGTTGAAGTCGGCCACTTTAATTTTTCTTTAGGCTCTTTTAAGGGCTGTTCTTTTGCCGCAAGATTGGCACGCAGTTGTTGATGAATACGTGAAGTTAATCTTGAAGCGCTGCTAGTGTGCGAGTGCTTGGCAGTGGGCAATCTTTGTGGGTTTGTTCGTGGAATTATATCAAGAGTTCAAGTATTCTTAGCGATTAAATTCTTGTGGTAAGAATTTATATATAATTCCTTCGTGAGATTGAGATATTATTTCATGAGGAATCGTGGAGCTAAACACTGCGTGCGTTATTGGGTGTAATTAGGGCTTGAAAAACACTTAGAGTGTTTGAGTGATTCGAGTGTAGTTATAATCTCCGTTGTATCGTTTGATCTATAGTGAAATTTTGTGCTGCTCTTTCCGTGGATGTAGGTCACTAAATCTGGTGTTTGATTTATTTTCTTATTTTGTCTATATTATTGTTCGAATGCTTGGCTTCCGCAACACATTCAAAGCTACGGGAGTAGAGCTGGCAGCACCTCTCCTCTTAGCGGACTTTGCTAGAGGCGTCTTCAAGTTCAGTTTCTGTCTGCTTTGTTTCTGGCTTTTCCCGTTGGCACGCTTTCTGCTGTAATTATCTTGATCATTAGCTTCGTCCATTTCATGATCCACATTGCGTGTGGCATTCTCAGCATTCTTATCAGCCATGAACTCGGGATGCGCTCTCTTCTTAAGTGAAGCTTGAGCTTGTACTCGTGAATATAAGCCTTGTCACACGTCTCATTCGGACAAGCATAAGGGCAGTCAGATGATGGCGAAAGCTCGGCTGGAAGGCTTCGAAGCTTCAGAAGTGATATTCTCCGGATGTGGTGTGTAGTTCGTCGCCTCAGCTGCTGCATTCTGTGGAATTAGGTAGAAAGTCCAAAAGTCACAGATTCACTTACTCTCCGGCGGATTCATGGCCTCTTACTCGCCTTTTTTTTTCCCCAAAATAATGGACCCATTAACTTGCATAAGAAATTTAGACCAAAAAAAAAAAAAACTTCCATAAAAAATAAAGAGTATCTTTCTCAATTTTCTTGATAGGTGCTAGCTGAAATTTTTAGTGACTATGCCTTGTTGATTTCCAAGTTTAATCAAAGGATCCAATTTCTTAATTCAGAACACCCCATTTTCGGTAATGATGAGTATTCAATGGGCTTGGCTGAAATTCATGCTCCCGCAGGCTTAGTTCAATTAATTATAATTAAGCTCAGACCTCCCCACTTAAGTTAGTACAATTACAATGTACTTTACGTGGGCTTATTACTATTAATAACAGTGCTCTTTTTTTTTTTGGTCAGATGTATTAATGATAGTGTTTTTAACTTGCAAATTAATAATATTTTTTTATTAAGGATCGTGGTCACTTCCTAATTTTCTATGCAATGAACGGGGTTGCCAAAATTTAGATGTCAATAGAGTCACTCTTTTATTGCTTGATTTGCTTCTACATATCTTTGCTTGGATCAGGGAAAGCAGTGCGCAAAGTAAATTCTGGAAAAGGAAGCAAGACCAACCCTTTCATACTGAGTTGCGATGTGGTTTTTAAGCTGGGCAGGTTTTTATCTTTTAGGACGAGATTCCCTCTAGTAAGTCTTGTACCACTAGGCCAAAAACTAAACAATCCAGGAACCGAACACCTTTAGTTCAAATTAAAACGTTGACTGAAAACAAGCTCGCTGATGAGCCACCCTCCAACACATGAGTTGCGGATAAAAGAACGCAGCTAGTGTAACTTGGATGTAGTCCCAGTTCGGGTTTCAAACACAAAAAGATTTATAAATGAAATGTTTCATTAAAAAAATGATGGTCATTCACGAGGTTAATTGCTTTTCTTCAGCAACTAATATATGATGCCCCAGAACGTCACACGTGACACATGTCCTTTCAAATTTTATCTTTTAAGTTATTATTAGCTTGTGAAAGTACAACAAAACTTTAACCCAACCAGAAATCGCATGAGTTTAATAATATACATATGCATCTTCTTTATAATAACATTACTAGCTACAAACTTGTTACAACATTAAGCAAAACACAACAAAATACGTAGTCCTCATAAGAGGGTCGGGTCAACTAGCATCGCTACTCCCACATTAACCCCAAAAGCAAGCCACCATCCAACTTAAGGCTTTATGGCCTCAGGCATCATCTTGTCCCTTCCATCGTCATATCTAGGGGACCATTTTACAAATTGAAAAATAAGGAGTGAACCGAAACCTAATAAACGAAATCTCTAGTTTTAAGTTAGAAGAATCATTTTATCACTTCAACTAGTATCAACAAACAATGTGTGCATTTGAAAACCGATAACATTTCATAAAATTATTCACTCAATTGCAAACAAATGACATATTGTTTCATGATGTGTAGATGCCATATAGTAGATCACCAATACACACATGTGAAATCATACTTGTCAATGGCCAAGACCATCTCGATTCACAAAGCATATCGACTAGCGAGGCATCATCACCACCAACTCATGGGGGACGGAATCAATCGTACCCTTTGCCACATCTCAACTCATTTATCACGAGTGTTCTCTATATTAACAAGAATAAATACATCACTATACATCCGCATAATGATGGCTATTTCTTAACATCATACCATGACTATAAAATTCATGTCATACCGTGGTTATAAAAAACCATGTCATACCATGACTACAAGAGTCATGTCATTATAGGATATCATGTCATTTCAATTTTGTAAAGAACCATCATAAATGGTAGAACATTTTGCTAACTCCAGAGTCTTATCCACATACTCATACAAGGAAATTCACTCGATGGCAAAGAGGTCGTGGCAAATATCTTAATCGCATCATTCGCATGCAATTCATAACAATCACCATGTTCATCACAATAATCTGTCATTTCTCATGCAAATAATGATAAATAATCATTTACATGCACTTCAATACATATACTCTTCTTCCTTTCTTATTTGGTCAAACTTTTATCAACAAATGAAGTACATTAGTCACTCAACCAAATAAAGAAACAACATGTGGTCGTATTCAATAGATGGATATTCTTAGAAGACAAGTGAATACTTTTAGATTCAGAAAATAAATATACTCAGGTTTAGAAAATAAACATATTTAAGTTCAAAAAGTAAATATACTCAGACTTAGAAGGTAAATATACTCAAGTATGGAAGTAAACAATCTCGGGCTTAGAAACTAAATATATTTAGACTCAAAAGGTAAACATACTCGAGTTCAGAAGGTAAATTTACTTGGGTTCGGAAAATAAATCTACTTGGGTTCAAGAAATAAATACATTCTGAAATTGAGTCTGCACGTGAATCTAAACACAAATCTAGGCAAATAGATGAATATATTCTAGAATTGAATTTGAGCATAAATCTGAACATGAATTTGGATATATGAATGAATATATTCTGAAATTGAGTTTGAACATAAAAGGTATTAACCACAAAAAATCCTAAACTGGTACACCTGTGACAATTTTACCTCGAACTATTTTTTTAACCACCAAAAACCCCAAACTGGTATACTTGTGATAATTTTGCCCTGAACTATTTTTTTGACCACCAAAAACCCTACGTTGGTACACCTGTGACAATTTTGCCCCCGAACTAATTTTTTTACCAGTAAAAACTCCAAACCGGTACATTTGTGACAAATTTACCCTCTGTTAGTGTCCGTTAAATTATATTAATATCACAAAAAATCACAAATTGGTAAACTTGTGACAAACAGAGGGCTAAAACCCAAAACCGGTACACATGTCAATTATCATGTGTCATTAAACTTAGCAATTTGACAGCAAAATTTAACGGAAACTAACGGAGGGTAAATTTGTCACAAGTATACAAGTTTAGGGTTTTTGGTGGTCAAAAAATTAGTTCGGGGGTAAAATTGTCACAGGTATACCGGTGTAGGGTTTTTTATGGTCAAAAAAATAGTTCGGGATAAAATTATCACAGGTGTACCAGTTTAGGGTTTTTTGTGGTCAAAAAAATTGTTTGGGGTAAATTTGTCATAGGTATACCAGTTTGAGGTTTTTTGTGGTATTAACCCGAACATAAATATGAAGATGAATCTGGACAAACAAATGAATATATTTTGAGTGTGAACAACAAATGAGTATTTATGAGTCTAAACAAACAAATGAGTATATTCTACGTCGGTAAAATCTGAGCAAACAAGTGAACCTATTCAGAGTCATTAAAATCTGAGCGAACAAGTGGATACGAGATGGATGTTACCAACAATGGTAGAGTCTAAAATTACAAAGATGACACTTCAAATTTTAGATTCATCATTTTCACATACCAAAAATACCACACTTTAAAAAATTGACCACACATTTTAAACATGTATGAGATCAGCAAGACAAATCCAAGAATCACCATATCCGCCATATTACTGCACATCAAAATTGCACATCTCAACCGACCAAGTTAAAAGTGTCAAGTAGATTGAACTAACTTAATGTCCAGAGTTTTCATTTACCTCTAACGAGATCCGAATGACCCAAGATTTAAACAACTGTGAAACTCTTGACAGATGAAGTCCAGACTTTGAGGATTGAGGGTAAAACGATATGGCTGAGATGACAATAGTTCTTAATTTTCCCCGAGTTAAGATTGATGTGTACGAATAATCATGGGCATAATGTGGCATGTAAGTTGAATTTACAAATGGCAAGTTTCAACTAACGTGTAGTCAAGTGAGAGTTTAGGATTTGAGAGTGAAGAGCTAGTACTAGAAATAATGATAACCTAACCGAAGGTATGTAAGTGTTTCTAATTGAAGAAGACAAGTAGTTATTTGTGGCAAGGTTTCACTTAGCTTATGGCTAAGTGGAAAATGAGTTGGTTACTAATACCTTATGGTGATGACACTTAGTCTTTAGGTGCCAAGTGTGACGAACCGACACCATAACCTGCGAGCATGCAACATCCCAGGCGCATCGCCGACCCATTTCTTTCGATTCATCTTATTCTTACGAGCATGTGGAAGTGTGTACAAAAAAATCACGCAGACAACAATCAAGCAATCAGGAAAACACATCACAAAACACACTAATTCTATTATGCGTTAGTATATTTACACAACTCTTTTCTACGGGCACTTCCTTATTTACATTATTCTGTTATTCGAGTAGGCCGGGGATTTCCTATCTCCACTAGCATGGCTCCAAAATTGGTATATCCTCATCACGTAGTGTACTCTACCGGTTAGTGACCACCGCGTTGGTCATGGATCCACCGGTGAACCCAAGCGATCCATCAAAGCCTTGGAGCGGCCGTACGAGATCGCCATCCAACCACGCGTAGCAAGCTACGTAGTAATGAGGAACCCGATCGTCCAAGGCTTCTTCGACCCATACTATGGAATTATATCTACGGTAGTTGACGTCATTCTCTACATCAACAACATAGGTGACTGATGCATCCAAAGACATTGGCAAGCCGTGATGAGGAGGGGGTGAGACATCCATACCTACAAGTCTGAAAAACAACAGAGTCAGTCAAAAACTCAGTAAGTAAAATCACTAATCCTTAGATAGGAGGGCGTCTCGTTGTCAAACCTAGCATGTAAACATCACTCTCACTAATGCATCGATGGTAGATTAATAGGAATACTATTGCAGTAGCTTGACTATTTGCATGTGAACCACTTCAACTTACTGTCAATGCACAAACTACCTCCGATTTACCAATCAAGCATACCAAACAATATAGGAACACGCATATAAACTTCTTCATTATCATATCTACCATCATCAAACAGTCCTTCCCATCATCAAATAGGGCATCTGGCATTAACCAGGCATCGCTTTCCGCGGCATCCCGATTAACAACCTTTCCTTGAGGTCCTCTTGGCTCAATCGAGGCATCACCCACTTCTACGACATCCCGAAAACTCTCCTCAGGGCATCCCGTTGACATGGGGGCATCCAATCATCAAACGATGCAACATCGCCATCATCAAATGGCGGCGGTTTTCATCTTTCCTTTAGGTGACCACATATAATGCATCATATACAAGCTGGTCCATTATCTTATTATTTTAGCCAATGCACATAAGGCCCGTGGGCATGCTCATGAGTGGGTATAATGCATGACCTATAACATTATAACTATAGTATATGCCGGGAGTGGCACGTGACTCACGGCTCAAACTGACAAGCCTCAATGCCAATCCAAACGAGACCTGTCCATGGTCCGAGGCGTGAATCAATGTAGGAATGCAAAGACATGAACCAACCATACAAAACAATCATTAAACATATACACAACTAACCTAAATAAGAACACAACCTAGATCGAACATCGTAACTTATCGCCCTAGCTGAAGGCTAGGGATTCTACTTACAATTGACGAAACGGCAGCGAGCGGCTGAAAGATTGTCACGCCCCGCACTCCTCGGCGCGCCACATCTCTCGCCAGGGTTGATTTGAAAGCGACGTCCCAGGACGCGTCGCCGAGCCAACACCTAATACAGAGATTTAAAGCACATGCGGAAGCAACTAAAATCACCCGTACATTAAAATACATATAACCAAGGATAGCCATACAACAACCAGCACGAATAATTAAACATTTGCTTTGACATCGGGAATCATATACAATATTCATATACAGCCCACACTCAAAAATCAAAAGCGGGTACGTGGCTCGACGATCAAGCACTATATCTAGCCGGGGCTCCTTCCAAAACGTTTCAGTACGCCTGCCATCCTCAAGACTGGGGGTCTGAAAAGTGGTTTTATACAACAATGAGAATAATCTCAATGAGTGATTCCCTAAATCTAAATTAGGCTAAAGTGCACCTCCTGACGAGTACTAAATACCACACAAATCAAATTAAAAACTGACTCAGGTCCTCGAGCCTGAATCTAATTTTACTCGACTCTGCAGGTTAGACGATTTATAAATATAATCACGACTGTACCATAACAATTAGATTGCAGCACAAATACACATAACACTTAATCCCGACGTATGTAATGCACGTGCTCATGTTCGCACTCATGTCATGCCTCAACAATGCATTAATGCAGGCTTGCATGCTAGCACTCTGCCATTTATCAATTTCTCCTCCGACCCGCGTTAAACGCATCAGGTCCAACCCACGTAAAATGCATCAAGTCTATCACTTCGAGATCGATCTCTGGCCCGCGTTAAACGCATCAGGCTCATGACACATAACCCGCGTAAAACACATCAGGTTGGTCATCTTTCGGTAAACCGGGCATCGTCCCGCGTAACACGCCTCAGGACGGGTTCACTACCCCGCGTAAAACGCCTCAGGGTTTATTGTGATTACACATTCACAAGCATTAATTTTTATCTGAACCTCGCGTAAAACGCATCAGGGCATTTTAGGTGATCACAATGCACATGTCACTCGGGCACACTTGTAAATGCACATGTCGTGCCAATGCTCGTGACACACATCCATGACTGCAATAATCACATTTGGGTAATCACACATTTCACAAAGAGCAAGTAATATTACCACACCACTTGTTCAATTCGTCGCGCAATATGCTCAGACCACAATTCATTACAACCAACCACATATTAGTACAACCATGGAATCAATTCAAGCGCCCGTGCACGGTGCACAATTCACAAGCATAATCACACAATTAGTTCAACAAGGATTCATGCATTCGGGGCCCACCAAGCTAATCCATTCCTTGTCCCGCTATACATGCGACATGGCATTATCAAATTAATCACAAACAAGGCTCAATTAGCCCATCAATTGCACCCTGCGATCATTCCCGGTAATTGCACGGTTAAACCTCAAATTGATCGCGCGGCGTCCAAATTAAATCCCGTCGTGGGCAGCCACTATACCGCAATTTCTAGGCTAATAATTATCGCCAATATGCTCCATTATGCTCTCCAAATATCATTCTAATTAGCCACCAAATCAGCCACTACCTGGTCTATCAATTTCATCCACTAAGTCCACCATTTCATCCGAATCTCGGCACCTACACTCTGCCACATCACAGCACTATACAGGCCACTAAACCTCGATTAATTAATCATTCTTAGTCACCAAAAGCACCACAAAACCAGCCCTTAATTATCTCCGCAATTTAACCCCCAAATTACCCTAATTAACCCCTAAAACCCGTCTAGAAATGTAAATTATCCTAATTAGGGTTTAGGGTCAAACTCACCCGGTATCCTAAGCTTCAAACCAAGCTAAACACACGGCAATGGCGGCTGGACAGCGGCGGTCCCGCGCCGGAATAGTAACGGTGAGCGGCGACTCAGGCGAATGGCTCGAATGGCGGCGACGAACTGGGCGATTCCATGGCCTAGATGGACACGGCCAGAGAGAGAGAGAGGTGGGACGGCTGGACGATGCTAGGTAAGGCGGTAGTGATGGCGGAACAGCCCCCGGCGGCGGCGGAGCTCCTCCGGCGAAGGGCCTTCCACGGCCAAAGCAAAGAGGAAGAGAGGGAGGAGTGATGGTTGAGGGGGGGAAGGTTGCCGGCTGATGTGAGGGGGACGGTGGCCCACAGTGACGACACTGGTGACCTCACGAGGGTGACGAAGCGACGCAGCGAGCCGGCGAACAGCGGAGGCCAGGCGTGGCGTGCTCACAAACTGTGGCGGCAGGGCGCGGCGAGCTCGAGCAGTGGCGGGGCTGGCTCGTAGCAGCAACGGCGACGGTCGAAGTGGCGGGGACGATGGCGGCGACAGCTAGGTGCGGTTGGGCCACGTCGGGCACGAAGGGCAGCAGCGACAGCTTGCTACCACATGCATGAGGGAGAGGAAGAGGACGGTTGGGGCGACGGTTGGCGGGCGGCTCGACTACGCGAGGCAGGGGGCGGGGTGCGGACGGCTAGGCTGGTCACCGATGAGCAGGCAGTCGGCGCCGCAGCAAGAACGGAAGCCAGAAGTGGAGTAGTCGGTGTCGAGGGTGGAAACCAGCGAAGGAGAGGAAGGGGAGAAGAAGGGAAAAGAAAAGGAGGAAAAAGGAAAAAAAAAAAAAAGGAAGAGAGAGAGAGAGTTGGTGGGGTTAGGTGGGGGAGTCAGTCACGTGGAGAGGAAGACCGGCGGAAAGTGGGGAGGAGAGAGAGAGAGAGAGAGAGAGAGAAAAGAGAGGAAAAAAAAGAAGAAAAAAAATATTCAATCAAATAATTATTGCGATCCGACGGCCCAAATTCAAAATTGAAAATGATCTACCGGTCCAAAATGAACCTCGAATATAATAAGGGACAAATGCCAAATTAATTAAATCAAACTATAACGAGGGAGGTCTACTAGTCTAAATTCGTACCCGGTCGAAAGTTCACTTTCTCACTATTCCTGACAATCTCGACGCTGGCCACAATAATATCGACACCGTCCAATTTATTTTGTCCCAAAACTCCCGAAAATCGACTGCCAAGTTCAGGGTTTAAATAACAGCCAAATTCAATCGAGTATAATTCTAGCAAAATCTCTATTTTAAAAACAAGAACCCGAGAGTGATCAGTTCCCGGACGAGATTCTATTATAAGTACACTGACGAATTTACACGTTTATTAAATCCCAAAATTGAGTCAAAATCCGGGTTGTCACAAAGATGGCCGAGTGGTAAGGGTGAGCGGGCGAGTGAGGGCTGAGATAGAGATAGAGAGAGAGAGAGAGAGAGAGAGAGAGAGAGAGAGAGAGGTGCGCAAGAGATGGTGAGGTCGTAGAAATGAGAGGTGAGAGTTCTATTTATAGACTTACCCTCATTTAATGACCCTAGCAAGTGGCCCAATCGGTTTACTTCAAGTGGCCTAGCTATGTTGATGTTGTGGTACCCTCAAGTTCTAGGGAAATGATTGAGGATATGTGGTATTCTTCTCATTGGTCCACTTGTGCTCATGAGTCATCATGTAATCATGGCCAAATCTTCTTCTTGCCACCTAGGATGAGAATCACTCATTCATTAAATGCCCACATTAATTGCCTAAGATTTGGTCATCATTGACTTTGGATTATGCCACTTATTTTTTGCCACTTAAGATGATGATTCACCCTCTTCATTTATTGGCTAACATCCAATGAACATTAGGTAAGCATAAAAGAGAAGTCGATATAAGCACCGACATCATCGAGCGAGAGTTTCTTGCATTCATCTACAGTCAACTACACGATTTGGATCGAGGTTGGTGGCCAGACTCACGGTTGAGCATGGCCGGGCGTGGCTGGCCATGATTGGCGTGGCCAAGTCCATGGCCGGGACTAGTCGGGGGCGCGTGGCTCGAGCAGTTGAGTCAAATGGATCAAGTAGCTGGATCGTGTGGGTTGATCCGAGATTGATCCGTGACTGGTTCATGATCCAGCGTAAATGATTCATGGTCAATTCGTGATCGATGCATAGTCGAGCATAACTAATACGTGGTTAATCCTCGGTTGTCATGCGATCGTGTGGGATCAATTGATCCGTGGCTGACATACGATCGTACGGGATTGATCCATGGTCATCCACGGCCGATGCATGACCAAGCAAAATCACCCACAACCGGTGCATGATCGCACGGGATCGATCTATAACCATCCCTGGATCGATTTATAACCATCCCTTGATCAATCTATGATGGTGCGTGATCGTCCCACAACCAATCCTCACGGCCAAGCAGCCTATCCATGGCCGAATAGCCTATTGGAGTTAACAATACAACCTAGAGGGGGGTGAATAGGTTGTTTGAGAACTATGAAAATCATTTGCAGAGCATAACAAATTCATCTTCAAACATTGGCAGAAATAATTTGTAAAAATCAAGTGCGTATTACTATTTGACAAATCGTGATAAAGATCAGGTAATGCTAATAGCGAAAAGATAAAAGATGATTTGCAAGCATATATATAGTGGTTCGATTTTATCCCCAAACCTACATCCACTCTTCATACTAACAGCCACAATACAAGCTAGATTGCATTAGTAATCTGCTCAACAAGTTACAATTGACAAGTGCTAATCCTTTATAAATGATAGATCACACTATAAGAACTCAACTACCGTACTTACAATTGTACACTTGATTTTTCACACGATTACTAAACGGTAAGATCATCATAGTGAAGATCTTCGGGAGAACGAAACAATATCAATAAGGAAAGCAGCTCAAAGCAAATATTCAGATTCTATATTGTGCTCTCTAACTTTTTGGCCTAGAAGGTCTTCTCTTAAATAGACATCTTCAATCTTCCCGTTAGAGGTGTTTAAGAAGATCAACCAGCCGTTAAAGATCCGTTGGTGCTGCTGTCTAGAGATGGTGCTACCCATACAACTCTTTATCCTGAACATTTGCAAGCTACCAAGAAATAAGTCCTGCAACTACTGTCCCGACACTAACTGCTCTGACATTCTGACAGACGCCTGCTCCTGTTCTCCAATAGACTTCCTAATCTTCCATTGTGCATTTCCACCCTTCAATGGCTATAATCCCGAGCATCCTTATATGTTCGTTATTCAAATATCACCAATGACATGATGTTTTAGCATTGATACAAACATCATCAATCAGCTGATTTTTAGATTCATTGGTGCTGTTTATCGAAAACATACAAGGACATCTTGTGATTTTCTCCCAATGGATCACACCATAGATATTTATAATCCTTAAAGATCATCACAGTCTTTCACCCTATCTATATAAGGCAATTGCTCTCTTTCACCCGATATTAATGCTGGTCTTTCTGGTCCTTTCAAGCATATTGGCAATTTTGACTCTAACAAACTATTCATCTTTATGGTCCTTCCAAGTTTTACCGAACATCCTCATTCTAGGTTTGTTCACCATCATCAGGTCCATCCAACTGTTCACCCGATCTTTGTATCTCTAAGCCATCACGAACATCCCCGTTCTTCTCGGCTTGTTCACCCTCAATCAAGATCCTTTCGGATGTTCACCATATGTGAAGATCCTTCCAACTTGTAGACATCCTCAATTACCCAAGATCTTGTTCATCTTAGATATCGGCTAAATATCTTGATAGTGGCAAAGCACTCCTCATATCAGAATGGTTTGGTGTTGTTTATGATAAACATCTGCATCTCGACTTATGCATATATCACCTAATACTACTTAACCAATAAACACATTAGTAGCCTTTGATTGTCTTCGTCATCTTCAAAACAACATAGGGAATTTTCTCAACAATCACCACATTGGTGATTTTCCCAACATAGCACTGGTTGACTTGCGTGATTGGTGGATCGATTCATTATCGACCCCTTAGTTGCCCTTTTTAATCGGGCCGATCAGTCCATGACCGATCCCCACTATCGGTGCACCATTCCCATAGCCATTTCTCATGATCAATACATGGGCCAGAATTGTGGATGTCACATCAAGAGCATTCCTTTGAGTGAGACACTTGGCCTTGCATATATTTTTAACTGGCCAAGTGTGCTTAATGTGTCAAGAAGCAAGTAAGCATTTCATATAAGAAAAACAAGTGGCCTTCGATGCTATTAAGAAGAAAACAAAGTGGCTTTCTAGGCGGCTTAATAAGAATGATGAAAACATATCATTGGGAGAAAGAAGTTCCCCTCCCTTGGCCAAGTGGATGAGACTCATTAATGTCAGTAAATTATTATTATTAGTTAACTATGATCAAAAATAAATAATGTATCCCATGACACATGATTTTACCGAAATTATTAGTAAATCATACCAAATGCTAAGAAAGTCTCTATTTAGTAAATTCAAACTCGATAATCATCTAATTTTGTATATATCCATCCCCATCGACAACTGAAATGACATCACTATAATCATCATCATATATGTCAACGTTTCTCAATTTATTTTCGAATTCAGAGTGATTACATTTGCGGAAATACCATCTTCGCATTTTCCTTCCCATTTAAAATTAGCATCCTAAGTAAGATTTCTACGTGTCCACCCAATTTCTAAGCTAAATAATACTTAACTTTATAACCTAAATATTATTATGGGTTAATACCACGAAAAATCCTAAACTGGTACACCTATGATAATTTTACCCCGAATTATTTTTTTTACCACAAAAAACCTCAAACTGGTATACCTGTGATAAATTTACCCCGAACTATTTTTTTGACCATCAAAAACCCAAAACTGGTACACTTGTGATAATTTTACCCCGAACTATTTCTATGACCACCAAAAACCCCACACTTGTACACCTGTGACAATTTTACCCCCAAACTAGTTTTTTAATCTCTAAAAACTCTAAACTGGTACATTTGTGACAATTTTACCCTCCATTAGTGTCCGTCAAATTATATTAATATCACAAAAAATCACAAATTTGTAAACTTGTGACAAACAAAAGTCTAAAACCCAAAATCGGTACATATGTCAATTACCACGTGTCATTAAACTTAGTAATTTAACAGTAAAATTTAACGAAAACTAACGGAGGGTAAATTTGTCACGGGTGTACCAATTTGGGGTTTTTAGTAGTCAAAAAATTAGTTTGAGGGTAAAATTGTCACAGATATACCAATGTGGGGTTTTTTATGGTCAAAAAAATAATTCAGGGTAAAATTGTCACAGTTATACTAGTTTAGGGTTTTTTATGGTCAAAAAAATAGTTTGAGGTAAATTTGTCATAGATGTACCAGTTTGGGGTTTTTCGTGGTATTAACCCTATTATTATTGGACACTGAAAATTCCTAATGTCACACAAACATTATTATGAAAAATCTAGATGTAACATAATACGTACAATGTGGCTAATTTTCAGTGACATAAAGTATAATCTCTACAATTAATTTTCGACAACATGAGCATTTTGTATATGGACGATTGCAACAATTATTAATGGGCGGCTCAAGAAAAGACACAAAGCTGAAACCAAAATACCTTCGAACTCAATATAGTTCATATTTTTTTATAGCAATATAACTAATGATAAAACATTTATAGTTCAAAGATCATTGTCAACTCATCTAAAATTTGAACTGTTCGACGTATGTGTGGTTTAAGAGGTAAGAGCGTAAAACAATTGTCATCATTTTCTCAAATAAAAGTCTAAAGTAAATCTTGTTCAAACAAAGGGCTTGAAGTGGCCATGGTAGTTTCAGAAAAGGCCTAGCCTCGCCAGCTGACTAAATATTCTAGCCAATCAAGAACAATTTCATCCAAAGACAATTTTAACATAAATTTTAGTTAAATTAGATTGAAAATTAAGAAAAATTAAGTTTTTAAAAAAGAAAAAAATATAGGTAGGAAGGGGGCTAGCTACAAACCCTCCCACTTGTGGCTGCTGCCCCATCACTAGTGGAGTGTTGGCCATGGTCGACGGGGTCATTTGCTCCTCGATAAAGGCCTACTGCTCCACTAGCAATGGGGTGGCGGCCATAGGTAGACGGCTTGAGTTTTTTCCTTTTTTGTGTGTGTGTTTTGTTTTTAAGTTTTAGCCTTTTTTTTCTTTTTGAGTTTGTCTTTTTTATGTAAAGAAAAAACAAGCAAAAGGCAAAAAAAAAAGGAAAGAAAATAAATAAAATAAAGGATGAAAATGCCCTTGAGCAGCCGGTGAAATCAAGCCCTTCTTTGAGACTGACATAGCCACTTCAGGCCTTCATGTGAGAAAAACGAGCACACTTTAGACTTTTATTTAAAATTTTCCAGTGATTTAATGTCAAGTGTTCTGATAAATAAGTAGCGCTTATTTTATTGTTTGAGAAGTTTACATATCCAACCCATTTGGATTTTAATACTTTTGATCTTGATGATGACTTGGGGAGTATTTGGTACAATGCGACATTTGTATAGGTAAATCATTCCAAGGGGCCCAAATAATCATAATATCAAGTATAATTCATGACTATGCTAAATTGACACATATACACCACATTGAGATGAAAAATAGAAAAATAGAAGAAACATAGAAACATATTTGATTAAGAAGAGTAGGTTGACACAACTCTAAAATTGTCGGGGGCATAATGTAATCCTATTGACCACGAGAAATGACAATACTCAACCATTTTATCCAAACTAACACTATATTATTTATTGCAATAAATGCCACCGACGGCAGAATTTTGAAGATTCTTACATTTTTTGCTTCAAGTTGGTATTCACATAGAGATTAATTAGGCTAGAGGGAAGGGGAGGCAAGTCTTTAAGAATGTCGCAGTGTAGCAAATAGAGAGTCTGAAGACTTGACATGAACTGGACTTCGGATGGAAGGCTGGACATACAAGTACCTCGAAGCCTCAGTTCTCTAAGATAAGGTAGTTTTGAAATATCAGTGGGAATGACTACCTCTAAACTCTTGCACCATGAGGCATGTATTTCTTCCAAGTAAAACAAAAAGTGCCTAAAGTGGCCATGACAATTTTAAATAAGGGCTTGACCTCGCTAGCTGGCTCAATATTTCGGCCAATCAAGGGCATTTTCATTCAAAGACAATTTTAACATAAATTTTAGGTAAATTAGATTGAAAATTATGAAAAATAAAATTTTTACAAAAGAAAAAAAAATATAGGTAGGAGGGGAGCTGGCTACAACCCTCTCACTTGTGGTTGCCGCCCCTTCGCTGGTAGGGTGTCGGCTATGGCCGCGCGGTCACTGGCGCCTCGACGAGGGCCTACTGCTTCACCAGCAATGGGGTGGCGGCCACAGGTAGAGGGCTTAAGTTTTTTCCTTTTTTGTGTTTTTTTTTTTTAAGTTTTAGCCTTTTCTTTTTCTTTTTGAGTTTGGCTTTTTTATGGAAAAAAAAGAAAAAAATAAAGGAAAGAAAATAAAAATAAAGTACGAAAATGCCTTTGAGTAACCGGTGAAATCAAGCCCTTCTTTAAGACTGATATAACCACTTTAGGCCTTTATTTAAGAAAAAGGAGCGCACTTTAGGCTTTTATTTGGAATTTTTCCGTGATTTAATGTTAAGTGTTTTGATAAATAACTAACGCTGATTTTATTGTTTGAGCAGTTTACATATCTCACCCATTTGGATTTTAATACTTTTGATCCTGATGATGACTTGGGGAGTATTTGGTACAATCCGACATTTGTACAGATGAATCATTCCAAGTGGCCCAAACAATCATAATATCAAGCATAATTCATGACTATGCTAAATCAATACATATACACCACATTGAGATGAAAAATAGAAAATAGAAGGAAGATAGAAACATATTTGATTGAGAAGAGTAGGTCGACATAACTCTAAAATTGTTGGGGGCATAATTTAATCAACCCTATTGACCACGACAAATGACAACACTCAACCATCTTATCCAAACTAACATTGTATTAATTGACGGCAGAATTTTGAAGATTCTTACAATTTTTGCTTCAAGTTAGTATTCACATAGAGGTTAATTAGGCCAGAGGGAAGGGGAGGCAAGTCTTTAAGAATGTCGCAGTGTAGCAAATCCAGAGTTTGAAGACTTGACATGAACTGGACTTCTGATGGAAGGCTAGATATATGAGTACCTCGAAGCCTCAGTTCTCTGAGATAAGGTAGTTTCGAAATTTCACTAGGAATAACTCCCTCCAAACTCCTGCACCACGAGGCATGTACTTCTTCCAAGTAAAACAACTTCGCAATATCCGAAGGAAATTCTCTAACGAAACAAGAATCCATTTTCAACACTATCAAATTCCATAGGTTTTTAGTTGAATCAGGCAATTTCGAAATACCTGTACCCGAAATATCCAACTCTACTAATGAGCATCTCAATTTACCAATGGACTCCGGAAGCTTTCCTAGCCCACGACAATCCCTCAAAGACAAGCGTCTAAGCTGCCACAAGTTACCAATTGACTCGGGTAGTTCAAGAATTTTCGCATCATCCAAGGCTAACACAGAAAGAGGTATTCTAAAGCCACAAACTGAACCATGAACACGAACCAATGAGAAGCAATTAGTGGCACCAAGAATTTGCAGTTTGACCAATTTGCCTATCGATGCAGGAAGTTCTCGCATGGAAGTGCCATCAATTAGCAGCTCTTTCAAAGCATCCATCCCATCCATTTCCACTGGCAACATGCTAAGTTCGGAGCAAAACTTTAAATTCAAGGTAACCAAGCGCTTCAGATCATTAATTGAAGGATCCAAATGAACCAATCGAGAACATTGCTCAAGAATCAATCTCTCCAAATTTGGGCAACAGGAGAAGCTAGGGGTAACTAATAAGTCTGTACAACCTGTAAGATTTAAGACTTTCAAACGCTCCATCTGCAAAGCAAGGCACAAAGTTCAAATGGCGTAGAACTCTAAATCTATTTAAGGGCAACACAAACATGACGGCCAATAAGGTATAAACCCACCTTAATTCGTTCCCAACCTCTCCAGGCTCCCGTAACCTTACTCCATGAAAGATCGAGAATAACTAGGTTCTCATTTTTCTCTAAATGAATGCGGATTGCATCTTGAGGGCACCCTGGCCAATGCAGCCACCGTACGTTCAATAAGGCATCTGCAAATTGTCCACCAATATTGGTGCGACCGAAGCGGAGAAATGTTGTGTTTGGCAGGATCTCCAAGCCTGCCTCTTCAGTGTTAAGGTGGTATGTTCCCTGTATGATGGACTAGAAAAAATCAAGTGGTGTAACATGTGGAAGTATTCAGACAATAAGATAATCACTATGGACGCCTAAACTCCCATGAGGTAAAGAAAATGTTTCATCCATGAAAGAAAATCAAATGAACAAATTAAGGCCTAAATGGTACCTTTTTCCCCAACTTACCTTTTTCTCCTTGCTTGTGTCCTGGGCTATGGCAGGACCACACAATCCAACACCTGTAACTAGATCATGGAAACCTTCGCGAATAATCTTCCTGGCAAGGCACCTTAGCATGCTGTGCATGCCTATCTTATTTTCTTCCATTTTTATTAGGGACATACGACGAAGGACCCTGATTTCCTTATTAGGACCATAATAATCATTCGCCATACAAGAGGCAATCTTATAATCGACATCTGGGGGAAAACATGCAATATCAAGAAACATTTGCTTTTGCTTTTGATCTAATGCTTCATAAATTATGCTCAGAATCTTCTGGTAATCTTCCTGACACTTCTGTATGAGATCTTTGAATTTAATCCATTCTTCTAGTCCTTTATCGTGCAAAAAAGAACCAAACACTTTGAGAAGTAAAGGAAGTCCCTTCGCAGCCTTGACTATTTTGTAAGCAATATCAACATAATGACGTAATTCATCACTCTTTCCGATTGCAAAGTGCCAGAAAAACTTGAAAGCTAGATTATGATGCATCGGAATAACATCGTAAGTACGAGCCAAACCTCGATCAGCAAAACCTTGAAGAATGTTTCTTTCTTTTGAGGTGACAATTATTCTGCTTCCAAAACCAAACCAATCAAGCTTACCTCTCACAAACTCCTTGAGAAGGGACCCCCTTTTCACATCATCGAGAACAATGAGAACTTTCATACTCCTAAATATGTCTTTCAGAAACCGTACTCCTTTGAAAGCAGAAGCACCATCATGCTCTCTTTTCAAAATATCAAAGATCAACTTAGTTTGAAGATACTGAACACCACCAGGTTGCTGAGTTGTTTCTTCAATCTCCGCAAGAAAACTGCAAGCGTCAAAGCGAAAGGATATTTCATCATATATGATCTTGGCAAGAGCAGTCTTTCCAATGCCATCACTCCCATGGATTCCAACAATTCGTACGTCATTTACTTCCATTTCCAATAATCTCATTATTTTCGATTTTTGACTGTCTTGAAGCTCCTAAAAAAGTACTTAAGTTTAGGAGAAAGTTAGAAGAGAAGTGCAGAAATATACAGATGTACTGTAAGTTCCAGATGATAATGCCATTCTCTGAAACATGTGCTTTGAATGGTCTGCCAGTCAATCACATGCCTTGCTAATTTTGATGTTGTAAATTATGTTTAGCTAATAGAGTAGATAGGTTGTTGAAGATAACCTTCACTCTATGCAATTATTTAAGCTAAAGATACGACAGTAAACCTGCTCTCTATTGTGGAAAAATCTAATAAGTAAATCTGGCTTACTAGACATCAAAACGCCTAATCTAATATACCCTGTTTCTTGTCCTTTGTAGTCTAGACAGGAAGCGCAGAAATGTGACTACTAGCCTTATCAGGGACCATCTCTGAGTCACCGTTGTGATATATTCAGTAGGAGTTTTCCTACGGAACTCATTTAGATGTTCAAGATTTATAATGACTACAATTTAATTCCACAGAAAGAGCAATAGAGCACAAACATAATTTGAACAATCTCATATCACACTACTTCTGCTGTTAGAATGCTGATCCAAATAATTTGAAAGTGTTTGTTTTGTTCAAATTATGTTTGTTCAAGACTTGTTCAAGACTTTTCTTCAAATATTTGAAAGCATTTGTTTTGTTCACTCTCTTTGGGGAAAACTTAATGCCCGTGCTCGCAAGTGTGTTTTTATTGGAAACTCTTCTATTAAGAAGGGGTATGATTGTTTCGATCCATCTACTAAGAAGGTTTTTATCTTCTTGATGTTGTCTTCGATGAGACTCACATGTTTTTTTTTCTAGCAGGGATCACCTTCAAGGGGAGAATAGCGGTACTGCGAACTATAGTGCTTCCTTGCCGATTGTGACTCATCAAATCAGTGAAAATATCAGTGATCCTACTCTTACTCCAAAGCAAGTGGATGAAATTGTTGAGATATAAGAACCTGCACCTACTCCCACTGCTCCTGCTCCTATTGGTAGGACCACACGGGTTTCACAGCCATCTACCAGACTGCGTGACTTCACCACTTATCATTATGCTTGATTTCCTATGCATGATTATATTTACTACAACAAAGTTTCACCTGCCTTCCAGCCTTTTTTGTTAGTTGTCGATGCTCAAAAAGAACTTGTTATCTTTCTCGGCCTTTTTGTCAGTTGCCGATGCTCAAAAAGAACTTTTTATCTTTCTCGAAACCAGAAGTTCTCAAGTGTGGCGAGACACTTTGAAAGAAGAACTAGAAGCACTCAATAAAAATTGCACTTGGGATATCATAACCTTGCCTGAAGAAAAGCATTTTGTTGGCCACATATTGGTGTATAAAATTAAGGATTAATACCATGAAAAACTCTAAACTGGTACATCCGTGACAATTTTACCTCGAATTAATTTTTTGACCATAAAAAATCCCAAACTGGTACACCTATGACAAATTTACCCCAATCTATTTTTTTTAACACAAAAAATCTCCAACTAGTACACTTGTGACAATTTTCCCCGAACTATATTTTTTACCACCAAAAACCCCATATTAGTACACCTGTAACAATTTTACCCTTGAACTAAATTTTTGACCACTAAAAACTCCAAACTGGTACATTTGTGACAAATTTATCATCTATTAGTATCCGTTAAATTGGATTAATATCATGAAAAATCACAAATTAATAAACTTGTAACAAACAGAGAGGTAAAACCCAAAACTGGTACATCTGTCAATTACCATGCGTCATTAACTTAGCAATTTGACAGCAAAATTTAATGAAAATAGAGGCTAAATTTATCACAGGTGTACCAGTTTGGAGTTTTTAGTGGTCAAAAAATTAATTCAGGGATAAAATTGTTACAAGTGTACCGGGGTAGAGTTTTTGTAGTTCGAGATAAAATTGTCATAGGTATACCAGTTGGGGGTTTTTTGTGATCAAAAAAATAATTTGAGGTAAATTTATTACATATATACCAGTTTGAGATTTTTCATGGTATTAATCCTTAAATTAAATACAAAAATGCTGGTTTTATTACGTGTCATAAGGCAAGATTTATTGCTAAGGGTTACACTCAAACGTACACACTTGTACATCAACACCAAAAATTAATGGTGGTACTAAAGCCTCGTTAGGTTGGTATTGGCATATATCCTAACCACCCTCTACTAAAATCACTCACCTAAATCTCCGACACCAAAAATATGGCCAATTCTACCTCACAATCCATTCCTACTTTCGACGGAAATAACTATGACTGTTGGAGCATTAAGATGACTACTTTCCGGATGGCCCAAAATTTATAAGACGTCATGGAGAAAATAGCTAATGTAGTGGTCTAATTATCACCGGCCGTCCTACATGGAATACCACATTGATTGGAAGGACTACATTGAAATTTCATGTAAAGGTTTAAGATTAAATGGGTAAAATTGAAAAGTTTATGATTAAATTGACTTTTGTGCAATAGAATTATTACCAATTGAATAATTTTTTTCTTTTAAAAAAGTGCCTTCGGGACATTCTTTATGCAACCAAATGAGGATAGTGCAATTTTCAATATATTGTAAGCCTTTTGATATGCACAATCGATACTCAGCAAATGCTTTGGGACGATCCATAAAAATTACATAACGGCTCTATTTATAAAGAATGGGAGTTGAGAGACACTACAAAATCCTAATTGTCGTATTTAATGCTCACCCATTATCACAAATTATACTTAAACGCTCCCTCTCCATAAGTATGTAAACATGTCCAAATCCACTTACATACATTTATTACCCCATTTAATAAAGCGTATGTAGTTTAACTGTGTTATAAACAAGTCAAAGGACATCAACTCATTCACGACATGATTTTTAGGACGCGAATGATAATCATTCTGTTCCAGAAACAATTCCTTTTTCTATTTCTGTTTCAAGGACAAGCTTCTGAAAAAAGAAATCCGTTTGATAACAATCAAAAGTTTTTTATTTCTATAACATAATAAAATTTCTATTTCATGGAACAGAAACCCATTTGATAACAATACAAATTTCTATTTCCCGAAATAAAAATTCATTTTTTGAACCCCTTTTGGGGTTAAACCCCTTTTAGGGTTTTTTAAGGGTTAAAATCCCTTTTAAATCCCTAAACTAATGAGTCTTCAAAAATACCATTTGGGCAACTCAAAAAATTTAAATTTTACTCAAAGTGGGTGGCCACAGGTATTCTAAGCCATCCTGTGAAGTTTTGAAATTTTTTATTTTTTTATGAAAAAATTCCCAAATTCCTATTTCCCCGAAATCTAACTTTCTTTTATTTTATGGAAAATTTTTATGATTTTTTTCTGGAATTTTTCAATTTTTATGGATTTTCTGAATTTTTTTTGAGATTTTTAGAAATTTTCCTGATTTTCTAAAATTTTTTATGAATTTTCTAAAATTATTTATTTTTTTCTCATTTTGCTGATTTTTCTAATTTTTTTATGACTTTTCTAAATTTTTTAGAAATTTTTTTATTTTCCTACAAGGAATGAGCCGGTTCGAATTGGTTTGACTAGGTCAGACTGAAGCCAAATTTAGGAAGAGGTGTATTTTGAAGAGAGAAGACATGTTTTTTTAAAAATAGTTTTCATTTCTCATCCAGAAATAGAAACTTTACTTCTTTTTTCGTTCTGATTTTTTGTCCAAAACTAGTTTTGGAACAAAAAGTTATTCTAGAAATAGAAAAATGAAATTACGTTACCAATCGGATTTCTGTTCCTAATCTATTTCCGAGAACAGAAAATTAGTTCTTGACAAAAATAAAATGGTTATCATTCACACTTTTACTTGTGTGTAGACTGCCTGACCAATCCATGATGCAAATTGCAACTAAGTTTAATCCTAACGCACTAATAGAGGTAACATGCATGTGTCATGCAATTGGGTCAACCCAAACGGTTGCATAAGGCAGTAGAAAAAAGTAAAAAAAGGTAACTTCGTTGTTTCATAAAGCTATTATGCGATTTTCGCTACTATAATATAGCTACTTTAAAAAAAAGGTTAATACTACGAAAAACTTTAAATTTGTACATCTGTGATAAATTTACCCTAAAATATCACGAAAAACTCTAAATTAATACATTTGTGACAAATTTACCCCAAATTAATTTTTTTACCACAAAAAATCCTAAATCGGTATACTTATTTTAATTTACTCAAAATTAATTTTTTGACCACCCCAAACCCCAAACTGGTACACGTGACAAATTTATCACAAATTAATTTTCCAACAATCAAAAACCCCAAACTAATACATACTTGTGATAAATTTACCCTCCATTAGCTTCCATCAAATTTTACCATAAAATTTGCTAACCTAAATGACACATGGTGACGTGGCAAGTCCACGTGAAAATCCATAGGGAAAATATCTCGAAAAATCTAAAACTGGAAAACCTGTGACAAATTGACTATTAGTTTAGGATTTTCACATGACAATATCACATCAACAAATTTAATGATAAAGTTTGATGGAAACTAATAGAGGTTAAATTTGTCACAATTGTAGCAGTTTGGGGTTTTTTATTATCAATAAATTAATTTTAGGTAAATTTGTCACATATATACTAGTGTAGGGTTTTTTGTAGTCAAAAAATTAGTTTTGAGTAAATTTATTACACATATACTAGTTTGGGATTTTTTTTGTTAAAAATTAATTTTTGATAAATTTATCACGGATATATTAATTTAGGGTTTTTCGTTGTATTAATCCTTCAAAAAATGCTTCTGATGTGGTTATGGTTTGCTAGAAAATACAAACTAACAAAGATAATATATAAAAATTTTCTAATAGTAATGTTTTAGTAAAGTCAGTTTTGATGCATCAACTCTCCTCAACAAATAAAAGGTAGGAGGTATTCTTGAATCACTAATATTGTCTAACTTAACACCTACTTCCTCATCAGTGGTAATAAAAAAGAATAGTGAAGTAACATTTTTCGTGTGGTGGTCTAAAACGACAATTACTATACATCCAGCTATTCTACTCCAATCGAAAGGCAAACCAATATGATCTTTGATGAAATAAACAATTTTTTGTGGATTCTATTTTTGCAAGAGCTTACGCAAGCTACTTCTGAGATCGGACGATGACTGGCATTCTTTTGTAGTTTCAATTCATGTGTTTTGCCTTCTTTTTTCCCATTATGTTTCAACTTGATAACAATTTTATAATCAGGTAAAAACAGTTTCTGGTGATTTGACTTTTTTATCTCTATGATGTAAACACACTTAAGCAGAAACTAACTTCACGAACAGGTGCATTTAGCGAAAAAAAACTTCACGAACAGGTGCAATATCTAGGAGAGAGTACTCGAGAAGAAAGGAGAATAGGAGCAAAGAAATTTACCGAGGTCATGGATGATAGCATGGGATCTGCAACAGTGAATAGATCTTCAGGCCAATGATTATGCTGTATCTTCAGCTTAACCGAAATTTCTCTAACGATAAAATTGATAAGTCCTTCACGACCACCACTGCAGAAAAAATCTCAGTTCCAAACCATTAACAGATGCGATCTGAGGACATGCCACCCAACGCACTACATAATGAAAAGACAATTTGGGTGTGCTAAAATATCACCGATCGTTTACTGCTAAATATGATATACACATACACACTGATGTTTGGTAATTGTATGATCGTCGGATAATGCCATTGCAGCCAGTATTTAGTCCAATCAATGGATTGTATTGTCACAGTTCACCATATCAGGTGAAAAAATATCACTCAACCATGGGTTGAATTACAGAATTGACTGCGATCATGTGGATGAATAGAATGAAGTTTTAAAGATAGTTCACTGAGCCAATCTGAGATATGTTATGTATACAGAGTCAATTCGAGAGAAGGATTTGGCCTGAGAAAGAAAGAAGAGGGAATTGAAAAGGTAAACCCCGTTAATTCCCATCAATAATTTCCTCTTTTTTCTCTAGTTTTGTCCCAATAAAGCTTTGAAACAGGCTCAGTAGCGATCATAAACCCCAGTAAGTGAACAAAACAATTTAGAGTACAGCAGAGTTGACCAATATTTGCTTCTTTTGCAGGGAAAAGGTTATGGTTGTTGAGTCTCCTTTTCTGAGATTCTCGACACTACCTCGGTTGATTGAGCAAACAAATCAGAAGAAACCTACAAGAGAAGAAGACAGATGTAACATACCCTTTAGACGAGCCTAGTTCCCATCCCTTTTTACCAACCTCCACAAGAGCCTTCTTCCACTGCGCGACTTTCTCAGCGCCCCAGCTCTGCTTGTGCGAGTCCAGGGCGTCTCTGTAGAGTGATTTTTTTTCCAGCTGCACATCAGACCGTTCCACATTGTAGAAAAAGGGCAGGAGCTCTTTCTTCCCACCTGATCTAGGCGTGTGCTCTGTCATGAGCGCAAGCATCTCAAGGCACCGAGGGCTATAAGCGTAGGTTCTCGAAAAGATAGGTATGTAGATCTTGGATCCAGAGACCAATGGCCAAAGATCTTTGGGTAGGATAGATAGGGCTTCGTCATATCTGAAAACGCGAATTCCATCGGCTACCAAGTGGCGATAGATGCAATCGATCATTCCAAAGCCAACATCGGTTCCTGTGAAACTCAGGACCACATCATATACTGATTCCACCTCTGACTTTATCATATCTTGATTTAGTTCATCTTCAACTCTTCCCCCTTTTGCGCCAGCGTATTCAGCCATCCTTGATTCAGCCTCTAACTTTACCACATCTTAATTCAGCCTCGCTGGTCCATCTTCGCCACTTTTCCGATTTCTGGCTGGATCATCTTTGCCTCTTCGTCGATTTTTGCGAGATAATACCTTCAAAATTAACTTACTTCGTGGCCGTGGCCATGGTCGTGGTGGTGGCCATCTTCGCCTTTCTTCCCTTTTCTGCTTGCGGTTTCAGCCATGCTTAATTCTGGCTTCTCCTCAATCTCTCGTCGTCCAGTTCCTTCTCTACCTGGGTTTTTAAACGATAGTCATGTCAATCGATTTGAGTTTGCCTTGCCAATCAATCAGTGTCAACCGTTAACGTAAGAGACAACAACACCCAAAAGAAATAATTATTTACGAGAATTCGAGAAGAATTGCTCATTTTATAACATTCTCAATGTCATCGTTGCTGAGGAAAATTACGATACATGAGAATAATCATCATTAATGGATTCTTAAATTTACAATAATTGATGTAAGTTACTAAAAATATGGGAAAAAAAAGTAGTTTACAATATGTTCAAGATTTTCCACATAGGTACGAAAGTTAGCGATTCAACCTTTCTAGACTTTCAAATAAATTACTATATTTGAAAGATGATTGCTTAACTTTCATTTACAATGAATTATAGCATGATTACAAATATGGAGGAAAACTATTAAGTATAGGTATGGTCGCATACGACAATTTAAAGTGTTTTACTATTCTGCTGGTTGATCACTAAATGTTCCGGTTTTCAAGTTACGAATTGCGTAATCAAAATTATAGGCCATCAAGGTAAATTACTAATTATATGTGAAAACAAGTTATGATGATTACAGATAAATAATGAATAATGACATTAAATTTCTATATATAGGCGCGACAAATGTTACAGTGATTTCAAATAAATTACGACAAATTCCAAAACATCGGGCGGATTTTTACTCAAGGTTGTCCCGTTTTTTGTTTTCTCTGGGGGCCCTACAAGCACCCCCAAAAACTATTACCTCATCTCCAACCACATAACAGGATTTCTTGTAAAATATTGCTCGAAAACGACCCCATTTGCTCACGATTACCCATTATATAAGCCAGGATAGATTACATCAAAATCATACTGCCAAGGATTGACAATTTCCAAATGTTCATGAGTCTTGCCACATTAGAATTAATACAAAATGACAATTGCCGAAGAAAAAACATTTAGGACGACCAAAAGAAGTCTATAGAAAAAGGGTAAATAAGTCATTAAAAATACAAAATAATTATAAAAAAAAGGACCACTATCCAAGAAAAATGTTTTAAAATGACGATAGGAAGTCTACCTCAGAGATTGGGTAAATAATTGTTGCATTTTTTAAAGCCACTAATTTGTAGCGTTATCTTAGGCAAGACACCTTAAAACGTTGCCCGAGTACTTAAAAGATAAAACAAACCAAGAACATGTTGGTCTAGTGGTTTCCCCTCGGTTCAAGTCCAGAGGTTTGACTTGGGTTGGGTTCGATTAAATGTGGACTCATCTTATTCAACTTATCAAAAAAGATAATTTAAGCCGAAAACTCTACGAATTTATTTTAACTACTTATATATTCGCTCGAAGTCTTAGGTAGAGGTCGGGATCCATGCCAAAGTTGGGGACGGTGGCTGCCACTACCCAGCCACCTCTTTTTTCTATTTTTCCTTTTTCAAATATTTAATTTCAAAAACAATTTGCTGATTAATTATAAAATGATTTTATTTTACTTTACTTCTGTTTTTTTGGGCTTTTCTTAGCGCCTTAATTGACCCTTATTAGGTTTGGTTCACTAACATTTTATCAATATTACATCTCTTGAAAAGGAGTAATTATGAATGAGTGTTTTTAATACATGTGTCGCGACCCGCCGAATTTTTCCTCGGAAGGGGGAAAATGTAGCATAGCCTTGTACACGCTAAGTTTAGGTATGAGACTTAATTCGGGCTTTCCTAAGCTCATATCATATCGCGACTTATAGTTTAGGATTTTAACCTACAAATGATTTTTATTTAGGAGTCGCCACTAATCAATTTGAGATGGGTTGATTAGAAACCCAAGTAAGGTGATGGGAGAATTACCTTACTCCTACGAATTAGGGATTAAATGAATTATGGATTAAATGAGTTCGGAAACTTGGTTACACTAGTTGAAGAACTAGTGTCATTTCGGTACTTTTCATCCTATTCATTTCAGAAACTATTTGTCAAACAATTTGGATTAATTTTATGAACTATCTCCTAATATGTGAGGTGATCAAATGAGTATTCAATCATTAACGATAAGCATTCAAAATAGTTATGCAACCTAAGGTCCTAACCCTAACCAAGGCGACAACCTTTAAAATATGACAATTTATGCAATTATATTCTAATTAAAAACATGCATAATATAATACAATAGTAGTAAAAAAATACACAAAATCCTACCATATAGCCCTATAGGCTTATCCAATTTAAATATGATTATTAATCAAATAATTCAAACAATTTTAGAAAATATTCAAAAATACTAATTTCTAAACTATTTCCTAATTTTAAAAGATTTTTTCATTTTTCTATTTTTTAAATATTTTTTTGAAAATTAATTTAAAATATAAAATATTAATATAATATTCGATCGGGTCGGGTCAGAACCGACCCGGGCCAACGGACCCGACCCATAAGCATTGAACCGGGTCGGCTCTCGGATCTGAACCGGCTAGCGGGGACAACCCGGGTCGGGCCCTGTCGGGGCCCGGTCTGGTGGAAAATAAAAAGCCCGGCCCACAAAAGGGGAAAAGAGTTATATATTTTAAAAAAAAGGAAGCCGGGTCGGGTCCAACCTGGATCCGACCCGACTCTCCCCCACTAACAGACCCGACTGACTCCCCTGTTTTCCCCTGCACCGCGGGGACTCGCCGGAGGCGGCTGAGACGCCGCTCGTCTCAGCCTGGCAACGCCCCGCTCCGGCGTCACCCCGGCCAGCCCAGACCGAGGCCCGACCTCCACCTGGGCCTCTGTTCCCCGGCCAGCTTTGACGCCGCCGGCCAGAGGTACCTCCGGTCAACTCCCAAACAAAACCACGGCAGTGGCTGGGACGCGGCCAACGGCTAGGCTGCCGACGCCCGGAACTCTAAAATACCATAGTGACGCCAAAAAGGAATGCGACACGCGGGTGACTCGACGCCGGCCAAAAACGGACGAACCAAAAACCGGATCTCACTCGGGTATTTCATCGAACAAGTGGAGTGCACTGGCTAAGAAGAGGAAAAACCAAGCCGACGGAGGCTCTAATTTGTTCCGGGACTCACGACAACCTACAAGCAACACACACGGAATCCAAGCAAAAGGACCAACAGGACCGGAGCTCGCGTGAGCAGGACGGCCGTGAGCTCCCGCCCGGCGTGCTCAAAACAGGGCAGGACCGGCCAAAACAGGGCCTACCTACTGAGCGGCAGCTGCAGTTCGTCGGTCAGGCGGTGGGACCCGGCGGGGCTCGCGAGTGGCCGAGGTGTCGATCGATGCCCCCTCTTTGCTCTCGCTTTGTCTCTCTCGTCTCTCTCTCTAGATCTCTCTCGGTCTCTCTCTCCAAAACCGAGCCCCCTCCCCCGTTTTTTTCTTCTTCTCCTTGAACCCGCCTGTCTCTCTCGCTTTTATGGTGGTAGGTCACCTGCTCCGCCTGCTTTCCTCCTGCTCTACGTCTCCTTTGCTTGGCTGTGGCGCGTTCTGCTGTTTCCTTGGCTGTCGACCGTGCATTCGGTCAACTAGCGTGCGAAGGAGGGAAGGAGAAGGAAGAGAGAAGGAAGAGGCCGGGCCAGGGAGAGATGGAGGGGAAATGGAGGCCGGGCTGGGCCTTCCTCGGCCCGTTTTCCCTTCCTTTTCTTTTTTTCTTTATATTTTTCTCTTTTCTTAATAATTTTTTAAATAAAAAATGAATATGCTCTAATAGACCCTATTAATGTAAATATATCTAATGTTTGTGTGCAATGCAATTAAATAAGAATATTTTTTATTTTAGGAATTAAGGACATTAACCCGTAAATTTTGTGTAATTTAATTGGGTAAAATTAAAAATAGGTGTCAATGACATGAAATATGTTAGCATAAATGTACTATTTTTTATGTTTGGCATATGTTTACAAAACATAATTGACTTTTGCGTTGAATAATGGGCTACCTAATCAAGCGGATTAAATTGGACGGCGAGACTTTGAGGTGCTCTTCGGGATTTCCTAGGCCAAGTCAAGATTTCATGGCTTAAGCTTCTTAGACCGGGTTAGGTCTGTGAGCCTGTTCTCTTCCTCGAGCGATCTCCCAGAGGTCCCCCGTCCGACGACAGACCTGGTCTTCAAAACTTTTCTTTGAGCTTTTCTCGGTCATGGATATCTGCAATGAGCACTCGTCGCTTCCATCTGCTAGATGGCCCAATGTCTGCCGCTTTGAAGTCTTTCTCAGTTTCAGAGGAGAACTTCGGGGAGGCTTCGTTGAATTTCTCTACAAAGGCCTCGCTGATTCTGGGATCGATGCATTTATCGATCGTGATGGGATCGAGATCGGAGAAGAGATCATGCGTAAGATCTTACAAGTGATCAGGCACTCGGAGATATGCATTCCCATCTTCTCCAAAGATTTCGCTTCCAGCAAGAGTTGTCTGAAGGAGGTGGCGGAAATGGTGGAGTGCAACAGGACAATCATGCCCATTTTCTACGACGTCAGACCTTCAGTAGTCGGCAAACAGGAGGAGAGTTATCAGCAGTCCTTTTGCACCCATGCGGCCCTGGGGGAGATGTCAGCGACTATCGACAACTGGAAGAAGGCATTGCAAACTGTTTCAGGAATGCGAGGATGGGAATTGGAGAAATTTAATTACGGGTAAGTCAAAATCGATTTCGAAGCTTTTTCTACTTTTCCAACAGTAGTGATCTAGTATGAAATTAAAGAAAGGAAAAAGTCAATGCATCTTTTCTTTTGCCTGGGGTATTATCCGACCAGCTGTTCCTTTTCCCATCTTACTTTTCCTTTCTTTTCCCTTTGGCAGGAAGCATGAACTTATAAACGACGTTGTTTCCACGGTCCGCCGGCTGTTGAGGAAGGATGACTTATATGCGACAGCACATTTAGTGGGAATGGATCACCCTGTGCAAGAGGTGATGAAAAAACTGGATGTTCGCTATGAAAATGGAGAAGTAATTGAAGGGCAAATGCTGATGGGAAAACGTGTGGTTGAGATATCGGGCCTTCCAGGAATTGGTAAGTCGACTCTCGCCACGGTTGTCTACAACAAAATCCATCATCTCTTCGAAGGTAAGAGCTTCCTTAAAGAGGTTGAGCAAAAGAGACTCCCGTCTCTCCAAGAAGATTTGGTTAGTGACCTCCAAAAGAAAAGATGTACACTCAGATCTTCTACTCAAGGTACGGAATTTATCAAGTACAAATTTAGAGATATGCGAGTTCTCATTATCCTTGATGATGTTAGTGATTTTGAACAAATCAATTCACTAGCCGGGGATCTAAGTTGGTTCGGTCCAGGAAGCAGGATCATTGTGATCTCTACGAGAAACAATCTTGTCGATAAGTATATTCAGGTGCATGTGACCTCCAGAAGCAGCAGTGTTGTTAACAGTTGTAATGACATCCTCGTTGAAAAATACGAGCTAAAGGAAATGAATAATGACCATGCTTGTCAACTGTTATGTAAATATGCTCTTAGAGAAAAACCTCATCAAAAGGAATTCTTATCTTTGGCACATGACATTATTTTGGCTGCTGGAGGAATTCCTCTGTTTATTGAGGTTGTTGGCTCATTTTTACATGGAAAGACCATAGAGTTTTGGAAGGAGGCATTGGGTAGATTGAAACGAGAGCCTTACAATGAGGAAGTAAAACGAATTCTGAAGAGAAGATATGAAGATTTAGATAAATATGCCCGAGAGATATTTCTTGATATAGCTTGTTTTTTCGTGGAAAATGACAAGACAATACCCACTTACATGTGGGAAGCTTGCAAATATGATCCTTATAGAGGAATCGACGAGCTTCATAGCATGTCTTTGGTAAACATCAGAGAAAATAATGAATTGTGGATGCACAATCAGCTAAAAGTCTTTGGGAGGGAGATTGTCAAGGAAAAAAATCCAAGTGAACCTTTCAAGTGGAGCAGGCTATGGAATCAGGAGGATATTGAACTAGTATTGAATGAAATGAAGGTAAATTTTGAAGACGAGGAAGTCCACGATTGGCAGGTCGCTACGGTTGAAGCCCTCTGTGCCACATTCGACAACCCCCATTCATTCACTAAACCTAGATTTTTCCGTAAATTCTCAAAACTTAGGTATCTAAAAATGAGCCACGTTATTATTAAAGGAAATAATCAGAGTGCAAAGCACTCCAGAGAGAATCTTCTCCTTCCACGATTAAAGTGGCTTGAATGGCAATGGTGCCACAATATCTCCAGTCTACTTGCTTTAGATCTGTCAGACTTGGTCGTTCTTGATCTGTCGTGGAGTACCTCCACAACTTCGCAGTGCTGGAAACAAATTATGAAGGTATGATCGCATACATTTGTATTTTTTTGCTACATGTTTGGCAGTACCTTGTTGTAAACAGGGCTTTTATATTCTCTTGTTTTGCAGAAGGCCGAAAACTTGAAAGTTTTGATCCTAAAACATTGTAGTTGGCTAGCTGAATCTCAAGTTTCAGATGCACCTGTAAGTTTAGAGAGACTAAACCTGGAACATTGTTCTCCATTACCCGTTGTTGGCAGATCCATTGGAAATCTAAGGAACTTAGTTTCTCTGAATATCAAGTTCTGCAGCCGCGTGCAAGAGTTGCCAGAAGATATAGGTTACTTGGAAGATCTGAAAGAGCTTTATATCGATGGAACTTCCATTAAAGCCATTGATTTCCCTGAGGGTTCGTATGGGAAGCTTGAAATTCTGAGTGCTTGTGACTGTAAATCCTTGTCTCTACCCGATTCCATTGGTAACCTGAAATCTCTTTTGTGCCTAGCTTTGGACGACACTAAACTCAGTGAGCTCCCTGATTCTATTGGCTCGCTGGAGAATCTTCAGAAGCTATCTCTAAGTAATTGTAGGAACTTGTGGAAACTGCCAGGTTCCATCGGAAACCTCAAAGAGCTGCAAGTCATGGATCTTTCAGACACGTTAGTCAAAGAACTACCTCCATCTGTCCAGGATTTGAGAAACTTGAAAGTACTAAGGATGGCTCGCACTTTTATAAGAGAATTTCCTGCGGGCATTAAGGATCTAGAGAGGTTAGAAGAGATAGATTTCTCGGGCTGTAGAAGTTTGGAAGGGAAATGCGAAATCACGGGATTATCGTCTTTGCGAGTCTTACTTTTGGAAAAGACCGATATTTCTCAGCTGATTGCGATAGATTTTCAATGCTTTAATCTCCAAAACCTCCGACTGGATGCCGGTGTTCCCATCTCGAAAATTAAAACTACTAAAGGAGAATAGCATCGGTTTAACGAATGTTAGACCAAGACACGGCTACAGGTTGACAGATGTCCCATCAGCATGCAGGACCAGAGCAAGAAAGTCAGCGGTCATGTCAAATTTGTAACCGATCAAGCATGTCGACTGATCGTCCTGCAGTAAGGGCCATCAGAGGCATAATTGAATACGGATTTTCGCTTCTATTCTGAATTTTCAGTTTACATTCTTCTTTCATTCTTTCTTTTTGGCCATCAAACTTGCACTTTTTAGTGTCTTGTATGTATGTCAATTTCCTGCGCGCGTACATGTTAGTTTGGATTTGACTCGGTGAAAGTATATCTCAATTTATTTGATTGATCTACTAGACAACTTCAAGGTTGTCGGAATGGGTTTTAAGGCTCCGTTTGTTTCATAGAAAATGTGAAATTTCTGGAAAATATTTTTTGGAAAGTCATTTTCTAGAAAAATGACAATATTTTCCGATAATTGGTTGAGATCTGAACTATAAAATATTTTCCCTCGTTTGATAAGGAAAATCTCATTTAGTCGGAAATTTCTGACGTGGAGGCTGTCCAACATGGCACGGACACGCTGACGTGGATAATTTTTGTATTTTTTTTAAATCGAATTTTCAATAATTTTTTTCTTTTCTTTTGTTTATTTTATTTTATTTTTTTTTTCTTTTTCCTTCTTCTGTCACCGATCGCTAGGCCTCGACAAGGGACGACCTCGCAGCCTCGGGAAGGTTCGAGCTCGTCGAAGGCTGGTGAGGCTCAAGCTCGTCGTCTCGCGCCTATGGCTGTCACCGAGGCTTGACAACCGGCAAAGGAAGAAGGAAAAAGAAAGAAAATAAAAATATTAAAAATTTTGAAAATAAAATTTGGCCTCAATTGACTCGAGCTCAACCTTGATATCATCAGGCCTGGTGTTCCGGGTCTAGCCTCATTGATATGAATCTGTGTGGAAGATGATCGTTCTACAAAGATCTATAAGTTACGAATTGTTGACCTCGACCCCCAATCGAACCTGTAATTGGTAATCTTGGTATGAACACGACCTGTTGACGAACCTATGTCAACCAATCCACGCTATAACGCCACGAACAAGAGAATTCGCGATCTTGCTCGATAAGTTGAATTCGATCGCTACAAGGAGACCTTAATAACTTTCTCTATATAAAATTCTGCCCCTTAAAAATTTATAAGCAACCTTATATAGGGTGCTATCCCTAACCCTAATCTTATTAGGATTAAAATTACAAAAATAACCTTAATTACTAAAAATTCGTAAAAAAATGGAAAAAAAACCTAAAAGCTCATCTAAACTACTCCAAATCGCTAAAAAACATCATCAGTCACTACTAAAGCAGTGGGTATTGATCAGTGGCCCGTTTCCAAGCGTCCATCCAAATTTGAACCAATTCGAAATTCGTTAATTTTAAGCTCCTTCGGAATTCGCTGGACCAAGAGTAATCATGTTGCGCCATGGAGCTTTAGAATCTTCAAGTTTCAAATCCAGATTGTCTCCATTCCAAATATCTTGAACCATGATGCCGATAGCTTGTTTGAATTCTTTCACTCTTGCTCGAGTGATCAGGCTTAGCGGATAGAATAACGGGTCCCTAGAATCTCCTCCTAAATAGGGGACACCATCAAGCGCATCTCAGTGAACAACACCTTCATAACTGGAAGGATTTAGCTTAAATGGGTGAGAATGAATTTTTCTACACTACAAAAAAAATAAAGATTTAGCCATGAAAAAAATTTGTCGCTAATTTGCGACGAAATTTGCGAAGAAAAAAAAAATTCGTCGGTAATTAGTGACGAAAAAATGATTTGTCGCTAATTTCGTCAGAATTTGTGACGAAAAACAATTCGTCGCTAATTTGCGACAAATAAAAAATTCATCGCTAATTAGCGACAAATTTATTTGCGACGAATTTAGCAACGAAAAAACATTCGTCGCTAATTAGCGACAAATTTTGCCATGGAAAAAAATTCGTCGCAAATTAGCAACGAAAAAAATTCGTCACAGATTAGCAACGGCAAAAAATTTTATGAGGATATGAATTTCATGCTTTTTTATGTTTTACAAGTGATTTCATCCATGTGAGTTATATATTATTGTGCTTAATGTCTTTAAGTGACTAGCCACCACTTGAATGATCTAATGTACTTGTTTGAGACTGAGAAGTGATAATATGTCATTGCTCCTTATAATATATAACCATGAATTAAATATAGATAGAGATATACCATGTTATTTGTGTGGCTTTTAGTGATAATGAGGTCCAAAAGATTCATTGTAAACTAGGAATATTCACAGATTTCAATGCACTTATGTTTATTTAAATTCACATAGACATATAGAGGATTAATAAACTAAATAGGTTTGTTATACCTAGAGATTTAATAGTAAATAGATTAGGAAATTCTGCTATCACATGTTTGATATTATTCTTGTATGCATAATGATCTGAAATTCATATACAGTGGTTATAGTGAAATCAAATGCTCTAACATATTTTATCTGATTGATTATCTGAAATTTCTAAAATTTCATTTCTAAAATTGTCAAATTTTATTTATTATCAATTCTATTTTGATATGTTAGATAAATCTTAGAATTAGTTTATTTTTAATATTTAATTAGTTTATTAATCATCAATCTCTGGGACAATACTTTTCTCGTTATTGTATTACTTGTTCATTGGCACGTTTGGAATTTTACCAACATTTACCAATGCTTATCCACGAGCAATTACAATTCCAAAATTATTTGCACTACTTTCTTAAGTTACATTCTACATTGACTTCTCATTTCTACTTAAGTAGACTGAGTTGGCATAATTCACTCATTGATTCTTCTGCTCCAACGCTTGGCCACAACTTGGGTTTTGTTGATGACCTTACCGATTGACTGAGTCAACAGTTAATCATGTTTGTTGTTAACGATCTCCAAGACAGCTTCAAGGTTGTCATTGTCAGAATGAGCTGCGGTTCCTTTCTTGATCCTCCGTGGTCTGTTCATTGAACAAACTAATTGCTCTGTAATGGGCTAGAGTTTTAGGAATGAGAACCGCATACGTCAGTGGTTAATCTGATGGAATCAGTCCTGTCTGAAAAGTCAGACGTGCCATGTTGACTTTGTCATCTCCAACCACATCCCGGAATATCTTGTAAAATACTGCTCGAAAACCGTCGGATCGGGTAATTTAATAGACCCATTTGCACATGTTTGCTTATAAAATAAGCCACAGGCTACATTAAAGCAAACTACCAAGGATTGACTATAATTGACAATTTCATAATCTTAATGAGTTGTGCGACGTGGGAATTAATAAAAAGGAATGACCATTACCGAAGGGAAAATATTTAAAATGACCAATAAAAGTCTATGTCAGAGAATGGGTTTATTGTTTTATAAATTAATGAAAAACTTACCATTGATCATTAGAAAAGAAAAATTTTTAAAAGAAAATGAACACTACCGAAAGAAAATGTTTTAAAATAACCAAACGAAGTCTGGTCAGAGATTGGGTAAGTTATCTTTGGTAAAATTACCAATAAACTCCTAAACTTATTACACTTGTACCAATTATGTCATAAACTTTTTAATTTGGTCAATTTAGTCCTAAATTTTTTAATAATTTGCCAATTCAATCATAAACATTTCGATTGTGTCAATTTAATCCTAAACATTTTGAGAATTTGCCAATATAGTTCTAAACCTTTTAACAAATTACTAATGTAGTCCTTTCAGCTAATATTGACTGGAAATCACTAACGTGACGATCTAGTCAGTACTGGTCATTTTACATTGTACGACCGGCGTTGACGTAGATAATTTTCAAATTTTTTTCTAATTTCTATTATGATTTATTGATTTTCTTTTTTCTTTTTTCTTTTTACAAAGTCACCACCCTCGTTGATCCTTGGGCAAGGGCTGCGAAGCCCTCACAGGATCTAATGAGGGCTTGCGACGCCCTCGCAGTGATTGGCAAGGGCGCTCAAGCCTATGCCCCAGCCCTCGCGGGCTGTAGCAAGGGCTGCGACCCTCGCCCAAGGGCCGGTGGGGGTTGCCAGCCCTTCCCCAAAGGCCGGCGGCTAAGCTGGTCCTATGAAGAAAAAAGAAATTAAAGAAATTAAAAATTAAAAATTCGAAAAAAAATTATTCATGTCAATGTCGGCTATATCATGTAGGCTAATTGACGTTGACTATATTACCACGTTAGCGATTTCAGGCTAAAATTAGCTGAACGGGCTACATTGGTAATTCATCAAAAGATTTAGAACTAAATTGGCAAATTGTTAAAAAGTTTATGACTAAATTAACACAATTAAAAGGTTTAGGACTGAATTGGTAAATTGTTAAAGGGTTTAGGACTAAATTAATAAAATTAAAAGGTTTAGGATTAAATTGATGCAAGTGAATTAGATAAACATTTGCAAAGTGTACATTTGGGGGTATTTATAACCCAGAGTTACACGTAAACAATTACATGTGCTATATGTGACCCATACTTTTTACCAATACTTATCAAATATCTACAAGCAGCTACAATTTCCGAAATTTTTTGCTCAATTTTCTTCAGTTACATCCTAGATCGAATTCTCATTTCTGCTTCAGTTGACTAAGTTGGCATAATTCACTCATCGATTCTTCTGCTCCAAAGCTTAGCCACAACTTGGGGTTTGTTAATGACCTTGTCAACCTAACTTTCTTGCCAACCGACTCACTCTACAGTTGATCATGTTTGGCGTTAACAATCTCCAAGACAGCTTCAAGGTTGTCATTGTCAGGATGAGTTGTGGTTCCATTCTCGATCTTCTGTAGTATGTTCATTAAACAAACTAATTGCTCTGTAATGGGCTAGATTTTTAGGAATGAGAACCGCATGCATCAGTGCTTAATCTGACGGAATCAGTCCTGTCTGAAAAGTCAGACGTGCCATGTTGACTTTGTCATCTCCAACCACATCCCGGAATATCTTGTAAAATACTGCTTGAAAACCATCGGATCGGGTTATTTAATAGACCCATTTGCTCACGATTGCTTATAAAATAAGCCACAGGCTATATTAAAGCAAACCACCAAGGATTGACTATAATTGACAATTTCATAATCTTAATGAGTTGTGCGACGTGGGAATTAATAAAAAGGAATGACCATTACCGAAGGAAAAATATTTAAAATGACCAATGAAAGTCTATGTCAAAGAATAGGTCTATTGTTTTATAAATCAATAAAAAAGTTACCATTGGTCATCAAACATGAAAAATAATAAAAAAATTGCCACTACCGAAGGGAAGTTTTGTAAATTGACCAAACGAAATCAGCATCGGAGAATGGGTAAATTATTTGTTTCAATCAATGCACTTTCGAAAGCCATCATTTGGTAGCATTATCTTGCGCAAGAAACACGAAACGAGCCCACAACAAGTTAGATTGTTAGGTCTAGTGGTATCTCCACGTTTCAAGTACCCTCGGACGTTTTGAATCATGTTACTTGGGCTGGGCTGAGCTGGGGGAGGGACTCATCTCATCCGGCCAATCAAAAGGATAATTTAAGCCAGAACACTACAAAAAAACATGTTTTTTCCGACGAAATTTTCAACGAAAAATTTGGAGAAAAACGAATTTCCAACGAATTTTCCAACGAAAAAAAATTCGTTGGTAATAAGTCGTCGGAAATTTTTCCAACGAAAAATTTCAATTTTCGTTGGAAATTTGCGATAAATTTTTTTTCGTTGGAAAATTTCATTGGAAAACTCGTGGCTAAATTCATTGGAAACGAATTTTTTTTTCCGACGAATTTTTTTCGTTGGAAATTACAAATTTTTTTTTGGTCGAGCTAAAAATCGTGGAAATTTTTTTTCCATCGAAAAAATTTTTTATTTTGGTCGAAATTTTTTTTTTTTATCGAAAAATAGCCCTCGCCGCCGGCGAGGGCCGAGCTCGCCCAAATCTGGGCGAGCTCGAGCTCGTCGGCCATGGCGAGCTCGGCCCTCGCCATGGCCGGCGAGGGCAAGCCTCGTCGCCGGCGAGGGCCGAGCTCGCCCAGATCTGGGCGAGCTCGAGCTCGCCGGCCATGGCGAGCTTGACCCTCACCATGGCCGGCGAGGGCCAGCCTCGTCGCCGGCGAGGGCCGAGCTCGCCATGGCCGGCGAGGGCAAGCCTCATCGCTGACAAGGGCCGAGCTCGAGCCCGCCGGCCATGGCGAGCTCGGCCCTCGCCATGGCCGAAGATGAAGAAGAAGAAGCAGTAGGGGCGGGAGCAGGCTTCGGGGCCACCGCTCGTCAAGTCCATCGTCGTCTCCTAGCCTCGCCGGCGACAAGGCTTGATGGCGTCGAGGGCGTCGGAGGTTTGGTGTCCATG
This sequence comes from Syzygium aromaticum, assembly GCA_024500025.1. NCBI lineage: Eukaryota > Viridiplantae > Streptophyta > Magnoliopsida > Myrtales > Myrtaceae > Syzygium > Syzygium aromaticum. The sequence goes on along the minus strand of CM044891.1, from coordinate 3,896,982 downwards.
GCGCCGGAGCCGGAGCCGGAGGAGGAGGGGGAGTGGCAGGGGAGGAGTCGGAGGGGGAGGCGGAGGGAGAAGGTGAAGGCGAAGGAGAGAGAGAGAGAGAGAGAGAGAGAGAGAGAGAGAGAGAGAGAGAGTGTGTGTGTGTGTGTGTGTGTGTGTGTGTGTGTGTGTGTGTGTGAATGTGGAAATTGAAAATTGTGGGAATAACAAGTGCGAAATTATTGAATAAGAAAAAAGTAGGGTTTTCGTTGTAAAATTTGTGGGAAATTTCCCACGAATTTTGCAACGAAAATTGTACACACTAAAATAATTGTCCGGAAAATTAAAATTCGTTGAAAAATTCGTTGGAAATTTTCAACGAATATAAAAAATGCCGAACAGGACTGGGTTTTTTTTTGGAATTCGTTGGAAAAGTTGCTAGAAATTTCCAACGAAAAAAAATTCGTTGGAAATTTTCAACGACTTTTTCAACGAAAATTGTACACACTGAAATAATTGTCCGGAAAATTGAAATTCGTTAGAAAATTCGTTAGAAATTTCTAACGAATATAAAAAATGCCGAACAATAACGGGTTTTTTTGTAATTCGTTGGAAATTTCCAACGAAAATTGTACACACTGAAATAATTGTCCGGAAAATTAAAACTCGTTGGAAAATTCGTTGGAAATTTCCAACGAATTTTCCAACGAATATCAAAAATGCCGAATAGTAATGGGTTTTTTTGTAATTCATTGGAAATTTCCAACGAATTTTCCAACGAAAATTATACACACTGAAATAATTGTCCGGAAAATTGAAATTCGTTGGAAAATTTATTGAAAATTTCCAACGAATTTTCCAACGAATATCAAAAATGCAGAATAGTAATGGGTTTTTTTTGTACTTCGTTGGAAAATTCGTTGGAAATTTCCAACGAAAAAAAATTCGTTGGAAATTTCCAACGAATTTTCCAACGAAAATTGTACAAACTGAAATAATGGCCCGGAAAATTGAAATTCGTTGAAAAATTTGTTGGAAATTTTCAACGAATTTTCCAACGAATATAAAAAATGCCGAACAATACCGGGTTTTTTTGAATTCGTCGCAAAATTTGTTGAAAATTTCCAACGAATTTTTTTTCGTTGGAAATTTCCAACGAATTTTGCGACGAAAATTGTTTCGTTGGAAATTCGTTGGAAATTTCCAACGAATTTTGCGACGAAAAATTTTTCGTTGGAAATTTCCAACGAAATGTGCGACGAAAACGTTTTCGTTGGAAATTTCCAACGAATTTTAATTTCGTTGGAAAATTTGTCACAAATTTGCAACGAAAATTTTTTCGTCGCAAATTTTCGTAGCAAAAATCCAGTTTTTTTGTAGTGGAAGTCCTAAAACTTTTCCCGACTACTTACCAGCATGTTAGGGTAGATTATGTTTTTGTAAATAAAATGTTTCAGCTAAATTAAGTAAAGACAATTCGATGTTCAATTATTTTTTAGTTAACTGAAATTTTGAAGAACATAATCAATAATCATAATGTCTTATCGTATAATTACAGAGCTAATCTTCCCATGCGTTGCATGGACATGGAGATCTTGATTCTACGTATTATAATGCAACTTTTCCTTATTTTACTGGAAGAAGATTAAGACTAGCATATATTAGGCAATGAATACATAAAGATAATTTTGTCTATCAAATGCTTCCCATAAACAATAGCATGCCCTTGTATTGTTTTTCAACTTATAGTTCTTGAAAGAGTACCGTAACCCTAGCTTTAATTTGATTCAGAACCGGTGCCAAACAAATTTCAGAGAAGAGCAAATACCCATTCTTTCATCGAAATGATAGCACCATTATTCCCTATACTCTCAATACGAAATCCTCCCTCACTTTCATTTGATTCAGAACAATCCCCCGGACCGTCTACGAAAACAATTTCTGCTGATGCATACAATCTCAGTTCGGCCGTTAGCTAGGTTCCATAATTACGGATCTATGCACTATCTATATAAATCGAAAAACTCCGACGACAATGCTGCTGCAGATTTGTTTCGACACATATGAATGCGGCTCATTGAGGAACCGCGAGTAATGGAGAGAGAGGGTAATTGAGCTTCACAGTGGAGCTAATGGCAGCATCCTGCAGGTCTAATCTTAAAATCCTTGTCTCCTCATCAACCTAATCCTTCCTCTAAATACCTATGTTGCTGCAAAGCTCATCAGTCTTCATACTCAGTCTCTTCATCGTCGTCCTCGTTGTTTTCTGCATATCTCCATCCCTCCACATTCTCTTGGTCCTCTTCCGTCTCTTCACTATCTTCTTCCTCGTATGTCTTCTTTAACTGGCCACGGTTTCTTCACCACATTCAAAGCTACGGGAGTAGGGCTGGCAGCACCCTTCCTCTTAGTGGACTTTGCTGGGGGCGTCTTCAAGTTTGGTTTCTGTCTGCTTTGTTTCAGGTTTTTCCCGTTGGCGCGCTTTCTGCTGTAATTATCTTGATCACTTGCTTCGTCCATTTCATGATCCGCATTGCGTGTGGCATTCTCAGCATTCTCATCAGCCATGTACTCGGGATGCTCTCTTCTCAAGTGAAGTTTGAGCTTGTACTCATGAATATAAGCCTTGTCACACGTCTCATACGGACAAGCATAAGGGCGGTCATACGATGCCGACCCATAAGCTCCACTGGAAGGCTTAGAAGCTTTAGTAGTGATCTTCTCCGGGGGTGGCGTGTAGTTCGTCACCTCAACTGCTGCGCTCTGTGGTATTAGGTAGAAAGTCAAAGTCACAGATTCAAAGTCAATTAAATCAATGACACTAAGAACTAAAATAGCCCCTAGCTTAGTAATCAAAACTTAGATTTCCCAATGTTTCCAAGTTGAACAATATTTATCAGAAAATGAAGAACTCCCACTTTGCAAGTTAATTTCCTTTTGGATCGTGCTTAACTAATCATCTTAGCAACTCAAGCAATAATCACGAATCGCACATGGCGTAGAAACTGAAAATCATATTAGGACATGTGGAACCCAATCTCAAACTGCTCAGATGCCTGGCTCCCCAAGCATCCTTCATTTCAGTAGTAACACAATAAGAAAGCAAGACCAACCTTTTCATGCTGCGATGCAATGTGGTTCTTAAGCTTGTACTCGTGAGCATATCTCTTTCCACAATCTGAGTATGGGCAAATATGATAGTTCTCTTGAGAGTGTGTTTTCATGTGGGATCTCAAGTTGAAATCCAGGGAAAATGCCTGAAATAACAAGTGAACTGTCAAATAACAAGTGGTCCAAACAAATAATAACTAAAAGCATCTGTGGCATGTCCAGAATAGGTAGACGGAATTACAGCACGTTGTTTATCACATCCGACAGTGTTTTAATTATTCATGTCAACAGGTCAATATCCTGTATGCAAAATTAGCCTTTCTTATGCCGCTTACTCACAAAATTCTTAGGTGTTAAATGTCTTTTGGTTTTAAGTACTAAATTATTATCTGTAACCAATTATGATCTTAATCCTCACAATCAGATCAGTGAAACTTATGATGTAGAAAGGAATTAGAGTTGTAGTGAATGAGTTAGGAAAGTGGACTACAATATATATCAGCACTTACTATACTAAATAGAGGATTTAAAATTAAAAAAATTATACTTTTCATCCTTGTAATTTCACGCTTTCTCTAATCAATTCCCTATACTTCTAATTTGTTTAATCTAGTCCTTTTGCTTCTACTTTCATAAATTATCTAATGAAATTCCTCTAGCACCACATTCGGCCAAATCCAACTGATGCGGCCATCGGACGACTTTGTAGTGTGACGTGGACAAAATCCTACCAATGTGGATGTCCATGCGGTTCTCCACATGGGCTAAACTTTATCCACATCATACCCCGACATTGATTACATTGGTTAAATTTTTCCACACACATACGCACTGTCATCATTAAAAGAACATGTTAGTTGAATTAGATTGGATTAAGTGTCAAGAGACTTGATTAGAAATTTTGTGATGGTAGATTTTAATTTAACAAATAAAATATTCAGGGACTTGATTAGAAAACGCATCAAAGTACAAGAGCGAAAAATTGCTTAAAATAATTCATGCATCTTGATATAATAACACACCAACCTCGCCATGATTGTCAACTTCTATTTTTTTGGGTCAAATAGTTCTCAACAAGTAATGGAAAGAGGATTAAACTATCTCAGAGAAGTAAAAATCTCTTACTCAGTCTTAGCCCTATAGAATTCTAGTCAGGACCTGGTTGGGAACTACAATTCTGGCTGCACCACTATAGAAAATTGAGACACCATCTCATACAAAAGATAAATGCCAACAAGTGAATAAAGATAAACAAACCCAGCAAAGCCTAGAAATTAGATTTAGGGGGGGGGGGGCAGATTGATTGACCACCTTACCACAGCCTTCATAAGGACATACAAAATCTCTTTCCCCAGTGTGAATAAGAAAGTGCCTTTTTAATTTCGAACTATCCAAAAATTTCTGCAATACAAGCAAAGGAACAATCAGCATGCAGTGCATACCTAAAGAGACAAAAAAAGGAAAATAACTTTCGACCACAAAACAAAACACAAACAACTACCAACAAACACTCCGTCTAAAACTTTGAGAGTTCATTAGCAATTGATAAGGATATGCCTGCAAGGCCGGCAGAGAAACAATTTTCATATTTCATAAGTTCGGGTAGAAGGTCCAATTCATAAACTTAAACTACTGGGTAAAAAGAGAAAACATCAAAAAAAGGCCAAACTGACCCAGGAACAAGTGATGTTGGATACTTTAACCCCAAAAAACCGCAAAGGGAATGGACGAACAGGGAATAAGACAGAAAAGCTGCACGTGAACTGAAATTTAACTCAAAAAAACAAAAATTATTAAGTGAAGGGAGACCAACCCAAAAAACCAGATGTGGAAACTAGTTGCTAACCGATCTCTAGTCTGCTACCAGTCACGGCTAGCATTGGTGGCTGCTGACCAGTGGCTGATCTTTGCTCTGGTCAGCAACCAGCGAAAGGGTACTGTTTTTGTGCATGCGAGCACACATGAGAGAGACAGAGACAGAGATAGCTAGTGGACAGCTGGACATCCCTGGCAACGTCCATCAGACACGACCTAAGAGTTAGTAAAATGGTAAAACAGATCAATTGACAATAGACTGAAGACCCCTCGGCACTCAGACAAAAATCACATGCATCAATCTTACACATTAGTCATAAAACCCGAATATCGGGCATTTGGATCCATAGATGACATTTGATTTCAAACACGTAATTTAAACCTATTTACCACCAAGCCAACCAGAACTATGACTGCGGATTGATCTTCCAATGCACCTATGTGGCAATATCAACAAGTAAGCTTAAAGTTGTTCATAAAAATTAAATAAACAGCAGACAGGGCAAGCCCCAGGTTTATTTTTATTTTTTAAGTAATCTCCATAAGGCCATGTATAAACTAAAGTTGAGAGCCATTAAAATTAGTAAAATGAATGGTGGCAATTGAAACAAAACTATGAGAGAAGTCACATCATAATTGCTTAAAATATTATCCATGCCATTCTGCAGTCACCACCATATGGTTAAAATATCACACAATATCATTGACTGTCCCTGAAAAGACAATAAAATCTAAGATAACAGCTAGATAATAAAAGCAATAACAACATTGAGATGATATAAGATGATCAAGCACAAAAATCAAGGCATGCTACCTTTCCGCATCCCTCGTAGTGACACACATACTGTAGAGCGTCAGAGACGCGACAACAACTTGATTTGATGGAAGAAATTTTTTGAAGATGAAACAATCGCAATTCGTGCCTTTGTATTGCATATAATAATTACAAGAGAAACAGACTATATATAAGCCATAGTTTGATTTCAAATAGAAAACATCTTTCTAGGAAACCTATTCTAATTAGGAAACTACTCCAATTAGGAAACCATTCAATTAGGAAACCTATTCAAAATAGGAAATCTAATTAACTTAGGAAACTTTCCTCTTTCGGGCTCAAACTATAATTAGCACCTAAAAAATACGAAAAATCAAAATATGGAAATATGAACAGACTCAAAAAAAAGAAACAAGTATCAACAAATTTGGTTTAATTTCTAACACTCCCCCTTAAACCAAATTCTCTTCCATCGATCATTCCAAGCAGGCTCTCAAACTTTCGAAAAGCATCGATCTTGAGAGGTTTAGTAAAAATATCTGCTACTTGATCTCCGGTCTTCACATGCAATACTTCAACTTCATTCTCTTTAACCTGTTCTCGGATAAAGTGATATCGAACATCGATATGTTTACTTCGTTCATGAAAAACTAGATTTTTCGCCAAAGCAATAGCAGAAACATTATCAACAAAAATCTCTATTGCTTTCTTCTGCTCCATAAGAATATCTTTGAGTAGTCTTCTCAACCATATTGCATGACAAACACATGAAGATGCAGCTACATATTCAGCTTCACATATCGACAGAGTAACACTTGATTGCTTCTTTGATGACCATGTGAAAGCAGTGTCGCACAAGAAAAATACAAATCCCGTGATGCTTTTTCGATCGTCGATATCTCCACCATAATCACTATCCGAATAAGCTCTAAGTTTGAAAGATTCAGAGCAATAATAGTGTAAGCCATGAGAAATAGTACCTTTGATATATCGAAGTATTCTCTTTACAGTTTTAAGATGAGATGATTTCGGCTTCTCCATGTATCGACTCACAATTCCAACACTATACATAATATCCGGTCTTGTGCATGTCAAGTATCTCAAACTCCCAATCAAGCTTCTATAGTATGTCGAATCAACATCGGCACCATCATCAAACTTCGAAAGCTTGGTTCCGCACTCCATTGATGTATTGACCGGCATACAGTTCTTCATGTTGAATTTTTCAAGGATATTTTCTGCATATCCTTTTTGGGAAATAAAAATCCCATCGGCACTTTGTTTTACTTCGATACCAAGAAAATAATTCATGAGACCATTATCAGTCATCTCAAATTCTTTCACCATCGATGCCTTAAAAGTATCAATCATCGCTGAATTATTTCCTGTAAAAACAAGATCATCAACATATAAACAGGCGAGCAAAATATCACCTTTTTCTTGCTTCAAATAGAGTGCATGCTCGTATGGACATTGAGAGAATTTATTCGCCTTGAAATATGCATCAATTTTGGAATTCCATGCTCTCGGTGCTTGTTTAAGCCCATATAGAGCTTTCTTCAACCTCAGCACTTTGTCTTCATGACCTTTCACAACAAACCCCTTAGGTTGTTCAACATAAATTTCTTCTTCAAGGATGCCATTCAAAAATACTGATTTGACATCCATTTGATAAATCCACCAATTATTTTGAGCAGCAATAGAAATAATTAATTTAATAGTTTCCATGGGGATGACAAGGGCAAAAACTTCATCATAGTCAATTCCGGCTTTTTGCTTGTACTCTTTCGCGACTAATCTAGCTTTGTACCTTGTCACTTCACCTTTCTCTTTCTTCTTGGCCTTGTACACCCATTTAACACCAATTGATTTCTTATCCTTCGGAAGATTAGCAAGCTCCCATGTTTGATTTTTCTCGATGACTTCAATTTCTTCATTCATGGCTTTTTTCCACTTTTCTTCTTTGGCCGCATCATCATAAGTAAGTGGTTCATAATCTGCAAGAAGACATATAAGATGAAGCTCTTCGGTAGCTTCGTAAATTTCAGACGATCTTCTTGATTTTGGCACTAGCGGTTCATCGACACTCTTTGAAGAGGATGGTGTTGATGAACTTGAAGAAGATGTTGGAGAAGAAGGTGAAGGTTGATCCTTCAACTCCGTTTGATCGGAATCACCACGAACATTCGCTTCTTCTTTCAGATTTTCTTTCCACATTCTATCTTCATCGAACTTGACATCTCTACTTACATACACTTTCAAAGTATTAGGGTCAAATAATCGATAGGCTTTGAATGATGAGTCATACCCGATAAAGATGAGCTTTTTGCTCTTGTCTTCAAGTTTCGATCTTTTTTGGTCCGGGACATGAGCATAGGCAATGCTTCCAAAAATTCTTAAGTGCGAAACACTTGGTATTCTCCCGGTCCATGCCTCTTGTGGAGTTACGCCTTCAAGTCCATATGTGGGACATCTATTTTGAAGATAGACGGCATACGAAACAGCTTCAGCCCAAAGTTCTTTGGACAAATTTTTGCTTTTCAACATGCTTCGAACCATGTCAAGAATAGTTCTATTTTTCCGTTCAGCCACACCGTTTTGCTGAGGTGAATACGGGGCCATCAAGAAACACCGAAGACCATGATTTTCATAGAATTTGTTGAATAAGACTGAGGTAAATTCTCCACCACGATCAGTCCTTAAAGCCTTGATAAAATAGCCGCTTTCCTTTTCAACCAGGTTCTTGAATTTTTTGAAAGTATCAAATACTTCTGTCTTTTCTTTCAAAAAATACACCCAAATTTTTCGAGTAAAAGGTGAGCCAGTAAATTCATAAACTATGGATAGATGTGATGATTCACTACAATTGTCCTAGGTAAACCTTGGAATCTATGACAAGGTAGGTTCTAGGTTCATAGGTATGCAAAGTAAATTCCAGATTCAAAAAATTAGGATACTTGTTCCAAGGAGTGGGTTCCAGATTCAAAGTGGAATTTAGACGGACGCTGAGACTGCTCACCCCTATTATTCATTGGATAAGCATTCCCATCGGATTCTATTCTCCAATTTGCCGAAGTAGGCTAGTATCACGCTTATTTATAATTTTCCACTATCAAAAATTTAACCACAGAACGTTTGCTCGCCGAGTAGGAATTATCCGGGTTAAGAATTTGTGTAAACAATAAATTAAAATTTACGGGAATTGGATTAGTATAAGGATGACATGACTTTACCTAGTCATGGCCACGAGCCGATTTTGGCCCGGAACCGGCCCGGTCAAATCCAGGCCCGGCCCGTTGACCGGGCCTACGATTTGGAACCGAAACCGAAACCAGAACCGGCCGGTGGCCTACGGGCCCGGTTCCGGTTCCAACAATTTTGGAACCGGCCCGAAACCGCTGGTTCCGGTTCCAAATTATATTTTTTAAAAAAATAATAATGAAATTTAAAAAAAAATAATTATTTAATTTTTTTTTATAAAACAATTTGAACTCTAATTGCCACGCATTGTAAGTGCATTGATCTCAAATTACAATGCTTGGCTTGGGTTTTATACACAATGATTCTAATGCATCTTCGTTCCCATTCGATGTAGGACTCTCGGCTTACCTTGAACACCTTCAATGTGACACTCTTGCCTTGTCTTCATGCAAATGCCAAGAGTCCCACATCGAATGGGAATGAAAAGACCATCAAAGGAGTTGTGTATAAAACCCAATCCAAGCCATAAGCATATGAAATTGTATGCCTTTTATGCCTACGATCCTTTTCTAGTTAAGAGCAAAGAGTTCCATTGGACCGCCTAGAACCGGACTGGGCCAATGGTCCGATTCCCAGTTCTATGATTTGTCAGTCCGGTTACTAGTTCTAAAATTAAGGGACCGGTCTTACCAGTTCGATTCCCGGTTCCAAGCAGAACCGAACCAAACCGGAAACCAATCACCCCTACAATTTTAATTTTGATTATAATTTATATTGAATAATTCATTATTTCATAATTTTATAATTCATTATTTTTTATTTCATAATTTATTTTTAAAATTTTTAAATTACGAACCGGAACCGCAGGTTTCGAACTGAAACCGGCCGGTTCCGAACCGAAACCGGCCGGTTCCGAACCGTGGCCATGCCTAACTTTACCCACAATATATTCATTTTTTAGTCTTTTATATTTTCATTTTGGTGGAGATTTTTTTTTTGGGGTCAGAACTTTGGTGGAGAGTTTTTTTGTTTTTTGGTCAAACAAAATTTTATCGAATCTTAAAGTACTTCAAACACCAAAGCTCACATCACAGGCATCAAAACAAAGTAGATCCCAAAGAGGTTGGAGAGGTTGGGATACCTAATTCAAGGGTAGATTTTTTGTCTATGGATCTTACAAATCCAGTCTACTACACTATTGAACTCTCGTTTGCAATGGGCTAGAGAAATGTTCTTGAATCGGCCGATGACCCTACGAGCTTCCTCGATAAGAGCATGTACTTCCCAATTACCTTGATCTGAGCTATTAACCACGTGAACTAAAGACAGACAGTCAAATTCAAGTACAATATCTTCTTCCTTCTTTGCTTCGAGGAGAGAGAGAGTAGCGAGCAAGCCCAGGGTTTCGGCTTGACAGGTAAGGTGTTTTTGTTTGTTTTTTTCTTTTTGGTATTAGAGATAATAGATGATTTTATGACTAGTTTTGTCTTAGAATAATCCTTGGCCAACAGGAGAGAATAGTCTTTGTATTGTTCTTTTCTTAGTCAATTTCAATACTATAATTAAATTTTTTGAATTCGGCCATTCAACAAAAAAACTTCAAAGGTATAATATGTCCGTGAATGTTGTCGCACTTAAAAAACAAAAAAAGTGGCAATTTGCTTGTTCAAATAAACTTGAAAGTGATTATTACTTGTTTTCTCTCAATAATTTTTTTAATTTAATTAAATATGAAAACTATATATATATGTAATTATCTGATTATAGATCGACATGTGTTAGCTCATTCAAAAGTATTTCCTGTACGAAAGTTTGAGTTTACACTCAAAATAGAAAAGAATAAAACTTTCTGTCATTAGTATTATGGTTGATTTAACTAACAAAAGTTTAGTGTACTTTATTTTTACAAGGGAAAAAACCCCAAACTTTATCACATGTGACACATTTACCCTGAATTTTTTTTATGACACCAAAAACCCAAAACTATACTATTTGTGACACATTTACCCCAATGTACTTTAGCCCATAATCATTTTCTTCTTTTTTGTTTTTTCTTTTTTTGTTCCCTTTTTTTTCCTTTCCGGCGAGGAGGGCCCTCGCCAGCATCGGGCAACTGCAGCCCTCGCTGGATCTAGAGAGGGTCGCCCTCGCTGGCATCGAGCGAGAGCCGCCCTCGCCGGCATCGAGCGAGAGCCGCCCTCGCCCTCACTGGCATCGAGCGAGGGCTGCCCTCGCCGGCATCGGGCGAGGGCCGCCTTGCCCAGGCGAGCGAGGGCAGCCCTCGCCTGACGCCGGCGAGGGTGACCTTCGCCCAACCCCGACGAGGGTCACCCTCGCCCGATGCCGGTGAGGACCACCCTCCCTCGCCTGGGCAAGCGAGGGTTGCCCTCGCCCGGGCAAGCGAGGGTTGCTCTCGCCCGACTCAGGCAAGGGCGACCCTCACCCGACGCCAGCAAGGGTCGCCCGTCGCTAGCAAGAGCCCCCCTTGCCGGAAAGGAAAAAAAAGGGGAAAAAAAAAAACAAAAATGCCCATGGATTAAAGTACATTTGGGTAAACGTGTCACAAATAGCATAGTTTGGGATTTTTAGTGTCACAAAAAAAAAATTCAGGGTAAATGTGTCACAAGTAGCAAAGTTTGGGGTTTTTTTATGGTTTTTTCCCTTTATAAAATTTTAAACGCAATTCCCTCAATGTGCTGGGCAGGGGACTTATCTCATCCAGCGAATGAACAGGGTAATTTAGGCTAGATACTTATCCCAACTCCTAAAATGCCCGCACGCTCCGTTTGTGGCTCTTAAGTAAATTATGTTTTAAAGTGAAATATTTGAGTTAAATTATGCAAAATTCTTCTGATTAGCAGTCGATTCAAGTTATTTAATACATTGAGCTTAAAAGACAATTGGTCGTTAAGATTTTTTAGTTTGCTAAAACTTTGAAAAACATGTGCGTTGCATGGACATGGAGTTTCGATTCTAAGTTCATTATAATGCGAATTTTCCTTATTTTACCAAAAGAAGATTAAGAAAATTTGTTAGTTAACATGAATCTGGCTATGAATAAATAATATTATGTCCTTGTGTCGTTTCTCAACTTACAGTTCTTGGAAGAGTACCATAACCCTAGCTTTCATTTGATTCAGAACTTAGAGGGCCGTATTTTCAAATTTAAGAACCGGTGTCGAACAAATTTCAGAGTAGAGCAAACTTCTTTTATTGAAATGATAGCACCATTATTCCCTATACTCTCAATACGAAATCCACCCTTGCTTTCGTTTAATTCAGAACTACCCCTTGGACCGTCTACGAAAACGATTTTTGCTGATGGACATAAGATCAGTTTGGCCAATAGATGGGTTTCATGATTAGGGATCTATAACTATCCATTTAAGTCGAAAAATTCCGACAACAATGCCGCTGCAGATTTGTTTTGACACATGAATGCGGCTCATTGAGGAACCGCGAGAAATGGAGAGAAAGAGCAATAAAGCTTCACAGTGGAGCTAATGGCAGCATCCTCCAGGTCTAATCTTGATATCCTTGTCCCTTCATCAACCCAATCCTTCCTCTTAAATACATATGTTGCTGCAGATAGCTAGCTAGTCTTCATACTCGGTCTCTTCATCGTCGTCCTCGTTGTTTTCTGCATATCTCCATCCCTCCACATTCTCTTGGTCCTCTTCCGTCTCTTCACTATCTTCTTCCTCGTATATATCTTCCTTAACTGGCCACGGTTTCTTCACCACATTCAACGCTACGGGAGTAGGGCTGGCGGCACCCTTCCTCTTAGCGGACTTTGCAGGGGGCATCTTCAAGTTCGGTTTCTGTCCGCTTTGTTTCTGGCTTTTCCCATTGGCGCGCTTTCTGCTGTAGTTATCTTGATCACTAGCTTCGTCCATTTCATGATCTGCATTGCGTGTGGCATTCTCAGCATTCTCATCAGCCATGTACTCGGGATGCTCTCTTCTCAAGTGAAGTTTGAGCTTGTACTCATGAATATAAGCCTTGTCACACGTTTCATACGGACAAGCATAAGGGCGGTCAGATGATGCCGATCCATAAGCTCCACTGGAAGGCTTAGAAGCCTTAGTAGTGATCTTCTCTGGAGGTGGAGTGTACTTCGTCACCTCAACTGCCGCGTTCTGTGGAATTAGGTAGAAAGTCAAAGTCACAGATTCAAAGTCAATTAAATCACTGACGGTCAGCTATAAAATAGCCCCTAGCATGTAATCAAAACTTAGATTTCCCAATGTTTCCAAGTTGACCGATATTTATCGGAAAAATGAAGAACTCCCACTTTGCAAGTTAATTTCCTTTTGAATCGTGCTTAACTAATCAACTTAGCGACTCAGGCAATAATCACGTATCACACATGGCATAGAAACTGAAAATCATAATGTGGAACCCAATCTCAAACTGCTCAGATGCCTGGCTCCCCAAGCATCCTTTATTTCAGTAGTAACACAATATCAAGAAAGCAAGACCAACCTTTTCATGCTGCGATGCAATGTGGTTCTTAAGTTTGTACTCGTGAGCATATCTCTTTCCACAATCCGAGTATGGGCAAATATGATAGTTCTCTTGAGAGTGTGTTTTCATGTGGGACCTCAGGTTGAAATCCAGGGAAAACGCCTGAAATAACAAGTGAACTGTCAAATAACAAGTGGTCCAAACAAATAATAACCACAAGCATATGTGGCATGTCCAGAATAGGTAGATTGAATTACAGCATGTTGTTTATCACATCCACCAGTGTGCTAATTATTCATGTCAACAGGTCAATATCCTGTATGAAAAATTAGCCTTTCTTATGCCGATTACTCACAAAATTCTTAGGCGTTAAATGTCTTTTGGTTTTAAGTACTAAATTATTATCTGTAACCAATTATGATCTTAATCCTCACAATCAGATCAGTCAAACTTATGATGTAGAAAGGAAAGCAAGAAAGGAATTAGAGTCGTAGTGAATAAGTTAGGAAAGCGGACTACAAAATATATCAGCACTTACTATACTAAAAAGAGTATTTAAAATTAAAAAAAATCTACTTTTCATCCTTGTAACTTCATGCTTTCTCTAATCAATTCCCTGCACTTTTAATTTGTTTAATCTAGTCCATCCGCTTCTACTTTCATAAATTATCTAATGAAATTCCTCTGACACCACATTCGGCCAAATCCAACTGACATGGCCATCAAACGACTTTGTAGTGTGATGTGGACAAAATCTTACCAATGTGGATATCCACGCGGTTGTCCACATGGGCCAAACTTTATCCACATCATACCCTGACATTGTTTACATTGGTCAAATTTTTCCACACACATATACACACTGTCATCATTAAATGAACATGTTAGTTGAATTAGATTGGATTCGGTGTCAGGCGACTTGATTAGAAATTTTGTGATGGTAGATTTTAACTTAACAAATTAGATATCCAGGGACTTGATTAGAAAACACGTCAAAGTACAAGAGCGAAAAATTGCTTAAAATAATTCGTGCATCTTGATATAATAACAAACCAACCTGAATATGATTGTCAACTTCTATTTTTTTAGGTCAGGCGATTCTCAACAAGTAATGGAAAGAGGATTAAACTATCTCAGAGAAGTAAAAATCTCTTACTCAGTCTTAGACCTATAGAATTCTAGTCAGGACCTAGTTGGCAACTACAATTCTGGCTACACCACTATAGAAAATTGAGACACCATCTCATACAAAAAATAAATGCCAACGAGTGAATAAAGATAAACAAACCCAGCAAAGCCTAGAAATTAGATTCAGGGGGGGCAGATTGATTGACCACCTTACCACAGCCTTCATAAGGACATACAAAATCTCTTTCCCCAGTGTGAATAAGAAAGTGCCTTTTTAATTTCGAACTATCCAAAAATTTCTGCAATACAAGCAAAGGAACAATCAGCATGCAGTGCATACCTAAAGAGACAAAAAAGGAAAATAACTTTTGACCACAAAACAAAACACAAACAACTACCGACAAACACTCCATCTAAAACTTTGAGAGTTCATTAGCAATTGATAAGGATATGCTGCAAGGCTGGCAGAGAAACAATTTTCATAGTTTGTAAGTTCAGGTAGAAGTTCCAATCCATAAACTTAAATTGCTGGGTAAAGAGAGAAAACATCAATATAAGGCCAAACAAACCCAGGACCAAGTGATGTTGGATACTTTAACCCCAAAGAACCGCAAAGGGAATGGACAAACAGGGAATAAGACAGAAAAGCTGCACGTGAACTGAAATTTAACTCAAAAACCAAAAAATTATTAAGTGAAGGGAGACCAACCCAAAAAACCAGATGCTGGAAACTAGTTGCTAACCTATCTCTAGTGAGCTACCAGTCACAGTTAGCATTGGTGGTCGCAGACCAGTGGCTGATCTTTGCTCTGGTCAGCAACCAACGAAAGGGTGCCGTTTTTGTGCATGCGCGCGCATGTGAGAGAGAGAAAGAGACAGAGAGACAGAGACAGACAGAGACAGAGAGAGCTAGTGGACAGCTGGACATCCCTGGCAACGTCCATCAGACACGACCTAAGAGTTAGTAAAATGGTAAAACTGATCAATTGACAATTGACTGAAGGCCCCTCGGCACTCAGACAAAAATCACATGCATCAATCTTACACATTAGTCATAAACCCCGAATATCAGGCATTTGGATCCATAGATGACATTTGATTTCAAACACGTAGTTTAAACCTATTTACCACCAAGCCAACCAGAACTATGACTGCAGATTGATCTTCCAATGCACCTATGTGGCAATATCAACAAGTAAGCTTAAAGTTGTTCATAAAAATTAAATAAACAGCAGACAGGGCAAGCCCCAGGTTTTTTTTTATTTTTTAAGTAATCTCCATAAGGCCATGTATAAACTAAAGTTGAGAGCCATTAAAATTAGTAAAATGCATGCTGGCAATTGAAACAAAAACTATGAGAGAAGTCACATCGTAATTGCTTAAAATATTAACCAAGCCATTCTGCAGTCACCACCATATGGTTAAAATATCACACAATATTATTGACTGTCCC
The DNA here is from genome assembly GCA_024500025.1 of Syzygium aromaticum. Lineage (NCBI taxonomy): Eukaryota > Viridiplantae > Streptophyta > Magnoliopsida > Myrtales > Myrtaceae > Syzygium > Syzygium aromaticum. The sequence continues at coordinate 3,881,056 of CM044891.1, read as the reverse complement.
TGAAAAGACAATAAAATCTAAGACAACAGCTAGACATTAGCTAAATAGAGGAAAGCAATAACGACATTGAGATGATATAAGATGATCAAGCACAAAAGACAAGGCATGCTACCTTTCCGCATCCCTCATAGTGACACACATACTGTCTTTCTCCATGGATGTGAGAATGCTTTCTCAAAGCACCAGCATCAATAAAGGTTTTTCCACATCCTTCATAGCTGCAAAGGAAAAGGACTTCAGTAGTTGGCTCTGGCTCTGGTTCTGGCTCCTTTGGCTCCTTTTCCTTCTCATTCAATGCCTTCAATGTGCTCTCTACATGTGAGACATAAAGAAACTCGAGCCCATGCTTAAAAGTTCTTTTCGTTCTTTTTTTGTAAGTAATGGTAATGCAAAAAAAAGAAAGAAACGATTTCAAAATAAGGAGGTATACTTCAGCTACACAAAAGAGAAATAAAGAAGGAAACACGAGTGAAAAAGAGAAAGGAGAGGAACACTCTAATTAGAGAGTATATAATCAATGCAGAGTTTCGATGAACTTCAAATTGTCTAATGAAATTCGAGCATAAAACTACAGCTCCAAAAACTTCCCATTGATTTAATAATGGCCCCATTTCCAAGAACTTCCCTAAAGTAGCTATCCAAAAAACAGACAAGCTTTAGTTGCAAATAAACCACCTGCTTCCAGATCCAATTGCCACGGATGGCTTATCAGCAAAGAGATTCGTCTAGTAATGCTCAATTGAAAATTCATGAGTTTCTTTCCCCATCTTCCAGTAAACCACACACAAAAAAAAAAAAAAAAGGCATATTCTCATTCAAGAACTCTACAAGGTAACTCCACAGTTACCATCACGACAGCCTCCATGAAACTAAGCCAGCTTATAGGAGTAAACAAACCGGACTTAACTACTGGTTACTATGATATTAGAGAAAATTTTCAACTACATTAACATTTAAATGCAAATAGCAAATCTCGTTGAACCAACATGTACCCTGCAAAGAATCTTCAGTGAAGAAAATTGAATATTCATGTACACCTATTCTTCCAGTTACTTGGAGCCAGCTTGGTCCTTTCACGCCTCATCTGAATTAGTGATTTCCCCAAACATCCCGTGTTTCTGCCTACCTTTTGACAAAGGAGTTTTAATTCGGCTTTTGGCTTTCCACATTGAACATGACACTTCTTTTGTACACTTAACACCCACAATTTCTAGAAAAATATAAATATTAACATTTAAAATCACCTCAAATTTCTATAACATAAAAAAAAATTACTTTCAACAGGTCGGGAAATTCAATATGGCCTATCGAATGCCTTAAAACTATTAAGAAAGCCAATCCCACTGCCACTCCAAATTATAACGGGTTAATAAAAAAAATTCAGACATCAAAAGTTTCAAATGAAGTGCAAGTCACCTGAAACCCATTTCAAGAGATAGCACTTCCCGCCAGTCGCTACAACATCTTGTGGCACCCTAAGAAGAAATGCACTACGTTATATATAAAGCTCAATTCACACAATAAGGTGGTAAAATGCAGCACTCAGAACCATCAAAATACAACAAAAGGGCACAAAAAGAAAAAGCCTTCAATTTTCGTCAAAAAAACTTGTGGTACTAAACTCAATCCACCCACCGCCTACCATGTGATTAACAGTTAGAAATTTGTAAAAGGAATCCCTCATAAAACAAGCAAACTCGAGAAGCCAAGCTTAATAAGAATCCAATTAGACACTTCTAATGCTATGACTCTCGATGCCAATAGGTTAAGCCTTCTGCAAACATCAGATATAACCAACACAGAATTACAACCGGCGAAAAAGATGTCCAACTAACAGATGTATTCTGATACAGCTATTTGAAGTTAAAATTGGCAAATGCAAGCATGCACACATACACATCCGCGAGGATTGAAACGTATAGCATAAAAAAGATTCAATCCGATGATGAACGCCTGGACCAGATAGAATTACAAAAGCACTTTCGTCCAGTGGCATGAAAATCCCTGCGGGCTTAAAAAAAACCTCCATTCCCCCAAAAGTCGCAAGTCGACAAACCCATACATGAAAACAAACTTATATCAACAGTTTTGCAAAATGCAGAGCAATGATCAAAACCCAATCTTTTAGAATGATCTACAACTCAAATAATCATATCCATAATCTACATAAAAAGCGAGCAACATAGTCCTCAGACATTAAACGTTGCAAGAGAGAGCTCTTTCCAACTCTCTCTCCCCAAATTGCACGACAACTTCCCCCGGCCCGAACAATCATTCCCCAAGTCACAGAAGCAACAACTAAAATTCTAAATTTGTTCACCTGCCACCTCACTCAGATTGACCCAGGAACTCGAGATCCATGCTCAATACACGCCCTATATAACGAAATCGGCGATTCAACAATACCGCACGCGATCCACGCCCAAATTCCTACTACGAGTACGTAGAACAGCACAAATCCCAAATCCTCCTTCCAGGCAGCACAATCCAAGCGACCAAAAAAAATCACAAATCGGGCCTCAAAACCCACGGATTGATTGAAAAAGAGAGCACCCAAATCATCAAACGATGACGGGGCGCGAGAAGGAGAGCGAGTATATACCATTGCTTGACCCACTTGACGGCGGGGGTCTTGGCCTTGAGGAAGGGGCGCCGGTCGAAGATGCTGTTGTGGGCGTAATGGGACTCCATCTTAGGATTGCGCTCGCTCCGTCGCTTCGCTACACCTCCATATCACCAATCAAAATCCGAGCAGTTCAAGAACTAGGGTTTCGGGAAAATCGCGATCGGGACGACGCCGACGACATCGACGCGAATTAAGGGAAGAGATAGAGAGAGAGAGAGAGAGAGAGAGAGACTGTCGGAAAGCTTAAGGTTGGTTTGTTCACCGGCGGAGCCCGTAACCATTAAAATTGTGAAATTTAAATAGTTAATATGCGATTGAGTTATATATATTTTGAATTAGTGGACAAGTGGTTTGTATTTTTTTTCCGGGGAAAAAGATATCTGCGGGTGCCATAACTTTCGCTCAATTTATGCCGGAAATTATCAGCAAATCACTTTAGTGCCACTGCCGACTTCGATTTGAGATACCGGAAATGCGATGCCGTAATATTTTACCATTTTTTCCGATGGTCGAAATTGCCAGAAATCTAACCAAAATTCAACGGAAAAAAGCCCTAAAAACCGTGCCGCCGCGCACGAAAAGCCCCAGATTTAACGGGAATTCGGGGACGGATCGTTCAATTTCCCCCCTCTACTCCAAACCCGACTTTAGACTAATGATTTAAGGGCAAAATTAGGAGCTGAATCTAGCGATGGAGAAGGGGATAACCACAAGCGGCTCAAGTTGGTGCCAACAAAGCCAAGAAGAAAGAAGAGTATTACCGCCAAATCACCCACCTTTTCCCTGCTGCGGCATTCCTCCCTCTAACATCATGCCCTAATTTTTTTTTTTACCTTGCGCCAATTGAGTGAGTTGAGTAAGAGAGGATGCCGCCGATTGATTGAGTCACTAGTGAGAGACAGCGCGCGAGCAGGCCAGCGAGAGTGCAGACAGCGACAGGAGAGAGATTCCAAGTCTACAGAGAGAGGGATTTGTCTTAATGACGGAGATTATTCCATTTGAGGGGTGCGACGTCGTTTAGGTATAGAAAGGTCACTCGTCTTCCACGTTGGATACTTTTTTTCCAAAAAAAAGCCACAAAAGCACATAGCTGATCGTTTTTTTTTTTTTTCCAATTTGGTACTTAAGTGATATGGCGAAAAATTTTGGCACTAAAGTGAGCGTCGTACGAATATCGTGACACTTCTAATGTCATTTTCCCCTTTTTTCTAACTATTTCGATCATTTCTATGGGGTGATGATAGTTTGATTTACAATAGTAAAGGATTCGAACAAAATAATTAACGATAGGAAAAACATGGACATTTTTGTAAATATGCGTACGACGCCAAATGGCACAACTTGCTTTATAGGATAGAAAGATAAGTAGTAAGGGTGAGCAAAATGGACCGCCCAAATCGGGATCGAATCGGATTGATCGGTTTGGTCCGATTCTTAGAAATATCGGTCCAATTCCCAGTTCCTAAAAGTGGAACAGGTTTCCTAGCAGTCCGATTTCCAGTTTTAGGGTTGAAACCGAAGCAGACCGGACCGACCAGATTAGACTGATAAATATATATTTTTCTAATTTTTTCATATATATGTATATATAGTTATTTACTTTTTAAAATTTTTGAACAAAATAGAAAGCCTAATTTAATTTCCCCGATTCCCACTTGCCTTTACCAATAAGTGATTGGTCCCATTGGAATAGGTCTACAGTCTCAAGACTAGTCGGTCCGGTCCCCGATTCTAGAAACTGGGAAACGGTCCTCCCAGTCGAGTTCCCAGTTCTTGGGTTAGACCAGACCGGACCTGGAACCGCTCACCCCTAATAAGTAGGTACATAATGTCTAAATTTTCCGATTCCATTAAAGGCCACCTTGGGACATTAATTATTCCGTTCACATGCATTGGTGACAAGGGTGGCCTAAGGTTATTTTGAACGAGAGATCCGTGATTTATCAAGAAATGTAACGTATCAAAATCAAGTCGTTAGCCACTCGGTTGATGCAACATCGAGTACAAAGACTTCGAAAAATCGTTGTTTACTAGCCATAATAGCTATTAACTCCATGTAGAAAATCTTGGTGAGTTTAGTAAGACGATGCAGCCTAATCGTCGGTGAAGTTTGGATCCTAAGTAAGAAAGATTGTGCTCGTGGATAATGTCACTGATGTTCATTTGGCGAAACACTGAGAGGAAATGACTCGTTTCATTTCCCCATAGTTGATTGGCTTAAAATGTACTTGCTCGAAGCAAATAGCGTTTGGTTAGTAATTTTTGATAAAGTTTTTCGATTAGGAATTGGGAAAATTCTAATTAAGGACCCCAAGTGGGTCAAATTCTCAAAAAAGGGGCTTAAAGTGAACATTGTGTCAAATAAGGGTTTGAAGTGCTCAATCAGTTTCAAATAAGGACCCGAAGTGTTTAAAAAATCTCAAATAAGGACCTGGGTCCCTGGCCGGCCAAAATACCCGCCGGCCGACGAGAAAGTTACTATTCCGTCACCGGAACAATAACTTTTTAATTTTTTATTATTTTATTTCTGTTTTTCCTTTTCTGTTTTTTTCTTTTCCTTTTCCTTTTCTTTTTTTTTTTCTTTTCTTCCTCCGCCGGCCATAGCCAGAGTCGGCAAAGGTCACAGGCCCTAGGTGAGCCCGCCCTCGTCGGCGTCGGGCGAGGACCGGCCTCGCCAGTTGCAGGCGAGGTCGAGCCTCGCCGGCGTCAGGCGAGGTCGACCTCGCCACTTGCTGGCAAGGCCGACCTCGCCCAACGCTGGCGAGGCTCGACCTCACCGGCAACTGACGAGGCCAGCCTCAGGCAAGGTCAAGCTTCGCCGACACCGGGCGAGGCCAACCTCGCCTGCAACAGGCGAGGTCGGCCTCGCCTGACGCCGGCGAGGCTGGACCTCGCCGACAACTGGTGAGGTCGAACCCTTGCCAGATCTAGCGAGGCTCGACCTCGTCGGCCTTAGGCGAGGCCGACCTCGTCAATTGTCGACCTGCAATTGGCGAGGCCGGCCTCACCCGACACCGGCCTAGCCCGATGCCGGCAAGGCCGGCCCTCGCCCAATGCCGGCAAGGCCGGGCTCGCCTGAGACCGACGACCTCCGCCAGCCCTGGCTATGGCCAGCGAAGAAAGAAAAGAAAAAAAAAAAAAGAAAAGGAAAAGAAAAAAAACATAAAAGGAAAAACATAAAGAAAATAATAAAAAAAATAAAAAAGTTACTATTCCGGTGACGGAACAGTAACTTTCTCACCGGCCGGCGGGTATTTTGGCCGGCCAGGGACCCAAATCCTTATTTGAGACTTTTTAAGCACTTTAGGTCCTTATTTGAGACTGATTAAGAACTTTAAGCCTTTATTTGACACAATGTTCACTTTGGGCCCTTTTTTTAGAATTTGACCCCACTTGGGATCCTTAATTGGAATTTTCCCTTAGGAATTTGATTGTCCGCCATCATCGACCGGCCTCGCACAACCTCAGGCGGAGCTTCACCGGTGACCCAGATCTACAACCTTGGAGGAGATGAGCAGCGGCCAGGCAAGGACAAGGTCGGAATCTAGAAAAAAAAATTTGTGGTTAGCGATTTTGGAAGAAAAAACGTTCATCGTAACCCCGGAACTTTTCAGAAATGCTAAAATCCCAAGGGGCCAAAGCCAATTTTTCTCAAAATTGTTCGCTCAAAAATAAAAACTAGCGACGAGCGAGAGAATGCTGCTGGTATAAAGGATGTTGTTGTATTGCTCGGGGCCGGAGGCGATTCCGCGCACCTCTTGTGGAGGATAAAAGCGCGCTCGCAACAGCCGTCAACTGATATTTGGCGGGTTGTAAAATTTACTAAACAATGGTTGATTGTTAAGCTAATGTTTGAGTTGGTAAGTTGCAAAATCAAATCAAGCTACATACAACTAAAGTTCTGAAAGCTGAAAGAATGTCAATTGCTAGTCAAGTACAAATTGGCAAATCAGAGCGTTGGCAACTTTTTTCGAATATATTACAGTAAGTAGCTTAATATCAATGATACGAAGGTAAATTCAATATGAGTTAGTAGACTCAATTGTTAGTAACTACATGTGGGTAAACTCCCTCAAACGTATACAGCAGCTTGATGTAATCAATATTGGTCGGTTCCAATATTCACCGGTAAATTTCAAAGGTCGTACAAACCAAACTGCAAATTGGCAAATGTGGTTGCAAGTTACTCTGTGCAGCTTCAAATGAATAATACTGGTGAATTTTGTTAGTCAATGGTGAAAATGAAATGGAAGTTTGATAAAGTTACTGATTAATTAGAAATTGGTAAATCCAAACGTTTATCGATAAGTTACTAAGATATTACTAGCTTAACGATTAGCTCGCGGCTTCAATTTTATTGTGGAGAGGTTACGCTGCAATCGAGCCACGCTAGTATGAAAAAAAGTAACATTTCTTTCTAACCCAACCACACTTCCTTCTCTCTCCCACACCACTTTAGCACCCGTCAACACGTCTCCACCACAGCAGCTGCCTCCGTGAAGCCACCGCCGCTACTTTCCCCACTCCAAACCGAAGCCGCCGCCATCTCAGCTTGATCTCACGCCTCTCTCTCTCTCTCTCTCTCTCTCTCTCTCTCTCATGACTTAATCTTTGTCATTCTCTATCACGAGCGCTTGACAATGGCGTCATGCCTCGCCATTGAGAAGCTCGAGCTCGACGCCACCTTGAGCTCTGAACCACGCATACGAGGGCAGCCCTCTGCTCATCTGATTCTGCACCAAAGACAAGATCCATTGAGGACACACGACAACCAAGACTTTTGCTAGGAGAGCGTGACAGAGACAGAGGTGCTTCGTTTGTCTTGGGGACTAAGGAGTAGGGATTTTAGTCTTTGAGGGCTGTGTAATCTTCTTTCTTGAGCAAAAGGTGCATGTGGGTCATGGGAAACGTCGGAAATGCTTGCCACGCATCCCAGCCGCGGCTTTAACGCCGCATAACCTCCGCCATATTAGTGCCGCTAGTTACAAATTACTATTTTACTAGTCACGGACAATCTACATCAGAATTCTGCATTGCTACCTTTGGTATTGCATATGTATGATGGAGTTCTTTCTATGCTAGCTTCCCTGAGTTTTAGATCAACTGGTGATCAATTTCTCTCCAGGTACAAATACAACAAGAACCGCCTTTCACACCAACAAGAGCACAGATACCGAGGATCCTTCCAGCAAATAGTACCATGAAATCAGGACAAAATTAGAAAACCTGTACAGTCTATTGCAACTTAACAAAGATATGTTGCTACGTACAATTCAAAGGATGAAAAGTAAGAGTCAACATGTCGACCTTCACCAGGGAATTTCACGTGTCGGCAAGAATTTACAGTTGAGTGCTTTACAAACTTGTTAATAGCAGACAAACACAACAGCGTCGTTGTGGACCACCCGGTTCATTAACAAATATGCCTTTCATGGAAATGTTATGCTGCAGGATTTTGTAATGAATATGTACGGACTTCTTAGCGTCAGATGATTGTCAATACCTTGACCTCCTGTACAGAAGCACACGTGTTACTGTCAACATAAATCGTTGTAGGGCTCGGTCTATTGAATCAAAATAGAACAATAACAACACCATAACCACCGTCATGACCAGATAACTTTGTTAATGAATCACCTGTGCAAGAGCTGAGACGGTTCATGGGTAATAAGCAAGTACCTTGCAGGCTACAATTATGTCTGCAGTGATCAAAGCTTTCTAGTGCATCTTCTTTTCTCGTACTTGCTCCCGAGATTCCAAAGAGAAAAGACCCAAGACCCACATCCTACAGAATTAGAGTGAAACATAAATAGTAGCATCGCGAAGATTTAAAGTAGAGATACAGGACATGTCAACGTATCCGCAAAATCACCAAATCCTGACAAGGAATTGATAATATTTAGATCAACCCCATATCCTTTTTCTACACAATGTTTCACAGAAAAAATTAAGCTGGATCATACTGTATTTAAAACAATTCTGCATAATATCACCCTAAAACATGTGTGCAAGGCCAAGATGCTTTTTCGCATGAAATATCACTTGAAAATATTCCCAACATGTGTGCAAGATAGGGATAGCAGATATGACTACTTAGATCAATGTGGGGGCACTACAGACTGAAAAGCATTTTTTTAAAAAAAGGAAAGGCTTTAGAGGAACAGTTTGTGTGGCCTCAACTAGAAATAAGATGACAAGTTCTTCTGAGGTGGGTCCCACAATGAAGAACAACAGCGTTTAGGTGCGGTTCTATCAAAGGGATGTAGATTTAAAAGGGATGAGGAGAGATTTTAAAACATATGGAAGTAGACTCGACATAAAGATTTTGAATATTTGGATCTCAATTGAAGAATTAGCATGAAACAGAGAGAATGTAAGCGGATCCACGTACCCAATCCAGATTGGTGGGATAATACTTGGTTGCTGTTTTAAGCATTGTCAGCATTTGAAACAGCATTAGCTACTTTGTCAAGCCAAAATACAATTCTCTAAGCATCAAGAGAGTTCTAGTACTACTATCTCTATGATGTCATGAAACTACAGTAGAAAATGATAAAAACTTCCTAAATGTGTCTCACAAGATCAACAGTAAACATCCACAGAGATAAAATGATACGCAAAACCTAGGCCGAGACTTAAGTTTCAATTATAAGATTGTCAAATTGAACAGCCAAGAATTGCTGTTGTGCTCACAGTTGCAAAGCATTCGATAAGTGAAGGTAATTCATCCAAATCTGGATATCCTATTGCTGCTAAAATCCATACTCACGTCATACCCAAAAAAAGAGGTGCTGCTTGTCTAAGAATTTGAATAGACACAGAGGAATCTTACGACAAAGTATCAGCTACATAAAATATTGGAAGCCTTCCAAATCCAGCATCTCTCTGCTTTCTTCTTTCAGAAAATATAGCTTGCTCAGCCCTTGAGCTGGTAGCTGTCAACACAAACTGACAGACACACTTATTAGTAGAGAATGCGAATGAATCAAACCAATTTGATCATTCAGCAAAGAGAAGTAAGCACGGTTATATTAAAGAAAAGGATGAAGAACCATGTGTCATCTGCAGATTTGGCAATTTCTTCTGAAGACAATACAACAACTAAATGTTGAAGTACATACTCTACACTAAATGGGATGCCAAACAAGAATGTGTGACCGCACTCCTCCGTACAATCGGTTCAATGACAGAATACCAGCATATCTACTTTCCTTCAGATGCTGGAACGCCTATTCTGATATCTAGCAGCATCAACAGGCCGCTTGCCCAGGGAAACATAAGGGTTTGCTAGCTTCTTGTATGTTTTTTGGTCTCTGACCTACTTTAAATTTATCATGTTTCCATGTTAATGAGACAAAGCTTTAAACTTGGAGTCCAATTCAGCATTTATGACATCTATTATAGCACATAAGCACCATTTAGGAAATTTTACAATTAATGCTGATGTAGCACAGCTAGACCTGAGTTGAGCATGATTCGGATAAAGAATTATATAGATGTTTAGCAGCGAACAGCCAAAGCGGATGATAAGCACGAATTTAGGGGCAGAAATTTGTTAACTAAGGAAAAGACTTGACCAGGGGTTTGAAATAAAGTGTGAGTATATCATTGCACACTTAAAATGAAACTACATCAAAAGTGCTCGAGACAATTGCTGAAAATTGACTAAATTTTTTATCAACCAGCAAACAAAAAGAGCTTTAAGTATTACAAATGCTTCTAGCATTATATGCACACATTAAAGGCAATAGAGGAAAAGGCAATGACATACCAGTGGAAAAAGTATAGCCATGACACCATATCCCACAAGAGGTGAGAAAAAGAAAATAGCCAGAACGCAGGGGTTTCCTGTAAGGAATTTAAGCAAATCTATTGAATAAATAGATTGACTTGCCACCGAGTAAACTGCATTTTAGACATGCTCACAACCAGCAAATAAAGTGGCTCACTAGCTCCCAATCAGAATTAGATTATGCCCTGAAATTAAATCTCAATTCAACATTCTCCCAGAAGTAGATAGGTGTTGAATCTCCACATGAAATTAAAACATAATAACCCTAAATATAATACCATCTCTGGAAGAAAAAAGAATCATATGAGCTTCAAAGAAACACATGAACCATTTTCCAACATGATATGCTGGGAGACACCATTATAACCCGCATGTTGATTTAGAAGACTCAGTCAAAATGGGGGACAAGCATGCCGTGACTCAAAAAGTCTGTTATAAGAGATCAACAATCCATGTGTTTTTTTTTTACAAGCCGCATAATTTAACATTCACCGCAAGTTGATAAATTTAAGTGTTCATTAAGACAAATTTTGACCCAGTTTTAGTTTCTTGCGATTGTTACAATTTTACCTAACAGGTATACAAAATTCAATTTAACTCTCTGCAGATAAACATGACAACAGTTTGTCATTTCATATAAAATTCTTAAAGCTGATACGGAAAAGGTAATCCAATGTAGTAATCAAAATGACTCCTTACAATAAGAAAGCTCATCTCGCTTATTCAAACAGGAAAGTTCCAAGACTTCAAATTTTTTATTTGGACATATTCTATTTAGTCAACATTAGAAAAATCTATTAACTCATTCTAAATATAAGTTACCTAAGAGCAATAAAGTCAATTTTAAACTATGATAGCATACAAGTTGAAGAACTGTATGCCAATTTTCTTGTACTGTCTTTGTAGATAGAATATCATAGTTTAGAATGACATATCTTTACCAGCTCCCATCAGATTAATACAATTTCGTAAATCAGTAATTTAGGAAGATCAAGCTAATCTAATCCTTCTCTTCCAGATAAAATAGAAAAGCATCATTAAAGTCAACTATTCATATTATCACTTAACTTCAACCAGTAGCCCCTTGACTCAAGTTCTAGGCTCCAGTTTACATTTCATACTTTTCCATGTAGACTACCAAACTTGACTGCCAGTCTCCTATAGACTATTTCTGGGAAAAAAGAAACCATACAAAGGACATGAAAAGAGCATTATTTAGGGATTATACTCAAACATTCACTTTTATTACTTGTGTTAGATATATCAGCACATCCTTTGCTATTAAAAGAAAGCATATGAAACTACTTTTCCATTCATATGTAGATAATTTCTAAATGATGATGAAAAAGTGTGTAACATAAGAAATAGCATATTTTTCTAACCCCCATGTGCGTGTACGCCATAAAAAAAAATTAGCACATCCTTTGCAGGAGCAAGAAACAATAAAAAGCCACTATAGATACTCTTGGATTTGTGGATCCCACATAAGCCATGGTGAATAAGTTTTTGACACACACTGAGGCCGCAATGGATCATATTAAGTATCATGATCAGAAATTGCATTAGCGCGCACGCACTGAGGCCGCGATGGATCATATTAAGTATCATGATCAGAAGTTGCATTCACACACGCACGCACGCACAGACACACAGACAGACACAGACAGACAGATACACACACAGACACGGACACAGACACAGACGCAGACAGACGCAGACACACACACACACAGAGACAGGCACGCAGGCACGGACAGACGGACGCACGCACGCACTGAGGCCATGATGGATCATATTAAGTATCATGATCAGAAGTTGCACTCACACACGCACACAGCACTCGCGCGCGCGCTGAGGCCATGATGGATCATTTTAAGTATCGTGATCAGAAGTTGCATTACCAAAGCCAGCAAAAAATGCCCAATTGGATTCAAAAAAGTCCAGCCTCTTGTCCAGACTAACTTCAGTAAAGTTCCATTTGTACCTACAAAGTTCCATATAAAAAGAAGGAAAAATGCAAGCAGAACGTGTAACCCGACAAAATACGTTGAGAGGATTACATACTCAAAACAGTAATAAGCATACATCCAGGAGAGCAGCAAAAAATTAAGCGGCTTTCCAATATAGGGAACAAATCCTAGAGCATAAACCTGCAGTAACAACTTCTCAGCTTGTCAGGCATTCATACAAATGGTTGTTAAGGCAACAAAGCAGCAGAAAATAGATCCCCATAAAACTGCTTAAAACAAGAGAATATATAAGGTCTAGCATTCAAAAGACTTATTTTGGAATCACAGTTTCAGTATAGTCATATAGCTAAGACATTTCATCTTATTAGGCATGGAAGAGGTGAAAGATCGGGCAGTCTCCCCTCCAATCACATCTACATGACTGATTTCATTATGGTAATTCCATCATAAATCAACAACATTGGCCTTTAAAACAGAAATTGCTCAGTATTGGGAAAACATTCTACTAACATTGCATGAGGAGACACAATGGTGTAAACACTTGGGCTGCGATGTTTGTGAACACGTACACATCACAGGAATCAGGCACTTCGACAAATTCTAATACACTTGAGCAATTAACAAAACCTTTCAGTCTATTCAACACCAGTGGGTTATAAAACGTGTTTGATCACTAGAATAGTTCAAAGTCCAATTAAAATGCTTTTTAACCCATGATGTAGCATATCAAGATTAAATCTAGACTTTATTTCACCTCTAGGAAGAAGAAGGTCAGAAGCAGTATTGAATACACCTGCTCTCCAATTCCAATCATCACCCTAAGGAAAATGAAACCACATTAGCTTCAGATAAACTAATACCAAAGGCCAACTTCCGTAGCCAAGTATAAGAATAGTCAATCGTGTTTAGTTCTATACCCTCCAAGATCAACAAGTTTTTCTGTTTCAATCTTACTTTCCGAGGCCACTGCCTCATTTTGGCTTGAGGGTTGCTCTGACATAGAGCGAGATCCTTCCAAAGCAGCAAATCCATGTTTAGCTATGTCACTGTACCTGCATTCACATCTTCCACCAAAATCTTAGATTTCCTCCATGACCTATATCGTAAGTGCTAGGAAAGATTGCACAATAATCAACCAAAGATTCTATGTCCTAAAGAATTTAGAAGTGTAGACAGCACAGTAAGAGTGAAGCGGTAGATCTACAAACCTCCTTATTGCGAACTGACACCGAGAAAGCAAAACTGAGTTACAACAAGATAAACTGATATCTGGGACACGTGTTTATCATGGCCTAGGATGCAAGCAATAAAAGCGGTATAAACTGATATCTGGGACACGTGTTTATCATGGCCTAGGATGCAAGCAATAAAAGCGGACCATTTATTAAGTCTCTCAATGACCACCTTACAAAAGATGGTTACGAAATGCATCCATCAGGAGCACCTTCTTCCCCTGGACCAATTTTATCCCCATAACTACAAGGCTAATCAAGCACCGAGAATTCTATTGAGTCTCTTTATCCTTTCTAGTTATGAACAGCTTTACATTCCTTGTTTTTCTTGCATCGACTAAACAAAAGACGTGTGGCTTTTGCTACCTTTCAATATTAAGACATCAGTTACAATAGGAAATGCACTAGGTCAAGTTTACCCACAAATTATTGCAGGAATCTTTTCTCTCTCCATGTTTCCATTGACAACAGAACAACATGTTGACTCCTGCCTTTTAAGTTACAAGAAAGGCCATATGCACATGCTTAGAGTATTTTATTTCCTAGTCACGATGCCTAAGTTATCCTTGCTTCATGGAAAATTCCCATAATTCAAACAAAGAAGACTACCAGAGTAAAAAGGCGTAAAATAACTAGTGTAGAATGAAATTTTGGTGAAAGGGAGGGCAATACCATATAGTGCTCAAAATGAAGCTAAATATGTACAATGGATAGAACCAGAAAACCTGTGGAAAAAAAAACATCCAGGTAAGAATTAATTAATCCATAAGAGATTATAAGAAATTTCATAACATAAAACATTAACTTTCTCATTATTGTGATATGGCTGCCATTCTTTGAGTTTCTGTAAACCTTATGCTAACTCACCTATCTTAAAATCTTATCTTGAGTTTTTTTCTGTACGAAGGTTACACCAATTAAAAAAATAACACTACTCTTTAAACTGAGCAATTTCAGGGGTCAGCAGGGTACTTTCCATGCCCTATATATCTCTCGAGACTATTTCCCAAGCTTAGGAACCTAGAAATCAAACAATAAATTCTATTACCTATAATTTGTTTCTTTCCTACTCAAAAATCAATCCATACTCAACATCTAAAATGTGATTAACTGTGAGTGCTAAGCTAGGAAGAAATCAACAGTTATGCAACAGATAAGGACAGCAAACGACCCTTTTTTCCACAAAACATTATAGCTTTGGGTAGTGTCCGCTGCCCTGCCAACACGAGGCCATAAAACAGCAGATCTGTTTAGTAAGTAAAAAACTGCAAGTGGCATGAGCATACTTACATAAAATAATTGTACAAGTCCAAAACGTAGGGAGGAGTAGAGCTTCAAAACACCGGAAGAAGGACAAGAATCTTGAGAAGTAATCTGAGAGCAGTTCTCGGGCAATATCCACTGAAGCGTAGGGATGACAAGCGATTTTAAGACAAATATGCTGCAAATATATCAAAATTATTTTCTTCACACAAACGGCATGTAGAATTCTGAAGAACGAAGTGGAAGAGCATTGCTAGAAGAGTTGAGAAACAAAATCTATCAAAAATATCAATTGCTACAAATTACAGCTGTTATTCGCATACATTAATCAAGAGATTCAACTGATTATAACAATCTAGAAAATAACTGCCACTGAATGCAATGAGAATGCCATGAAAACACTTCACAACGTGAGTCAACTAGTTTTTGGAACTAATATCAACACATGCTTTGCACATGTTTCCTAACTAAAGATGATGCTAGGTTTTTAGCTCTTCCAGCTAAACATATATATTTTCACCATTCCAGTCGTCCACTTCATAGCTCTACCTACACCTTTCTAGCTCAGGTTTGCCTCATGCACCAAAAAAATGAGTTTTTAAGAGAAACAGCAATTGCAAAAAAAAATTAATTGATAGTAAAAGAATTAGTCCTTTCATCAAATGTTACCCTAAAATCTTAGCCCATTAAGAATTCGCTACGTTCATTATGTTTATTAAGAGTTTCCAACACACCCATGATTAGTCTTCCTACAATCTTACCCCTCCTTCTTTCATAGCAAGACTATACCCTAATTCAGTGGAGAAACTTTTAGGTGCTCCAAAGGATGATGCAAACAAGCCAACCATGCCAATAACCTCATAAAGCGTGCCAAGTATTATGAGTTATTTGCTTATAAAATTATAACACTTCTCACGTGGCAATTGACTTGGATGGACAGGAGGGCAGTGCTCCAGGAGAACCAGAACCCCTCTCTTCATTAACATTAAGTACAAATGGGTACTTCCAGTGGTCCCATTATCATGAGTTTCACTGAAATTTTCCTCCTTTCCCTCAGGCACAAATTTCAAGCACAGCCAAAGAAACTTCTATCAAAAGGAAGCGAGAACCACAAGAGACAACCGCTTGCGCAACAGCACCGACCTCATCACAATTCACAAAAGAATTACAATAGCTTAAAGAGTTCGTTCGAATATCACCATCATCCATGCCCGGAGAATAAGTACACTTCATTCTGATTTATAATTTCCTGACTGCATTCGCAACAATGAAAAAGAAAGGAAGTCTCCTAAGAAAATTTCATCAAACGGGTAAGGATCTTCCAACCGAGGGCACTGGGACATGAAACAAAAAAGGCACAGCTTTGCAGACAAATCAACGGACGCCACAGTCTTGAGGTAATGAACTAAAGATAAGTACTTTCAAGCTAACATAGCTTCTGATCTCCTTGATCTCTGACATATAGACCACCAACGACAGTCTCAAAAAAACCCAAAATCGCAAATTCAACTGAACAGAGAGACCGCGTAGTAGCCAACTTCTAAAAACGGCACCTCAGTCAAACACGAAGTCAAATTCATCTGATAAAGCAGGATTCCCAGGAGACCCAGCAACTACCTCCCGAGGAATATGAAGCCGTTCAAGAGAAAACACTGCCCAGTCCTGATCGAAAGCTTCTTCGACCTACCACCAAAGCGCGAATTCAACCGAAAAAAAGAAAAACCCATTCGGGTCAGTTTCAAATTCCTCCATAATTTCCCGGGGATACCAGAAACGCCAACCGAGAAGCAGCGAAGCTCGGAAGAGCCGCAAAGGCGAGCCAAAAGACGAAGAAGGAAGGAAGGAAGGTATACTTGAGGCACAGGGAGACGACTCGGTGGAGGCAGCACGCGTCCGCGAATCCCGCGAACCAGAGGCGCAACGCTGCCTTGGTCTTCGACCTCGCGCACTCCGTCCATGGCTTCGCGGGCTCCATGGGGGCGATCGAGGCTTGCTTGGAGCTCGAGGAACAGCCAGGGACTTCTCGACCAAGAGGAATGCTAGTCCCTCGTATTACCCGAATTTCGGAATATACATATATGCGTGTCGTGTAAGGTAAAATACTCGGATTTCTACAGGAAAATTTAAAAAAAAAAACACCTGCGTATATGTGATTATCTATAGAACTTACGAAAATATATGCATGTGTGAAGCACGGGTCGTATTACATTCGAATAAAAGTTATTCAGAATTTCAAATACTAATTAATGATGCGACATGCCAATTGTTTATATAATACCAAACTACGATAAAAAAATGTCGTTTTTAATTTCGAGATATGAAAAATTTTAAACATCCAATTTATTATATTGTATTTTACAGATTCTGATGAGGCACAAAATTTGTCATGGGACCATCTTGTCATATTACACACAAATTATTCCGTCCATATATGCCGGGTAAGACTCAATTCTCAAAATGGCAAGCCAGCCGTAACCTCCATTATACAATACGATCATAATTCTACTTCGCAACTTAGTTATGTACTATTGTTGTCATAGTTTTGACTAATTAAAATAAGTAAAGAATGGCGCCCGTGCTATGCAAAGCTAGTATAACTTGTAAGGCTTCATTTGGTTCCAAGACCATGAATTCTCAAATGGATTTCCATTCCAACCAATCTTCTTCACGACAATCCGTGCATAAATAAAAATTTTGGTTTTCAATGGGAGAATACTTCTTATCAATGACAGTGAATAATAATCGGGGAATGATAGCAGCCAACGGTGAATTTCGACAACACGCTAGAGAAATCGACTATTGATAACAAAGTCCGGCAACCAGCGGAGGAGTCTGACCATGGGCAACAAAGTCCGGGGCCCAACGATGAAGGCTGGCGACCAGTGGCCATAGTGGGAGCGGCGGACAGTGGTTGACGGTGGAATTGAGTGATGCAGTTATCAAAATCTTACTGAAATGTGAAATGGTACAACCCTAGGTTTAGTTAAGTAATCTATATCACGGGATCCAAGTCGGTACTCTATACTTTTCTCAAAGCATGACATTAGTGTGAATTAAAATCCAATTTGTCGGCGGAGTTGGATTTAGCGAATGGGACCAAACGAGCCACGTATGCCACGGGGATATTCAGGTCAAGCGAGACATTCGCCGCTGTTCGCACGTGGGGACAAAAGTGACATTTCTCACACGCTCGCACACAAGCTCCCCCTCTTTTTGACTCTCTCTCTCTCTCCGCCGTCGTTCTCCACTAGCGGCGGCGCCCCATATCTTCTTTCTTTGTACCTTCTCGCCATCATCAATTGCATCCTCTCTCTCTTTGCCTTATGCGCCCACGTGCCTATTCATTCAATGTGCATCGTCATTTATGTATTTTAAATTTGTTCAATATAATATTTAAAATTTAATTTAATATATATTGTCATTCTTGAACTTTTAAATTATTCAACACAGTCTCTTGAACTTTTTGTACTTATTAAATTTGGCCTCTGAATTATCCAATCACTACAAAAAAACATAGATTTTGCCGCGAAAATTTGCGACGAGGAATTTTTCGTCGCTAATTTGCGACGACATTTTTTTCCGTCACAAATTAGCAACAAAAATTATTCGTCACAATTTTGCAACAGAATTTGTCACGAAATAAAAATTCGCCGCAAATTTGAGACGGAAAATAAATCCGTCGCAAATTTGCTACGGCAAATAAATCCGTCGCAAATTTACAACGGAAAAAAAATCCGTTGCAAAAAGATCCATCGCAAATTTGCTCTGAAAATAAAATAGGACGTAAATTTGCGACAGAAAAAAATTTGCGACGGAAAAAAAAATCCATCACAAATTTGTGCCGAAAATAAAATAAATCGCAAATTTGCGACGGAAAAAAAATCCGTCACAAATTTGCGTTGAAAATAAAATAGGACGCAAATTTGTGATGGAAAAAAAAATCCGTGGCAAATTTGCGCCAAAAATAAAATATAACGCAAATTTGCGATGGAAAATAAATCCGTCGCAAATTTACGACGGAAAAAGAAATCCGTCGCAAATTTGTGACGAACTATAAGATTCATCACTAATTTTTGCGACGAATATTAGGTTTGTCGCAAATTAGCGACGAACTTAAAAGGTTCGTCGCTAATTTACTTAAAAAAAGAGCACCCCAAAGCCCCGCCCTCACCCCCAATTTCTCTCTCTCGCTCACTATTCTCCCTCTTTCTCGATCAAATGAGATTTGCTTCCGCTTCTCCTTCTCCTTCTCGCTTCTGCTTCTTCCCTCTCCCCCACAACCCAAACCTCTCGTGCTCGCTAAGGGTTTTCGGTACCCCTTCCCCCTGCGACTCCTCACCATGGCCTCCGGAGCCCCATAATTTTTCTTTACAAGTCTTAGATCCCACAATGCGCAATTCAATTCGACAAAGTGGATATTCAGACATAGCAAATCACTAAATTAATGGTATTTGCTTTGAGCATATACATCTTGAGGAGTCCTTTTAATCATAAGACCTTTTAGAAATAGTGCACGGAACATGCACGGCATGTGCACGGTACACGAGAGTTCCCTCGGCAAAGGCCAGGGGATGGCAAAGAGAGATTGAGAACCATTGAGAAAAATTATAAAACCATGAACCATCTCAATGTACAATCAAAAGCAAGAATGTATAGAGTTCGCTACAAATGATTGTCCGAGTCGGGAGACTGAATGCAAAGGCTCAGGACAAGTGTCAGCTTAGGCACGGATGGGGTCTAAGCTTGTATAATTATTTTGTAGCAAGTTTGAGAAACAGTACCGGTAATATTGTAATATTAAAAAGGAAGGTATACACCAATTCCCTCTTATAAATTTACTAATCGCATTATAAACTAGCAATAATTTACTAAAATTGCTTTAATTGTCAAATTAATAGCTGGATCTGGCGAGGCTCAGCTAGATCAAGCTCCCTTATCACGGGTCCCAGATGTACAAGAAGAATCAAAAACCCTATTATAAAGCCCTAATGGCTTGTTCAATTTTTTGGGGGCAATTTTTCAAAGGTTTTCACATTTTTTTCTATTTTTTATACTAAGTCTAGAATAAAATAAACACTAAGATATAATGAAATTAACCGAAAAAATAATTTCACGTTCTTTCTTCACCGAGACTCCTCCTTCGCTGAAGCTCCACCCAAGAGCTCCCATTCTCGGTCCTTTGCTGGGTTTCCTTCCTCAGCCATCGGCCACCACTTCCGGTTGTTGGAACAACGTCACTTGCATTGACCACCACTCTCGGTTGGTCATCACGTCACCTTGACAGCTACCACTCCGCGTTCCGGTGATGTTAATGATAGCAAAAACACACATAATAAACAAACGCCATTCCAGCAAATCAAAAATATAGGCGAAAGGACACTATAAGTGCCACAACTTGTGTACAGCGCTCACTTTGGTGCCATAACTTTTTTCGGATAACTTTGATGCCAAGTCGAAGGAAAAACGATCACTTAAGTGTTATAAGTTTTTTTTAGATCACTTTAGTGCTAAAATTTTTGAAAAACAATCACTTAGGTAGCGAATGATAACCATTTTGTTACGAAATGAGTTCCTGAACTAGAAAAAGATTTTCTATTTCTTTTTTCCTATATGAGTTTTTGAAAAAAAAAACCCGTTTGATAACAACAAAAAATTTCTATTTCTAGAACAGAAACCCGTTTGATAATAGCACAAAATTTCGATTTCCTAAAACAAAAACCTGTTTGATAAACAACAGAAAATTCTATTTACAGGAACAGAAATCCATTTTTTTAGAAATGGAATAAAAATAATAAAAAAATCCAAAAAATTCATAAAAATCTTTTAAAAAATTCAGAAAATCCCAAAAAAGTGAAAAATTCCAGAAAAAAATCATCAAAATGTTGAGAAAATAAAAAAATTCAGATTTTGGGAAAATAGCAAATTTGTTGAATTTTTTCAAAAAAATCAAAAAATCAAAAATTTCAAAACTTCACAGAATTACTTAGAATACCCGTGGCCACCCACTTTTAGTGAAATTTAAAATTTTTTAGGTGCCCAAAAAAATTAAAAAATCAAAAATTTTAAAACTTCACAGAGTAGTTTAGAACACATGTGACCACCCACTTCGAGTGACATTTAAATTTTTTAAGGTGCCCAAAAAAATTCAAAAACTCAAAAATTTCAAAATTTCACAGAATGGCTTAGAATACCTGTGGTCACCCACTTTGAGTGAAATTTTAATTTTTGGAGCTGAAAAAAAAGCAAAAAATCAAAAATTTCAAAACTTGACAGAATGACTTATAATATATGTGGCCATCCACTTCGAGTGAAATTTAAATTCTTTTAGGTGCAAAAAAATTCAAAAATAAAAAATTTCAAAACTTCACAGAATGACTTAGAATACCTCTAGTCACCCACTTTGAGTAAAATTTAATTTTTTTTAGGTGCACAAATGGTATTTTTAATTTTTTTGATTTTTGATTTTTTTTTGCTCCAAAAAAAAATTAAATTTCACTCAAAGTGGATGGTCACATGTATTCTAAGCTACTCTATGAAGTTTTGAAACTTTTAAATTTTGCTTTTTTCTCGGTACCTAAAAAAATAAAATTTCGCTCAAAGTAGGTGGCCACAGGTATTTTAAGCTATTCTGTGAAGTTTTGAAAATTTTTCTTTTTTGCTGATTTTCATTTTTTTTCGACACCTAAAAAAAATTAAATTTCACTCAAAGTGGGTGGCCACAGGTATTCTAAGAAATTATGTGAAGTTTTTTATTTTTTTAGGCACCTAAAAAAATTTAAATTTCGTTCAAAGTGGATTATCACAGGTTTTCTAAACCATTTTGTAAAGTTTTGAAATTTTTTATTTTTTTGCTTTTTTTACTTTTTCGGCACCTAAAAAAATAAAATTTCTCTCAAAGTGGGTGGCCATAGGGATTTTAAGCCATTCACTGAAGTTTTGAAATTTTTATTTTTTTGCTTATTTTTATTTTTTTTGGCATAAAAAAATTAAATTTCGCTTAAAGTGGGTGGCCACAGCTATTCTAAGACATTCTATAAAGTTTTGAAATTTTTTATTTTTTTATTTTTTGGTATCTAAAAAAATTTAAATTTCGTTTAAAGTGAATGGTCACAAGTATTCTAAGCCATTTTGTGAAGTTTTGAAATTTTTTTTTTATTTTTTTTATTTTTTTCGGCACCTAAAAAAATAAAATTTTGCGCAAAGTGGGTGGCCACAGGTATTTTAAGCCATTCTGTGAAGTTTTGAAATTTTTACTTTTTTGCTTATTTTTTGTTGGCATCTAAAAAAAATTAAATTTCGTTCAAAGTGGGTGGCCACAGGTATTTTAAGCCATTTTGTGAAGTTTTGAAATTTTTTATTTTTTCATTTTTTTCGGCACTTAAAAAAATTTAAATTTCGTTTAAAATGGATGGTCACAGATATTCTAAAGTCATTCTGTGAAGTTTTGAAATTTATTTTTTTACTTTTTTTAATTTTTTTGGCACCTAAAAATATAAAATTTCGCTCAAATTGCGTAGCCATAGGTATTCTAGGACATTCTGTAAAGTTTTTTAATTTTACATTTTTTTATTATTTTTTATTTTTTTTGCCATCTGAAAAAATTAAATTTTCCTCAAAGTGGGTGGCTATAAGTATTCTAAGCCATTTTATGAAATTTTTTATTTTTTTATTTTTTTCGGCACCTAAGAAAATTTAAATTTCACTCAAAGTAGGTAGTCACAGATTCTAAACCATTCTTTTAAGTTTTGAAATTTTTGATTTTTTGCTTTTTTTTCTCACCTTAAAGATCGTAACTTCCATATGAACATGTATTTTGAAGAAAGAATTCTTTCAGAAATGATTCTCATTTTTGGTCTAAAAATAGAAAACATACTTTTTTTTTGTTCTAATTTCTGGTTCAGAATCGGTTCTGGAACAAAAACTTGTCTTAGAAATAGAAAAATGAAATTGCGTTACCAAACGGGTTTCTGGTCCAAAACTGATTTTGGGAACAAAAAACCAGTTCTGGACAGAACCAGAATGGTTTTCATGCGGTATCTAAGTGCTAAAATTTTTTAAAAACGATAATTTAAGTGTTAAAATTTTTAAAAAACGATCACTTAGGGCTTGTTTGGTAACGTGCCAAACGGTAAAAATTTCTGTTCTTTTATTCCCAGAAATAGTTTGGGAACAGAAATGCATTTTGTAAGCTTTTTGTTCCCAGGCACATTTTTGCAAAATTTGTGCCCAGAAACAGTTTTGGAAGAGAAACAAAAAGTTAAAAAAAAGTTGCTTCTTGTTTCTCGGCACAATTTTGAGAATGAGTTCTTTTTTTTTTTCTTCTTTGTGTTGTTTTTCTCTAGGCTGTGGCCTGTCGCCGGCGGCCACGAAAAAAAAAAATTAATAAATAAATATTTTATTGGCCATGGCTGGTGATATGGCTAAAAAAAGGAAAAAAATATTTTAATAAAAAATATTAATAAAAAAATATTTTACGGCTATGGCCGGCGACCAGGCCATGGGAAAAAAAGGAAAAAAAATATTATTAATAAAAAAATATTAATAAACAAAATATTTTACTGGCCATGGCCGGCGACTAGGCCATGGAAAAAAAATTAAAAATATATTTTCAATAAAAAATATTTTACTAGCCATGGCCAAAAAAAAGAAAAAAATATTATTAATAAAAAAAATTTATTGGCCATGGCCAAAAATAATAAAAAAATTATTTTTGAATAAAAGTATTATTAATAAGAGAAATTTTTTACTGGCTATGGCCAAAAAAAATAAAAAAAATTATTTTTAATAAAAGTATTATTAATTAAAAAATATTTTACCGGTCATGGCCAAGAAGGAGGAGAAGAAAAAAAGAAAAGAAAGAAATATTAAAATATTATTAATAAAAAGAAATTTTATGCCGTTACCAAACGCATTACTATTTTAGGAATAGAAATTTTGAGCCGTTACCAAACGCCTTCAAATGCTCAGAATCAGTTCCCGGGCACATAATAAAAAAAAATCATTTCTGTTCAAAAATAGTTCTCAGGCACAGAATAGTTGTCATGCGCAGTCTTAAGTGCCAATCTCCGGTGAGCCTCTAGCGAGCCACGTTAGCTTCAGAAATTAATAAAAAAAATGCCACGACGGATTTCTGGCGAAAAATTGCGTACGGCACCAGTGTTGGTACTTAAATGATCGTTTTTCAAAATTTTAGCACTTAAGTAATAGTTTTTCAAAAATTTTAGCACTAAAGTAATCAAAAAAAAGTTAAAACACCAAAGTGAGCGCCGTACACAAGTTATAGCACTTGTAATATTCTTTTGCCCAAAAACATATATGCATACTAAAGGCAAGGAAATAAAAGACTGACTGTGATAGCCTCAAACTGCGGGAATTACCGGAAAATGGGTTGTGGCTCCGATAAGTGTTCGTCCACAGTTGACAACGTGCTAGAGCAAGTCCTTCGCTGAGAGATGGAGGGTGTGCGGCTGTGGTGGTTGGCGGAGAAGATGGTCGGCCAAGCGAGACGGAGGGTAGGTGAACCTTCTTGAGAAGGAATAAGAAGAAAACTGAGAGCTGTGTCTCCGGTCAAAATTTCTGATTTTGGAGCCCCCTCTTCTCCGAGTGTCCCCTCTAAAATCTCTCTCCCCTCCCCTATATTCTGTCTCTCCCTATATATTTTTTGACAATCTATGATGTGCCTAAACTTCCCTTTCTCTGTCTTTCTTTCTTTTCTCATTTTCTTTCTTTTTATAAAAAAATTTAATAATATATATTTTTTTAAAATAAAAGGAAAATATGTTCTACTAACTTCTATCAATGCAAATGCATCTAGTGTTCACATACTATGCAATTTAATGAGAATTATTTTTGTTTAGGGGTTAAACATTAATGCGTGTACACTTTAAGGAGTCCTTCTAACCATAAGTCATGCTAGAAAAAGTGCATGAGATGTGCACGGCAAGTGCACGATGCATGAGAGTTCTGTGATCAAAGGCCAGCGGTGATGGCAAAGAGAGATTGAGAAGCATTAAGAAAAATTATAAAATCATTAACCATCTCAATGTACAATCAAAAGCAAGAATGTATGGAGTTCGCTACAAACATTTGTTCGAGCCAGCATGGGAGCCTGAACATAGAGGCTCGGGGCAGATGACAGGTTAGGCATGGAAGGGTCTAGACTTGTTTAATTATTTTATAAATTTACTAATCACATTATAAACTAGCAATAATTTACTAATCTTAAAACTTGTTACAAAAGGGCAACTGAATCCTAAAACTTTTACTAAATATAATCAAATTTAAATCTTGTCAAATTTGTGCAATTAAATTATTCCGTTATTTCCATCCAATTCGATCAACAATAAATGTTGACATGGCTATTTTATTACTTTCTTAAGATATATGACTTTATTTTTATTATTTTTTAAGAGAAGTGCTAATGTGGCATCTTTAGTTTTCTCATCTGGATGTTTTTATTTGGTCTTATATTAATTATGGGAAATTTTTACATTACGATTACAAAATAAATTTGCCTGACTTGAAAAAAATGAAAAAGAAAGGGAAAAAAGGTAGGTTGGTTCTCCGATTAATCCTAGAATCAGTCGGTTCGGTTATAGGTCAATTCTAAAGCGTTTTTTATAATGTAGGTTCTAAATTTTGGGTCTAAAATCTACTCATTCTGAAACTAATCACCCTTTACATGCGTACTTACATATATATATATATATATATATATATATATATATCTATTAAATTTTACATCATCAATACGTGCTACACTGATAAATAGGGATTATCCTATGCATCATCTCGTGTAGTTGGATTTGCTAGACATAACTCCTCGAGCAAGACTTTTCAATCCATTCAATCCAATTACCACGCATTAAACACAATATATTTTCTGATTTTCTTCTAAAAGGACAACACTAGGTACTTCGCATTCCATAATTGACTTCGTGAATAACATTGTCAGTTATCATAAGCCTCTCTAAAAATCCCTTTTACACACGTTACAGTTTCGTTGTTATAGTTTTCGGACCTTATGCTTTATGTGAATTCTAAGACAATCGCAAGTTTGGTGACCGGCCGTAGAGTTTGACTATTGGTACCACAGTTCGGCAGCCACAGGCAAAAGTCGGCGATTGATGGTAAAGATGGGAGCAGCGGTGGCGGTCGATGGTGGAATTGGGTTTTCAATAATTTTATCGTCATAAAATGTAGAATGAAATGTCAATAATAACTATATAGTCCGATAATCTGATTTCATTTTTCGAAATGTTGTGTTTCGCGTAGAAACTGATTTCTTACTGTTATTTTTCTCCAAACATACAATTAAATTCTATTTTTTTTTAAGAAAATTCAATTTGTAAGGATAATGACATAAACAATCCATGAACTTTGGCTTAATATGTAATTCGATTCATGAACTTTTAATTTATTCAATATAGTCTCTAAACTTTAACTTAATGTTCTATGTGGTCCATGAATTTTTAATTTGTTTAATGCAATTTTTGAACTTTTGATACTCGTTCAATTTAGTTCACGAAATACATGAAAATGTACAATGCAGTCCCTGAACTTAAATTAATATAAGGATTATATTGAGCATTTTTAGAAAGTTCAGGGACTATATTGAATATGCACAAAAAAATTTAGGGATTACACTGAATAAATTAAAAGTTCATAGACCATATTGAACATCCGGTTAAAATTTCATGGACAGTATTAAATAAATTAAAAGTTTAAGAATCGAATTGCATATTGAATCAAAGTTAAGAGATGGTTTATGTCATTTTCTCAATTTTTTGTATTGAACTGCCAAATTCCGCGCGGGCGCGGGACAGCGCCGCCGGATAATCAAGGTTAAATTGCGATACCATCTCGACACCGTCACGTGTGGACCAAATTGACAAGATCTCCGCCTCCGCGCACACACTGCCGTTGTTTTTGACTCTCCCTCTCTCTCTCTCCGTCGTCGTCCTCCCCTCGCGGCGGCGCTGCGGCGGCGCTCCATATCTTCACACTTCGAAACTAACTCTCTCTCTCTCTCTCTCTATCAGTCATTCGGAGCTGCCCTCGCCGTCAACAATGGCGTCCGTCTCGATGTCGCCGGTCTCGCCGCCCCGCGGTTCCCAGCAGCTCCTCTCGCCGTCCTCAATCGCGTTTTCTCTCTCCGCCTCCCGCGCCCGCACGTCCGTCGGCGCCGCCTCCCTGAGGCCGCCCGCGTCGCCGAGGATCGTCTGCTGCTCCGGCTCTCTGCCGTCCTCCGCTGCCGCCGCCGCCGCCGCCGTCGCGGTCGCGGTCGCGGCCTCCAAAGGCAGGCCGGAGGGCGAGCGGAGGGAGATCCGGCTGGGTCTGCCGAGCAAGGGGCGCATGGCCGACGACACTCTCGGCCTCCTCAAGGTATACATCGCATTGCGGTTTTGGTTGCTGAGGAATCGGTTCCGAATGCGAAGTTTATAGAGAGTTGAATCCATACAGACGTGCTATACGTAGTGTTATCGGATTTGAATTTGGCGATGAGAAGTGGCTTCAATCTCTGAGATGCCGCTCTAGGAGACTTGTGGTGGTTTGTTTTTTTTATGTGCGTACTGATCCTCTTCCGACTTTGTTCCTGAAGGATTGCCAATTGTCAGTCAAGCAGGTTAATCCTCGACAGTATGTTGCAGAAATTCCACAGGTATGGAAATTTCATGAAAAATGTGTGCCTCATATTGGTATAGACATGGTGGCAAGACATTTTGAGTTCCTTTACTGTAATTCGCTTGGACCTCAATTTTGATTTTAAGAACTAGTAGAGATAGGTTTCGAAAGAGAGATTTTATAGTCATCATATCTGAAATATGTGGACAGGGAACCAAGGAGTGCTTACCCCTTTACAAAATCATTAATGTAAAATAGGGTCTATGTACTAATTAAGATAGAGTGTAATCTTCACAGAGTGCTGATGGTTTGAACCCGATGGGTAATGCTGAAACCATATCTGCAAAACGCAAGAAGAAGAAATGACCGATTCAAGTCACCCAATTGCTGTGGTTGAAAAGGTCCGTGTCTTAGAGTACTTCTGTGGTGATGAGCTAGACAAGCGCTTCTCTATTCTTAGATAGATTTGCTCTCATTCATATAACATAGAAAACTCTCCATGAAAAAGTAATTAGAGCAACTAAAAAAATCTCCAGGGCACTGTTTATATTTGTTTTACTGTAGACATTTGGTATTTCAGTTGTTAGTTCTATATACTGCAGAATGTTCTTAACTGATTTGGTGGCTAACTTATGTTGCAGCTCTCTAATTTGCAAGTCTGGTTTCAACGACCAAAGGACATTGTTAGAAAATTGTTATCTGGAGATCTAGACATTGGAATAGTGGGTTTTGACACAGTTAGTGAATTTGGACAGGTAAATATGCTGTATGTTTTATCATTGGTTGGATTTTTTCCTCATCATTTTTCATTAATGTTTCGTCTGCATCCATAGGTTATATACTCTGAAGCTGTGAAAACAATTTGTTGCATGGTTTTCCCCTGCTTTGTATGAAGTGGAAGATCAAGAGTGCTTTATCAAACAAAAAGTCATATTTGCTTTCCCTCTAAAACCAAAATATCGGAATAAGCTTCCATGCTAAAACCAAAAAATTACGAATAATTCATTTCGATTTGAAATGTTAATGATCACATATTCTTCAAGACTAGGTGTGTTTGGTATCAAACAAAGGTTAAACTTGAAATGCTGAGGGCAATAGCCATGGCCAAAAAGCTAAGACTGAAGTCACACCAGATGCCCCACTGCAAATTGAAAATGCCATGTGCTGATTAGACATTGACTTCTATGAATAAAGTTGATTGAGGAGTGGCTCTCTGAATAATACAACTTTAAAGAGTCCCGTGAGCATCTGACAGAAGATCCTAGTTTTGCTGTTGTCTTTAGAAAGTGTGGGCCATCCTTGATACGTGAAAAAGAGATGAGGAGACTTTGTCAAAGTGCAGTTGTAGCCTCAATAGTATGTCATCCTTCCCCAGCTTGTTTATAATCAGAATGCTGTCCGTGAAAGATTAAAGATTGACTTGGCATATAGATCACCTGCAATTGTGCAGATTAGTAGTTAGTAGATGATAGGGTAGTACTTCCTATGTGTCAAATATGCAGCGGAGAAGTTGGATTACAGATCTTACCTGAATGGATGACAATATTAGTTGCGGATCACATATTACCTTGCTTGAGTTTGTAGTACTTGTTGAATGAATCTATTTGGGTTGTTTACTCTTTTCCATGTAAACAATTTAGAAAATTGGCTTGGATTAGCAGAAGAGTTTCAGTATGTACCTTTGAAGTCTTTAGATAGTTTAGGTGGTTAGAGTGTTCATATTTTTTGTGTTTGTTTGGACGTGTGGATAGGAAACTATGACTTGAAATCCTAGAATGATGATTTATTGATCACCGTGTGAGGAATGCTGGACAGAGACAAAAACTTCCTGATTGCTTCAACTTCATATGTCAGAGCTTTTTCTGAACTTTTTGTAGTGTTTTTGTGTTTTCATCAAGCTTTTCAACTTCATGATATCATAGAATGTTAATTTCGCAACACTAACTTGACATAGTAGACTGTCCTAAAAGAGCTTATGCTCCTTTTATTCAGGGTAACGAAGATCTTATTATTGTTCACGATGCTCTTGATTATGGCGATTGCCATTTGTCTCTCGCAGTAAGAAAGTCTATGCTCTCAATTTGATATACTGATAGAATTTTTTCCAATTGTTTTAATTGCTATGGAAATTTTTAGTGTTTGATATGTTCTTTTGATCTCCTATTAGATTCCCAAATATGGGATCTTTGAGAAGATCAATTCGGTGAAGGAGCTAGCACAAATGCCCCAGTGGACTAAAGAGAAACCGCTCAGAGTTGCTACTGGTTTCTCTTACGTATGTTTTCATTTTCAGATCTTAAATGTCATTGTTTTTTGTGCCATCTGTCCACCTTCAATAGCGAATTTCCTAATGGGGTGCCAGAGCGAGTGCCCTTTATTAACTGCTTAAGTTGAAGTTTCTTCCTTGTGTCTTTATAGCTGGGGCCTAAGTTCATGAAAGAAATTGGACTAAAGCATGTGAGCTTTTCAACTGGTGATGGAGCATTGGAGGCAGCTCCTGCGGTAAAAATACCAATTTCTTTCACTTATTTGTTATCTTTCTAGCTTACCAACTCGTTACCCGTTTTGGCAGATGGTTTGTGATTGTCATGATGAATTTTTTCATTGAGCGCATTTTGTACACTGGAGTTTATATGTCTGTGGAAGCTCTCTTAAGAGATTCAAGAGAAGGGGTTTGGGAACCCATATTCTGGTAAAGTTATGTCATGGGGGGATCAATCTTGTGTGCTCAACTAGAATTTAAAATCTGAAAGTTTAAACCATTTCATTTTCCTGTTTGAAAAAGGTTCAGACCATTTCAATTATTGTTTTGAATCAAAAGATGATGAAATGCATTGAGAGTCTTATGGCTCTGGATTTGAGTCCCTTCTCTTTTTCTACGTAAATGGTTAGAAGATCTGTACTGGAAGTGCAGATTGGTGAATACAAATATTTTTGCTCGGTATGGCAGGGTTGTGTTATTCTTTTCATGCTGCTTCAGGGGTCAACTTTTTACCACATCTTTTACATTATTGGCAAATATCTCGATTCCCACTAATTTTGTAGGTTGGTCTATGGAGTGCTGCCCTGTATGTCACTCCTAAATGCACCCCATTTTGGAGATTAAAAATGTTGTCTGGGAATCTAGTTACATTGAGAATCTTCATTAACTAAGAAAGGGAGAGAAATATTTCCTATTGAAGAGGAGAAACAAGGAAACGAAGGGAGTGGAAACTACCATCTCTTTCTTGACGGGTAGATGCAGTGAAAGGAAGGACGAACTAGTGTGCATCCCACTAATTTTCATATTCTAAATGTTGGTACATTGTGCTTATGGAGACCTTTGCCTATCCACATTATGGGGCAATGCATGTACATTCCCTGTCCCGGAGAATGTATATTTGAGCCTACATCATATGTGATTAATCCATGAATTTCAGGTTTTTGCTCTTTTAAATGATTGAAAATTTTATCCCGTGGAAGGAAATAATTCTACGGACATTTGCTTCATCCTTTGTTAAAAGAATTTGAAATACATTTATGCCCTCAAAGATTAAGCTATTAGGAAAGCAACCTCATGAGCATATCAACTGTAGTTCAATTCATGTATTTGTTTAGAAGCTGCAATTTAGGTGAATAGAAAAATGTGTATGACCGTCATTATATCTTGGTATGTGGCACACTGATATCTGCAATGGCATCTCCATGAGGGGGGGTCAAGGATTTAATTAAACTGATGCTAATCGATGGCATTGGCAGTATAGTATTGATGCTGTGTCTGCATGATCTACGATTGACTTCTTTTCTTTTCTTTGGTAATCCAGATGGGGACTGCTGATGTTATTTTGGACCTTGTAAGTAGTGGGACAACATTAAAAGAAAATAACTTAAAAGAAATTGAAGGTGGTACAGTGTTGGAAAGCCAGGTGGGTAACATGTTTGCATTGGCAAGCTCACCATATGATTGTTTCTTCATTCTGTCTTTTTTAAACTTCTCCTATCCTAGGCCTGAATATCCTTCAGGCTGTTCTTGTGGCAAGTAGGAAGTCACTAGTCCAACGGGAAGGTGTTCTTGACGCAATTCACGAGATTCTTGAAAGATTGGAGGCACATCTTAAGGCAGTTGGCCAATTCACGGTGCGTAGATTATTGTATATATGATGATGAACTTCCTGTCCAGCATCCAGACATACTTCCCATTAGAGTTTACCTACTATTAAGTTGCACCTGCTGTTGCCATCCCCCTTTCACTCATTGCTATGTTGCTGAGCTGCGTAAAAAAGATATATCAGTGTACTCATCAAAAAACAAAATTTAATCGGGGGACTTATGTTAGTGCAAGTTTTGTGTTGAGGCCAATTTAGCAGTGTCAATCAGATATGACATGGTTAGTACTCTGTGGACATAAGCATACCGCATCTCGTTTTCAAGTATGACTTGTTCAACCTTTTCTTATTCAACAACTAAGTAGGGTATTGCTGCGATAAAAAGTTGGGAGAAATATTATAGAAAATTCTGTAAGTGCAATACAAAGCCTTTTAGATTATACGCAAGTCAGATACTGCAGATACATACTTTTGATTGACTACTTTATCCAAGTCTCAAAATGAATGCTTTATAATCGGTTTTGACTCTTGCTACAGGTAACAGCGAATATGAGGGGCAGGAGTGCAGAGGAAGTCGCTCAGCGAGTACTTAGTCAACCGTCACTCTCTGGTTTGCAGGTAATGCAGTGATCCCTCTTTTTCTCATACTCCAAGTGCAGCCCCAGCTTGAGGTGAAGTTTAAACTGTTAGTTATCTCATTCTCACTCTCCAGATTTTCTGATTTTCTGATACTCACACGCTAACAGGGACCTACCGTAAGCCCAGTCTTTTGCAAACGTGATGGAGAAGTGGTTGCGGACTACTATGCAATAGTCATTTGCATACCTAAAAAGGCGCTCTATAGCTCTGTGCAGCAGTTGAGAGCAGTAAGTCCTAATCTTGGAAACAGCTAATACACAGCTGCTTTATGCAAAGAGATTTTGTTCCCCCTGGTCACATCCTAATATGACGTGAAGATATTTGCAGCTGTTAATTTTCGTTAATTATCATGCAGATAGGGGGTAGTGGAGTTCTAATATCTCCGTTGACTTACATTTTCGATGAAGAGACTCCCAGATGGCAGCAGCTTCTGTCCAAACTCGGGCTTTAGTTCTCGGTAGCCAGTGCTCAGGTCGACTAGAGGCGCCCGAGTTGGAGAACCGGCTTTCGGAGAAGATGGAGGAGGGGATAGAATTCATCAGGAATGTTGTATCTTAGTTATGTTGGTAGCTTTGCCGTATCTGTTCTTTTAGATTTGCAATTACCTTTCCTCTAGGTATTATTTTTCCTCATTGTTTGGTTTATAGCGATCGGTTTTAGAATCTAAGGAAGTGTGGGAACATTCTAAAGTTTATTTTGCGACATTATTTGCAAGTGATTATTCGTTGATGACAATCGGCTTCTATGGCGATTCCGCGATGCTCTTTGGAAGATGTACAGGTGCTGCTAATAGCTACACAAGTCGAAACAGAAGTGCATCGTTTAGTAGTATTGGTAGTGCTGCTAATGCCGACACAAGTCGGATTGAGCTTGGCAACTCGGCTGTTTCAAGAAGAAAATTTCAAGGATCGAATTGTACGAACGGCAAAAGATAAGCGACTGATGGTGTTGCAAATAAGGATGCTCTCACACCCATAAATTTTGCTCGACGACGGCCTTTACTATGGAAACGATGTTCAGAGCACGATAACAGACCGCTCGCAATGACATTCCTCGGAAAGATCAACCATGGCGATGTAACCGACAGTGCTGGCAAGAAGCATTTTCTCGGTAGTACATGACACATGGATTCTTCAATCCTAAAACACCACCCCGTCGGGCAGATAAATTCTCTCCCGCTTCGCCCTTCTGCTCCGGCAAGTCTACCTTGAGTTTCCGACGAGCTGAAAGTTGACTTGTGACCCTAATGAGCGAAAGCCCGTACACGGGTATCACGTTAGTGCAGCTCCAGTTTGTGCGTGCTTGCTTGCGTACTGGCGTGTTATTTCCCCCCAGGGGAGGCTTCATCACGTTTTTCTGGTGTCGTGAATATAGGATGAATCTGAGGATGGAAACTCCGAGGAATTTGAGTTGTCGGAGGAGTCGGAATCTGGAGAAAGTGACTCGCAAGAGCACAAGGTACATGGTAATTGCCTTCTTTGTTTCTTCACTGTGATTTATTCCCTGCTTCTTATTAAGACAAGCAAACTTATTCGCACATCTAGTATTGGTTCTGAGGCATAGAAGGACTACTAAGACGAAACTCTGAGTCAACTTCACCTTTGAAGCTCGAGTAGAGTTCCATAATAGACAAAACTCTGAGTCAATTGAATGCAATACTAGAGTTATGGTTAGAACTTGTAATGTCATTTCTTGTCCTTTTATTGTGTGCGATTTTTCAAAGAATGAAAAATGGTTTCTTCCATTTCTTATTTTTTATCATACTTACATAACACTTAAATAGGACCTACAATAACTAGAAAATAGCAAGAAATAAAAAACAGATTTCCTACTTCTTAATTCTAGCAATTTACTTCCTAATCCTGAGGATTCAGGAATAAAAATAAATGGAAACAAAATATTCCTATCTCGGGATTTTCTTTGAGATCTTCGATATTTTCTTCTAGTTCTTCAACACCCCCTCTCAAGTTGGTGCGTAAATGTCTATCATGCCCAACTTGCTAATGAGAGACTCAAAATTAGGTCTGAACAATCCCTTTGTAAGAATGTCATCTATTTGTTGTGTTGTTGGCACAAATGGCATACAAATAACTCACTTATCAATCTTCTCTTTGATAAAGTGTCTGTCAATCTCAACATGCTTGGTTCTATCATGTTACACTGGATTATGTGCAATGTTAATTGCAGCCTTGTTGTCACAGTACAACTTCATGGGCATTTTCACTGATACTTTAAGTTCTTCTAGTACTTGTGTTAGCCACAACATCTCACAAACACCGTGGGCCATTGCTCGTTATTCCGCTTCTGCACTGCTTCGTGCCACAATATTCTGCTTCTTACTTCACCAAGTAACCAAGTTCCCCCATACGTATGTACAATATCCTGAAGTCAACCTCTGTTAGTAATTAACCCTGACCAGTCTACATCTGTGTATGCTTCAATCTCCCGTTGAGTAGATTTTTTGAATAGCAGACCTTTTGCTCTTTAGGTATCTTAGGATCCTATACACAGCCTCAAAAAGTTTTTCATTTGGAGAGTGGATAAATTGGCTTACCATACTCATAGCAAAGGCAATATCTGGCCGAGTATGTGACAAATAGATCAGTTTCCCTATTAGCTTTTGGTATCTCGATGTATCAACAGGAACCCCATCTTTGTCATCTCCAAGTTTCTGATTGGGATCTATAGGAGTTTCTGCCGGTCTACAACCACTCATTCCAATTTCCTTTAGAAGATTTAGGACATATTTCCTTTGTGAAACTACAATTCCCTTTTTCGATCGAGCTACCTTCATTCCAAGGAAATACCTTATAATTCCCAAATCTTTGATCTCAAACTCAGAAGCGAGACATTCTTTCAACCTGTTCATCTCAACAATATCATTCCTAGTGAGATTGATGTCGTCCACAAACACTATCAAAGTTGTAACCTTCCCGTCACAAGAATGCTTTACAAACATAGTATGATCAGCTTGTCCTTGAACATATCCTTGTTTCTTCACAAAATGAGTGAACTTCTCAAATTAGGCTCTCGGTGATTGTTTCAGTTCATATAATGACTTCTTCAATCTACATACCTTTGATCCAGAACTTCTATTAAAGCCTGGGGGAAAATCCATGCATACTTTTTCCTCCAAATCTCCATTCAAAAAAGCATTCTTCACATCTAGTTGTTGCAAGGGTCAATCAAGATTGGCTGCAAGTGATAGGAGCACTCTTACAGTGTTTACTTTTGCAACTGGAGCAAAGGTTTCAAAGTAATCAATCCCATAGGTCTGGGTGTATCCTTTTGCGACCAACCGAGCTTCATACCTTTCGACAGATCCATCGGATTTATGCTTGGTTGTAAATACCCACTTGCATCCAACTGTGGTATTTCCCTTGGGTAGATCCGCTATATCCCATGTTTCATCTTTTTTAGAGCTTTCATTTTCTCAAGAATTGCTTCCTTCCACTTAGGAACCTGTAGAGCATCTTGCACAGTTTTCGGAATCTCCACACAAGACAATGTTGAGGTAAAGGCATGGAAATTGGGTGAGAGGTTTTTGTAAAACACGTAATGAGACATAGGATGTTTGGTACAAGACCTAACTCCTTTTCGAATAGCAATAGGTATGTCAAGTTCATCAAGTTGGACAGATTGAGTTGGAACATTACCTGGTGACTCTATGGAGTTCTGGTCATGCCTCGGTTTGGACTTATGGCACCTTAAGGGAGCAGGAGACTCATTTCTTTGAGTTTTGTCTCTTCTCATGTAGACTTGAGAATATGATGGAAGCTCTGTATTCTCGGTATTAGTTTTGCACATGCTATGTTCACAAGTAGGATTCGATGACAATATAGGTGGACCCGAATTTTCATTATTTAAAACACTTGGTTCAAAATCTGGTATAAGGGTTGTGGGAATATGATTTTTAGGAAGAGGTTTTTCAAGTTCTAGACAAAAAGAATCTATGATGGAGTTGTGCGAATCTGCACTTTCTTTCCCCCTCTGAAGATGAGCTCCAAAAAAAGGTGTTGATTCAAAAAAAGTGACATCAATGGTGATAAACATTTTTTTGGAAATCGGGTCAAAGCATTTATACCCTTTTTGATTAGGTGCATAACCAACAAACACACATCGTTTTGCTCTAGGATCAAGTTTCTCCCGATTTCTATTATGGATGTGGACAAATGAGGTACAACCGAATAGTTTTAAGGGTAAGGCTGAAGCAAGTCAAGAAGTTGGGTAGGTCTCCTGAAGAACTCCTAGAGGTGTTTGAAATCCTAACACTTTATAAGGCATCCTATTGATGAGATATGTAGATGTGAGAAGAGCTTCACCCCAAAGGTACGTGGGGACTTTAGTTGTGAAGAGTAAAACTCTAGTTACTTCTAAAAGGTGTTTATTCTTCCTCTCTGCTACCTTATTTTGTTGAGGGGTGTCGAGGCAAGAACTTTGATGCACAATTTCCCTTTTCCAAGAAAAATTGTCCCAAATTTTTATTGAAATATTCTTTTCCATTGTCACTTCTAAAAATCTGGATTTGTCCTTGGAATTGTGTTTGTACCATGGTGTAACAATTTTTGAAAATAGTCTCTACTTCAGATTTTTCTACTTTAACAAATATATCCAACTCACTTTTGTATGATCGTCAATAAATGTGACAAACCATTTCTTTCCTGAGAACGTAGGAAGTCTAGATGGGCCCCAAACATCACTATGAATTAAGGAGAATGGTTTTGATGGTTTATAGATTTGTGAGGGAAAATTGGTTCGATGATGTTTGGCTAATTCATAGAATTCACACTGAAATGAAGATGGACTTTTATTCAAAAATAACTTTGGGAACAAGAACTTTAAATATTGAAAATTCGGATGACCTAGCTTACAATGCCATAACATTATGTCATCATCCTTATTAAGAATAACAGATTCAAAACAACTACCCTGGACTTGTCTACTTGAGCTTATTCCATCTTCAAAGAAATAGAGTCCTCCACTCTCTCTAGCATTGCCAATCGTCCTCCCCGAGATCAAGTCTTGAAACTCACAATGAGATGAGAAAAAGTTAGTTTGACACTTTTGATCGGAGGTTATTTTACTAATGGACATCAAGTTACAAGATAGCTTTGGGACATGAAAAGCATTATGAAGTGGATGTGAGGGCTGGTGAGAGCTTGATAGATCTTGTTCCAGCTATGGTTGAAAGAGAACCATATGCAATTGTGATTTTTTTATTTCTTGCACACGGACTATAGGTGGAAAAGAGTTTTGAACAACCTGTCATATGATCTGTTGCTCTTGAATCAAGAATCTATGGAGCAATTTGGTGTGGATTTTCTATGAGGAAAGCAGTGGAAAAATAATTACCTTTATGGGCTGAAGAACAAGATGGATTTGAAGAAGGTTGTGGAGATTGAAGGATTTTGTAAAGGTGCTCTAATTGTTCCTTTGTGAATGGAACCAAATTAGACTTGATTTGCTCTTCTTCATTTGTTGCTTGGAACGCACGGCCATCATTACTGCTCCTTCTCTTCCAACCTTCTTTCTTCCAATTTTGTGGTTTCCCGTGAAGACCTTCATTTGTTGAAGGTACGCAAGACCTTTTGGCTGGAACGCACGACTCCAGTGTGCGTCACTTCGACCTTCATTTGTTGCTTGGAACGCAAGACCTTTTCACTAAAGCCATGGGTGCTGATTTCTTGGGTTTGTGCAGACCGTGACCTCAGTTGAATGGCATTGCAAAGGAGACTATTTATCTACAGTGACGCTTGCAGATATCCTTGTGGTTTAGTGCTTTACGATGATGTGTCTCTTTGAGGGGTAGTTGAATCCATTGTTTGAAGAGAAGTGAATACTCCCAGCATTTAGATATATATCTAAGGAAGTGTGGGAACATTCTAAAGTTTATTTTGCGACATTATTTGCAAGCGATTATTCATTGATGACAATCGGCTTCGATGGCAATGCCGCGATGCTCTTTGGAAGATGTACAGGTGCTGCTAATAGCTACACAAGTCGAAACAGAAGTGCATCGTTTAGTAGTATTGGTAGTGCTGCTAATGCCGACACAAGTTGGATTGAGCTTGGCGACTCGGCTGTTTCAAGAAGAAAACTTCAGGAATCGAATTGTACGGATGGCAGAAGATAAGCGACCGATGGTGTCGCAAATAAGGATGTTCTCACACCCATCAATTTTGCTCGACGACGGCCTTTACTACGGAAACGATGTTCAGAGCACAATAACAGACCGCTCGCAACAACATTCCTCGGAAAGATTAACCATGGCAATGCAACCGACGGTGCCGGCAAGAAGCAATTTCTCGGCAGTACATAACACATGGGTTCTTCAATCCTAAAACACCACCCCGTCAGGCTAACAAATTCTCTCCCGCTTCGCCCTTTTGCTCCGGCAAGTCTACCTCGAGTTTCCGACGAGCCGGAACTTGACTAGTGAACCTAATGAGCTAAAGCCCGTACTCGGGTCCGGGTATCACGTATATATCTGAGAACTGAAGTGAAGTTAATGTATGCTTACCTATTCTCTCACCTTTCCCGTGACTGCATGTATTTTTGCTAATCATGCGATTATAGCTGCGATTAGCGGGTTGTCAAATGTCAATCGCGAACTCTATGTGGGACTCCCCCGTCAGTTTCAACTGGCCCACTGTTCTACAGGAGAAGCCCATGCAGTGCGCATGATGGGCTTTCCCTAGTAGTAATAGGCCGCATGATCCTGCTGGATAAAAAATTAACCATTTCTCTCGAAAACTATATTAACTTTATAATCGGTTTATTTCGCGAAAAATTGAATGATTTGAAAAATGATTACTTGTATTACTTAAAATAATTAATGATGAAAATTTGCTTTCATTATCGATAATAATTTATGTTTAAATATTTTAATGGATGATGAAAATATTTTTCGTTAGTTCATTTTTGTAAGTAATATAAGCAATCACTTTTTGAAAAATATTTTCCAAATTATTCATTTTTCGTCAAACAAATGTAGTTGAGCAAGAATAAATAATTGCATTCGAATTTTGCATTCATTCAAGTTGAAGTGAGATTCGACACGGCTAGCGGCACTAACATATCACAACAAACATGTCAGCAAAGTGAGCTGGTGTCGTTTTTCACAACGGCGTTGTTTTTAAGTTTTTTTTAATCGAGGCTAGTTATGCTTTTATCGGAAAATAGAAAGAAATTCAAGTTGCCCGAAAATCAAATTAAAAATTAGTATTCTAAAGGGAAAATGACCGAATGGTTCCTAAAGTTTGATTTTAATATGCAATGTTGTCCGTGAACTTTTAATTTGTTTAATGTGGTATTTGAACTTTTAAATGTTTTTATATAGTCTAGGGACTATATTTAACAAATTAAAAGTCTATGAATGATATTGCACATTTAACCAAACTTCAAGAATCACATTGTACAAATTAAAAGTTCAAGAATCATATTGTACATTGGACCAAACAATCGACAATTTGAGAACAACTTCCAATTTGCATGGTTAGAAAACTTAATAATGTGTATTTTTGTAGTCATGAAAATCCATGCATTTTTTGGGCCATTTAAAGAGAGGATATTTTTGTCCGATATAAATTCATGCATTTTTCCTTCAATCCAGTAATGCATGTAATAATAGCCTTGCATTAGATAGGCCACCTTGAGGTTTATTTCCTTTGTTTTTAGGGGATCGAGTGGGATAATATTTTGTTAGTAGATAATTATATAATTTTCGGGCTTTGCCCCTTTTTCTTAAAAATAAGAAAAGTCATGCAATTTTGTTTTTTTTGGCTCTAGTAATAGACCATATAGTCCTAAATCACAATTTCTTTTCATGTTTTATGGTTTTTTTTTTTCATTTTCTTTCCTTTTTCCTTTTAAATGCCACCGCAAAAACGGTATTAGGCGCGGACGCGGAGCCGCTTTCTCCTTGTTCCTCATCCGGCTTAAACCCTAGTGCTGCTGACTGGCGAAGCCCCTCCTCCCCTGCTTCCACAGTCGTCGTCGGCGGCGGCGGCGGCGGCGGCAGCCTCTTCGTCTCTTCGCCTCTTCCACACAAAGCTTGCGCCACTTGTCCTCAGGAAGCAGCGATGGGAGCGGTCGGTAAGAAAGACAAGATGAAGAAGAAGGAGGAGGAGAAGGAGGAAGCGAAGGAAGAAGCACCGCGAGCTCGGTCCGAGCCGGAGGTTTTGGACGGCGGAGGCTCGCCCGTTGATTCCGGCTCCGATTACGAGGTTTTTTTGCTCTTGCGTTCCTCCGTCGGTCTTGCCTCTGTCGATTCGCGTGTGTCGAGATTGATGCGTTGGTCCGTCTGTCTGTCGTAGGATTACTCCGACGACGGGGATTCCGAAGATTACGAGCTGTCGGAAGAGGACTTGGAGTCCGGAGAAGAGGGCGCTGCTGGCTCCGTTTCTGATCAGGTATCCGTTGCGTGCTCCTTTGTTCTAGTGCAGCTCCAGTTTGTGCGTAAATGCTTGCGTACTGGCGTGTTATTTCCCCCCGGGGAGGCTTCATCACGTTTTTCTGGTGTCTTGAATATAGGATGAATCTGAGGATGGAAACTCCGAGGAATTTGAGCTGTCGGAGGAGTCGGAATCCGGAGAAAGTGATTCGCAAGAGCACAAGGTACATGGTAATTGCCTTCTTTGTTTCTTCACTGTGATTTATTCCCTGCTTCTTAGTAAGACAAGCAAACTTATTCGCACATCTAGTATTGGTTCTGAGGCATAGAAGGACTACTAAGACGAAACTCTGAGTCAACTTCACCTTTGAAGCTCGAGTAGAGTTCCATAATAGACAAAACTCTGAGTCAATTGAATGCAATACTAGAGTTATGGTTAGAACTTGTAATGTCATTTCTTGTCCTTTTATTGTGAAACAGAGAAGAAGGTCTTTGTTCTGTCTGTTCTACTATGATGAACTTGTTCATATTGTAATGCTGTTGCTGGGCATTAATGGCAGGGCTCTGTCAAAACAAGCAATAAAGGCGAATCGAGTAATGATCGTGCCCGAATTGATGATAATGGAAGTGAAATCTCAGAATCAGATCAAAGAGCTGAAGAGAGTGATTCATCTGAAGATGAGGTCTGCTTACTTCTCTAGACAGCTTTGAGCATATTTAGAATTGTACGATGCTCACCTATAATTGATTGGCACTCACGTAATTTACAGGTTCCTTCACGGAACACGATTGGTGATGTTCCTCTTGAGTGGTATAAGGATGAGGAACATATTGGTTATGATGTAAAGGGGAAAAAGATAAAAAAGAAAGAAAGACAAGATAAATTGGATGCTTTTCTTGCCGGTGCTGATGACTCAAAAAATTGGTGAGTTCAACTTTCCTTTCAATGGTTTCTCTCTATTGAGATCCTCATAAGAAAATAATGAAAGTACCATATGCCTCAAACTCGTGGTCATATTCGTTATTTCCGTCGCTTCCTTCAATTCAGCAATTTAACAGAGTATGGAGGCCCTATACAAAGATCAAGGAGATGGGGTGTTGTTGTTCTCACTTTGACATTAGTTCTAGTTGACTATTTGTTTTTTGCAACGTCCAGTATTTTGATCCCCTCTCTCATCCTTTTTCTTTTAATGTTTAGTGAGCAAATTTTTAAATTTTCCCATTGGTTACTTTGTTTAGTCTTATAATTTGGAAAAAAGCCAACTGATTAATAGTTGTTATCATCAGATGCTTTTGCTTTATAAAGAGCAACTCACATAAGATTGCTTTCCCTGATTGTCTTATTATTTTTGAGGCTTGATTATTCAGCTTTTCTGCATTGCCAGTTGCCTCTATCATATCAGTTTAATCTG
The DNA here is from genome assembly GCA_024500025.1 of Syzygium aromaticum. Taxonomy (NCBI): domain Eukaryota; kingdom Viridiplantae; phylum Streptophyta; class Magnoliopsida; order Myrtales; family Myrtaceae; genus Syzygium; species Syzygium aromaticum. The sequence goes on along the minus strand of CM044891.1, from coordinate 3,839,021 downwards.
AGTTGAGAGCTTGCTTATTATTTAAAGAAAGTTAAAAATGTTTGCTCTTCTACGTTACTTTTATAAATTGGTTTTAGATAGAATTTTATGTGTTTTTTTATTTGATTTTCTATTCAGGCGCAAGATTAATGATGAGTACAATGATGAGGTAGTGGAGCTGACCAAAGATGAAACAAGAATTATTCGTAGACTGCTTAAAGGAAAAGCACCGCATGCTGGATTTGATCCATATCCGGTTTGTGCCACTTGTCATCATTGTGCTATAAATCTAGGTTTACTTATTGAAGGGGCTTCAATGTGACTTTTTCCTTTCTAAAATGCAGGATTATGTTGACTTTTTCAAATGGGATGATGCAAAACACCCATTATCAAATGCCCCAGAGCCAAAGAGACGTTTCATTCCTTCAAAATGGGAGGCCAAAAGGGTCAGTCTTTTCAGCATTTCCCTATTTACATGACATGTGGGAAATAGTCAGTATTCTTTTGATTCTCATTCCTCTACCTTTCTGGCTGAGCTGGTAACAATGATGTAGCTTTTTTACTTTTGGTTTCTTAAATGCATTTAAGATCCTTTACTGGGGTCTTGATTCTGATGGCTTCTATTCTTGTTGCGGTTGGCTTTGAACTATGCTTATCAATTGCTGCTTACTATTCCTAATAGCTGACATCAGTTTCAGATACTCAAATTTCTGTTATCAAATGCACTATTGCTTTCTTTTTTTCTCTCAATATGTTGTTGACTGTTCAATTTAAGTGTCTTTTTTCTATACTGGGAAAGCCACAAATATATACCACTGCGGTGGGAAACTGAAGCACTCAATAACCTGCCTGTACTCTTTCTACTTTGCAATTCACCTTATGACCAATGGATACTGAAATATTCATTGCATTTTGCATTGGAATGTCATTGTTATCATGTGAACATGGCTCATGTTGGGCACCAAACATATGCAGGTTGCAAAGTATGTTAGGGCTATTCGGGAGGGATTAATTAAGTTAGACAAGCCAAAAGAAGAGCCACGTTTCTATAACCTGTGGGGAGATGATCTCAACTCAAAAGACAGGGCTGGGCATCTAGCCTATATCCCTGCACCAAAACCCAAATTACCAGGTGATCTGTCTCCCACAGTTCATAAATAGTCAATCCACTATTTTTTATAAGTCCTGATTCATTTTGATGAAGTCAGAAAGATTGAGAAAAAATCAGTCATTCACAAGCACTAATGAAGGATCCCCTTTCTTCTCTCCTCTTTGCCAGGGCATGAAGAATCTTATAATCCTTCTTTAGAATATATACCCACACAGGAAGAGATAAATTCCTACCAGCTTATGTATGAGGAAGATCGCCCTAAATTCATTCCTAGAAGGTAAATGCAATATTTCCCATTTTCTTGGCTGGTCTGCTTTTTGTCATGCTTCTTGATTATTTATTTCTCTTTCTATCTAGGTACACATCTCTCAAAAGTGTGCCGGCTTATGAAAATGCTGTTAATGACTCTTTTGAGCGATGCATGGATCTCTACATGTCATATAGAGCTTGGAAAAAACGTGTAAGTCATTATGACTGGCCTGGATGATATGAGAGGAGACCAATGCTGTCTTTGAGTATGATTATGTGCTTACTAGCAAGTAGCAACTGCAATTCAAAATTCATCAATGAATTGATTTTTGCAATGTAATGCCTCAGCTTAACATTGACCCCGAGTCGTTGAAGCCCAAGTTGCCTAGCCGGAAGGATCTTAAGCCTTACCCAGTGACATGTTATCTTGAGTACAAAGGTCATGAGGGTGCTGTTGTGTCGATTTCTACTGAAGCTTCGGGGCAGTGGATTGCTTCGGGTGCGTGTAATCTTATATGTTCTTCTTTCTTTGAATTTCATGACTTTTAGACTCACCCAATCTCATTCTCATCTTCTATTATGGCAAATGAAGGTTCTGCTGATGGAACTGTTCGCATTTGGGAGGTTGAAACTTGCAGATGTCGCGGGGTGTGGACTATAGGTGAACCGGTCCTGTGTGTATCCTGGAATCCATTGTCCGAGCTTCCAATTTTGGCAATTGCTGCGTGAGTTCCAGCAATTTGTTGTTTAATCTCCTATCCTCATCCTGGCTTCACTGTTTATGTTGATATTTGTTTGCCTTGTTTGTCTTTGCAGGGGCCAAGATGTTCTACTTCTTAACACAGGACTCGGTAATGAAGAAGATCAGAAAAATATTAAGGAACTTCTCCAGGTTGAAATATCTGGGACAGCAGGTGACTCTGGTAAGGTTTAGTTACCATGTTTATGCAATTGCGAAGATCAGACAAGTTTCCTGACATTTTTGAGTTGGTGAAGGTAGAGCTTAGCATGGTTTCACAATTCTATGAGGAGTTCTCATTGGATTGGGATTCTTCTCCTCATTGAGCGAGTAGTTTTATCCCCTTGGTGTCCTATTGTAAATTTCTCTCTTCTTTTCTGAAGAATTAGTAGTCTTATTTATTAGGATTTGTGGGAATTCAATAAGTTCCTTTTTCCTATTATAAATAGGTCATTCTGTTTTGTGTTTAGACATTTCCTACTTAGATCATGTTTGTTGTTCAGAGGTTTTCTACTTCAACTTGAAATTGCATTTAACAGTATGTGAATACATGCTCTGCTGTGGAGATAGATATTCAACTTGAATATTAGCAGTCATTTGCTTTGGAATTGTGTGATGCAATTAATGCTTAATAAACCCCAGTGGTGATCCTTTTGAGATATCATTCATCGTCAGTCTCTTCTGGTTCTCAAACAATTGGGCTCATTATTTTGGAACTCATCTTCCTACATCAAATTTGTTTAAAGTTTCGTTTGAAGTTGATTTTAACTTTGTTGGATATATGGTTGTGCATAGATGAGCAGCCCTTGGTGAGCTGGCTTCAAGATGATAGGCACAAGCATGAGGCAATCAGGTTAAGACATTTCAAGGTACCCTTTTAGAATTTTTTCAATTTCTTTTGAGCTCAAGTTGTTATCTCAAGGCCTTTTCACTAAAGCCATGGGTGCTGATTTCTTGGGTTTGTGCAGACCGTGACCTCAGTTGAATGGCATCGCAAAGGAGACTATTTATCCACAGTGACGCCTGCTGATATCCTTGTGGTTTAGTCCTTTATGATGATGTGTCTCTTTGAGGGGTAGTTGAATCCATTGTTTGAAGAGAAGTGAATACTCCCAGCATTAATAGTGCGGCTTACATGAAAGAACCCAGAACATCAGTTGTTGTAGTAGTAGGTAAACTTTTTTCTAGAAGGTATGTGGGGAAAACGATGGTAGAAACAAAATAAGGCATTGTTTGCAAGACAAGAATCAATGTGAACCAGAGTATTTGCATCCATGAATAATTTTGTACAATAGTAAAGGTCTAAGGTTCTGAAACAGCTTTGAGTAATCACAGAGATGATAGACTCTTCTTCAAATTCTCTCCTTTTTCTCTCTTTCTGTATCAGCCAATAAATGGTAAGAGGAAATGATGACCCCCAACTTTTTCTCTCTTTCTAATGACACTGCCACACTTACAATCCTTGCTCTATAAGCCTGTGACATAATTGAGACCGTTGTAGACAGACCTGTGTATGTTTAATGTGGTAGTTTGACTTGTCATCTTCTCTTTCTGTTATTTTGGTAGAAGCATCTTTTGGCCATGAGCTTCCGTCTTCTTTTAGTATTGTCCTAGGTGAAATTGTCTGTCAGTTGACTTCCCAAACAACATAAGTAAGAACTTTTATTTGCTTCTTTGCATTTTCTGGTTCGAGATCACCATAATTTGTGGAGTGTTACTTTCTTAATTTGCAGTAGGTTTAGTCACTTTTTCCAAGTAGTTTCCTTTAACTTTCCTCACGTGAATCAAGAGCAATCTTAATACACCAGTTGTCAAAGAAGATTACTCAGAAGATCCCATTCAAGTTGCACGGTCTTCCGGTTTCATCAGTTTTTCATCCTTCTCGATCCATCTTCTTTGTTTCAACTAAGAAGAATGTTCGCGTGTATGACCTCTTGAAGCAGAAACTTATTAAAAAGCTTGAGAGTGGACTTCGTGAAGTTTCCTCAATTGCAATTCATCCTCAAGGTATGTTTGAAAATCTGATGCAAGTGTTCTCTTCATTGTTGATTTCTAGATCCCCATAATTCTTAGTTGTCTTCCCTTGCAGGGGATAATTTAATTGTTGGAAGCAGAGAGGGAAAACTCTGTTGGTTTGATATGGACCTTTCGTCTCAACCTTATAAAACACTCCAGTAAGTTTGCTATTATCTTTGTGACAATTTGAAAGTTGTGAGAATTGGATGAATTTTCGTTTTGGGGAAGTGTAGCTGATCTAACTGAATTGGTTGTTTGTAGTTACACGATTGCCTTTTATGGGTAGAAAATTTAATGTTTGCATGTATATAAAGTCTGGTAGATTTCAGCTTGTTACTTGTTTGTTGTGATTGTCAGGTGTCATTCGAAGGACATTACAAATGTGGCCTTCCATCGCTCATACCCCCTTTTTGCATCGTGTTCTGATGATTGCACAGCCTATGTGTTCCATGGCATGGTTTATTCAGATTTCAACCAGAATCCTCTCATTGTGCCCTTGGAAATTCTCCGAGGGCATGTAAGCTCAAATGGAAGAGGTGAGTGTTCGTACTCTTTTCTATGCACAAAATTATTGACACTGAGGAGGAATACCTATCCCTAGGTTCATGAAGTTGGTAAGTGTTAGGAAGGATGTCATGTCAAGGATGAGTGAGTTTTTATAAAATAGCTTGGGGACACTAAAAGGTCCACAATTCTGCTGATGTCACTTGGCTTAGGGCAATGCAAGAGCTTCTTCCTTTGTTGACAATGTCTTAAAGCAGCTCTGGCCATAAGATTTTCTAGATGTCACCATTCATTTATTCCGTTGTTGACAAAATCATCATTAAGGCGAGGCTAGAGCCTGGGGATTAGTGAAACCTATACAGTCTCTCTGTCCAAGATACTTGGCAACAGATCAAAGTTTTGATAAATGTGGACGGTGCATCAGGAAGCAGATTTAAAGAGCACTGACCTTTTTTTATTAGTGATTTAATTCGATTGTTCTGATATTTGTGTCTGAGATTCTTGCTTAAACCTTATAATGGGGGAGAAAATGTATTTTTGGAACCCATTTTGTTACATTTGAAAATCGCATCCTGCCTCAGGGCCATATTCCTATCTTATAACCAAGTGGTTTGAAACATTTATGCTGGGACAGGTCCGCTCTACTCTAACATTGTCATTGTCTGCACATCTAATTACAAGCTACCTAGCTTTGCCATGCAGATAAGAAACTGACCTCTGGGTATATTGTTTCTTATTTATTATTCTTCTAATCGGCAGGGGTGATGGATTGCCAATTCCATCCACGGCAACCCTGGTTGTTCACAGCTGGTGCTGATTCGGTGGTCCGACTTTACTGTAACTAAAAGATGACTCTTGAGAAATGATCCTTTGATTTCTGCATGCTTGAATGCGACGATTAAACGGAGCTGTGCCCTAGAAGGATGATGCTGAGTCATGCTGCATGGCGATATAAATTGAAACCAAAATGGCGACGTGAAGGCCGTCCAGCAGCCTTTTCTCATAAGCTCTGGATTAATTTTGTTATTCTGCATACGCTAGATAGGTTCTGAGCATTAATCTGGTAAAGAATCATGAGAGTTATCGGTTAGATAAATTTTCCCCTCAATTTTGCCTTGTATGTGGTTAATTGAATGTATTCCTGTAAAACTTGCAATTGTTTTGTTTATGTATTTTGAAGGAAAGTTAGAGAATGCTTCTGCTGACATCTTGGGAGTTAAGTTTTCTCCATACATATATGATGAATGCATTCTTTGATGTGGATTTCACGGCGCAGAAAGATAAGAACGGATGGTAGACACTTATGATTGATGTAGTTGCCATCAAATCATTTTAGAGGCAATTACCACTCTTATGAAAATTGACATGTTTGGAGTTGAAAACTTTAGGATGTGATCAGAGATCATCATGAGTCTTGTTTTTATTTGTCTTCCTTAAGGCCACATGAAACAATTTTTATCGAGACCCATTGGCTTGGAATAGCTGCAGATGGCAATCTGGTGCACTAATCAGTCAATTGTGCTTGTAATTAGGCGAGGAGCGACACGGTAGAGTATTAGAGATTTGGATTAATATGGGTCGCAAATGACTGACTCAAATGACTTAGTCCGGTGTACGTGCGAGTGCTAGTTGGCATAAGTCGAGCTGGGCTCGGGTCGACACACAAAACCTGCTTCTCCCAAAAATTGGAAAGCAAATTCGACACAAGATTTTGAATTATAGAACGTTGGGTAGCTATTAGTTTCCCACAAAATCAGCTCTATTACCAAATTAATGTGGCTGTCAAAATGAGTAGTAGAATCATTTCTTAACTCATATATGATCGATTGAATTGTTATACGGATTAGTTATATTCAATAAATGAATCTAAGATGGTAAAACCCAGCATAATATGAGTATTAAATGATTTACAACTGATTTGGACCTAACTTACTTTTACGATTCTCTCTTGCCCTCACTCAATTTCGTATTCGCTCATTCTGCACGCTTGCATTAGTTTGGGTATGTGTTTTATTAATTGGGTTAAATATGAAAATATTCTAATAATATGGATTGAGTCAGGTCGAATATGGATTATTAAATTTGCATTGCATGAAATGGGTCAAAACGAATTAAATTGGTTTATTTGGGTCGAAAATGATTCGACCTAACCCGATCCATCCATTTGATGGTTCTACCAATCAAATAAAGAACAACGATGAAAGAATCGAAGACCAACAAAAGGGAAGGGAGAGAGATTCCAGCAGGGAGAGAGACTCCAGCAGAACAATCGGGATACAAGAGATTCAGTTCCAAAGCAGGCAAAGCAGAGGAAAAACTCTACAACCAACCTTTAATTCTATTATTTACCCTACTACAACTATTATGTTGGCCTATAAAAGTAAACTAAATCAAGATAAACACTCTTGGAATTCCAGAAATATTTCTTATTTAACTAAAACATGAAAGTTATCACGTAAAGTTGTTAAAGAATCCCATCAGATATTGTTACGGTTTTAGTACTTCCTGTTAACTCATCAAGGTAAAATATATACGTGTATTCTATTAAACCCCTACCAACGCTGTTGATCAATTCCACAATGAGTATTGCAGTAAGAATAAATGTGAGAATATTTACTTCCATAATCTTGCTGTTTTTTATTATCATTATTTAATAACTCGAGAAAATTCCCTAATAGATCGACCTTTTGAACTTGTGTGCAGCCTGGAATACAATCATGAAGTTGGATGCAGAGGCTCAACCGCTGCTGCAGCTCAAGAAGGGAGAAGCTACATCAATGACGAATTATCTCTGCTTCAAAATAAGAGGACTTCTCAAAACTGTACACAATTTACTGCACTGATCAGACCTTAAATGCATTATACCTTTCATTACCTAATGACATTACAGAAGTTGGACAGCTGCAATGGCCGGAATTTTCTCTCGTAGTTTCTGCGTGACAGCAACTCGAACAGTCATGACCCCAGCTGCAGGACCAGTTATTCTAACTTTAACTATTGGTTCTTCAATGGCCACTAGCTCAAGCGATCCGCCAGCTGCACCAACAAGGTATGGCCTTATCTCTTCAAGAACCTGAAATAATCAAGCAATAACATGTTAGCCAGCAGATTTCCAGGTCACATGCATAAGAATATCTTAATGGGGCTGCCTAAGCGACCCGGGGCTTGTTCAAGCAAATGCAATTTGAGACAGACAGATGGACAGACAAGGTCAGGAATGTTATGGCAAACAAGTGTGTGAGTTCAGTCCCAGGATAAAGAGAATCTCTGAAAAAATGCAAATCTCAACTTGTTAACTCCTTTTCTGACCAAAAAAAAAAACGTTAACTTCTTTCAATGACAGTCTCTGTTCTTTTGGTAAGTTCCAAATTTCAGTGCATGAGTTGCACACGTCTTTCCTACACTACATTTGTGTAGACCGAGATTCAATACTTTTGAGTTTTTGTAGTACAGTTGGGCAGGTCACTAATAGATCCTCAACTTGCGAGCTCTTTGTGGACTCGAGGACCTGAACCTGATGCTAAGGGGTAAATAGAAAGACAGATCAAACTTAGCAGGAAAGGTAATGGACAAACACACCATTACTTGAGTTGAGAGCCCAAGGATCCAAACCTATCATTAGTTAAATAATCCAAACTAATTCCAGGAGAACTAGTTGGCAATGTAGTCGGGCTTAACTGAAAAAGAGGTCGGCAATTACTCCTCAACTGGTGAAGGTTTCATAAAGTTGAGGAGTACCACATGCTGAGCATTCGTCATTAGCAAGGGAAAGATAAGGACAGAAATCAAGCTTAGCAGGAAAGAAAAAATACAAGCCAATCATTACTTGAGAGCTTAGGGATCCAATACCACCATTACTAAAAATATCCAAACCAATTTGTAAAAAAACGAAGCAAGTAGAGGTACCTAATTAGAGACCTTGAAGCAGTTAACAAAAAGAAATTCTTTAAGGAGAAATATCCTAGAAAATCAGTCCTAACAGTTGGGGAAAAGGACAAAAGCATTAATGATACCAAACAACATATATTTGCTGCAATATCTTACTTACCTTCTCTATGTTTTCCTCATTCATCTCAAGGCCAGTTTCTTCATCGGCTATTGGTTCCACTGCAACAATTTCGGGAATTTTCTCCATCAGACGACGCTCAATGCCCATCTTCATTGTCATTACAGAACTTGGACAAGAACCACATGCTCCTTGTAACTTCAACCTTACGACATTGCCATCAATCTCATGCAATGCAACATTACCCCCATCAGAAATGAGATAGGGTCGGATTTCATCGAGCACACTCTCAACATTCTCTGCTGTCAGTGGAAGTTCCACCATTGACTCGGGCGTAGCGACAGCCTTCACAACTACAAGTCAAGAAAGGAGGAACACTTAGCAAAATCCACATAAATTACAATCTTTATTCCCCGAAAAAAGAGTGGCCCAGATGAAGAAACAAGAACAGGATGCTACTTGGGTTAAATCGGGAGCCAATTAGGGGAAAGTATGTTTCAACATTGAGTAGGATGGCTCCTATTGTAGCTATCAATTCCAGGAGATACCTCTCAAAGGTTGCCAGAAGAAAAGATAAGAAGAGATGTGCACGGGTGTTTGGGTTGGTAGAACCATAGTAGAAGACTCACTTGTATGTCCAAGTAACTGACAGACCTTAACAAGGTCTTTCGTAACTTACCCAAGAGGAAACAAACCTTAAAGTTCACCCTCCTCTCACTCTTATGCAGTGAAAGAGATGGCTAACCCAACCCAACCCAATGTCACCACGAAACGATGTAACCTGAAGATTCAGACGGTACAGAATTTTCTTGCTACTATTGGACACACTTGTTTCCGTAATCAACTAGCTGTACACCCAAGCAGCAGGACCAGCACAACATATCCAGGCAAATACACACGGCCCCAACAGAGTGCTTCTCGTCTTACCTCGTCTTCGCATCGGAGCAGCAGTCCGAACCCGCGCGAAGCGGCACGACGACCGCGGCAGCGGACCAATCCCCTTCAAAAGCGACACATGAGCTCCAAGGAAGCTCGAGCTCTGCCGAATTCGAAAACCCCATTAGCAAAACGGGGCAGAAGCAACAAAAAATTACCCCACGATCATATACTAAGAGCAAGAGCAAGAGCAAGAGCCGAAGAAAAGGCGAGACCTTGGCGGCCGACGAAGAAGATGGCTGTTCTGGGTTTCGGTGGAACTTGCAGTAGGGCCGGCTCGCCACCACGGTTTGCATTTTTTTTTTTCCCGGTCGGGCAACGAGCGAGCGCCGAGGCAAAGTTCCCGTCCAACGTCGAAACGGGCAAGCCCGATCACGCAGATGGCGTATCGAATAGATCGCAGCACCGAAGGAGGAGGAGGAGGAGGAATCGTAGTCGAATTGAACACGCGCTCTCTGCCTCTACCTCTGCCGCTCTGCCTCTCCCTCTGTCTAGGAGAGCTACGTTTGCGTCTTGCGACTTTTCTGTGTTCTTCGTTATTTCGGCTGGCTGCAAAGAACGGGAAATAATTAGGTAAAGGGGAAAAAAGTTCCGATTTTTTTTGTGGGAGATCAGCGAATGGCAGGGCAGGGCAGGGCACTAAACGACAAGGACGGCATCTCGGAGGACCGCTTTGCAAATATGGAAAGATAAAATGTGAAGACATAATAAAATGACAGAACAAGAAGTAAGCGAAATTTGGTTTTACGATTTTTCCGGCCAAAAAACATGTTTGAGTTGATGACTTTTAATTTTAACGTTTTTCTTTCCTAATTTGATCGCCCCCTATAGTGAAGGATTAATATTACTAAAAATTTCTTAATCTTGTTCATTATACTATTGATATTCCGTACCGTTTTATGTGTCTCGAAATTTACAAGTTTATATCAGCGTGACAAAAAAAATTTAAAGAATTATATCATAATAGACATAATCTGTTGTTTCTTTGAGATGTTACGTCTAGATTAAAAGTACATTCATATAAATTGTCTCATGGATCATATTATCTTCATTTTTGGCTCTCCATTCGAATTGATTTTCGAAATTTCATACTTTTCATCTCATTCTATCCCTATAATCAATTTCGACCTGCAAACGACATATTTCATTACTTTATTTTGCCCATCTCGATAGTCAATTTTTATTAACAAGAAAAATACACGAAACCGATTGAACCGAAATTAAAAAAAAATTTCCAAGTAAAATTACGCCGTGAGGTGGCGCACAAATTGATAATTCGCCAAGAAAACCAAAATCGAGGGTCAAAATGAAAATCAGGTGAAAAATGTAGGGGCTAACGTGTAATTCACGCAAAGAGAGTCGTCCGCCGTTTCGGCCGCATAGAACCATATATAAGCTTTCCTCCCTCGCTCCATTCTCCGCGAGCGAAGGAGAAAAACCAGTAGAAAAAATGGCTCCGAAGAAGAAGAAGCCGCCGCAGAAAGCTACCGCCGCCGCCGCTAAACCACCCTCCTCTTCCTCCTCCGCCGCCGGTCCGAAGCTCCAGCTGTCGGCCGAGAACGAGAGCCGCCTCCGCCGCCTCCTCCTCAACAACGCCTCCGGCCGATCGCCCGAGCCCGCCGCTCCCGCCGCCGCCGCCGCCGACGGTGGCTCCCTCTCCGATGCGCAGAAGGCCAAGCGCCTCAAGTCCGCTTACGAGAAGCTCTCCTGCGAGGGCTTCGCCAATGATCAGATTGAACGGGCGCTCTCCGCTCTCAAGGTTCGATGCGAATTCCGCAAATGTTATTTCGGTTTCGCGGTATATAGTCGCGAGGATGTGTCCTGATGATCCAGTTGCTATAGGAATTTTCCTTTCTGGTCGGGAGTTTTGTCGATATATGCGATTGCCAAAGTGAAAGAGAAGAGATTGAAATGGTCTCTCGTATGTATAGGATTTAGAAGGCTCGGGTTACTACTATGTTAGTCTACGTTTCTTAAAAATGTACTCCAGTGGTTGTTCGAAGACAAAAGTTTTCATCCTACGCTTCTCAGTTGCTGTTTAGGGACAACCTAATACCTATTCTTTTTCAGAATTTTTTTGCCTAACCTTTTCTGTCGTATTTAAAGAGTTGCCAGAGTAGTTGTTCCAATGCAACAGTGCGATGTTTTGAATTCTTTGTAGTTTAGTGCAGCGCAGAGGTTTATGATTTTCTTATCCTTTTTGCAAAATGGGCAGGGTAATGCCACGTTTGAGGCTGCTCTTGATTGGTTATGCTTGAATTTGCCTGGGAACGAGCTTCCTTTGAAATTCTCCAGTGGGGTCTCTTCACTTGCCAGTACAGGTAAATATAACATGACCAATGAACTCGTAGCTTGTGGAATTTTTTAATAGATCGAGTCTGTGGTACAGCATGGGCGAGCTAGATCCTGTATGACCGAATGCTGCACTGTGTATTATCTGTTAGGAGGATCCGTCAACGTCCTTGTATCTGCGCGGGAAGATTGGGCGCCTTCAGTGGGCCCGTCTTCGAAGGTTGATGAGGACGCTGCCAAGTATTCTGTGAAGCTTAAGGGCGATTGGGACAATGAGAGTCTGGATTCCCACAAATCATCACAAGCAGATTGGATTAAACGATATGTGGAACAGCAGGAAGAGGTAGGTTCAAGTATAATTTGAAAATTGTATTGTTTTTGCATTTTGCTTAATCAATGTGTATATATTTTTATTGATTTTTTCTATTCTCTGGTAATTAGAAAAAAGTTAAGTCAAAACAGCTTTATCACTTTTGATGTTGAATTTGAAAATTTTTCTTGTATACCTTTCAGATTGAATTATATCTTTTACATGAGGTGCTGCTACTATCTAGTTCTTTTCCAAGTACAGCTGTGGATTGGCCGAGTGTATTGGCTGGTTTCTAACTGGCAGGTGTGGTTCTAGTCTCCGCCATGGAATCGAGCCACTTGCGAATCAATCACCCCTGGACTTGTTATTTGGTGGTGGATGACAATGTTTCAAATTTTAGTTTTCCCCTGCCGAAAATATGGAGTTACACGTGTTTACTTTTCTATGTTATCTTCACAGGTTTTTTTTGTCTGTCGTAACCTTTTTATTTTTGTTTCTTAATGCTGTATTGCATCAGCAGGATAGTTCTGATACCTGGGAAGATCATGTGGCTGATGGAGGTCCTTTGCAAAAGGTTTGTATTTGCTTTGTAGCTCTAATTGTTTTATCTTATAATGCAGTTTAAATTGCTTTTTTTATTATTGAATATTAATGCTGATCAAATTATCGACTATGCTTAGACAACTTTTGAGTATTAAAAACTCAAGGAAATGAGATACTTGTGAGCGAATTGATGTGATATTCAGGGGGTGATTTCTTTTGCTTTCTTGCCATCCTGCATGCTAAATATTATATCGGGGAAAAACTAGATATTTTTCTGGGGAAATTAATTTAATTACAAGGCACCAAGAGGTCCAAACCCAAGTACAAGAAGAACTCAAGAAAACAAATGAAAAGGAGCTCAAATATAGGACAAAGCATCTACAATGTCAATCTATTCGTTTTGCATCCACATGCCTGTTTCCACTGTACAAAAAGTTTTCAGTCAAATCTCTTTCAAAGGCTCTCTTGCTCTGATGAAATCTTTGCGTTTAAGGCACCACTAATACCTTGCTGTCGTGATCTGAAATGTTTGTTGAGACCTTCAGAGGGTTTCAATTATGTAATGCATATGTTTTCACAGTTTCGACAAGATAATTTTGTACTTATATGTGTTTTCTCCTGCAAGTTTCACTTGTCATCTTCATGATAGAGATGTTCATTGCTTGTGAGTAGCTGTCTGTTTTTTTAAATTTTTTATTGAGTGCCAGAAGTTTCAGATTACAAAGTCATTTCTGGCCATGCTTGTGACATTTTAGTATCTATACAAGCAAGGAGCTGATTTAAGGATTAGATGGTACTTAGTTGTGAAGTTATTATTAAGTGCCAGGAGTTTCAGATTGACTGTCGTTTTGGGCAATGCTTACTTTTTGTTATCTTTACATTTGTCTTTCTTTGGAAATCTATAGATACGCAAACCAAGGTCCTGTGATGACATTGCCAGAGAGTACCAAGCTGCTCGCTTGGAAGCTTCAAGAGCCAAAGAAAAGAGAGATAAGAGCAGCCAGGAAAAGGCGGGCTTAATTATCCGTAACCTCAAGCAAGAGTTGTCTGCTCTAGGTCCGTTTATTGCTTTTACGATACGTCTTCTTTTCTGATTATGTTGTAATAATTGTGTTCTCTTGACCATTACAAGCAGGATTATCTGAGGACATGTTGGCACTGGACTTTGCTTACAAACATGCTTCTGAGAATGTGACCGGTTCTCTGCCCTCAGAGCACCTGGAGACAGAATCAAGAGATATCAGTCTTTCATCTTCTTCGTCTGCACATGTGGATGTTACCGAAGTTGACGGGAGGGCGGCTTCCCTGGGTCCCCAAGATTCTCTTCAGACACCTACCCTCCCTACTCTACCTATCTGTGAAGAGAACACAACAGAAGGAGAATCAGGGGAAGTAGAGCTTGGCGGGCTATTCTCAGATGATGCACCGGCGGATGAACTGGTTGCTTCGGAAGTTTTGAGACTACAAAAGAAAGAAAGAATGAGAGAACTATGCAGTGAAAAGAATTTGGAGGGTATCTGGAGAAAGGTAATGCCGGATTGTGGTTTGTTTGTGGTGCTACGTAAAGGCTACAAAATTCCTTATCAAGTGATGAATTTGCTACCTATCGTACGGAAAATGTATTATTTCATGATGTAACTCACTAGGAACAGATAAACTTCTGAGATGAACATTATTTCCTACTCGAACAAAAACGAAGTTAAAAATAGCTTCAGATCTGATGTTTAAGTGCACTGATATTTTGTTAAAACTATGAGTTTCACCATAAAAAATTTCTCCTTCTGGCTTTTTTGTGATATTCCAGATGAACTAGCTTGACTGATCCCTGAGTGCATCAAGAGCAAATCAATGGAACAACAATTTTGAACTCAGCTCTTAAGTGTTTCTGCTTGCTTGCATTGTCTTCACTTTTACACATTATAGATATCGATTCTTAGTATCATCTTAAGAACAGAAAAATCTAATTGATGTTTGCCTATAGTTTAGCTTATAAATTGTTGCTGATGTTATAGGCTGAGGTTTCGAATTTTGATTAAAAAGAAGTGCAATGTCTGATATACGGTGGCTTGATGATTGGATAAAACGTGATCTAATTGGTGTCCACAAATGCTGCTTTACTTTATGGTGCTGTTATTTTTTTCTAGGGTGGATACTGATGATTGTAGTCAGGGACATTGTCTTGTGATATGATTTTCTTTGCAATGGTTGTGGTGAAGAGTATCTTTCTGTTGCTCATTGTTAGATGCGACGATTGGGTATTCTTTATCAACAGAGGATATTCGTGTATGGATCTCTGGTGGGTGTGCTACCAGATAGTGTTATGACTTGAAGAAATTTGTGCGTCGATCCCATTTTGCAGGAGAAGGTTCAGTTGTTGTTGTAGCAACTAGTAGTAGCTTTGGGCAGTTGTAAAGCCTGTTGGCTAGGAACTTGCTTCTAGAGATTCATTCTCTGGGTAATTAGAGAAAAAGAGGTTTTCTCTCTGGACAACACATCTTTTTGTGGAGGGAAAGAAGTATACGTTACTTTAATGAGAAGGAATTACTCATTCTTGGATGGATATGTACTCTATCATGCGTAGTAGAGTTAATTCATTGAATTTGCGGCTGTCCTATTGTTGAGATTTTTTACATGAAACAAGTTGGCTCCTTGGTCCTTAGGCAATGATAGAGTTTTGGTTCAACTTTGTCTCTCAGTTCTTTTGCAAATTTTAATGTAGACAAGATTTTGTCAGGGGGACCCACCAAAAATACCAAAAGCTGTGTTGCATCAACTATGTCAAAAATCAGGGTGGGAAGCACCGAAGTTTAATAAAGTACTTGGTGAATCAAAAGCATTTTCTTATGCTGTCAGTGTGGTCCGTAAAGCCAGCGGTAGAGGCAAAAGCAGAAAAGCTGGAGGACTAGTTACTTTTCAGCTTCCTAACCGGGGTGAAGTGTTGGAATCAGCAGAGGTATGCATTTTTCCTGGTCACTTACACTCCTGCCTCTTTGTGTGGGGATATTATATTTGGCTAAGGTACCGTGTGTGAGTCCATTAAAGGAGTGACTTTCCCTTAAAAAGTAAAAGAAAAAAAAAAGGCTGGTATGTGGAATGGGGCCTTGGTCTAATTGGTGCTCCACTTTTACAAAGTTCCAGAGGATCTCGAGTTCAATTTTGATCCTCCCTCTCAATACCTGCCTAGCTCAAAGAACCAAAAACAAAGAAAGAAAAACACTTAAATCCTTCTACAGCATGAACCGCGCCTGGGGCTTTATTGAGCGATTTGTTCCTCGATTTGCCTTTTTTCCTTCTTTCATCAGCTGATGTTATTTACTGTGTCTTATCTTTGTTGCACACTTGTTCATTTCCTTTGCCTTCTTTATCTTAAAACTGGATAAACACAATAACAAAGATAAAAAAATAAAAATCCACATGAACTTTTTAAAATTTTTTTTGTTGGATCATCAAACTTATTTTGAAACCAGCTTCACTTGTCTATCTAGTTATTAAGAATCATTGAACTTTTTTGGTCCACCATCTGGACCCTTCCTTCATTAACTTATTGTGCCTTTGCCGTTTTCTCCACCTGAATCTGTCTCTCTGTATTTGACTGTTTCCCTACTTATTCTCTTGTACATGCATATTCTTGTCTTGAGATGAGTATGTTGCGGTGCATTCATGCAATTACTTTCCCAAACTTTCACTTTGGCTGGGGAAACTAGCCAAGTATGCGGATTTGGCTTATTTCTAGATATGTCTGCTCTCATGCGAGTTTATTTCTTTAGTCATGAAAATGCTGGTGTGCTGCTTTAACCTAGAAGACTTTGCTGGAGAGACACCCAAGATGCTTGTTTTCTCCTGAACCGCCAAGTTTGATATCGTAAAGGGCAGAGAGGAAGGAAGAAACACAACCAATCAGTAAACTTCCTGCCAAAAATAGGAGCCCGTGTGATGGATCCAGAACTGACACTCTAAATGTCGGAAATCATCACATGTTCTAATCATTAGCAATGGAGAAGAGAGAAGGAAGCCTAGATCAAAGAGGAGAGTTGCTGCACCAAACAATGGAGATGAAATAAACTGTACATGCATTCACCTATCTGGAATTTGATCCACCGCTGAAAGAATCTCATACCTTCCTGATATGTTCCGAAAGATCAATCCCTTGCGGAGAGTTCAGATTGGTTTTTGCACCAACCACTAGAAATAGAGCTGTATGTGGCGCTAATCATGCTTACCCAGAGAGAATTTCTTTCCTGAGAGAAACTCAGAAGCCATTTAGCTAGAATAGCTTCATCGAGAAGAGTCAATTCTCAAAAACAGAGAATTCTTTTGTTTGTGGGATCTATGTTAAATTTTGGAGTGCCACACTCATCCTTTTATTTCTAATCTTGCATGATCTTAAAATCAGATAAGAAGACCTTATATGTTATAGTTGGTATCGGGATTTAAGAAATAGCTAGCTGGTTTGAGTGGTGCTCGTCTTTCAATATAGTATATAAGGAGTTGTGTTGATTCATCTGATAGTGTACCTGCTGTCCTGAATGTCATTGATACCCTAGCGGTTGAACTCTAATACTATGACAGAGGGACATTGGGTTCCGATAGCACCCTTGCCTATATGTTATTTGCATCATCTTATATGTTCTTTCCTCCAGCATTGGCTGATTCATCTAGTGTCTGCTTTGATGCTATTAGAATTCTGTTTTAGCGATTCAATCATATTCTTATTTTGACCCAAGGTCCTATTCTCTTGCAGAAAGAGCTTTTAGATCATGTAAATAATTGTGCTGCTCTTTGCTTGTATAACCTCTTTCAAACTTTTGACAGGATGGGCAAAATAAAGCTGCAGCCTACGCGCTCTGTCACCTGTTTCCGGATATTCCTGTTCATCTTATAATCACAGAGCCTTATGCCTCGCTTGTTCTGCAGTGGAAGGAAGGTCAGCGTTTCTCCATTCTAAGTTGTTTCTGTTTGAAGACTAAGTCTTTTGGATTATATTCTGTTGTGCATAATGAGCTATATCAGCACACCTATGATACTGGGCAATCCCATTTGAAATCAGGATGTTCATAACTGTTGTTTTCACCATCAATACTTGTTGTATTGACATCTTAAATTATGCAGGGGAACCAGCAATTAACAATGAAGCTAGTGAGGAAAATAGAAGGGCTGATTTTGTAAACTCATTGTTGAGATCAAGTGAAGTGGTGGATGTCACTGATAGATCACTCAAGGAAAAGTCTCAAGAGCCTCATGCTAAAGAAAACAGAAGTGCGCATGGCGATGCAGATACTCAAAGTATGTTCCTCTTGTGCGTTCAGTAGTCTACTTCTGTGTTAAATGCGCATTGTCAACTGCATTTTCTCTTAGTTGGTATGCTAATGAGTTCCTTTTTTGGCACCCTTCCACCCATTCCCACATATTTATTCCATTGATGTCTTCTCATGTTCTAATGATGTTTGGCAACTTGATGGAACTTGTTGTTTACAGCCTTTTCTTCTTTACACTTTATGATTTTTCAAAACAAATCGGCCTGAACACATTCTCTTGAATTGAACACTGGCCGAAACCAAGTCCAGCTCTTTTTTACGTTTTTCACTATCTACCAGTTGTTTCATATGGGTTGGAGTGGTTTTATCAACCAATGTTCATACAGACGCCATTCAACTTTTCAAGTTCACCTTGGATTGGTCATAGAAATTATTGGAGCGTGATTTTGTATATGCATGTCTTTCCTTCTGTATTTGGGTCCTTTTGTCTTTTTGTCAGTTGTGGTGGCAATAATACAAGTTAAAGCTACATGTTTTTCACATGGGAAAAAGAACCATTCCCTTTTGCCATAGGGCTTTGGCCTTTTGTGCCGGACACAATTTTGAGATTTTAAGATTGATGATTGTATTTATTTTGTGTAGAACTGATGATGATGCAAGAATTTGAACTGCTTAACCTGCCTCATGATGTATTAGTCGTCTTTTAACACATTTGATTTTGGGACATTTAGAATAGAAAGGATGCTGAGTTCCTTGTATGATAACTACCCTTATATCTTCATATTCTTCTTTGTGAGAACTCCTCCAACTTCCCTGCTTCCAATTTAATGCAAATTTGGCAGGATAGGCCCAGAGGAGAAAAGAAACATAACCTATGATTATTCCGTTCAATTTCTATGAAAGTTTGTTTTAAGAGTATGATAGTTACATGTCAAGGCGGCTAAAGCGGATCGCTAAGATCATCTAATCTAAGTACTAGCATGTCCGTATGTCTGAGCATATTTGAACCTTTAGATTGTGGATGGGCCGAGAATATCTGATTAGGTACTAGCATTTCAACGTATCTGTGCATGTCTTGAATTTCTGGATTTTGGATGGGCGGTTGTTTACTTGTAACTAGTGCTACTGATAATTCACAATAAAGGATGTAGCTAATCAGCCTTAAAGAATTTTGGTGCCACGGACTTCTATGCATAGAAAAGCAGGTGCTGTTTTAGTGATATTATTTTGTCAAGACAAAGCATACATCAATGCTTTCATTTGTTATCTCATGAAAAAGTGGGATCACAATGAATGGAGAAGAGCATGGGAGAGATATTTAATATGGTCTAACTTTATCGATTTACAGGAGTAGAGCTCTCTAAAGAAGCAGAGAGTTCTTACCTGAGAAAGCAACACGAGAGTCGAAAGAAAATGCAGAAATACAAGGTCAGTAGATTGTTTATCTTATTTACTCTTATGCAAATGTTGATCTGGTCCGAAATATTTATATCTGCAGTTCTGCACCCTATTTTTCAATAATAATGTGCCTGTCCACTTATCATCTTCATCTCAACTAATTATGGGTATCATCTGTAAAATCAATCATGAGGACTGCAAGTTTCATAGTGCGTATCAGTTTCAAGGTTCAAATCTATTGTTTTCTGTGGAATTGATTGCCTTTTCGGAGGACGAATTCAGGACTGGCTTCTTAGTTGTTCACTTTTCCTTTTCCTAGTTAAAAGTTTGATTTGCATGTAAAAATGTTCTCACATACTTGGAGCGAACAGTTTTTGCACCCAGGTCATTAATCCTTTAGGATTTGCTAGAAGTCATCTGTCAAAGAAATTACCTGCTGTTTTAAGTGGAAGTAGGATCTATGGCGGCTTTGACTTGTTGATATATTATTTGAAAAGGCAGAATACAGAAAATTTTCCAAAGGTTTTGTGATGATGCTATTGGACCATTTTATTGTTTGTTTTCAAAATTGGAGAGGTTTAGCTATTGCCGGGTTGCAGCGTTAAATACCAAGAAAAGTTCTTTTTTGGATTTTAGCTTTCTTGCTTCTTATTTTAATATGATTTCTTTGCCATCTTTCTCTCTCCCATCCACGGGACTTGTCAGCCCATTGTCCCATAAAAAAAAACTGGCTCTTGAAAAGAATCTTAATCTCTCCCTCCAGGTGCTCGGAACTTCTGCTCCATTATATTTATCCCACTTTCATCAGCTCCATCAGAACTCTATTTCGAGAAAGAGAATTCGAAGAAACTGTCTTCAATTAATTGAGTGAAATCATCAAAAGAAAAAAAATTGAGAGAAAAAACAGAGAGTCAAGTAAAAACATGGAGAGCAGAAGACCTGTAAAGAACAGGGAATGTCTCGTGCAAGCCTTCATAAGGCTTCTGATGTATTCGATTCACATTCTTGTTGGTCATCCATTAAGTTAATTGAGACCTTAGTGAAAGTGACACATTGCTGAATAGTGGCACTATGTTTCTAGTACTGTTATTGGTTTGAATCGTCCCCACTGCTATTGCTATTTTTTATTTTTATTTTTATTTTTATGTTTTGCATTTCTTCTCTGATAAACAGGGCTAAAGAGGTTCTTGGTTTAGTTGATCTGTCATACTGCCTGGATCACAACCCTGTTTCCGACCATAACTGCTTTGAGGTCTAGACCTCGGTCTGGTTCCTGGTTCAACCAATAAACTGGCTGGCGTAACTCACTTTGCACATCGTTGGCTTGATATCACAAGAAACTAGGAAATTAACATATAAGTGAGCATGTGCAGGAAGATATGAACTTGTCATAAAAAGAGTTGCAATGTTTTTCATATACATGTTTTGACACTGAGACCTTGCAATCTTTCTTGTTGATTATCCAATAGCAAAACCTCAACTGATTTCCCTTTCTTCAATTAGTAAAACTTCAGTAGACAAAAACAGTGTTGTTGTATCATTTAGGAAATGCTGAGAGCTAGAGCTGCGCTGCCTATTGCTGCTTCAAAGAATGAGATTCTGCAACTGCTGAAGGAGAGCAATGTTCTTGTTGTTTGTGGGGAAACAGGTTCTGGCAAGACAACTCAGGTGAAAGTTATACTAGTTTTCTGAAAGATTGTCTGCTTTCTGATGATTTAAAAAACATGATTGTGGATGGATTGTGACGTGCTTGATTGAATCTGATTTTTACCATATTATTCTCAAGCGGTGATGTGATCTTTGACGGGCATTTCCTTATGTGCTTTCCAATGGCCTTTATTGTAGGTTCCCCAATTTATATTGGATGACATGATTGAATCAGGATGTGGTGGATGTTGTAATATCATATGCACACAGCCAAGAAGAATAGCGGTAAGTTTAGAATTTATTCAACTTGGTGACCTTGCAATTATTAACGGGAGAATAGATTTGTAATGTTTGCTTCATTAGTGGTTTCCCTTTATCTCTCTGCCTGCTCCATTGTTATTATGGTTGCTGTGGTTTCTTAACACCATTCAATGAAGCTGAGTCGTGAGGTCAGTGCTTAAACTTTCAAGCATTCATAGATTGTCCATGTGTAGAGGAGTGGTGATTTCTTTGTTAAAATTTTGGGGCGCAAGGGAATACACTTTTATTATGAAAGAGCAAAAACCCAGCAGTTTACATCCCAACTATGGCAGAAAAGCCTTTGGCGTCATCTTCTTCAAAGAAGAAGGATGTTGGGGG
Source organism: Syzygium aromaticum (assembly GCA_024500025.1). Taxonomy (NCBI): domain Eukaryota; kingdom Viridiplantae; phylum Streptophyta; class Magnoliopsida; order Myrtales; family Myrtaceae; genus Syzygium; species Syzygium aromaticum. The sequence continues at coordinate 3,817,397 of CM044891.1, read as the reverse complement.
TTAGAAACCCAATTCAAGGAGTACATCCTTGTCCTACAATTAGTAGCAACCTGATGAGCACATGTATTTGCTTTGTTTTTCCAACATAAAATTTTGCTTCTTTAATTTTCTGTATCTGTTTTTGTTGATTTCTGAACGATGGACATCTATCTTTGAAATAATCTTCATTTCCCCTTTCACAGTGAGTATAAATATTTCCGAATCATCCTTTCACTTTGATTTTCGTCCTCCCTTGAGCTCCGTTCTGATGTTGATTGCTTAAGCCTGATTTACTTCTTCATCTGCAGATGTATTCTCTTGCAATCTCCAGCTAACAAGATGCTTGTGCTATCCCTCGCAGTCACTCCTGCTGCATCCTCACCGGAGTGATCGTAAGCTCCATTCCAACTCATAAATACAACTCTCTCATCTCCTCTTATCTTCTTTGCTCTGAACCATTCCTTCTCCTCATAACACGTCCTTCCTCGTACCCCAGTATTCCACATCAATTTTGTCAAAATTGAGCAATTCGAATTGGCAGTGTTATAATCATGGTACACGATTTGACTCTTTGATTAACCCTTCAAATGATTCTGTCTCATATGATTGAGTCGTAAATGTGAATAAGTCGTATCAAAAGACGACAACTAATGTTTATAGCTTATTTTAGAACATTCTTTTAACCTAACAAGTTCAATGAGTGGTGGCCTCCTTTATTTGATTAAACTGCACCTTGTAACTTTAAAGTAAATATAAATACACAAAACTGTTAAGTTCCTCTGACACAGAGGGAATTACCCAACTATTCTTCAAAAAGTACCTCCGAATCTAGTTAACGAACCAAAGGCTATTCCTTACATGCTGTGCTCTTTACACGCAGCATGCCCTGTTCCTAATCTCATGCCTCATGATATCGGTAGTATGTGGCCCCTAATTTAAAGTGATAAAGCTTGCAGGTTGGACTCAGGATTCAATAGATCAACTTCTCTTGGCTAATGGTAGTGTTGATCTGACGCATCTTTATCTCGCGTACTGGACTTAACAATGTTCCACTAGATGTCCTAATGTATTCTTCTATGTACAAAGACCCTGAAGGGGCTAGAATGGGAAGTAGTAGAAACATACCTTTTATCATGCTTCTTTCACCATTCAGCCTTTGTTATTCATTCTGTGTCTTTATACTTCTAAAATCTTGTCTTCTACCACAGCACTACTTAGTTAAGCATTAGCTCGTTCACTTTCATCTTAACTGCAAATTAATAGCAAATACCTAGGTGGAGAAGTCACTTCTGTTTGTTTTTATTCCTGTCATCAAATTTTATTTGCATTTCTAAACTTAGCACATGGTGGAGCGCTGTGGAGAAGTCACTTTTGTTCTGATTTCTCATTGTAGGCTATTTCTGTAGCCGAAAGGGTTGCTGATGAGCGATGTGAAGGTTCCCCTGGTTCCAAGGGCTCTTTAATTGGTTATCAAGTTAGGCTTGATAGCGCTCGGTATAATGTTTATTCTTTATCTCCTTCTCTTAGCCTACTAAGTAAATACGAATTTAATTTAAGGTTCTTGTGGGGGAGGTCAACTGGTAACGCTTTGTTGATCATTCACCGGTACCGAATTTCGTTTCAATATGAGATTTTCTGCTCTCTTTTTACTTGCTCATTTCTTTTGGAATTAAACCTTCGATGCTGTACCGTTGACAGCAAGAAATGATCATGATAAATAGCTATTTCATGTTAAATGACCACTTTTGATGAAGAGAAATCACATTGGTTGGCATTAAAATAGGGAGGAGCAGTCAATAGGATAGGTAAATGAAGCATTAGGGCATTAAGAACTTAAAGGAAACTGAAAATGAAACAATAATGAAGAAACTAAATTGGAGATTCCTGAGTGGAGGAGAATATGCAAATTTCCTCCCTCACTTTAACACTCAGCATGTTAGTTCGCCTATCTCCTTTTATCTGATTGAGAAATATTTCACTGAGTGGAAGTGATGCAGTCTGTGCATGGGGCTGAAACTTCTGTAATGAAGAGGATCTGCTACATTGTACGCATCTATCCTCATGCTCAGTTTTAAGGAAAAGCAAGCCCCCACATTGCTGGGGACCTTAGCGTCCCTCCATTCGAGCTTTAATTGATTTTATATAATTTTTTTTTAGCAATGTAATTTGCCCGAATTAATAATTGGTTCGCCTTTGAGGGAAGCATTGATTGAAACTCAGTTGCGGGAGAAAAGGGCCTTCAATGCTCTTGTTTGTTTCAGGATGAACAGGCCCAGGGATGTAACCTTAGATCCAGTCGTTTAGGATGTAGTAGTTTAATTGGCTTAACCAAGTGCCAGCGAATCCGCATTTCTTGGCATGTTTATTTCTGAATCAAGCTGCTGGATAGGTTCCTTCTGGTCATTTTCGTTTTATTCTACTTCAGTGATTGATGGTTATTGTTCACGAATATTTCAGGAATGAAAAGACAAAGCTTCTTTTCTGCACGACAGGAATTCTTCTAAGGAGCATTTCTGTAAGTTGTCTAATCATTAATTTCATATATGTAGTTTGTATGGCAAGGAGCTGTGCAGCTAGCTATTATGTGTGCAATCGTGTACTTCGGTTGATAAAGCATGTTTTTTAAACAGCCTTTCACACTGCACATTTGTGTACTTGGAGATGTTAAGAAACATGATTTATATGTATTATGGGCCTCTTTTTTTAACAACTTAAGCTTTTGAACGGCGATTGTTTACCATATGACAGCGTACTTGAAGAGCTTATTAGGTGTAAGGAAAATTCATAGGGATTAGAGCTTTGTACTAAGAGGCACCCTTGATGCTCTTTTATGAATAAGTTTTTTAATTGAAAGATGTCATCAGGATATTCTCCTGATTCTATCTGATTGTTTCCTCATTTCTTTTTTTGATTTGCAGGGAGACAAAAACTTGACTGGCATTACCCACGTGATAGTTGATGAAGTGCATGAGCGGTCATTGTTGGTGAGTTGGTAACAATTTCACATCCTTTATCGTGTTAATGAGATTGTGTCTGTATGATCTAATATGCTGTTTCTAACGGTTTTCATCTAGGATCCTGAGCATTAACAAACTAACAAAATGGGATCCCCTGTTTCATCTATCCTCATGTTTCTAACGGTGTTCATCTATTAAAGGGTTCCCACATCGCTTACCCATGGGGATTCTATGAACCTTATATTCATGTAGTCTATCCCTCCACCTATTGGCTTAAATTTTGGATTGGACTTTCTAATATGGTTTCTGAGCCTAGTTTTTCTCTAAGTTTATTTTGCCTGTGCAGCCCCTGTTTGTCAACTGCACATGTTCCGTATCTGGTTTTGCACATGGTATCCTACATCGCTTGTCTATGGGGTTTCTAAGGGCCTTATATTCATATAGTTTTCCTCTACCTACTAGCTTAAGCTTTTGGGTGAATCTTCTAACACCCTAATTGCAAAATACTCTTGTGTGATTAATTTAAAATCATAAGGTGGGGGTTTTTCTTCGTTTCCATTGAGTTGAGTTGAATAGATGTAAACGAAATTCAATCTACTCTTTTTTAATGCCATATTAGTTCAATCCTTTAGAGTGTTCTCGTTATGAGAAGAAGGTGCCGCTGAGGGATCTCTGTGCTGTTGAAAATCATGGACTGGAAATTTTTGGCAAAACACCAATTAGTTATATTCTTATCTTAATACCCTGCAGGCGTGTATTTTATCCTTATTCCTCATTGAAAATCCGCTGTCTAATTAATAAGTATGTTCGTATTCTTTAGTCATCATCTGCTTAAGGGGAATCTTTATTTTTTAGAATGATTCTGAGATCTTCAAGTCACCGACGTTATCATGCTTGAGAACAAAGAATTTTGATAATAGAAATAATTGATTGGAAGAAAGTTTACATGGATGGGAGCAAAATAAACGAGTAGATATGGTTGTGGTGAAGCACTAAGCATATGCGGACAAAAGTTATCATCTTGTAGTTAGTTCAAGTTAATGATGATGGGGGTTAATTGGATGAATCTAACATTGCGATCTCAAGTTCAAGATTTCTCCATTGCGGGTAAATAATAGAGAAGTAGATGTTCCAAATATTAATGTATTGACACTATTAAACTATCGACATTGCTTGTATATAAGGTCTACAATGGCCTTAAATATACCTGCTCCCTCCACCTAATAGCTTAAATTTTTAGGTTGGATTTGTAACATTCTTTGGAGGGAGGTTTGCTTTATGGTTGTTTTGCATGTGGCTCCCTGTTCTTCTATTCCATGTGTTGTTTTCTGTCCAGTTTGCATGTGATAGGGGGCGGTAAAGTATTCTATATCAACAATGGACTTATATACATGTGATCTCCCTCTACAGAATATCTTAAGCTTAGTGCAGGTGGAGTAATGCATCTGTTCATGATGCAAATCAGGCATCCTCGCAGAGTTACTAAATTGTTTTGACTTTGTTAGCTATGTTAGGATGCTTGCCCTAACCCAGTTAGAACTCAGCCTAGTAGATTTGAAACTTTATCATGGATCTTGTTTAATTGGTTTCCTTCTATGTGAGTTTCCTTTCTGCTTGGAAAAGGATTGATTGGCCAATCTATTTGTTGTCTGTCAATCCATGCATCTTTCTGTCTATTTTTTTAATCACTCTATTCATATTTGTGACTATAAGTTTTCCTGTCCAATGGTGAATGAGATTTGTAGTACTTTTAGTTGTTCTTTGCACTTAAACTGTATGATCTGATTTTATTCTTTAAGTGCGTTGTTCTGAATTTGGAGCTTTGTCATGATGCCTTCCACTCTTCTGAGTCGCTGTGATGGCAGCTTTCATGTTAAATTTCAACCAAAATAGGTGTCAATTTAGGTCATGCTGTTGTACATTCTAAGTTTCGGTTCATTTGATTTTTGAGCTTTCCTCCAAAGTTAAGGGATACAACTAGATTTCCAAATGCCATTGTCGGCATTGGTGAGGGGTAGAATTACAATCTCCTTTTCTTTCATATAATATCCTATAGTACCTTAGTTTCCTGTCTAAGGCCATAAGGGATACATATTTGCAGATTAGTTGGACCTCTCATCAGCTTGTTGCTCTAATGGAGAATGACATGAAGTACTTTAGTGGTTCTTAAGAACAAAGAGTAGTCTGATTAGGCGATTTAAATGGACATTCAATTGTTTCAAACATTTGACAAGAGAAGTGAAATGGACAAATTTGAGTGAGATGAAAGTAAGAAGGGCAATGATCCTTATTTTCTTAAAACACATTCTTTTCTGTCGTTGCATAGTCTTTATCTGAACATGCGAAGGCAAGTTTTGGCCTCTTTGACTGGTTCTCTGTACCTAGACATTGCTCATCTGACTAGCCAGGCGCATTGATATATACATTGAAGACACCCTTGCATAAGAGGAAGCACGAGAGGTTGAAATATTAAAGATTGGCATAGTGTGAGTAATAGGAGTTGCCTGTAAAGTTGTGGCCTAACGAGGATGGCATGGGAAATCTTTTATCATGGTGTGAATAGTAAATGAAGTGGGAAAACTTTTCTTATGGTGTGAATAACAAATAACGGGATCACACAGTTAACAAATATGTTTATTTGATCCCCTTTCCTCTGACAATTATGTTAACTTCCTTGTTGTCAAATCTCTGTCTGTGTAACTTTAGCATTTTCTTTGTACTGCTGGAACGAGGGATATGGCCTGGAAAATGTTGACCAGTTTCTTCCCCATGACAGGGTGACTTTCTACTTATTGTCTTGAAGAATCTTCTTGAGAGACAGTCTGCTCACAACGGGCAGGTGCTGAAAGTAATTCTAATGTAAGTTGACCTCTTAAATTGGACAACATCATTCTGACCTAATTCATTTGTGATGATTGACGGGCTTCGGGTATAACCTAGCATCCGCTTTATTTTCCTTTACCAGGTCTGCAACAGTTGATTCAGCGTTGTTCTCAAGGTACTTTGGTAACTGCCCTGTAATAACAGCACAAGGCCGGACACATCCTGTGAAAACGTACTTTCTGGAGGATATACATGAAACACTTGAGTATCGTCTTGCTTCAGATTCTCCAGCTTCTATAAGATGGGAAACATCCTCTAAAGACAAGGTATCCTCGTAGTGAAACGTGCAACTTCTGTGTTGAAATTTTTGACGTTCTGCCCTGAATAAGATCGAGAATGTTTTCTATTAAGAAAGATTAGGTTCAAAAAAGATCACCGAATGCTTTCAAGAAGAAGCTACTTAAGTCTCTCGACTGGAGGGCTTTTGATACTATTGCAATATGAGCAGCACTATTTCTACCGAATATATTTGCTTTCTGTGTTCACTGAAAAGTTGATTGCATTCGGTATTCAATTGATGGCTACTATCAAACAAATTCTGTTTTTCATTTTCACCATTTAAAGTTTTGTACACTTAGGGTTCTAGTTCTATGTTGGCACCTCCGGTACTTATTAAAGATTTGAAGTAATGTTCAAACAATGGCTGTAAAGTGAATGCCCTCTCTGCTAATAGGTAGACATCTATGGCTAGCTCCATACCCTCTCCATTTAGAGAGAACAAGCACTAGCTGTAACATATGTTCTGTTTCCGGACAAGGTGAATGTGTTTAGCTGTACATGTTTTGTTATTGTTGAATTTAATGCATTCAAATAATGCACAAGTAAGAATGTGGATATGCAATTATGGTAGGAAACATGATCACATGGTAATTTTCTGTCAGAATCCATGGGCTTGATTTTCTTCATCTGCCAAGCTGTATATATGCATGGCAGAGTTGTTCATCATTAGCCAATTATTTAGGCTGCCTGTATGGTTGAACAACAGTCATCGGTTTTTTTTTTTACCTGCAAAATAACTCAGTTGTTTGAATTTCGTTCTTTCTTTCCTGCATAATTCCTTTTTTCTTTTACCACCTGCTTTTCAAGGATATTGAAAATCTCATTACTCGAATTTCTTCCTTATACATCAACCTACGTTTTGGAAACTTGGGTGTTATCCGTACATTGTGCAGAGTTTTTTGTTTTTTTCCCTAATTGTCATGGATCTGCTTTCATTTCAGGGCGGTCACGTGGACAACCATCGAGGGAAGAAGAATCTTGTCTTGTCTGCATGGGGTGATGATTCTCAGCTGTCAGAAGACTGTCTGAATCCATATTATGAGCCAAGTAATTACCAAGCTTATAGGGAGCAAACTCGCTTGAACTTGGTAAATGTTTATAGAATCCACTTATCAAATAATGGATTACTTTTCTTACCACTTACTGTTATCCAACTTCACGACCTTCTATACAGAGAAAATTAAATGAGGATATCATTGACTATGATCTTCTTGAAGACTTGGTGTGTCATGTTGATGAAACTTGTGGTGAGGGAGCAATACTGATTTTTTTACCCGTAAGTTGCTTCAATAACTGTGAAAACTTGGTTTTGTGATATTTTCATTTTGAAAAAACTGTAATACTCCTCTTTCACCACATACACAGGGAGTCTATGAAATTCATCAGCTAGTTGATAAGTTGACTGCCTCTTATCGTTTTAGTGGGCCATCATCTGATTGGATTCTTCCTTTACATTCATCTTTGGCACCAAATGACCAAAAGAAACCTTTTTCACAACCTCCTGCAAATATACGCAAGGTATGCTTCTGTTATAATTTTCCCAGTTCCCGAGATTAAGCACTCTTCTGACTGTGGTACACCTTGATTCTGAGCATAAAATCACTTTTCTTGTTTTTCGAATGGCGATACACTTGATAATGGCTTGCTCAATAACAGATATACATGATGAAAAGTAGATACTTGGAGAAGGGAAAAGTTTTCCTGTCTAATCATTTGATTCTGCATCTTATCCATGACATTCCTGTGTAATGAGTAGTTGCAGTACATCAAGTTTTGTAGATTTGTTGATTGAAGCAGGGGATTAAATTAACACTCATTTTTGCCACTGTGAAGATAGAATAGAAAATGCATTAAAGGGATTGTTAGAATTTATTCTTTTGACTTGCTATCATATATTGGACGTAGTTATCCAAATGGGCATGGAATTCCTGGGAGACAATGACTTATCAGGCAGATGAAATAAGCGAGAAGACCTTGTATGACATTTAAAGTACAAATTTTATACCATACACCGGCGTTTTTACCCAAGTGGTCTTGAAACTCCACCTCTTTTTCTTTTGTTTTTTTTTTCAGGGGATGGGGGGTTGCGGGTTAATTAGCCTGGACATGTACAGGTCCTTGGTCTTAAGACCACTTGTAAGGAAACGATTCCATTGACAGTGGTTTCTAGATGAATCCATTGAAGTAATAATATCAAAGACTTCTGTTCATGTATTTCCTTATATCTGTCCAAGTGGCATTTAAGAAATTTACACATGTTTTTACAGGAGACATCGCAATATAGATGTTCTGTACCAAAATGACTTGGAAATAAGGATTTTAATTGAGTGAAACTTCTGTAATGAGGTGGAGTTAGAAGGTTAGACAGTAGATGCTGCTTATCATGAAGTTAGATTGGTCCAAAAGTTCCAGAAGAAAAAGGCTGCATATGTGCTTGGCAGATGCCAGGAATACATTTCGCCCTTATTTTCAGAAAAACAAAGAAGTTGTCTTACCATTTGCTTTCTCTGGAAACAAGGAATCTTAAGTCATTTCTTTTATCATTCTTGGAAGAGAATTGTTTCTCATATTGATGATATATTGGTTATTTTAATGACTTAACTCCTTCTATCATATTTTCATAGGTCATTGTAGCTACAAATATAGCAGAGACAAGTATAACAATCGATGATGTTGTTTATGTCATTGACAGTGGAAAGCACAAGGAAAATCGGTATAACCCACATAAGGTTGGTGCTGCACTCCTCTTCTATTATAATTTGCATTGCATTGCAAACATGTAGAGCGTAGTGCAGGATGGTTTACTATTCGTGGCAGATCCTCAATAATGCAACAGTTGGCATGCTTAGAATACCTTTATTCATATGTGAACACCTGCTATTTTCTTAATCTTATTGCTTGAAAATTACCTTTCGTTTGTGGCTCACTTGTCGGTGAAGTAAAATGAGCTTGTAATCTTGTTCTGTAAAGTGTGAATGTTCATATGCTAATCCATCCGTGCACCTTTGTCTGACTAAATTTTATTTAGTCTATGCTTGTAAAAAGTTTTGGCTGTAGTTGATAACTAATGGCGCGGGTCATGATAATTGGAGAAACTGTTACTTTTGAGGAGTTTATTGACTTGTTACAGTGGCTTGATTCTTTTTGTATAGAAATTAACTAGCATGGTAGAAGATTGGATATCTCAAGCGAATTCAAAACAGCGGCGAGGAAGAGCTGGGCGTGTGAAACCGGGAACGTGCTTCTGCTTATATACACATCATAGATTTGAGAAGCTAATGCGGCCTTTTCAGGTGCTTACTGTTGAATTAATTTCTGATAGTTTTCTATTTGCTTGGACAGTCAATTCTATTTGTTTTTTTTGTGTTCACTTGATTGTTTTATGCTGGAAGGCTCCTGAGATGCTTCGAATGCCCTTGGTAGAGTTATGTTTACAGATTAAGCTACTTTCTCTGGGTTACATAAAACCCTTCCTGTTCAAGGTAATTAGTGTTGATTCTTGATCAAGTGTCTTTTTCCTCTTATTTTGTAATGATATTAGTTTACTTTGTTCAATTTTTCTGCTTTGCAGGCCTTAGAACCTCCAAGAGAAGAGGCTATGACTTCAGCAATTTCATTGTTGTATGAGGTACTTAATGACCATCAGGAATATAATTTATAAGTGTTGGTTCTGAATAAACCACAAGGAGAGTTTGTATTTTACCTTAAAACTTGCCAGAAAGATGATGTTAGCAGAATCATTTGATGGGGTATCATACTCATAAAGAGATATTCACTATTATACGATTAATATTGACTTCAGGTATTTTGTAAATTATGGCATCCCTGCAAATTTATTTTTTACTTTATTTTTATAGGTTGGTGCATTGGAAGGGAATGAAGAGTTGACTCCTCTCGGATATCATCTTGCAAAACTTCCAGTTGACGTTTTAATAGGGAAGGTTTGAACGAATTCGACACTTATACTCTGTGTGTCCAAGTTTGTACATGGGAAGTACAAATCGTACCTTTTTTTACTCCAGAGTGTTACTGAAATGTGAAGCTTGTCCACTTCTTCTCATGTCATGAGAAAAAAAATAGGCATGTCTGCTAGTAAGTCTTTATACCAATAGAAAGTAAAATGTGCAAATTTGCCTTACACTGTAAAACTGATCTTATTAGGGGACAAGTACCTTGATTCCTATTTGTTTCAATTTTGTTGATAGATTGAGACATACCCCTAATGGGAAAGTCTTTTACTATCTGACAATGCTTTGGAAGTTATTCTGACAAAATAGAGTGGAACAAAGGAATACAATAATTCAGGAACAATTTCAATCTGATTTACCTTGATCACAGAAGCTGAATTGGTAAAGTGTTCTATTGACTAGACAAACAACGTGAGTGTACAAACGCATCATCTCTTTCTAGACCAATTCATTATTGCAGCCTAGGATATGCTTTATCAATGCCCACAGCATATTTCGTTCCACTTTGCAGTTCCTTATAATTATGATCTGTCTCCTCCAAATAGCGTATTTTCTCAAATTTCATATATGGTGAGGTGTTGGCAGGGAGATCCTGACTTTGCTGATGAAGCTTGGTTGTGTCATTTTATATGTTTCATTGGTAACTTTGCTAAAGAGTTTTCATTTTTCATTCAAATTCCAGATGATGCTTTATGGTGCAATTTTTGGCTGCTTGTCGCCCATTCTTTCAATATCGGCTTTTTTGAGCTATAAATCCCCATTTGTGTACCCAAAGGATGAGGTTTGTTCCAAATTTCTTTTATATTCTGTTTTATGTCTTTGTGCATGAACTTGGGCAAGTCTATGACCACATTGTATTTTCATCTCCAGAAGCACACTGTTGAAAGGGCAAAACTGGCATTGCTGACTGATAAGACGGATCTAAATGAGGGTGACCGGCAGTCCGACCATCTATTAATGATGGTTGTGTACAAGAAATGGGAAAAAGTTCTTAATGAGGTTTGCTGGCTTTTTCTTTCATTAGGTCTTCAAATAGCTCTCCAAAACCAAGACTTATGAATGTCATGATAAGTAGTGGTAATGCCTTTTCAGGATGCTGATTATGGGGTCGTACTGTGTTTTCTCCTTTTATGTTCTCATTTCTTTCTTTCTTTCTTTTATCCCTTTGTGTTTTGTAAGTTGGGATTCGCATGCTCGATGGTGCCAAGGAGACTTTATTTTCCAGTTACTTTTCATTTTTTGCAATTTCCCTTTCTTTTGCAAATTGAAATTCGGTAAATGAAGGAATTCTCTGCTGTTAATATAATACATGTAGTTTTCAAACAAAACCATGTCTATCCAAAGCATGCTCTTCAATACTTGTACCAATGTTGTTTCTGCAGAAAGGAGTCAAAGCTGCTCAACAGTTTTGCAATTCATACTTTTTGAGCAGTCCAGTTATGTTCATGATAAGGTGAATGTCTTCTTAACTTTTCATGTTGGTAGTAAGCCAAGCGGTCCAACACCTCCTTTTCTTTTTTTGCGTCTGATTTTCTGATGGAGGTACTAATCTGTAGGGACATGAGAGTACAGTTTGGAACTCTGCTAGCAGATATTGGGCTTGTCAGTTTTCCCAAGAATTACCAGGTGGATGTTCTACCTGCAGTTAATGCACTAGCCGATCTGTATATTATACATTATCTTCATTGAACTATTGCGCATTTTAAAGTAAGTTGGAGTACATTATTTACAAACTAGGATGCTAATATGAGATGTTCAATGATCGATATTTTTACATTATCGGGTAGCTGTAAGCATTGTTATCCTTACATTCTAAAGCAGCTGTAACCGTTGTTTCATAATACAACCATTTTACATTAAATTAATGTTATCATAGGTGATTTTATAGATCAGATTTAATGATATAGTGAGGTTAGAAATTGTTTATCAGAAATATCACCATTTTCGCAATATTTCCATTTTTCTCTTATTAAAAAAATATTACAGCTACCACAAAATTGATACATGACTTATACTATGGTAGCTTGGACCATATCATGTAACTGTAGAGAATCATCTTTAGTCCTTTACTTAACAATTTCTATTGGTGATATAATTAAAGAATCATAATTGACACCTAGCTACTCAAAATAACAGAAAATGTTTAATTTTGTTTCTTTGTTAATCTTGGTGAAGGAGGAAATACAGCAACGATAGAATTGGTCAAGGTATTTAGTTTGGAGAATGTCATGTATCTGTAGAGAATTATATTTAGTCCTTTACTTTTTTATTTCTCTTTGTGATTAAATGAAAGAGTATATAATTGACTCTTAGATATCCAAAATATTAAGTTTTGAGCAGAAGTCTATCTCTCAAATGGTGTCACCTATGGATAATGGGTTGTTTTTATGTGCAGCAGATCACTTTGTCATCAGTGTGCGCAATGACAAATCAGATCTTAGAAGAAAAATAGTGCAAATAGCATGAAGATTTACTTCTTAATTCGAAATTCAAACTATAATTTTTCTTCTGCCAAAAGCATAATTTTTTTACTGAAATGAAATGGGACATTGGAGCTTACATTAGTTTCTAGTGTAATCTTATTATTCTTCTCATCCAACAATGGGAGTCCAGATAAAAACCAATGCAAAAGATTAAAAAAAGGAAGGGCACGCACGCATGCGCAATATGTCCTTTAAGATGGATTGTGGATCCAGTGAGTTGGATAGACTTGAAGGACATATGGATGGGCTGAACATCCAACCACAAAAATTTAGGGCAACCCACACCCGCCCACCCATTAAATCTGACCTCACTGGATTTGTTGTGTCCTTCCCTCACCACTTTCCCTGTGTATCATTGGCTAGGTTCACATAGGATTTTCTTGCCAGAAGATGTACATCGTCTCCCACTATTAAGGTTTTTTTACTCGTTTAACCTATGGTTTCCCTTAGGAGAATTTTCATATATAGTCCTAACTTACTACTATATCGGAACTTGTTCATTATAAGTCTTATGGTGTACTCATGGTGAATTTAGCTTCAAGTTTTTTATACATTAGGTGGCAAAAGGTGCATTATATCATAATGAAGGAACCCATCTTTATATAAGTTCTACAGTGACATGATTATGTGGCTCAGGTTATGCAAAGAAAGAAGGAAAATCTTGACAGTTGGCTTTCTGATTTATCACAACCTTTCAATAGGCACACGCATCATTCATCAGTTGTAAAGGTAAGAAAAATATTTCTTTCAGTTGAATTTGGCATGCAATTTCAGTTCTAGTTATAATTTCAAATTGAGGCCGATTGAACTGGTTTGGCATGTATTCCACTGTTGATTACACCATATACTAGTAAATGCACCTCAAGCAGCAATCAATGGTTGAGTGACAAAAAGATTTTTCTTCAAAAGCTTTGACTCCTTTTTCCTATCATCAAATTTCATTATCTTTTTTCTTCTTAATTTTCTTTTTTCAGATCATACATAGTCAAAATCATCACATTCTGGTCCTTACCAAAAAAAAAAAAAATCATCACATTCTGACAATCTACGTTACATTTAAGCAATACTCGCTGTTGAATCCTGCAACTCTTTGTTTTTCTCTCACTCATGTCTAAGTCTCTTCTTTTTGAAATTCAAGTTTCAACCTAGTAAATCCCTCACCTTGCGCCAGCAATGGACCAATTCATGGTTAGTGTTGGTTCAAACTGTAGGAGATTGAAGGCATCATATTAAGATCATGGTGGATGGAAGAAGTTCTACAATCATTGAAATCAATGAAGAGGGGCCTGCCCTGACAACATTTTTTAAGTCATGGAGTTTACAACCACTTTAAGTGGGTTATAACGGTTGAATTACTCAACCAGACAGGAATTACTTCTGGCTGCCAGTTGAATTAGCTGGTCTAGTCCAGTTTACAAAAGAATGATTCCACTTAGGATTGTCTGTCTTCATTGGGACCAAATGTTCTGATGACAGCACAATCATTAGATCAAGCTAACTAATTGCTAGAAGTGAAATATCATCCCACCTAGTTTGGCCGCTAATTATAGGAAGTTGAGGTTAAATATATACCTAGCTTTCCATTAGAAGTCAAGCACAACAGTCATGGTTTTGAATATCTCAGTGAGGCTAGATAATGTGAAAGAAAGGAACTTGGAGCATTATTGCCTGCAAGTTGATCAAATTCACCATACATTTCACTATGCATACTGTGGATTTATCTGAAGTCAAATTCATATAGCTAGGATTTAAATCTCTCATCCATAAGTACTTTTGACATATCAATCAAGAGAAATGTAAAAGAGTAAAGTAAACGTGGTTTTTAATCCAATTTCTTTAGAGACAACACTGATCAGTACCAATCTTCTTCAGAACCTCTAACACAATAAAATTTTACAGTGTTGGGCACTTAATTTAACGTTAATAAAGTTTTAGAACTGTAGAGAAGTAGGGAGGAACCATCCCCTTGAGTAGAACATATGAAAACCATCCCACCAACCAGTTGGAGCAACATCAAAAGAAATAAAGGGCTGTTCACCAAGCTGAAGATTAGGGATGGTTCATCCATGGCTTGATTAATGACTTGACTGCTAGAGACATGGTGATGCACAGAACATCTCCTTGACAGATGAGCTTCATGTTTACTTTGGACATTGAGAGACATAATGTATGTCAATGCTTGAATAAGTGTAGACCTTGATTTCAATAACCATGTTTCAGTTAGATGCCAGTGTTAAGCTGCCTTGTGTTGATTGTGCTGTTTCCATATTCCTTAAGCTTTGTTAAAACTCTTTGCACCTATGCTTTTTATACCTAGTTAATGCTCATCATGAAAGTGTGGCTGCTCACATTGGCGGATTCATGCAACCTCCTTATTTGAATGAAATTCCATTTTGAGAGATGAATGCAACATACCTCTTTCTTGGAAGAAGGAAGAACATTTGGAATCATTAAGTCAACATTTTCCTTTATGTCGGTATTATATCAATTTGTGTTCAAGCGGTTGAATGGGTTGAAGTAACATTTGGCTCTTTTTTTATTATTATGTTGGAGACATTTTTATACGAGTTCGGTTTTCCGGTTCCTATGTTACATCGAAAGCTTTTTATTGTTCACAGACTCTAGACCATATGTTTTTCAGTCTGATGATATCATGGTACTTTATTAATTTATGTTATCTTTGTAGGCAATTCTATGTGCAGGTCTGTACCCCAATGTGGCAGCCACCGAGGTAGGAATGGCTGGGGCAGCTCTCAGCAATCTTAAACAGTCGGCTGGTCCGTCTTCCAAGGGTAGTCTAGCCTGGTATGATGGAAGAAGGGAAGTTTACATACATCATACGTCCATCAACAGTAGCCTTAGATCATTTCAGTACCCATTTCTGGTCTTTCTTGAGAAGGTTTGTGAAGTTCTAGCTAATTAATTGCATCGATGTTTTCTTAATCTTCTACTTTTGTATTTGTTCCCCAAATTATACAAATCTTTTCCAAGCTTAGCTCTATGACTTGTTGATACCATTTTTTTCTTTCTTCTGACCTCCACCTCTTAGTCTTATTGTCGACCTTTTCCCTGTTTTTTTCTCCCCTGGCTATTCTCTATTATCGTTAAACCATTAAAATTAGGATCATAAGAAACATTAACCCATTCTTTTTCTATATTGATATGAATTATTGGATAACTGGCGAGGTTTGGTCATGAAACACTGAACATTCATTATCTTTAATGGGAGATGTACACATGATCTAGTTCAGTCCATGTCGAAAAAGGGGTTCAAGAGGGGGTCACAGTAAGGAAATCGTAATAGTTAAAATCTTTATTGGGAAATGCTGGTAGAAAGAGCTCAAAAAGTTGCCTCCAACCTCGAAATGCACTATGTTCCTGATCTACATGCATACTTCGATGAGGAAGACTGCAAATTTTTTTGGGCACGCTGATCTAGCTAGAATTTAGTATTATTGGTCAGATAAATAGTTATATATTAACTCTAAGGAATTCAATTTGTCTAGCCGTACTTTCTGGCAGCACATAATCTGATACCTAAATTAGGTCCTGGAGTTTTAGATGTCACAAGACTCAGTTTCTGTGTTGTCAATGCGCAGGTTTGCCATAAACCTTATAGAATAACAGTGTCATGATGGACAGTTTGCTCAGTTTGTTTCTCTGGTTAGTGCATAAAGCTTTTATATGTCTAATAAGCGTAAGCTGATATAGAGTGCTCTTTCTTGAATTGAGAATGATAGATCCAACTTTTGAAACCTAGAGTTTATCTGGGTTTTCCTTATAATCTGGCAAGTAATTCACACATTCATGGTAAAGCACGTATTCTTGAAGAGTGTAGGGAGGTCAGTACTTTTGTAGATATGAAATTATTTCTGTGACAACCAGTTCGTTTCACAAGTGGTATACATGTCTAAACTTTTGTTTGAGCTCTAGAACACTGTAGGCAGTGAGATATGCTTTATGGGTCACGTCAAGCTGACACTTTTGCCTTGTTGAACTCCAATTCTGTATGGAAGAAATAAATATTCAGTGCCTTCTTGTTATTAGCTAATTTGATGACTACAATGTCATTTTTCAGGTAGAAACCGGCAAGGTATTTCTGCGGGATACGACCATTGTTTCACCTTACTCGATTTTGCTTTTTGGGGGATCCATTGATATTCAGCATAAGGTAGTCTTCTTGTTGAATTTCTCTCTGAATATATGCATGTATTTGTAAACTAGGAAACAGGAAATACATCAGAATCTCCCCTCTCCATTTTCTTTCAGAAAGAAGACACAAAAGATCTGGTTAATAGTGACAGTAACCCACTTCTAGTTCACCAGGATTCAGTAGTGATGAGATGAACCAAGGGGAGATAGTGTGTTCATGTTGATGGGTGCATGTGCGCCTGTAATCAATGTCCTATGTCTCCTAGAATAGCAAAATTACACTCGTCGAACATGCCTGATGGATTTTTACTGTTTTGTAAAAATGTTGTCCATGGTAACTTTTGGGATTGACTTGTAGTATTCCGTGATGTAACTTTTCATGTGAAAAACTCGTACAGTTCCAACCTGTCGAGAATTTCTCCATTTTTCAGTAATTTTTCTTCACGTTAAGTGCTTGTGATGCTTGGTTGTTTCAGTCCGGAGTCCTTATCATCGATGGATGGTTGAAACTGATGGCACCGGCTCAAACAGCTGTCATATTCAAGGAACTTCGATTGATGCTTCATTCTGTGTTGAAGTCGCTGATCAGAAATCCCGAGGTACTGCTGTTTGCTTCCCTTTCATCTGAAATTATGGAGTACTTTGAAGTTGATGTATATGTCTATGAAGATTAGTACTCATTTGATGTCATCTGATCTGATTGAGTGAATCCTTTAATTTCAATTTAAGTCTCCACTTTCCAAGTCATTACCTTCACTGCCTTTGAAGGAGTTTATCTTTGTGGAATGTTCACTTATGCTTCTAAATCGGTGAAGTCTATCCAAAATTCTCATGTTTCAAAGCATGCTCGAACAAGATTTAGTGAGTTCCAAAATAAATGAGGTATCAACTGAAAAAGTAAGCAACTGGATACCATACTACTTAAGTACAATTGATAATAGTAATTCCGTAGTTTGCCACAAACCTATCTCTCTTTTTTTTTTTTTTTGGTCGAATACAAACCTCTTTTTTCTCGGAGCAATATTGCCAAAGATGGAATTATTGCTTATTCCTTTTTACTCATTGCTTAGTCCTTTTCCTCAACAATCTGATAAGCTCATCATTATTCTTAAACGCAAGAGTTCAGTGTGAAGTTGTAGGCCAGACCATACGGATGCATCGACTTTTTCAACTCTCTAGCTCATTTTAGGAGATAGCCTATATAGACCAGGGCTTTGATTCAAATTGAGTTTTGTCTGAATTTGGAAGCTTATCCTGCTACTGACAGTGACAAAGTGGACGTCATTTGCCTTGTATAGCATCAACCACTTTACTGTTCATATGATGTAATCAGATTGGCTGTTACACAGTTAAATCATTGCACAAGAAACCTGTGCGATGATGTCCGCAGCAAAATTTGGACAGCACTCATTTTTGGTCTTTTGCACCAAAAGTCGGAAGAAATGACCTTTATTGCTTTCTTTAAAGCTGAGTACGTTTCACGAGAGATATGGACATACGAGCATCATGTATTTTCTTCACGTGAATTGCAAGAATTAGTTGCAAGCATATACATATTTTGTGCTCAGAATCTACTATGCAGTTTCGTTAGATGTGCATAGATGCAGATTGTAGAGTATCCTTCTGATCTCTACTTCTTTATTCTTGCACTTGGTCACACACATTGTGCTGATGCAGTCCTATGTTTTTCAGGATACGTCTGCTAGCAATGAAGTCGTCAGCTCCATCATTCATTTGTTGCTACAGGAGCAAACGCCTGTAAACTGAAACTTTGAAATGGCATCTCAGCAGTCTTCTCTTCACAATTGGGCATATTAATATTATATGCCAAAATGTCAGTTCCAACCTGTAGTGTGATGTTCACGATTATGTTTCTTGATAATGTTGCTGCTTGCCTGTGGCTTCCTGACATGATCCGTGCAGTTTGGAGGTTGATGCATCTGATGTAAGCATATCATTGGAGCTCGATGTTGAGGGCGAAGTTAAGGTTTCCATGTCGTTTTTCAAGCATGTGAAGTGAAGATGCGTCTTCCCAAGCACACTCACCACAGATGTGATTGTGCACATAATACCATGAGCCTACAGTACGATGCCTACGCGGCTACAAATTACAGGACTCTAGTCTTTTGTAGATCTGAATGTAACCAATATGTTATCGCACGCATGATTGGTCTAATAGGCTTCGCTTTTTTTTCCTTTGTTGAAGGTGAGGCTCTAAAATAAATCAGAGTTCTAAGAAAAATGTTGGTATTTCTGAAGTATCTGTGCATGCTATATCGCTATATCAGTCAATTGAAGTGTTAAGGTTATATCAATCTTCGAACAAAGTCTTTCTTTTTTGATGTTCTTTATTTGGATTCGTTTTTATTGTCATCCAATAAAATTCTTGTCCTTATGAAATAGCAGCTAAATATTCTATTGAAGAGTTTTCAATATAGTCCTAACATAACATGATTTGGAACCGAAAATATGGTAAACATTGCACGGTTTCAGCTCATAAATTACCAAAGTCAATATGCATTACGCACCCGTGATTGTCATTGAGAAGAGAGCCGCTATTTCCGCCATAGCGTGGCCTCTTTCAACCATTTTGATGCCTCGGAGTTTTTCTTCGATTGCTCTTTTCTTTACTCGATCCAGCGATTGATGATTTGTATGAAATCCACGGTGCGATGCAATGCCACATGCATTAAATTCTTTGGTGTTAGTCATGACCTATAGTATTACCCAAAGTATGAAAAAATATCCTTTACTTTTAAAGGATTCTAAATACCGTAAAATATTTATTTTGCAAGTATTGAATTTGCAAGCAACTGTGCGAGTTACAATTCTCTATAAATTCTCACGTGTTTCATAATTGCAATCTATTAACCTTCCTAAAAAAATATTCAAATCTCGAAACATTTTAATCCTAAATTCAAACCTTTCTAAATGTCATGTACATACGTAGACAAACACACACGTATATATAGATGGGAATTTCCTCGATTTTTCTTTTATGTTCCCCCTTCCTGGGTCGGTCTTTGCGTTGAGCTTTCCTCCGTCTTGCAACCGGCAATGGCAATGCGCTTCGAAGCAGCTGAAATTCCAGAGCTTACCCCCCGTACTCCACCCCAACTCGGTCATGGGGGGAGCCGCCCGAGTCCGGAAGATCGCGACGGTTTCCGGGAAAATTCCCGGATCCTCCAGCGCCGGCCTCATTCTTTCTTGGGATTGCGGGATTGCTTCTTGGGATTTGGATCTTCGTTCGGACCCACTTCATTTCGTTTGCAGTGACGTGATTTGTAAAGTGATGCGAAGTCGAAGGATTCCGAGGATATTCTATTTTAACGCCCATGTTGTTCCCACGTCGGAAGCATTTGAAGCGAAGTTTCCCTTTTTTGGCATACGGTTGAGAGATGTTTTGCCTTCGGATGGTTGGGGAGACATTTCTTTTATTGCTTTCACAAGAAAAGAAGTGAATTTTAATTGTGTTCCAAGTATCAGAGCTGTCCGAGAAATTGCATGTTTGTAGCGTTCATGAACCTGGCACGTGAAATTTCCAGCACGATTTTTTAGGAAAGGACGGTGGGGTTTGGCAATCATGGGATAAAAGTAAACGTTTGTTGTCTCTCTCTCGCTCTCTCTCAAAGTCAAATCCCATGTGGTGTATTGCAAGGTAGATTCCGGGAAAGTAAAAAGAAAGTCATGTTGCGTATCAGTTCAACAGATTCTGGGGCAGGCTTGTTTTTTCTGCAGCTTGTTAAAGGGGCGCAAAAAGGTTATGCTGCGGAGATCGTACTTTCGTACTTGTTTGGTGACTGTGCAAATGGATAAGCCAATTTCATTTTCGAGACCGACATGATGAGGGAAATTTTGTCGAGATCTGGAGGAAAAGTTTTAGAAATGTCATTAGACGCGCAACCACCCGATGAGTTGACTGTTAGAAATTCTAAAACCCACGGATCTCTGTCATTGGTCCGGAAGGTCAAGACCGTGTTGCGAGGGTGATCAAGATAGAAAATTTGACTTCTGGTGGTGTGACCAATTGAAACAAGGTTTTGGAAAGCTATATAAGGGAGCTCAGCAGCCTCAGCTGAGAACTCCTTCAAACATATCATTCATTTGGCCTGTTCATATAAGGATCAAAAACTTCTCCTCCCCTGTTTTTGTTCTGGTGCATCTTCATCATGATGTGCAAAACAATTTTAAATCTTCCGACCCCCAATCAAGTATCTAGCAGACCCCTTATTGCTAATTCTGGTATTCATTATCCATTTACTCCCAGGAAAGCTCTTCAGAGATCTAATCGTAGAACTCTGAAGGTAGGCATCCGGGAAACTCTTTGTGCTCTTCCGGCACAATTTTCGCAAAAGAAATTTGATTGGAGCACCAGGTTTCGTGAAGATTCTTATCGGAGAAAAGGACTGCTAAGCAGTTATTCAGATACAGGGGAAAGTTCTGATCTAGAATCTTATAGCTCTGCAGATTTACCGGGTGTCGAGTATGAAGTTTTTTTAAGCTTCAGAGGCCCAAATACACGCAAAGGGTTCGTGGATTGCCTCTATCACGGGCTTATGGATGCCGGGATCCGTGCTTTCAGAGACAATGATGAGCTCCCAGTTGGAGGGAGGATCAGCTGGCTACTCCAAGCAATCAACAACTCAAAGATATGCATACCCATCTTCTCTAAAGACTATGCACAGAGTGAATGGTGTCTGCGCGAGTTGGCACAGATGGTGGAATGCAGTAAATTAACTGGGCTGGAAATTCTGCCCATATTCTACGATGCGGATCCGTCTGAAGTAAAGCTGAACAAGGGACCATATTTAGAAGCCCTCCGTCAACACAAGAAGAAGAACAAGCCCAATCTTGTGCACCAATGGGAAGAGGCTCTGAAGGAGGTTGGAAAGATCAAGGGCTGGGAGTTAGAAAAGGACACTAACGGGTAACTTTCTCAAGCCCTTGATGCTAATTTATTTCATTATTTGTGAATTCTATTTGGAATAGGAATTCTAGTTTAGTTCTCTTAATGAAGGACACAAAACAAAATTGGGGAATCTGCCAAAAAGAAGTACAACTAGAATTTCAGTCTCGACTAATGTTATTGAAATTGTCATTTTCTTTGTGTCAAACTGGAGTTTTTTTTATCTCATCTTACTGTTAAGTGACTGGATGGACTAGAATGGCATAAGTCATTCTCTGAAATTCTGTTTGCCTTAATTTGATGATCTTTCTTATTGGACTATTCTCATCTCTCTTGCCGTCAACTATCTATGTAATGCAGGCATGAAGGAAAACTCATAGAGTTAATAGTTCGAAAAGTTCTGGTTAGCCTGAAGGTGCACCATTTGAATGTAACTGACCAGTTAGTTGCGATCGATGATCACGTGGATAAACTCATGAGAATGCTGAATGTGGGTTCCAATGATGTAAGGATCATTGGGATTCATGGAATGGGTGGCATTGGAAAGACCACTCTTGCCAAGGTTGTGTTTAACCAGCTTTCAAGTCGTTTTGAGTACTGCAGCTTTCTCTCAGATGTAAGAGAAACATCACAGATCAGGGGTCTCGAATTTTTGCAGAATCAACTGATCTCACACATCCTTAAAAAGAAGGGTCCAGAAATTACTAATGTTGATGAAGGCATCAACACAATCAAAGAGAGATTCTCCGGTAAGGAAGTTCTTATCCTTCTTGACGATATTGACAAGAGAGCTCAGTTAAATGCACTCGCAGGAAAGCGCAATTGGTTTGGTCCAGGTAGTAGGATCATTGTTACAACCAGAAACAAAGATGTGCTCAATGTGCCTGAAGTGGATTGGGCATATGAACTGGAAAGGATGGATGAAGATCAGTCCATTCAACTTTTCAGTAGGCATGCTTTCAGAAGGGACTGGCCTCCGGATGATTATTTGGCTTACTCGAATAAGGTGGTCGACATCACTGGAGGCCTTCCTTTAGCTCTTGAGACCATAGGTTCATTTCTGTCTGGCAAAATAAAAAAAGTTTGGGAGGACACATTGAAAAAGTTGGAAAAAGTACCTCGCGATGAAGTTGGGAAAAAGTTGAGGATAAGCTACGATGCTCTAGATCACTGGCAGAAGCAGATCTTTCTTGACATAGCATGTTTGTTCATTGGATTTGACAAGAGAATTGTAGTTCACTTATGGGATGGTGCTGATTATTTCCCAGAGGAAGGTATTGAAGTCCTACATCTCATGTCTATGATAAAGATTGGTGATGACAACAAGCTGCGGATGCACGACCAGCTTAGAGACCTCGGTCGAGAAATTGTTCGACAAGAAAGTAGCATGGAATACGGTAGGCGCAGTAGATTATGGAACCATGAAGAAGCATTGCAGACATTAATAAATCACAAGGTAAAAAAAATTTCCTTTTTGACCATTGCCATAAGTAAATAACCATTCACTTCTAGGGGCTACACACTTTGCTTGCATGATGTCAAATGCTGTTATGAGCTTTTACCAATGGCCTCCTTAAATTGCTCCAAAGTAGGAACAAGCTATTTTGCTGATCTATACTGCAGAGTTATCGTGGTATTTGTCCTTACTCTGTTTCGTATTGCATTTGTAGGGTACTGAAATGGTTGAAGCCCTCTGTCTTAAGTTTGATAGCAAGTCACAGTACTATTTCACTCGAGTTGACTTTGAATGTCTATCAAACTTAAGGTTCCTCCAGGTCAATGGCGTGAACCTTTCTGGTAACTTTGAAAATCTTCTTCCACAGTTAAGGTGGCTTTGTTGGCATTATTGCCCTTCAAATTTCTTGCCTACGAACTTTTACCTAGTAAATCTAGTCATACTTGATCTCTCCTGGAGCAAGATCAGCGAATACTGGGAGGGCTGGCATCAACTCAAGGTAGGACATGCCTTGCAACTCCCATGATCTTATTCAAGGTTCCATATTTCAGTAGACCTATGTATTTATTGCTCTCGCTGTTGCTATTCTTGCAGATGTCAAAGAACCTAAAAGTTCTTAATCTTACGGGATGTACATGCTTATATAGGAACCCTGATTTTTCTCCCTATGAAGCTCTTGAGATATTGATTCTTGAAGGCTGTGAAAGTTTAGTGGGAATCGATGCATCCATTGGTGGCTTAAAGCATCTTGTTTTATTAAACATGAAGGACTGCCACTCAATCCAAGAGTTGCCTGAAAAGTTGGGCTCCATGGAAGCTTTGACAGAGCTCATTGTTGATGGAACCTCTGTACAAGAAATTTTTATCATGCCCGGAGGTATGAAGAAGCTTGAAACTCTCAGTGCGCGTGATTGCAAGTCATTGACCCAAATTAGGAGCTCAATCAGCCAGCTGGAATCTCTCACATACCTTGCATTAGATAATGCAAAAATCACTCATCTCCCAGACACTATCGGAGCGCTAGTAAAACTTGAGCGCTTATCTCTGAAAGGTTGCAGGTCAATAAACAAACTTCCAGACACCATCGGGCAACTAGAGTCATTGGTCGAGCTGGATCTATCCAGCACAGGGATAACTGAGTTGCCCGATTCGATTAGCAATCTGAAAAACCTGAAAGTGTTGAAAGTTGAGGGAAGTTACATAGAGCAAATACCGGTTGTTATTGGGATGCTGGAAAAGCTTGAGGAGATACATGCCAAGGGTTGCAGCCTGGAGGGTGACATTCCTAGTGATATAGGGGAACTTGCAAATCTTAGAATCCTGAGCTTATCAGATAATCGCATTCGTAGTTTACCAGAAACTATTTGCGGACTCTCTCAGCTCCAGACCCTTGATTTGGAGTTATGCAAAGAGCTTAAAGGGCTTCCAGAGCTTCCTAGTAGCTTGATTAATCTACGAGTTAGTTCTCAGTCAATGGAGAAAATCCCAGATCTCTCCAATCTGATAAATTTAAGGCATTTGTATTTGTCTGACGGCTCTCATCTGCAGGGATTTCCCACCAACGACCCAACCAAGCTGGTTGAACATCCCAACCCTTTGTGGCTTGGAATGTTATCCAAATTGGAGACATTGCAGCTGTCCCTCTCGAAAATCACTACCTTACCAGATAACCTGGGTTCACTTTATCGACTCAAGAAACTGGTATTGTCCTGTGTGGATCTGCAATCCTTCAGTCAACTTCCCTCTAGTTTGTCTACACTATACATAGGGAACTGCAAGTCTATGACGATTGTTCCTGATCTTTCAAACTTGAGAAATCTGTCAGAGTTGGAGCTCCTTCACTCGGCTATATCAGAGATTCGGGGCCTTGAAGGGTTGGAGTCGCTTCAAGTTTTTGATGTGATATACTGCAAATTGAAAAAGCTTGATGGGCTTGAACGGTTGGAATCCCTGAGACGCTTGGTTCTACGTAACTGTGAGTCCCTTGACAGATTACCCAATCTCTCAAACTTGAAGAAGCTGAAAGTATTTAAGCTGCGAGACTGTGAGAAGTTGCTCGAGATCCAAGGACTCGATAAATTGGAGTCATTGGAAGAACTGCAGATATCCGAATGCAGATCCATTGGGAGTTTACCTGATTTGTCATACTTGAGAAGGATGAAAATTCTGGAAATTAAGAATTGTGATAAGATCAAGGATATTGGAGGGCTTGACAGATTGGAATCCCTGGAGGAATTGCAGATTTCGGAGTGCAGATCCTTGGAGAGACTACCAGACTTGTCAAACTTGAAGAAGCTGAAGGACTTGGAGATCGAGAGTTGCGAGAAGATAACTGACATTGAAGGCCTTGACCAGTTAGAGTCCTTGGAGAACTTGAGGATTATTGGCTGCAAATCTGTCGAAAAGTTGCCAGACC
Source organism: Syzygium aromaticum (assembly GCA_024500025.1). NCBI lineage: Eukaryota > Viridiplantae > Streptophyta > Magnoliopsida > Myrtales > Myrtaceae > Syzygium > Syzygium aromaticum. The sequence continues at coordinate 3,791,918 of CM044891.1, read as the reverse complement.
TATCGAACTTCAAAAGCCTGAAATCTCTGTACATTGAAGATTGTGAAAAGATCCGTGAAATTGTAGGTCTTGGGATCCTGAGATCCATCAAAGGAGATAATTGTTTTTAGGAATGACACTGCTTTATTTTCTTCAAATTAAGCAATGGTAAGCTGTTTGTGCAGGAAAATAGGCAAGAATAAAGAACTCGATTGTTGTTTTCTTTTGTTCTTTTTTTCTTTTTAAACGATAGTGTCCTCCATGTTTGTTCAGCTATAGATGCAACAGGATTGTTAACGTAATGAAATAATTTTACTGTATGTAAGTTCTGAGGTGCTGATAAGATTACCTTTCCTTTCCTTTCTCACTGGTTCGTGGGAGTTTTTCTCTTGCAGTTTCGTCATATATAAGCACAGTGATGGAGTTGAGAGCTCAATGTATGAACCTACTTATATCTATCAGTGTATCTACCAGCATTTAGCAGCGTAATGATTTCTCTTTGCAGCTGTATGATTCTGAGGTTATGACACTATTAAGTAAATAGGATAGTCACAGCATGATCTCCCGTAGTCTATGTTAATTCCCTGTTTAATTTCATCAATGCAACTTATGCAGACTCTATCAAATAGATTATCTCAATAATTACCATACTCGATGTTTAAGCCCAGTACAAATTCTTCTCAGTATTTATTTTGTATCTCTGATTCTAGTTCCAGCATAATCTGGATATCTGATCGCGAAATTCACGCCATGCAGTCCTCAAGTCGAGTTTTCTCTTACTACGAGTTTTGAATAATGAAGAGTCGATTGATTGTTATTTCATATCAGAGCTTTAAGGAGAATCGAAGCAGAAACAATCCTGTTTGATGGCAATTGCCATTTCTGGACCAATCCTGCCATCATGTAACTAGTGACTCAGTGCAACTCAACTCTGTGCACGCTAAGAAAGATGGCAAATTAGTGCTATGGGATTTAGTAATAAGATACTTTCCCCATATGGAACCTGGAAACATAGTATTCACAACTTGGCACCACAACCTCAGGCAAGCCAGTATTATATCTTAAGTGGACCATATAACGAGGGGTCCGCTTCGATTCTTACATAAACTACTTGCTTCGGTAATTCAAAAGTAGGAGAAATTTTTTTACTAATGAATCGATATCTGAAATCATTCCATTCTGGATCCTTTTCTCTATCAAAGCACTAGGTTTCTAAATTCTCACACGGCCCCCTTGGAATTCAAGGTTTAACATGCAACTGCACTCTTTAATCCTTTTTTCGGAGGGAAGCCTGCTTCCATATGATTCGTTTCACATGGCAATTATATTAAGTTAAGCAAGCCATTTCTTGCGAACTCTTTTTCCTTTTAACATGGCAATTATGATGCTCATCAATGTTTCTACTTGCCCAAGGAGTTTTTGACATTATGATCCATGGCAGTCTGGAGGTCGAGGCATCCGATTTAAGCATATCATCAGAACTCAATGTTGATTGCAAAGTTAAGTTTCTCATGTCGTCTCTCAAGCATATGAAGTGAAGCCGCGTCTCCCCAAGCGCACTGGACGCAAATGCGATTGTGCACTTAATCCCATATGAGCCTACAGTACAATGCCTGCCTGGTTACAGATTGCAGGACTCAGTTCTTTTGTTAGATCTGAATGTAATCCATATAGTCATCTTCGGCATGATTGGTCAAGTAGCCTTCACAATTTAACTGAGGTGTGAGGCTCTGCAGATAACTCAAGAGTCATTTTCTTTGGTAGATCCGTTGGCTGATGATTCATAGAGCTTGTAGTTTTGATTCCTCGGTGAAAATTTGTTATCTTGTATAACCAAATTGCGCGATTCATCGGCCACCGTGACTGAACTCAGGCTCAAACTCAACTCTACTTTATGGCTAAGTCATCTGAGTCGCACCACTCTGCTCCCTCGAGCATTGTGGTCTCTCCTAATATAGACCAACATCAATTGAAAATAAAAGAGATTCACATTTTATATTTTTCCATCAATGGTAATCTCAACTGCATCCTCTATTTTTTTCTAAATTAGATTATCTTTGTTTCGTTCGGCGTGATTGAAGAAACATGTGAATATCTCAAAGGCCATTGATGAGGGAATGACGTGCCAACTTGTTTACGCACAAAAAATGCCCAAGTCTTTGGGATCGATGGGCAATAGGATTAATCGATAAATTGAGATTAGTCAATGAAAAAAATGTTACTGGATAGTAGACAACTATGGACATTGACATCTATGTGCAGAAATTGACATTTACGCAGAGTCGGCATCAACGAATAGTTGAGAAGTGCATCAAACCTCGTCTATGGAATGTGCGAAGTGCTGGCCATCTTGAGATGCAGCTAAATGTTGAAGAAAAGCGAATATATATGGATTGAAATGTCAGATGGAAGCAAATATACCGGATGTCGGTCGATCGCCTCAGCGGCCTTGGAGGTTACAGCTCCTCATAGATAATGATTGTTGGGAGAAAATTGTAAAAAAAGTCTTAAACCTTTTTGTAATTACGCCAATTCAGTCTTAAATCTTTTTTTTTTGTCATTTTAGTCCTAAATCTTTTGCAATTATATCAATTCAGTCTATCCGACCATTTTTGGCCGGTCAGCGCTGACGTGGACGCCGACATGCTGACGTGGTATTATTTTATTTTATTTTTTCATTTTTTTTTCCTTCTTCCTTTTGGCCGGACCAGCTAGAGGGAGGCTCGCTGACAAGGTGACCTCGCCGGCCATGGGCAAGGTCGACCTCGCCCAGTGACGGCGAGGTCTCGCCTAGATCTGGTGAGACCTCATCGACCATGGGCGAGGTCGAGCTCGTAGTCGCTAGGCGAGGTCGAGCTCGCCCAGCGACGGTGAGGTCTCGCTAGATCTCGGCGAGGCCTCGTTGTTGCTGGGCAAGGTCGACCTCGCCATGGCCTCGCCGACGAGCCTCCCCCTGGCCAAACCAGCCAGGGAGATAAAGGAAAAAAAATATTAAAATAATGCCACGTCAGCCGGCTGGTGTCCACGTCAATGCTGTCCGGCCAAAAGCGGCCGGATGGATTGAATTGGCACAATCACAAAAGGTTTAGAATTGAAATGGCAAAAAAAAAGGTTTATGAATTTTTTGGTAATTTTTTCGATTGTCAGCATACATATAACATGTTAAGAATTTCGAAAGAAGTGGACTTATAAATATACTTAAAATAAAACTGTTTATAAGCAATTGTAATTAGTGAGTTATAAATACCCATAATAGTGTGAAGGCACGATCATCATGATTGATTCTATAGTTTTCGATATTTTTTATATATGCATTAATTTCTAGTATTTTAGATTTCTAGTCGTTTCACTTCGCGCTCGTATTTTATTTTTCCCTTAAAGACATCAAAGACTTTCCATCGAAAATTACAACAGAATTCACTCCACCAAAAATCAAAGATCAACTTTTGGTGAAAGATTTTTTTTACTGTTGGGATAAAATCCTATTACCGGTTAAACGCATGTGATTTAGCGATGACTTCAATTTCTCGTACTTTGCCACATGCATTAGATTTTGTCAAGCTACGAATCATCCACACTATTATAAAGTAGGAAACATCTTTCATCTTTAAAGGAATTTAATTTATTTCCCCTAAATATCCTATATTATTTATTTTGCAATATTGGATTATAGCGAAATGTGTGAATTATAATTTTCTTTAATCTCTCACATATTTCAATGCTATAATTTAATTCTTTTCTATCCTTATATAAGCTTCTTAAAAAAATTCCAAATCTCTAAACATTTATATATATAATTTTTTTCTGTACTGAGTATTAATGTCCTATGATTTTTTATTTATTTATTTTTTACTGTTAGGAAATTTTAAAAGAAAAAATGATTTTGTTGATCAAAACAATCCCAAAGTATCTCTAATGAGATGGACTCGGGCCCAAGTCCCAGCAATTATGAACCAACCCGAGCATTGAGGACTCGAGCACGAGCGCCTGGAGTCTCGGCCCGGCCTTGATGGACCAAGGTTTGAGCCCTGGGACCTCGGCACAAGCATAGAAGTCTCGAGTCCAACCTCAACGGATCAAGTTTTTTTTTTTGTCCGACAATGGATCGAGTTTGAGTGTCAAGGACCCAGGCTTGGGCACCTGAGAACCGGGGTAAGGGCATTAGGGTATGGGAAAGTGGCTCATTTTCTTAAGATTTTACGTTGATTACTTTTAACTCATTTTTCGAAGTAATCCAAACTTTACAAAATAAGAAAAAAAAATCACACTATAAAGAGGTCAATTTATTTATTTTTTAATTCCTCCTTCCACTTCAAAAGAAAGAAGGATGAAGAAAAATGATTTCAGTTGCAATTCGAATGCATTATAAACTGGTCGTACCGATGTTGGGACAACCTTCGAGCGATGATGGTTTCGGTTGGTCCTTTCGTTGAGCTAGCTTCCTTCGTCTTGTAACTGGCGATGCACTTCGAAGCAGCTGAACTGTCAGTGATTCGCTCGAACTCGAGCATGGAAGAGCCGTCCCATTTTGGAAGATCGCGACGGTTTCCGGGAAAATTCCCAATTCTCCACGCCGCCGTCATTCATGACTGATTCGTGCATGATGTAAAGTCCAAGATTCAGATCTATTCTATGATCGTCCACGTTCCCACGTCGGAAGCATCTGAAGCGAAGTTTCTTTTTGCAGTTAGAAGTCTTTGCTTTCAAATGATTGAGGAGACATTTTTTTTATTGCTTTCTCATAAAGAATTGAATTTTAATTGTGTTCCAAGTATCTGATGCGTCCGAGAAACATGCATATTTTTAAAATTTATGAACATTGCACGTTAAATTTCAACACAATTTTTAAAAAAGGAAGTTGGGTTTGGCTGAAGTAACTGGTTTGAACAAGTAATCATGGGAAATTAAACAATTTGTGTGTGTTTCTCTCTCTCTCTCTCTCTCTCTCTCTCTCTCTCCTTCGTCTATATTGTAGCTGTCAAAGTCAAATCCCACATAGTGCATTGCAAGGTAAATTCTGGGAAAGCAGAAAGAAAGTCATGTTGTGAATTAATTCAACAGATTCTGGGGTAGGCTTTTTCTGCAGGTTGTTTGTGGAAAGGAGGCTTCAAAAGAGAGAGCAAACTTCTTCTAGATGGGGTGCGAAAAGGTATTACTGTGGAGACCATGCTTTTTGTACTTGTTTGGTGACCTGTGCAAATGGACAGGCCAATGTCTTTTTCGAGAGCAACATCGTGGGGGAAAATTTTCTAGACATTTGGAGAAGTATTAGAAGTGTCGTTACCGGATCAACCGATGACTTGACAGCTGGGAATACTAAAACTTAGTCCCCAAGAATCTCTGTTATTGGTCCAGAAGGTCGAGACATCGTTGTGATGGTGATCAAGACAAATAACTAGAAGTCTTGCAGCTCCCATCTTGGTTTTAACGACTTTCATGAACTAAACTCATACTTGAATTCTGGTGGTGTGGACTACTGCAACAAGGTTTTGGAAAGACACATAAGGGGCTCAGCTGCCTTCTCAGCTGAAGACTCCCATCAAACGTATCATTCATTTGGCCTGCTTATATACGGATCAAAACTTCTCCTCACCTGTTTCAATTCTTGTGTCATCTCATCATGATATGCAGAACAATTGCAAATGCTCCAACCCCTAATCAAGTGTACAGTAGACCCCTCGTTGCCAATTCTTGTTTTCACTATTCATTTACTCCTAGGAAAGCTATTCAGAGATCTAATTGTAAAACTCTGAAGATACACATCCGGGAAACTCTTCGTGCTCTTCCAACACAATGTTCGCAAAAGAAACTTGATTGGAGCACCAGGTTTCATGAAGATTCTTATCGGAGAAAAAGAATTCAAAGCAATTATTCAGATACTGGGGAAAGTTCTGATCTATCATCTTATAGCTCTGCAGACTTACCGGGTGTCGAGTACGAAGTCTTCTTGAGTTTCAGAGTCCCAGATACTCGCAAAAATTTTGTGGATTGCCTCTATACCAGGCTTGTGGATGCCAGGATCCGTGCTTTCAGAGACAATAATGAGCTCGCCGTTGGAGGGAGGATCAGTTTGCTACTCCAAGCAATCAAGAACTCAAAGATATGCATACCCATCTTCTCTAAAGACAATGCACAGAGTGAATGGTGCCTGCTCGAGTTGGCACAGATGGTGGAATGCAGTAAACTAACCGGGCTGGAAATTCTGCCCCTATTCTACGACATGGATCCATCTGAAGTGAAGCTGAACAAGGGACCATACTTAGAAGCCCTCCATAAACACAAGAAGAAGAATAAGCCCTACCTTGTACACCAATGGGAAGAGGCTCCGAAGGAGGTTGGAAAGATCAAGGACTGGGAGTTAGAAAAGGACACCAATGGGTAACTTTCTCAGGCGCTTGCTGCTATTTTATTCCATTACTTATGAATTCTTTTTGGAACCTTGGTTTAGCTCTCTTAATCATGGAAAAAAAACAAAATTGTGGAATCCGCAAAGAAGAAGTAGAACGAATTTCATTCTTGTCTATGTTTATTGATATTGTCCTTTTTTTGTCTGTATCCATCGATAGTAATAAGAGATGTTTGGAACTAAAGTTTTTTACCTCATCTTACTGTCAAGTCCCTGGATGGACTAGAATGGCATAACTCATTCTCTGAAATTCCAATTTCCTTATTATGATGATCTTTCTATTGGAGTATTCTCATCTCTCTTGCCATCAACTATCCACATAATGCAGGCATTAAGGAAAACTCATAGAGTTAATAGTTTGAAAAGTTCTGGTTAGCCTGAAGGTGCACCATTTGAATGTAACTGACCAGTTAGTTGCCATTGATGATCACGTGGATGTACTCATGAGAATGCTAAATGTGGGTTCCAGTGATGTAAGGATTATGGGGATTCACGGAATGGGTGGCACTGGCAAGACCACTCTAGCCAAGGTTGTTTTCAACCAGCTTTCAAGTCATTTTGAGTACTGTAGCTTCCTCACAGATGTATGAGAAACATCACAGAACAGGGGTCTAGAATTTTTGCAGAATCAACTGATCTCACACATCCTGCAAAGAAAGGATCCAGAAATTACTAATGTCGATGAAGGCATTAACACAATCAAAGAGAGATTTTCTGGTAAGGAAGTTCTTATCCTTCTTGACGATGTTGACCAGAGAGCTCAGTTAAATGCGCTCGCGGGAAGGCGCAGTTGGGTTGGTCCAGGTAGTAGGATCATTGTTACAACCAGAAACAAAGATGTGCTCAATGTGCCTGAACTGTATTGGGCATATGAACTGGAAAGGATGGATGGAGATCGGTCCATTCAACTTTTCAGCAGGAATGCATTCAGAAGAGACCGTCCTCCTGATGATTATTTGGCTTACTCAAAAAAGGTTGTCGACATCACTGGAGGCCTTCCTTTAGCTCTTGAGACCATAGGTTCATTTCTGTCTGGGAAAACAAACAAAGATTGGGAGGTCACATTGAAGAAGTTGGAAAAAGTTCCTCGCAATGAAGTTGAGAAAAAATTGAGGATAAGCTACAATGCTCTAGATCATTGGCAGAAACAGATCTTTCTTGACATTGCATGTCTGTTTATTGGATTTGACAAGAGAATTGTAGTTCACTTATGGGATGACGCTGATTTTTTCCCAGAGGAAGGTATTGAAGTTCTTCGTCTCATGTCTCTGATAAAGACTGGTGATGATAACAAGCTGTGGATGCACGACCAGCTTAGAGATCTTGGTCGAGAAATTGTTCGACAAGAAAGTAACATGGAATTCGGGAGGCACAGTAGATTATGGAACCATGAGGAAGCATTGCAGATATTAATGCATAACAAGGTAACGCGATTTCCTCTTTGACCATTACTGGAAGGAAATAACCATTCATTTTAGGGGCTTACTCGCTTTGCTTGCGTAATGTTGAATGCTGTTACGAGCTTTTACTAATGGCCTCCTTGAAATTCTCTAAACTAGGAACAAGCTATTTGCTGATCTATACCTAGAATTATTGTGGCTTTTGTACTTATTCTGTTTTTTGTTGCATTTGTAGGGCACTGAAATGGTTGAAGCCCTCTGTCTTAAGTTTGATAGCAAGTCGCAGTACTATCTCACTCGAGTTGAATTTTCATGTCTATCAAACTTAAGGCTCCTCCAGGTCAATGACGTGAACCTCGCTGGTAATTTTGAAAGTCTGCTTCCTCAGTTAAGATGGCTTTGTTGGCATTATTGCCCTTCAAATTTTTTGCCTACCAATTTTTATCCGAGTAATCTAGTCATGGTTGATCTCTCTTGGAGCAAGATCAGTGAATATTGGGAGGGCTGGCATCAAATCAAGGTAGGACATGCTTTATGACTCCTGTCATCTTATTCATGGCTCCATATTTCATTGTAACTATTTCTTTATTGCTGACTGTTGTTATTCTTGCAGATGTCGAAGAACCTAAAGGTTCTTAATCTTACGGGATGTACGTGCTTATACAGGAACCCTGATTTTTCTCCCTATGAAGCTCTCGAGATATTCATTCTTGAAGGCTGTGAAAGTTTAGTGGGAATCGATGCATCCATTGGTGGCTTAAAGCATCTTATTTCATTAAACATGAAGGACTGCCATTCGATCCAAGAGTTGCCTGAAAAGTTGGGCTCTATGGAAGCTTTGGCGGAGCTCATTCTTGGTGGAACCTCCGTACAAGAAATTTTTATGATGCCTGGTGGTACGAAGAAGCTCGAAACTCATAGTGCTCGTGATTGCAAGTCATTGTGCCAGGTTAGAAGCTCAATCAGCCGGCTGGAATCTCTCACATACCTTGCATTAGATAATGCAAAAATCACTCATCTCCCAGACTCTATTGGAGAGCTAGTGAAACTTGAGCGCTTATCTCTGAAAGGTTTTAGGTCAATATACAGACTTCCAGACACCGTCGGGCAACTGGAGTCATTGGTCGAGTTGGATCTATCCAACACAGGGGTAACTGAGTTGCCTGATCCGATAAGCAATTTGAGGAACCTGAAAGTGTTGAAAGTCGAGGGAAGTTACATAGAGCAAATACCAGTTGTTACTGGGATGCTGGAAAAGCTTGAGGAGATACATGCCAAGGGTTGCAACCTGGAGGTTGACATTCCTAGTGATATAGGGGAACTTGTATATCTGAGAATGTTGAGATTATCAGATAATCGCATTCATAGGTTACCAGAAACTATTTGCAGACTCTCTCATCTGCAGACCCTTGATTTGGAGTTATGCAAAGAGCTTGAAGGGCTTCCAGAGCTTCCTAGCAGTTTGATTAATCTACGAGTTAGTTCTCAGTCAACGGAGAAAATCCCAGATCTCTCCAATCTGATTAATCTGAGGCAATTGCATTTGTCCGACGGCTCTCATCTGCAGGGCTTTCCCACCAATGACCCAACCAAGCTGGTCCAAGATCCTAAACCTATGTGGCTTGGAATGTTATCCAAATTGGAGACATTGCAGCTTTCTCTCTCGAAAATCACTACATTACCAGCTAATATGGGTTTGCTGTATCGACTTAAGAAACTGGTATTGTCCTGCGTAGATCTGCAATCCTTTATTCAACTCCCCTCTAGCTTATCTACAGTATATATAGGCAACTGCAAGTCTATGACAATTGTTCCTGATCTTTCAAACTTGAGAAATCTGTCAGAGTTGGAGCTCCTTCACTCGGCTATATCAGAGATTCTGGGCCTTGAAGGTTTGGAGTCACTTAACGTTTTTGATGTGATATACTGCAAATTGAAAAAGCTTGATGGGCTTGAACGGTTAAAATTCCTGAGGCGCTTGGTTCTACTTAACCGTGAGTCCCTTGACAGATTACCCAATCTCTCGAACTTGAAGAAGCTGAAAGAATTTAAGCTGCGAGACTGTGAGAAGTTGCTTGAGATCCAAGGATTTGATAAATTGGAGTTATTGGAAGAAGTGCAGATATCCCACTGCAGATCCATCGGAAGTTTACCTGATTTGTCAAACTTGAAAACGATGAAAGTTCTGGAAATTGTGAATTGTGATAAGATCAAGGAGATTGGAGGACTTGACAGATTGGAATCCCTGGAGGAATTGCAGATTTCGGAGTGCAGATCCTTGGAGAGACTACCAGACTTGTCAAACTTGAAGAAGCTGAAGGACTTGGAGATCGAGAGTTGCGAGAAGATAACTGACATTGAAGGCCTTGATCAGTTAGAGTCCTTGGAGAACTTGAGGATTATTGGCTGCAAATCTGTCGAAAAGTTGCCAGACCTATCGAACTTCAAAAGCCTGAAATCTCTGTACATTGAAGATTGTGAAAGGATACGTGAAATTGTAGGTCTTGGGATCCTGAGATCCATCGAAGGAGATAATTGTTTCTAGGAATGACACTGCTTTATTTTCTTCAAATTCAGCAATGGTAAGCTGTTTGTGCAGGAAAATAGGCAAGAATAAAGAACTCGAATATTGTTTTCTTTTGTTCTTTCTTTTTTTTTAAACGTTAGTGTCCTCCATGTTTGTTCAGCTATAGATGCAACAGGATTGTTAACGTAATGAATAATTTTACTGTATATAAGTTCTGAAGGGCTAATAAGATTTCCTTTCCTTTTCTCACTGGTTCATGGGAGATTTCTCTTGCAGTTTCATCATATATAACCACAGTGATGGATTTGAGAGCTCAATGTATGAACTTACTTGTATCTGTCGGTATATCTATCAACACTTAGCAGCGTAATGATTTCTCGTTGTAGCTATATTATTCTGGGGGTTATGACACTTAAGTAAATAGGATAGTCACCGCATGATCTCCCAAAGTCTAGCTAATTCCTTGTTTAATTTCATCAATGCAACTTATGCAGACTCTATCAAATAGATTATCTCAAGAATTACCATACTTGATGTTTAAACCCAGTCTTCTCCGGATTTATTTTTGTCTCTCTCATTCTAGTTCCGGCATAATATGGATAACGGATTGCGAAATTCACGTCAAGCAGTCCTCAAGTCAAGTTTTCTCTTACTGTGAGTTTTGAGTACTAAAGAAGAGTCGATTGATTGTTATTTCATATCAGAGCTTTAAAGAAAATAGAAGCAGAAACAATTCAGTTTGATGGCAATTGCCATTTCTGGACGAATCCTGCCATCATGTAACTAGTGACTGTCAGTGCAACTCAACTCTTTGCACGCTAAGAAAGTTGTTGCCGAGCATATCTTCTTCTCTCGTGATGAAGATGGCAAATTAGTGCCATGGTATTTAGTAATAAGATACATTCCCAGATAGAACCTGGAATCACAGTATTCACAACTTGGCACCACAAAGTCAAGCAAGCCAGTGTTATAACTTAGGGGACCATACAATGAGGGGTCTTCTTAGAACACCAAATGCTAGATCTAGCAAACCTGCTACCGCACTCTTCTAGTCCTTTTTTTCCTGGGGGAAGTTTACTTTCATGTAATTCCCTTCCCATGGCAATTATATTAAGTTTGGCATGCCGTTGCTTGCAGACTCTTTTCCTTTTACCGTGGTTATTATGATTCTCATCAATGTTTCTACTTGCCAGAGGACTCTCGTGACATTATGATCCATTGCAGTCTGGAGGTCGATGCATCCAATTTAAGCATATCATCGGAACTCTATGTTGACTGCAAAGTTAAGGTTCCCATATCGTCTTTCGAGCATATGAAGTGAAGCCTTGTCTCCCCAAGCACACTAGGCACAGATGCGATTGTGCACATTATACCATATGAGCCTACAGTACAATGCCTGCCTGGTTGCAGATTACAGGACTCGGTTCTTTTGTTAGATCTGAATGTAATCCATATAGTTATCTTTGGCATGATTAATTGGTCTAGTAGCATTTACATTTTTTGTGAGATGTGAGGCTCTACGGATAAATCAGAGTCATTTTCTTTAGTAGATCCATTGGCTGATGATTTATATAGCTTGTAGTTTTGATTCCTCGGTGCAATTTTTTTTCATTAGCCACCATGACTGAACTCAAACTCAAACGCAACTCTACTTCATAGCTAATTCATCCGAGTCACGACTCAGCTCCCTTTAGCATTACGGTCTCTCCTAATATAGACCAACATCAACTGAAAAATATAAGAGAAATTCGCATTTGATATTTTTCTATCATGGGTAATCTTTTGCGTCCCTCTATTTTTTTAATTACGGTCTCTCCCTTTGTCTGGTTTGGCGTGATTGAAGAAACAAGTAGTGAATCTCAAAGGCCATTGATGGGGGGGAATGACGTGTCAACTTGTTTACACAAAAAAATGAATAAATCTTTGTGATCGATGAGCAATAGGACTTAATCGATAAATTGAGATTGGTCAATGAAAATAATGTCGTCGGATAGTTGACAACTATGGACTTTGACATCTATGTGCAGAAATCGACAGATACGCAATGTCAACGTTGACGAATGGTTGAGAAGTGCAGCAAGGCGCGTCGACAAAATGTGCAGAGTGTTAGCCATCTTGAGATGCAGCTAAATGTTGAAGAAAAGTGAATATATATGGATTGAAATGTCAAGAGAAAGCAAATATACCAGATGACGGTGCATCGCCTTGGAGGTTACAACTCCACATGGATAATGATTGTCAGCATACGGATAGCATGTCAAGAATTTCGAAAGAATTGGACTTTTAATTGTACTTAAAATACAGACCAAAAAAACTGGAAAAAAGTGTCAAAAAAGTTTTAAACCTTTTGTATTTATGTTAATTTAATCATAAATCTTTTTTTGATGTTAATTCACTTTTAAACCTTTTATCTTTGTACCAATTCAGTCATTCCGGTTAATTTTTATAGGATATTGTTGACATGGACACTAGCCGGCCTACATGACACCACCTGCAATGATGTTGACAAATTTTAATAATATTTTAACATTTTTCGAATTTATTTATTTTATTTTTCTTTTTTTTTCTTACCCTTTCTTCTTCCTCTAGCCGGTCGCTGGTCTGGTGACCAGCTAGAGGCCAAAGCCGACAAGGTTCGCCAGCCTCTGGGGAGCCTTGCCCCGCTGGCCACTGGCGAGGGCAACGAGCCTCGACCCTCACCAGATGGCTATGAGGGCGACCTCGCGCTGGGCTGGGCAAGGCACTCTCTCGCCGAATCTGACGAGGATTGAGTCTTGCCGGCCATGGGGGAGGCCCTACCTCGCCAAATTCAAAGAGGTCACGCCTCGCCTAGCCCAGCACGAGGAGCCCTCGCCGGATTTGGCGAGGGTCGAGCTTTGCCGGCCATGGGTGAAGCCCGACCTCGCCAGATCCAGTAAGGTTGTGCCTCGCCTAGCCGCTAGCATGGCTCACCTTTGCCGTCACTGGTAAGAGCGAGCCTTGCTAGTGGCCAGCAGGGCGAGCCTCACCATTGGCCAGCGGGGGGAGCCGGTTGAAGGAAGAAGAAAGGGTAAGAAAAAAGAAAAATTTAAAAATTTAAAAATAAAATATTACTAAAAGTTGTCCACGTTATTACCGGCGATGTCACATAAGTCGGCCGGCATTTACGTTAGCAAAATTCGGTCAAAAATAACCAGAAGAACTGAACTGGCACAAAGACATAAAGTTTAAGATTAAATTGACATAAAAAAAAAAGATTTAAGACTAAATTGGCACAAATGTAAAAGGTTTAGGACTTTTTTGACACTTTTCCCGACGTATTTACATACAAAAGCTGATGTAAATTGGCATATTCGAAAATGGCACGGTTTGAACTACATGATATTCTTTATGTTCAATAGAGATATATTATGTTGACATAATCAAACACGAGTTTGTAATCCAAATTGACTAGTGAACACGAAATGCTGACCCTTAAGTAAATTGCTCTTAATACGATCAATTTTAAGTAGTTATTTAAATTTCTAGGCCGTGATTTGATATCCAATAAAAATCCATAATATCACTTAGTTGATTATTAGTTATATAGCTTCGTGTGCGTCACAAGTATAGAATTGCATAATTATTTGGGTGCCTTTTATCTAATGGTCAGGTGGTATCCGAGTGTATTCGATTAGTTCATCTCCCGAGCAATATTAAAGGCACACTTCTCTACTTACATACACTATCTGTCAATTGTTTTTTTTTTTTTTTTTTGGTAAGGCACTATCTGTCAATTGTTATGGCATTTTAAGAGGGATAATTTTGGCTTTCTGATTTTTCATTTCAGGGAATATACAAAGCAGGAGGAAGAAAATTTGCAATGATTGGACTAGGGCCAATTGGGTGTGTGCCAGCAATGAGAACATTGACCAGAAATGGAACTTGCTCAGGTAAAGCCAACAAGCTCGCAAAGCTTCAGAACATTGCGCTTCCTTCAATTCTCACAAAGCTGGAGACTCAATCAACTATAAGGATTCGAGTACTCCTACTTTGACTTCTACACCACATGCAGTGACAGTATAAAAAACCCATCAGAATGTGGTCAGTTATTTTTGCTCTGGTGCACTTAATTTTGCTTAATCACCATTTTATCTATACCACTTATGGATTCATAATTGTTAGATCGCTCATGTACTAAATAGAAGTCCTTACTTTTGAAATGTGAAATTGATTTAGGTTTTAAGGAAGCGAAAACTGCATGTTGTGATTGAAGCCCTTATAGGGCAGAACCGACCTGTGGAGGCAAGAGAGAAGTGGAGGAATATTCATTATCTTGTCATTCAAAGAACTACGTGTTCTTTGATGCCAACTATCCTAGTGAGAGGGCTAATCGGCAAGTTGCACAATTAATGTGGAATGGAAGTCTCAGTGTAATCAAACCTCGCAACCTAGAAGCATTGTTCAAACTCGAAGGTGTTTAAATTTTATAATTATATGGAATTGGAGGTAAATAACCACATCCCACTCGAACATCAATCTGTGAATGACAAGACATGATGTTGGATTGATTGTATGATTACACTTCTGATATAGAATGAGGATGTTCAAATGAGTCCTAGTATTGCTCGAATGGCAATAGATTTGAATGCTTTATAAGTTTCGGGAAAAGTCCGAAAAATGAGATTGATTATTGCTTGATTCTATGCTTTTAAACGCATTCTAAGGGCCCAAAACACGATGACATTCTTAAGATGTGGTAAAAATAAAATGATAAAGAACTGATATTAAGGCGATGTTTGTCTCGCAAAAAACATCTTCTGGAAAAACATTTTCCTCATTTTCTAGCGTTTGGATCGTTTAGGAAAATGAGCCAACGGAAAATTTATGCTTCAAATCAGTCCTAACGAATTAAGAATTAAAAAAACTCAGAAAAACGAAGAGGGAAGAGAGTCAATTGCATTATGCAGCCTATTAAACTATGGGTCATATTGATTATTCTTTAGTTCCTCCCAGATGAACCGAGCCCAGTCCTACTATTACGTTTAGGAAGTTCATGAAATCTCCCGAGAAACAATATGTACGTTAAAATCATCTATAAAATTAGTATACTAATTGACCAGACAAACTGTTATTTGGTTCGAATGTGCGGCCTCTTTAATATATCCATCTTGTAGATTAGTTTTAGGTTGCTTAGTGTTGCTATTCCGAAAACGGCGGGCTTTTTAGCCCTCTTCAAATTAGTACCTTTGCCTTTTTTTTTTTGGGCCAGAAAATTAGAACCTTTATCTGATTTGTTATACATTGCAGCTTATTATTATTATTATTTAGTGTGCATGAATTTAGCAGATATTATTGTAGTTACTGTTTATAGGAGCTAAATATGTCTTTTAATCATTTTTCTCATTGGTTGATTTTTGTTATATCTTGAAACTCTATAGCCTTTGTGCTCCGTTTGCCAATTTTGTCTTAGGCTCCGATTATTTCACGGATAATAAACGATTTTAAAAACATTTTTTAAATGATTACTTGTATAGTTTATTAATGTGAAAGAATGAAAAATATTTTCATTATCCATGAAAATGTTTAGTTACAAACTATTATCAATAATAAAAATATTTTTTATTAACTAATTATTTCAAACGATATAAGTGATCAGTTTTAGCCATTGCCAAGACCCCGATGAACTTCTTTTTAGGAAGATGAACAAGAAAGAATAGGAAAACAAGAAAAAAAAAGAGAAGGAAAAAAAAATATTAAAGAAATTGCAAAGATCATTCACCTCAACCCTGGTCAGCCACAGGCCATGCCATGTAAGATAGCCGGTGCTGGTTAGACTACCAAACATTGGTTAAATGGATTACATTGCAATATTGTCATAAGGTTTAGGAGTAGAGGAGCTAGTGCTTTGATTGATACAAATGAAGGATTTTTATGTAATAATGCCATCTCTCTTCTATTTTCTTACACGAGATTCAAATAATTTCGAGTTATTTTCATTGGGCTGGTTTTTAGGTGACGAATTTCATGGTGCATGCAGTTTGAGAAGCTAGAGAAGAAGCTAAGTAAGAGATTAGCAAATGAGTAGGCAAAGAAAGTAATTTCGTATGCTATTTATTTATTTATTTTTGGTCGGAAAAAAAGAAACAAACGATTGCATTTACTTAAAGAGTTTGAGAACAAAAGACATGAATCAGAACAAAGTAAGGCCCACGGGACTTCCGGTGGGCTTGATAACCAATCAAGAGGACGAGACCCAATCCTAAGAGAATTTGCTATCCAATCCGCGACCCTATTCTCCTTCCAAATTTGCCAGAGGGCTGTAACTAGAAGGCTGAAACTCGTTGAGGCGTGTTTGAATCGTAATTAGCCATTCGTCGATATGGCCAAGGCCATAAGGTGAGATGTGTATCTGTATTGCAGGGTCGAGTCCAAGGACAGAGCAAGAAGAGGTGCTCCGCGGTTTCTGGGTGTCGCTTGCATAAATCACAGGTACTGTACTCCGCTATACCCCATTTGACTAGATTTACCGTTTATCGGCAATGCATTCTGGCATAGTCCCCAAAGGAAAAAATGGATCTTTGGGCTTGTATCAGCCTTCCAGATCTTAGTCCAGAGTGCACGAGGGAATTGATGAGAAGTTGAGGCTGTGGCTGAGCTGCTTTGCTCTCCAGACTCTCTGATCTTGTTGTATCCGCTTTTTACGGTATACTCCCCCGATCTAGTGCTCGTCCGGACCAATCTATCCTCTTTCTCTTGCTGATCCAATGGAATTGTGAGGATTTCATTGGCTGTACTCTCGTCAAACATGTTCATAATAATTTGTTCATTCCGAGCTGGGACATCCCTGCAAATAAGATCAGAAACCTTTGTCGGTTCCTCCCTGTTTGCTGGTCCTCCAATTTCTCCCCTAGGCAACCATTTCATCTCTCGAATGTGAATCTTTCTCCATTCCCTACCGCCTATCTCGCTGAAGGAAGAATTGCATCTCTTCCCAGTAGGATGCTTTGCCAACCCCACGAAGGACGATACCCCTTTCCCGCCGACCAGAATTCCGAGTGTGGAAAGTAAAGGCCTTTCCATAGCTAGCCCCATGGCGAGGATGGATTTTGCAATAGATGCCACGCTTGTTTTCCCAACATTGCTTTGTTAATGGCGATAAGGTCATGAAAGCCTAGCCCTCCATTGTCTTTTCTAGTCTTGAGTGTATCCCACTTTTTCCAGTGTAATCCGGATTTCCATTCACTAATTTTCCACCATAAATTAGCAATTCTCTTTTCAATGCTCCAGCAAATAGAAACTGGAATTTTAAAGACCGACGTGGCATACCGTGGGAGAGCCTGCACTACTGCTTTAATGAGGGTCTATTTTCCTGCCCTTGGAAATCAGTTTTTCCTTCCATCCTTCTAACTTTGTGTTCACTCTAGCTAATATCTAGGCAAATATCCATTTTTTCGATTCACCCCAATCCGAAGGTATTCCTAAATACTTCCCAATTTTTTTCTATTTCTGGGACACGCAATTCTGCCAGCATATTCTATCGGAGTCTATAGGGGCAATTTTTACTGAAGTACAACCAGGATTTGTTTAAGTTAATGACCTGGCCTAAAGCGAAGCAATACCTATTCAGAATCTCAGCTACATTTTGACACTCTCTTATAGTCCCATCCAAGAGAAATATTGAGTCGTCCGCAAACAGTAGGTGAGGCTATTAATTTGATTAGCGTCGGAAGCAGCGATTACCTAGATGCCGATTTGTCGCAATCTCGCTCTGTTTGAGTCCTATTCAATGGAAGATTATGTCGGGATGGTGATTGGAAACATCACCAATTCACCAGATTGCTCAAGGTAAAGCACATTTGAGCATTCATTCATTCCTAGAAGGTTTACTTCTTGATCCGGGGCTAAGCATATGGAACTTTATCCTCTAATGTGGACTAAATTAACCTTTCCTAATTGTCCTAACCAATAACTATTTGAATTTTTCCTTTTTTAGGATATTTATGAAATTGAAGGGAGGAAATTTGGAATGCTTGGGATGCGAAATATTTGATGTATTCCATCCACGAGACAATCAACGGGGAATGGTTCTTACTCAAGCATTGCCAATGAGCTCGCAAAGCTTCACAACAGAACTCTCATATAAATTCTCACGAAGCTGGAGACTCAGCTACAAGGATTCAAGTGCTCCTACTTTGACTTCTACACTTCAGCCCGGGATAGAATCCGAAACCCATGGAAACATGGTCAGTAATACAAGTCTTTCTAACCTTCATCATGATTACATATTTATTTATACAGCGGAAAGTCGAGGGATCTTTTCTTCTAGAATTAATTTTAGGGTTCAGGGAGGCGGAAATGGCATGCCGTGGTTTGGGCCTGTATAAGGTGAATCCAAGTTGCGGAGGCAAGAGATGAATGAAAGAATATTCATTGTGCCGTCGTCCCGAAAGGTTCTTATTCTCCGATAAACCAACCAACCGAAAGGACCAATCACTAGTTTGCCCAATTGATGTGGAACGGAAGTTTAAGTATCATTGGGCCTTGTAATATAAAAGCGTTGATCAAAATTGGGCAAAAATTACGGAAAATGACACAAATGTTCTTTAAATTTGGGTTCAATATGCTAAGTAGTCAATGAACTTTAATTTTTTCACTTTGAACTTTTCACATAATCTATAGACTAGTTTGAATATATACTAAAAGTTTATGGATAATATTGAATGAATTAAAAGTTCAAGGGTTGTATATTTGTTCATAATTCAGAGATGATTTCTATTATTATTCTAGGAAACAGAGGTACCGGACTGATGACAGTAGCATTAATTACACTGATTCTCTACTTTTGTTTCCATCTTGAGATGCGACAAAACATAGGTATCACGTGTCTCCTGAAGAATGTTGTCGTAGGCATGTGGTGCAGTTATTAGACTTGCCAAATTGCCACAGAACGACACTATGCCCGGCTGGGCGAGGGACCATGGACAGTGACAGGCCAATCTTTACCCCCCTGTTCCGTTTGATCGTGAAAGATCCCAAGAGACACTGCTTTCTTCGTGTACTAAGATAATTAAAAAGAGAAAATGTGTGTGGCTAATCGTTTCTTATTATGGACATATGTGCATGCAAAAAAGAGTGCATATTTCGAAAACGCAGTCATTTTGACCGTGATCGAAGATATTATGAAGATTACGATTGCGCTCAGCGTTGGATTTGTCTTTGATCTCACATTGTGAACGTATAAGCTATTGTATTCCATTGGTAAGCAACTTTCACACAGCCTCCAACGGCCGCGAAGCAGTTAGACCCATTAGGGGCACAGTTTAGTCTTTAATTAAAACCGTGCTGTATCGAGCACGAGACGGGTTGGAGTTGGGGCTGCTTAGAGTGATGTTGGAGCCAGAGCGGAGATGCTTATCGGTTTTGAAATACTTCGATCCCACGATACCTCGATATAGGCTGTTATGCTACTCGGTAAGTCTCGCGTGACCTTAGACTAATAAGATACTTATCATAATGTGACCGCGCGAGTGAGCTGTGATCGGAGCAAAGGCCAGGGGTGAGGCTGCCTCCTGATTGTGTTAGCCAGTAGTGTGCTCCGGTGCTCACGCGAGGAACTCGTTTGAATTATCATGAACATATGATTTATTAAAGTGGGCTTCTGGATAACGACTAAAAGCGCTTATAATAGGGTTAGAGACTTGTCCCGCTTCACGAAAGCCTTCTTGCGCTGCAAGCGTTGAACTAGTCGGCCAAAGTGGCCAAACAGTGAAAACCGTGTCGGACCACGACTCGTTCACACGCATCTCCCACGTTTGTCCATCGTATCCCTCAAGTTCGTGACTCCTGGTAAACGCACAGACAGAAGACTTTGTAACAAATACTATGATTACCATATTCTATGTGTCTATGTATATTAAACCTAAAGTGGACGAACATCATCCGATACAGGTCATCATGTCGTGTCCGACTCTCCACATCATTCTCTTCACTAGTCTTGCCAGCCTCTTCCTCTCAACTGGCTGTGCCATTCAATCTTGAAAAGACGTTGCTCTGTTCATCTTCGGTGACTCCATTAACAACGCCGGGACCAACAACTACATAAACACCACTGCAGATTTCAGAGCAAACTTTCCTCCTTATGGCAAGATGTTCTTCCACCATCCCACTGACAAATTCTCCGACGGTCGTCTCATCGCTGATTTTATCGGTAACTTCTTTTTTTTCCGGGTAACTCATGCACAAATTCTATTTATTTCCTCATAAGTCAGTGCTTAATTTATTTATTGTTCTATTTTGTTTTTCTTTTTCTTTGGTTATGCAGCTGAATATGCAAAGCTGCCGTTGATTCCACCATACCTCCAAATGAAAGATGGTGAATTCATGGGAGGGGCGAATTTCGCATCTACTGAAGCTGGTGCTCTCGTCGACACTTACAAAGAATTTGTATGTTCTTTTTCCCCTTCTTTTTGGCTCGAAGCTTTATTTGACATGAATATTTCCACTCTACTAGACTGTAAGAAACATGGGAAATGAATAAGTACGTGTTTTTAAATTTATCAGGTGGTGGATTTCAAGTTGCAGCTGAAGCAACTTCAACAACTAAAGAAGAAGCTGAGGAAGAAGGTGGGGAGTGAGAAGGCCAATAGGATGATTAAGGAGGGTGTTTACTTGATTAGCATCGGCAGCAATGATTACTTGATGCCTCTCGTTTATAATCCTGCTCTGTTTCACTCCATTTCCATGGAAGATTAAGTGGGGATGGTGATTGGTAACATCACCACCGTGCTCAAGGTATTAACCAAACTCTATGTCCATTAACCAATCTTTCAAAGTGGATGAATACTGAACAGATTTATAATGTTTTTTCAGGGAATATATAAAGTAGGAGGAAGAAAATTTGCAATGATTGGGATAGGGCCACTTGGGTGTGATGTGCCAGGTATGAGACCATTAACCAGAAATGGTTCTTGCTCAGGTGAAGCCATCAAGCTCGCCAAGCTTCACAACATTGCTCTTACTTCAATTCTCACAAAGCCGGAGACTCAACTCCGAGGATTCGAGTACCCCTACTTCGACCTCTACACTTCAGGCAGTGACAGAATCCAATACCCATCGAAATATGGTAAGTTATTTATGCTCTGGTGCACCTAATTTTGCTTTAGTTTAATCATCATTCCTTCTATACCGCTTGTGGATGTACTTTTTACATCGCTCGTGTATTGAATAGAAGTCCTTATTTTCAATATGTGAAATCGATCAAGGTTTTAAGGAAGTGGAAAACGCGTGTTGCGGTTCAAGTCCTTATAGGGCGAATTCGATCTGTGGAGGAAGAGAGGAGTGAAAGAATATTCATTATGTCGTCATCCCAAGAAGTACGTGTTCTTTGATACCTACCATCCAAGTGAGAGGGCTAACCAGCAATTTGCACAGTTGATGTGGAATGGGAGTCTGAGTGTTGTTAGACCTCACAACCTAGAAGCATTGTTCAAATACGAGGTGTTCGAATTTTTTTTTTCCGAAAATGTTGGTGAATAACCACAACCAGCTCAAATGTTACATATGAATAACGGGGCATAGTTTTGGATTGATGTATGGTTGCACTTCCATTAAAGAACGAGGATGTTCAAATGAGCTCAAGCATTGTTCAAAGGTGGACAAACTTGAATTCCTTGAAAGTTTTGGGAAAAGTTTGAATAAACGCGATTGATTATTGCTTTGTTCCATGTTTCTAACCACATTTCAAAGGCCCACAACACAATGAGTGTTCTTAAGATGAGGTTAAACATTAAGCAACTGAAATGGAGAAAAATTACCAACGAAAACTCAAAAAAAAGAAGAGGAAAGAATGCCGATTGCATTATGCAGCCCATTAAATTAAAGGCCAGATTGATAATCCATTCATTCCCCCCAAGATGGACCGAGCCTAGGCCTACGAATGTTATTAGTATACTAATTGATGGGACAGATTCTTATTGGGTATTGAATGTGTAACCCATTTAATATATCCACCTTGTCGACCTGTTTTAGGTTGCTTAGCATCGCTCTTTTGAAGACGGCGGTCTTCTTTGCCCTCTTCAAATAAGTACCTCAAACGTGTGATCCGTCTAAATTATTGATCTTTCTTTTTTGACATTGCTTCATTGGCTGTATCAAACCCACCGACCTCACATAACTTGCTCGAGTATTGCCAATGAGCTTGCAAAGCTTCCCAACATAGCTCTCGTTTCAATTCTCAACTTTTCTTGGACCCTTGAGGAAATAAAGGTGACTTGAGCGTTGATAGTAAAATTACTTAGACCGATTCATCACTTGATTTTAATTATGCTTTGAGTTCCATTTGGGGCGACAAAACATAGGAACGATTGAAAATGAAATGTCAATAGTTTATCTCATTGCGATGAACATTTAAGAAAAAAGATCGAGGATTGTAGGGCCCTGTAATTCTAATTGAGATGGACGAAGTCTGGACCCACTTCGACGCTTAGAAAATGGTATTTGACAAGATTAGACTATTGACGTGGTGTAACGAGCTAACTGATGAACAGAGAAGTTTTTCTCTCTATTTCTTTTCTGAATGAATACAAAAATATATATAGTTGCACAGAGAAAAAATTACCCAAAAAAACTACTCTAAGCTATGCACTATCTTAGGTTAAGAATCTGGTTGATCCTCAAGATAAGGACATTACGCAATACAATTTTAGCAACTAATTAACCCTACAATTTCTCCAATTAGTCTTAATTGACAACTTACGCCAACACTCCCCCTCAAGTTGGTGCATAAATATCACTAATGCCTAACTTGTTAAGTGAGTTGTAGAAGATTTTGCTAGAGACAACCTTCGTGAGTATACCCGTCAGTTGGTCTTCGGATTTAACAAATGAGATCGAACTATCTTGACATCAAGGTTTTCTTTGATGAAATGTCGGTCTACCTTGATGTGTTTAGTACGATCATGCTGGACTAGATTACGAGAAATATTGATGGCCGCCTTATTGTCACAAAATAACCTCATTTCAGAATTGGGAGCAAAACCAATCTAAGTCAATAATCTCTTAAGCCAAAGAAGTTCACAAAGTCCTTTGACCATTCCTCTGAACTCGGCCTCAGCACTGGATAATGCCACTACCTTCTACTTCTTGCTCCTTCACGTGACAAGATTGCCTCCTAAGAAGGTGAAGTAGCCTGATGTAGACTTCATGTCAGAAACACTTCCTGCCCAGTCTACGTCTGTATAATCCTCACTATTAAGATGATTATTCTTTGAGAACAAAAGTCCTTTCGCTGGAGCAGACTTCAAGTAATGAAGAATTTGAACTACCGCATCCATATGATCTTCACTAGGTGAATGCATAAATTGACTGACTACGCTTACGGCATAAGTGGTATTTGGAAGAGTATGGGATAAATAGATTAACTTACCCACTAATCTTTGATAGCTCTCCTCATTAGTTGGAACCTGATTTGGATACTCCCCAAGCTTGTGCTTCTGAACAATCTGAGTATCAGCTGGCTTGCGGTTTAACAATCCCACTTCAAACAATAAATCTAGCACATATTTCCTTTGAGAAAGAAATATACCATTTTTTGATATGGCTACTTAAATCCCTAAGAAATACTTGAGACCCCCAAGATTCTTCATTTCAAACTTGGTTGCTAATCTCTTTTGGAGTCTAGAGATCTCTTCCGCGTCATCCCCTGTGATAATCATGTCATCCACATAGATTATTAAAGCCGTTGCCTTTCCCTGTTGTCGTTTCAAGAATAGAGTATGATCTGAATTACTCTAGTAGAAACCATACTTCTTCATAGCCAAGCTAAATCGTCCAAACCATGCGTGGGGTGATTGTTTTAGACCATATAATGAATGTTGCAACTTACACACAATCCCTGTTTTTGAGGAAGCAGTGTACCCTAGTGGAATATCCATATAAATCTCCTCCTCAAGGTCGCCGTGAAGAAAAGCGTTATTTACATCAAACATGTGCAATGGCCAGTCTAAATTTGCAGCAAGAGACAACAAGACCTTGATAGTGTTTGGTTTCACCATTGGGGAAAAGGTCTCTTGATAGTCTATGCCATAGGTTTGTGTATATCTCTTTGTCACAAGTCTCGCCTTGTATCTTTCAATAGATCCATCCACCTTATGTTTAATGGAGAAACGTTTGCACCCAATTGTCTTTTTTCCTTTTGGTAGTGGAACAAGATTCCATGTTTTATTTTTCTGTAGCGCCTCCATTTCTTCTTTTATCAATTGAATCCACTTTGGATCTACCAAAGCTTCTTGTATTCCACTGGGAACATGGACCGAAGGCACAATGCGTACAAAATGCCTTGAGAGGTTCTGATAATCTCCTAGTTGATACATGATCTGTAATAGGATATTTTGATCTCTTTTCCTCAAAATCCGGTGAGTACCGATTTGGGCTTTCCATGGTTATGCCTGAAAGGTAAGTGTCAATAGAAGAAGGTGTAGTAGGAGAGCTTACCTCAGGAATATTCTTAGGAGATAGGTCGTTGAGTTCAATTCCTACTATTTCCCCAGCTTCCTGCTCAGTCTCCTCCTCAATATCTATATGCTGCTCAATATCAGTTTTATATTTCTTAGTAACCACTGCTTTACTTTTTTCACTCACTAGACTGCTAGGTTGTCCAATTTCAGTTTGTACTACAACACAATCCCACCAATTCTACCTCTCAACTAGTATCTCCCTCTGAGAGGAAGAATTGGATACTGGTAACGAGAAAAAACTTTTAGACTCCACAAAGGTTACGTCCATGGTGACATAGGTATGCTTGGTAGAAGGATTGTAACATTGATATCCCTTTTTTTGTGTGCCATAACCCAAAAAAACACAACAAACTGCGCAAGGTTCAAGCTTAGTACATTGATTTTTATGGAGATGAACAAAAGCAACACATCCGAACACTCGAGGAGGAATCAACAAAAAAGAGGGTAGAGAAACATGGTTGGAAAGGACTTGTAATGGAGTCTTGAAATTCAACACCTTTGAAGGCATACGGTTCAATAGATGTACTGCTGTGACCACAACATTATCCCAGTATCTATTTGGCACATGCTCACCAATCAATAATGCACAAGCAGTTTCTAAGATATGTTCGGAACACACCCAACACTTCATCTTTGTGTTTCAACAAGCATAACCAAGTCATTCGAGTGCAATCATCTACAAATGTCACAAACCAACGAATTCCGGAAACAGTAGTAATTGGAGAAGGTCCCCAAACATCATAATGAATTAATGTAAAGGGAATGTCACTTTTGTGCAAGCTTATTGGGAACGGTACACAATGACTTTTAGCCAAAATGCAAGTTTCACATTTAAAAGCCGAATTCTGTAAGTTGGAAAATAAATCAAAATATAGGTACTTCATATAACTGAATGCTAGATGTCCCAAACGACGATGCCATAGCCAAATCTGTCTCTCCTTGATACTAATACTAGTTGAGTGTTGCATGCTGTTTGCTTTATCAAGACTAAAATCATCCATGCAGTACAACCCCCCTCTCTTATTACCATGTCCAATGATCTCCTTTGTGAGAACATCCTGGAAAAGACAAAAAGTAGAATAGATTAGAGCAACACAATTTTGCTATTCAGTGGCTTGGCCCACAGATATCAATTTACTTGAGAGAGAACGAACCAACAAAGTATTAGATAAGGATAAAGAGGGTGAGACAGCATCAGTCCCAGTTTCTGTAACAGGGTATACAACCCCACTAGCATTTGCAATACTACTTGTTGGTTTAGTAATCTTGACAAATTCATTTGAACAGAAAGTCATGTGATCGGTTACCCCTGAGTCAAAAATCCAACCATTGTAATTATCCTAATTAGAACTAAGCAATGCATAGACACGATTACCTTGATCATTGAGAGTAGTTGAATCACTTGACGGTTCCACTTGTGGAATCCAAGATAAGTGAGGTTCTACATTTACCAAAGAAGCTCGTCCCAACCCATTATTAGCATCTTTTCATGCCTTAAGTTCTTTCCACGATTCTGGATGCCCATGTAACTTAAAACAAGTTTCACGAGTATGCTTCATGTTCTCACAATGTGTACAGCCTCCTTCTGATTGTGCCTTGGCCTTTGGGGTTGTATTCATCTTTCCACCTCCCGAAGAGGAGGAACCGGTTTTGAACATTTGGAGCGCCGATGGTTGTTGAGGTTCTGTCTTGACTCCTTTAGAGGCCATGGCAGCGGCATGTGCAAGTTCCGTGCCCGACATCATAGCCTGTTGTCTTACATCCTCCCTTTGGACATGAGCATAAGCTTGTTCAATCCTTGGGAATGGTCGAATATGAAGCACATCAGCCTGTATTTTATCCCGACGATCATCTAACCCATCAAGAAAAATGTAGACTCTATCTTTCTGAAGAGTCGAGTTATACCTCTCTATATCAACAAGACATTCCATCGGGTGTTAGGGCGACAAAAATTAATTTCTCTCCATAAATATTAAAGACCATTATAATATGTTTCAATGGTCCTCCAGCTTGTCTCATTCTAGTCGCATGTTTTTTCAAATCATACGCTTGAGAGGTGTCAGTTCCATCAAAAAAACGTTGTAGCAATTGAATCCCATACCATTTTTGCGGTTGGAAAATGAATAAAATTGCTTATCATTGCCGGGTCCATGGAATTAATCAACCATCCCTTCACAATTATATTTTCAGTTCTCCATTTCCTGAAGGTTGGATCTGTCGGTTGAGGCTATGGAAATTCTCCATTGATATATCCCAATTTGTCTTTGCCAGAGATATACTGTCAACAACTTGGGACCATAAGGCAAAGTTGGTGGCGTCCAACTTAATGCCAATCTGTGCAGCGGATGAATCGTTGTTTGACGCATGGGCTTGAGTCTAATTCTGAGTCAAGACTTGTGTCATTCGGGTCGCTAAGTCGTCAAGGATGGCAGTTGTAGAAGGACCCTCGCCTTGTTGTTGGTGTGCCCCTATATCAGTTGTTTCTTCCATAGTTTCTTATCACGTCTAGTTCCTCCCTTTTCTAATTTTTTTTTGGTTGAGGTCTGATCATAGCAGAAAACCCTAGGATCTCTGATTTGATACCGTGATGAACAGAGAAGTTTTTCTCTCTATTTCTTTTCTGAATGAATACAAAAATATATATAGTTGTATAGAGAAAAACTACCAAAAAACCTATTTTAGGCTATGCACTATCTTAGGTTAAGGATCTGGTTGATCCTCAAAATAAGGACATCACGCAATACAATTTTAGCAACTAATCAGCCCTATAATTTCTCCAATTAGTCTTAATTGACTACTCACACCAACAGTAACATGACTTTACCAAAATAGTGAATCATTAGGAACTTAGACGTTCATGTATCTGACGACATCATGCCAAGAGCTAGGGCATTGATGATCCTAGATAGATTTCGATAGACCTTTATGCATGATAGGACGATTGCTGTTGGCCCGAGGTGCAGTTATTATTGGACCGACCAGATTACCACAAAACAACACATCGTATGGCCTGGCCACGGACCATAGACAGCGAAAGATCCGAAGACACTGCTTCTTTCTGTACTAACAAAATAGAGAGAAACACAAGGTCTCTGCTTAATTGTTTTCTTATCACGGACATCACTTCCATATAAAAATGAGTTCATATTTTCAAGATGCGCAGTCATTTTGATCCTCATAAAATATATTATGGAGATTATGATTGCGATGGGCGTGAGATATGTCTTTGATCCCAATGTTGTTGGCATACGAGCTGTTCAATTGATTGAATAACTCTCACCCAACATCCAATAGAACAAAGTATTTTAATCCATGAGGCCTCGGGTTAGTCGAGATCCGAAGCGCACTTTATGGCACTTGAGACGGGTTCGATTAGGGGCTGCCTTCAGCGGTACTAGAAACAGAGTGCCGATGCTCATCGGTTTTACATACTCTGGACCCCGTTGTCTAGGTATAGGCTGTTATGCTAGCTAATAACTCTCGGGCAACTGTAAACTAACGATGGTAGTCTCCAAATCGAGTTAACCAATGGTGTGCTCTAGCGCTCACATGAAGAACTCGATTTGAATCATCTAAGCACATGATTTATAAAAGTGGGCTTCTAGATAAGTACTAAAAAGCGACTATAAATTGATTAGAAACTTGTCTCCTTGACGAAAGTGGGAATAAAAGTAAAAACGCATAGTCGGGCGACGACTTGTCCAGATTTATCTCCCACGATTATTCAATGTATCTCCCAAGTTCATAAGTCCTGTTCAATGCACGGACTGAAGACTTTGTAACAAATACTTTTATCACCATATTTGTCCATATATATATATATATATATATATATATATATATATATGTACCAACCTCAAGAGGACGAACATCATCCAACACACGGGTCATCATGTCGACTCCGACTCTCCCCATCTTGCTCTTCACTGTTTTCGCAAGCCTCTTCGCCTCAACTCGCTGCAACCATCAATCTCAGAAAGATGTCGCTCTATTCATCTTTGGCGACTCTGTTAACGACGCAGGGACCAACAACTACATAAACACCACTGCTTTTTTCAAAGCAAATTTTCCTCCTTATGGCGAGACGTTTTTCCGCTATCCCACCGGCAGATTCACCAACGGCCGTCTCATCGTCGATTTTATTGGTAACTTCTGTTTTGCCGGGTAACTTGTACACAGATTTTATTTTTTTCCTCATAAGTTACCTCTTAATTTATTTGTTGTTCTATTTTGTGTTTGTTTCTTTTTGATTATGCAGCTGAATATGCAAATCTGCCGTTGATTCCACCATATCTCCAAATGAAAGATGGTGAATTCATGGGAGGGGCGAATTTCGCATCCGGTGGAGCTGGTGCTTTGGTTGACACTTACAAAGGATATGCATGTTTCTTATTCATCTATTTATTTAATTTTTTTGGCTCGAAGCTTTGGTTAACATGAATATTTCCACTTTTTGAGACTGCAAGAAAGACGGGAAATGAATAAGCTCGTGTTGTTGACTTATCAGGTGGTGGATTTGAAGATGCAGCTGAAGCAGCTTGAACAACTAGAGAAGAAGCTGAGGAAGGAGATAGGGAGCGAGAAGGCGAAGGGGATAATCAAGGAGGGTGTTTACTTGATTAGCATCGGAAGCAGTGATTACGGTGCGGCTCTCTTTTCTGAACCTGCTCTGTTTCAGTCCCTTTCCATGGAAGATTACGTGGGGATGGTGATTGGAAACATCACCACGGTGCTCCAGGTGCGAAACCACAAGATTTCTTATATACACCCACTCTCGAGAAAGTATTTCTAGTTTCACTTCAAAAGTAGATTTTATGATCTTGTGATTTCTTGCAATTTCTGGCACATGCGGATACGATTCGACAGCTCATGCACAAAAGCCAACGTATATTGACAAATTCAAAAGTGACGCGATTTCAAAGTACATGATCTTTAAGCATGCTCGATGGAGACATATTTCAATGGCACGAAAAAACATGAGTGCTTAATCCAAACTGATAAGTGAGTATGAGATGCCGGCTCTTAAGTACATTCTAAATGTAATTCTTTCTCACACTCTTTACCGTATGCATTTGATATCCAATTAAGGTTTATTATATCACTTAGATAACTGTTATTTATATAGCTCCATGGATAGCACAAGCATAGAATTGTGCAAGTATTTCAGTGTCTTTTTATTCGACAGTAAGTTGATATTCGAATGTATCTTGGCTAGTTCATCTCTCTGAGAGATCTTAAAGGTTCACTCCACTGTATACATACACTGTATAGTGTGTGTTTGCAAGGGAACCTTCTTGTTCTGGCCTTGCGATAATTAGGCTTGCTAAACACCTGCTAATAGTTATGGCATTTCAAGGGGATGATTTGGGTTTCTGATTTTTCTTTTCAGGGAATTTACAAAGTAGGAGGAAGAAAATTTGCACTGATTGGAATCGGGCAACTTGGGTGTGCCCCAAGCGTGAGAACATTAACCAGAAATGGTGCTTGCTCAGACGAAGCCAACAAGCTCGCAAAGCTTCACAACGTTGCTCTTACTGCAATTCTGGCAAAACTGGAGACTCAACTACAAGGATTCGAGTACTCCTACTTCGACTACTACACTACAGGCAGTGAGAGAATCCAATACCCATCAAAATATGGTACATTATTTATGCTGTGGGAACTTAACTTAAGCATCATTGCTTCTATACCACTCGTGGATTTGTGCCTTTTACATCGCTCATGTACTGAATAAAAGTCCTTATTTTTTATATGCGAATCGATTTAGGTTTTAAGGAAGGGAAAACCGCGTGCTGCGGTTCAGGTCCTTATAGGGGTAGTCCAACCTGTGGAGGCCAAAGAGGAGTGAAGGAATATTCATTATGCCGTCATCCTGAGAAGTATATATTCTTTGATTCCGACCATGCAAGCGAGAGGGCTAACAGGCAATTTGCGCAATTGATGTGGAATGGAAGTCCGAGTGTAATTAGACCTCACAACCTAAAAGCATTATTCAAGCATGAGGGTGCTTGAATCTTTTTGTTTTCCCTGAAATCATAGCTAAATAACCACATCCCACTCAAAAGTTATATTATGAATAACTGAGGGATGATATTGGATCGATTGTATGGTTGCACTTCTATTAAAGAACGGATATGTTCAAATAAGTCATAGTATTGTTCAAACATTGACAAACATGAATTCCTTGCATTTGATCATCCGGATTTGGATTGAGATACGACGAGATAAAGTAGGATTAAAAATCCTCTCAATATCTTTCGAATCGTAAAAAAATCCTATCATATCTTTGGTGTAACCTGGATTGGAACTTTTTAAAAATCTTTAAAACCTACTAAATATCTCTCTCTCATCATCCTCGTGCCTCCTCTACTCTTCACGCCTTCACTGTTTCGGTAACGATAGGAGGAGGCTCGTCTCTCCTAAGCTGTGACGTTGTTGTAGTCCCACATTCTTATTTCTGATAACACTCATACACATGGTGGCGACCCTCAAAATCGTCAAGTTAGTCTCGAAAAAACTTGACCTTGTGATGCTCTGTTTTGGCGTAACCCATCGTTGCCAACGCAATATAGGGCTAGGATTGTGTATATATGCAATTGAGACGTGTACTCATAGGTGTGAAAAGTCCAGACTAGAATCAAAACCTTAATCACTAGTCGGAGCGAGGTAGAGTGGATTTCGGGGATTTTTCAAAGCTTTCTTGTCTTCGTTTGGTGGTGGGTGAGTCGTGAATGTGAACAGAGCATAAACAAGTCAAAGAAGAAGAGGGAGATGACAAAAGTTGCAGGGATAGCAGAATATTTTGCGGATATTCTGAAATTTAGTTTTAAAAAATATTCCATATTTACGTATCCTATCCAGATCTATCCCATCACATCGATAGGATTTTTTTATCCGGACTATGTCCGGATTTCGTGTCACTCCAAATATTGGATAGGATAAAAGTTATTTTATCCAAAATTTTATCCAGCCCACCAAACGCAGCTTAAATGTTTTGGGAAAAGTTTGAATAAATGTGAATCAATATCGCTTTGGTTCTGTGCTTTTAAATACAATATAATGGCCCGCAGCACAATGAATGTTCTTAAAAAGAAAGAAGGATGAAGAAAAATGATTTCAGTTGCAATTCAAATGCATCGTAAACTAGTCGCACTGATGTCGGGACAACCTTCGAGCGAAGATGGTTTCGGTCGGTCCTTTCGTCGAGCTTCCTTCGTCTTG
The DNA here is from genome assembly GCA_024500025.1 of Syzygium aromaticum. NCBI lineage: Eukaryota > Viridiplantae > Streptophyta > Magnoliopsida > Myrtales > Myrtaceae > Syzygium > Syzygium aromaticum. The sequence continues at coordinate 3,759,911 of CM044891.1, read as the reverse complement.
TAACTGGCAATGCGCTGAATTTTCAGTGATTCGCTCGAACTCGAGCATGGAAGAGCCGTCCCATTTTGGAAGATCGCGGCGGTTTCCGGGAAAATTCCCAATTCTCCACGCCGCCATCATTCATGACTGATTCGTGCATGATGTAAAGTTCAAGATTCAGATCTATTCTATGATCGTCCACGTTCCCACGTCGGAAGCATCTGAAGCGAAGTTTCTTTTTGCAGTTAAAAGTCTTTGCTTTCAAATGATTGAGGAGACATTTTTTTTATTGCTTTCTCATAAAGAATTGAATTTTAATTGTGTTCCAAGTATCTGATGTGTCCGAGAAACATGCATATCTTTAAAATTTATGAACACTGCACGTTAAATTTCAACACAATTTTTAAGAAAGGAAGTTGGGTTTGGCTGAAGTAATTGGTTTGAACAAGTAATCATGGGAAATTAAACAATTTGTGTGTGTGTGTGTGTGTGTGTGTCTCTCTCTCTCTCTCTCTCTCTCTCTCTCTCTCTCTCTCTCTCTCTCCCTCCCTCGTCTATATTGTAGCTGTCAAAGTCAAATCCCACATAGTGCATTGCAAGGTAAATTCTGGGAAAGTAGAAAGAAAGTCATGTTGTGAATTAATTCAACAGATTCTGGGGGTAGGCTTTTTCTGCAGGTTGTTTGTGGAAAGGAGGCTTCAAAAGACAGAGCAAACTTCTTCTAGATGGGGTGCGAAATGGTATTACTGTGGAGACCATACTTTTTGTACTTGTTTGGTGACCTGTGCAAATGGACAGGCCAATGTCTTTTTCGAGAGCGACATCGGGGGGGAAAATTTTCTAGACATTTGGAGAAGTATTAGAAGTGTCGTTACCGGATCAACCGATGACTTGACAGCTGGGAATACTAAAACTCAGTCCCCAAGAATCTCTGTTATTGGTCCAGAAGGTCGAGACATCGTTGTGATGGTGATCAAGATAAATAATTAGAAGTCTTGCAGCTCCCATCTTGGTTTTAACGACTTTCTTCAACTAAACTAATACTTGAATTCTGGTGGTGTGGACAACTGCAACAAGGTTTTGGAAAGACATATAAGGGGCTCAGCTGCCTTCTCAGCTGAAGACTCCCATCAAACGTATCATTCATTTGGCCTGCTTATATACGGATCAAAACTTCTCCTCACCTGTTTCAATTCTTGATCATCTCATCATGATATGCAGAAAAATTGCAAATGCTCCAACCCCTAATCAAGTGTACAGTAGACCCCTCATTGCTAATTCTGGTTTTCATTCATTTACTCCCAGGAAAGCTGTTCAGTGGTCCAATTGTAAAACTCTGAAGATACACATCCGGGAAACTCTTAGTGCTCTTCCAACACAATGTTCGAAAAAGAAATTTGATTGGAGCACCAGGTTTCATGAAGATTCTTATTGGAGAAAAAGAATTCAAAGCAATTATTCAGATAATGGGGAAAGTTCTGATCTATCATCTTATAGCTCTGCAGACTTACCGGGTGTCAAGTACGAAGTCTTCTTGAGTTCCAGAGGTCCAGATATTCGCAAAAATTTTGTGGATTGCCTCTATACCAAGCTTGTGGATGCCAGAATCCGTGCTTTCAGAGACAATGATGAGCTCCCCGTTCGAGGGAGGATCAGTTTGCTACTCCAAGCAATCAAGAACTCAAAGATATGCATACCCATCTTCTCTAAAGACTATGCACATAGTGAATGGTGCCTGCTCGAGTTGGCTCAGATGGTGGAATGCAGTAAACTAACTGGGCTGGAAATTCTGCCCCTATTCTACGACATGGATCCATCTGAAGTGAAGCTGAACAAGGGACCATACTTAGAAGCCCTCCATAAACACAAGAAGAAGAATAAGCCCTACCTTGTACACCGATGGGAAGAGGCTCCGAAGGAGGTTGGAAAGATCAAGGGCTGGGAGTTAGAAAAGGACACTAATGGGTAACTTTCTCAGGCGCTTGCTGCTATTTTATTCCATTACTTATGAACTCTTTTTGGAAGCTTAGTTTAGCTCTCTCAATCATGGAAAAAAAACAAAATTGGGGAATCCGCAAAAAAGAAGTAGAACGAATTTCATTCTTGTCTATGTTTATTGATATTGTCCTTTTTTTGTCTGTATCCATCGATAGTAATAAGAGATGTTTGGAACTAAAGTTTTTTACCTCATCTTACTGTCAAGTCCCTGGATGGACTAGAATGGCATAACTCATTCTCTGAAATTCCAATTTCCTTATCATGATGTTCTTTCTATTGGAGTATTCTCATCTCTCTTGCCATCAACTATCCACGTAATGCAGGCATTAAGGAAAACTCATAGAGTTAATAGTTCGAATAGTTCCGGTTAGCCTGAAGGTGCACCATTTGAATGTAACTGACCAATTAATTGCCATTGATAATCACGTGGATGAACTCATGAGAATGCTAAATGTGGGTTCCAGTGATGTAAGGACCATGGGGATTCACGGAATGGGTGGCACTGGCAAGACCACTCTAGCCAAGGTTGTTTTCAACCAGCTTTCAAGTCGTTTTGAGTACTGTAGCTTCCTCGCAGATGTATGAGAAACATCACAGAACAGGGGTCTAGAATTTTTGCAGAATCAACTGATCTCACACATCCTGCAAAGAAAGGATCCAGAAATTACTAATGTCGATGAGGGCATTAACACAATCAAAGAGAGATTTTCTGGTAAGGAAGTTCTTATCCTTCTTGACGATGTTGACCAGAGAGCTCAGTTAAATGTGCTTGTGGGAAGGCGCAGTTGGGTTGGTCCAGGTAGTAGGATCATTGTTACAACCAGAAACAAAGATGTGCTCAATGTGCCTGAACTGCATTGGGCATATGAACTGAAAGGATGGATGGAGATCGGTCCATTCAACTTTTCAGCAGGAATGCATTCAGAAGAGACCGTCCTCCTGATGATTATTTGGCTTACTCAAAAAAGGTTGTCGACATCACTGGAGGCCTTCCTTTAGCTCTTGAGACCATAGGTTCATTTCTATCTGGGAAAACAAACAAAGTTTGGGAGGTCACGTTGAAGAAGTTGGAAAAAGTTCCTCGCAATGACATTGAGAAAAAATTGAGGATAAGCTACGATGCTCTAGATCACTGGCAGAAATCTTTCTTGACATAGCATGTCTATTTACTGGATTTGACAAGAGAATTGTAGTTCACTTATGGGATGACGCTGATTTTTTCCCAGAGGAAGGTATTGAAGTCCTTCGTCTCATGTCTCTGATAAAGACTGGTGATGATAACAAGCTGTGGATGCATGACCAGCTTAGAGATCTTGGTCGAGAAATTGTTCGACAAGAAAGTTACATGGAATTTGGGAGGCGCAGTAGATTATGGAACCATGAGGAAGCATTGCAGATATTAATACATAACAAGGCAAAGTGATTTCCTCTTTGACCATTACGGGAAGGAAATAACCATTCATTTTAGGGGCTTACTCGCTTTGCTTGCATAATGTTGAATGCTGTTACGAGCTTTTACTAATGGCCTCCTTGAAATTCTCTAAACTAGGAACAAGCTATTTGTTGATCTATACCTAGAATTATTGTGGCTTTTGTACTTATTCTGTTTTTTGTTGCATTTGTAGGGCACTGAAATGGTTCAAGCCCTCTGTCTTAAGTTTGTTGAGGAGAACTCCTATTCATTTTGAAGTTGACAAAATTGTCCATAAATGTCTTATTATGAAAAAACTTCAGACTCAAAGTTCAGACACAAAATTCAGACTCAAAAGTTCAGACGCAGAAATTTTTCAGACGCAGACGCAAAAATTTTGCAAACGTAGAAATTTTTCAGACGCAAACGCAGAAATTCTTCAGACGCAGAAGTTTCTCAGATGCAGACGCAGACGGAAAATTTCTTCAGATACAGAATACAAAACCTAACATAATAACTAGTAATCTGGTATAGATTTCACAAAAGGAAATCTTGATATCAATCTAAATCAAATTGATTGACAATCAAAGATTACAACAAGCATGCATTACAACGGACAAAACTCTACTTATAGAAACCATGATTCTAATTGTATGGGCAACCAGAATCAGCGGGATTCAGATTTTATCAACCAATGGCTACTCAATCCATTTTATACAAATCTGTCCAAAGGTGAATATTGGAAGATGATCCTCTGAAGACTGTCCAACGGCTAGTTTGGAAGTGGAGGAGTATAAAAGGAGATCAACGAGGAGCAGAAGGCAGTGAATGAAATCAAGAATCAACAATTCCAAAGTCTGAGCATACTCCGATTCAATCTCTTGTCTTTCGTGAGCTTAAAAGTGTAATCTTTTGAGAGGTGTAGACAGTGTTATAAGTGTGTGCTTAGGTGTGAAATAATGTGATCTATTGGCTTGGTATAAGCAGCACCAGCCTCGAGAAGAAGTGCTCGAGTTTTAGCGGCACAACTTGCTGTAACTTCTCATTGATTTGATTAGTGAAATCCAGCCAGTAGGCTGTAGCGTGGGAGAGTGGATGTAGGCTTGCTATAAGCCGAACCACTATAAACTTGTGTGCAGTTTTTCTATCCCTATTCTATTACTTTGAACACTGCACATCAGGAGCACTGTCTTTATAAACTGCTTTGAATCTGAACAATATTCAGACTCAACTGTTTTCTTTCATTTCCGCATAATCTGGTTAAAATCACCTATTCACCCCCCTCTAGGTGATCCGTGCTAGCTACTTCAATTGGTATCAAAGCAGGTTGCTCGTTTATAGAAGTGTTTTACTTCTGAGTTAACGATCTATATGGCTAGCTATGGTGCTCTAGGTCTCATTGAAGGTCAAAGCAACAACAGACCACCATACTTCGATGGCAAGGAATACAGCATCTGGAAGAATAAGATGAAGGTATTCATTAAGTCAATTGATCACATGCAATGGGATGTCATCATCAGAGGAGTCAAGCCAAAATCTTCTGAAAATGCAAATGCAGAAAATCCTCCTTTATCTCAAACTAAGATATCCAAAAGAGAGATTTTAGATTCCAAAGCAATTTATTCTTTATATTGTGCTTTATCTCCTATTGAATATAAAAAAATTGCTGCTTGTGAATCAGCTAAGGAAATCTGGGATACGCTTCACATCACTTATGAAGGAATAGATTGAGCCAAGGAAACTCAGATCAATCTTTTGCTTGGTCAATATGAATCCTTCAAGATGAAGCCTGAAGAATCAATTGCTGACATGTATGACAGGTTTACTGACATAGTAAACGGTCTTGCATATCAAAAAGACAACCAGTTCCAGATGCAATGAAAGTCAACAAATTACTGAGAGGACTCACAATGAAGTGGGATAATATCAAAACATCTCTTCGTGAGACACAAAGGATCAAGCCTCTATCAGTAAATGAGTTGATTGGAACTCTGCAATCATATGAGATTGAACATCGAAATGAGGAGAATCAATCCAAAGGTAATAAGTCAATTGCATTAAAGACTAACATTGATTCTGATGCAGATTCTGAAAATGAAGACGTTGACGATGAAGAACTAGCTCTCTTCATAAAAAAGTATAAGAAGATGAAGATCAGAGAAAGAAACCTCAAAGGAAAGAAGCTGTTTGAGAAAAAGAAGTCTACCGATGATACAGAAAAATCAAACGATGTTATATGCTTTCACTGTAGGAAACGAGGACATATCAAGCCTAACTATCCTCTTCTGCAAAAGAAGACCAAATTTGAGAAAGCAAAGAAGGCCTTAAAGGCAGAAACTTGGAGTGACACAGAATGTGAAGACAGTGACAATGATATCTGTCTTATGGCAAAATCAGATTCAGACTCAGATTCAGATTTTGATCCCAAAGTAAAAATCGAGGTAAAGCTTTCTGAAATGTCTATTGAAGTATCAAATTACATTGATGATTTATGCCTTGAATTTAAAGCTGCTCTTAAAAGAATCTCTTCTCTGAAAAAGGAAAATTCATCACTAAGGCAACAGGATGTTTCTCAAAAAGAAAAAATCGATTTCCTTCAAAAGGAATTTCAACAAATCAAGGAAAATCGAGATTTTCTTTCCAAAGAGAATGCTATTTTAAAAAAGGAAATTTTAGAAATTACTTCCAAGTTTTCAAAAGGGTCAGAAACTTTGAAACATATCCTTTCCATCCAAATTCCTTATTACAACAAATCTGGACTTGGATTTGTGAAGGAAAGTGATAGCTTGATTGATTTTCCAAAGGTCAAGGAGAGATTAAGACAAAGACCTCCTCGACAAGTTTACAAAAATCATTTCAAAAGAAACTTTGTAAAACCTATTGGCCGAAGTGTTCTCAAATGCTCAAAATGTGGAGATCCACAATATTTTGAGAATAAATGTCCTAAGGTCTGGAGACCTGTTCGAAGAGAATTTGTTAAGACAGCCTATACTGATCCTCAAGAACCCAAACAAATTTGGGTACCAAAGAAAACTTGAGATGCTATAATTCTTGCAGGTTACCACGAAGAGAAAAAGGAAGTGGTACCTAGATAGTGGATGCTCAAGACACATGATAGGAGATCCAAACATATTCATTGATCTACAAAGTCTAAATGGTGGAAAAGTTTCCTTTAGGGGAAATACCAAAGGAAAAATCATTGGCAAAGGAACGGTTGAAATAGGAGGATTGACAATCAATGATGTCTCTTTGGCAAAAGGACTCAATTATAACCTTTTAAGCATAAGCCAACTACGTGATACGGGTTTCAGAATCAACTTTCAAGAAAATACATGCTCAGGAACAAGCAAAGATTCTTCTCAAACATTTACAGGAAGAAGACATGGCAACATTTATCTTCTAGATGTCAATCCAAGCTCCACTCACTGCTTAATCTCAATCAAAGAAGATGAAGATCTATGGTACAGGAGATTGGGACACATCAGTATGAAACAAATCTCAAAGATCTCAAACAAGAAACTGGTGCGAGGTTTGCCGGATTTAAAATACAAGAAAACAGAGTTATGCAATGCTTGCACTCTAGGAAAGCAAGTAAGAAGCTCTTTTAAATCTATACACCATGTTTCTACTAATCGTGCCTTGCAGCTTCTTCATATGGATCTGTTTGGACCTACAAGAACACAAAGTTTCGGTGGTAAGAAGTATTGTCTAGTCATTGTTGATGACTTTACAAGATTTACTTGGGTGTTCTTTCTTGCTCATAAAAATGAAGCATTTTCATATTTCTCAAAATTTGCAAAAAGAGTTCAAAATGAAAAGGGCTATACCATTTCCTGCATTAAAACTGATCATGGGGAGAATTTGAAAATCAAAATTTTTCAGATTTTTGTGAGGAGAATGGTTTTCAACACAACTTTTCTACTCCATACACACCAGAACAAAATGGTGTTGTGGAAAGGAAAAATCGTTCCTTGCAAGAAATGGCAAGAACTATGTTGATTGAGAACAAGATTCCTTCATATTTCTGGGCAGATGCAGTTTTTACAGCATGTTATATCATGAACAGAGTTTTTCTCAGACCTATTCTTGAAAAAACCCCTTATGAACTCTACAAAGGTACCACCCGCCTGGGTGGCGCTGCTTGAAAAAACCCCCTATGAACTCTATAAAAAAAAAAAAAAAAAACTAGGTAGAAAGCCCAGCATTTCATATTTTCGAGTATTTGGTTGTAAATGCTTTATTCTTAAGAATCCAAATGACCACACTGGCAAGTTTGATGAGAAAGCAGATGAAGGATTCTTACTTGGATATTCCACTACGAGTAAAGCATACAGAGTCTTCAACAAAAAGTCTCAGACTATGGAAGAAACAATGAATGTCAAGTTTGAAGAAAATATTCAGACTCACAAAAATGAATCTGAATCATCTTCCTACAATCAAGAATTTTCAAAAGCTCAATTTTCAGACACTGTCAAATATACAGAAGGAGTAAAAGAAGATGCAATCTAGACGTATCCAGAACTTTCAGAGTCTGATATTATTCAGAAGAAAAAATATGACAGAAACTGGAAACATAAATCCAGTCATCCAAAAAATCTTATAATTGGAGAAATAGAAGACGGTATCAAGACTCGATCTAAGTACAAGGAAAACATCAGCAACTTGGCCTTGATATCAGAAATAGAACCAAAAGAAGTTGATGAAGCATTATCAGATGAAAGCTGGATTGAAGCTATACATGAAGAACTTCAGCAGTTCAGAATCAATCAAGTATAGGAACTTGTGCCAAGACCTAAAGACCATCCAGTCATTGGAACAAAATGGGTATTCAGAAACAAGCTGAATGACAAAGAGAAAGTTACAAGAAATAAAGCAAGACTAGTAGTAAAAGGCTATTCTCAAGAAGAAGACATAGATTATAATGAAACATATGCACCAATTGCCAGATGTATGTGAAAAGTGCCTTCCTGAATGGATATATCAAAGAAGAAGTATATGTTGAACAACTACCTGGTTTCGAAAAACCAAAGAAGACTAACTATGTCTACAAACTCAAGAAGGCTCTTTATGGTTTGAAACAAGCACCACGTGCTTGGTATGAACGACTAAGTAATTTCCTTCTCCAAAATGGTTTCACCAAAGGTAAGGTTGACACGACCCTGTTCATCAAGAAAAAAGGTAAAGATTTTCTGCTTGTTCAAATTTATGTTGATGATATAATCTTTGGATCCTCTAACGAATTGCTTTGCAAGGAATTCTCTAAAAATATGCAGAACGAGTTTGAGATGAGTATGATGGGAGAACTAACATTCTTTCTTGGCCTACAAGTGAAACAGACCAAAAATGGTACATTCATTTGCCAAGAGAAGTATGCCAAGGATATTGTCAAGAAATTTAGATTGCAAAATTACAAGAAAACAGACATTCCCATGTCTCATTCATCCAAATTGGACAAAGATGAAAATGATAAGAAGGTTGATCAGAAGGTATACAAAAGCATGATAAGTTCATTATTGTATCTTACTGCATCAAGACCTGACATACTTTTCAGTGTTTGCATGTGTGCAAGATTTCAATCAGATCCAAAGGAATCACATTTATCTGCTGTTAAGAGAATAATCAAGTATATTGGAACTTATCCAATGCTAGGTCTTTGGTATTCCAAAGATTCAGACTTTACTCTTATTGGATATTCTGATACTGACTTAGCTGGATGTAAAGTGGACAGGAAAAGTACCACATGTACATGTCAATTGCTTGGGAATATGCTAGTATCATGGTACTCCAAGAAACAAAATACAGTCGCACTTTCCACAGCAGAAGCAGAATATGTAGCCTTGGGAAGTTGTTGCGCACAAATTCTGTGGATGAAGCAACAATTACAAGACTTTGGCATTGAAGAATCAAATGTTGCAATTAAGTGTGACAACACAAGTGCAATCAATCTGACAAAAAACCTCATTCTCCATTCTCGAGCTAAGCACATTGAAATCAAGCATCATTTTATTCGAGATCATGTTCAAAATGGTGATGTGAATATTCAATTCATTGATTCTAAGAATCAATTGGCTGATATATTCACAAAACCTCTTGACAAATCTTTGTTTGAGTTTATTAGACATAAACTGTGCATTGTTTATCCCTTTTAGTGTATCATCTGCTAGACAGGAATTTTTTCAGATTCAACTCTCAGTCTGAATGTCCTCTTCAAACTCTAAAGAAAGGTACGTCCATATTTCAAACTTTGGCGGGAATATTTTTGGTAAGATATTATTATATTGGAAACAAATCAGGTACGTATTCTAATTTATTTGTGCCTAATATATTTTCTTGATTTTATCATGTCTCTTTATGCTTATAAAGAATATTCTTGGGATTACTTTTTATTCTTTCTAAAAATTTCTTTCTCTTCAAAACCCTTGCGATACTCTAAAACATTTTCTTCTTTATAAACATATTCGCCTTTTATCAAACCCTATTAGTTCGTATTTCACTCTCTAAACCCTTCCGATACTCAGAGCCGCTCCTCCTCTCCCTTTTCTAAAGATCAAATCTTTCTGCCAAAAAGGTGCTCAAAATGCCTTTCAAGAGAAGATCTTCACGCATTCTCAACCAAGAATCAAAATCTACTGCACCAGCGGAGCATCTGGATATTTCCGATACATATTCAGATCATCCCGAAGTTCCTTTCGAAGCGACACCACCGAGGCACTCATCTTCTCATAAATCTTATGGTAAAACTGACTTTCGTTTCTGGAGTATCAAGTTTGTATGGGAAACATATCAAAAGCTGAAATGATGTAATGCTTCTGCGACCGTTCTCCGTGCGTGTTTGCGAGATAATAATCTCTTCTCTGAAGAACATCTTGTCCAGACTTATACTCTGTTTTGTTCTAAAAATGAAACTACTCCTATAAGCTCTGCTCCAAAAGCATCATCTTCCAAAAAGAGCAAAGAGAAAGTTGGAGAAACTTCCACTCCCTCCGAAAAAGAATCTACTCCCACAAGCCCTAAACCGGTTAGTATCTCAAAATATGTGGTTCCCGATGATGATGCACGACTTTTTGATACCTTTAAGATAAAGGTGGGAATCGCATCTGGCTTACCTGGCACAGGTGGATTATTCAGAAGTAATGAGCACAACATGTTCTATAAAATGTTGCTTGCTCGGGGAGTCATCAACCACAGAATAGTGGATTTTGGTTATTTAGAGAAGGCAAGAATCTCAATAGAACATCTGTTTCAGGAATTAGGAATTTATGAATTCTGTCTTCAGTCTGGTACTATTTTTGCCGAATTAACCGCATACTTCTATTCCAATCTCTCCATTCTGTCACCAAATTGGATTCAGTTTACTGTTGGTGATCAGAAATTTGATTTACAAGCGATTGATTTGGCAAAAATAATTGGAGCAAGACATTCCAAATTCATTCCTTTGGCAATGGATGTTGAAGAGGCTTCGAGGGTTGCTTCCGAGAATCCCAACTTTGCTCCTAAGGGACATATTTCCTATTCTAACTTATCAAAACGGTCGGTGATCTTGCATAAGATCATTATCAACTGTTTAAAGCCCAAGGCAGCCTCTAAAACTGACCTTTCCAGATCCGAAATCAAGCTCATTTGGGCTATCTTAAAAGGTCAATCCTTTTCTCTTCCTCATGTCATCATTTTTCATATGTACCGAACATTGCAGAAGGACAAGGGATAGTTACCCTATGGGGCTCTAATCTTTCGCATATTTATGTTCTTTAAAATATCTATTCCTACTGATTTGCAAAAGAACCCTATCCCCTGCATGTATGTTGGAGAAAAAATGGTCTCCAAAATGAAAAATTTTGAAGATATCAAGGGAAGAGTGCAAGGACAAGAGGCTCAACAGTCAGAGGTAAAATTTATTGGAAAGACAAAAGAAAAGGAGCCAAAGAAAAAGTCTGGTACAGCCAGCAAGATGCATGTCTCTCCTCCTCTAATCAAAGTGTATAGCAAGAAAAGAAAGTTTCTTCTGCATGATGAAAGCGATGATGCAGAAACAGAACACTTTGAAACAGAACGCACTGCATAAACAGTTCATGAAGATCATATACCTTCTACAGACCAGGCACCTATTCAGGGGGAGCATCGACCAACATCAGCCTCAGGAGATGATCAATCAGTACCAGAAAATGTCCAGGAACAGCCTTCAGATACTGCAACTATTCTTTCCCTACTGCTCGAGATCAAGGCCAAGCAATCTACTCTTGAACAAGATCTGAAAAATCTTCATCACATTGTTGAGGAAAACCATCAGATTCAGAATATTCAGGCAGCTCAAGATAAAGCAGAACTTACAAAGGCTATTGATCTATGCTCCACCAACTTGGACAAAGCAATGGGAGAATGCAATTCCAAGATTGAAGAAGCTGTTTCCATTCTTGAAAATTTTCAACTCATTCGCACTCCTACTAAAATATAGCCTGTTTTTCTCTCCAAAACTATCTCTTTTTCTTCTTGGTCTGTAATTCCAATTACATTTTAAACTGCTTGATTGCTTAATATCATTGATCTATTCTATTTTTGCTGATGACAAAAAGGGGGAGAAATTATATGCAAATACATTTTATGCAGATTTGATATACTAATATGTCGGATCATATGCAAGTTACATACAAAGGAAGAGATAGACACAGATATCAAACGAGTTTGCTCTTTTCAAATTTAATCTGTGACTCAATGCACTTAATATGCTTTCAAACTAATTCAATCTGCAGAAAAGTTTTGTCACCATCAAAAAGGGGGAGATTGTTGAGGAAAACTCCTATTGATTTTGAAGTTGACAAAACTGTCCATGAATGTCTTATTATGAAAAAACTTCAGACTCAAAGTTCAGACACAAAGTTCAGACTCAAAAGTTCAGACGCAGAAATTTTGCAGTCGCAGAAATTTTTCAGACGCAGACGCAGAAATTTTACAGACACAGACGCAGAAGTTTCTCAGATGCAGACGCAGACGGAAAATTTCTTCAGACACAGAATACAGAACCTAACATAACAGCTAGTGATCTGGTATGGATTTCATAAAAGGAAATCTTTGATATCAATCTAAATCAAATTGATTGACAATCAAAGATTACGACAAGCATGCATTACAACGGACAAAACTCTACTTATGGAAACCAAGATTCTGATTGTATAGGCAACCAGAATCAGCGGGATTCAGATTTTATCAACCAACGGCTACTCAATCCATTTTATACAAATCTATCCAAAGGTGAATATTGGAAGATGATCCTCTGAAAACTGTCCAACGGCTAGTTTGGAAGTGGAGGAGTATAAAAAGAGATCAACGAGGAACAGAAGGCAGTGAATGAAATCAAGAATCAACAATTCCAAAGTCTAAGCATACTCCGATTTAATCTCTTGTCTTTCGTGAGCTTAAAAGTGTAATCTTTTGAGAGGTGTAGACAGTGTTATAAGTGTGTGCTTAGGTGTGAGATAGTGTGATCTATCGGCTTGGTATAAGCAGCACCAGTCTCGGGAAGAAATGCTCGAGTTTTAGTAGCACAACTTGCTGTAACTTCTCATTAATTTGATTAGTGAAATCCAGCCAGTAGGCTGTAGCGTGGGAGAGTGGACGTAGGCTTGCTATAAGCCGAACCACTATAAACTTGTGTGCAGTTTTTCTATCCCTATTCTATTACTTTGAACACTGCACATCAGGAGCACTGTCTTTATAAACTGCTTTGAATCTGAACAATATTCAGACTCAACTATTTTCTTTCATTTCCGCATAATTTGGTTAAAATCACCTATTCACCCCTCCTCTAGGTGATCCGTGCTAGCTACTTCAAAGTTGGATAGCAAGTCACAGTACTATCTCACTCGAGTTGAATTTTCATGTCTATCAAACTTAAGGTTCCTCCAGGTCAATGGCGTGAACCTCGCTGGTAATTTTGAAAATCTGCTTCCTCAGTTAAGATGGCTTTGTTGGCATTATTGCCCTTCAAATTTTTTGCCTACCAATTTTTATTTGAGTAATTTTAGTCATACTTGATCTCTCTTGGAGCAAGATCAGTGAATATTGGGAGGGCTGGCATCAAATCAAGGTAGGACATGCTTTATGACTCCTGTCATCTTATTCATGGCTCTATATTTCATTGTAACTATGTCTTTATTGCTGACTGTTGTTATTCTTGCAGATGTCGAAGAACCTAAAGGTTCTTAATCTTACGGGATGTACGTGCTTATACAGGAACCCTGATTTTTCTCCCTATGAAGCTCTCGAGATATTCATTCTTGAAGGCTGTGAAAGTTTAGTGGGAATCGATGCATCCATTGGTGGCTTAAAGCATCTTATTTCATTAAACATGAAGGATTGCCATTCGATCCAAGAGTTGCCTGAAAAGTTGGGCTCTATGGAAGCTTTGGCAGAGCTCATTCTTGGTGGAACCTCTGTACAAGAAATTTTTATGATTCCTGGAGGTATGAAGAAGCTCGAAACTCATAGTGCTCGTGATTGCAAGTCATTGAGCCAGATTAGAAGCTCAATCAGCCAGCTGGAATCTCTCACATACCTTGCATTAGATAATGCAAAAATCACTCATCTCCCAGACTCTCTTGGAGAGCTAGTGAAACTTGAGCGCTTATCTCTGAAAGGTTGTAGGTCAATAAACAGACTTCCAGACACCGTCGAGCAACTAGAGTCATTGGTCGAGCTGGATCTGGTAACTGAGTTGCCTGATCCGATAAGCAATTTGAGGAACCTGAAAGTGTTGAAAGTCGAGGGAAGTTACATAGAGCAAATACCAGTTGTTATTGGGATGCTGGAAAAGCTTGAGGAGATACATGCCAAGGGTTGCAACCTGGAGGTTGACATTCCTAGTGATATAGGGGAACTTGTATATCTGAGAATGTTGAGATTATCAGATAATCGCATTCATAGGTTACCAGAAACTATTTGAAGACTCTCTCATCTGCAGACCCTTGATTTGGAGTTATGCAAAGAGCTTGAAGGGCTTCCAGAGCTTCCTAGTAGTTTGATTAATCTACGAGTTAGTTCTCAGTCAACGGAGAAAATCCGAGATCTCTCCAATCTGATTAATCTGAGGCAATTGTATTTGTCCGACGGCTCTCATCTGCAGGGCTTTCCCACCAATGACCCAACCAAGCTGGTCCAAGATCCTAACCCTATGTGGCTTGGAATGTTATCCAAATTGGAGACATTGCAGCTTTCTCTCTCGAAAATCACTACATTACCAGCTAATATGGGTTTGCTTTATCGACTTAAGAAACTGGTATTGTCCTGCGTAGATCTGCAATCCTTTATTCAACTCCCCTCTAGCTTATCTACAGTATATATAGGCAACTGCAAGTCTATGACAATTGTTCCTGATCTTTCAAACTTGAGAAATCTGTCAGAGTTGGAGCTCCTTCACTCGGCTATATCAGAGATTCTGGGCCTTGAAGGTTTGGAGTCACTTCACCTTTTTTTATGAGATATACTGCAAATTGAAAAGGCTTGATGGGCTTGAACGGTTAAAATCCCTGAGGCGCTTGGTTCTACGTAACTGCGAGTCCCTTGACAGATTACCCAATCTCTCAAACTTGAAGAAGCTGAAAGAATTCAAGCTGCGAGACTGTGAGATGTTGCGTGAGATCCAAGGACTTGATAAATTGGAGTTATTAGAAGAACAGCAGATATCAAGTAGACTGGAGGGCTTGACAAATTGGAATTCCTGGAGGAATTGCAGATATCAGAGTGCAGATCCTTGGAGAGACTACCAAACTTGTCAAACTTGAAGAAGCTGAAAGATTTGGAGATCGAGAGCTGCGAGAAGATAAGCGACATTGAAGGCCTTGACCAGTTAGAGTCCTTGGAGAACTTGAGGATTATTGGCTGCAAATCTATAGAAAAGTTGCCGGACCTATCGAACTTCAAAAGCCTGAAATCTCTGTACATTGAAGACTGCGAAAAGATACGTGAAATTGTAGGTCTTGGGATCCTGAGTTCCATCAAAGGAGATAACTGTTTCTAGGCATGACACGGCTTTATTTTCTTCAAATTAACCAATGGTAAGCTGTTTGTGCAGGAAAGTAGGCAAGAAGAAAGCACTCAAACGTTGTCTTCTTTCTTTCTTTTAAAGATAGTGTCCTCCATATTTGTTCAGCTCTAGATGCAACAGGATCGCAGACATAATGAAATAATTTATTTTACTACATATAAGTTCAGATTGTGCACATAATACCGTATGAGCCTACGGTACCTTGCCTGCCTGGTTACATAATACAGGACTCAAGTCTTTTTTTAGATCCAAGTATAATCCATATGGCCTTCAAATTTAAATGAGATGTGAGGCTATACGGATAAATCAGCCATTTTCTTTAGTAGATCCGTTGGTTGATGATTTATATGGCTTGTGGCTCTGATCCCTTGGTGAAAATATGTTGCTTACACGACTCGGCTCCCTCTAGAATTAGGGTCTATCCTAATATAGACCGACTATCATGGGTAATCTCAATTGCATCCTCTATTTTCTTTAATTAAATTGTCTTTGTCTGGTTTGGCGTAATTGAAAAAACAATATGTGAATCTTAAAGGGCATTATTAGGGGAATGACATGTCATGCTCGCCATCCTTTATATGACGCTACTTTATGAAGTAAAAAAAAAGTTTTCTATTTTTAAAGGATTATAACCCCCCCCACCCCCCCCCCCCAAAAAAAAAATAAAATAAAAATTATCCTAAAACATTTGTTTTGCAAGTATTGAATTTATGGGCAAATGTGTGAATCATAGTAATTCTCTTTAATCTCTCACATATTTTATTGTTATAACTTAATTTTTTTATCCTAAAATAACCATCCTGAAAGAGTTCAAATCCCTATTTTTTTATTCTTTCTCTATATTTAAATTTGTTTTCTTTCAGTATTTAATCTGTAATTTCTTTTCATTTAAAAGTTTGGTTAAAATATGGTTTTGTTTATTATATTTTTTGGTCGGAAATGGTTTTGTTTATTTAAAAATTAGAAACAATCCCAAACTATGTCCGGCAAAATTGGAATTTTCTCAATTTTTTATTTTGTTTTATTTTCCTCCTATCTATGCTATCCACTTGTCAAACTGAGACTTAGATGACGTCCGCTTGAAGAGAACGAAAAAAAACTTATTTCGGTTTTAATTCGAATTCATCGTGAACTGGTCATGGTGATGTTGAAAAATTCCTATCAAGCCCTAGAGAGGATGGGGATAAGGTCGGATCGGGTCAATAAATATATATTTTTAATTTTTTTATATATAATTATTTATTTATTAAAAAAAATTTAAAAAATAAAAAGTCCCATCTAATTTTTTTCAATTTTCTCTTGCCTTTATCAATAAATGATTAGTTTCATTAAAACCGGTCCACAGTCTTGAGATGAGCCGGTCCGATCTCCAATCCTGGAAATCGAGAGCAGGTCCTTCCAATCCAGTTTCCGATTCTTGGCTTGGATCGGACTGAATCGGAACTGCTCACCTCTATCAAGTGCGCAGGCAATGATGGGTTTCAGTTGGTCCTCTCGTTGAGCTTCCTTCGTCTTGTAAACTGGCAGTGCTTCAGCGATTTGCCCCTATCTCTCTCAAATTCGAGCATGGAGTTTGGAAGATCGCGAGCGTTTCCGGCGAAATTTCCGAAGTCTCCAGGCCGAGCCTCATTCATGACTGACTCTGTCTTTGGATTGCGGGATTGCTTCTTGGGATTGGGCTATGCTGTAAAGTCAAAGATTCCGAGGATATTGAATTTACAGTCCATGTTGTCCCCACGTCGGAAGCATGCGAAGCGAAGTTTCCCTTGTTTTACATACAGTTGAGACATGTTTGCTTACGGAGATGGTTGGGGAGACGTTCTTTTATTGCTTTCTCAAAAGAATTGAAAATCAATCGTGTTCCTAGTGTCTGACTTGTCTGAGGAAATTGCATTTTTAGAAAATTCTTGAGCGTTGCACATGAAATTTCCGATACAATGATTAGGAAAGGTAGTTGGGTTTGGCTGAAGTAGTCGGTTTGAAAAAGTAATCATGGGAAAAAAGTAAACATTTGTTCTCTCTCTCTCTCTCTCTCACTTAAAGTCAAATCCCATATGATGTATTGCGAGGTAGATTCCGGGAAAGTAGAAAGAAAAGTCATGTTGTATATCAGTTCAACAGATTCTGGGGCAGGCTTTTTTCTGCAGGTTGTTGGTGAAAAGGGGGCGCAAGAAGGTTTTACTGTTGAGATCCTCCTAATTTTTCTTGTCTGGTGACTATGCAAATAAATAAAGCCAATGTCATTTTCGAGACCTACATTATGAGGGAAATTTTATCAAGAGATTTGGAGGAAAAGTTTTAGAAATGTAGTTAGAGTAGCAACCGTTCGATGAGTTGACTGTTAGAAATCCTAAAACTTCGTCCCCACGAATCTCTGCTATTGGTTCGGAAGGTCTAGACCGTATTGTGTTGGTGATCAAAACAGATAATTTGAATTCTGGCGGTATGACCAATTAAAACTGGGATTTAGAAAGATATACGAGGGAGTTTAGCAGCATCAGCCGTGGACTCCATCAAACATATCATTCATTTGGCTTGTCAATATAAGGATCAAAATTTCTCCTCACCTGTTTTAGTTCTGGTACATCTTCATCATGATGTGCAAAGCAATTGTAAATCTTCCGACCCCTAATCAAGTGTATGGTAGACCCCTTATTCCTAATTCTGGTATTCATTGTCCATTTGCTTCCAGGAAAGCTGTTCAGAGATCTGATCGTATAATCCTGAAGGTACGCATCCGGGAAACTCTTCGTGCTCTTCCGGCACAATTTTCGCTAAAGAAATTTTATCGGAGCAACAGGTTTCACGAAGATTCTTATTGGAGAAAAGGACTGCTCAGCAATTATTTAAATACAAGGGAAAGTTCTCATCTATCATCTTATAGCTCTGCAGATTTACCGGGGGTTGAGTATGAAGTTTTCTTGAGCTTCAGAGGCCCCAATACACGCAAAGGATTTGTGGATTGCCTCTATCATGCACTTAAGGATGCTGGAATCCATGCTTTCAGAGACAATGATGAGCTCCCCGTTGGAGGGAGGATCAGTTGGCTACTCCAAGCAATCAAGAACTCAAAGATATGCATACCCATCTTCTCTAGAGACTATGCGGAGAGTGAATGGTGCCTGCACGAGTTGACACAGATGGTGGAATGCAGTAAACTAACTGGGCTGGAAATTCTGCCCATATTCTACAACGTGGAACCATCTGAAGTAAAGCTGAACAAGGGACCATACTTGGAAGCCCTCCGTCAACACAAGAAGAAGAATAAGCCCAACCTTGTGCACCAATGGGAAGAGGCTCTGAAGGAGGCTGGAAACATCAAGGGCTGGGAGTTAGAAAAGGACACTAACGGGTAACTTCCTCAGGCGCTTGCTGCTATTTTAATGCATTACTTATGAATTCTATTTGGAATCTAAGTTTGGTTCTCTTAATCGTGGAAACAAAACCTCAAATTAGGGAATCTGCTAAAAAGAAGTAGAACCAGAATTTCAGTAGTGTCTTGTGTTTATTGATGTTGTCAATTTTTTTTTTATCTGCAATCATACATAGTAGGGATAATGATAGGGACAGTCTCTGAACTTTGGCCCAATATGCAATTTGGTTTCTAAATTTTTAATTTGTTCAATGTAGTCTTTAAACTTTAACCTGATGTTCGATGTGGTCTCTGAACTTCTAATTTGTTCAATGTGGTCACTAAACTTTTGATACATGTTCAATTTAGTCTCTGAACTTTATGAAAATGTTCACTATAGTCCTTGAACTTAAATTAATTGAATGACTACATTGAATATTTTCATATAGTTCAGGAACTAAATTGAACATGTACCAAAAGTGCATGGACAAATTGAACAAATTAAAAATTCAAGGACCACATTGAACATTAGGTTAAAGTTCAAGGACTATATTGAATAAATTAAAAGTTCAAGGATCCAATTGCATATTGGGCTAAAGTTCAAGGACTGTCTGTGTCTTTTTTCCTAAATAGTAATTGAGATGTTTGGAACTAATTTTTTTTTGGTGTTACTTTTAAGTCCCTGGATGGACTTGAATAGAATAGCTCATACTCTGAAATTCCATTTGCTTCAATTTGATGATCTTTCTTATTGGAGTATTCTCATTTCTATTGCCATCAACTATCCATGTAATGCAGGCATGAAGGAAAACTCATAGAGTTAGTAGTTCGAAGAGTTCAGGTTAGCCTGAAGCTGCACCATCTGAATGTAACTGACCAGTTAATTGCGATTGACGATCACGTGGATAAACTGATGAGAATGCTGAATGTGGGTTCCAAGGATGTAAGGATCATTGGAATTCATGGAATGGGTGGCATTGGCAAGACCACCCTTGCCAAGGCTGTTTACAACCAGCTTTCAAGTTGTTTTGAGAACTGTAGCTTCCTTGCAGAAGTACGAGAAACATCACAGAACCAGGGTCTCGAATTTTTGCAGAATCGACTTATCTCAGAGATCCTTAAAAATAAGGGTCCAGAAATTACTATTGTTGATGAAGGCATCAACACAATCAAAAAGAGATTCTCTGGTAAGGAAGTTCTTATCCTTCTTGACGATATTGACGAGAGAGCTCAGTTAAATGCACTCGCGGGAAGGCGCAGTTGGTTTGGTAGTAGGATTATTATTACAACCAGAAACAAAGATGTGCTCAATGTACCTGAAGTGGATTGGGCATATGAACTGGACAAGATGGATGGAGATAAGTCCATTCAACTTTTCAGTAGACATGCATTCAGAAGAGACTGTCCGCCTGATGATTATTTGGCTTACTCAAAAAAGGTTGTCGACATCACCGAAGGCCTTCCTTTAGCTCTTGTGATTGTGGGTTCATTTCTGTCTGGGAAAACAAAAAAAGTTTGGGAAGACACGTTGAAGAAGTTGGAAAAAGTTCCTCGCCATGAAGTTGAGAAAACGTTGAGGATAAGCTACGATGCTCTAGATCACTGGCAGAAGCAAATATTTCTTGACATATCATGTCTGTTCATCGGATTTGACAATAGAATTGTAGTTCACTTATGGGATGACACTAATTTTTCCCAGAGGAAGGTATTGAAGTCCTTCGTCTCATGTCTTTGATAAAGATTGGTGATGACAACAAGCTGTGGATGCATGGCCAGCTTAGAGACCTCAGTCGAGAAATAGTTAGACAAGAAAGTTACATGGAATTCGGGAGGCACAGTAGATTATGGAACCATGAGGAAGCATTGCGCACATTAATAAATCACACGGTAAAAAAATTTCCTCTTTGACCATTACCGAAAGGAAATAACCATTCATTTTAGGTGCTTACTCACTTTGCTTGCATAATGTCGAATGCTGTTTTTAGCTTTTATTAATGGCCTCTATAAAATTCTCTAAGCTAGGAACAAGCTATTTTGCTGATCTATACCTAGACTTATCGTGTCTTTTGTCCTTAATATGTTACATGTTGCATTTGTAGGGTACTGAAATGGTTCAAGCCCTGTGTCTTAAGTTTGATAGCAAGTCGCCTTACAGTCTCACTCAAGTTGGATTTTCATGTCTATCGAACTTAAGGTTCCTCCAGGTCAATGGCGTGAACCTTGCTGGTAATTTTGAAAATCTTCTACCACAGTTAAGGTGGCTTTGTTGGCATTATTGCCCTTTCAAATTTCTTGCCTACCAATTTTTATCTGAGGAATCTAGTCATAGTTGATCTCTCTTGGAGCAATATCAGCGAAGATTGGGTGGGCTGGCATCAAATCAAGGTAGGACATGCTTTATGACTCCCGTGATCTTATTCGTGGCTCCATATTTCAGTATACCTATGTTTTTATCGATCTCATTGTTTTTATTCTTGCAGATGTCGAAGAACCTAAAGGTTATTAATCTTACGGGATGTACGTGCTTATACAGGAACCCTGATTTTTCTCCCTATGAAGCTCTCGAGATATTCATTCTTGAAGGCTGTGAAAGTTTAGTGGGAATCGATGCATCCATTGGTGGCTTAAAGCATCTTATTTCATTAAACATGAAGGACTGCCATTCGATCCAAGAGTTGCCTGAAAAGTTGGGCTCTATGGAAGCTTTGGCAGAGCTCATTCTTGGTGGAACCTCTGTACAAGAAATTTTTATGATTCCTGGAGGTATGAAGAAGCTCGAAACTCATAGTGCTCGTGATTGCAAGTCATTGAGCCAGATTAGAAGCTCAATCAGCCAGCTGGAATCTCTCACATACCTCGCATTAGATAATGCAAAAATCACTCATCTCCCAGACTCTATTGGAGAGTTAGTGAAACTTGAGCGCTTATCTCTGAAAGGTTGCAGGTCAATAAACAAACTTCCAGACACCATCGGGCAACTAGAGTCATTGGTGGAGCTGGATCTATCCAGCACAGGGATGACTCAGTTGCCCGATTCGATAAGCGACCTGAGAAACCTGAAAGTGTTGAATGTCGAGGGAAGTTACATAGAGCGAATACCAGTTGCTGTTGGGATGCTGGAAAAGCTTGAGGAGATACACGCCAAGGATTGCTACCTGGAGGGTGACATTCCTAGTGATATCGGGGAACTTGCATATCTGAGAATCTTGAGCTTATCAAAAAATCGCATTCATAGTTTACCAGAAACCATTTGCAAACTCCCTCATCTGCAGACCCTTGATTTGGAGTCGTGCAAAGAGCTTAAGGGGCTTCCAGAGCTTCCTAGTAGGTTGATTGATTTACGAGTTAGTTCTAAGGTGATGGAGAAAATACCAGATCTCTGCAATCTGATTAATCTGAGGTATTTGTATTTGTCTGACGGCTCCCAACAACAGGATCCCACCAGTGACCCAACCAAGCTGGTTCAAGATCCTAATCCCATGTGGCTTGGAATGTTATCCAAATTGGAGATATTGCAGCTTTCCCTTTCGAAAATCACTGCATTACCAGCTAATCTGGGTTCGCTTTATCGACTCAAGAAATTGGTATTGTCCTGTGTAGATCTGCAATCCTTTGTTCAACTTCCCTCTAGCTTATCTACACTATACATAGGGAACTGCAGGTCTATGACAATCGTTCCTGATCTTTCAAATTTGAGAAATCTGTCAGAGTTGGAGCTCCTTCACTCGGCTATATCAGAGATTCGGGGCCTTGAAGGTTTGGAGTCACTTCACGTTTTTGAAGTGATATACTGCAAATTGAAAAAGCTTGATGGGCTTGAACGGTTAGAATCCCTGAGGCGCTTGGTTCTACGTAACTGTGATTCCCTTGACAGATTACCCAATCTCTCAAACTTGAAGAAGCTGAAAGAATTTAAGCTGCAAGACTGTGAGAAGTTGCTCGAGATCCAAGGACTTGATAAATTGGAGTCATTGGAAGAACTGCAGATATCCGAATGCAGATCCGTTGGGAGTTTACCTGATTTGTCGAACTTGAAAAAGATGAAAATTCTGGAAATTAAGAATTGTGATAAGATCAAGGATATTGGAGGGCTTGACAGATTAGAATCCCTGGAGAAATTGCAGATTTCAGGGTGCAGATCCTTGGAGAGACTACCAAACTTGTCAAACTTGAAGAAGCTGAAAGACTTGGAGATCAAGAGTTGCGAGAAGATAAGCGACATTGAAGGCTTTGGCCAATTGGTGTCCTTGGAGGACTTGAGGATTATTGACTGCAAATCTTTGGAAAAGTTACCGGACCTATCGAACTTCAAAAGCCTGAAATCTCTGCACATTGAAGGATGTGAAAAGATACGTGAAATTGTTGGTGTTGCGATCCTGAGATTCATCAAATTAAGGAATGGTAAGCTTTTTGTACGGGAAAATAGGCAAGACTAAAGAAATTAAATGTTACTTTTTTTTTTCTTTTGTAATAGTGTCCTCCATATTTGTACAGCTATAGATGCCAAAGGACAGTTGACGAAATTATTTTACTGTATAAAGTCTGATGTGCTAATAAGATTTCCTTTCTTTTCTCAGTGGTTCATGTGAAATTTTCTCTTGCAGTTCCCTGTTATACATAATCAGAGTAATGGAGTTAAAAGCTCAATGCATGAACCTGCTTGTATCTACCAGCGCTTTGCAGTGTAATGATTTATCTTTGCATAGCTATATGACTCTGAGTTTATGACACTAGAGAGTAAATAGAACAGTTACCGCATAATCTCCTATACTCTATGTTGATTCTTCTCTTTAATTTCAACAATGCAAATCATGCAGACTCTGTCAAATATATCAGCTCAAGAATTATATACTCGATGTTTACCAATAGTGCAAATTCTTCTCAGGATTTACTTTTGCATCTCTGATATTCCAGCATAATCTGGACACTGGATCACAAAATTCACGTCAAGTGGTCCTCAAGTCGAGTTTTCTCTTACTGTGAGTTTTGAGTATTGATGAAGGGTCAATTGTTATTTCAAGTCCGAGCTTTTAAAGAGAATCGAAGCAGACAAAGTGATCAGTTGATGGCAATACCAATCCGGTTATCATGTACTATTGACTGTCGGGGCAACTTCAAATTTAACTCTTCGCACACTAAAGAGTTATTCCGTGCATATTTCATCTCTTGTGATGAACACGGCACATTAGTTCTACGGGATTTAGAAATAAGAGACTTTCTCCAGATAGAACCTGGAATCACAGCATTCCGAACTTGGCACCCCAAAGTCAAGCAAGCCTGTATTGTATCTTAAGTGGACCATATAAAGAGGGGTCTTCTTAGAACCCCAAATGGCAGATCTAGCAACTTGCTACTTTAGTCTTTTTTCTGGTGTAAGTCTACTTCCACATAGTTCCTTTTACAAGGCAATTATATTAGGTTTAGCATCCCATTGCTTGCAAACTTTTTTCTTATTAATGAAATAAGACACCATACGAGACTGAAACGAGAAAGAATGAAGCGAGGATAAAAGAAGACCAGTTTGATAGGTTTGGGTGAGAAGCCATTCTATTGACTCCTCGAGTCGAGCCCATCGACGCTCGCTCTCTTCCTTTCTTATCAGTCTGAAGTGGCTAGTCTTCAACATCCAGGTCATGCTCGTTAACTTGCACTTGTGAGAGTTGTATAGTAGATATTGCAATTCCATGAAATGTCCAGATTGTTCAATGTGCAAAATGGAAATCCAGGGTTCCACGCACTGCTGCGAAGAATGCAAACTTTTCCTCCGCAAGTCGTGTCGTGAATTGCCTTTACAGATACAACATCCCCGTCAATTAAAGCAACCTCTCCTTCGAGTGGTGCCAGGCCTCTCACTAGTGCGATGCTCGGCGAGGGTATAACGGTTGGCCCTTTTTCTGCAAATCATGCGACCTAGATCTTCACATGAACTGTGCGATTGCAGCTCCGCCAGTTAAACTTTTTCTAGCATGGCAGGGCCATATTTTCTTCAAATTTAGCAATGGTAAGCCAGCCCACACAGGAGAAGAGGCAAGATTGAAGAACTCAACAGTCTTTTTAAAGATTGTCCTCTCCGCTCTTGTACACCCAGAGATGCAACAAGATTGTTCCTGTGATAAAATTATTTTACTATACAAAGTAGGAGCTAATAAGATCTCCCTTCTGAGTAGTGTCATATATAGGCACAATGATGAACTTTAGAGCTCAATATAATAGCATATCCTCTTGTATCCATCCACACTTACCAGTGTAATGATTTCTCTATGCAGCTATATGATTTTGAGTTCATAAGACTCGAACATAGATGGAACTATTGCAGCAAGTTCTCCATTAGTCCTACTTAATTCCATCAACGCGTCTGATGCAGACTCTGTCAAATGAATAAGCTCAAGAATTACAATTTTGCATGCTTACATGCACACACGCACACACAAATTCTTCTCAGCATTTAGTTTTGCATCTCTGATTCCAGTTCCAGCATAGTCTGGATATTGGATCACCAAAATCATGTCATGCAGTCATGGAGCCGGGTGCTTTCTTACTTCAACCGAGATTATCAATTAAGTATCGATCAATTGTCCCGTCTAGGAGAACTTTGATGCCACAAAATTAAAGAGACGACACGACTGCGATTGATGACACATTCGATTTCAGTCGAACTTCACAATTCAACCACGCGAACAATAGGCCAACAATAAGAAACTCGCAACCGGTGCTCACGTGGTAGAAACCCCTAGAGGCCCTGATGACTGAATTGCTACGCTTCATGAAGCACACATTTTCGCCATGGAACAGTCTGAGATAAATACATTTTCATTTCCATTCAAATGAAGAGCAACTCTCACACCTGCTCGAGCATGCAAGCTAAAAGGCAACACTCCCCAAAAATGCCATAGTGAGCTTAAGAGGTCAAGTATTATAAAACTAATTACATAAAGCAAAAACAAGGTGCCCAAACTCCTCCCAAATTCCATTAGCAGAGCACTTCAGAGGAATACCCAACAGAGCCATTTCATCAAACACATGAAGCACGCTACGCACCGTTAGTGAGCACTCGCCTCTAATCACCGGAATCCTTGTTGCGAAGCCGGTAGATGATGCGCCCTCGGGTGGAGTCGTAGCGGCTCACCTCGATCTTGACCTTATCCCCGGGCAACATCCGGATGAAATTCTTCCTGATCTTCCCGGAGATGTAGCCGAGAATCACGTCCTCGTTGTCCAGGCGGACGCGGAACATGCCGTTGGGCAGGGACTCGACGATGACCCCCTCGTGGGTCCACTTCTGCTCCTTCATCCCCTGCGACACCTTCTTCTTGGCGCAGAGGGCCACGACGGGCCGCGGGGCGATGGGCCGGGAGAGGCACGGCGGCGGCGGCGGCGGAGGAGGAGAATCGCGCGGCCGGAGCGGCTTGAAGAGAGCGGCGGGAGGAGGGGCGTGGAAGAGCTTGCAGATCTTGCCGCCGCTGCTGCTGCTGACGGCGGCGGCGGCGGTGGGTATGCGAAGGCATGTGTGGGGCGTGTTGGGGGTGTGGAAGAGAGCGAAAGACATGGCTGAAGAGCGGAGTGAAGGGATGGGAAGGGCTTCTACAGGAGGAAGAAGACGATGTGCAGAGCTCTGTTCAGCTCCTCATCCTCTGCGAGGCGTGTCTGAACGGGAGACTCGTTTTGAGTCGAACGATGATCTCCTATCCTCTCGGCCTCAAAGTTCGAGAGGGGCAATCGCCTGCGCTCCGTTGCAGAGATGGCCAAATATAAATGGTTTTCTTCTCCGGCGATGGCAGCCTCGCCGGAGAAGTAAAGAAAAAAAAAAAGGAAAAAATACAGACAAAAATGCCTATGAGCCAAAATATTGTGGGATAAATGTATCGCAAGTGGTATAGTTTAAAATTTTTTATGTTACAAAAAAAAAATTCAGAATAAATTTGTCACAGGTGACATAGTTTAAAGTTTTCGTATTACGAAAAAAAGTTCGGGATAAATTTGTCATAAGAGACATAGTTTAGGATTTTTTGTGATATTTTTCATTTCTTTTTTCATATAGTAAGGGATAATTCCATCATAAATCAAAAACAGTTTTTCGTTTGATTAGGACCCCTAAACTTGTACTGATGACCCGAAAATACCTTCCATTAGATTTGTGTTTATAATGACCGTTAAAAATCCAAAGCAACATTACATATGGATAATGTCAATCAAACAAATTCGATGTGACAAACGAACGCATAGTGTAACATCAATCAAGAGTGCAGTTACGTCATATTTTTAACAGGCACGCATCATGCCATAGTGGATTTTCAGCGGTCATATGGACGGAAGGTACTTTTAAGTTGTTAATACAAGTTTGAGGATATTGATAAGATAGTAAAAAGAATGGGAAATTTGTGTTCCACAAGGAAAAGTTTAGAATTTTTCTGTGGGATTGTTCCTAAATATTAAGGTGGCTTGTGGCCGGTGATAGTCGGCAACTAACTAGTCCCCCATCAAGTGTGCAATCAAGGTCTCTTGTAATCAAAATATAACCGAAACTCACATGTAGACTTAATCATGAATCTAGCGACACACAAGTTCTTAGGCCCTACTCAAGTCATAAAGGCCCAAAGACAATTTTCGCGAGCTTGGGCAAAAGCGGTTAATGAGAAAGCCCAGCCCAACTTGATCGAACTGTGGCCAAGCCCGACCATGCCGGAAGAATCGTATATAAGACTTAGATGATGGGCAAGCTTAGGCAAAATTAAGGCCAGTTCAATGATCACAACTATATATTATTGTGGCTCTAAGAAAAAGTGTAACTCTAGTGATTCGAATTGAAACATTGAAGGATGAACACAAACCCGCTATTACTTAAGTAACCTTAGGTTGTTTTCATACTTATTTTTGCACTATTTGGCTCTTTTGTAGAACGTTCCATTCTCGTTCTTCCAAGATAATTAAGCAAAATTGGCCTATTTGAGGGTCGATGTTTATCAATTATCTCAACGTTATCCATGTGTATCGAGCCAATTATAGACATTGATCATTTAAATTGAGTCGCGCAAAATTGAACGGCTGTGATCACACACAATTCAAGAATTAAAATACAGAAAACTTAATTTTCCAATTGAAAAATTAACTAATAGGTTATTCAAAAGTCTTGTACAAGCGAAATCGAATATAAAAGTATAAAGGGACCAAAATTGAACCCTTACTAATTGAGAAAAAAAGAAGAAGCTCGAGAACCTTATTGGAGAAAACAACACCAACATAAATTAAAGAACCAAATCTATGTTTACGTGTTTAGACAGATCGAAGGTTGCCGAGGCGAGGGAACCTCCGATTCTGCGCAAAAGCAAGCCCCTATTCGTACGGGGCTAAAGGGGGACAGAGAGAGAGGAAAAACGATGTCGTTGAGGAGGGGCGATGGTCGAGCGAGCGATGATGGCAGCAAAAAGCAAGTGACGTGAAAGGCATGACACGTTGGTGCTGCACAGAATAGGGTGGAGTTGGGATTTGTATTTGGCGTTTTCGGGTGAATTTATCGCTATAGTTTGAGAAATCACCGCTCAATTTGATTTCTATCGAAAAATTCTCCACTTATTTAGTGTCTTAAAAACGACCACCGACTACTTCCCAAATCAATAAATAATATATCGGTGAAAGTTAATACTTAGATAGTAACTCCTAAGGTGTCGCGAGCACGTGCTTGGCAATACCCATGCTAATTTCTCTAAATCGAGCCTTATTTTTACCCTTTTTGTAGAATAATTGCATATATAGTTATCCCTAATTTTAGAGGATCCCCATCTTTGATAGTAAATAACACTATCAAAGATAGGGATTTCTGAAATTTTAGTGGTTGGGCCACGAGCGATGGTTCGATTTTGGTCAAGAATTGAAAAGCCCATTACCATGTGGAAGCCCAAAGAAGCCCACGGTCTCATTAATAGAGAAATGCACAGAAAATGCAGTGCAATTGCAAGGGCCGCCACTTTTCCTCCCGCGCATGCGTTGACCATATGATATGAGATGCCTTGCAAGAGAAAAAAGATGAAATTTGTATAATGAGAATATTTAATATATCGTATTTTTCGAAGGCCTAAGATCAATGCGTGACAAGAAAAGATGCTATTATGTAAAGTTTGGACAATATATTTCGACGAAATTGGAGGGGAGAGATGGCAGAGGAGGGTTTGACCAAATACCTCTCGGCTTGGATTGTATAAGCCCGACATGAGATCCACATGACTCACCTGTGTGAGGAGCGTTTCACAAGGACCGAGGTAAGCTATCATTAACCTTCGACAATGTTCATTGTGATGGGAAAGTATGAAAGTTTTGACATTTGAAATCGGCCCAATGGCTTTGACTTGATGCTCACAATTAGCAGAAAACCTTTTTTGTTTTACAAATAATTACAAGTAAAGCTAATGAAGGGGTGGGGCAGATTCGGCATCAGGTCTAAAGTTTCTTGCCTATACCAACTTATGGTTAGAAAAAATACACACCTTATGTAAAATCAATCAAATCAAGATTGAAGATGTAAAATCAATCAAATCAGGATTGGAGAATTAAATAGACACAACTAGTCAAAACTCGATGATTTTGCGTATCTAGTCAATTGGGATTGCTTGATCGTAGTGAGCCCCATGCCCATGATTATTTCAATGTGACAGAAAATTAGGTAGTTCTAACCGTTATAAACAGCCAAATGACTTTATGATGTAGAACAGTTAGCATGTGATTATCTTGAAGAATGTGATCGCCGTAATGGCCGAAAATCTCGGCAGTTTTTCTGATTTTAGAAAAAATAATCATTCAGGCAGTTTCCTATATTATCAGTCATGCAGTTTTCTATATTACCATTTAAGCAGTTTCATATAATTATTAATCAGACAGTTTCCTATATTACCATTCAGACAGTTTCCTATATTAGTTTATTAGATGTTATATTTAATTATTCAGTTTTCATTAGTATTATGAGTCATATTTCTATATAAGATATCGTCTTGTAATCGAAAAACATAGTATCATTAAATAAATATTTCGAGTTTTTTGGAGTTGTTTCAAATTTATACTTTCTCTCTGCGTCATTTGGTATCAGAGCAGATTTCTTCTGTAACGATGGTGATTAATGTGAATGTCAATCTCCCCGTTACTGAGGACCGTGAGAACGAGCCTATTACGCGGGCCGTGAGAACAGAGGAACAACTCAATGCAGCTCAGCGATTCTTTATTGTCATATGATTCGAGTCAATTTCGATGGCTATATTCAACTAACGTTCGAAACAAAGTTGGGTACTTGTCAAAACAAATGATGGACAACTAGATTGTCTTTTGTTATCATAGCTTACGAAAGAAAAAATTTGTCGACAAATGTGATGACTTAAATTCACGTCGAAAGGCCCGCGATTGAGATAAAGCAACTCTCCTACCTTCACTCCCAACTCTAATTTGTTACT
The DNA here is from genome assembly GCA_024500025.1 of Syzygium aromaticum. Lineage (NCBI taxonomy): Eukaryota > Viridiplantae > Streptophyta > Magnoliopsida > Myrtales > Myrtaceae > Syzygium > Syzygium aromaticum. Next base: position 3,729,702 of record CM044891.1, on the reverse strand, counting down.
TAGAATTTTACAACAACTTTCTTGCTGAATGTCTGACGGATCTAACTTGAGCGTGAGCGAGTGATAAAAAAATATGGGCTACCTCCAAAAAGAAGCACAAACTTAATCTTAAGTGACGGCCCGACCTTTTTTTGTCTCAATAAAAAAGCATCAACATTTACTCTAGTCTCAAATCTAACTTTCCGTGATATGAAATTTTCAAATTGTCCGTACCAAATTTGATATTTAAGTAAAAGTATGTGATTTTTTATGGAAAAAAAAATTTAAGTTGGAATTGTGACTCAAAATAAAGTTTGTGCTTTTTTGGGGAATTGGGCCGAAAAATATTGAGGGCTTAGTTGGAGAGATTGAGGAAAGAAAACTCGAAGAGAAATTTTTTTAAAAAAACATTAAAATTTTATTTCTCAGTTTTTTCAAAATTTTCACAATTTCCAACTCAAATTATTCGTTCTTCAATTTTTAAAAGATAGCATCAACGTGGTCAATGGTTTGAATGGTGGATAGGCAATGAATTAGGTGGCGTCCAACTAACACCCAAGCAAAAGAAGTCTTGCTCGAGAGCTCTTCAACACACTTACTGATTTAAAAAAAAAAATCCAATTTTTCGAAAGAATTCAATTATGGGTCCGAACTCGATATATAATGCAACGTGCGCACATTATAATGAATATACAACACAATAAAAATCACAAAAAAAAAAAAAACGAACAAACATTCTTGACTCGGTAAATAAGGAGCGTTGGCAGTTGCCATTCGAGAAATAAATTGCACATGTGGTCCTGTCCTTTTTTTTTCTTTTCTTTTCTTTTCTTTTCCTTCCGTTTTTTTCCGTACAAATTCAATAAAACGACGCGCCGAAAAAGGCCGCTCCTTATCACGACGACGAGAGTGAAGACGAAAGGACGACTTCTTCCCCCCTCCCTCCTTATCACATGGCCCTGCTTCTTGATAAGTACTCCCAACTTTTCCCTGTCCCCCACACCCTCCCTCTCGCTCTCTATCTCTCTCTGATACCTTATTACGCACGTGGTGGGGCCCCACCCAAGGACCCAGACCAGTCCAGTCAACATCGGAGACAGGCTGTCATTGCTGGGGTGGAATGGTTGGGGGGGGCGCCTCCATCGCGACCGTCCAATGTGAACCCCGGGCGGCGTGGGGTGTGGGGGTCCCGCCACGTGGCTCTGCCCCCCTCCAGCCAGAGCCGCGGGCCCCACGGGTGTCCTGTCCAATCAACGTGAAGGATGGACGGGAGAAGGGCCGGTGGGTGGGAGAAGGTACGATTTCTTCGTACCCACTCTCTCTCTCCCTCGTGGGGAAAACGGGCGGACGATATGGCACGCGCTGAAAAGTAAACGCTCGAGCTGCTCATTTCAATTTTCAACCAAATGAGAAAAAATAGAAAAATAAAAAAAAGCAAATAATTGCTCGTGTATATTTTAAAAAAAAAATTATTTATGGGGCTGTAGTCGCGTCCGTATGGAAAGATGCTTGGTCGTCGCTGCGTCGCCACGAGGCGGAGGTGATCATTGGGGCGGACTTGAATCGGATCTTTAGGGTCAAGTCAATTCCCTCAATCAAACCCGTTCATCCGTATACCATTGCTCGGACCGGGTCGGGACATATTTGTGGATAGGGTCTCGCTTTTTCGACCGTATACCATTTGCTCGGACCGGGTCGGGACACGCTCGCGGGACGTTGTCGCCAATGATCGGGTCTGGCTTGGGGAATCGGACCTGCATGATGCTATTACGATGAGGACAAGTGGTTTTATTTGTGGCATGCATAAGTTAATTTTGTAACCGTTAAACGTGACTTTTAATAATATCATGTTGAGAGTTGGAGTAATCCTAGAAATAAGGTACCCAGCTGTATCCCAGACAAAACTGCGAGAGGAGGGACGGCCCAAGCACCAGTTGAGGATGAGGAAATTGCGTTACACTGAATATGCTTAATAAGTAAATATCAAAATCAAAATCCTTGCGAGCAATGCATTATTTTAATTCTAAGTAAATAAAGATTGCCTTACATGCTCCACCTAACTTCTACCTATTTGTCTCTGGCCTTAATTTGTGAAATGTAAATACTCATACTCGACGTATCTTAACATTCTTTTTATTGGTAAAACGATGAGAATGGGCGACCGGTGTTGGCGATCTCTCGAACGTAATTGTAGGTGTTCCAAACTAGCAAGAGAATATTCCGTAACTTAAGGATGAGTACGGGTGCAACAGGAATCCGTGTCTAGCGTGGACCGCCTTGGATGGGATGCATATTGAGTTGAGCTGGAGTCGAACCTACTCTACAGACGAACTAGGGCTAACCCCCAAAGTCGAGGGGCATATCAGGAATTTCGGAATTGTGACCAGAGAAGTCTCCAAATCACTTGAAAGTAAACTCTACGTTACTTGCTTGTTAAAAAGAAAAACACTCTATGTTGCACACATTCAAACATTGTACCATAAGTTGAGGGCTGGCTTCCTATTCAGTACCAAAAGTTAAGCTGTTGGACACGAGGCGACATCAACATGATTTGTCAAACGGATTGAATTGGAAGTGCCGAATTAGTTGAATCATGTTGATTCCTCACGGCTTGCGTGGAGTACAATCAGCATTAACGTGTGGTCCTTAGTAATCTCAAAAAAAATTATTTTCTTTATTAAGAAAAAAAGGACTTGTCTGTACTAAGACTCGCTAAAAGAAGATTCCAGCACGATTCAGTCAAAATCAAAATTTACAAACTTTTTAAGAAAATCTAAATTCATAAATGTCACGTAGCCGTGTAATTTTTCTTTTCATAGCAACTTAAACTATCGAATTACGAAGGCGCATGTCCACTTTTTCACTTGTCGTGATTAACTAAACCATTTGACGAGAAAGCCCGTCTTATATGGATCGATGTTTGACCCATGAAATAATATATTTCGCCGATTTTGATTACGTGGATATCGAATTGGCTAGCAAGATCTCATCCGATTTGTTGACTTTCCAGTTGATTGCAGAATCAGTCGAACGACCTACTCCGCTATAATGCAACCTAAGAAAATTGAGAGTTATTATTATAATCTCATATATATGTCATAAATGTGAATTATTTTATTAATTTTTGCTTTTATAGGCATGCTGTTTTTTTAAAGGTTAATACTACGAAAAACCCTAAACTGGTATATTTATGACAAATTTATCCAACACTAATTTTTTTATCACGAAAAACCTCAAACTAACAACACACTTGTGATAAATTTATTCCAAACTAATTTTTTGACCATCAAAAACCCCAAACTGGTATACTTATGATAAATTTACCTTCCGTTAAATTAGATTAATACTACGAAAAATCATAAATTGATAAATTTGTGACAAATAGATGGGTAAAATACTAAACTGATACACCCGTCAACTACTGCATGTCATCAAACTCAGCAATTTAACGTTAAAATCTAACAGAAATTGATAGAGAATAAATTTATCACAAAAATATCAGTTTGAGATTTTTCACGATTGATATTAATCCTTTTTTTAAAGAGAAAGAGCACAAGAATCTACTTTTTTTCAATCTCGTTAATCACTTCTCAACGACCGATGATTCTTCCTAATATTGTTAACATACCTCCTTAGTAGTTACGGGAAGTAATTAACATTGTAAATCATGATTTAAATATGTGTTGGTAGCTGGAAGAACAATGTGATGGAAGTGGAAGAACCTTTTTTTTTATAATTATTCTACCGTTCTTACGGCTCGGAGCAACTTCACCTTTATTTAATGTCGAACTAAATTTCTTTTAGAATACACAATTACTGGCATGGTATTATTTCTGAGCAAATTATTGGCATGGGAATGATTAGCCAACCGAGGCACAGCACTGTCATGACAATGAAATGGTGGTTTTGATGAGTCATCAGGTGATTAACGCAAAAGGCGGTATTAGTCAACAAGCTAGGCGCTTAAACGCGCCTCCGATTCGCATAATTAATTTCATTTTCTCGGGAAATGCAATGGCCGTGACGTAGGATTAGCGAGTAATTAAGCCTGGAGATTGGGGATAAATGGAAAGACAAATTCTGTAAGTATTGTTAATGATCGATTCCATTTGATTGATAATAATAATCTCTAGCCACAGCACGGTCGAACTGCACCACAGACAAACCAGTGCACTTTAAATTAATAAAAGTATTTTTTTTTGTTAATGAAAATGACTGTGTCTAGCTTGTGGATTGGATGATCAATTAGACAGAACACCTGCTTACGTGGACTCTGCTAGGATCAGGACAAGCTGCTGGACACGTGCATGAATGCTCACCACGGGACCTTTTCGAGTGGATTGAGTCGAAGCACTGAATCTACCAGCACGCTTGCGTGGAATGCATTCATCATTAACGTGCGGTGCTTAGTAATTACCAAAAAAGGTAATTTTCATGCACTAAGGGTGTATTTATTTTGCGAATAATTAATAATTTAAAAAATATTTTTCTGAATATAATTGTTTATATCGCTTATGATAACGAATGAACGAAAAAAAATTTATCGTGCATGAAAAATATTTTTAATTGATTACTTATTTTAAGCGATAAAAGTAATTATTTTTAAAAATATTTATTTTTAGCGAAATAAATGAGCATCGCTTGTTAAAAGACTAGATGAACTTAACTAAGAAAAGAAGATTCCTTCCCACTTCATTCAAAACCAAATTTTGCAATTGTTTTTTAGAAATTCAAATTCATAAATGACACAAAGCCATGTAATTATTCTTTTCATGGCAACTTAAACTATCAGCGTGCAAACGGTGTGCGAGGATGTTTTTATATCTTTAGATGAAACATTATCCACTTGTGAGCAGCTAAATCCTCTGATTAGGAAGCCCATCACATGGATATATTTCCGACCCACAATCTTATATTTCACTAATCTTGAATAGGTGAATCTCGAGTCGGTTAGGTAGGTCGATAGGGGGAACAAGTAATTGCGAGGGTCAACATAGTGGAATTGCGAAAGTAAAAGGGACATTTCTGAATTAATCTACAAAAATGTCGGTCCAAAAATTGTAATAAATCCTGTTTTATTGGAATGCAGATTTTTGGGCCCGTTACATGTGTCACATTTATTTTATTTAAAAAAAAAATCTGCGGGATTGAAATGAAGTGTTTGTTGAAATAAATTAATGTCAACACAAAACATAAAAATAGAGTGAGAATCTGCATGGGATCCGGCAGATTGAATGGCAACATTCAACATGCATTTAGGAGACCATCCATGAACGGTCTTGATTGTATTTGATCTGATGTGATACTCAATCCACCACCCAAAATAAATGATAATTTAATCATGAATCTTCTTATTTTAAATAATAATAATAATAATAATAATAAACCATGGGTAGCCGCCAAGAAAAATGGTAGATGTTACTATGCAGTTCCTGAATCTATGTGGCATATCCTATAGACCATGCATAATGGATTGATTGATAAGCTATTCTAAAGATAAACAGAGATATTGTCCACGAGTTGATGATGTGAACCTACGCTATAATTGTGCTGATTCATTATTATTGTTACTTCAATAATTACGCGCTATATTGGCCGATGGTCCTATTCTAATTTCAGAGATAAACCGAACTGACGACAATGTGGAATTTTTTTTTTTTTGTGCTCGTAATTTAATTTCCAACAAAAAAAATTCAACAGCACCAGTTATCACCTTCAGTTAGAATCAGTAATACCTTAAGTGATACATTGCCGAATTAGAGATTAATCAATATGGGTCTCGTGACTAGTTTAATGTAATTTTACCCTCCTTAATTAATAAATCAAAAATCGAAGTTGTACCAATTCAACATGAATATTATATTTGAACATTTCAAACAGTAGAAAGAAGAAGTTCCATAAAATTTAAGTTGATTTTTAATTTCCTTGCTTTATTTTTTAAGCAATTGGCTCATCAGCAATTGCCCATGTCGTGAACGTTTATATCACTTTCAGGTCAACATTGTGTGATTATGACTTCCCAGTTGATTGCAGAATCAGTCAAGTGACGCATTGCGCTATTATGCAACCTAAGAAAATCGAAAGTAGTTATTATAAGCGAAGATATATGTCATCAATGTGAATTTGTTAATTAGTTTTTTATTTCATTGCTATGTTGTTTTTAAATTTTTTTTCGTTTTATAAATTTCTTTTTCATTTTTCTCCTGTGACTGATTGTCACCCTGGTGTCACCCTCTCCAGATTTGGTAAGGGCAATGGCGTCACGGCCCTCGCTAGCCTGCCCTTACTTAGGCGATGGCAACCCTCGCGAATCATAGGCTAAAAGGAAATGAAAAGGAAAAAAATTCAAAAAATTAATAAATTTGCAAAATTCATCCACATTAGAGCAGGCCATCCTACATCGGATGTGTCACGTAGGACCACCGGTGTCAACGTAAGCGATTTCCAACAAAAATCAGCCGGGGTGATTATACTGGAAAATTATCAAAAGATTTATAACTAAATTAGCCAAATTGAAAAGTTTATAATTGAATTGACTGTCGTATAATAGGTTTATGACTTTTGGACAATTTTCCCTTTCAACAATTGATGATTGCTCCTAAAAGTGTTAACATCCCTCTAGAGTTGTTATGAGAGGTAAATGATTTTGTAAATAATAAATTAATAACGTGTTGGAAGAGCAATGTGATAGATTAGGTAGATTTTTTTAATTATTTTTTTGATCTTACGGCTCGAGTTACGTTACCTTTAGTTAATGTTGAACTGATTTTTTATTTTGAAATTATACAAATATTGACGTGGGATTATTTATATGCATATTATTGGCACAGGAAAAATTAGTCGACTAAGGCACAACATTGTCATGAAAATAAATAGTCGTTAGATGAATTAATCAAAAGGGATAAGTTGACAGGTTTCGCACTTAAATCCCGTAATTAAATTCATTTCTTCCATGGCATTCTTTTCTTTCGTTCTTCATAATTTTTTCTCAAAAAGTATAATGGGTCTTTTGATATCTCAATCTACAATATGTAGGATATTGAAACTAAAGCGCGAAAAGTGTAAATGAGGAGAATTTCGTGATGGTTTTCGGAAATATTAACTACCCCTTAAGATTTTTAAGTACGTTAATATGTTAGCACGAGGATCAAAACCCACATTAGGTAATTCTGAAATAAACTCGAGTCTTGAGTTTCTTCTAGGATTTACAACCTAATCTCAAACTCGATCGAGCATATCAGATCCTGGGTATGATCAACTCAATCCTATGTAGGACTCACTACCATATATGCCGTGGTCAGTTAGATTAAATTAAAACTCTTAACACGATTGGCAGAACATGATCATCATATGCGAAATTGTAAGATTGAGATATAGGTCTTCAGGGACTAGATGGAACATTTACCAAAAGTTTAAGGATCAAATTGAACAAATTAAAAATTTAATGACCACATTGCACATTTGATCAAAGTTCAATGAGTATTTTGTAGTTATCCCCTTATACAATGACTACAAGCTTAAAGTGGTTGGTGATAATCATTAGTTCTTATCTACTTTAATTCCTATATATAATTAATCTATAAGAATTTTATAATGCCTACTTGAAAGTTTGATGACAGGCAAAGCTGTTGAACGACCTTACTTAGCAATTTCTATATTTGCCAGGTCAAATGAGTTGGCGCAGCAAAAGGATTAAATTAAGGGCTTTTCGATTTTTAATTCCGAGTTTTGCATGAGTGGTTCCCATTGAATGATTGAATATATCAACGACGAGTCACGTACACGTAAGCAAAACTCCGAATCAACTTATCCGACAGGGGAAACTTGTACGTAATGCTGGAAAATAGTGCAAAAAATGATTATTGACGATCGAGTCATTGTCCGCGTGCAGTCCAAAGTGTGAACCACGAAACTAAATTTTTAAATGATTTCTTGCATTAATCTAATAGTAATAATTCATGGCTGATCACCAAAAATGTGTTGCTTTTTCGTGGAGATCCTAAGAGTGATCTTTGATGTACGAATGCTTAATTAAGGAGCAATCAGTCATATGCCCATATCGTTTTCGATTTAGCGACCAAATTATATTCAGAAACTATTACTAAACTAAAATAAGGCGTTGCTCGAACCATTTTTTGCATCTAAAGGAGCGCGGGATATTTTTTTTTTTCATCCTCCTTAATCGAGACAGTTACTTCGGGTTAGGTTTCATGGAAACTACTCCTAACGATTGTGTAGAACGGTCTTATGTTAATGAATGGACAGAAGAGGCAGATCGGATCGAGTCTCATTAGCGGAAGTTGTTCCGAAATATCATGTGACGTCGTGGTTATCATAGATTAGCACGATTATGATCTTTATCTATGTATGAAGATAGTCATTTTATTTATTGTAACATGTCCACAAATCAAGCCAACTTCTAGAGGCGAAACTTGGGGGGCTGTTTCCATTTGAACAATCTAGAAATTCAACGTCAATTTTGTCCAACAAGTCGACCTTAAGCTTTCCCATGTTTACTTTACACCAATGCAATTAATTGACTTCTTGAGTATATATGTGGGAACTGCCTAATATATGTGGAAAAGAAAATAATGATTACAGCAACTAAACAAATGAATGAAAATCCACGTACAAAAGGAAATTACGAACTCATGACTTTCGAGAAAATTGTCCAAAAAGTGTTATACCTATTGTACAGCGGCTAATTTAGTCATAAAATTTTCAATTTATCTAATTTCATCTTAAATCTTTTGATGATTTGCTAATGTAGTTGTTCCGATTAATTTTTATTGAAAATTGCTAATGCGGCAGTTAGGAGGACTAGAATTGGCAAATCGTCAAAAAGTTCAGGACTAAAATTGGTCAAATTGAAAATTATAGGGCTGAATTGGCCGTTGTACAATAAATTTAGGATTTTTTTGGACAATTATCCCCATCACATTTATTGTAGTTCCCGTAAACATAAAACATAAATGGGCTTAATCCTAAAAAAAATAGCAACTTTATTTTGAGTGACAATTATTGTCAAAACATTTCTGTCACATAAAAAATCATTAACTTTCACTTAAATTCCAGATTTGACTTGAATAATTTGAAAATTTCACATTACGAGGACCAGATTTGGAACTCGAATAAAAATTGGCGCTTTTTATTAAGATAAAAAAAAATTGGGCCAGAATTATCGCTCAATGAAAAATTGTGTGTTTTTTTGGGAATAGCCCTTATATATGTGTATGTGTTATATGCCGATTAATTAAGATTACTTATAAATAAGCCTTGATTGAATCTACATGCATGCGTAGCTTTTTCTTTGTGGGAAATACACTGATGCCACGATGACTAGACATCTAGCTGTACAACTTTAAGTACACAAAAATAATGCACGTGTGATTGCGTGTGAACGGTCCATGTCTGCCCTAGCCCTTCCATATCTCTACGCACTGTTCCAATCCGATTCATTTTTGGGTCCACTATTTTAATTCCTATTTATGGACCTGTGAAAAATTATGGGCGAAAAATAAATGAGTAGTACCACAAAAAAAAAATTGCAAATTGACGTGTCATGTTTACCCTATATTACTTTTTGTGTCACAAAGAAATTCCAAATTAAAACACCAGTGATAAATCTATCAAAATCTTAAGGCAAAACTAGGGATTTCATTAAGTTTTTGAAATGTAAGGGAATTTTTAGGCCAAAAATAGCAAATTTCTCAATCCCGATTCAGATCTAGCTCCCCAATGACGTTGTATAGTAGAGCCTTTATGATGAATTTCCACATTGGATACATGTAGCTTGCTAATTATCCGTTGTTTGTTACGTGTGTTTTCATGTCAACAATACTATTGGGTAGAAACCAACGGAGGTGATATTTTTCATGGATATACTAATTTGAGATTTTTTTGTGGTATGAAAATTAGTTTAAGGTAAATGTGATATGAGTTACTAGTTTGAGATTTTTTGTAATATTATTCGGAGAATTAAGCGATACTCAATAGAATCAATTTGATAAGTTTAAAGACTTGATTGTACTTTTTGCAAGTTTCAGGATACGATTGCCACTTCGTGATAAGTTTTATGACTTCCAAAATGCTTATTCCGATAATTTATGTGGCCGATTTTGCATCTACTCGTTTCTTGTCGTTTTCCCAATTTTAATTTCAGCTCCGTGGCTTGAAATGGAGATTTTTACTCACGAACTAAACAAGAAATTAAAAAAAAAACAAGTAGTAAAGTGAAGCCCCAGAAGATATTGAATTGAATTGAATTAAACTAAACTAAAACGACGCGTCCAATTTTGTCGCAGACGAAAAACGTTACGAAATGAGTAAAGGTAGTAGGAGGGAGTCGTCGATGTGGATAGGATCGCCTCTACTGCATATTTTTTAATTTGTTATTTACAAAAGAGTTAATACTACGAAAAATTCCAAACTGGTACATCTGTGATAAATTTACTCCAAACTATTTTTTTGACCACAAAAAACCCTAAACCGGTACACCTGTAACAATTTTACCCCGAACTATTTTTTTGATCATAAAAAACTCTACACTGGTATACCTATGATAATTTTATCCCCGAACTAATTTTTTGGCTATCAAAAACCCAAACCTGGTACACCTGTGACAAATTTACCCTCCGTTAGTTTCCGTTAAATTTATTGTCAAATTTTTAAGTTTAATGACACGTGATAATTGATATGTGTACCGATTTTGGGTTTTAGCCCTCTATTTATCACAAGTTTACTAATTTGTGATTTTTTGTGATATTAATATAATTTAACGGACACTAACAGAGAGTAAATTTATCACAAATGTACCAGTTTAGAGTTTTTAGTGGTCAAAAAATTAATTAGGGGGTAAAATTATCACAGGTGTATTAGTGCGAGTTTTTTGTAGTCAAAGAAATAGTTCGAGGTAAAATTGTCACAAGTGTACAAATTTGAGGTTTTTGATGGTCAAAAAAATAGTTCGGGGGTAAATTTGTCACAGGTATATTAATTTGAGGTTTTTTGTGTTAAAAAAAATAATTTGTATTAAAATTATCATAAATATACTAATTTATAGTTTTTTGTGGTATTAATCCTTTACAAAAAAAAAAAATCCACTTTAATTTTTTTATTATAAAATAATAAAGTGAAAAGGGAAGGACGTGATAAGTGTGCCCCGACACGGTATAATGACGATCGCCAGGGTCTCTGTCTGTTCGTACGTTTGTCTCCATTCTCACCTTCTATTTCAAATCTCTTTCTTTTCTTTTCTTTTTTGTAGAAAATACCATTAAAAAAAACCCTAAAATGGCACCGATGTCCCGGATTTTTGTCAATGCCGGTACAAATTTTGAAGGTTTTGGCTATACGAAAAAGGGGTTTAATTGTCCAATCGGTCACGACATATTTTATAAGGATGTTAATTCAATTCTTAATTTTTTAATTTTGTTAATTTGGCTCCAAATCTTCTCGCAAAATTCCCTGTCAGTTAATTTTCATTGGAAATCATGATGCAGCGGTTTGCCCACATAAGATGGCCAATGTCGATTGGACCGCTGAGTCAGCAATTTCCGATAAAACTTGATCGGAATGAGTTCATTAGAATTTTGTGAAAAATGGCTATAAGATCTGGGTTTTCTCTTTTCATATCGGTATTGCAGTGAGCATAGATTATGATTTTTTTCGAAATTATAACAATTTTAGGTATTCGTTTCGAGATGGATATTAGGTTTTTGGTGATATTAATAAACTTTTTTTTTGCATATTTTTTTTAACTAACGAGTCATTTTAGCGGGGGAACAAGAGCAATCCAAGCGACAAATTACGTGGTGACACGTATCGCAAATAGAACAATGATTGTGAAAGCGATGTTGATCGCCGTGAGGCCCAAACAATAGTATTTTGTTACACATTTTTTAAAGATTAAATTTGTGCAAAAAACTGTTGTGGTCACTAGAATGTTTCAGAATGTTTAACATAATCAAATGGTGGAAATTTTAATCAGAAGTGGAAAAGGTTGATTTACATCGGTAATTTTCGTGATTAAGAAAAATAAGGATGTTGTAGTCAGTAGCTGGAGGCCACTTTAAGCAAAGATTTTTTTTTTCTAATGTTTAAAGTATAGGGTCACTTTGATTTCTTTATTGACCAATATAGAGGATCCAAGGATATAAACATAATTCTCCATAATTATGCGTACCTAAAATTAAAAATTTAAAAAAACCTACTTTTGAACGGTTGGCTTTTACTTCTTTGTCCTTGTTGAAATTGTTGGTACATAACTCGAATTCTCGACCTCCTTCTCCCTTTCGAAGAAGAGAGATGCCACGGAAAGAAAGGGCCGTCGAAAATTCGCGACCTTTATTTACATGTATACAATCAGATCATACATATACACATAAATAATTAGGGCCGGGATGTTATCATTTGGGGTAGAAAAGCGAAATTGGTAACATTTCTGAAAAAAAGGAGAGGAAAATTAAATAAAGAAACTTCTTTCGCTATCAGAACGCATTAATTTGACCGTTTTCTATTTTCGAACTAGTCCCATCTTCACTCGCACACGAAAGACGAACCACCTCGTGCCACTGCCAGCGAGCTAATCTCACCAAATTCTTCACGACTCATTCTCAATTAGAATTAGGTTAATACCACGAAAAATTTTAAATTAATATATTTGTGATAATTTTATCTCGAACTATTTTTTTGATCACAAAAAATCTCAAACTGGTACAACTGTGACAAATTTACTCTGAACTATTTTTTTGACTACCGAAAACCCTAAATTAGTACATTTGTGACAATTTTACCTCAAACTATTTTTTTGACTACCAAAAATCTCATATTTGTACACCTGTGATAATTTTACCCCCGAACTAATTTTTTAATCACTAAAAACTCTAAACTGGTACATTTGCGACAAATTTACCCTCTGTTTAGTGTTCGTTAAATTATATTAATATCACAAAAAATCACAAATTGGTAAACTTGTGACAAACAGAGGGCTAAAACCCAAAATCGGTACACATGTCAATTACCACGTGTCATTAAACTTAACAATTTGACAGTAAAATTTAACGAAAACTAACGGAGAGTAAATTTGTCACAAGTATATCAGTTTGAGATTTTTTGTGGTCAAAAAATCAGTTTGGGGGTAAAATTATCAGAGGTATACGGGTGTGGGGTTTTTGATGATCAAAAAAATAGTTCGGAGTAAAATTGTCACAGATATATCAATTTAGGGTTTTTTGTGATCAAAAAAATAATTTAAAGTAAATTTGTCACATCTATTTTAATTTGAAATTTTTCGTGATATTAACCCATCTAAATTTACGGTTCTTAAAAAAAGAAGCAAAGCCTTATCAATTTATCACTTATAAAAATAAAAACGGCATGAAAAATGCTGCAAGAGAGGGCTCGCATTATTAAATACATTTTTTTTTCTGGTAATTTTTCCTCCTTTTTTTCTCTTTTCTCTTTTTTGGGAGGGGGGGTGACGACAGAGATTTTCGCTGTATTTTCAAGAGGACAAAGCGAGAAACCTGCCTTTGCGCTCTGCTCTCGCCATTATATAAACCCTCCTTCCTCCCCTCGCTCATTTCACATTATTCTCTTCGCAGTTTCCCACTCATCAAAGCTCGCAACACTCCCCATCATTCCAACACAGAGAGAGATGGGGAAGGAGATAGTGAGCGCGGAGGAGGAGGAGATGCAGAGGTGGCTGGCGGAATACTCGTACGACTCGTCGTCGTCGGGGCATCAGCAGCAGCAGCCGCCGGAGCTGCCGCTGCTGTCGCTGAACCACGTGTCGTTCGTGTGCAAGTCGCTGGCCGAGTCCGTGAGGTTCTACGAGCGCGTCCTGGGCTTCGTCCTCATCAAGCGGCCATCCTCCTTCAAGTTCGAGGGCGCTTGGTAAGTCCCGCCCCTCGCCGCCCTTTCCCTTTGTTTTTGGGCCTCCGAATCAGTGCTCTGAAGGTCGCTCTGCGCCGGTCGGACCGGCGGTACCGGCCCCTGGTTGTCCACACGTTATCGAAACACCTCGGATCTACCGAAGTCTTTTTGAGATAAGCTCGGCGTTGCTTGATTTGTTGCTTACATCATTTCGCTTCCCTTTGGTGTAGCAGCCTTTACTAAAGTGTGCTTTTGGGTTCATGATCATGGTCGTCGTCATCATCATCTTTGTTTAATTTTCTCTTTTTAATTTGACAAAGGGCCGCAAGTGCGCTGGCGAGACAATCATTACAGATATTTATAAAAAAAAAAAATTTATAAAACTATTTTCTTGGCAAAAAGAAAGGACAAAAAAGAAAAGGAGAGGATTGGTTTCTTGATGGGTCAGATCAGGTTCAGGTGCAGACCATTTAAAGGACACTATGATACAACTACTGTTCTTTTAAGTCTGTTGTAAATTAGTGCCTTCAGGGCATTTGTTGATGATTTAATTTTCATAATGATGATTATGGAGCTTTTTCTCAATTAATTGCCTCATAGGTGTTCAGGAAAATTTATCAGGTAGGTGGTCATCGGATAACCAATGTGTGGTCATTTCCCACCAACTCTTTTGACTTTACACTCTTGCCTTGATTAATTGATTGATTAATTGAATAAGAACAAGTCTCCAATCCATCATCACCTGATAGCTTGTTTGGGCCAGTTCTGTCTAGGTAGATGTTTAGGTTTTTTTGAACTCACATGTACAATATTATGGTGAATTCCATTGATTTTTACTCGGGCGAAGATTGTCGGATTAGAGAAAGATGTTCGATAGGCGAGTCGACGGCGTGACCGGATATGATAATAGAATTGGTCCTCTTCGTTTCAGGCTGTTCAACTATGGAATTGGCATCCATTTGCTTGAGTTGGACGATGTTCCCTCAAAGAAAGGGGCGATAAATCCCAAGGCCAACCACATCTCCTTCCAGTGCGCCGACATGAAGCTCGTGATGAAGAAGCTCGAAGAGATGAACATCGAGTACGTGACCGCGGTCGTCAAGGAAGGCGGCATCAAAGTCGATCAGCTGTTCTTTCATGACCCGGATGGTTATATGATCGAGATCTGCAACTGCAACAACTTGCCGGTTCTTCCCCTGTCCTCTTGCCCTCTCAAACTCCCCAAAACCAACAAGAACCCATCGCCATCCACATTGTATGGCAAGTTTGACAATCGGAGTTTGGACATACAATGTGCCGTAGAAGTCGCGAATCAGATGATGGACAACTTGGTGAAGAACATGTTCGACATCTCGATATGAGCCAAATCTAGGATTTCGATGCCGAATTTTGCCTAGAAATTCGAAGGACCGTTCTGTGCATAGAATTTGCCCAAGTCTCTCTCTCTTAATGCAGGTTGCAAAATGAGTGTAAAGATTTGAAAAATAAGGACATGTTCCAAAGTCTGAAAGAAACGTACAAGCAAATTCAATCTTTGTTTCAATTAGTAGTGTCTGTCCTGTTTCCCCTTTCTGGCTCAGTTGTGAAGGCTTTTGAACCCTACGGTTGTCGATCCCATTATTGTAGCTTCAAATTATAAGTCATATTCATCTATTGTTGTATTGTGATAAACTTCTGATTCAACTCATGAAAATTAGCGCTGCTTTGGGGAAGTTTCGGTGCCAAACTCACCAACCATTGCAATACTAAGTCAGACGACTGACCTACACAAGCTATAATCAGCAAAAATTGCCTATCTATAAAAACTTTGAGTTCACAAATGGTTCAAAGATCTTAGAAGAGCACAGATGCATTGTTACGAGGAAATGGAAGGACAGAGATCGTGAACTCTTCGAATAAGTTACAGATTGGGTCTTTCGAAGATATTTGCCCAAGCCAAAAGCCAATTGCAAGCTACTGGACATTTCAACTCAACAAGACATCTCAAGAAAGGTTAAGTGGCCGTAACATACATGATGATGGGGGCTGATCCACATGAGCACATCACATAAACGATATAGTTACCGAAACCAAACACCTATATTCGCAAGTCGCCACTCCTAGTCTTCGAAGCCATCTTGTGAGTCTTTCAGATGCTTCTGTCCCAATTACAATACCATTTCTCCAGTTCCTTGCTCTGTATATTTCATTCTCTCATTCATAAGAATACAGCACAAGGGCCAACTTTATAATAACTGTGGAATATCTTTAACTTAAATATGGACATCTAAATGCAATACATAACTCGAACATGATTAGAAAGGGGAAAAAGAAGTCCAAAATCTGATGACCAAGAAGATAAATAATGCAATGCAAATCTTCCTATTATCTTCTTCCTGCAAAATTTGAGGCATCCTCAACTCGACATACTCATCCTCAGCTCCCATATATTGACGTTTTTGCTTTGTCGAGGATATCCTGTGGCATCACAACCCTGAACACTGCATAGTGATGATTCAAGCTTTTTTGGCCCTGCAGCCGGTGAACGCTGCCCAACGCTCCCGCACTTGGATTTGGAAAAGCATAAAACACACGCCTGATTCTCTGATGCACAAGTGCCATCGCACACCTTAAACAAGACGAGATGTAACAGAAAAGCTCAATATCAGGTAATTCATCACTCTATTTCACAAAATCTACGACTCTTAGAGCTTGTTATGCCAAATGAAATGCAACTCTCCCTGTCAAATGTGAAAAATATCTAATCTAGAAAGACAACAGGAATGTAAAGTGCATGTGCAACGAACTGCTACTGTCTGAGGCAGAATCGCAGATATTTTGGGCAAAAGGGTAATCAGCCAAATAGCCTGCACATGCACCAAACCAGACAGTTGAAGTTGATTTGTTTAACTTACATTGTGCATGGCTCCCAAACAAGGTAGATGTCATTGCCAGTGCACAAATACGGTCTACTAGAGAGATCACCATTTCCATGAGCATCATCATTTTTGTCACCATCGTCGACCTGAATTCCCACAAGAAGTCAGTGCCAAGCTGAAATATTGTCTGATTAAATGCAAAGAAGAAGCAGAGAATCAAGCTATAGGATCAAATGCAATAGCTGGTTCCATATGTTCAGTGCCAAATAATCCTTGAGCATTTCACCTTTAGTGCCAACTAGTTATTTGGTGGGCAGTGCATGTTTTATTGGTTGAGTATACGTTGTCATCAAAAGTTGTTCACCTAATAATCATCGTATATACAGAGTTGACCATTAGCGAGTCTATCGAGAAAATGAAATTGACTAAGGGATGATTATAACATGCACCCAACCAACGATCCGAGAGCTAATCGGAGTTTGAGTTGAGCAATAATAGATGAACCACTATGACGATATTTGCAAATGTTGAGAAAAGATCATCCACTTCAAAACAAAGAAACAGATGACACTTAGATGCCGTTGTCATGCTGGAAAGGCTTGCCAGGATTTCCTTCACATGTAAAGGAAAAGCTTACGTCAGTGCCATCAGTTTTCCGTCTTTTTGCTTGAGACTTTGCAGGAGATAGAATACACTCCTCCTTAGTAGCTTCATCTTTGTATCTCACATCAGGGAATAAGCATCTGTCCCTAGCAGCAGATGATTCAATGGCTACCATAGCAGCATGTCGCAACGGGTGCCAAAATGAAGAGCTCCTGCGAGTCTGTTCATCTACCCACCACCGAGGATGTACACAAGAAATGGATGTCGCAACTTGCTCTGGCCCACCTGAGGAACAGCGCTGAAGACCTAATTCATGTTTTATCCAGCCAGTCATGTCAGCAGGAGATTTGGTGGAACTACTAAATTCAGCACCAACTTCTGTTTTTGGAGTATGCCAAGAGCAGACTTCATCACATGCCCTTGCAATCACTTGATTAGACAGAGGATCTACAATGGCTGCAGCATTGACCACCTGTAGACAAGAGAAGGGTGTAACAAACGCAAAATTTGTGCAATTTCCACAACATAAGAGGTGCATACGCCAGGATATATCAAAAATTGGACACACAACTGGGGAGCAACATGAAGTGCTATAATTCCTTCCCAAAACCTCTATTTTACTATGTCTATGCATGAACATTTTAAGGGATAACTGTCTAAAGGACCCAACCTTCGAAATGATTGGATTGTTTTCCCCTATTATAGAAAAGATTTCTTCTTGTATTTTGGTACAAAAGTTAATAAACATGACTTTCACATAAAAACTTCACTTTCCTGTCAAGTTAATTACAACAGGTAAATCTCACTTCCTGTTACTGAACCCAAAATGATTCCCATGAGCCAACGCCAGCTATGGTGAACCCTCTAAGGCTTGATGGGAAAAATGTTGAAAGTGCAAACACGAGCAGTTAGAAATGATACTCATCAAGCATGTACACTAGTCTGAGAAATAATTAGATGCAAAATTGAAGAATCAAACAAAATTGCATTCATTAATCACAAGTTAATGTCATACCCGAACACTTACCACATTACCATTAGATTTCGCCAATTCCAGAGCATAGTTCATAAAACTTACAACTGATCGTGAGTCTTCTTCACTAAACCCAGTTATGCCACTGATATTGCTGCTATGTGGAAAATCAGAAGTCAAGAGAACGTATCAGTATTGACATAACTGCACATAATACACATGAATATAGAGGAACAGACAGTTCCTTGTGATCATTGACAAGAAGTAAAATTAGGACATGCAAAAAGAAAGAACAAAGATTTGCACAAACTCCATTGAATTGCATCATGCAAAGTGGTGAAGCTTAAGTTTGATTGCAAAAGGTGAGAGGAGAATAATAAGACTTAAACCTGGCCTACTGCCTTTAAAAGAGTGATTTTCAACCAACTAGGCAACCCTTGGTCTGTGTAGTCATGATTCATTAGCAGCCATTATGCATGATGGAGATGGCTTGATCAGTTATTCCTTGAGAGTAACTTCTCTCGTTTATCTATGACCAAAAACTTCTCTTGGTCCAGATGCAACCAAAACTGATATAACTCAGCTGAACATAGTAAAATCAATCACATCATAAATTTCTAAAGAAAAAGCTCATCAAATTTGAGATGAAACTGCAACTTTTTGTAAGTCTTTGGTTTTCAGACTCCAACTTCCAACTTATCTACTTGGAAATAAATTATGAAAGAGGTAAAAAGTATAAAATGAACACCGAAAGCTGGCCAAGAGATTCTTGAAATTCCTAAGAAAGTTATCCCGGAAAAACCAACTTAACCTGCTGCTTACTTTGACACAACATTAGAATCAGAGACATCTGCACATGCTGATGCAAATACCCTAAGCCTGCAAAAATGTCCTAAAACATGATGTCAAAATGTTGATCTTAAGACATGAACTTGCATTACTGTTACTGATGGGAAAATTTAAAAGAGACGTACTAGGTTGGTGGATGGTATGAGGTGGGCCATAGCTTGCACTGTTCTACCCACTCTTCCTTTGACGATGCAGCATATTTGCAGACCTATCGCAAATTAGCATGAATTAGTACAAAGAAAAAAATCCCACTTTGCCATCACATAATGAAGTGAAACAACACCATTTCTGGCTACATGTTACAGGAGTTCTTATGTAGTATATCTTCTTACAAGCATGTTTGAATTACAAATATATACAGATTGAGATAAGCATGATATGCAGCAGATAAAGTATTAAAATTTTATTTACTACTAATAGACTTTCCTAATATCAAATAATCTGTGCACTTTGAAAAATTTGAGAAGGATTCACACTTTTACCTTAACATTTGATAGGATATGGTATATCCTAAACCGTCTTTATTCCAGGCTATAAACATGGCTTCTTTTCATGCCATAATGAACTTAAAAAAACAATTTACATGATGAAAAAGAAAAATGACAAATTATTCAAGAGATGGAAATTTCGTTTAGGTTTGAAAGCCAAATTGATCTACATATACAGTGACATCCTATCCAGTCACTGAAGTGCTATGTTACAGTATCTAAAGCCATTGACAATGCAGGTATTTACTGTTGCTTTATAACGATGAACCAGTAAAGATGTTCCGACTATTCATTCACTTGAAAGTACAGTTCACTGGATGCAGACATAACAGAGCAAATAATATTAGTATATGACAACCAATACCAAGAAGCCCTCTTTGGCATAATAACCTATAAAGCATTGAAAAAAATCTACAAGGACCAAAAGAAATTCCCAAGCGAAGCCCATAATTGTCCACTTTGTTCATAAACACAACTATACCTCCTAAAGCAGCAGAAAGGAGATCATTGCAAACAAACTCTTTTCAGCTAAACGACAGTTTGATGCAGACTTATCAACGGATATGCATTAGTTACTTAAATGAGATGCCCCGTCAAAACATAACTGAGGGAGAATTCGTGAAATAAAATTTTCTAGAACTTGCAACATGTGAGAAGAGAAAAGGCATGAACAGATGTCAAATGCGCTAGCAGTTAATGGTAATGTAAGATGCTCCGAAAGTAAACATCACCACTCACGGATACCATAACTTGTCAAAACTGCATATGGTTCTCTCTACAAGTTATTGAAGATAATGTAAAATATGGGAAAATCAACATGAAATGCTAACAAGAAAATAACCCACTTTTGCCACAAAAGGACTCAACTGATAAGAATTAATTACATCCTTCACGTCACATGGAATTCCATCAAAATCACCATTTTCAGGAGCCAGACATAAGATCACCAATAGCTGAATTTTTCCTGTCAAATACAACAACCAGACAGTTCAAGAAATCCATAAGAAATCAGCTAAAGCATTGTTGAAAAGCTGGGTAGGTAAAGGATGATTTGTCAACAAAAACATATGAACACCAATCCTGGGTTTCCACCTAATGGACCTTGCATAGGAAATAATAGAAGATTCTTTGAGATGATAACCAGTTCATCCTCAAAAGCAAATTATGGTTTTTGTTTGGTTTCTTGTTGTCTCAACTTTCTGATCTTTCAATCCTATTTACTTCCTGCTAATGTTCCTATTCCATGCATCATGTTCACATAAGAGGTACTGTAATCCTATTCAATCAATTCTCATGATTGATAAGGGAAAAACAACAAACTGAACACTTAAATTAACAATCAATACAGGTTGTTTTCATAATTGTTCATCAGGTTTCTCAATTCCTTGCATAGCTAATACATATTAGAAAACAAGCTAAAGACCAGAAACCAATGGTAGCATTTGAGTTTCAGCAGAAAACTTGCTTCTTGAATCAGGCATTTTGTTTTTCATTCCATCAATAGAAGGAGAAAATTTAGGATATGCATGAAGACTGGAGGAGGCAAGGAGCACCCCTCATTCACCCCACAACATAAGCAAACCATCCATTGAAAACCACAGCTTCATCACTCTAGAGTGTGGCTTAGGAGAAAGTGTCTTGTAGAGGAATTACACCAATTATGTGAATACATCTTTAAATATCCAAGGCTGATTGACTCGCTATACTCAAGTTAATGACTTTCAGTGCTTTCAATGCGGAAAAAGATTTCTCATAGCTTTGGGGCTTAAAAGTTAAGACACAATTTCTTCGATCTGATGACCATTGACATGCATGGGGTCAAAAGATTCTATTCCCTCTTTTCTATTACTTGAAGAGCAGTAAGTACCCAGGACTGCTGTCAGATCAAGAACTACACGCGTGCGTATAAACAACATACAGTTATTTCCTGTGAAACGACCTTCGCACGAGGAAAACAATATTTCGATGATCTTCATAGAACTTTTAAAGGTAGCCCAGCAACAAAAGGCAATAGAAAGACCCAGTTAAGCAGCTGCACAATTCCAAAGACGCGAGAAACGACGGTGTTCAGATATGATTATCATTAAGTGACCAATCACACCAGTAACGAAAAGAGACACCGCTATGCTCATGAACCCAGAACGTACCTCCTTCCAGACACTTCTTCTTCACCCGCTTCACGTGATGGAGGTCCT
The DNA here is from genome assembly GCA_024500025.1 of Syzygium aromaticum. Taxonomy (NCBI): domain Eukaryota; kingdom Viridiplantae; phylum Streptophyta; class Magnoliopsida; order Myrtales; family Myrtaceae; genus Syzygium; species Syzygium aromaticum. Next base: position 3,707,882 of record CM044891.1, on the reverse strand, counting down.
CCAATGGCGCAATTTGACTCAAACGCCTGACCCGTAACCGGAAAATGAAAAAAAAATTCAGACTCCCAAATTTGAGCGCAAAAAAGCAAACCAGAAGCGCAGAACGAGACACCGAGACTGGCCTTATGATAGTGTTCGTGAGCTTCGGCTGCTCAATCTGAGCGGCAACCACGTCCACTGCTTGCAAAAGAACAACACAACGAAACGCCAATTCCGAAGCGCAAAACACGTCAGCGAAAGTCAAGTTCAGAGATTTCGCTCAGGATTCGTTCGGTCGTCCGTGAAGAAGAAACCTGTGAGTTGCTGATCAGGCGGAACCGGCGGCCGGGCAGGGACGTGGACGATCCGCCACGCACCGTTCTCGCCGCTCATTGTTCTTCGCAGCTATCTCCGGCGACCGGCCCAACGGGGAGGCGATCGAGCACGGAAGCGGAGGGGAAACCGTAACGCCGTCGGTCGGTGGCGGCGGAGCTCGACGGCTGCTGAAGAAGAAGTAAAGGGAGAGGGAGCACACTGGGCCTGATTGTGGGCCTGAACCGGCCCATTTTCTTTCAAGCCCATCCCACTAGGACGAGCCCACAAACTCTGTTACACAGCAGTGGCTCTTTTTCCTTTCTCGATTGATTTTCCTTTTAAAGATATTTCTTGTAATTTTTTTTATAATTATTAAATAGTACACGCTTTATCATTTTCTTAACATTCGTATCAGGGGTTAATCACATGTTGAAAAGATAAAAAAGAACCCGGAAAGGACTTGTAAATAATAATATAACACTCAATAATCAAACGATAAATAAATTGCTGAAAAGATTAAAGAACTCGGAATGCATAATCAAGGGAATGTGAATCCCTATTATGCAGCGACGACGAATGACTGTGATGTAGATCTAATGTAAATGCTGAGTTGATATTTTTATTTCTTTTCTTTTTACTTCGTGATGGTGATGGTGATAAATTTAAAAGTTTATATGAACATGGTTAATGTATGATTTAAGCTACACGAGATAACTCAGTATCACTAATGGAAAGCTAGGTGTATATTTAACCTCAATTTCCTTTACATTATCAGACAAACTAGGTGGGATGATTTTACTTCGAGCAATTAGTTAGCTTGATCTTATGGTTCTACTATCACCAGAACATCTGATCCCAATAGAGACTAGCAATTCTAATTCAAATTATTGTTTTCCAAGTGCGATTAGACTAGCCAATTCAATTGGCAGCCAGTAGTAATTCTTGTCTGATCGAGTAATTTGAACTATAGTGGTGAGAGAACCAGATAGGATTGGCATTTACCTCAGATCAACCATTCAAACCACTGTAGCCCATTTAAAGTAATTGTGAACTTCATGACTTAAAAAATATTTTTAGGGCCCCCTCTTCATTGCTTTTGACGATTGTAGAACTTCTTCGCTTTCGTTATAGCATAACTAGTCAATCAATCGTTCCGGATTGATCTTGACGATATACAATTGAATCGTGTGGGAGGACATGCTCCCATAGCACCCTATTGTTGCTTGTTGTTGTTTGGGATGCCCTTTGTTAGTAAAAAATTAATTCTAACAACATCACAATGGGAAAAAGTCAAATGGCGAAAAGGTCAATTTTGTGATTCTGGCCTGCATGTGCAATCCACATTGCTTGGTTTGGTCCTGATGCTCCCTAAGAAATTCCTGTCTAGTTGAGTAATTTGAACTATAGTGATGAGAGAACCGGATAGAATCCACAGTTCAACCATTCAAACCATTGTAACCCATTTTAAGTGATTGTGAACTCTATGACTCAAAAAATATTTTGAGGGCCCTCTTCATTGCTTTTAACGATCGTAGAACTTCTCCCATCCACTGTGATTTTAATATGATGGCTCTCACTCTCGTTCAGTTTGAATAACCATTCAACCGTTCTCGTATAGTGCAAAATAAAGATTTTAAAAAAAAGACATTCAGATGAAAAAAATCTATTAATATTAATAAAATACAAAACATTAAATGATTTTGAATTAAATTCATTACCATATTCCAAATATACCTTTAAAAAATACTATAGATATGACCTTTTCTCATATAAATTGATTAATTAAGAAAATAAGAAGGATTTATATGTTTCTTTTCCTTACACGTGGATTGCACGAGTATAGCACATGGATTGCACGTGAATTGCACGTGTATAGTAATATTTTTTTTACCTATAAAAAAGTATTTGAGAGGAAGACCTATGCAAGTGGCTTCTATTTTTTATGATGTAATTAGGTAATTTTGATGGTTAGTGCCTTAAGGGGAGATGTATATATCGCACGTTGCTTATTCCGCAAAGACATGGCGATAGCATATATGCAACGAAAGCTTTTAACAATTGTAGAACTTCTCCCGTTCACTATGATTTTAATATAATGCCTCTCATTCTCGTTCAGTTTGAATAACTATTCAACCATTCTCGTATAGTGCAAAATAAAGATTTAAAAAAAAATACATTCGGATGAAAAAATCTATTAATATTAATTAATTACAAAAAATTAAATGATTTTGAATTAAATTCATTACCATATTCCAAATATACCTTTCAAAAATACTATAGATATGACCTTTTCTCATATAAAACGGTTAATTATGAAAATAAGAAGGATTTATACAGTTCTTTTCCTTACATGTGAATTGCACATAAATTGCACATGTATAGCAATCTTTTTTTTACCTATAAAAAAGTATTTGAGAGGAAGACCTATGCACCCTTCTTCGCGGCTTGTATTTTTTGCTTCGCCAAAACCCCAAATTTGTACCAACGCGACAAGAATTGAGGATTCTTTTGGTCACACTGTTTGAGGGTTTCGGTGACGCATAAATTCGGGTATTGGTATTACGGTGGACATGATCTAGAGTCATTCACTGTATTTTCCAAAAAATGAGGAAAAAATAGAAATCGTTTGAAGTGGAGCTATATTATGAACAACGTGTGAACAATGCCGTGATCAAAGCTGGCTTTGCACAATTATACACGAAAAAATGCCGTGTTCCCGATTATAGATATTCAGTTGATCATGATGATATAAATGAGGGGATAAGTGATTCAAATAATAATGTATCTTCCGACATGGTACGTTTACGTGATGAAATAGTCATGACTTTACAAAGTCATTAAGGATGTTTGTAATATTTAAGGATAATGTATTTCATTCTTAGGGACATGTGATTATGTATATTATAATGAAATGACTCTCTCTTTTTTTTTTAATTTGTTAATATATTTCTATTACATTATTCTTGTCGCAAAAATATAAAAGTTACCGTCATTATTTTTTTTACTTCAATTTTAAACAATTAAAATTTTAAAAAATAAATTGATAGCACCCAAGGAATTTCCAAATATATGTTTACCAAATAACTTGCATTTTCCCAAAGCACTTTTCAATTATAGTTTGCCAAATAGTCTTGCGTTTCTCAAAAGCCCTTTGTGCTAAATGCCTTTGCATTTGGCCAAAGGCTTTCCCCAAATGCTAAACGAGATATGCCTGAAGTCCCCTTGAGAGAGAACTACCCACTTATGGCTTTGATTGTTATTACTTCTGTAGGAGCTATGACGTCATTCCTTGCGGCAACCATGGATGACCAAGAATATGTGCCATTCGGCGAAGACTATAGTTACCGCGATTTCCTCCTTTGTATGTTTGAAGGCGGAGAAGAGTCTCTCAAAATCGAAGAAGACTACAGTTACCACGATTTCCTCCTTCGTATGTTCGAAGGAGGAGAAGAGTCTCCCGAAATCGAAGAAGAAGAAATTATGAATGAATCGAGTGAGGTATGCTTGCTTGTCGCTGTTCTTGTTGTGCTTGCATCCTATTTTTACTTTCTAAATAAAGTATGCTGGTTAAACTGAATAATAGTAGATCATGAAAATGCACTGAAAATGCAAAACCAAGCTAAATTTTTTTTAAAAATATTTTTTGATTTTTTTTTTCTGGCCTTCTTCCACTTGGCTGGTCGCCAGACTGGCCAGAGTCGAGGGTCGGCAAGGCAGCCTCGCCGACCCCTGACTGAGCGATGTTGGCCTCACCTTGGCTAAGCGAGGTTTGGCCTCGCCGTTGCTAGGCGAGAGAGCCAGGTGACGGCGAGGATGCCTGGGCAGAAGCTAGCGAGGCTCACCCTCAATAGTAGCCGGCGGAGGCGAGCTTCGCCAGGGCCGGCGAGGCCTCACCTTTGGCTGGAGAAGAAGTCCAGAAAAAAAAAAAGAAAAAGAAAAGGAAATATAAAATAATAATGAAATTTCAAAAAAATATTAAAATATTTAAAAACAATGCTACGAATTCTCTCTTTCGTTAGACAGATTTCTTCTTGGCAATTTTACTAAACGGTTTCTCTTGTAGCTTTACGGAATTGATCGACTTACATGAGGTATCAGTTGACTTACATTGCAGGAATTGGAAGATAGTGATTCTGAAGTCAACGCCAACATGCAAACGAATGTGATTGAGGAAGCAAACCCACGCTGGAACAGGTACACCTTTGACTACGCCATTGCGGCCTCCATGATATGCATTTTGCTTGGTTTTGGTTAGTCCTCTCTCTGTCGCGATGCGTCCAATATATCTTTGCGAATCAATTTTCCATATAGCGAATCAATTCCTTGCAACTTAATTATGTTGCCAGAAAAAAAACGATAATAATGATTTGAGTTATATCTTGGTTATTGCACTTTAATTGGTCTAGCTTTGTTACTGATAAAAATGATAAATCTATTGCCAAAAGGTTATTTTTTTAATGCATAAAAAAGAAAAAAAAAAGATTATTTAAGCTTAGTTCATTTCATGAAAATTTTGACATTTTTGGAAAATGTTTTTCGGAAAGTTAATTTTCAGGAAAATTATAATATTTTCTGGTGTTGAGCTGAGACTTGAAAATGAACTGAAATATGTCTTTCGTCGTTCAGCATGGGAAATCAGATTTGATTTTCCTCATTGCACTCCTTTTAATTATTTTTTTATCTTTTTGTAAATAGAATTTTTAATTATTTTTAATTTTTGGATTTATTAATAATTATTTATTTATTTTATTTTATTTTTTAATCTTATTTTTTTATTCTTTTATTTCTTCCTCTGCCGGCCACAGGCTAGCCTCGCCGACCTTGGACAAGCGAGGCCAAGCCTTGCCTGTGGCCAATTGTCGGTAGAGGAAGATTGAAAATAAAAAAAAGAAGAGAAAAAAAAGAAAAGAAAAAGATTAAAAAATAATTATAACTCGAATTTTATTGAAAAAAGAAAAAAATAAAAATAAAGAGAAAATGTGTTTTGTGAAAGAAAGTGAGGTGAAGGAAGATATAGAAAATGTTTTTCCGCTTTCTGAAAAGTGAAAAACATTTTTCTCACTTTTGAATGTGCTTTTTTCATGACTAGTTTATTTTTCATGAACGAACGCCAAAAAGCCGAAAAATATTTTCCTAAAAGTTATTTTCTGTGAAACGAATGGAGCATTAATTTCGGATAACTTCATCCACTTTTTTCTTCTTCTATTTGTGCCAAGCAAGTTAATTTCGGATTGTGTCCATTGTAGTTATTATTTATCATCATTCTTATCTAGCAATAATATATTATAGTGAAAAATAGGGCAAGAAATATTTTTTTTATTTTTTGTGTTTTCAATTTCTTGTGTGGTTGCAATTTACTTGGGAATATTGTGATATTAAATAAGATTTTCATTTTGAATTTTGGCAGACATAGGAGTGATAAATGAGGGGACAGAATTAGTAAGGCCAACAGTAGCAAGGCAGAACTTGAACATGGGCGAAGAGCATGATGATTTTTTGATAGGGATTTCTAAATTGTTTTGCCTTTTCGGGTCGGCATTGGCTGGGTGGACCTCCAACAGGATTCGCAGCTGCTGCAAGATTGTGTTGGCAGAGGCCTTCTTCTATGTCGGGCCCTCCTCGTGGGCATTGTGCCCAACTCATTCTTCCTAATGTTGGGCCGCCTCATCACCAATATCAGTGTTGGCTATGCCCTCACCATTGCTCCTATCCACATTGTCGAGATCTCTCCTACTCTCTATCGCGGCTTGCTCACCTCCTTTCCTGAGGTATTCATTTCTTTTCTTTCTTTTTTTTTCTTAATTTTGTAGCATATTTTTTATTTTTTAATTTATCATCAATTTTTGTTGGATGAAAAACTAAGGCTAGAAAATTAAAGTTAAAGGAAGGTGATTTCTTTTTTATACGTGTTTTGGTGGTTCAGGTATTCATCAACGTGGGCACCCTTCTCGGCTACATCTCTCATTATTGCTTCCACAGGTTACTCTCCAACATTGTTGGGTGGCGTGTCATGCTCTATGTGGGGGGAATCACCTTGGGCTTGCTCGCTGTGGGGGTCCTTGCCATGCCAGAATCTCCCTCGTGGCTCGTCATGCAAGGCCGCTTGGGCGATGCGAAGCGCACCCTCGCTCGGATCTGCAACTTTGAGTAGGAGGCCGCACTTCGGCTCACTGAGATCAAGGAGGCTGCCGGCATCCCTGAAGAAAGCAACGATCATGTTGTCGAGGTCACCGGCCAGAGCACTGAGGGCATGTGGCAGGAACTCCTCCACCAGACCCAGTCTGTCTTACACATGCTAGCGTGCGTCGTTGGAATCTACCTCTTCCAACAAACTTGTGGGATTGACACCATCATCCTCTATAGCCCTCGCATTCTCGAGAAGGTTGGCATTATCGATCATACCAGAATAACCCAAATCGCCATGCTAGTCGAATTTACGAAAATAGTTTTCTCCATTATCCCCATCATCCTCCTTGATCGGGTCGGGTAGCGACAGTTGTTGTTGAGTAGCCTAGGCGGAATGATTTTGTTGCTTGCCTCCCTTGGTGTGTGCCTCACCGCCATCGATAGACACTAGAAGGTCAAGTGGGCGATGGACATGTGCATCCTCTCGTTGGTGTGCTATGTGGCCTCCTTCTCCATTGGGATGGGGCCAATCGCAATAGTATACAGCTCGGAGGTCTTCCCTATGAGGTTGCAGGCACAGGGGTGCGCAATCAGTGTCACCGTGGGCCAAGTGGCGAGTGGCTTAATATCAATAAAGTTCATGATTTTGTACAGAGCGATTAGACTGGGTGGGGCTGCCTTCTTATTTATGGGAATGGCCATCTTGGCATGGATCTTCCTATACTTTCTCATGCCTGAGACCAAGGGAAGGTCCCTAGAGGACATAGCACAATCGTTCGGCAAATGGACCAAATGGAGGTCCTCGGCCAGAGAATTGGAATTGTGACAGAGCAGCGTGATCGAGGGAGGTGTATGATTAGTAAAACTTATTTACAGACTCAAGCATGGCTATTAAATATCGATTAATGCAGAAAAGGAGGCAATTAGGACGACCAAGCATGTTTGTTTCTCTATGTTGTTTTGTTCCGTACATTGTCTCTATGTTGTTTTATAATTAATTACAAAAAATTAAATGATTTTGAATTAAATTCATCACCATATTCCAAATATACCTTTCAAAAAGAGTATAGATATGACATTTTCTCATATAAATCAATTAATTATGAAAATAAGAAGGATTTATACGTTTCTTTTCCTCACACGTGGATTGCACATGTATAATAATCTTTTTTTTACCTATAAAAAAGTATTTGAGAGGAAGACCTATGCTACAGTTGTCGTGGGCAAAAGGACACTATAAGTGTCATAAGTTATGTACGGCGCTCACTTTAGTGCCAAAAATTTTTGCCAGCTTACTTAAGCACCAAAATTTTTTTTACCTATAAATTGGTGTTTGAGCAATTGGTGTGGAGGCAATTAGGACGACCAAGCATGTTTGTTTCTCTATATTGTTTTGTTCCGTACATTGTCTCTATGTTGTTTTATAATTAATTACAAAAAATTAAATGATTTTGAATTAAATTCATTACCATATTCCAAATATACCTTTCAAAAAGACTATAGATATGACATTTTCTCATATAAATCGATTAATTATGAAAATAAGAAGGATTTATACGTTTCTTTTCCTCACACGTGGATTGCATGAATATAGCACGTGGATTGCACGTGAATTGCACGTGTATAGTAATCTTTTTTTTACCTATAAAAAAGTATTTGAGAGGAAGACCAATGCTACAGTTGTCGTGGGCAAAATGACACTATAAGTGTCATAAGTTATGTACGGCGTTCACTTTAGTGCCAGAAATTTTTGCCGGCTCACTTAAGTACCAAAAATTTTTTTACCTATAAATTGGTGTTTGAGCAGTTGGTGTGTCCGTCGATATCAGAGCCATTTGGCGAAGACGACAGTTACTTGCCATTCCTATTACGGCTATTTGACGAAGGAGAGGGCAACGAAGATGAAGATGTGTTGGCTCCTGCTTGAGTTAACGAAATACAAGAAGAAGCGGATGTTGAACCAAGTGATGGCAACTACCATTCTCAAACATCTATGCAGCTAGGTTTCTTCTATTTTTTCCTGCGGCCTCAAAAAAGTGATAAGATGCTACAAAATTATGAAAAAAAGAAACGAAAATGAGTGAGTACCTAGGGAGAAATAGCTACACAATGATTCGTCTTTCTTTTATTTTTTAACTTCAAAGATATTTTGCATATAACTACACCAAAATCACTAAACTAACAGTATTTTCTTTGAGCATGTACACCTTTAGGAGTCCTATAACCATAAGTTATTCTAGAAAAAGTGCACGGTATGTGCACGGAATGTTCATGAAGTTTGGACCCACAAAGTCTACATTTGCTTGAGCTTGAGTTTTGGGGAAATGACTTTTGGTTCAAGGTGCATTTGCCTAAATGCCATTGATTTAGTTATTTTGATGTAGTTATTTTTAAAATAGCTTTGAAGTTGAAAAAGAAAGTTAAAGACAAAGAAATTCACGAAATTTTTTTATTTTTATTCTTTCAATTTCTTGTATATAGTTATAAACATAATAATGATAAATAAGATTTTTCTTATTTTTTTTTTAAATTTTGACAGTCCAAACAGCAATGAGCGGGGGGGCGGCAGTTTGGCCGCCGCAAGATAATTATGATAGCGGGGGCCAAGTATTTCGTCGGGCCCCTTTTTATGGGTTTTGCCCTCATCTATTTTGTTTTCTTGGCCAACCGCTACTATGCTACCGTCGACACCGGTTTCATCCTCATGATTGCTCCCATCTACATGACTGAGATTTCCCCTTACTTCTCCCACGGCCTTGGATAAGTGATATGGATGCTACAAAATTAGGAAAAAAAGAAACGAAAATGAGTGTGTACTTGAGGGAGAAATAACTACACCATTATTTGTCTTTCTTTTCTTTTTTAACTTCAAAGGTATTTTGCAAATAACTACACCAAAATAACTAAATTAACAGTATTTGCTTTGAGTATATATACCTTGAGGAGTCCTTTAACTATAAGTCCTTCTAGAAAAGGTGCACAATACATGCACGGAATGTGCATTCGATATTGTGAAGCATGTGAAGAGTCACCCTTGTAGTCGTCCATGAAATTTGGACCCACTAACTCTACATTTACTTGAGCTTGAGTTTTGGGAAAATGACTTTTGGCTCAAGGTGTATTTGCTTAAATACCGTTTATTTAGTGATTTTGGTTTAGTTATTTGTAAAATAGCTTTGAAGTTGAAAAAGAAAGTTACAGATAAAGCAACTTCGCAGAATTTTTTTATTTTTATTCTTTCAATTTCTTGTATATAGTTATAAACTTTGTAATGACAAATAAGATTTTATTTTTTTAAAAAAAATTTTTGATAGTCCAAATAGTGATGAGCGGGGCAGCGGCATATATAAAGATAGACGTGAAATTACCCAAAGCACATCTTAATGTTCTGACGGGGTACCTGAGAGTGTTCACGTTTCTCGGATTGGCGACGGCGATATGGATCTCCAACCAATTTGGCCACCACGAGATGATTATGATGGCCATTATGATGGCAGGGGCCATGTATTTCGGTGGGCCCTTCTTAAGAGTTTTCCCCCACCTATTCTGTTTTCTTGGCCGGCCACTCTTGTGCCACCTTCGGTGTTGGCTTCGCCCTCATGATTGTCCCCATCTACGCGGCTGAGGTTTATCCTATCTTCTTCCACGACATTAAAAAAGTGATGAGGATGTTACAAAATTAGGAAAAGAACAAACGAAAATGAGTGAATACCTGAGGGAGAAATAACTACACCATGATTTGTCTTTCTTTTCTTTTTTAACTTCAAAGGTATTTGCTTTGAGCATATACACCTTGAAGAGTCCTTTAACCATAAGTCATTCTAGAAAAAGTGCACGGTATGTGCATGGAATGTGCATTTGATATTGTGAAGCACGTGAAGAGTCACCCTTGTAATTGTTTATGAAGTTTGGATCCACTAAATATACATCTGTTTGAGCTTGAGTTTTGGAGAAATGACTTTTGACTCAAGGTGTATTTGTTTAAATACCATTGATTTAGTGATTTCGGTGTAGTTATTTACAAAATAACTTCGAAGTTGAAAAAAAAGTTTAAGACAAAAGCAACTTCATATAATTTTTTTATTTTTATTCTTTCAATTTCTTGTTCATGGTTATAAACATTGTAATGATCCAAAAATGTATTGAATTAAATAATGAAGAGATAATGGTAGGGTTGAGGCAGACATGATCTCTTCACAATCCCATGTGGAGTTTTGTGTACTTAAGATTGTACGGCTAGATATTTAGTCATCGTCGCGTCCTTGGATTTCCCACAATGAACCAGCCATGTATGCATGTCAATTCAAGTAAGGCTTTTTAATAAGTAATCTCAATTAATTGACTGTTGACATCTGATTTTTGTCAATCTGGTAAATTGGTGCCTTAAAATGTGAATGGCCAAAGTAGTGTAAGAACGAGAGAGAAGAAAATAAAATTATTAGAATATATATTTAGATTAAAAAAAAAGGAAAGAAAGAAAGAAAGAAAGAAGAAAGGAACTGGGCCGGTTCGATCCGGCCCGTTTGAACCTGGCCCTTCTATTTTTCCTCCCCTTTGTCTTTGTTTGGACCCAGCTCATGTCTCATACCATAGTTTTCAAAGCCCACAAACTCATTACTCTGGATTTCCATTTTAGACATTTCAATTCAAAGGCCCATGAAACGGCTTGGGGACTCAACAAGTCCAGCCCGGCCTTTCTCTGTTTTATCACCCTCCCGCTCATTTCTCTCTCGCGTAGCTTATGAAGAGGACAGAGCACACAAGCCATAATGTAGAAAAGACAAAGGGAAGAAAGGACAAAAGGCCAAAACGGCCGGGGACAGGAAGGATAGATAGATCCCAACGTCAAGGGGAATTGTGCGGAGATGTACAGTCCTTTGGGAGGGAGTGAGCCGAGGAAGACCAAAAAGAAGGGGAACGCTCGGCGCAAAGGGGGGAGAGAAACAGAGACCAAAAAAAAAAAAAGGGAGAAAGAAGAGGGCTGTTGGAAGAGGAGAGCGCTCCGGTTCCTCCACCCATGAGTATTGCCCGGCAAATCTCTTCCCCCTCCCAGTCAGCCGTTCATCGCCGCCGGACGCCATCGTCTCTGACTGCCCATTGCCTTGTCCGAAGACCTTCCGGCTCTATAATCCTATCGTACCGCGATCAAATCGCCATGGAAGTCAAGACTGGCCGCAGTGAGGAGCTTTATCCTTTGCCGACATTGTCAATTCCGCTCCATTCCCGAACCAGGTAACTCCTCCACTCTATGCTCTGTTTTGTCCTGCTTGTATGGCTTGAAACACCGAACCGAATTAGTGACTTTTCGAGCAAATCGTGCGAAACCGAAACAAGTCCATGATGATTTGTAATAATTTAGAGATTAAGACACTGTGTTTGGACGGAGAAACGCTTTCAAAGTGGGTCTGGAATTCGTATTCATCTACGCATACTAGCTGTTCGCTGAAATGTCTCAATGAAACAGCATAGGCTTAGAACGTTGAATCTGGTTTTGACGATTCACGGTGTTTCTTTGTAAACCGAGACAGATTTGTGGTGAAATATGGCCGTTTAGATCCTTGCACTTCATGTTTGAGCCAAAAATCGCATTAAATCTCAGTTTTAAGCTCCGGTCTGAACTTGCCCGCCACCTGTTTGATAAAATGCTTGAACAAAAGGTCGAGACTGCCGTTACCAAAATCCGTTCTTGTTATCTTCGTTCTACGCTTTGTTTGTGCTTGAGTCGACGTTCCATCACTTACTCGATGTTTTCTCTTTTGGTTGTATGTCACGATGTTCACCACCGAGCCTGCCATATGTATGTCTTTGCCGTCGGAGATGTCTCTTGTACCAGCTGAGTTTGAGGTCCTACACCATCCTGAGTTTGAACATCACTCGTCCCATTGGGGTGTATTTAGGTCTGCTCGGATAGAAATGATGAGCTTTCCTTTTGAAGTTTTGATCTTTTTCTTCTCTGCATGGACTGAAAATTCTTCACCGGAATTAGTCCGGTGACACAAAAAAAAAAAAACGCCGGCCAACTAGTGGCCGGCACTGAGTTGGTGTCGGTCGGAGTGGCCGATCGATGGGAGTGGTTCATCGTTGACCTAGGCTCCGGTGCCTGAGAAAATGTTATTTCGGTGAAGGCGTGAGGAACCAAGCTCTCGGTGACGAACCAACGTGATGGGGGGACGATGGAGACGTCCAGAACGAAAAAAGAAAAATGGAAAACGAAAAAAGAAAAATAGAAAAGAAAAGGATAAAAAGAAAATCAGAAAAGAAATAGGAAAATGGGGTTTAATATAAGGGAAAAAACCACCAAAAACCCTAAACTATGTCACTTATGACACATTTACCACGAACTTTTTTTTGTGACACCAAAAACCCCAAAATATGCTATTTGTAACACATTTACCCAATTGTACTTTAGTCCATTGGCATTTTCGTCTTTTTTGCTTTTTTTTTCCTTTCCGGCAAGGGCAGCTTTCGCCGGCGTCGGGCGGCCCTCGCCGGCGTCGGGTGAGGGTTGCCTTGCTTGGGTGAGTGAACAACCCTCGCTCGACTTAGGCGAGGGCGACCCTTGCCCAACGCCTTCGCCGGCGTCGGGCGAAGGCGGCCCTCACTCGCCCAGGCAAGGCGACTCTTGCCCAACGTTGGCGAGGGTGGCTCGACGCCGGCGAGGGTCGCCCTCGCCAATGTCGGTGAGGGCCACCTTCACTCGATGTCGGCGAGGGCCGCCCTCGCCGAAAAGAAAAAAAAAAAAAAGCAAAAAAGACAAAAATGCCCATGGACTAAAGTACATTGGGGTAAATGTGTCACAAATAGCATAGTTTGGGGTTTTTAGTGTCATAAAAAAAAGTTCGGGGTAAATGTGTTACAGGTGACATAGTTGGGGGTTTTTTGTGGTTTTTTCACTTAATATAATCAGGTTAGACCACAGTAATCGGACCCTCGGTCCTAAGTCCCTTTTCCGGAATTAAAAAATAATAATGAAATGCCGAAAAATTCAGAAAAATTAGGAAAGGTTTAGAAATTAGTTTTTGGGTTAATTTCATTAGATTTTAGTGTAGATTTTATTCTAGGCTTAGTCTAAAAAATTGAAAAAAAAGTGAAAACCTTTAAAAATTGCCCCAAAAAATTGAACAATCCATTAGGATTTTGCCATAGGGCTTTTAATTGCCTTTTTTTTTTTTTTTTCTATAGAAGATAATAGGTTGTTGGTTGTGTGTTTTTAATATATGGTTGTAATTTTCCACTTTAGCATGGATAGGATGAACTTTAGGAACTTCGATAGGTTGCTTTAATCAGTTAGTTAGCAAATGGTCAAGTTTAGATACCAAAAGGGCACTAGTTAGATGATTAGTGTAATAAATCCTCGATTCGTTGCGTACATATCGAGATGATACTAACATGTCTCAATTAGGGTTTCTAGCCAACTTTTAATTATGACTAGTGGCGGCTCCAATTGAATATGTAGATTAGAAACTAGCGTTGTGCGATGTATGAGGCTTGAGAGCGCCTCCGTCCTTGGATAGATGAGCCTTTTAGTTCGTCCTTCGAACATACCAATCGATGTTCACGTCTATTAATAAATACCTCTATACCTATTCATACACTCTCTCCTTGATCGGGACGAGTAGGTTGCAACACCGACATATAACACACACATATACATATATATGTTTTATGTTTATGGGGCTTTAGGTGAATATTATGGGGATAATTTTCCAAAAAGTTATATATTTAGTATATAACGATCAATTCGGTTTTAAATTTTTAAATTTAATAAATTTAGTTATAAACATTTTAACAATGTAGTCATTCCGATCAATTTTTTAGCTAGAAATCACTCACGTGGACGCTAACCATCCTACGTGCTACGTGGTTTGATTGATGTTGACGTGGATGATTTTTCCTATGTTTTTATAATTTTTAAAGTTTTTTCGTTTCTTTCCTTTTTGTTTCTTTCTTTTTTCCATTTCCTCTATTGATCACCGACCATAGGCAAGGAACACCCTCACTAGATTTGGCGAGGGGAGGTTGATGAGGGCTGCTACAAGGATCACTAAGGCCTCGTCAATCAGCAAAGGGAAATAGGGACAAAATGAAAAAGAAAGAAAAGAAAAAGAAAAAAATTCAATTTTTTTTAAAATTGCGAAAATCATTCCATTAGCAATTTTTGGTCAATTTGGTTAGAATGATTATGTTGACAAATTATCAAAAGATTTTAAACTAAATTTGGTTGTATTTTTTTTTTTGGTCGGAAAAAAGTGCCATATTGAAAAGTCTATAACCGAATAAATTTAATATTTTTGGGCAATTTTCCCGAATGTCAAGAGTTCGTAATTTCCTTTCATACTTAGATTTTCGTTCATTTGTTATGTTGTTGTAATTATTATTTTTCCAGATATATTAGGCAGTTCCCAAAAATATACTAAAGAAGTTAATTAATTGCACCGGTATCAACTAAACTTGGGAAACCTTAACGTCGACTTTGACGCAAATTGACCTTAAATTTCTAGATTGTTCATATGGAAACAACCCCTCAAGTTTCGACTCTAGTGGGTGGCTTAATTAGCAGATAAAGATCATATTCGTACAAATTACGTACAAAAAAAATCTTAAATCTATTACGATTGTGCCAATTTAATCTTAAATCTTTTAAAAATTTATCAATATAATCTATCTATCTAATTTTCACTAAAAATCGCTAACTTAGATACCAGCTGTCTTACGTGGCATCACTGACGCTGATGTTGAAAATTTTTACAATTTGTATTATTTTTTTCTGGTTTTTTATAATACTTTTTTCCTTTCTTTTTTTTTGCCCTTTGTCCTCTGTGGTTGTTGGCTTGGTCAGTGGCCGGCGACTGGCCACAAATGAAGGCCAACGAGAGCTGCCCTCACCTCCCTCTAGTGAGGCCTAACCTCGCCCAGACAAATCTCTCAAATTAATCCAACGCTCCAACATCTTAATGATACATGATTAGCGATAACATGCAAACAAAATGAGCCATAATGGTCACATAATCGACCCGATCAACCAGCAGATATGATTCCGAACGAGAGTTTCAGTCACAAAATACAAGATTAGAAACAACAAATTGTGCAATTTGGAAATGGAACGTTGCAGTGGTTTAGGAGAAGAAGTGAAGGAGAGTGGGAGGGTGAAGGCGGGAGTCATGCCACCAAGGCGAAGCGCTAAAATATTAAAAAAAAAATGAAGAAAAAACCTTGAAAAATATATTTTTAAAATTTTAAAATTAATGTTTATTTGGCAGTGCTGTGTTTTTGGGTACAGAGAGGATGGGCTTTGGGCGGGAAAGTTGAGTTTGAACATCCGCTTCTTCTTTTATTTCGTTAACTCAAGCAAGAGCCAACACATCTTTATCTTCGTCGTCCTCTCCTCCCTCACATATCTGTAATAGGAATGGCAAGTAACTGTCGTCTTTGCCAAATGGCTTTGATATTGACGAACACACTAGCTGCTCAAACACCAATTTATAGGTAAAAAAATTTTTGGTACTTAAGTGGGCCGGCGAAAATTTTTTACACTAAAGTGAGTGCCCTACATAACTTATGGCATTTATAGTATCATTTTGCCCACGACGAAGGGTGCATAGGTCTTCCTCTCAAATACTTTTTTATAGGTGAAAAAAAAAGATTACTATACATGTGCAATTCACGTGCAATTCATGTGCTATATTCGTGCAATCCACGTGTGAGGAAAAGAAACGTATAAATCCTTCTTATTTTCATAATTAATCGATTTATACGAGAAAATGTCATATCTATTGTATTTTTGAAAGGTATATTTGGAATATGGTAATGAATTTAATTCAAAATCATTCAATTTTTTGTAATTAATTAATATTAATGGATTTTTTTCATCTAATTGTCTTTTTTTTAATCTTTATTTTGCACTATACAAGAATGGTTGAATGGTTATTCAAACCAAACTAGAATGAGAGGCAATGTATTAAAATCATGGTGGGTGGGAGAAGTTCTACAATCATTAAGAAAGGAGGTGGGTGAAATCGGGAAAATGGGAGAAAAAATGTACTTGCTTCTGTTGTCTTCCGGTCTTCTCTCATGGGTTCTGAGGAAGAAGGAGAAAAACGAGGTGGGTGGTTGTTTATGAGGAAGGAGAAAAAAGGAGGTGGGTGGTGGTTTCTGGGTTTGAGGTGGTGAAGGAGAGATAGCGAAGAAGAAAAAGGGGAAATGAGTCGGAAGTTGGCCGGAAATAGCAACGAGCTTTTCTAGCAGGGAAATAAGTTGAAAGGACAAAATGAGGATGGAGGACGTGGGGTTTAACGGAGAAGGTGAAGTGAAATTGAGATCAACTTCTTCTGTGTTTGCAGACAGCTACGAGCTGGTTAGAACTTGAAACGAGGAGGGAAAATTAGGACGTGCATATTTTGTAGCAGAAATTCTGCTTCGGAATGCATTCTGGAACAAAAATGTGTTTGTTGAAAAATTTCTGAAATGCATTCTGAAACAATTTTTGCATTCTGGAATAAAAATGCGTTTGGGGAAATTTTTTAATAAACGCATTTCTGTTTCGGAATACATTCTGGAGCATTATGTGGTGACCCACTTTAAGTAAAATTTAAATTTTTTGTGGTGCCCAAAAAAATCAAAAATAAAAAATTTTAAAACTTTATAAAAGGCTTAGAATACCTGTAACTAGATACTTTTAGTAAAATTAAAATTTTTTGATACCTCCAAAAGCAGAAATTTCCTTTTGTTTCATCAAACAGATTTCTCTTCTAGAAATCAATTTCTGGAGCAGAATTAGTTCTATTTTATCAAACAGATTTCTTTTCCAAAAATTAATTTCTGGCAAAAATTTGATTTCTGAAGTAGAATGGATTCCATGCGCGCCCTTCCTACTTGAGTTGACCCCACAACAAATTCTTAATCCTTTATTTCACTTTGTTTTGTGTTTTTTTTTACAATTTGATTTACACTCCATTTGGTTCGTTTCTTCCATCAAAACCATTTTCCATATCTTCTTTCACATAACACGTTTTACTTTTATTTTTATCTTTTCTCTTATTTTATATTTTTAAACTAATATTTTATTTTAATAATTGTCTATTTCTTTTTAGAATTTCAAATTCATAAATGACACATAGCCATGTAATTATTCTTTTCATGCTATCGCAAGCTATGCGGCACATGCGACGACGCTTTTGCCTAGCTAAACATTATCCGCTTCCGACGCATAGCAATGTAATTATTTGAACCATGTTGATTCATCACAAATTCACAATTGCCAGGAATATTCTTAGTAATACCAAAAATATTATTTTCCTCTTTTTTTTTTTTTAAAAGGAGCTTGGTTCGTACTAAAACTTGTTAAAAGAAGAGTCCTGTCCACTTCTTTCAATATTCACGATGCTCGTGGGCAACGGCGGACCTCTCTCGTCGTAGGCGTCATCAGCATTGGCGTCGGGCTTCGTCGAAGGCATTGTCGGCGTCGGCGTTGGGGGCTATGGCAGAGGCGGAGGCTAAGGCGTTGCTCGTCAGAGGCGGTGTCGGCATCGGTGTGAGGAGACAGACCTCACTCGTCAGAGGTAGCGGACCTTGCTCGTAGGAGGTGATGGACATCGCTCGTGGCCGGTGGCGAACCGCTCGTCGGAGGTGTCATGTGAATTTCTGAGTAAGGATGACATGCACATTTAGAAGTGAGTTATTATATGATTGAACTTTTTGTACGTGTCAGTCATCTCACTGTATTGAGTTTTAGAACTTTTCATAAACTTGCCGAGTATCAAGGCCAGCCATGACGATATATTTGTAGGAACTAGAAATGCTCTTAATCCCAGTGTTCCCGGCCATCCTAAGTTAGTTCATTTATTTCATATGGGCATTGCTTTTGTATTCAGTTTTTCTTGAAAATGTGCTTCATTCATAAAAATAATTTCCTAACGTTATTAGAAATTTTAGAAACTTATTCGGTTGCTTTTCCTTCTGAAGTTGGAACTTCGGAAATTGAATTTTTTGTTTTTACACCTTTGTAGCGATAAAAGTGAAGATGATTGTCCTTCTTTTCCATCTAGAAATGGTGTTTAGATCGTGATCAAACACATTTTTACAGTGTAGTGAAAACAGAAAATTAGACTCGTTTTCTTATATTTAAATAGGCCTTTAGCAGGTCGCTAGCGCGAGTCGCCCTTCACCATCCTATTACAAAACCCAAGAAAAAAAAAGGCCCTTAAGTGATCTTTCTGCAATCATAAATCGGTTTGTGTGGCCTAAAAATTTCATTCAGTCGTTATCCTCAAAGATAATATTTAGAATAATTTTTGTAAGAAATTATTGCGTGAATAAGGTGAATAGACTCAAATTTACCTAGTTCATTCAATCTACTAGGGTCCACTTAAGTTATATATATTTGACCAATCAGATTCAACGGTTTATACAAGCACCGAGTGCACGGAATTCATCTAATAATATTTTGACTTTCATAGACATTAAAGAAGTGCCGAGATACTCTTACCTTTACCAAAAAAAAAAAAAAAAGAAAAAAAAGAAAGAAGTGCCGAGGTGCTTGTATCTTCGTTGACCGATAATGTGGGATGATTGATCCACGAAGCCAGAATTGGACACGGGTGCTGTAGTCTTGTCCAAACATTCAAGAAACATGCCAAACCATCTTTTATAGATTGTTTAGTCAAATGAAGCTCTCGATAATTGGTGATGATGCAACCAAGAAGATCAAACTTGTCCCCGCCAATTTTAATTCAAGTTTCAAATTCAACATTAAGCTTAAATTGCTGTAATTCTTTTACACTGAATTTCATGCTCAAGCGGGTTCTTTCTTGGCAAGCTCTCAACTTGATTTAAGTGGTAGATGTCACCTTCCAATGACGGACTGTAGCCCGACATAAAACATGCCTACTTTGAGGCTTCGACTTGTCTTATTCGTTCGATTAATCAAAATTGTCACCTGGCCACTTATCAAACTCACGAATTTTTTGCACGCAAGCCCATTAGCTTCCTCACCGTGTCACATTCATGGTAGGAAGTGATTCTAGTAGCGGGAGGTTATTTGTGTCTAGAGTGCGTTTGTTTCACTGAAAACTTTATGATAAAGAAAAATATTTTTCATGAGGAAAATGATTTTGTTCTCATGTGTTTGTTGGTTTTGGGAAAATTATTTCCTTCTTATTGGAAGGAAAAGTCATATTTTCCGCAATCTAAACTTATTATTTTCAGTCCATGAAAAGCGTTTTCCGTACATCGGTTAAATTTCTATCATCCAAATACTAGAAAATCTGAAAATAATTTTCCCGAAATAATTTCTATTCAAACGGATAGGCCCCGAGTGTCTATCTCAACTCTTGAATATTAAGTGGCTTTTAAAAAAACAAGTTACTTTTAATTATTACTGATGCAAAGACCCATACACATATATCATGCTGTAGATTATAGCCAATGTTATTTTAGTCTTATTTGGAATCGAGAAATTATATCTAAAATGTCATCAGCAAATGGTATGAGGACTACTATTACCATTGGTATAAAAACAAAGCATAGGGTTGAAACTTCATCATTCCAAAAGTACAGGGCCTAAAGAACAAACTGAACAGGTGAAAGGAAATTACGTAAAAAGTGTGATGAAATAGAAGAAGATTAGAATTCGTTGCTTGAAACAATCTGACACAGTACGCTATTCGGTTGTTTTCTCATTTGCAGCGATCTCGATCCTCAAATTCAGGCGCAGAACTTAAGATTCTTCACATACCCTTCACATTCTACGACTTGGATCCAGCTTATCGATACCTCAAAGTACTATGATGATGGGGTAATCAGTGAGAAACCAGAGCAGTACGAAGAACTGATAGACTTTGGAGCTGCTGATTATTCGCTATTGCATCTTGCTGTGCGTTGATTGATGGTGCTGATTCTCAGCTCATTCGGTCGAGGAACATTTATGAAATCTGTCTGGTTGTGAAGTAATCAAAGAGGAAGAAAGTACTCAGTGCATAATGTGCTTAAAAATTGCGGAGAAAAAGGAGCTTTCTCGTTGTGAAGTAATCAAAGAGGAAGAAAGTACTCAGTGCATGATGTGCTCAAAAATTACGGAGAAAAAGGAGCTTTAGACGTCGGATGAGATGTCGGGCCTCCGCCGATGTCGTCCATGATCCGACTTTGGTCCACTGATGTTGCACTTGATCCGACTTTGATCGTTGCATTCAAGCACACCGACGTTCCTGAAAAGACTGCGGAAGACATCTTGATTCAACAATTTTCCATGCATTCCTCCTAAAATGCATCAACATCTGAACGACGACCACTAACTAGTCATCATTGACAAGCTTCCATACGAAGAGCCTTTTCATCTAGGCAATAACTCGTGCACGAATCCAGAAGCTAAGGTTCGCGTTCACGCAGGCCATGTGTGTCAAAAATGTTTCCTATTAATTGACAGGCAATACAGCCTCTAATGGGACAGACATCGAATGTAGTGGCATGCCCCATATGTTGTTACAACTATCTTTCAGCTTGATTTTTGGGTCTTACTTTATGAAAGATAAATAGAATTTTGGAGCATCAGTCAACGTTTGGGCAAAATTTTGAAAAAAAAATTGGATTTGGTGCTATTTTTCATCAACTGGGCAATATCTCCTCCTGCTCAACAGGAACACACGGTCTCCAAATAGTTTCCGTTCCAACATCCATGAGCGCAATCCCCTTTGCAGTCAAGTCGGCCCTGATTCGATCACTTTTTGCAAAATCCTTCTGCCTTCTGGCTAAAATTCTTTCCTCAATCAGACGCGATATTTGCTCTTCTGTCGAATCAGCCCGTATCAAGGCCTTGCCTTTCAACTGCTGCAGAATCTACATTGAAGAAATTTCACATTTAAATCGAATTTGATCCAAGAAAAACTCAATAAGCATTCATAAGAACTTGCATCACCTCAGAATAAGTGAAAGGGGGCAGCAAACCCAGAATATCTAGAACACCCTTTACTTCTTTCTCTATCTCAGTAAGGGATTGAATTATTGCTGCTTGCCGTTGCTTCTGTTGCTTCTTCTGAAGTGCATTAGGGAACCAACCAATTTTAAAAGTTAGAGAAAGTAAAGCACAAAAGATACACAACAGAGAGAATGTTTGAAAAGGTGCAGCTTCTTTTATGGAAAAGAAACAGTACAACTAATTACCTTAAGGGTGTTCGCGTTATTGTTTATGAACTTCAAGGCATCCTGAAAAGCACCTGTCAGCACATGTGAAGTGTTCAAGTCATCGGTCATTTTGTCATGAAAATCCTTCTGCAAGCCTTTGATGCATTTCTCGGCATCTGGAAGAACCCGGACCATTTTGCCTTTTGGTTCTGTACCCTCACTGGGAGTCGCCTCTCTGAATGACGACAGAGTATCTTCCCAGTCTTGTAATGTCTAACATCGAGAAGACATCCCAAGTTAATTTTCTATAATTTTATATCAGATGGCAGACCATGCTTGCGTGCATGTCACTCATACATATACATCCAACATAATCAAGAAAGAGCAATTCAGAGTGACCCAGACTAGTGGCTGCTGGCAACTAGAACTAGGCCAAAACCGTCCAAACAATTCATACAGGTAATTACAGAGACAACAGGAATGGTTTCTTTTCTAACAGCATCAAATCCCTAGCATTTCTAATTAGTTAAATCAAGCAAGCCCACCCTTCTACTAGTTCCACATGAGTCTGAGACCAAGTATGAGTAAGCCAGAAAGATGAGAAGTGATTCGCAGTTAACCAAACATGATTTATACCTGATATACATAATAAACAGCCTCCGATGCACCCTCCAACTGTAAGACTGAATAGTTGAGAGGAGATCTATAGTGTGCACTTATCAAGAAGTGTCTCAAAGCCAGTGGATGGTAGCGCTCTGTAATCTATAGTTATACAAATGGGGGAATTTTAGACACCAGGAATGACGAGAGCTCAAGATAAATGTTAACACATCAAGAAAGAAAGCGGAACAAATTTGCAAATACTACCTGACGGATCGTAAAAAAGTTACCCAGTGATTTTGACATTTTCTCATTGTTGTTGGTCACATGGCCATTATGCATCCAATAACTCACACAGCTCTCCTGGCATGCAGCCTGACTCTGGGCGATTTCATTCTCATGATGGGGGAAGATCAAGTCAATTCCACCACCATGGATATCAAATTTAAAAGACAGATAATGAGCACTCATTGCACTGCATTCTATATGCCACCCTGGTCTGCCAAGACCCCACGGGCTCTCCCAGCTTGGCTCGCTAGGCTTTGCAGCCTACAATAACCGTTTACTGTCGGAGTTACATACCCAGATAAAATAAGAATTTACTGGTAGTACAATGCAATGCGCACCTTCCATAATGCGAAATCAGCAGGATTGCGCTTTCTAGAGTCCACCGCAACACGTTCACCTGCTCTGTGATTTTCTAGCTTCTGCCCCGACAAGCAGCCATAATTTGAGATCTTATCCACAGCAAAGAACACATCTCCATCCACAACATAAGCACAATCATTGTTAATAATCTGCAAACAGCCATAAGGAATTTCATTAGTTAAAACTCTCCCTCGTGATCCTAGAGACTTTTAAAATGTGAGGTGCCGAAGATGCTACATGTAAAACTAGAACTTTACAATAAATAAATAAATAAAAAAGAGACATAGGCAGACATTTTCAACTGGCTGTCACCTCTAAATACTTTATTACATGGGAATATACAGTCAAAAATTAAATGTATGAAGGTCAGTTGTTTCCTCTTCTAATTTATATAAAAAATTAGTCCATAAAAAATGGTCCTTAAGCTTCTAATTTGGATTATTATTATAGGCTTCCAGCATATCGGTGACTCAAATTACCAAATCAGTGAAAGTATCTGGTTTTGAATATTCTTGTGAATTCATTCTCTTTAGGAAATGTATGAACACAACTTCTTTTTTTCTTGGAAGTACTTAACTTCAAATTGTTCCTCTTTATACGTGCATCCTTTCCATGTGGAAAACAATAACATTTTAGAGAAAATTAAACTTATGCATATTGGTTACATATCTGCATATTCATGATTCGATTTACCTAATAACAACGAGAACATCTAATACAGTATCGAATAGCTCTGAAATGCTCGTCTTAGCCAACATCAAGCAAATACCACTATTCTAACTTCAAATTCATCTCTCCTCAAATTTACATACGTTCATATAAAGGAACATTTCTTCAAACTCAAGCCACACCTCAAGATACACGTGAGCAAATGAAAGATGGTAACATTTGTTCTATGACAAATGGGAGAAGAAATTACCGAATCAAACGCGAACAATTATACTTCAGAATTCTTCAGCGACATCATTTTTTCTCAGCAATAGCAGCTAAATTGGTAACACAATTATATAAAGAATTATTTCATAGAACCTTACCTTCTGAAGTTCACCACAGAAACCAGAAAGTAAGGACATTTGCATTACAATATCAGAGAAATTATGAGGGAAATATAGAAAGGGTGTAAAATAGATACTGTAGCAACCGCAGCTCCTTCCTACATACTCTAGCCTATGTTTATTCTTGCTCTTATTGAACCCCTCTAAAATTAAAGCAGCAGATCTAGAGTTAAAACTAGAAACCTGGGTTATCATGTCCTTAATCTGTTCCATGTGATCAGAAACCCGCGGTTGGTGGGTAGGGAGGAGGCACTGCAGATCGGCCATGTCAATTAAATACTCTTGGCAAAAGCGGTTACTTAAATCCAAGGGATCCTCCCCGGTCGCATTTGCCCGACGAATAATCTGCAGATATCCACATGTTAGCAATGTCCGACTAACTGATTTGGAAACACCAAGAACAATCCAGGTATCCTCAGCATCCACAAAAAATGACGGAATCTCTAAAACAATGCATGAAAATTAGGAAAGTCTAACTTTAACCATAAAATGCCAGAATTTCATGATAACCACAGAATTAAGTAATAACTTAAACACTACACTTCAGTGAAACGGAAATGCTTCTCTCCAACATAAAAGAGCCCTACTTCCATTATTGGAAACTGCCAGAGTTAAGTTGATGAAACAACATTCTTCTAAAGCTACTTTCAGCGACTAACACTTCAACAGGTGGCCACTTGTCAAACTTAAGAGAAGTAAATCCCCTTTACTTGTAAAATGGCGAAACGTTATGCAAGCGTTAGTAATGAAATTTTGACTAAAAATCTGAAGGATCATACTTACTCGCCAATAGCACGACAGATATTCCTTCAAAATGTGCATAGCTCATATCACAAGATTTTAAAAGTATAAGAAAAAAAGAAATGAATTCAGCTAGTTATCCAGTGTACCTAATCAGGTGGAGTTTCCTCGCCGTGATCTCATCGTTAAATTTCCAATGTTCATATAGCAGTTCAGGAAATCAAAGTCACCTCGGAATTTAGAGTAGATCATAAAATCTAATAGCAGCATTTGACGATGCACCAAACAGTTGTGTAATGTATAAGTTGCTAGTAAAATGAAGGAAAGAAAGAGAGAATCGAATGGCAACCACTACAACAAACCATAGTTCTACTGAGTTGAAAAGCATCCAAACCAATTAATTCTATATGACGTAATAATTACTTAACTCTCATGTCCATGTGTAGAAATGTCAAAATACCAATTTTTCCGGGTTGAAAATTGCAATTCCACACCATGAAAATTTTAAAATAATTTTTGAATGGCTGATCATGATTTTCCCCTCACGCCTACTACTCTATTTGATACTTGACTTGTTCGACAGGTAATTCTCCGAAGTTGGTCAAATACGGATATTGATATATTAAAAGTCGGATACTTTCACAGACCACGTTGTTCCTTTACATTGAACAGATCTGTCACTTTACACAATACGCAGGATATAATGTCCTCGATGAGAACCAAATCAAACTCTCAATTCTCCACAAGAACAATGTACAACTCTGATTTTCCTGTGCAAAGCTAGGCAAGTAAAGCAGACAAAACTTTAGAATATATAGATGATCCCTTGATCTTCTGATAATAGCCTCTATCTTCTCATTACATAATAATTCCTGTGGCAACCAGTCAATTAGCTCCCTCACTTTTCAAATGAAATGTCGGTAGTCCAGAAGAAGATTTATATGCATGCTTACGAGAATTACTTCAAAAATTCATGTCTGCATATTTTTTTTCACGTCAAAAAACATCGACAGAAAGACAAATAAAGTTAAGCATGATCACAATACCATATCACAAGATCACGCATGAAGAATCTAATTCAACCAAAAACACAATGTACAGCGATGAAAGAGTTTACTTCTGATATTTATATGGGCCAACATTCAGACCTTGTCATCAACATCTGTAAAATTGCGTACATAGGTGACTTCATAGTCCAAGTGTAGGAGATATCTGCAAGAAATCATTTCAAACAATAGAAAGTTAATATTCACCAAAACCCTGCAAGAGACGGCATGTTATGCTACAAAAGTAAACCTGCTAGGTCATGAGTTCAGTCAGCAATTCTTCATTTCAATGAGGGGAATCGACCAAGCATGACCTCCACCTGTACACAACTAATCTGATGTATGAGGTGGAGTTTACTTCAGATATAAAGAAACCTCCTTTCTATTTCATCTTCTCCACAATCCTCGATAAGGCAACCAGTAAAGGAGAATAATCCGCCACTACTCCTGTATATTCATTCACTCAACCCTTTCCACATACCCAAACAAAGTGAGCTTTTCCAACAGCATACTATCCTCGTGCTGTCGAGCATGTTAATTAAGCTTAAGCATGACCAAAATGCGACAGCTAAAGTGATCATTCGGCATTTATGAGTGAAACCTCTCCCCTTACTAAACTATGATATATGATAAACCTACATTAAATCTTTGAATCAAGATCTTCACTAAATAAACCCCACAAAAGGGTTAAACATACTGGCAAAGACCCATTACACATAAATCTCTGCCCGTGAATTTCTCTTTTATGATACCCCCATCTTCTTGCTCCTTTAGTAAAAAAAATTCCACAACAAGCAAACTTCAATCAATTCCACGAGAGACCCAAATGGCAAGAGATGGCTACCAATCCAATAAATTGCGCAATATGCATGAACCCTACACCACAATTGACCGCCGCCAAATCGGAGAGACTGGTGGTTTACCTGTAGAGGACGTCGAAGGCGACGGCGGCGCGGGCGTGGCCAAGGTGGCTGAAATCGTAGGACGTGACGCCACACACGTACATGCCCACCTTGCCCTCCATCGCCGGCCTGAACACCTCCTTCTGCTGCGTCATCGAGTTGTACACCCTAAGCTCCTTCCTGTCGCCCATCGCTGAGCTCACCTCTCCTCGATCTCTCACCCGAAGCTCTTGTCGAGGGCTGTCACCCGGTCCTCGGCCTCTGCCTCACTCCCTTTCGGGCGCACGAGGGGCGGCCTTAATGTGCGTCGTCAGCGACGGCCAGGAACGGCCGCTTGACGAACGCCGGAGTAGAAACGAGCGGAGAAGTAAAATCTCATAGCAAAAGTGGGCTTCGTACCCAAAAAAACCTCGAATCTTAACTTTTGTCCCAATTATATCTTAAACTTTTATCTAAAATCTATCATCATTAAGGCTGCGCATGACAACCATTCTGTGCCTGGAAACAGATTCTAATCAGAAATGATTATTTTTTATTCTATATCCGAAAACTGATTATGAGCATTTGAAGGTATTTGGTAACAGCTCAAAATTTCTATTCCTAAAATAGTAAAAGAACAGAAATGCATTTGGTAACGGTATAAAATTTCTTTTTATTAATAATATTTTAAATATTTTAATATATATTTCTTTTCTTTTTTTCTTCTCCTCCTTTTTGGCCATGGCCGGTAAAATTTTTTTTAATTAATAATACTTTTATTAAAAATAATTTATTTATTTTTTTTGGCCATGGCTGGTAACAAATTTCTTTATTAATAATACTTTCATTAAAAAATTATTTTTTTGTTATATTTGCCCATGGCCGGTAAAATTTTTTTATTAATAATATTTTTTCTTTTTTTGGCCATGGCTGGTAAAATATTTTAATAAAAAATATTTTTATTGAAAATATTTTTTTTATATTTTTTTCATGACATGGTCGCCGGCCATAGCCGGTAAAATATTTTTTTATTAACATTTTTTTATTAATAATATTTTTATTAAAATATTTTTTTCATTTTTTTCTCATGGCATGGTCGCCTCCCATGGCATGGCCGGTAAAATATTTTTTTATTAATAATATTTTTTATTAAAATATATTTTCCTTTTTTTCCCATGGCTTGGTCGCTGGCCATGGTCGGTAAATTATTTTTTTATTAATAATATTTTTTCCTTTTTTTTTGCCATGGCGAGTAAAATTTTTTTTTTTATTAACATTTTTTATTAAAATATTTTTTTCCCTTTTTTTGCCATATCGCCGGTCATGGCCAATAAAATATTTTTTTATTAATAATATCTTTTTGTTCATGGCCACCGGCGACCGGCCACAACCTAGCGAAGAACAACATAAAGAAGAAAAGAAAAAAAGAAAAAGAAGAAAAAGAGCTCATTCTCAAAATTGTGTCGAGAAACAAGAAGCAACTTTTTTTTACTTTTTATTTATCTTCCAAAACTGTTTCTAGGCACAAATTTTTGCAAAAATGTACCTGGGAACAAAAAGTTTATCAAACACATTTCTGTTCCCAAACTATTTCTGAAAATAAAAGAACAGAAATTGTCACTGTTTGGCACGTTACTAAACGAGTCCTAAGTTTTTTATCCAATATTATCGTTAATAATTATTTTAATATTATTTTTTCAAATTTTTTTTATTTTTATTTTTTTTCCCTTCATCTTCAATCTCTGGCTGGTTACTAGTTCGGCGAGGCTCAACCTCGTCGGTGTTGGGCGAGGTCGGTCTCGCCCGCCCCCAACAAGGTTCGTCCTCGTTGTGGCTGGTGAGGCTCGACCTCGCCCAACACTGGCGAGGTTAAGCCTCACTAGTGGCCGGTGGGGCCGAGCCCTCGCCAGATCTAGAGAGGCTCAAACTTGCCGGCAACTAGCGAGGGCTCGGCCCCGCTAGCTGCTGGCGAGGCTCGACCTCGCTGGCATTGGGTGAGGCCGAGCCTCACCAGCCATGGCGAGGACGAACCTTGCCAGGGGCGGGCGAGGCCGACCTCGCCCAACACCGGCGAGGTCGAACCTCGTCGGCCCCCGCCTCTGGCCGGTCACCGAACCAGCAATCAGCCAGAGGTTGAAGGTAAAGGGAAAAAAAAAAGAAAAGAAAAGGAAAAAGAAAAAAAAATAAAAAATTTTGAAAAAATAAAATTAAAATAATTATTAACAATAATATTGGATGGAAAATTTAACGATGGTAGATTTGGGATAAATGTAAAAGTTTGGGATTTTATATGAGATAAAAAAAAGTTTATGATATAATTGGGATAAAAGCTAAAGTTTGGGGTTTTTTTTGGGTATTAGGCCGCAAGAAAGGGATTCAAAATTTGAAAGCGTGTTTGCCGGAGAGAGAGACGCTAGAGAGGAAATATTAGGGGTGAGCGGTTCTAGGTTTATTACAGGTCCTACCTAGAACCTACCCTCGGATACAAGTTCCTCATTTTTGAAATTTGAAACTTAGCCATTGGAACGTAGAACCTACCCTGTCACAGGTTCCAAGGTCAGTTCCAGATTCTAACAAATTCTTTTTTTTTTTTTTTCATTTTTAGTTAAACAAAACGAAAATAAACAAAAATCATAATCCGCAGTTGCATATGTCCAAACATTTCTTAAGGCGATCCGAAAGTAATATTCCAAAGCTAGAAGGTTCCAAAGAAATCATTAAAAAATAATTGGGAACAAACCTAATTGAAGCTCTCCTGTTCCTTGAACATCAAAAGAATCTAATAACCTCGGAAGCACATTTATTGCAAGATTTGTTATTGCTTCAGCTATAAACCGGTCCCCAATTCTTCAACCAGTCAACTAAGAAAAAGCAGAATCATCTAGTTAACATTAAAAAAATGCAAGAGAGATGGGTGTAAAATCTGGATACTCAACATCTGGCCCATAACTTAGAGAGTCTTGAAGAGGCTATCACTATAATATAACTATATACAAGAAAATGAGATGACAAAGTTCTCAAATGGGAAAAGAAGCATCTACAGCCTCACCTTCCGCATCACAAAGAAACATGTATGACAGTTCACACAACGAACAAGATACAAAGCATCTTTTTTTAAAAAGTAGCTCAACTTCTCTAATCAACTCAGGTAGTACTTAACATTGTGGCAATCTCTGCATGACAACATGTTGTATTAGAGTTAGGCCTCATTTGGTTCAGCATTTGGGAAAAATCTTTGGCCAAATGCAAAGGTCTTAAGCCTAAAAGACTTTGAAAAAATGCTAGACTGTTTGGTAAACTACATAACTGAAAAAGGGCTTTGGGGAAATACTAGATTGTTTGGTAAACATATATTTGCTAGACTCTTTGATGTGACTAAATTAAGTTTTTTAATTTTTAAATTTAAAAATTGAAAAAAAGAAATAATGATCGTAAATTTTATATTTTTGCGTTGAGAGCAATGTAAAAGATACATATTAACATTTATAGAAAAAAGTCACCTCCTACAAATTTGATCGTAGCCTGTACACAACTATTATGATATCTCATCTCATACAAATTTGATTAGAAGAGAGTTTAGTTTGCTTCCTAACAGTCAACTTGTGCTTCATGTAATAGTGCTCATTCTGTCTCTATTTAACTAGTATAAATTGTCTCATTGCTACTTAGTGCTACTTCTTTCCTAAGAAATGGTGAATCACACCCCACGGACACAACGTTTTTGTAGTTTTACATGGAAATTCAAGGCTCCCAAAAACGTCGCAAGACATTATTGGACGTTGCTCTGTCACTATTTAACCACCAAGTGTGGATTTTTTTGGGACAATTGGGTTGTAGCCGTGTAATTTGATTCATTAAGGAAGGTAAAATTCATTTGCAAATGAAACGAGAGAGTCATTTTCTTTATTCTTACACGAAAACCCCTACAAACACTACCGTGGCTATCTTACACGAAAACCCCTGCAAAAATCTTTCACTACTGGGGGAATTTGACTAGAAGAAAGTCATTTCATTACAAGACTAACGACTGGAATACATAATGAACATGTATTTCGTATTACAAAACACACGACCTTGAAGCAAATTTTCATGTCTCAATCTCAAGCATGTATTATTTCTAGTTCATCAAGTTCATATATCTCCGGTATAAGAAAAAGTTAATATCTCTCCAAGGTTCCACAGGGCCTGTATAAATCTAGTCACCTCATAACACTATATCCAGTTCTATATACCAATTGATGTAGCTAGCAAGGATCACTTAGAAATGGGTGAATAGGTGATCCTAAACATTTTTTTTTATCAATTTAAGCTGAAATGAATGATCACAATTGAGTCCGAATAAAATTCAGATTCAAAATAGTTTATATAGACTGTACTATTGATGTATAGTATGTAAAATAAGAGATAAGGGTTAAAAAAATTACATACAAGTTTATAGTGGTTCGGTTTATAGCAAGTCTACGTCCACTTTTCCACGCTGACAGCCTATTAGCTGGATTTCACTATGTAATTAAGAGGAATTACAAATTCTGAGTGATAGCACTCTTGTATATGATAGGACTCTCTATCTCACATAATCACTCTTACAAAGTGTTTCTCAAGATCTTAATGTTTGGCTCAAGAACGACAAGAGAAAGGATTATAGTATGTTCAGACTTTGGACTTGTTGATTCTCTATTTCATTCTACATTCTACTCCTCGTAGATCTCCTTTTATACTTCTCTACTACCAAACTAGTCGTTGGACAGTCTTCAGATGATCATCTTCCAATTTTCATCTTGGATAGATTTGTATAAAATAGATTGAGTAGCTGTTAGTTGACAAAATATGAATCTCGCTGATTTCGGTTGCCTATATAATCAGAATCTTGGTTTCCATAAATAGAGTTTTATCCGTTGTAATGCATACTTGTCATAGGGTTTGATTTTCAATCAATTAGACTGAGATTGAGTCGATTAAAACCTTCCTTTTGTGAAATCCATGTCAAATCACTAGCTGTTGTGATTCCTTCTAAATAAGTTTTGCTTCTGTGTCTACGTTTGCATAATTTCTACGTCTAAAGAATTTCTAATTCAGAACTTGAGTCAACGTAGGTCTTCAGTAAAATCTGAATATTTCATAATTAGAGTCTGAATGACTTTTATGGTAAAGTCTAAAGATCTTATGTCTGAGTCTGAACTTTTAGTTCTGAAAACTTGTAATGTCTGATATTTCCTTTTGAACTTTCAAAATATATTAACCTGAGAAGAAATGTATGTCATATCACAAGTTAAACATAGAGAGTTTTGTTAGTTTCAAAATCCATTAGGAGTTTTCCTCAACAATCTCCTTCTCTTTGATGGTAATAAAATTTCCATGCAGATTCAATCAATATCAAATAAATTTGAAGAAAATAAACATTTTAAACACATGAAATACATATATAAATGTGCAAACTCGTAATCTCTATGTATTTTTCTTGCTTTGAGTATAACTTGTATAACCTGCATATTGAAGTGTTAGTACGACAATATCTATATAATCTCTCCCTCTTTTTGTCACCAGTAAAAAAAAAAATCAATAATAAATAGAATAAAGTGCCGATATAAAGCATCAAATCTAACAAAGTCGAATGTTAAGAAT
Source organism: Syzygium aromaticum (assembly GCA_024500025.1). Classification (NCBI taxonomy): domain Eukaryota; kingdom Viridiplantae; phylum Streptophyta; class Magnoliopsida; order Myrtales; family Myrtaceae; genus Syzygium; species Syzygium aromaticum. The sequence continues at coordinate 3,675,755 of CM044891.1, read as the reverse complement.
ACAGAACCGGAATGATTTTAAAATGAGGGTATGAAAAAAACAGGTTATGTCTTTGATAGGGTTTGAACAAGTTGAAAGTTTTACAGGATAGAAATAGCTTCAACAATCTTGGTGGAACATTGACCCATAACTTTCTCCATATTAGTTGAACATAGAGCAATAGTTTCCCTTATCTCTGCCTTGTCTTTTTCTGTATGATGACGTTGAGTCTGATTGTTTTCTTCAACAATTTTTTGAAGGTTTTTTACGTCTTCTTCAAGTGTAGCTTGTTTTTCTTTGATTTCTTGCAGAAGGGCTAGAATGGTCATGTTTTATGAAGTCTGTCTCTAGACATTTTCTAGTGTATGCTGTTCGAACTTATCCCCTACCTCTGTAGGAATCTCTCCCTGAATATCTGCATGTTCTGCAGTAGTAGTGTTATTAAAAGTTTCTTCAGGATCATGTGGAGATTGACTTACATCTGTCTTCTGTAGAATATCATCCTGTTGATGCATATGTGAGTCTCCAGATGTTGGTTCTGAAACCTTTGTACTAGATTTAGAAACATGTTCAACATTCTGTCATGTTTCAAGGTGTTCTGTTTCATCATCTTTATCTCAGAGAAGAATTCTTCTTTTCTTCCTGTACACCTTGAATGGGCTTGAAGAGACAGTTTGCTTTCTTTTTGTTCCTTTTCTTTTCCCTTTGTCTTTGTCATTTTTCTTCCCAATAGATTTTAGTTCCGACTGTTGAACATCCTTTCCTTTAGTTGTGCTTGCTCTTTCCTTTTTATCATCAAAATGCTTCATCTTGGTAAGCATTTTTTTCTCCAGCAAATATACAAAGTATAAAGGTTTTGCACAAATCATCAAGAATAGTTATATTTGAAAACATAAAGATTCGAGAGATGAGTGCACCATAAGAAAGTTGTCCTTTGTCCTTTTGAAGAGTTTTGTATATGTGGAAGATGATGATATGTGGAAGAGAGAAAGACTGTCCATTCAGAATGGCCCAAATAAGCTTGATTTCAGATTTGGACAAGTCAGTTTTGGAAGCAGCTTTAGGCTTCAAGCAATTAATGATGATCTTATGTAAGATCACAGTTTTTCTGGTCAGATCAGAATATAAAATATGGCGTTTAAAGCCTTGAGCAAAATTCTGATTATCTGAAGCTGCTTTGGAAGAATCTTCTAAGCTCACTTCCAATGGAGTAAACTTGTAATTTTTTGCTCCAATAATCAAAGCCAGTTCTTCTACTTTTAAATCATACTTTTTTTTTTACCAACAGTGAATTGAAGCCAATTTAGTGACAAAATGGAAAGGTTCGAATAAAAATATATAGTCAGTTCGACATATACATTGGCAGATTGCAGATAAAATTCATAAATCCCCAATTTTTCAAATAGATGTTTCACAGAGATGCCAGCCTTTTCAAGATATTCAAAATCAATAGTTCGATGGTTCATAATCCCTCGAGCAAGCAGCAACCGATGGTAGATGTTGTGCTCTGTTCTTCTGAATAAACCTCCATTACCTTGCACACCTGATGCAATTCCTACTTTCATATCAAAGTTATCAAAGAACCTAGCATCATCATCAGGAATCACAAATTTTGATACACTGGTAGACTTAGGGCTAGTACGAACTGATTTCTTGTTAGAGGGAGTTGATGATTTCCCGATTTTCTCTTTTTCCTTACTAGAAGAACTAACTTGATCATGATCAATTCTAGAGCAAAATTGAGAATAACTTCGCATAAGACTTGCTGTGAGAAAGCCATTATCTTTCAAACATTCATGAAGAACAGATGTAGAAGCATTACTGCGTTTCAACCTTTCGTATGCTTTCCACACAAGTTTGATGTTGTTGAAACTAAAATCTATTTTACCCTTGGGTTTTGGTGCAAACGATGGTTGTGGTTCTTGTCGAGTTGCTTCTAAAGGGCTTTGGTGATGATCCGACTCTGTATCTGATATCTTCATGAATTTTGGTGGTGCTGAAGACTTTGAATCTTTGTTCAGAATGCATGAAGATCATCTTTTGAAAGGCATTGTGATTAGATCTAGAGCAAAAAGATTTAATCTTGGAGACGGAGGAGATGCAGGCTATTGAGTGTCGCGATGGTCGGGAATGAAAAATCTTTGTACTGTTAGGGATTTATAAAAGGAAGATGACGGTTTTTGGAAGTAAAACACTTTTAGAAGTTATAAGAAGCGATCCTATTTTATAGGAATGGAAAAAAAATATTTTAAGCACAAATAATCAATCGGATAAATTAGAATATATACCTGATTTTCTTCCCAAAAGTGACAAATGCGAAAAATATCCTGCTAGAAATGCCAAAAATATACTTGCAAAAATTTGAATTACGGGCATACCATTCTTTTGAGTCTGAAGTGGAGATTCAAATGGAGAATATTTGAGTCTGAAAAATTCTTGTCTAACGAATACTTCAAGAAAATGGATAAGTAATGCATAGTTTATTTCTAATATACTCAAATGAAGACTTATCAAGAGGTTTTGTGAATATATCAGCTAATTGATTCTTAGAATCAATGAATTGAATATTCACATCACCATTCTAAACATGATCTCTGATGAAGTGATGCTTGATTTCAATATGTTTAGCACGTGAATGAAGAATTGGGTTCTTGGTCAAATTGATAGCACTTGTGTTGGCACATTTAATTGCAAAACTTGAATCTTCAATAGCAAAGTCTTGCAACTGTTGCTTCATCCATAGAATCTGTGCACAATAACTTCCCAAAGCCATATATTATGCTTCTGCTGTAAAAAGTACAACTGTGTTTTGCTTTTTTGAGTACTAGGACATCAATCTATTTCCAAGTAGTTGACATGTACCTATATTTCCAACTGTGTTTCAGCAGCATTGATCATTGTTGCTTCCCTGCTAAACTCACCAAAGAAAACAAACTCAGCCCACAGAAAAGTTACTTCTGAGTCTGGTCAATCAAAAGCTATATACCTAAGAGACATTGAACGGTGATCACTTGGGGAGCGACGTGCTTACACCGAACAGCAACTTAGACAAAAGGAAGAATCTGTCTCTTTTTTCTGTACGAAGAAGAGCGCGCAGAGAAACTAAAGACGGCTGGGAGGAATTCAAGGAGGATTCTTTGCCTTTTTGAGGTGATGGAATTTGAAGTGCATCGAGATAATCTTCTCTATATTTGAAAGACCTTATTCAAGCAATAGAGTCTTCGAGAGTGTCTAAAAGTTCATTTCATTGTGAATAATGTTAATCTTTTAGGCTTAAAAAAAGGATTTGATAATGAAAGCCACAACTTAACCCACCGAACGGCGGCTGGTGGTTGCGTCCTCGACTATCGGAACAGCAGCGGCAAGCAGCGAGGTGAATGGACCGGTGGGGTTGGCGCGGCGATGGGAGCGACTGCTGGTGTGGTGGTTCGGGGCTGATTCACGGCGGAAATGGCGGCTGGTGGTGCCGTCCTTGGCAGCTGGAACAACAGCGACAAGTGGCGAGGCGAACGGACCGGCGGGGTTGGCGCGACGAATGGAGTGGCTGCTGGTGTGGCGGTTCGGGGCTGATTCACGGCGGAAATGGTGGCTAGTGGTGGCGTCCTCGGCTGCCGGAACAGCAACGACAAGTGGCAAGGCGGACGGACCAGCGGGGCTGGCGCGGCGAAGGGAGCGGTTGCTGGTGTGGCGGTTCAGGGCTGCTCGAGGCTGATTCACGGCGGAAATGGCGGCTGGTGGTGGTGTCCTCAGCTGCTGGAACAACAGCGGCAAGCGGTGAGGTGGACGGATCGGTGGGGCTGGTGCGGCGAAGGGAGCGGCTGTTGGTGTAGCGGTTCGGGGCTGACTCATGGCGGAAATGGCAATTGGTGGTGGCGTCCTCGGCTACCGAAACAGCAGCGGCAAGTGGCGAAGCGGACGGACCGGCGAGGCTGGCGCGGCAAAGGGAGCGGCTACTGGTGTAGCGGTTCGAGGTTGATTCATAGCAGAAATGGCAGCTGGCGGTAGCGTTCTCGGCTGCCGAAATAGTAGTGGCAAGCGGCGAGGCGGACGGACCGGCGGGGCTGGCGCGGCGAAGGGAACGGCTGCTGGTGTGGTGGTTTGGGGCTGATTCACGGTGTAAATGGCAGCTGGTGGTGGCGGCTGGAATAGCAACGGCACGCGGTGAGGCGAATGGACCGGCGAGGGGAAGGGAGTGGCTATTGGTGTGGCGGTTCGGGGCTGATTCACGGCGGAAATGGTGGCTGGTGGTGGCGTCCTCAGCTACTAGAACAGTAGCGGCAAGCGGCGAGGCAGACGGACCGGCGGGGCTAGCGCGGCGAAGGGAGCGGCTGCTGGTGTGGTGGTTCGGGGCTGATTCACGGCGGAAACGGCAGCTGGTGGCGGCGGCCTCGACGGCTGGAACAGCAGCGGCACGCGGTGAGGCGAACGGACCGGCGGGGCTAGCGCAGCGAAGGGAGCGGCTGCTGGTGTGGCGGTTTGGGGCTGATTCACGGCGGAAATGGCGGCTGGTGGCGGCGTCCTCGGCGGCTGGAACAGTAGTGGCAAGCGGCGAGGCTGGCGCGGTGAAAAGAGCAGCTGTTGGTGTGGCGGTTCGGGGTTGATTCACGGCGGAAATGGCGGCTGGTAGTAGCGACCTCGGCGGCTGGAGCAGTAGCGGCAAGTGGCGAGCCGGACGGACCGGCAGAGCTGGCGCGGTGAAGGGAGTTGCTGCTGGTGTGGCGGTTTGGGGCTAATTCACGTCGGAAATGGGGGCTGGTGGTGGTGTCCTCGGCGGCTGGAACAGCAGCAGCAACTAGCGAGGTGGACGGACCAACGGGGCTGGAGCGGCGAAGAGAGCGACTACTGGCGTGGCGGTTCGGGGCTCCTCAAGACTGATTCACGGCGGAAATGGTGGCCGGTGGTGGAGTCTCGGCGGCTGGAACAGCAGTGGCAAGCGGCGAGGCGGAAGGATTGGCGGGGCTGGCGCGGCGATGGGAGCGACTGCTGGTGTGGCGGTTCGGGGCTGATTCACGGCGGAAATGGCGGCTGGTGGGGGCGTCCTCGGCTGCTGGAACAATAACGGCAAGCGGCGAGGTGGACGGACCAGCGAGGCTGGCGCGGTGAAGGGAGCGACCGCTGGTGTGGCGGTTCGGGGGTACTCGGGGCTGATTCAAGGCGGAAATGGCGGCTGGTGGTGCCGTCCTCAGCGGCTGGAACAGCAGCAGCAGGCGGCGAAGCAGTCGGATCGGCGGGGCTGGCGCGGTGAAGGGAGCAGCTGCTGGTGTCGCGGTTCGGGGTTGACTCATGGCGGAAATGGCAGCTGGTGGTGGTGTCCTCGGCTGCTCGAACAGCAGCGGCAAGCAGCGAGGTGGACGGACTTGTTGGGCTGGCGCGGCGAAGGGAGCGGCTACTGGTGTGGCGGTTCGGGGCTGATTCACGACGGAAATGGCGGCCGGTGGTAGCGTCCTCGATGGCTAGAACAGCAGCGGCAAGCGGCGAGGCAGACGGACCGGCGGGTTGGCGTGGCGAAGGGAGTGGTTGTTGGTGTGGCGGTCCGGGGCTGCTCGGGGCTGATTCACGGCGAAAACGGCGGCTGGTGGTGGCGTCCTCGGTGGTTGGAAAAGCAGTGGCAAGCGGCGAGGCGGACGGACCGGCGGGGCTGGCGCGACGAAGGGAGCGGCTGCAGGTGTCGCAGTTTGAGGCAGCTCAGGGCTGATTCACAGTAGAAATGGCAGCTAGTGGTGGCGGCTGGAATTGCAGCGGCAAGCAGCGAGGTGAACAAATCGGCGGGGCTGGCGCGGCGAAGGGAGCGGCTGCTGGTGTGGCGGTTCAGGGCTGATTCACGGCGGAAATGGCGGCTGGTGGTGGCCTCCTCGGCGGCTGGAACAGTAGCGGCAAGAGACGAGGCGGACAGACCGGCGGGGCTGGCGTGGCGAAGGGAGCAGCTGCTGGTGTGGCAGTTTGGGGCTGATTCACGGCGGAAATGGCGGTTGGTGGTGGCGGCCTCGGCGGCTGAAGCAGCAGTGGCAAGCGGCGAGGCAGATGGACCGGCGGGGCTGGCACGGCGAAGGGAGCGGCAAAATATTGCACTCTGATGAAATATTTGGTACAATATTGCAACGCCCGGGCATACATTAGAAAGATAAATTCCTTACGAGCAGATAAAAGTTCCATAAAATCGAGGGAAGTTTTCAATATAACTCCTAAAGCTTTGGCCCCTTGTGATCAAATTGACGTTGATCGGTCCACATATCTTTGGACCGACAATTGACGTTCCTCATGGTGTTTGTTCAGGAGCTCATCCTTGGAGAGTTCATACATGACTCTGCTCTTCCCATCTCTGCTAAAGTTGCATAGACTATGAATGATTCTAAATGGTGTTCTCCTGGGGTTTGATATGATGATTTGGTGAATGTATTGGCTGCCATTTGATGGCACTCTTTGACCACATTCTGATCTGGAGGACAGAGTTCTATGTACAGCTTATGTTACTTTGGCCATTGCAATTGCCCGGCTCAGTTCGAAAAGAAAGGGATTAAGGTAGATTAGTGCAGAGAAATATGGTTTACTCTCAATGTTCGGAGATCTGTCCAAAAAGTAAAAGAAACAAAGACTGGATCTTGTTACTCATAATGTTGAGAGCTCACATAATTAGTACAGAGTAATATGGTTTATTCTCAATGTTCGGATATCTGTCCGAAAAGCAAAAGAAACGAAGACTTGATCTTGTTACTCATAATGTTGAGAGCTCACACACTTGGTTATACAAAAATCCCACATTCACACTCTAAATTAGATCAGCGTATACTTTCTTTTTAGCTCGTGAAGTTCTTGGCAAAGGCTGCTGAAGAAGAAGTAGAGCAAGAAGAGGAGGTGGAGTGATCTTGAGGCTGGTTACGAGGGAACTCCGAGAGCATTTGAACCACCTCCCTCATCGTGGGACGCTCGGTGCTGTTCTCTTGGACGCACAGCATGGCGACGATTCAAATCTGTTAGCTTGAGCAAAACCACGCATACCCTCGAGCATCTAATCCTGGACCATAAACCAACTGAGCTTGAGTTTGAAGAACTCCCAAGTGCTTAAAGCCGGTTCGGGCGACTGGAATCCTTGCTTCAGCGAGAGTAGGACATCAACATTGCTTATAGAAGAAGATGATCCAGGAATTATAGTGCACAGGAGTGCAATTCCTAGAACAAGGAATTGGACCCTCATTGTTTCTCAAAGAGAATGTTGCTTTCAAACATAGGTCACAAGTGTTTAGACAAAGTGCTTGTATGTTGCTGGGCTTGAGGAGAAGCTTCAGATGGGTCTGCGATCAAAGCATAAAAAGACTGACCTTTATCGGGTGTGTAACCCCCCTTTTTTTTGCTTTCCCCATGCCAACTTAAATATAATTCTTTATAGTTAATTAAAGTTATCAATCTTATTGCCAATTCATTATGACGTTATGGGAATTGAGAAATAGTCGAACCATGGTGAAATCTTATTGGACAAATGTGAATTCTCTGCTCCACATAGCCGGGGATGCCAATCAAGACGCGGAATTAGATTGACTCTCTTTGCCCGAATTGGCTTGGTAGGCCTCCCTGGTCTCTCTGGTCTTGTTATGTTTCAACTTCGAACCCTCGTTTGATTTATGTTTCGGTTATTAATGAAAGTTATGCCTTTTGTGACCCAAAAAAAAAAAAAAAATTCCGCAACCATTGATACAAAAATCATTTATATACCTTGCCAGTTGATAATTGATTAATACACCAATAAAATTTCAGGACAGAGGATCTCCATCCTCATTGGACATGTCAATGAAGTCTTTTTATCTTGTCCTTGAAAGTTAAAATCACCCTCTAATCAACAACCATCAAAGTCGTGTTACATAACAATCCGAGTAAAATAAATTAGTAGCATTGCCTTTTGTTCCACGGACGAAAGGACTCGCACATTTGGACAGAACTAAAGGATTCAATTGCACATGTCAAGAAAATTAGAAGACTCAACCAGGAAAGAGACCGAAAAACCCAATTGCCTGTGCACCAGAAATCATAGGACCATTGCTTAGCACAACTAGATAACGTAAGTTAACTTAGGATACTGACCATAAAAGTGTTGACCGTTGATCTTTTGTGTTTTTTGCAGACATTAACTTTTCCACGTTTTAATTAATGCAAGGAATATTAGCAAATTATGCAAATACATCAAGGTTGATCTCTAATTTCTAGTGCACCACATCCTAGTTATCCTTGGGGGCAGTGAGGCCAGCCGTCCTTTGATAATTAACTGTACGGTCGAGCTATTTCTTCTTTTTTTTTTCGAAAACGAATTTTATTCAAGGAAAAGAGTTAAACATCAAATCCCACATATTGAGATTCATGATTAAGCAAAAGACTGTGGTGGTTGGAAACCCAATTCGATGGAAGGCTATTAAATCGTTGGGCCGTACAACCCAATCTGCTACAGTATTTGCCTTTCTATCGCGATGGGCTAGAGTTAGATTAGGAAATTGGCCCAGAAGCTCACGGTCCTCAATAATAAGCACTATGACTTTCCGTAAGCTTTGATCTGCGCTCTTCACCGTTTAAACTAAAGCCAAATTGTTTGACTCCATCTCCATGAGTTCGTGTCTTCTGGAGAGAGAAAACATCAGAGCTTCTACAATTTCATCAATAATCGCTGAGGAAACTAGCATTGATTTGGCAAATCCATCAATAATCTTTCTTGTCGCATCTCAGCAAACACAAGAAATTGATCCTGTGGTTGACCCTAGATCATATGAGCCATCAAAATGGATTCGCACCACTCTCCCTGTCGGCGACACGTCAGATCGAGGTGTGATTATTAAGTAAAATTTCTTTGTCCCGTCGAATGAAAATGATTCGAATTCGGCGTTGGAATTAGATCGGTGCTTTAAGAGGCCCCAACGCTCGATGCTTCAATTACTTGGTCGACCCGGCATGGCGCGACATTGTATTAGTATCCAAAATCGCTCATTAATTTCAGTTAAATGCCATGAACGAACCAGGCAATACCAAAGTCCCCAGATTTTTCGCATGCCATTGGCACCAACCATTGAACCAAAATACAAGAGAGAAATGACATCTGACCTTTTATGGCTTGGTTGTCGCTTTTCTCCCAAATTAACCAGGCGTGAGAGGAAACATTGAGCTTTTGAGTACATGAGCTATATTTCCAAAATTCGATCGGACGTACTGATCCCAGAACATTTTTCCGAGCAATGATAAAGATGCTCTGCGGATATAACTTTGTTTTGATCATATACCCAATTGGGTTACTTTGTGTTCGTGTTGTCGGGCTCAAACCCGGGCTGCCGTTGAGTGTATGGTTGAGAAAAGCCTGGGCTATTATTGGGTCTATAAGGACACCAGCAAGGGCAACTGTACCGATGACGATACGTTGGAGTGCAATTTGTAAAGGTCTACCAATTTAAATCACAATGCCGTAATTACACTTACATGAGAACACTAAAGTTAGTGGATCTAGAGCTCGATAGTCTGCTAAATTGATTGTTTAACAAGTGTATCATGCAATGATTGATAGATTCCTTGGAAATATTTTTTCCCTAAATCATATACAATAATGTAGACAGAAAGAAAAGCTTCACCTCTTCTAAAATTATCTGATTTTCAGAGTTAAATATTCAAAATTACATTTTATATGGGCACTACCACTTCATGTTTTCCTTGCGAACTCATCTCTAACTCTAATACATGTGAAGCAATTTGAACACAATAATTTTTATTCTGGAAATCAAGATTGACCATTCTTTTAAAGCTGAATTTTATATTAAAAAAAACATGAACTTTAAAACGGATCACACATACACTATATTGAATGGTGGTCTTCAGAGAGAGCAGAGCGGCGGCGATGGCAGAAACTGTAGAGAGAGAGTGTGTGTGTGAGAGAGTGATGAAAATAGACTATGGAAGGCTCTGCTGCTATTGTCCTCTTGTTACAAGAGCCATTGATTTCTATGCGATCTAACGGTAGAGAATGTCAATTTCCATCTAATCGATCCAATGGTAAAGATTCACTTGATCTAACCGCGATGGATATCGATCCTTGTCATTTAATCTAACAAAGGAGAGCCAGTATATCCAACGACAGAGGTCATCAATCCTTATCAAGCGAATTTGATGTTAGAGATTGAATCACTTTGTTGATCTAACGGTTCTAAGAAACTTCTTTGGATTGATGACATGGCAAACTTCTTGGCGGTAAATCAATTACCCAAACTTCGGTTTTGGTCATGTACAATTTTACATTACAATCTACTCTGCAAGTTGTCTCCCGACGAGGGACGACAATAATTTTTCATTCAAAAGTGGACGAAATATGCTCGATCAACACCAAGAATAGACAAGTGGTTCTTATGCCCACAGGCTTCTAAAAACAATTATACTTGCAATCCTCATAATTTTAGGAATTTTCATGTTCGATTCCTATATTCCATTTCTGCAATAATTTTAGTCCTCACATCGATTTTTTCTTTTTTTCTTTTTTGTTAATGTCCTCGTGGCATTCATTCTTACGATTTCAGCTACGATTTTTCAAATTTTCATTTCACATGAAATTTCAGTGACGCTGGCTATAGTTTAAATACATTGTATGCATGTGTATAAGGGTTTCAGAATTAATATTGATGGCTTTGTTAATAATAATTAAATGAAACTTTTTAAAATTACTCAACAACAAAATTTGAGATTGGCACTCGATACTAACAGCATCCCCATAACTTGAATAGGTCTTACAATCAATACGATGCGGACTTGTAAATAATACTGTAATTTAAAGATTCTTTATAATTTGTCTAAAATATTTGGACTATAAAGTAGTGAGTTAAAGCTGCAGTTAAAACATGTAAAAATTATTTGCTTTTTATCTAGTAGTTGTCCTAGTTATATAGATCTATGCGCAAGATGAGATGTTAGGTTATATCATACGATGAGGCTAATCTTAATAGGACTTTCAATCGGATTGAGCACACTTGTAAAATGTAGGAATCACGGATTATACTTGTTTTGCATAAGGTTTGAGATAAAAATATGATAAAAGAAATTAAGTTTCCGTTGCAAAATAATAGAAGGACTAGCGTTTTTCAAATAAAACAAAGTTCAAGCCCAAAATTGTAATTTTTTTTTTTATAGAAACTTGTACATGTAGGCGTTACGTGTCTATTTGCTGGAGTTGGCTCGGCATATTCGGTCTAAGTTTGGATTGGAAATTGAATTTTGTCCTTAATTGTACATGTAGGCACTTGATTTTTATGCTTTCTGTTTCAAATTCTTCAGGGTTTGTGATTTGATTCTCTGGAGTGTGAGGGGCTATGCTCCAAAGGAAATCCTTCCTTCTCACCTGTCTTTACCTCTCCTTTCCATGGATGTGTGTAGCTGGTGTGCACACACACTCTTCACCTCAAGTACAATGGCAAAGCATATACATAGGTTCTATTCCTTTTTCCGCACCACCCCCCGCTTGATTATAAATACTCAATATCTTCCCAAGCTTTGTGCATAGAAGCCATTGCACTTAACTGCACTACAAACTATTCTGTGCACTTTCGCTCTTGAACCACAAAAGATTAGCTATCTCCATCAGTCCGTGAGATCTGCTTTGTCTTTTTAAACCTGTTCAATTATGACCTATAACTCATATTTGCGTTTCTTAGTTTGTTATCCCGTCCATTCACATGCTTTGCTTTTTGTGAGTCCTCGCTTGTGGTCAGGAACCAAGTTTAGGCAGCAGAAGTGCAAGAGGGACATTTGAATTTGGGAGGACCTCTGTGGTGAGGCCGAAAGAGAAACAACAGGCTGCAATCTTTGTTTTCTCGAGTGGCTAACGTTAGTTTTATTGATGTGATTGCTCAATTGTACTACATGATTCTTCGGTCTTTGACAATTATTTTGGCTAATGTAAGGGCGTCACCGCTCTCCCTGAGAAAAAAAAGTATAATCATTTCGCTTGAGTCATGTCTAATGCTCAGTTTTTTACTGTTTCAAGCGACTTGAGAAATCTCATGTCAAATTTGCAAGCTTAAGTCAAACATCTCAAGGTCGCCTTGGGTCACGCATTCACTTCTAGGTATGTTGAAATATGCTTCGTAATGATGGCATAAGAAGTGTTTGACAGAATTATTCGCACTTGGTGGACTTTTGCCTCCAAAAACTAGAAAAAACAAAAGGGTACGTGACAAACTCAATTTCTTGGGAATTTGCACGTTTTGTCCTTTTGGGGTGCCGGTGGTCCATGCTAAAGTTTTTCACTCGCTTCCTCTTCCCAATGTAAGCATGGAATATCATCTATTATTTATGAGCTTACGCATCCTAGTCTGGACACATACAAATACTATTGCAGCATCAATAAGTGAAGGAAAATATCGATTGACAGGAAATGGACTAGCAAACATTACACGGAGTTACTTTATTTTTCTGAACAAAAATCATCTGAGACGCGACGGATTGCTTTCCAAACGATCAATAGCACAAAGCAAACAATCACAAATCTGACTGATGCATTTCGTCGAACAAATGGTGATCATCTCGGAAAATGATTTTATACGCGATATTAATGCAACATTTCAATCCAGGTGCTTCTAGAAAAGGTTTAATTCATATCAGTGAAAAGTAGTTTCAATCCCGAACACTTTCCAAGCAAATAGCGACATCGACTTCAAACTCAACTTTCATTTAGTGAAATAAGCAATGCAGAGTGTTTCGAACCTTATGCTCATACAAACAGTTTACAGGTAAAATTCACACAACCAGCGAACACAAACTTCAAACTTCAAACACGTGAACGTGTTTCGATGACTTATTTGCACGAGTTTCGCTCAGGCATTTCAACGAACGTATGGCAGGCAACATAGTTTAGTGATCGAGACGACAGAGGGAAGCAGCGATTGAAAACCATACGACCACAATATCATCAAAGGAGGGTCAAATCGATAATAGATCCTCAATTGGAGACTATTTTCACGTAAAACACAACTAGAGTTCGTGGCCTCAGTCTCGCGTACATAAGTAACGGAAACAGAGCATAACCAATAATACCCTGAAGAAAAGCAGCAACAACAGACCATGTTGAACGGACGATCAAATCGGAGGGAGAAATCGTCGGACACAATGACGATGGGAATGAAAGATAACCAGAGTCTTGGCTTCCTTGCAGCAGTCGGAAGATTAGGAGCTTCAAGTGAGAAGTCGGAGTCCGAGGCTGTTCGAGCTTCAGCCGCTGCTGATTTTTCTCAACTAAAGGTAAGGTGTGTTTGGCTGCGAAGTAACAGCGATATGTACAAACTTTTTGTCCTTACTTTCGACCATGAAATGCATCGCTCATCAAATGAACTGAGCTAGAGGCGGCCCAAAAGCAAAGTGGGAGGCACAAAGATGGGAGCATGTTGCACTTTGACAAATAAGCTAGAAGTCGAGCTTTTTCTGTGCATGATCGATTCATCTGAGCTGTAGGAGAACTAGGAAGGCTGAAAAGGCTGTCATACATATCGCATCCAATTAAAGAGTGTTCTAGGCGACTTGTACTAAAGTTCAACGCAGCTATAAGATTTGAAATATACCCCAAGTGAGGCTTTTCAAAGATAAATTCTATATAATGACAAAAAAAGAAGAAGATAAATACTTCAATGTAGTGAAGCTATAGGGTTTTCCTTCCAGAGGTTTGAGTGTGAAAGTACAAGCAGCATTGTCGCCACAACGAAACATTTACTATAATAGATAAATTCAAATAAAATACCAATGCATTCTACTTGCAAAATTAATGGGCATTTATATATAGAGAAAGGGAAATGTAACTTGCACTTAGCCTAACAACTGAATGTGTCCTTTTCAATATATGCGAATCGAAAGAACCTCGAGTGAGATCATTTTCTTCCCTATCGAAAGTCATCCTCATGAAAGTGATGACTGCTCTCTAAAACTTGCTGTTGCCTATCATCCACAACCAGCCTAGAGCAACTCCCGAAAATGTCCCATCCAAGAGAAACAACACAAGCAAGTTGCCCAAGGTATTTTGCTCCGGTCCTGAAAAAAGAGCTCGACCCATTTTGAATTGTAAGAAGAAAGTGTGCTAAAATGAACACAACTCAAAAGAGATAAAGTTCGGGTCAAACCTTGTAGCCCTTGGGTGCTACTGTCATAACAAAGACAGTAAGATAACCATGGGTCAAGCCCAAGAAAGAAACGAGCATTATCATCTACCCCTGATCACCATACTTTGCTGTGAAATAGAATGCAGTGACAAAAAGGAAACGGGCAAGAGTAGCTAAGATGAGGCCCTTTCGGGACTCTAACTTGAGCCAACTAATAAGGGGAATGTACTGAGCTGTGAAATCCCATACATTGTAAACAGCAATCAAAACTAGTGAGTACCTGAAACGGAAGTGATGAAGCAAGATTCTAGTGAGTACACAAACTTTTGCAGAGGGCGACATTCATTATGAGAAGTGTTAGAGAAATCGGCCTCTGTTACTAGTACTCACCATGATCCCAATTCGTGTGTTCCAGTGTTCTCATAGAGAAAGCCCGGAAGATTGTCATTGTCAAAACATGTGTAAGATATAGACCAATGGCATAATTTATGTTTTGAAACAACAATTATTTGTTGCTCAATCGATCATCTTTAGAGCCTTCATCCTGCCAAAATTTCAAAATTTTCAAAGTTTCATATACATTGAAAGGAACACAAATTTTACAACTACAACAGAGAAAGTTTCACCGCTATGATGCACCTGTCTTTGAATTCCAGTAGCAGCAAGGCCAGCCGACACAAATTTACACCCTTCCGAGGCTGCCTTGGAGCGACAAGACTTCACAACTGGAATCTTAGCGAACCAAGTAGCATACAGAATGGTGCATATAAACTTGAAGAACATAGAGATTGCCAGAAACAACACTGAAAAATAAATTGAAGATTGATGAGAAGAATTCTGCATATTGCTTTCACTTGACAAGGCTGATTATTGCACCATGAGTTTCCTCTGTGTATAGTCAAGGCACAACATAGGAAAGTGGGTTTTACCAACTTATTGATAATTCCTTAAAAAATGAGATAAACCATGGTATGACATAAAGCCTAAGTCCTTAAGGATTACATGCTATAAGCATATGATCACAGATGCTATCAAGTCAAACTAGACTTGCTCGAGTGTTAAAATTCCACAACCAACAAGACTTCTACAAGACGGGATGAATTTAGAAATTGATAAAGATTTTCTAGTGATGACAAAGAATTACATACTAGCTCCCTTGCGAAGACCGTCATGAGTCTTGTCAAAGGCTGCCTTTGTCATCAACCTCAAAGCAGACGTTAGTGCTCCTGATGTAGCTGAACCAGCGAAATACGATTGCATAAATGAAAATCCTCCATAATCTGAGGTAGAAAGACCAAGATCCAACTTGAAAAGATGTATCTTTAAGGGAATAATTTGCAGAAAGAATGCAATAAAACAGTAGGAGACTGCCCATTTGCATGAATTGAGGACACATGAAAGACAGATCGCCGACCATACCACCCTGAACTTGAGCATTGGCCACTCCAAAACAGGCTACGAGCACACATATACCAAAATAAAGCCCAGTTCCCCCTTTCCCTGACGTGGCTAAGTCCAACTATCATGTATGAAATCCAGCAATGGAGTTAATGTAAGATACTAGAATTCATGGAAAGTAACATGAATTAGACAATTGCACTAGTAGGATTAACATGAATAGAAGGATTTATGCCTTCATGCAACTTGCAACTATGATAAAGAGTGTACTTAGAGTGAAAAGAGTGTATCCAACTATATTCCTCTTTCTTGTGTCAACTCTGGATTCATGGTACACTAAGATAGCCATCGTCCCAATTGCGAATGGTTGATAAACAACTGTAAGCACTCTCGAAGGATGATAATGCTTCAGCCAACACAAAACATGTAGTTAGAATAGCGCAATCAACCTATGACTTCATATTACACTAAGCAAATTACAAAACGAAATAATTAGACGAAAAGATATCAAAAAGACAAGTAAATAGTTTGCTAGTCCTAAAATAGCACTTGTAAGATGATTATGTTAATTACCCATCCGGATGTCACCCAGCATAGTTATGGTTATATCAACCATATAGCAACAAACTCTTATTGCTACGACTCAAGGGATCAAGAAGATGAACCTTGGCCATGATGACAATGGTGAAATCACGGTGCAACAAATCAACTTGATTAGCAAAATTCTCTAGACACACCTGTTTTTTAGTCAGACAGTGTTGACTAAACAATTATAGAACTACAATTCTCGGAACTCTAACAGAGTCAAGACTCTTCCAAATCAACTCAGACAGCTAAAGAGAACAAAAAGTTCACTAAATATGGGTCACAAAACAGAGAAATCAGGGTATTAACTTTAAAAGAACGCGGGAAGTTGGGAATAATCCGCAATTGATTACCGGGAACACTTTATAGTAATAATCTCCAATGGTCAGGATATTGTTCCAAGCCACAAGAGACCCAAGACCAAGCACCCAACAGAACACCATTGCCTTAAACTTCCCCTGAAAAACAATTTGGTACCTTGACTCCAACATGTCATCAAACAGGCGGAGAGCATCGATCAAGATAATACGCATGTACCAGTTTTCCTAATAAAACTGTAAAACAGGACAAACGAGAGCATTGAGACAAATACCTCAGGTCGAACTGGAAGCCCCATTTCAGCAGCATTGATCATTGTTGCTTCCCTGCTAAACTCACCAAAGAAAACAAACTCAGCCCACAGAAAAGTAACTTTTGAGTCTGGTCAATCAAAAGCTGTATACCTAAGAGACATTGAACGGTGATCACTTGGGGAGTGACGTGTTTACACCGAACAGCAACTTAGACAGAAGGAAGAATCTGTTTCTTTTTTTCTGTACGAAGAAGAGTGCGCAGAGAAACTAAAGACGGCTGGGAGGAATTCAAGGAGGATTCTTTGCCTTTTTGAGGTGATGGAATTTGAAGTGCATCGAGATAATCTTCTCTATTTTTGAAAGACCTTATTCAATCAACAGAGTCTCCGAGAGTGTCTAAAAGTTCACTTCTTTGTGAATAATATTAATCTTTTAGGCTTAAAAAAAGGATTTGATAATGAAAGCCACCACTCAACCCACCCTCACTTCCCTTCATCTAATCCGCAAAAGGAGGCCATTAGGAATATAATTGTAACGAACTCACCAAGTAGACCTAACATGTTATTTCTAATTCAAAAATACACGTATTTGATCTATTTTGAAATTTCGAACTCGAATTCTATAAAATTGGAAAGATTAGGATATAAAAAGCACGAGACATTTTATAGATAAACATCTGACTATCTTATCCGATTTTAAATAATGACACTATCGAATAGTTAGGATTAAATCATTTTTTATTTGACGAATGTATACGAATTTTCATGAAACCTTTTGGAAGAAAATTCGAGATTAAAATTCTCTTTCACCTTTTCTTTTCATACAATAAAGATATCCCTTTTGGAGTTTCCTTCAGGTCAATCTCTCAAGCCTTTGGAGATGTGCATATCTTCCTCTTAAGAAGAAAAATCTTCACAAGCCTTCAACACTTTGTGTATCGTGTAGGAGAGAGCGATGTGGTGCGCACATTGTTGGAATTGCGCCCAGGTCAATAATCGAATGCCGACAATTATCGACTTTCGTTATGGTGTCGACATGAGCTCCGGACCCAAGACGATACGCGTGTCGCTCGGTGCTCTCGGTCCGAAGTAACAGCGAGATGGAGAGATTTCGACTGGGCAAAACCAAGCAAGAAAGCAAGCTCTGCCATGGAAGGAAGGAATTGGAGCGTCACATCTGAAGGGCGCGGAGGCAGCGATATGGAAGCAGCGACAACGATGACGGCATAATACTCCAAAATGCATCATTGCCTTAGCGTCGCCGTGGAGCCACATCATTTGGGTGATGTGGCATTGGCCAATAAAACATTGTCATAATCCCACAAAGTTTACCCCAAAATATGGATAAGGTAATCTTCGACTTCCCAAATAAATTGAATCAAATTTGCGCTTGGTAATGCAAGGTCTGGACCTAATGACTCAAAGCCTCGCAAGCTTAATTCGAGAATCTATGATGGTTCTCTAACTTTCTTTCAGCGGAAGTGCCTTTTAACTAGACTATTTATTGCATTGACCCCAATTCTTTGTATGTTAAAAAATATATGATGAAGGGTTGTCTTGAAAGCCTTACAGGCCTCTAAAATGCTTACTAGTCTGGAGAACGCGACCCCTCAAAAAAGTCACGGTCGATGCCGAGAGAGTTTGGAAAAACGAATGGCATGGTGAATTAGGTTTGTATTCTTATTAGAATGCTACATCTTAATAAATATGATCAAAAGAAAAGCTTTTGAAGTCTTTTTAGACGAAGCTGAGAGAAAATAATAAAGGAAGGCTGGGCCCCCTTTTGTTGGGTCTAAGTGACAGCCCAATGGTCTTACCAAATGGGCTAATAGAGAAAAAAATAGGCAGATGACCGAACCGGCCGGTTTTAAGGTCTGGGTCCGCCTTTTTATTGAGTAATTTCGTTTTTGGCTAGTCTTTCTTTCTTTTTCAAGAAAAAAAATTGAATTGTCGACAAAATTTCATGTGTCAACACTCCTGGGTCTAAATTGGAACAATAAGTTCCTTTTGTGTGGATAGAGTTGGATATTATTAGGGAAAATTTTCAATATAGCTCCCTCAACTTTTCGGTTCTGTATTAGCTGAGCCCTTATACTTTTTGATTCTTTCGAGCAGGTGTCATGTATTTTAGGATTTTATCAATTATAAAATTGCTGACACTATATGTGCACCACGATGAGACCTTTGGTATGATCTTGCAACTCTTGGGTCTAAATTAGAAAAATAAACTCTTTACGAGGGAATAAAAATTTCGATTTGATTGAGGAAATTTTTCAATATAACCTCTAAACTTTTGGTTATGTGTTGGCCGAGCCCTGACATTTTTTATTTTCGAGTAGGTGTCGTATGCTTTAGGAATTTGTTCCAAAACTTCCAATATTCTCTTAGACAAGTTTGTAGACAAAGTTTTGTCAATGGATGCACAAAGTAAGCAATAGGTCTCTCTGTATAACTTCGCAGGTTCAGAATGTAAGCATGTCATGATTAATCCCATTTACCGAAAGTTTAGAAACCAGATTTTGTACCCTTCTCACCATCTGGACTTCATACTCTCATCTTACGTGCTCCCTCATTCCTATTCTTTCCCTAAGCTCCTTTCTATTTTGCCTAGCCTCCTCACATCTCTCGTTATTTGGAAAGTATTCATCGTGAAATAAGCTACTATCAGAGTCGCTCTCACTTTAATTCACATGTTTTTAGTTCATGGAGGCCGCTAGAGTAATCTTGAGATGCAAGTTCACTACTTTCCCTCCGGCCCGCTTCTCTATTCCTCCTTGTAAACAAATTTCTTATTTCACGTTTGGTTTGATCACAGTAATGGTTAAGGTTATGATGTAATAGCTATTATGATTGTAACGTACCTAAGCTATAATACCTATTGCGCTGTTCGAAAGAGAGAGAGCACAAATGTTTACTTTTTTCCCATGATTACTTGTTCAAACCAAATACTTCAGCAAACCAACGTCCTTTCCTCACCATTGTGCTGAAAATTTCATGTGCAATGTTCTTGAATGCTACAAACAAGCATTTTTCTCGGACATATCAGTTCAGTTCTTTTGGAGAAAGCAATAAAGGAAATGTCTCCTCAACCATCCGAAAGCAAACATCTCTTAACTGTATGTCAAAAAAGGAAACTTCGCTTCAAATGACTCCAACGTGGGAACAACATGGACGTCAAAACAGAATATCCTCGTAATCTTCGACTTCACATCACGCACAGATCACGGCACCGGAAACGAACTGAAGTCGGTTTAAACTACGAGCCAAATCCCAAGAAGCCATCCGCAATCAAAAGAAAGTATCGGTCTTGCATGAGGCCCAGCGTGGAGAATTCAGAATTTTCCCGGAAACCGTCGCGATCTTCCGGGTTCGGACGGCTCCTCCCATCGTAAGCGCTGGAATTCCTGCTGCTTTGAAGTGCATTGCCATTGCCGGTTGCAAGACGAAGGAAAAGCTCAACGCAAAGAAGACCGACCGAAAACCATCATTTGCTTTGTTTTTACGTGCTTGAAAGTGGTCCCCCCAACATCACTATGACCATTTTATGATGCATTCGGATTGAAGCTGAAATCATTTTTGTTCCATCCTTTTTTTCTCTCTTCTAAATGGACGTGATCTTCCAACCAAAAAAACAAAGAGGGCGTGGTCTAAATTCTAGTTTGACAAGAGGAAGGGGGAAAGTTAAAGAAAAATTTGAGAAAATTTCTGTATTTATATAAAAAAAAATTAGCAAGGTTTGAATTTAGGATAAAAATAGGCTAGGAAAAATTAGATTACAATTATAAAACATGTGAGAGATTAGAGAATTATAATTCACACATTTGCTCACAAAACCAATATTTGCAAAATAAGTGTTCAAGGATACTTAAAATACTTTAAAAGTAGAAGATTTTTTTTTTCCCACTTTGTATAATACTATAAATCATGGCTAACACCAGAGAATCGAATGCATGTCGCATTGCATAAGCAAATTCAAGTGAAAGAGGCCGCACTATGGCGGAAATAGCAGCTCTCCTCCCAATGACAATCACGGGTGCGTAATGCAAATTGACTTGGGTAATCTACGAGCTGAAACTGTGAAATGTTTACCATATTTTCAGTTCCAAATTATGGTATGTTAGGACAATATCGAGAACTCTTTTAGAGAATATTTAGCCGCTATTTCATCAAGGAGTCTGAATGATCATAAGGACAAGAATTTTGTCAGATGATAGAAAAACAATTCAAATAAAGTATTCTAAAAAGAAAGACGTGAGTTAGAAGACTGATATAACTTGAAGATACAATAGATCAATATAGTGGCATAGTATCATGAATACTATAGTGATAACGACATTTTCTTTAGAACTTTGATTTATTTGTAGAGCCTCACCTTCAAAAAAGAACCAAAAAGTGAAGGCTACTAGACCAATCATGCCGACGGTAACATGTGCTACATTTAGATCTACAAAAGACTAGAGTCCTATAATTTGTAGCCACACAGGCATTATAATGTAGGCTCATATGGTATTATGCGCACAATCAAATGTGCGGCGTGTGTGCTTGGGAGACACGTCTTCACTTCATATGCTTGAAAAACGACATGGAAACTTTAACTTCACCCTCAACATTGAGCACCGATGATATGGTTAAATTAGATGCATTCAAGACTACACGGATCACAGTGTCGAGACTCCATAAGCAAGTAGCAAAATCAATGGGAATCATAACCATCAACATCACACAATAGGTTGGAACTTACATTTTGGCATATCATGCATATGCCCAATTGTGAACAAGAGAAGACTGATGAGATGCCATTTCACAGTTCAGTTTACAGGCGTTTGCTCCTGCAGCAACAAACAAATGATGGAGCTGATGACTTCGTTGCTAGCAGACGTATCCTGAAAAACATGGAACTGCATCAGCACGATGTGTATCACCATGTGCAGTAATAAAGAAGTAGAGATCAGAAGGATACTCTACAATCTGCATCTATGCACATCTAACGAAACTGTATGGTAGATTCTGAGCACAAAATATGCATATGCTTGCAACTAATTCTTGAAATTCATTCAAAGAAAATGTACGATGCTCATATGTCCATATCTCCAGTGAAACATCTTCAGCTTTAAAGAAAGCAATAAAGGTAATTTCTTCCAACTTTTGGTGCAATAGACCAAAAACAAGTGTTGTCCACATTTTGTTGCGGACATCATTGCACAGGTTTCTTGTGCAATGATTTAACTGTGTAACGGCCAATCTGAATACATATTATGAACAGTAAAGTGGTCGATGCCACACAAGGCAAATGTGGTCCACTTTGTCACGGTCAGAATCAAGATAAGCTTCCAAATTCAGACAAAACTCATTTTGAATCAAAGGCCTGTTCTATAGAGGCTATCTTCTATTATGAACTAAAGAGTTGCAAAAGTCGATGCATCAGTATGTTCTTGGCCTACAACTTCACACTGAACTCTTGCCTTTAAGAATAACGATGAGCTTATCAGATTGTTGAGGAAAAGGACTAAGCAATGAAGAAAAAGGAATAAGCCATAATTCCATCTTTGGCATTATTGCCCCGAGAAAAGAGGGGTTTGTGGCAAACGACAAAATTACTATTATCAATTGTACTTTAAGTAATGTGGTATCAGATTGCTTACTTTTTCAGATGATACCTTCTTATTTATTTTGGAACTCACTAAATCTTGTTTGAGCATGCTCTGAAACATGAGAATTTTGGATAGACTTGGAAGCATAAGTGGACATTCCCCACAAATAAATTCATTCAAAGGCGGTGCAAGTAATAATGACTTAAAAGGTGGTGACTTAAATTGAAATTACGTCTCCAATTCAAAGTAATCTCGAATTGGAGGCCACACCGACTACTCTTTCGGAGCCTTATTCAATCTACATGAATGTATTGATTTATGTGCATTTAGGCCTATTGGACAATATTGAGGAATCAATGCTAAGAACTTAAGAACTTATCTTTAAGTGTTAATAATCTTTAAGTGTTAAAATAGAAAGAAAGAGTTGTTTGGCAATCACTAAATATCTATATTTTCTTTCCAAACATAGATTCGCGACCATGATTGGAAGGTCCTAACCATATAGTTGACAAGATTACAATTATCACCAATTATATCTTCTACTTAATGAATTAGGTGACCCCTTTTTTGTACGTATTAGATAAGTCAAATTCTAGCTTAATTGAATCTTTTAAGTCTAAACTAATTAGAGTCATCTAACAAGCTGAATAGTATTAATTGCTGAATCTTTAATTTTCAGCACAAGGGCTATTAGCCGGCTGACAAGTCAAAAGTTTGAATATCACATGTTCTTGAAAATAATAATAAAAAAATGCCACTAATTTGGTATGTGGTTTCTTAAAGAAGGTTTTGTATTGATAAATCAGGGATTACATACTGTTTTACAGTTTAACTTAGTAGCTGCTCGATGGGCCATCTGCCTTGCTACACGCATCCATAAGTCTAATCTAATGGACAAGGTCTCTTATGTACTTTACTTGTATGTATTCCTTTGTTATCTTAGCTATTAACTAATGTTGGAGCATTTAAAAAAATAATTTTATAATAGCTCTTACACCAAGTTATATTATACTAGACACATATCATAATATTCAGGTATACACAAATTAAATGGTAAAAATAGACTTAATTGTCAAAATTCATCCACGAAATATATGCTAACTCAACGTAAATTTGGATACATTACACTTGCAAATCTAAATAATTGATTTGATGGTTAAAATATTCCAATAATGGGGATGCACTAAACCACTTAACTTCATTTGGGCACACTCGACGCCGCGTAAACACTTTTTTGGTGCTTCATCAATCTCAACCGTCATAAATTGAATTTGAAAAGGCCACATCAGATAAATTAGATAAATTGTTAGACATATACATTTTACATTCTATATGGGCACTACCACTCCCCCTTTTCCTTGGAAACTCGTCTCTAACTATAGTACATGTGAAAGCATCTTTGCCTCGGTCACCGAGCAGTCCCATCTTTGTCCTGAACCAATCGAGATGAAGTGAACTATGCCGTTGGTTTTACAACATACTTTGAACATTGCGACCATGCTGAGTTATCTTCATGGGCTTGTAGCTTTAATTTTTTATATGATAGAGAATTAATTCCAAGAACTCTATTGAGAAGATGTGGAAAGGGTCTCTCGAACACGATGCTTCTCAATGTTCGAGGCGGTTCTTGGACCATAGAGCCAGAAATGCATAGTAATGACATCGTTTCATTGTTTAAAGGGTGGCAGGAATTCACGAACCTTACTCCATTGGTCATATTCACCTCATAATTTTTGAGTATAAAGGGGACTCCTCTTTTCGCCTAATATTGTTCAATCAAAGTGCTTAGGAGATATTGTGATGGCGTACAATTGTACAAAAAGGCAATCGCTAATATAACTAAGCATGCAATTCAATTAAATTGTGTACATTCTAAAGGCCACTCCATGCGTTCTATTAAAAGAGGTTAGCCAAGATAGACATGTAGTTGCAAAATTATGGCACCATCATTCAATTTCACTCCCTTGCAAGGACATTTCCGTATTTCGAAACATAAGAATATGGACCAGTTGTGTAGTGATATGAAAAAGATCATCAAAATATGAGGAATAGAAAAGATGTGGTAACAATTAATAGAGAGGAATGGCGAATAACAAAGGTTCTGTTGATAGATCAAGCTAGGCCCGGTTGCAAACAAGGTCATGTGCATGCCGGGTGTAGAACCCTTATAAAGGCTTAGATGCAAAAGAGAATAAAATCAACAAGAAGCTCGTCAACCTTAGCGTGGCCACTTTCAATTCTTCGGTTGTAAAACCCTTATGATGGGGTCTCGACAATAGGCTCGTCAACCTTAGACTTCTCGCATCACTAACGATGCAAAGAAATTATGAGTTAAATCAAATGTTTTATAACTAGTGTGAAGCTCTTATGATAACACTCAAAGAGGTCACTGGCTTGATCATTCCCCAATCAATGGCCTTTGAGATTCACGTGTTTCTTCAATTATGCCAGACTAGACAAAGATAATGACAATTTAATTTAAAAAATGGAGGACGCAATTAAGATTACCCTGCAAGAACATTTTAATATTTTAAAACATAGCAATATGGATCAGTCGCATAGTGATACGAAAAAAGATAATCAAAATATGAGGAATAGAAAAGGTGTGGTAACAATTAATAAAGAGGAATGGCGAATGAAGAAAGTTCCGTTGATGGATTAAGCTAGGTCAGGTCGCAAACAAGGTCGTGTGCATGCTGGCAATGAATTAGGACATATTTCAGTCACGTTTAAAAGATTGAATCTCTCAACGAAAGATCAAACATGTATCGATTTTCATGCATGCCCCTAGCATATAGTTTGCTAATTCATGTAGGTCGTGATGACAAAAATAGAAGTTTGGACATCCTTAACATCCACAATGCCCATAATCAAAGTTAGATTGGTCACTTCACTTATCTTGTAGCCAAGAGGGGGGAAAAGTTTAAAAAAAATAATAGATAAAAAGAGATCATCGACAGAGAACAGAGTTTTATCGGAGAGAAAATCCCATACATCCCACACCAATCTGTTCCCCACGTGGCGTGTTCCCATTCGGGGTGGTAATCTCTGGTGGGCCCCCGCAAAAAAAAGAGGAAAATCCAAAATCTGCCAAATATCTCCCAAGATTCCTGTATTCTGCACCCTATCCCACCCAGAGCGGATCTCGACCTCTAATTTCCACCGTCCGATCAGCCCGGCTCTCAAAAGGTATTCCAAATCAAGGGGGCAGATATCCATGTCCAGATTAATTCCCTACAGGGAAGGTACACAGTAGGACAGGGGCCCACATATGCGTGAGATTTCGGGACTTCTTTTTGGTGCCCTTTAAGAGGCAGTGAAGTTCGCACACCAAAAAAAAAGTTCGCACACGAAAAATTACAAACTGGTATAAGCTCCTCAATCGTCATTTTGATAAATTGCTTCGGTTCTAGTGAGAGATTGGGCGAACGTGAGAGAATGAGCTCGATCGATTGATCGGGATTGTCGTCTTCTTCTTCCTCGTCCTGGTCATGAATCGAGCTCCGTCTACTTGTGGCTGGATTCATTCTTTCCCTTTCTTTCAATTGCGACACTTATCCCTCTTTTGTCAATTTCGGCATCCCCATCTTCCACAAAATGTCTCGATTGGAACTTTTGCTTAAGGTGATCCGTTGGTGGCAAGCAATCATGCCCAAGTATGGTATGGTTTCCGTGCCACTACGGCTGGAAAGGAGGAAAGGCTAGGCTGTTAAAAGGGCTTTCGGACCTAACACCTTCAAAATCGAATGTGCCGAGGTTGGGCATGCATGCTAGGAGTAATTTGACATTCTAATCTTACAATTATGCAAAAAAATAATAAACAACTTCAAAATTTCCTTATAAACTGAATTTTTTTGTTTTGTTTATGGTATGGTACGAGGAGTTTTCTGTCAAAAATCGGAGAGATAATACATGAAATGTCAAGAACTTATTTTATATTAATGGTCAACGTTAACTAGATATAAGGTTCTAAGTTAGTCCAAGTCTAATATGTCAATAGGTAGAACATTATTAAAAAAATATTCACATATATATATGTACCACCATTTTAAATTTTATTGAGTGTTTTCTTTATTTCTAATTTAGAATTTCATGGTATTTCTGAAATTTAAAGTCAATAAAGACAGAAGTTTCCAATTGATTATGGCATTAGAAGAAGAACATCAACACCAATGTATAATTTATGACACGAATGAAGTCTCCATATGGTAACTAGGAAAACTTACTGGGTAACTTAAGTGGGGAATAATTTGAGAAATAACATTCAGAGCTTTTAGCCTATACATTCGTTTTCTATGACATCCTCGATAAAGTTACTAGTTTCCACGAAAGCAGCCATGCATTATTACCACAATCCCCTGATCATGCCACTCATGTAAAAAAGCAATTGACGTTGCTCAGGCCAGAACATGCAATAATTTGACTAGATATATTTGCTGCAATGTGGAAATAAACCAATGGTTGATGGTAAACAAAGTTGATTAATGTCGGGCAATTTTCATTTTTGCTGTTGAAATTGCTTCTGCTTCGTTGTGTGCCTCTTTCGTGGTGAGTTTGTTTTTGTGCACTTCTGTTCTGTGGTAGTCTTGTTTCGGAAGGGTCCCGTTGCTTTTGCTGGTGTGGGTGTTGCGGCTTTGCTATTGGTAGATTCAGTCATATATTCTTGATTTTGGACCTCGAGACACTGCTTGCCGTCGGACCCTTTTGTTTAAATCGAGCATTTGAGCTAAAGTTTTGGTGATTTGGGGCTTTAGCCACTTGACCAAGCAAAGACAGTTTATATCAACAACAGCATCGTCTCATATAACCTCAGTTCAAGTCATATTATTATTGCCATTATACGTAAGATGATCATTTGTGATTGGACAACCACGTCAGATAAATCTAGCAAAACTTGATCGAAATGACTTGATTACAATTTTATCTCCATTTGCTCAATCTAGATGTTACCAAATATGTATTTTCTATTGAAAAAAATTGACTAGCTGGTATTTCAAGTTCTCGTGTCATAATGGGGTTTTGCTATTGCGTCATTCGAAAACACCATACTTTGTTAATTATGATATAAACCTATGTATATTGAGTTTGTGTCAATTCGTGTCACTTTCGGATTTGCTATCTAATCATATGTATAAACGTGTTAAATCGTATAGGAAGTTGCCAGCTCTTTCGATCCTTATTTTTTCTATATAATTGTACTAGTTCAAAGGGTGTGCAAGGTTGTTTTTGGGTACTTTGAAACTAAGCAGATGAATGAATTTCCTGTTAAACACAAATAGCATTACTCGAGTGATGAAAAAGATAAATGCTAACCTCTTATTAATGTAACAAAAATGTTTGTCACGTCACAAGGTAGATCATACACATCTCAGTATACAATTCTAAAGTCATTTAAATAAATTTAGATATCATTAAAGCGAGCTAAACGAAATTGTAAATATTAGACAGTGTTAACATAACCTAGCCCCCCTATAGCGAGGTGAACAATCTGAAAGTAAATATAATCACATTAAGAGAACAAAGGAAAAAAAAATGAGAAACACCCATTTGGAAGGGAAAGTAAAGAAAATAAAGAAAGAATTAGAACATGAGGAAAAGAAAATCACATAAGTTTGCTTGGTAATCAACCTCTACATGCGAGTCCAAGAATGAGCTTTGACATAGCAATTCCTTAAATCGAAATTGTTAGGGTTAATGACGCAAATAATTTCTGAATTTCGGCTCAATGTTCAATGTGATCTTTAAATTTTTAATTTGTTCAATATAGTTCTTAAATTATTGGTACAAATTGGATTTGGTCCCTTGTATTATATGAAAATGCTCAATGTTGTATAGAGAATAAATTGAACATATACAAAAAATTCAGGGATGACATTGAACAAATTGAAAGTTCGGAGACGACATTGCACATTGAATTAAAGTTTGGGAACTAAATCGAACAAATTAAAGTTCAAAGACCATAATACATATTGAGTCAAAGTTCAAGAACCGTTTATGTTATTTTTTCAAATTCTTATATAGTCAATGGGTGGCAATAATAAAAAGGGTGAGAATGTAGTCCACAAACTTTCATTTCGTGTTTTCGTTGAGGTGGAGATTTGGTAGGTAAGTTCTTCTTAATTTTTATGTCTTTTCTTTTATTTTTATTTTTTGGTATTGGAGTTGATAAGCGAGCCAATCGGCTCTAACCGGGCTTCATCATCCTCACCCCCAAGAAGCCAAAACATCCGACAAGCCACGGACTGTTGAAGCAGGGGACTCTCTAGGGTTTAAGCCGGAGGAGGAACGAGAAACAAGCGGTACCGTTTTTGCGTTCGCATTTTAGAAAACGCAAAAGAAAAGGGAAAAAAGAGCAAATTATATATATATATATATATATATATATATATATATATATATATATATATATGGTGATTTTTAGTAGGACTACTACTGGAGATAAATGCAAAAATAATGCATGAAAAAAAATATAAATATATCCTCCTTTCAAGCGATCCTAAAAAAAATTAATAATAATATCCCACTATTCAATTTTCTGTCAAAGTTGCTAAAAACAGTCAATTCAAAATGTTAATTTTCTGTTTGATTTTCAAACTATTCATGTTTCTTTATCTTGAGTGAAACATGTTTATGATGGAGGAGGTGCAAGCAGTGCAAGCTTTTCTTTGAATTCACGATGATAATGAATCTGGCACCATCACATCGTGCAGGAATCAAATTTGGCTGGAACCCGTTTGGTTTGGTTTGTCCACAATTTTCTTTTTGTCTTGCATTGCAATTCCCTGCACTCGTGATGTGAACAATTCCATTGTTTCAATGTGGAGATGATGGTTCTTGCCTTCTTGTCCAAATGGTAAAAAAAATTGGATCTCGAAGAGGAAGATGAGAAAGTGAACACAGAAACCAGTCTTTTGGAGTGATGCTAAGGACATGCTTTTCTTCTCGAAAAACCGTAGAACGAACTTGCCATGAATGATCCGTTCTCGGACTAGGGAACATGTCCCTTCGCTTGTGCTTGTGAACGTTGTTAACAGACTGGATCGATTGTCTTGCTCCTTCATCAGATTAATCAAGCACACAAGATGGTCGAGATTTTGGGGCAATAAACCGATATTTTGAGGACTTGTGCTTCTGGACTCTAATGTGGAACGAATGTAATACATATACATATACATATACATATACATATATCACTAGTAAGGTTACATGACTCGATTTGAATTC
Organism: Syzygium aromaticum; assembly: GCA_024500025.1. NCBI lineage: Eukaryota > Viridiplantae > Streptophyta > Magnoliopsida > Myrtales > Myrtaceae > Syzygium > Syzygium aromaticum. The sequence continues at coordinate 3,646,314 of CM044891.1, read as the reverse complement.
CAAATTATCTAAATCGCTCATCAGAAGAATGAACTTGCCAGGTACCGATCTCTCCCTGGGTTTCTCTGTTTGGGTGAGCTTTTGTGTCCCTCTCTCGGAGACGATGGCTATATTAATCAGGATTCAGCTCAGCTCTAATCATCACAGAAGGAATAGGTAGCATCAAGACCCCCAAAAACAAAAATATATATAGACATGAAGATAAACTTATGAAATCGGTTCGATAAGAACTTGATAACTCCGGCCACGTTAACGGCAGAACACTATTCCATTTTGCCAGGAAAAGCAATGAATGCGTCCTCTTAGACATAGCTACATCATAGGGTTGCCAACTTGCAAACTAGCATTTAACCAAGCGTTGCATTATATTTCTTCTCACTTGTAGCTACCACCTTAGACACTTCGTGCTCTGAAGGCAATGCGACTTGGATAGTGTCACCACCCATGCCCCCTGCATCAACCTCTGGGTGTGATCATCATATTTGTTCACCATTTCCAAATAAGAACTCCACTGGTGCTTAAGAACGCATTCTTAAATCAGATGAAGCACGCGTCCTTCCTTACGTAAAGGAATATACCATTGCCCCTCCACCTAGTAACAGCATTACATGCAGACGGATGCAGACGGTGTTTTGGCCTCTTCCGTGAACCTCCTTCTGTGCACACTCTTACGGAAACCAGTGAAGATTCATGCTCAGCAATGTAGTGAGTTAGCAGATATTCTCCCTCCTAATACTTGGATCCATCACCATCATCTTCAGCAAGAATGCCTTTCGCGGTCCCTGTCAGGCAGGAAAGATACAAATCAGAGCGTGGATAAAATTAAACCTGTCTACTTTACAGCAGGAAAAAGACAGGTATGGACGAAACACTCGGTAGTCACATGCTATTTATCCAATATTTTTCTTAACAAAAAGGTTCTCTTGCAAGTGCATTTTGACTTCAGCCCAATAGCAACAAAAATGTAAACTGATTGCCTCGCTTAGCCATCAACTTACACAGTATCAATTGATAACTTTTGTGGAAAAAGTTTCTGGATGCTTGTCAACAATAGTGTGTAACAAAGGAGCATGTCACAGGATAGGAAGATAGAGAATTAGACAAGCTTACTTATTGTAAAAACGGAAAGAAAACAATCAGACAAAATTTAGGAAGTATTAAATCATTTAACGACATGCTTAAGTTGTTCAAAGCTCAAGCAACCAGAATTATCTATTAAATAGACATCCGAAATTGATGATTCTGTCAACAACCAACGGCTGCTATTCACCGTATCAAGTTCAACGCATGGAATTATTCATGCTCAATCTGTTTTATAATTGCATCACACGGTTACACTATCAAATGGCATAATAGGTAAAATGAAAGAACAAAAATTGACACGTCACAAAGTATGCTATTCACACAGGTAGCTCATATGCTACATGCCATCAAAAAACTAGATTACAGGCATGTTCATGCAACAAGACATGTATGTGGCTCATTCATCCTGGCTACACTCATTCATCATCTCTGCACCTTTTTCTTCTGAATGCAATAAAATCTCAATTTTTAGGTGCCAACCACCCCATTACAATCATCAGATTGTCCATTATCCTTCAAGCAAACTTAACTGGGCTTTTCATTCAGAAATGAAAACTACATGCTGCCACACCGGTAAAGGATTTAATTGGTCACCAAGGTTACATGAAATTTGTTATGTAGAGAAGGATACAGCTCAGGTAAGTTGGCAACTAAATAGTACCGTCTAGGATGTGTGTTTGCAGGTGGATGCTCATCAAGACCAACCAAAAATTGAGCCACCTGCATATCAGTAGAATCCATGTGTCTTAACTGAGATACATCATAGAAAGTGACAGAAAATTAATAGACATCGCACTAAATTAACAAATGAACTCCCCTCCACGATGCACAGATCCATAGTATCCTCCTATTAGGGCATGAGACATGCATATATAATCGAAACAATAGGATGTGTTGCTCTAAACAGGAAAGTTTTATCTGAACAAATTTTACCTATGATAAGAACATCCAAGTTCGTACTAGCATGAATATACTCTGGCTTCAGCTTTAACCACTTTCCACTCCGATCACGTGGCTCCCATTTGGAACTGAGATCTTTCAAGAAAATTCATTCATCTCTAAAATCCAAAATTACTTCAATTAGATAAACACATCTAGACCGTATATCACAGTCTTCCAAAAAAAAGTCAAGATGGTGACACACTCGTCATGTGATGTTTCTATTGGAAATTCTTATGCCAAATCAAACAATAGTGCGGCACCCATCATAGGAAATCCTTAGGCCATATGTGGTTCGTCTGGAAAGAAAGAAACAGAAAATTGTTTGAGCATCAGATTCTATTCTCCTATTCTTTGCTAATTATAAGCATATAGAAGATGCATGCTCTAATCTCTCTACTATTGTTTAGTGCAGTTTGTCTTCGCTTTATTCTCCATTCTTGAATATTTTTGATGTACCTGAACAGATTCTCTTTAATAAATAAATTCAGTTACTAATCAGAATGTTCCATATTATTCTTTATGTGATATCGAAGGTCAACTAGATTGACATACTCATCTTCAAACCTACAGAGCAAACCATTTCGATCCCTTCACAGTTAATAAAGTTATTAAAAGGAAAGCATTTTCCAAGAGCCAGGTCTCAAGTCTTCTAAACCTCTATAGGCTGCTAACCACAAATGTTTCCCATCACACACTGCTAATGTGTTACCTAGTTTTCTTGATCCCCATTATTACAGCCTTTCGACAAGTGGCCCCTTTTCAGGCTCTTTTAAAATGAAAAAACTCGATCCCCAGAAATATATTACAACCAATGCCCCCTTTCAGGCTTCGTGAAGAAGAAAGCCAGAACAACAATTCACATGCGATTCTCTGAATGTAAATTTGTATTTATTCAATAGTGGTTAGAGTGAGACAATTTACATGCTATGAGCTTATGAGAGACAAAAAAATGAAATTTTCAAATATCAAAGCATATTTGAAAGAAAGCATTGTTTGTGGCCCAAGGCTAAAGGAGAAGACAACTGAACATTCACCTGTTCTCAATTGTTTCTTTAAAAAACCTCTCGACATCATCTGTAGTATGAGCAATAAGAGACCAACAAGGCTTTCCTAAAAGCCAAACAGGAGAACTGCAGTTGACAAGAATTTACCTTGTTGGAATGTGAACAAAAATGTCAAATTTATTTCTTACCAGGAGGACGGTGACTGTTGAGGCCATCATCAGGTACCAAGATTCTCCAAACGACCCTTCAAAGGCTTCACAACTTTCATGAGAAAAGCTCATGTCTTTCCTTCAAGGTTTGGTGAATAACACCGGTATCCCTAGCATACAGGATGTCAAATGCAACATCTGGTCATGGTCATGTTAAGAAGAACAAAACGTATGTTCTTCTTTTGGATTCAAACTGATAATTCGGTATGAGGAACCGACACTGTTGGTTCTGAACTTTCAACAATAACAGTGTGTAAAAAGTCATTCTTACTAGAAATAGAACTTTTGTAGTTAGAGGGTGATTAAAAGGTGATAACAATCCGTTGCTAAGCGGATAATAATAGTTTGATGATGTCATGGCATATGAAAATATCCTTAACATGACTACAATTGTCCAAGAAATGCAGATTAGCATAAGAAGGAAATGATTATCACCCCTTGACATAAAACCCTTCTATCTCTTTATTAACAGCTGCCATATGGAAAACTAATATTCCAATTCATTGGTCTGCTTACCCTCACTAATAGTAGTAACATGATTGAGAAAGATATGGACAACAAGAGTTATCATTGCTTTTAAGTCAAGTGGTTTGTAAGTTACATAGTGCTTGTTCAAGGTTAAGAGGACGACTTGTGATTATCCCCACATCTGTATGAGGACGACCCCCCCTCCCCTTCCTTTCCCTGACGACTCTAGCTCACATGATGTTGTTAAGCAATGTCATCTTAAGCACATAACATCTAGATGGGTCAAAATGATGGAAGAGGCACTTTCTTTAGCACTTACATCTATTATAAAGCCATCTAGAGATTTTAGCCATGATGACAGGTGCCCATGGAGCAAGTAAGTAGTGAATACAAATGTCAAATGTTATGGAAAATCATTACACCGTGGTTTGTTCTTGCAAATTCTCTGTACTGAGTCTTACTATCCAGCAATAACATTACACACCAACAAACATAAATTTCACAAAACCAATAAAAAGATGCTTAGAATAAAATGAAAATCACAACAAAAAAGGAAAAAAAGAGGCAGCTTAAGTGAGTTAAAGAGCTTCATTGTTACAGTTATAATGGTATAATACCACAATCCAACTTCGTCAGTGTACTTACACATGATTCATTAGACATGTTTACAACTGTCAATTGGCACATTCTACCCATGAAAACCAAATAAAAAGATCTGAGATATGGCCCAAGACACCTGAAGGATAAAGGACAACTGCATTCACAAAGGAAAATTTATTAAAGTGAGAACAGTTCAGCAACACAAAAAGTGAGCACATTCAACAAGTTAAACCTGTCTCACTGTCAAGCCCGCACCTCGCTTCCTTTGCTGTAGAAAGACAAGAATGAACTTCACTTCAAAAGAAGCAAAGATGCTCTCCCCATGATATAAACACTGCAAATGGCATAGAGGGAAACCTATTTCCTGATTTGAACCAAACTCAGCAAAACAATTCACAGACTTGTCCCAAACCAGCATGTCACCATCAAGGATGCATCTGAGCACAAGACAAATATGCAATGACCATTCCAGCTGAGGCTCATTAAATCCATCAAAATAGATGCCTATACATCCTTCCAGAAAATATGTAAAGAAAAATATCAATAATGAAATGTGGGGCACACATCCTATCATTAATAAGAGGACATTGGTCTCATTAGTAAGACATGGGAGCAGCAGAAGCTTTTGGCACTTATCATGCAACTGACTTAAAATTATCATCCAGCTAGTAGTGATCACAGCACATATTCTACCAGCACGACTTATGCATCAATTAGGTTTAACTCTGTCCAGTCAGAATAAAATCTGCATGCTGATTGAGGAGAGAAAATGCCACCCCACAAGAGACTAACATCACTTCTTACGCATCAATCAGGTCGATATACAAGAACCTAGTTCTTTCCATTTTGTAGCCAAAAAAGAAAAAAAGATGAAAGGAAAAAGAGCTACCCCAATGTGGAAAGTAAACTCTTTAGGAAATTCTAAACACTGCTTACCTATTGACCACAACATTATTGATTATGATGTCCGACATTCCTGGTCCATATTCTGTGTGATCCAGAAAATTCCTGCACATAATGCACCATTGGCATGCATCGTGAGAAAGCAGAGAATGTATTATCAAAATGAACATCAAGGTAAAGACACGCTGCCTTAAAGACTTGCCATTATAGACAAAGTCCGTAAATTCCTTTTTCTATTTCTCTTTGGGTCTAGTACTCTAGGTTGACGGAATGCATATATGTTTATGTCCTCATGTCTCTGTGATAACAAGTGTGATGTGTAAGCTTACCTGGGGCAAAAATATACGATAAATAGAAGAATACACTCCGCCAATCCACAGCTACACTCAAAAAAGTACTAAATAGTAGCAGCACCACAAGTAAAAGAAATGATCCAATTTGAAAGATATACAAGCAAATTTTCCAAATTCAACAGCAAAAGTGATTAAGCTGTTTTGACTCAATTTTTTTCCTAATTACTAGAAAAAAGAAAAAATCAACAAATATATCTTCAATATTTAAGCAAAATGCAAAAATAACACGATTTCCACATTATACTTGAACCAACCTCTTCCTGCTGTTTCACATATTGTTTAATCCAATCTGCTTGGGATGGTTTGTGTGAATCTAGACTCTTGTTGTCCCAATCGCCCTTTACCTTGACAGAATACTTGGCAGCGTCCTCATCGACCTTTGAAGATGGGTCCACAGATGGTGTCCAATCTTCCCTTGCTGAAACAAGGACATTAACAGCTCCTAACAGAACATACACAGTGCAGCATTCGGCCATACAGGATCTAGTTCTCTCACGCTGTAGCACAGACTCGATATACTAAAATACTCCATTTGCTATGAGTTCATTCATCCTGTTATATTTACCTGTACTGCAAGTGAAGAGACCCCACTGGAGAATTTCAACGGAAGCTTGTTCCCAAACAAATTCAAGCATAACCAATTAAGAGCAGCCTCAAACGTGGCATTAACCTGTCCATTTAGCAAAAAAGATAAGAAAATCATAAACCTCTGCGCTGCACTATACTGTTAGAACTCAAAACATCGCACTGTTGCATTGGAACAACCTCTCGGGCGACTTTTTAGAAAGGTAAGAACAGGTTGGGCAAAAAATTTTTGAAAAAGATTAGGTAGTCTCTAGATAAACTAACATAGTAAGCTGAGCCTTCTAAATCCTATACATAAAAGGGACCATCTAAATCTCCTCTTTTACTTTTTGGCTTTGCAATCCGATATTGTCCGTTCTTATTCTCAATGCTGATTGACAAAAAGCAACCGCATCATCAAGGCTCCCACAGTACACGTCCTCGCTACTAAATACAGCTAAACTGAAATAACGTTTGCAAATTCACATTGAACCTTGAGAGCGGAGAGAGCTTATTCAATCTGACCATTGGACATGCCCTCGCAGGAGAGCTTCTCATAAACGGACTTGAGTGGCTGGGCCTTTTGGGAATTGAAGAGGGAATAACAAATATGACCTCGAGTTTGGGGCATATGGTAATTCATTATTTTCCTATGAGGATCTCAATAGATAGAAGCCATTGAAAGGAAAGTTGAACTCACCAATTTTTTGAGTCATCAGCACTGGCAAGAAAAGCGTCCCATTTATCTTGTCACTCTCTTTTTGATCTTTTTCCCCTTTACGACGGAACCGATATGTTCCTCATCCCTATACCACTCAACAGGAATATGACTGATCATATTCCGTGAAGGAACCTATAAAGTACCCGAGTGCCAATCAATCATAGGTGAGCATCATACAATTCTAAATATGCTCCCAGCTGTCTAGAGGAGAGTAAGCAGACCTCGTCTTCGGATGAATCACTCTCTTCAGCTCTTCGATTCGATTCAGACATGTCACTTTCACCATCATCAATTTGGGCACGATCATTGCTCATTTTACCTTTATCGTTTGTTTTAACAGAGCCCTGCCACAATTTCCCAGCAAACAGCATTGAGTTCTGGTTTAGGGCAAAAGAAGAATTGAGAATAACAATAGGAACAAGTTCATCAAAGCAGAACAGACAGAACAAAAGACCTTCTCTGTATCACCATGGAAGGACAACAAATAACATATTACAAGTTCTAACCACAACTCTAGTATTGCATTCAAAAGAAATGACAAATTTGGTACCGTCATTTCCTTGAAATCAAATTAATAAGTCATAAAAGACGGAAGTTGGACAGGAAAATGCAATAAGCAGCGCAAAACAAATGCAAGCGGACTTTCATCCCGCAAAAACAAGCAGCGTAGCCTCCATTATTCATTTACCAGCTGAAGCACCATCGAGATGCTCATGTGCAGGTGCTCCCAGTTTGAAAGGTTATCGCCAGTCCAAGTAGCTGCCTACCTTTGGCTACCAACCAATCCAGCTCTATTAGGACAAAAGGATGCTTGTTTTCGTTAGCATGCCCTCGTACGTAGATCAACCCATCAGCATTCCATAAACCTGTAACGGGGACGGTAACACTGAGTTACCAGATTTTTGGCGCTAATATACTTATCTGTCGCTAATCATTTCTCAGTACAAAAAGTAGTCACCTCTGCTATTGAGCAGGGTTTTCTGGCGCTAATCATACTTACCTGTCGAGTTGTCAAGACTGACTGGGGTAATATTCCCCCATGAATAGAAGAGATTTCCTTTCGCAGCTCATCAAGTTTACACTCCAAACCAGAGGTGGTGCGGCCGCGCTTAGTAGATTTGATATTGTCATTCATTCTCTTCTGATTGGTTAAAACCTCAAGCTTAATCATCATCTTTCCTGCGTGAAAATAAGCACTGTCGGTGTTAGAACACATCCATTCCCTCACACAAGCTGTTGGACCTACCACATAAGCATATCATTTGCGACCTTAAACATTCTAAAACAGAGCAATATGCAAATGTTCATGTGAAGGATTAACACAAAAGCTGGATGAATATTCAGCTGTAACAAAGGAGCAAAAATTATCAGTGGACAAATCGCTTGTCGGGAACCAGCATGAGAATAGTAGCCATGTCTGCCGTATGAACTCAAAAGATTCACAAACAGAGGAAAAGCAAAGGTGTCAACTGTCCCCCCTTATCTTCGGTCATAAGCCTCATAATAAAGTCCTCAAAATTACTTGATGGGAGAGCATTAGCTATTTCAAACTTTCTAAGAAATGTGAAGCAGCATTCAGTATGAACATGCGCTTCCTTCTGGAGTGTCCAAGTAGGGAGAGGTTTGACAATTAGACATTATTACCTTTGTTAAGATGGACAGCAAGACCCAAATATAGATTAGTAAAGAATCAGATCAATGAAAAGGACATACCGAGACAATGTCATCAAGTGGTAAGACATTGGAGCCCCAGACCAAAGCCCTGCTGGTAAGTTTAGCGTCGACAGTACCTTCTGAATTTTATTTTCCATCCTTCCTACTCTCATCATCTACATTCTTTCTCTTATTTAAAACAAGCTTCCTCCGATATTATATCTGTTGGGAAGCGTGTATCGGGAGAAACAACTAACCTGTTTGATGCACTACGAACAAAATTTCCAGAATCGCACGTTAAATTACCAGCAAACGATGAACAAATCTACTTCACGTTGATCCGAATATAATCACAAGGAAAATATTCTTGTTCCACAGTGTTAATGCCGATAGTCTTCTCAAAGTAAATGCGGAATCCTTATTCGTCGAGAGAGAGAGTTCTGAATTTTTCTTATTGTACATTCATTATTCTAAGGAAGTTATTTTAACTTCGCTTAAGAAACTCTTCTCGCACTTCTTCAAGAGGTGTCTCTCTAACACACTTCTTATTAGAGCAAATGGTGTCCCTTGGACACACACATCATGGGCGAACCGACAAAATATAACATCTCTCACTCGCACATGATAGGCTTGATGATACTCTATTAAGAAAATAAGGCATTCAACATTCATCTACCTTAGAAACAATTCATACTGGCAAGAAAACCGTGCAACCAGTGAGTACACCTGCACTTGGTAGCTCTAATTATGCACCTGTTAGGGACAACATAATGGCTACAACCCAAAAAATAAATAAAAAATTGATGTCTCACAGTGCCCCAGACATATTTTGTTACATCAGTCCAAGTATGCCTATCCCTTAAAGGCTATATTTTACTTTTCTTAGGAAAACACCATGTATTTACAATTATTTCCTAAAGCCATTGAAGGCAAAATAATTGGTCGACCAGTAAACACATGTGATAGATGTAAAACAACAATAGTCTTCCTTCACACTTATGTCGCTCTCCATTTCGGAACAACTGCTTTCCTAGACACGTCTCATAAAGCCATATCTATTCATGACCGTCAGTAACATACTAAAGTAGCAACATTGATCTTCTACTTCGAGAACATAGTCAGAAGTAACATAGGGCACAAAATAAGGTAAATTATAAATTACCTTAAGGACTCATACGATGAATAAATAGGAATAATTATACTCATCTTCCATATTGGTCAAATAAAACACATGTAGTATGAATTACATGCTATAGTGGATCTCTCTTTCTATAAGAGCGTATGTCATTTGTTAGTCATATCCACTATACGAATCTTAGCTTAAACATAGTCACATGCTTCTTACATACTCATGTTTAGCCTGAGTGCTATATCAGTTCGCTTTCCACGGCGCCCAATTTAGTACTCGCATTTGGCTACCTTCAGGCATGCATGATTGTGAGACTATCATGTTCGGTCTTATCACATACAAATAACAAACCTCATCTTGATTTCGATTAAGGCGACATTAAATCATTTTATGTACTAAACTGCTCTTCCAGCATTTATAGTGCATATTGTCTCATCTCAACCCGCTTACTATAGCGTTTGAGGTGATTACTCGTGTGAGTGAGCTAATCATTGCCTGGTGACATACCTTCCAACAATATGTGTGTTTGTGCTGGTCTCATAATATTGTACTAATTAGTAAAACATCAATTCATTAACAAACAAGTACAATACATTTACACACATAATCCAATAATCCTCAACAATATTATATATCATAATCCCATTCTACGTAATCCTAGAGACATCCTGTGGGTCAAGAACACGTCTCTTGGAACAGCCTTCGTAAATGGATCAGTAACCATCCTGTTGGTTGAAATATATTGCAGGACTACTTCCTTCTACGCTATTATATCTCTGATAAAATTATTCTTTATGTCAATGTGCTTCGTCTTACCATGGTATTTGGGATCTTTCACATAGGCAATGGTTGCTTGACTATCACAATATACTGTCACTGGTCTTGGGACATCAGTGACAATGGCTAAATTTTCCAAGAAACGTTTTAGCAATACTGCTTCTTGCACTGCAGCAGAACATGCAATAAATTTTGCCTCCATCGTAGATAAAGCTATGCATGTTTGTTTTTTGCTATTCCAAGAAATTGCACCATCATTAAGCAAGAACGCATATCCAGACGTCGATTTACGCTCATCTAGGTCTCCTCCCCAATCAGCATCAGAGTATCCTAATAAGCGTAGATTACTCCCTTGATAGCAAAGTTGATAGTCCATAGTGCCTTTCAAGTATCTCAGGATCCTCTTAACTGCTTTCCAGTGTGCTGGACTAGGATTTGATTGATATCGGCTCATTAACCCTACAGCATGACATATGTCGGGTCGAGTACACATCATAGCATACATCAAACTTCCGATAGCACTAGCATAAGGAACAGTTACCATTTCTTTCTTCTCTTCTGAAGTTTTAGGACACATCTTAGTGCTCAGGCCTTCACCTTGCATAACAGGGATATCAATGGGATTACAGTACTGCATATTGAAGCGTTCAAGAATCTTCATTATATAAGACTCTTGTGACATAGCAAGGAGTTTCTTTGATCGATCTCTTTCAATCTTAACTCCCAATATATACGCAGCTTCTCCCATGTCCTTCATTTCAAAATTAGAAGACAACCATTCTTTTATGGTTATTACCAAACCCTTGTCATTCCTAGCCAACAGAATATCGTCCACATAAAGAGATAAAATCATAAATTTATCCTTGGACCGTTTAATATACACACAGTGATCCTCTTCGATCATCGTGAATCTAAAAGAAGTTATGGCTCGATGAAAACGAAAATACCACTGTCTAGATGATTGCTTAAGGCCATAAATTGAGCGATGAAATTTGCAAACTTTACGCTCTTGACCTTCAGCTATGAAAACTATCGGTTGTTTCATATAGATTTTTTCATCTAGTTCTCCATTGAGAAACGCTGTCATTACATCCATTTGATGTAATTCTAGGTCTAAATGTGCAACAATAGCTAGGATAAGGCATATGGAGGCAAACCTTATGACCGGTGAAAAAGTTTCCTCATAGTCTATACTCTCTTGTTGAGTATAGCCTTTCGCCACAAGGCGAGCCTTATACTTTTCAATGGATCTATCTTCTCTTCGTTTAATCTTGAAAACCCATTTGTTTCTAATAGCTTTGCGATCAGGCGGTAGATCAACCAAGTCCCAGACGTGGTTTATCCTCATAGACTCAATTTCGTCTTCCAAAGCTTTTCTCCATTCTTCTTTGTTAGGAGATGAGAGAGCCTCTTGAACTTTTTTAGGCTTCGCATCGTCTTGTTGAGCAATCATAAATGCTTCCCCTTCAATCTCAAATCGACGACGGGGAATACTTTTATGATTACTTTTACGCAACTAAACTTCTTGAGAATTCAGTTCGCCAAGCGATGCTACACTCCCACTAGGTCTTGTATATTGAGGTAAATCTGTATTTTCCTCAATAACATTAGTGGGTGTGTTATCGGGATCTTCCATCTCATATAATTGGAAGTCCTTATTGATTTTACCTCTACTGGGAAAATCGTTCTCCAATAACGTGACATCTCGTGACTCCATTTCAGTCACACTTCCATCAGCTTGTTCACCTATGAACACGTATCCATTGGAGTGTTCAGAATATCTAATAAAGATACACTTCTTCCCTCTAGGGCCTAATTTGCCATATTTATGGGAATAATCATTAACATATGCTGCACATCCCCAAGGTCGTAGATTACTTAAGTCTGGTTTTTTACCAGTCCACAATTCATAAGGGGTGGAAGCAACTGACTTAGAGGGCACGCGATTAAGTATATAGGCAGCAGTCAATAACGCATCTCCCCAATATGAGACAGCTAGATTTGCTTGCGTCATCATAGACCTAACCATTTTTAATAGTGTTCTAATCCTTCTTTCTGCAATCCCATTTTGTTGCGGAGTTCTAGGAATAGTCAATTGCCTTGCAATTCCCTTTTCATGACAAAGAGCCTTGAATTGCTCGGATAGATACTCACGTCCGCGATCGGTTCTCAATGCCTTTATTGTTTTGTTCAACTGATTCTCTACCAAAGCTATAAACCGCCTAAAGCAATCCAATTCTTCGGACTTATGGGAGATCAGAAAAACATAACCGAAACGCGTGAAATCATCTATAAAAGTGATGAAATATGAGGCTTCATGCCTTGCCCTCATATTTAATGGACCACAAATGTCAGAATGTATAAGTTGCAATGGAAGTCCAGCTCTAGTTCCTTTACCAAATGGTTTTCTAGTTGTTTTTCCCGTTAAACAATGTTCACATATGGATAGTTCAACATTAGCGAGTGACCCCAAAAGGCCTTCTCTTACTAATCGTTTCATTCTTTGTAACCCAATGTGACCCAGTCTAGCATGCCAAGTACATGCATCAATCTCTACATTATTAGAAGATGCAATTAAAGAAAAACAATAATTAACATTAACTTTGTACATATCATAGTCAATGTCTAACACCATAAAACCATTTAATACATAACCAGAACCGTAATAAACTGTTCTAAACAAAATGTCAACACAATCACCATGAAAATTAAATACATAACATAAGCTAAGAAGAACAACTACAGAGACCAAGTTTCGCTGAATATCTGGAGCATAGAGGACATCATGTAGGAAGAGATTTCAACCACCACGAAAGGTTAATTTACATGTGCCGATACCCTTTACTTCAATTCTTGAGTTATTTCCAACATATATCCATCTTTTTCCAAGCTGTATTCGACGATACTCCACAAATGCTTCTCGGTCTCTAGCTACATGGTCTGTTGCTCCTGAGTCTACAGTCCACATTGGATGAGATTCAGCAAGCATTACAGTGCTAGAAACAAAAACATTACTCAAAGTAATAGAGTAATGTGGTACCTTTTTCGGCTCAATGCATTCACGAGCAAAGTGGCCCAATTTGCCACAATTGTAGCACATCATCTTGGTCTTGTCCTTCTTCCCGCCGCGCTTCTTGCGTCGAAAGGTCTTGGCTCTCTTGGGTGCCTGATCAGTCTATTTTCCTTTGTTATTGAATTTATGGTTCCTCTTTCGCTTAAAGCCCGAAGCTTTGCCTGAACCTGATTCAACAACATATGCATGGGTAGAGGATTTTGCAGCCTCTAGGTGCTCATCTTCTAATTCCAAGTGATGCGCAATATTGTCAAAAGTGACGATATTCTCATTGTGCGTCATATTGATTTTCATATGTTCCCAGCTGTCAAGAAGAGATCTTATAACAGCCTGAACTTGCTGTTCATCAATTAGGGAATGACTTGCCGACTTCAACTCACGTACCATGTTTGACATCTCCCGAAGATGCTGCCTCATTGTTAAATTTGGGTGCTTTCGGTATGTGTCAAACTTGATAGTGAGCCTTCTCAACTTAGTGGCAAACATACCCCCAAATTTATTTTTCAAGGCAACCCATATTGCTTGAGCTTTGTCATAATTTTCAAACTCACACATGAGATCATCTTGCATACAACTCAGCAACGTGATGCGAGCAATTCTGTTTTTCTTTTTCCAAGCTTGAAAAGTTTCTTAATCTCTTTTGTGTTGAGCAGAAGTTCCATGTTCAAGTTCATCCATGGTGTGGTTGAAGGTTTCCAAAACCTCTTGCTCCTCAAGGATATATTGAACTTTTCGGTGCCAAATGTCATAATTGTCACCGTTCAACTTCTCACCCTTATTGAGGTCAGCCACAATGATCTTGGATACCAAAGCCATAATCGCTATCTTCTACATATTGACATAATAAATGCAGAATCAATATTAGCACATTTTCCACAAAAATACATATATTTTAATTTGCAGCAAAGACAAACTAAATTAATGATAATTCAACAAAAGACACCAAAACGAAAGTTCACGATGTTCCCAATCAGCTTCAGCGTACGATTGTTCTACTATCATTAACTTGTTTTAATTTGTGCAAATTTTAAGTTCTAGGTGAGAATTCTTCTAATTCGACCAACCTATGAACTCCCACTAGACTAGACAAGTCACAAAAATATCTAAAACAATGATCACTCTCTTTCTTGCAATCATATAGCATGGCATGATGTAAATTCAACAAATAGAACATTCATGCAATAAGTACAATCAACAGCGAAATTCATGACGTAAAGATCTCCAGCCATTATTTTAATATGCTCAAAATTAGGAAATTTCAAGCACATCAAATCATATAATCATACCATCAAAGAACCTTGCTCTATATAATCTTTATGTGGTCATTTACATATAAGCCAGCTTCTGTATTTCCAAAACCATAGGGAAATACAAGTAAAATGTAATAATACCCCAAAAATACGCGTCTTTAGGGTTCCATATGCATTTTCATACCTTTAAAAGCTTCAAACATATAACATAACTATACCACAATGTAGAGAATTTCAATACGAACACAACGGTACCAACCACAGCCCGATCGGACGTCTCACGCGCCGCCTAAGTGCGCGGTGCGTGTGGCGCACGCGCTTGCCCTATACAAGCTTCAGAGCCGGTCCGACCAGTTTGATCGTTAACTAGTCCAACCGGTCAACGATTCAATCGGTCCGACCCGTTGATCGTTGACCGTCGTGGGTTTACAGGTCGGGTCGGGTCACCATCCGGGTCGGTCTCCAATTCGGGTCGGGTCGGTCACCGGTCAGGTCATCGGCCGGCGAGATGACGTCAGCGTGTCAACACCGACGGTTTTGCTGACATCATTGGTGACGTCAGCTCGCACCGGTTGGCCACGCGCGCGTGCCCGTCACGCGCTAGCAGTGCCAGCACTTTGGGCGCGTGACTCCCACGCGCTGCGGCTTCTGGCCGCGTGTGTGGGCGCATCCGACGACGTCCGGCATTGCTCGATCCACCGTTCTGCTCATCTCGACGAGTTCTTCAATTGTATATATTTAAAAATAATTTTCATCGAAAGGAATTTTTCGAAAATCATCCGAACAGAACGATCGCCCATAATGTTCAAAACCGTTTTTTCGTTTCAATTCATGTTTGTCGATTTATCTTGCAATTCTCGTGTAATGATCATGTAGACAGTATGAAGTTCATCATCATGATCTCCATATCAATTAGTAAGCGGAAAAAATCAACGGGAAAAAAACAAGGCAGAGATTATAATCAAGGCTCTGATACCAATGTTGGGAAGCGTGTATCGGAAGAAATGACTAACCTGTTCGATGCACTACGAACAAAATTTCCAGAATCACACATTGAATCACCAGCAAACGATGAACAAATCTACTTCACGTTGGTCCGAATACAATCACAATGAAAGTATTCTTGTTCCACATCGTTAATGCCGATTGTCTTCTCAAAGTAGATATGGAATCCTTATTCGTTGAGAGAGAGAGTTCTGAATTTTTCTTATTGTAAGTTCATTATTCTAAGGAAGTTATTTTAACTTCCCTTAAGAAACTCTTCTCACACCTCTTCAAAAGGTGTCTCTCTGACACACTTTTTATTAGAGCAAATGGTGTCCCTTGGACACACACATCATGGGCGAACCGATGAAATATAACAATATCAATCTTATGCTCATCTGCCTTCTCATTTTAAATGGATCATCGACCCCCGTGCTGGTCGGATTTATGTTTTGCCTCGGCGCTGTAGTTTTATACTTATTCCATTTATTTGCTCTTTACATATAATGCTTCCTTATTCGTTGCTCACCGCAGCCTCCATCCTTTGCATCTCCACATCATTCACTACAGTCGTTCTCAACCTACTGAACAGTTGGACGAGTACATCATTTACCGCGGTCCTCCTCAACCTACCGAACAGCTGTCCGATCTCGTCCAAAGTTTTCCCCCTCGTCTCGGGCATTAGGATATAAAATAGCACACAACTAACAATGGCAAACCCCCCAAACAAAAAGGCAGCCCCATCGAGGGTGATTGCCTTGAACATCGACAAGTATGTATATGATAATATTACGCTTACCCCCTGTTTAAGGCCAAGGCCAATTGTGTAAACCTGCGCACGCATCCTCAATGGGATGATCTCCGTGCAGTATACGTCCTTGATCGGTCTCAGCCCAATCGAGAAGAAGATGACGTAAACAATCGCCGAGACTTCCACTGCCCGCAAGATCTTCAAGCTAAGGAACAGTCCTACAAACATGAGCGACAAGAACACGCCACCCATGCTGCTCAGCAATAATGGCCGCCGCCCTACCCAATCAGCGAGGTAGCTGGCAAGGAGAAAGACCAATATCTTCACTGTGTCAATCACCATATTTGCAAGAAACTTTCCGGCAGACGTGGTGATGCCGACCATCTCGAAAACCTTTGGGCTAAATAGCGCCAAGGTGTCCATACCACATGCCTATTGGACGACCTGGATTCCAACGACACATAATAGCATATGGACCATAGACCAGGTCGGGTGGAGGATATCCTGCCATACTCTGGTGTTCTGGTTGGCATTCGTGTAGACGTCGTCGTCGAACTCTTCAGGTATTCCGGCATCCTTCTTGATTGTGGCTAACGGAAGCGCGGCCTCCTCCTCCGACTTGGAGGTCTCGGCGAGGATGTGCTTGGCGTCACACAAGCGACCTCGCATGACAAGCCACTGGGGAGATTCCGGCAAGGCAAAAATTCTGAAAACAAGCAGCACCGAGGGGATGGCTCCCGTGGCAAGCATCCAACGCCACCCCCGGCTGGGGCGACGTTTGGAGAAGTAATAGTTGGTCAGATTGGCCAACTGGTTGCCAATACTGATGAACATCTGAAATAAGTTCAAGACAAAAATTTGATGAGAAATAGAAAAACGTGATAAAAGGAAGCTACAAAATTAGGAAAAAAAAGAAAGGAAACTGAGTGAGAGGGTACCTGAGTGCAAGAGACGTGGAAGCCACAGGAGAAGAGAGGGGAAATCTCGGTCACATACACAGGGGCAATCATGCTAGCGAAGCCAGTCTCGAAAGTGGCAATGGCGCGGCCAAGCAAGAAAACTGCATAGTTCCGGGCAAAACCCATAATGAGGGGCCCGACAAAATACATAGCCCCTGCCGCCATAATCGTCGTGCGGCGGCCAAACCGATTAGAAATCCATCTGGCCATCACCAATCCAGACATCGTGATGATGCTTTGGGCCCCCGTCACAATATTAAGATGGAGATCGGATAATTTCAGATCTATCTTCATAAACGCGCCACTCCGCTCATCGATATTTGTACTATCAAAATTTTTTAGAAAATAATAATAAGAAGAAAAATCTTATAAACCATACAACGTTTATAACTATATATATAAGAAATTCAAAGAATAAAAAAATAAATTCCATGAAGTTGTTTTGTCTTTTAACTTTCTTTTGTAACTTCAAAGCTATTTTTCAAATAATTTTCACATACTTCACAATATCAAACAAGAGAGAGAGGGGGAGACTAACCATAAGCTAGCGCAAAGGAGATTATGCAGGTGACAAGGGTGCAGAGGCAAACATGCTTCTTGCAGACCGACCTTGCTGGAGGATGGAAGTCCTCAATCGTTCCTTGTCTGGCCAAAAAAAAAGGCATACCAGATTAATCTAGTTGGTAGTAGTTAATAGTTGGAGAAAACCATCTGGTCTAGCTATATCTACAAGGGACTATTTACCGCTAAAATGCTAGGTAATAAACATTTAAGAGATAACAACCGTCAATACTTATTTTATAAGAAATAATGAGCATGGATGTGAAAACGGACCTTATGTTCTAATCATTGTAGTTCTCATCCCTATTCAACTGTGTCTGAGACTGGTGGCTGCCATCACTTGCTTCAATTTCCACTTCTTCTATTTCGTTGACTCGAGTAGGAGCCAACACATCTTCATCTTCGTCGTCCTCCCCTCCTTCAAAGAGCTGTAATAAGAATGGCACAAAGCTCTCATCTTCGCCAAATGGCTCTGACAGAGCCAATACATCTTCATCTTTGTCATCCTCTTCTCCTTCAAAGAGCCATAATAAGAACAGCTTAGCCAATACATCTTCATCTTCACCGTCCTCTCCTCCTTCAAAGAGCTGTAATAAGAATGGCACAAAGCTCTCATCTTCGCCAAATGGCTCTGACAGAGCCAACACATCTTCATTTTCGTCCTCCTCTCCTCCTTCAAATAGCCGTAATAAGAACGGCACAAAACTCTCATCTTCGCTAAATGGCTCTGACAGAGCCAACACATCTTCATCTTCGTTGTCCTCTCCCTCTTCAAAGAACCGTAATAAGAATGGCTTAAAACTCTCATCTTCGCCAAATGGCTCTGACAGACACACTGGCTGCTCAAACGCCATTGTGTCGTAGCACGATCCACATGCACACGTGAATAAATCCATCGCTGCTCGGATAAAAAATCTGATAAACAACGTATACCAGTATAGTCAATTTCAATTCCACTATACAATCCTTCCCACCGAAGATTCGTGGAAGAACGCCAACACCCAGCATTAGGAAAAAAGAGGTTTAAGAAAATGGTAATTCTTAGAAGTGATCGATTCTCGGTCCGGACTAACCGAGGAACTGGGAACCGGACCAAGAGGACCGATTCCCAGTTTCTGGGACCAGGAACCGGACCGGTTCCACTTTACATACAATGCATATTAAGAGGAATTTGCAATAGCTACACTTCTTCTCACATGAAGACTTTCCAATTTTCGTTCTACTACAAACTTATCACAACCAATATGAACAACCTAAGAGGACACGCTCTATTCTATAGCAAATATCCTAAGCACGTTTCCCCTGAAAGATCTCACATAACACACAAACATGCCTAACCGTGAGCACGCATAATAATCATGACAACAGCAAGGAATCCTTGCTCATGCACATATTGCTTGAGCCAAATCCAGAAAAGAAAACAAACCTCAGTTTTCGATTTAAATATTTACGGAGAGAGGACTGAAAATTATGAAATTGTGTCAAGAGTATTTTTCTTATTTAAAGATTTACACAATAAAGAAATATCACCAGCATAATTTTTCACTACCTAAGCACTCGTGCAGTTCACATAATAATGATACAAAGGTTCAAATCCACTCATGCAGTATGCAATCAAATAATCGGAATAAAAATAAACAATCAGCGACCTAGCATCATCTTTAGAAAAGAAAAGGCAATTAAAAGCCCTATGGTAAAGCCCTAATGGCTTGTTCAATTTTTCGGACAAAATTTTTAAAGGTTTCCACATTTTTCCTATTCTCAATGCTAAGTCTAGAATAAAATTAACACTAAGATCTAATGAAATTAACCCACAAAAATTAATTTTTAAACCCTTCCTAATTTTTCCGAATTTTTCTGAATCTTTCAAATTTTGTATTTATTTATTATTTTAATCCGGGAAAATGGACTTCGGACCGGGTCAGGGAACCCGGCCTGACTATGCGGTCCGACCAGGACCATGGGTCCAGGTTATATCTTGAAATCAGACCGGCATTGGGCCCGGTCCAAATCAACAAAATTTAGCTCAACCAAAATTTGATTTAAATTGTAATACAGGCCCACAATTCTCTGAGGCCCAAGACACCCCCAAAAATCGAATATTTCCTACTCCTCCCTCCGCGTTTATCCGAACAGCGAGTACTCAAAAGGGAACACTTAGAAAAGTCTTGGCTAATATCTGGAGTTGGCGATCTGGAAGCCATGGCAACGTCGATCCCCTCGTCTTTCAGGGCAGAAACAATGCCTTTAGCATGGGGGTAAAGAGAAGGCATTTCGCGTTTGGAGCGACATTCGCAGGTCGTCAGCAAGAAACCCTCGACGAAGCAAGTTATAAAACGTTTTACTCACAACGCAAAAGGCCGCTGCGGAGGGCGAGCCTCTCCCGCACCTGGTGAGGGCGACGCTCCTCCTCGCGAGCGGTGGCAAGGACGAGGCTCGACTCGCCAAATCTGGCATGCGTCGCCCTCGCCCACCAGCCACCGGCGACGCTCGCCAGCGACAAAACGGGAGAGAAACGTACCTGCTTCTATTGTCTTACGTTCTTCTCTCATGGGTTCTGAGGAAGGAGGAGGAGAAAAATGAGGTGGGTGATGGTTTCTGAGGAAGAAGGAGAGAAAAGGAGGTGGGGTGGTCCGGTTTCTGGGTTTGAGGTGGTGAAGGAGAGACAGCGAAGAAAAAAAAGGGGAAATGACTCGGAAGTTGGCCGGAGATAGAAATGAGCTTTTCTAGCTCTGGGGAAATGAGCCGGAAGGATAAAATGAGGACAGGGAACCTGGGCGGTTAGCCAAGCAGGTGAAGTGAAACATTGAGATCAACTTCTTTTGTTTTTGCAGACACTTCTTCTGTGTATTTAGCTAAAAAAAAAAAAAGAAAAGACACTTATTCTGTGTTTGCAGACACAGCTACGAGCTGGTCAGAACTTGACACGGGGGACGGAAAATTAGTTCCTGCTTGAGTGGACCCCACGATAAATCCTTAATTAGTTCTTTTTTTCTGACAATTTGATTTACACCCACCTACTTTCATCAAAAACTTTTTCCATATCTTCTTTCATATAACACGTTTTATTTTTATTTTTTTATCTTTTCCATATTTTTAAACTAATTTTTAATTTTAATAACTTTTTATTTCTCTATAGAAATTCAAATTCATAAATGACACGTAGCCATGTAATTATTCATTTTATGGCAACTTAAACTATCGCGAGCTATGTGACGCATAGGACAACGTTTTTGCCTAGCTAAACATTATTTACTTCCGAGGCATAGCAATGTAATTATTTGAACCATGTTGATTCATCACAAATTCACAATTAATATTCTTTGTAATACCAAAAATATTATTTTCCTCTTTTTTTATTGAAAAAAAGAGGTAGCTTGGTCCGTACTAAAACTCGTTAAAAGAAGAGTCTTGTCCACTTCGTTCAATATCAAAATTTTACAATTTTTTAAGAAATCTAAATTAATAATTGCCACGTAGCCATGAAATTTTTTTTTTCGTAGCAACTTACGTAATGACTTTCATTTGTGAGCAACTAAACAATTTGACGAGAGAGCCAGTCTTATATCGATCAATATTTGACCCATGACCACGAGATAATATATTTCACCAATATTGATTAGGCGAATGTCAAATCGATTAGTGAGATCAATAGGGGGAATAAGAAATTATGAGGATCAAAATTGGGGAATTGCAATGTCACGCCCCTAAACCCGCGAGCGTGCAACACCCCTCATCGGTCGTTATGATGCAACGGCTCAGGACTCATTGCCGATCTTTCATTTTATCTTTTAATTACGCATGTGGAAACGTCAGCAATAATCCCCAGACAACAACAATAAATAGGAATAGCTAGGAAAATAAATTGCAATAGTCAAACAACAATACCATTTTGATTTTCACTTGATTAACTCTTAGGAACATTCTTACAAGCTCACTTTCGGCATTACCACAAAAGCTGATATCAGGCTAGGGGATCAATCTACTTCACCATCAACTCACATCAATGCCACACAACAATATTAAGTGGTCATACATGCAAACGGTCAATTGACGTTGTGAACCTCATTGCAAAGCATAATTTTCATCCTCAAGCATTAAATTCATTTTGTAAGCATGGCAGTAAAATAATCCACTTTCGAGAACTCGAAATCCTTTCTTGAAAATAGTTATTTAAAATCGTTTCGCTATACAATTAATTTTCATGGCAAAACATAGCATAAGCATCACAATTCAATCATAAAATCACAACTTGACGTTAGAAATTATCCGAAAATGTTAATATTTAATTTCGAAAATCAATTATTTAATAATAAAATATTAATATTTAAATCCAAAGTTTATTTATTTAATAATAAAAATAAGACTAAATTCCGAAAATAATCAATCCAATCATTTAGCTAAATACGCTAATTTATATGGTGAAAGCCAACTTCGGAATCACCATCCAAACATAAACGATCACAATTCGGTATTAAAAATCATTCGAAATATTAATATATTAATTTTCGGAATTATAATATTTATTTATGTTAATTAATTTTTAATAATAAAATATTAATATTTAAATCCGAAATTTATTTTATTTAATAATAAAATACGACTAAATTCTGAAAATAATCAATCCAATCATTTAGCTAAATATACTAATTTATATGGTGAAATCCAACTTTGGAATCACCATCCAAACATAAACGATCACAATTCAGTATTAAAAATCATTCGAAATATTAATATATTAAATTTCAAAATTAAAATGTTTATTTTATTTTAATTATTTTTAATAATAAAATAAAAAATTTTAATTCCGAAATTTATTCATTTAATAATAAAATAATACTAAATTCCGAAAATAATCAATCCAATTATTTAGCTAAATACACTAATTTATACGGTGAAATCCAACTTTGAAATCACCATCCAAACATAAACTATCACAATTCGGTATTAAAAATCATTCAAAATATTAATATATTAATTTTCAAAATTAAAATATTTTATTTATTTTAATTATTTTTAATAAAAAATAATAGTATTTAATTCAAAGAATATTTTTACTTAATAAAATAAATAATAATAATAAAATAATCAATAGTTTATCACCACATACGCGATAACTTATCGCCCACATGCACCGATAGCTTATCACCCAAATTAATAATAACTTATCAAGTATACCGATAACCTATCGCTAAAATTTCCGATATCCTATCATTTAATTTCACTTAACTAAACATAAACTTAATCTAATCTACCCTAAACAAGTTTAACACCACAAACAAGAGATAAGAGGTTAATTTACTGATCTAACTATGGCGACGACAAGGGTGGTTCGCGGTGGTTTCCTGTTTGGCACGGCAAGTAGCGAACAGGTAGCGAACGAGCGCGGCAAAGGGAGCGACTGCTGGTGTGGTGGTTCGAGGCTGATTCACGGCGGAAATGGCAGTTGGTGGTGGTGGCCTTGGCGGCTAGAATTTTTTTTTTTTTCAAGTTCCTCTAATTTTTGTCTCCAAAATTATCACTTTAAAAATTTTCAGATCGGGTTGAATTTTCGGGATATTGCAAGGGACCTTTGTGAATTAATCTATAAAAATATAGGTATGAAATTGTAATAAATGAAAGTTGAAAGAAAATGATGTTAATACTAGGGTTATGTTTGGTCGTCTGGACATTTTTGCTAAATAGGATAATATCGGATAAGATAACGATAGAATATGATTTTATACATCTCATCCAATGTTTGTTGACATTCGAATATAGCATGAATTCAAGTAAATATTATCCAAATAAGTATTTGATTTGCATGATTAAAATAAAAAATGAACCTTGAAAATCATAAAAATTATTCATCCTTTCACAATCCGTCATTCATTTCAAACATCTCTACCCCATGATTTCAAGAACACCTTCTCCTGACCCAACAGATTCTATCTTGCTCTACCTTCGACTTGGCCCCTTTGTGATGCCCTCGAGTTCGAGTTCTCCGCCGGTCCAGCCATCTCCACTGTTGATGCCTTTTGCTTCATCTTCTTCAAACGCTCATGTGAATGTAATCCCATTGAAATGGGTTGGGAGGGTCAACATATCCGACCCATTTCCCACGTTTTGGCTCTCTTCCTCTATTCTCGACTGTAGATTTGTCTGACCATGCTCGTACATGAGTGAGACTAATCTAGTTACATCTCTCCTTTTGTCCACGCCAAAATCGAACCAAACTAAATGTCTAAAATGCGAATGATAACCATTCTGTTCTAGAAGTAATTCCTAATATAGTAATAGATTATATTTCTCTTTCCATAACGAGTTTTTAAGAAAAAAACCCGTTTGATAACGATAAAAAAATTTTATTTTTGGAATAGAAACCCGTTTGATAACGGCATAAAATTTATATTTCCTGAAATAGAAACCCGTTTGATAACAACACAAATTTCTATTTCTCGAAACAGAAATCCATTTTTTTAGAAATAGAATACAAAATTTGGAAATTTGGAAATTTCCTAAAAATCTAAAAAAAAAATTCAGAAAATCCATTAAAATTGAAAATTTCCAGAAAAATTCATAAAAATTTCCAAAAAATAAAAAAAAAACAGTCAGATTTCAGGAAAATAAGAAATTTGGAAATTTCCTAAAAATCTCAAAAAAAAAAATTCAGAAAATCCATTAAAATTGAAAATTTCCATAAAAATTCATAAAAATTTCCAAAAAATAAAAAAACAGTCAGATTTCAGGAAAATAAGAAATTTGTTGATTTTTTTAAAAAATCGAAAAAATAAAAAAAATTCAAAAACTTTACAAAATGGTTTAGAATATCCATGATCACCCATTTTGATTAAAATTTAAATTTTTTGAGGTGCTAAAAAATATCAATATATCAAAAATTTCAAAACTTCACAAAATGACTTAGAATACTTTTGGCCACCCACTTTGAGTGAAATTTGAATTTTTTGAGGTGTAAAAAAAATCAAAAAAATCAAAAATTTCAAAACTTCACATAATGGCTTAGAATACTTTTGACCACCCACTTTGAGTGAAATTTAAATATTTTGAGGTGCCCAAAAACATCAAAAAATAAAAAATTTCAAATTTTTACTCAAAGTGGGTGACCATATGTATTCTAAGCAGTTTTGTGGGTGGCCGCATGTATTCTAAATCCTCCAATAGTATGATCAAGAAAATCCTCGACTTTTGTCGCATTTGTACAAATTTAGGGTTTTGATAGTTAGTCGTAAACATATTGTCCAAATGTTAATTCGGTTCAAAACTTTTCGATTTTGCCGATTTAATACTAAAACTTTATGTGAGATTTCAACGCGGTCCTCTCGGCCAATTTTCACAAAGAATCGCCGAAGTTGCGTTGTGCCACGCAATATGGTGATTTTCGGTAAAAATTGGCCAGAAAGACTATGTTAGAAATCTTGCGCAAAGATCTAGCATTAAATCGGCAAAATTGAAAAGTTAATAACTGAATCAATATCAATCTAATCAATTTATGAACAATTTTGTAATTTTCCTTAAAAAAATGGATATTTGCATTGCGGTGGTTATAGTTTAAGATTTTTGCAATGCAAGAATTTTTGGTATTTGTATCGTAAGAGGCATTAAATTTTTGGCGGCATTAGTTTTTTTTTTAGCATTTTTTTTATGATCAAGTCATTTTAGCGGGAACAAGGGCAATACAAGCTAACATGCTCAAATGAGTTTCGTCGAACGCCATCGATATGGCACGACAAGCCTGAATCGTACTGGTCCGACCCCAAACTACCATTGATTCGTACCGAAGCGGAGAAAGTGGTATGGATAGGTTTGACATATTGGGTAACTTTTATTTCTTTATTGACCAATATAAAGGATTGAAGGATATAGACATAATTAAACATAATTACACGTATCTAAAATTTAAATTAATAACCCTACTTTTGAATAGTCGGTTTTTACTAGGGTGCCTTTCTTTCTGGTTTTTTCCTTTTTATAAAGAAATACATAATTTTCCACTCAAATTTTCATCAATAATGATTCGAATGGGGAATAGGTAATGTATTAGGTGGTGTCCTACTTTAATTGGTACGGTCTTAAAAAAACGATCTTGTTAGAGAGCGCTCTAACACACTTATTAATAAGGAAAAAAATTTTCAAATGAAGAACCGGAGCATAATCCTTTTCTAAAAAATAAAAGTTCCGGGTGGCTAAATTAATATCGAATAAGGGCGAGAATTAAATATACAATGCATTGTGCGCACGTTATAATGAAGATAGAATACACTAAAAAATATACAATAAACTGTGGAACGAGAAGAAAAGCGAGGGCGGTCGGTCTGCGGCGAAAAAATCCGATCGTGAACGAGGAGGAGGAGGATGTACGTTCGGGGGGAACAGTTTCCTCTTCATTAGCATTTTGTTTTTTTTTTATTAAACAACGGTGGTTGGGAGCAGCAATACCTTTTTGCCACTTTGGGAATGAGGGCGACTTCGAACTGAAGATGAACAGAAACAAAAAGCATTGGCTTTTCCGTTTCTTGTCTTTAATTATAAAAAAGCACGTGACGACGCGTGCTGGTCCCCACCTGTGCATTAGAAAAAGAGCCAGCACGGAAAGGGAACGCTCAAAAGAAGTACTTAGTGGGGTGTTGCCTGGAGAAAAAAAAGGATGGTTTCAGGGCAAACATTTGCTCGTATATTATATCAAAAAAAATTTATTTATCGAGCGGCGGTACAGAGGACAATCTTAGTGGGGCATAAGTTATGATTAGATTACGATGATTTAAATCGAATTGGTTCAAATTAACTCGGTTTTGGAGATTAAGTTGAGATTGATTCAAAAATTCAGTCAAGATAAGGATTATTTTTATTTTGGTCAGTCTCTCGTGCCAAGATCGAGAGTCCGCCAAATTTTAACCTAATTCCTCTTCCACGAGCGAATGTCTTCAAACTGGGATTGCTCGATCAGGCAACACAGGCATGCATGCCTTTATTCTATGTTATTATCTTTAATCATGCATTGATTCAGATTACCCAATCATCATTTGTTGTTTATCAATCATTGCTTGATTTAATGTTTCGTGCATGGTTTGTACATAACTTCTGTTTGGTTGATGGGAAACGTATAGCCTTTCCAAGTCTATTTACCCGCAATATTACTTCGTGTCCAAGAAAAAAGATGGCTTTACGAAAGAATTTGAAATTTTGCCCGAGTTGCATGTACTGGCAGACTGGACAATATTCCCTAGGCTACTAATTGGTATTTTGAAAAGATTAGTGGCAGATTGGACAACATTCCCTAGGCTACTATTTTGAAAATTTATAAGTACAATTTTCCACTCGACTTTTCGTTGACAATGGTTTCGGCTCACGCGCGTGACGACTATGCATAAGAAGAGCAAAGCACGCCAAATCTTTTCTATATTTTTATATTATTAAACTATTTTTTTAATTTCTCTGTAGAAATTCAAATTCATAAATGACATATAGCTGTGTAATTATTCTTTTCATGGCAACTTAAGGAGCGAATGATAATCATTCTATTTTTTGTCCAAAACCAGTTTTCTGTTCCAAAAATAGGTTTGGAACATAAACTCGTTTGGTAACGTAATTCTATTTTTCTATTTCTCGAACAAGTTTTTGTTCTATAACTAGTTTTGGACTAGAAATCAAAACCTAAAAAAAGTAGGTTTTCTATTTCTGAACCAAAAATCAAAACCATTTCTAAAAGAACCCATTTCTCTCTTCAAAGTACATCTCTTCCGAAATTTGACCTCGGTCATATAAGACCGGTCCAAACCGGTTTGGTCCGGTTCATTTTTGATAGGAAAATGAATAAAACTAAAAATTTTAGAAAAAATTAGAAAATCCATAAAAATTGAAAAGTTCTAGAAAAATTCATAAAAATTTTTGGAAAATAAAAAAAGTCAGATTTCGGGAAAATAGGAAATTTGGTGAATTTTTTCAAAAAAAAAAAATCAAAAAGTCAAAATTTTCAAAACTTTATAGAATGGCTTAAAATACCCATGGTCACCCACTTTGAGTGAAATTTAAATTTATTGAGGTGCCCAAAAAATCAAAAAATAGAAATTTTCAAAACTTTACAGAATGATTTTGAATACCTGTGGCCACCCACTTTGAGTGAAATTTAAATTTTTTGAGGTGCCAAAAAAAATCAAAAAATAAAAATTTCAAAACTTCATAGAATGGCTTAGAATACCTATGGCCATCCGCTTTGAATGAAATTTAAATTTTTTGAAGTGCCCAAAAAATTTAAAAATAAAAAACTTCAAAACTTCACAAAATGACTTAGAATACTTGTAGCCACCCACTTTGAGTGAAATTTAAATTTTTTGAGGTACCCAAAAAATCAAAATAGAATGACTTAGTATACTTGTGACCACCCATTTTGAACAAAATTTAAATTTTTGGAGCTTAAAGTGAGTGGCAACAAGTATTCTTAAATCATTTTGTGAAGTTTTGAATTTTTTGATTTTTTTGGGCACCTCAAAAAATTTAAATTTTACTCAAAGTGGGTGGCCACAGGTATTCTAAGCCTTTTGTGAAGTTTTGAATTTTTTTTAGTTTTCATTTTTTATAAAAAATTGAACAAATTTCCTATTTTCCCGAAATCTGACTATTTTTTATTTTCTGGAAATTTTCAATTTTTATGGTTTTTCTAAAAAAATGAGATTTTTAGGAATTTTTCTGATTTTCTAATATTTTTATTCAATTTCTAAAAAAATGAATTTCTATTCCATGAAATAGAAATTTTTGCTGTTATCATACGAATTTCTATTTCAAAAAATAGAAATTTTATGTTGTTATCAAACAGATTTCTTTTCTCAGAAGCTCGTCTTGGAAATATAAATAGAAAAATAAATGTCTATTTTCAGAAATTGTTTCTGAAACAAAACGGCTATCATTCGTGCCCTAAATGTCCAATCAATCCACGTGAGATAAAAGCAGAGGTTCAGGATAAGGCAAGGTAACGCTAAAAGGCATTATTAGAACTACTCATTTCAACTATATGTTCGATTGCGACCAAAAAGCTTATTTAAATGGAAAAAAATAGAAATAAAAAAGGGCAATAATTGCACATGTATATAAAAAAATTACAAATATGAAATGATATTTGGACTTCGCTAGGGTGCTTGAGGCAAAGGTGATCATTGGACGGACTTGGATTGGATCTAGTTCATCCTTAATATGTACAAATTTGGGCGGCGTGCCGCATAAGATGGCAAGTGATGATTGGACCGTCGATTTCCGACAAAATTCCGCACAAAGGAGTAGAATTAATTGAGCAAAATTGAAAAGTTTATGGCATTTGTATAATAAATTTGGTACTGATTGGGCAATTTTTTTTTCCAGAAAAGAAGGTCTACACAAGTGAAACTGAATAAAAGTATAGAGGGAGCAAAATTGAACCTTGCCAATCAAGAAAAAGAAGCTCGAGAACCTTATTGAGAAAACAACACGAGGAACGTGAACGAAGGAACCAAATGTCATGCTTATCAGAAGACGGGTCGAAGGTTGCTGAGGCAAAACAACTCGAGCAGTGGGGGCGACGACAAGGTTCGAGGGAGCCTCCATCACAACCGTCCATATTGAACAGGGGCGGGCGGGGGGACGCCACGTGGCTCTGCTCCCTTCAGCCGCGGGCCCCACATCTGTCCCATCAACCGCAAAAGAAAAAGCAGAGGTAGGTCAAAGGGGTCGGGGAAGTGAAAGTACAATTTTTTGGGAGAAGGGCGGGCACGGTCGATACGGGACCAAACGGAAAACCTCCGAGTCCCGAATATTTTTATTTTTGTCAAAAGAAATAAAGCGAAAGAGGGGAGAGTGTGATAGGAGGTGTACCCCGACACGGCATAATAATCCTACGCTCCGTCCCTTGTCTGTTCACACGTTATTCATAATACCGTAAAAGACCCTCAAATAATGTACCCACCGTACTACCAATACCCGAATTTATGCTTCACCACAACCCTCAAACACCGTGACCAAGAAAAACCTCAAATTTTGTAGCCTTGGTACAAATTTGGGATTTTGGCTTACGAGCACGCAACATCCTACTATGGTCGTTATGATATGATGTCCCAGGACTTGTCATCGACTCTTTATTTTGTCTTTTAATTATCAAGTGGTCACATATGCAATTAGTCAATCGATTTTGTAAACCTCATTTCAAAACATGCTTTCTTTCTCAAGACATCAAATTCTTTTTTTTTTTTCAAAAACATAGCGATGTAACTCATTCATTTTCAAAAACTTGAAATCAGTTATTGAAAATAGTTATAAAAATCATTTAGCTATACCAACTAATTAATACGACAATTCACAGCATAAGTATCATAATTCAAGCATAAAAAAAATCGCAATTTGACATTATAAATTATCCAAAAAATATCAATATTAATTTCGAAAATTAATTATTTAATAATAGAATAATATAGATTTCGAAAATAATCAATCAAATCATTTATCTGGATACGCTAATTTTTATGGTGAAATCCAACTTAGGAATCACCATCCAAACATAGACGATCACAATTCGGCATTAAAAATCATTCGACATACTAATATTTAATTTTCGGAATAAAAATATTTTTTATTTGTTATTTTTATTAAATAATAATATTTAATTTCGAAAATACTTTTACTTATTGAAATAAATAATAATAATAAAATAATGAATAATTTATCATCATGTTTGCGATAACTTATCGCCCACATACACCGATAGCTTATCACCCAAATTAATAATAACTTATCAAGCGTACCGATAACCTATTGCTAAAATTTTCGATAATCTATTCCTTAATTTCCAACGATAACTTCTCAATCGAACAATAACCTATCATCCATAATTATCAAATAATCCAATAATAACTTATACACTAAACTTACTTAAATAACCATTAACTTAATCTAAACCTAAATTAAACTATCATAAGCAAGCTCAACATTCTAAACATGGGTTAAGATTAACTTACTCGGCTAACAATGGCGACAACACGAGGACAATGGGGACAACAAGGGCGGTTCGTGGTGGTTTCTGGTTTGGGCTCGGCGGGCGGCGAACGACGGCGAATGGAAGCGACGAAGGAGCGACCGCTGTAGGGTTGCTCCGGCACGGCCTAGGGCTGTTCCAGGCTGGAATAGAGGCTGGTAGTGATGGCTAGGGGTGCTGGATAGCGGCGGTGAGCGGCAGAGACAAGCGGTGGCGGATCGACAAGCGATGCAACTCACGCCTGGCTAGAACAGGCCGGCGACGACTGCTGTGAGCGATTGGGCAGAGCTGCTCAATATGGAAAGGAGCCGAGGTAGTGGTGGCTCGGCGACGAGCGGCTGGTTCCGATAATGAAGTGGTCTAATCGGTGAGCAGTAGAGGAAGAAGCTGAACCAGAAGCAAAAGAAAGGAGCAGAAGGAGCGGGCACGAAGAAGAAGAAGAAAAAAGGAAAAGAGAGAAGGGAGTTGCTCGGTATGGAAAGGAGCCGAGGTGGGGGCGGCTCGGCGGCAAGCAACTAGTTCCAGCAATGAAGTGGTCTGATCGGTGAGCAGCAGAGAAAGAAGTTGAACCAGAAGCAAAAGAAAGGAGCAAAATGAGCGGGCACGAAGAAGAAGAAGAAGAAAAAAGGAAGAGAGAGAAGGGAGTAACTCGGTTTGGAAAGGAGCCGAGGTGGTGGCAGTGGCTCGGCAGCGAGTGACTTGTTCCGGCAATGAAGTGGTCCGATCGGTGAGCAGCAAAGGAAGAAGCTGAACTAGAAGCAAAGGAAAAGGACCAGAAGAACGAGCACAAAAAAAAAGAAGAAAAAAGGAAGAGAGAGAATGGAGTTGGTGCCTAGTGGGGTTTGGTGGGGCCCAGTCTGCTGGAGCCTAGCATAGGGATAGGAGAAGAGAGAGAGGGGGTTGGGGACAATCATTACCCAAAAAAAAACACATCCCGCCAATTTTCTTATCTTTTTTAAAATTTTCCTTAAATTTAGTCTCTCAAATTTACCACTTTATCTTCAGTCCGTGTACTAATTTACGGGGCGATTAAACTTTATTGTGTCTCGATGGCTGGCCTTTCTCGGAGGCAAGGCCCGGTGGGCTTGGCTCGGCTCGGCGCGCTTTCGTTTCTCACGTCAATTTTCCGATTAAGGCAATTCTTGTCCGAATGCCAGTTTGGTTTTATACTTTTCGATTTTGCCGATTTAATGCTAGAACTTTATGCGAGATTTCAACGTTGTCCTTCCGACCAATTTTCGCAAAGAATCGCTGACGTTGTGTTGTGCCATGCGGGATAGCCGGCGATGACTGGACTACGGCATCAGCAATTTTTGGCAAAAGTGGGCCAAAAAGGAATGTTAGGAATCCTGCGCAAAGATCTAGTATTAAATTGTCTTTAACTTTCTTTTTCAACTTCAAAGCTATTTTAAAAATAACTACATCAAAATAACTAAATCAATGGTATTTAGGCAAATGCACCTTGAACCAAGAGTCATTTCCCCATAACTCAAGCTCAAGCAAATGTAGACTTAGTGGATCCAAACTTCATGAACATTCCGTGCACATACCGTGCACTTTTTCTAGAATACTTATGGTTAGAGGACTCCTTAAGGTGTATATGCTCAAAGAAAATACTGTTAATTTAGTGATTTTGGTGTAGTTATTTGCAAAATACCTTTGAAGTTAAAAAAGAAAAGAAAGACAAATAATGGTGTAGTTATTTCTCTCTCAGGTACACACTCGTTTTCGTTTCTTTCTTTCCTAATTTGGTAGCATCTTATCACTTTTTTGAGGTCACAAGAGAAAATAGAAGAAACCTAGCTGCGTAGATGTTTGAGAATGGTGGTTGCCATCACTTGCTTGAACATCTGCTTCTTCTTTTATTTTGTTAACTCAAGCAGGAGCCAACACATCTTCATCTTCGTCGTCCTCTCATCCCTCAAATAGCCGTAATAGGAACGGCAAGTAACTGTCTTCTTCGCCAAATGGCTTTGATATCGATGAACACACCAGCTGCTCAAACACTAATTTATAGGTAAAAAAATTTTTGATACTTAAGTGGGCCGGCGAAAATTTTTTGCACTAAAGTGAGCGTCGTACATAACTTGTAGCACTTAGAGTGTCCTTTTGCCCACGATGAAGGGTGCATAGGTCTTCCTGTCAAATACTTTTTTAT
Organism: Syzygium aromaticum; assembly: GCA_024500025.1. Taxonomy (NCBI): domain Eukaryota; kingdom Viridiplantae; phylum Streptophyta; class Magnoliopsida; order Myrtales; family Myrtaceae; genus Syzygium; species Syzygium aromaticum. Next base: position 3,613,181 of record CM044891.1, on the reverse strand, counting down.
AGGTAAAAAAAAAAGATTACTATACACATGCAATTCACGTGCAATTCATGAGCTATATTCGTGGCTGGTTCTGGCAATGAAGTGGTCTGATCGGTAAGCAGTAGAGGAAGAAGCTGAACCAGAAGCAAAAGAAAGGAGTAGAAGGAGCAGGCACGAAGAAGAAGAAGAAAAAAGGAAGAGAGAGAATGGAGTTGCTTGGTATGGAAAGGAGCCGAGGTAGTGGCGGCTCGGCAGTGAACGGCTGGTTCCGGCAATAAAGTGGTCTGATTGGTGAGCAGTAGAGGAAGAAGCTGAACTGGAAGCAAAAGAAAGGAGCAGAAGGAGTAGGCATGAAGAAGAAGAAGAAAAAAGGAAGAGAGAGAAGGGAGTTGCTCGGTATGGAAAGGAGCCGAGGTGGTGGCGGCTCGGCGGCAAGCAGTTTGTTCCGGCAATGAAGTGGTCTGATCAGTGAGCAGCAGAGAAAGAAGCTGAACCAGAAGCAAAAGAAAGGAGCAGAAGGAGTGGGCACGGAGAAGAAGAAGAAAAAAGGAAGAGAAAGAAGGGCGTTGCTCGGTATGAAGAGAAGCCGAGGTGGTGGCCGCTCGGCGGCTAGCGGCTAGCTCCGGCAATGAAGTGGTCTGATCGGTGAGCAACAAAGGAAGAAGTTAGACCAGAAGCAAAAGAAAGTAGCAAAAGGAACGGGCACGAAGAAGAAGAAAAAGGAAAAGAGAGAAGGGAGTTGCTCCATATGGAAAGGAGCCGAGGTGGTGGCAGCTCAGTGGCGAGCGATTGGTTCCGACAATGAAGCGGTCTGATTAGTGAGAAGCAGAGGAAGAAACTGAACTAGAAGCAAAAGAAAGGAGCAGAAGAAGCAGGCACAAAAAAAAAAAAAAAAAGGAAGAGAAAGAAGGGAGTTGGTACCTAGCAGGGTTTGGTACTTAAGTGGGCCGGCGAAAATTTTTTGCACTAAAGTGAGCGCCGTACATAACTTATGACACTTATAGTGTCCTTTTGCCAACAACGAATGGTGCATAGGTCTTCCTCTCAAATGCTTTTTGTAGGTAAAAAAAAATTACTATACACGTGCAATCCATGTGCTATATTCGTGGCTGGTTCCAGCAATGAAGTGGTCTGATCGGTGAGCAATAGAGGAAGAAGTTAAACCAGAAGCAAAAGAAAGGAGCAGAAGGAGTGGGCACAAAGAAGAAGAAGAAAAAAGGAATAGAGAGAAGGGAGTTGCTCGGTATGGAAAGAAGCCAAGGTGGCGGCGGCGGCTCGGCGGCAAGCGGCTAGTTTCGACAATAAAGTGGTCTGATTGGTGAGCAGCAGAGGAAGAAGCTGAACCAGAAGCAAAAGAAAGGAGCAGAAGGAGCGGGCATGGAGAAGAAGAAGAAAAAAGGAAGAGAGAGAATGGAGTTGCTCAGTATGTAAAGGAGCCGAGGTGGTGGTCGCTCGGCGGCTAGCGGCTGGCTTCAACAATGAAGTGGTCTAATCGGTGAGCAGCAGAGGAAGAAGCTAGACCAGAAGCAAAAGAAAGGAGCGAATAAAGCGGGCACGAAGAAGAAGAAGAAAAAAAGAAAAGAGAGAAATGAGTTGTTTCGTATGGAAAGGAGTCGAGGTGGTGGCAGCTCAGCAGCGAGCAGCTGGTTCCGACAATGAAGTGGTCTGATCAGTGAGCAGCAGAGGAAGAAGTTGAACCAGAAGCAAAAGAAAGGAGCAGAAGGAGCAGGCACAAAAAAAAAAGAAGAAAAAAGGAAGAGAGAGAAGGGAGTCGGTGCCTAGCGGGGTTTGGTACTTAAGTGGGCCAGCGAAAATTTTTTGTACTAAAGTGAGCGCCGTACATAACTTATGGCACTTATAGTGTCCTTTTGCCAATGATGAAGGGTGCATAGGTCTTCCTCTCAAATACTTTTTTATAGGTAAAAAAAAAAATTACTATACACGTGCAATTCACGTGCAATCCATGTGCTATATTCGTGGCTGGTTCCGGCAATGAAGTGGTCTGATCGGTAAGCAGCAGAGGAAGAAGCTGAACTAGAAGCAAAAAAAAGGAGCAGAAGGAGCAGGCACGAAGAAGAAGAAGAAAAAAGGAAGAGAGAGAAGGGAGTTGCTCGGTATGGAAAGGAGCCGAGGTGGTGGCGGCTCGGCGGCGAGCGGCTGGTTCCGGCAATGAAGTGGTTTGATTGGTGAGCAGCAGAGGAAGAAGTTGAACCAGAAGCAAAAGAAAGGAGCAAAAGGAGTGGGCACGAAGAAAAAGAAGAAAAAAAGGAAGATAGAGAAGGGAGTTACTCGGTATGGAAAGGAACCGAGGTGGTGGTGGCTCGGCGGCAAGCGGCTAGCTTCGGCAATGAAGTGGTCTGATCTGTAAGTAGTAGAGGAAGAAGCTGAATTGGAAGCAAAAGAAAGAAGCAGAAGGAGCGGGCACGGAGAAGAAGAAGAAAAAAGGAAGAGAGAGAAGGGAGTTGTTCGGTATGGAAATGAGCCGAGGTGGTGGCCGCTTGGCGGCTGGCTCCGGCAATGAAGTGATCTGATCGGTGAGCAGCAAAGGAAGAAGCTAGACCAGAAACAAAAGAAAAGAGCGGAAGGAGCGGGCACGAAGAAGAAGAAGAAAAAAGGAAAAGAAAGAAGGGAGTTGCTCCGTATGGAAAGGAGCCGAGGGGGTGGCGGCTCGGCGGCGAGCGGCTTTTTCCGACAATGAAGTGGTCTGATCAGTGAGCAGCAGAGGAAGAAGCTGAATCAAAAGCAAAAGAATGGAGCAGAAGGAGCGGGCACAAAAAAAAAAGATGAAAAAAGGAAGAGAGAGAAGGGAGTTGGTGCCTAGTGGGGTTTGATACTTAAGTGGGCCGGTGAAAATTTTTTGCACTAAAGTGAGCGCTATACATAACTTATGGCACTTATAGTGTCCTTTTGCCCACGACGAAGGATGCATAGGTCTTCCTCTCAAACACTTTCTTATAGGTAAAAAAAAAAAGATTACTATACATGTGCAATTCACGTGCAATCCATGTGCTATATTGGTGGTTGGTTCCGGTAATGAAGTGGTCTGATCGGTAAGCAGCAAAGGAAGAAGCTGAATCAGAAGCAAAAGAAAGAAGTAGAAGGAGCACGCACGAAGAAGAAGAAGAAAAAAAGGAAGAGAGAGAAAGGAGTTGCTCGGTATAGAAAAGAGCCGAGGTGGTAGTGGCTCGGTGGCGAGCGGCTGGTTCCGGCAATGAAGTGGTCTGATCGGTGAGCAGCAGAGGAAGAAGCTGAACCAGAAGCAAAAGAAAGGAGCAGAATGAGAGGACATGAAGAAGAAGAAGAAGAAGAAAAAAAGGAAGACAGAGAAGGGAGTTGCTCGGTATGGAAAGGAGCCGATGTGGTGGCGGCTCGGCTCAGCGGCGAGTGGCTGCTTCCGGCAATGAAGTGGTATGATCGGTGAGCTGCAAAGGAAGAAGCTGAACCAGAAGCAAAAGAAAGGAGCAGAAGGAGCGAGCACGAAGAAGAAGAAGAAAAAAAGGAAGATAGAGAAGGGAGTAACTCGATATGGAAAGGAGCCGAGGTAGTGGCGGCTTGGCAGCGAGCGGCTAGTTCTGACAATAAAGTTGTCTGATCAGTGAGCAGTAGAGGAAGATGCTGAACTAAAAGCAAAAGAAAGGAGGAGAATGAACGGGTACAAAAAAAAGAAGAAAAAAGAAATATAGAGAATGGAGTTGGTGCCTAGTGGGGTTTGGTGGGTCCTAGTCTGCTGGAGCCTGGCGTAGGGATAGGAGAAGAGAAAGAGGGGGTTGGGGACAATCATTACAAAAAAAAAACACATCTCACTAATTTTCTTATCTTTTTTAAAATTTTCCTCAAATTTAGTCTCTCAAATTTACCACTTTATCTTCGGTCCGTGTACTAATTTACGAGGCAATTAAACTTTACTGTGTCTCGATGGTCGGCCTTTCTCGGAGGCAAGGCCCGGTGGGCTTGGCTCGGCTCGGCACGCTTTCGTTTCTCGCGTCAATTTTCCGATTTTCGCAATTCTTGTCTGAATGCCAGTTTGGTTTTACACTTTTTGATTTTGCTGATTTAATGCTAGAACTTTATGCGAGATTTCAACGCTGTCCTTCCGACCAATTTTCGCAAAGAATCGCCGACGTTGCGTTGTGCCATGCGGGATGGCCGGCAATGACTGAACTACGGCATCAGCGATTTTCGGCAAAAATGGGCCGAAAAGAAACATTAGGAATCCTGCGCAAAGATCTAGTATTAAATTGTCTTTAACTTTCTTTTTCAACTTCAAAGCTATTTTAAAAATAACTAACTAAATCAATGGTATTTAGGCAAATGCACCTTGAACCAAGAGTCATTTCCCCATAACTCAAGCTCAAGCAAATGTAGACTTAGTGGATCCAAACTTCATGAACATTCCGTGCACATACCGTGCACTTTTTCTAGAATAACTTATGGTTAGAGGACTCCTCAAGGTGTATATGCTCAAAGAAAATACTGTTAATTTAGTGATTTTGGTGTAGTTATTTGCAAAATACCTTTGAAGTTAAAAAAGAAAAGAAAGACAAATAATGGTGTAGTTATTTCTCTCTCAGGTACACACTCATTTTCGTTTCTTTCTTTCCTAATTTTGTAGCATCTTATCACTTTTTTGAGGTCATAGGAGAAAATAGAAGAAACCTAGCTGTGTAGATGTTTGAGAATGGTGGTTGCCATCGCTCGGTTGAACATCTGCTTCTTCTTTTATTTCGTTAACTCAAAGAAGAGCCAACACATCTTCATCTTTGTCGTCCTCTCATCCCTCAAATAGCTGTAATAGGAACGGCAAGTAATTGTCTTCTTCGCCAAATGGCTTTAATATCGATGAACACACCAGCTGCTCAAACACTAATTTATAAGTAAAAAAATTTTTGGTACTTAAATGGGCCGGCGAAAATTTTTTGCACTAAAGTGAGCGTCGTATATAACTTATAGCACTTAGAGTGTCCTTTTGCCCACGATGAAGGGTGCATAGGTCTTCCTGTCAAATACTTTTTTATAGGTAAAAAAAAAAAGATTACTATACACGTGCAATTCACGTGCAATCCATGTGCTTTATTTGTGCAATCCACGTATGAGGAAAAGAAACGTATAAATCCTTCTTATTTTCATAAGTAATCGATTTATATGAGAAAATGTCATATCTATAGTATTTTGAAAGGTATATTTGGAATATGGTAATGAATTTAATTCAAAATCATTTAATTTTTTTTGTAATTAATTAATATTAATGGATTTTTTTCATCTAAATGTCTTTTTTTTAATCTTTATTTTGCACTATACAAGAATGGTTGAATGGTTATTCAAACCGAACTAGAATGAGAGGCAATGCATTAAAATCATGGTGGATGGGAGAAGTTCTACAATCATTAAGAAAGGAGGTGGGTGAAATCGGGAAAATGGGGGAAAAAATGTACTTGCTTCTGTTGTCTTCTGGTCTTCTCTCATGGGTTCTGAGGAAGAAGGAGAAAAATGCGGTGGGTGGTTGTTTACGAGGAAGGAGAATAAAGGAGGTGGGTGGTGGTTTCTGAGTTTGAGGTGGTGAAGGAGAGATAGCGAAGAAGAAAAAGGGGAAATGAGTCGGAAGTTGGCCGGAAATAGCAATGAGCTTTTCTAGCAGGGAAATAAGCCGAAAGGACAAAATGAGGATGGAGGACGTTGGGTTTAACGGAGAAGGTGAAGTGAAATTGAGATCAACTTCTTCTGTGTTTGCAAACAGCTACGAGCTGGTTAGAACTTGAAACGAGGAGGGAAAATTAGGACGAGCATGGAATGTATTCTTGAGCAGAAATTCTGCTCCGGAATGTATTCTGAATCAAAAATGCGTTTGTTAAAAAATTTCCGAAATGCATTTCGAAACAATTTTTGCATTCTGGAATAAAAATACATTTGATGAAATTTTTTAACAAACGTATTTATGTTCCGGAATGCATTCAGGAACATTCTGTGACCACTCACTTTAAGTGAAATTTAAAATTTTTGTGGTGCCCAAAAAAATCAAAAATAAAAAATTTTAAAACTTTACAGAAGGCTTAGAATATCTGTAACTAGTCACTTTAAATAAAATTTAAATTTTTTGATACCTCCAAAAGCAGAAATTTTTTTCTGTTTTATCAAACAGATTTTTTCTCCAAAAATTAATTTCTGGCAAGAATTTGATTTCTGAAGTAGAATGAATTCCATGCGCCCCCTTAGTTCCTATTTGAGTTGACCCCACAGCAAATTCTTAATCCTTTATTTCAATTTGTTTTGTGTTTTTTTTTTACAATTTGATTTGCACTCCATTTGGTTCGTTTCAAGAAAAACTACTTCCATCAAAACCATTTTCCATATCTTCTTTCACATAACACGTTTTACTTTTATTTTTATCTTTTCTCTTATTTTATATTTTTTAACTAATTTTTTATTTTAATAATTGTCTATTTCTTTTTAGAATTTCAAATTCATAAATGACACATAGCCATATAATTATTCTTTTCATGCTATCGCGAGCTATGCGGCACATGCGACGACGCTTTTGCCTAGCTAAACATTATCCGCTTCCGACGCATAGCAATGTAATTATTTGAACCATGTTGATTCATCACAAATTCACAATTGCCAGGAATATTCTTAGTAATACCAAAAATATAATTTTCCTCTTTTTTTTTTTAAAAGGAGCTTGGTTCGTACTAAAACTTGTTAAAAGAAGAGTCTTGTCCACTTCTTTCAATATTCACGATGCTCGTGGGCAACGGCAGACCTCTCTCGTCGTAGGCGTCATCGGCATTGGGGTTGGGCTTCATTGAAGGCATCGTTGGCATCGGCATTGGGGGCTAGGACAGAGGCGGAGGCTAGGGTGTCGCTTGTCGGAGGTGGTGTTGGCATCAGCGCGAGGAGACAGACCTCACTTGTTGGAGGTAGCGGACCTCGCTCGTGGGAGGCGATGGACGTCGCTTGTGGGCGGCGGCGGACCTCGCTCGTCGGAGGTGTTGCGTGAATTTCCGAGTAAGGATGGCATGCACATTTAGAAGCGAGTTATTATATGATTGAACTTTTTATACGTGTCAGTCATCTCGCGGTATTGAGTTTTAGAACTTTTCATACACTTACCGAGTATCAAGGCCAGCCACGACGATATATTTGTAGGAACTGGAAATGCTCTTAATCCTAGCGTTCCCGGCCATCCTAAGTTAGTTCATTTATTTCATATGGGCATTGCTTTTGTATTCAGTTTTTCTTGAAAATGTGCTTCGTACATAAAAACAATTTCCTAACGTTATTAGAAACTTTAGAAACTTATTCGGTTGCTTTTCCTTCTGAAGTTGGAACTTCGGAAATTGAATTTTTTGTTTTTACACCTTTGTAGCGATAAAAGTGAAGACGATTGTCCTTCTTTTCCATCTAGAAACGGTGTTTAGATCGTGATCAAACACATTTTTACTGTGTAGTGAAAACAGAAAATTAGACTCGTTTTCTTATATTTAAACAGGCCTTTAGCAGGTCGCTAGTGCGAGTCGCCCTTCACCATCCTCTTACCAAACCCAAGAAAAAAAAAAGGCCCTTAAGTGACCTTTCGGCAATCATAAATTGGTTCATGTGCCCTAAAAATTTTATTCAGTCGTTGTCCTCAAAGATAATATTTAGAACAATTTTTGTAAGAAATTATTGTGTGAATAAGGTGAATAAACTCAAATTTACCCGGTTCATTGAATCTACTATGGTCCACTTAAGTTATATATATCTGACCAATCAGATTCAACGGTTTATACAAGCACCGAGTGCACCGGATTCATCTAATAATATTTTGACTTCATAGACATTAAAGAGGTGCCGAGATGCTTGTATCTTCGTTGACCGATAAGGTGGGATGATTGATCCACGAAGCCAGAATTGGGCATGGGTGCTGTAGTCTTGTCCAAACATTCAAGAAACATGCCAAACCGTCTTTTATAGGTTGTTTAGTCAAATGAAGCTCTCGATGATTGGTGATGATGCAACCAGGAAGATCAAACTTGTCCCCGCCAATTTTAATTCAAGCTTCAAATTCAACATTAAGCTTAAATTGCTCTAATTCTTTTACACTGAATTTCATACTCAAGTGGGTTCTTTCTTGGCAAGCTCTCAACTTGATTTAAGCGGTAGATGTCACCTTCCAATGACGGACTGTATCCCGACATAAAATGCGCCAACTTTGAAACTTCGACTGTCTTATTCGTTCGATTAATCAAAATTGTCGCCTGGCCACTTATCAAACTCACGAATTTTTCGCACACAAGCCCATTAGCTTCCTCACCGTGTCACATTCATGGTAGGAAGTGATTCTAGTAGCGGGAGGTTATTTGTGTCCAGAGTGCGTTTGTTTCATTGAAAACTTTATGATAAAGAAAAATATTTTTCATGAGGAAAATAATTTTGTTCTCATGTGTTTGTTGGTTTTGGGAAAATGATTTCCTTTTTATTGGAAGGGAAAGTCATATTTTCCGTAATCTAAACTTATTATTTTCAGTTTATGAAAAGCGTTTTCCGTACATCGATTACATTTCTATCATCCAAATACTAGAAAATCCGAAAATAATTTCCCCGAAATAGTTTCTATTCAAATGGACAGGCCCCGAGTGTCTGTCTCAACTCTTGAATATTAAGTGGCTTTTAAAAAAACAAGTTACTTTTAATTATTACTGATACAAAGACCCATACACATATATCATGCTGTAGATTATAGCCAATGTTATTTTAGTCTTATTTGGAATCGAGAAATTATATCTAAAATGTCATCAGCAAATGGTATGAGGACTACTATTACTATTGGTATAAAAACAAAGCATGCGGTTGAAACTTCATCATTCCAAAAGTACAGGGCCTAAAGAACAAACTGAACAGGTGAAAGGAAATTACGTAAAAAGTGTTATGAAATAGAAGAAGATTAGAATTCGTTGCTTGAAACAATCTGACACAGTACGCTATTCGGTTGTTTTCTCATTTGCAGAGATCTCGATCTGCAAATTCAGGCGCAGAACTTAAGATTCTTCACATGCCCTTCACATTCTACGACTTGGAGCCAGCTTATCGATACCTCAAAGTACTATGATGGTGGCGTAATCAGTGAGAAACCAGAGCAGTACAAAGAACTGATAGACTTTGGAGCTGCTGATTTTTCGCTATTGCATCTTGCAGTGTGTTGATTGATGGTGCTGATTCTCAGCTCATTCGGTCGAGGAACATTTATGAAATCTGTCTGGTTGTGAGGTAATCAAAGAGGAAGAAAGTACTCAGTGCATGACGTGCTTAAAAATTACGGAGAAAAAGGGGCTTTAGATGTCGGATGAGACGATGGGCCTCCGCCGATGTCGTGCTTGATCCGACTTTGGTCCACTGATGTTGCACTTGATCCGACTTTGATCGTTGCATTCAAGAACACCGACGTTCCTGAAAAGACTGCGGAAGACATCTTGATTCAACAATTTTCCATGCATTCCTCCGAAAATGCATCAACATCTGAACGACGACCACTAACTAGTCATCATTGACAAGCTTCCATACGAAGAGCCTTTTCATCTAGGCAATAACTCGTGCACGAATCCAGAAGCTAAGGTTCGCGTTCACGCAGGCCACGTGTGTCAAAAATGTTTCCTATTAATTGACAGGTGTCGCGACCTAAAAAATTTTCATTTTTCGGGCTAATGGATTATTAAGACTAAGCTTAACTCGAGCCCTCCCAAGCCCTACCAATTCGCAACTTAGGGTTTAAGTTTTTAACATGCAAATGTCTTCATGCTTGGAGTCGCCACTAATCATTTTGCGGTAGGTCGATTAGAAACCTAAATAAAACATAGGGAGATATGTTTTATTCCTACGAACCAGAGATTCTAAGCTCGGGGACTTGATTACGCTAGATCTAGTCTAACGCCCTTTCGATACCTTTTCTTTTCAAAAATATTTTGGCATGCAGTTTGGATCCATTTCAACTTAATTACTAACATGTGAGGTGTTCATGCGGGTGCGCAAACCACCAATTTAACACTCAATAATTGAATATTAAATTGCAAGATTGGAAGAATTACTTACCTCGAAACAACGCAAACATCTGCATAGTTAGCTAGAAAATCACATTAACATCCTAATATGATTTCTAATTAACAAGCAATTCACTCAATTTTTCTTTTGATTTTCACTTATTTAAATGAAATCTAATCTATATGCAATGACGTGCAAAAATGACATGCAATTAATGCAACCTAGCATGCAAACTATATGTCACGCGACGACGTGACCTAATTCTAATGGCAGGCAAACGATTTATTTTTGGTATTTTCTAATGAAATTCGGAATAAAAATATGCCTAAAATAACATGCAACCTATGATGACTTAACATATCCTAACATGACTTATTTTTTGGGATTTTTGTTAAAATTCGAAATAATAAATTACTTAAATTAAGAATGCAATCTATCCTAATCTACCATAAAGCAATTCATTCTTTTTTTTTTGGGGGTTTTCATGAAAATTCGGAATTAAAAAATAACCTAAATAATCTAATAAGATTAGAATATTGCTTAATTTAAACTAGGAAATAGATTATCTCAAGTCCTAATTTAAATTAAATAATTACTCTATCTTCTAGATACATTTAGGGTTCCTTAAACATGCAAAACTCAAATTCAAATCCTAACTGATATTTTTTGAATTTTCTGTTTAAAGGAAAGCAAATAATAAAAAAAAACAAGGATAGCAACCACATTCAAATCGTCCACGCGATCCGCCAAATTTGTTTCAAACTCAGATTAGGCACAAAAATCGAACTATCGGTCATATCTATAGGGTTATAGATATTGACGGAAAGTTGATCGTTTAAATTTGGAAAGCAGATAAAGATCATTATCGTATCCAAGTGATTATGGATAGGATAATAATTTTCCGTATCGCCGCGTATCGTACCTTAGGAATAAGATCAGATAGTCGTCCAGATACGTTGCTAAATTAGGAACGATTCCTAATTTTGAATATTTTCAAATATTGCAGATATATCGAACATTATCCTAAGATATCTAAATATCTACATGATATTCATGAAATATTCAAAACATGCAAATTAGGAAATTAAATATTCTGAAAAATATAGGATAATGTTCAATCACCTAATTTGCAGATAATCTCCAACTTTATCAGTTTCGGAGAAACATCTTCTGAATTCTAAAGGAATGAAAATCAGATCTGGACACAGATACTGATCAGATTGTGAGAATTCCTTTTGAAAATCCAAATGACCTCTGATTTTGATGAAATTAATATCAATGGAAAGATCTCGATCTCAGTATGAACTTTCATGAAGAAAATTTTTTCAGATTTCGAACATACAAATTTATGAAAATTGAAGAACACACGAAGGTCAATCTGGAACTGATCTGTCATCAGATTCATGCATATATGACGTTGCAGATCGTATCATGCTAACAGGCTTGGAATTTTATGAAAATTTTATGGTGAACAGAAAAAGATGTGATCTACAATTTTCGTGAAGAAAGTTTTTTCAAAAAATGATCATAGAAAATCATAAAAATCACGGAACAGCACAACATCAGTCAGAACATTATCAGAACAGACTTCAACATCATATTCCAGATTCTGATCCTAACTTCCGAAATAGTTTTGACATAGCAAATCAGGTCCAATTGAGGCATATGATATATCAAATCAAAGCTTAAGACGTGCTTTACGATTCTCTAGTTCATCACTTCACAAGATTTTGACATTAACGAGCTAAAATCGGCATTTCAAGCATACTGGTTTCTATGTACACGATTTTACGGAACAAAGTCCAAGTGCACTTACCTTGTTTAACGATGCTCCGGCACGAAATCGAGCGATCCAGCCTCCGTATTCAGATCAAAAACAACACGGAGAAGTCTCGGAAAGCTCGGCCGACCACAGTGATGTGAAAACGCCAAGGAGTGTTGCCGGAAGTTCTGGATCGCCGGAGGAAGTCGCCGATCAGTCGGTTCAGCCGCTTGAACCGGCTAATCACATCATCGGCAGCAGCGTTAGCGGAAGGCAGCGATGTCGGCGGGCGGTTGAGGCGTGACGACGGCGGTGCGGCGGCGTGCGGCGTGCCCCCGGTGGTGGTGCGCGACGTCACTTTCTCTCTCACACTTGCCTTTCTCTAAAAATCAGATCTGAATTATGTGTTGTCCCCTCAAAATTCTGACCTAAACATGCTTATATAATACTAACCTAGGTCAATTAGATGGGCTCTCTAGTCCTAATGGGCTTAGACTTAGGCTTCGGCCTTAATCTAATTTATGATTTTATTTAATTCCTAAGCGGGCTGAATTAACTTGGGTTTTAATTTAATTGAACATAATGGGCTGAATTAAGCTCAAATTAAAACGACCAAACCTATTTGACTCGTGATTTTCGGCCCTTGCCTTTCCGAGCGAACCGAGTCCCATTCGATGAAATTTAAGCTTGTTCGTCATTACCGGTCCGATGCAAAAATGCGATTAAATTAAAATGAACATAAACTATATGTTATGCAATTTAAATATTTTTGTTTAGGGGTTAAAAATTAATCCCTAATTTTCTATGCAAATTACGACTAAATGATTAGTAAAATTTAGGTGTCAACAGCTGCCCCTCTTTGAAGGTGAGCTCGCAGAGGTTGCATTCAAAGACTAAATGATACCTAAATTTCAACTATGCAAATGCAATGAATGTTGTTTTTGTCGGGATTATGAATCCATTTTTAAAATGCATTAAGAAATGATGCATGCTGACATAAATGGAAAACATACCTGGAATTGCTTACCTGATGTCGTAAGATAATGCAATTCGAGGCATGACTCTGATTTGTATGTTGTTCGGCAAATGTCTGGGCTCAGTCCCATAGGTTTTGCCTGATACACTGTTGATGAACTTCGGTGATCTGCAATTAAGTCAAAACACACGAAGAAAGCTCGACGTATCCAATCATCATCTGGATTCGCGAGAGAAGTTTGTAGCGAAAAAAAATGTAAAAACGTTCCGACCTTTACAAACTACCTATACATCTCCATGGATATTTGTAAAGATTTAGCCGCTGCGCCTATATCTTTGACTCATAGGTGCGTCACGGGGGAACTCAAGAGGATATTCCGACCCTTATGAGATACCTATACATCTCCATAGATACTCATAAGGATTTGGCCACTTCACCTATACATCTCCATAAGTGAACTACGGGGGAACACCTGAGGTTGAGGAATATTCCGACCTTTATGAGATACCTATACATCTCCATAGGTACTCATAAAGATTTGGCCGCTCCACCTATACATCTCCATAGGTGAGTAGCGGGGGAACATCCAGGATGGGGAGAATATTCTGACCTTTATAAGATACCCATACATCTCCATAGGTACTTGTAAAGATTTAGCCGTTTCACCTATACATCTCCATAGGTGAATCATGGGGGAATCTTCTCGAGATTGTATAAAAACCTGTGATTTGGTGAACAAAGGGGCTAGCCCGAATGTTCGAGGGTTTCTTGGCAAAGTACCTGGACATCATCGGAGGTACCTGAAAAGGGCTTGATCAATAGACACCTGAACATCATCAAAGGCATCTAGAGATCGCAACAAAAAGATCAAATATGGGACCTGATGATTGCTCGAACAGGTTGGGAATACCTAGATAGTCATAGACATCCAAGGGATAGAGATATATTTACCTAGTGATATCTCCGACTTTTGAGGGTGTGTCTCCTGCTAGACACGGTTTTAGGCAACATGTAATATGCATTCGCATTATCAAGAACACATATACAGATGCACTATGATTTCAACTGGTTTTTCATGCACGATGGTTTCGTCAAATCGACATTACAAACTTCGCTGGGGATAAATCATGACAAGGCAATCCGAATTCACAAGCGGGTATCTTGAAAATGTCGAATGAGGGACTTTCAGTCCGAAAGGTCTTTCACTCATTCTCATTGAAAAAAGGCCGATTTATGAGAATCTCTCTATCTCACCATTATCATGTGGACAAGGGTCCGAGTATTCTCGCAAGCGGTACGACCTTACCAATTTGAGAGGTCTTTACTAGGAATGTAACATGGCTTGGTCAATGGCTTAGCAAAAGGGACTCTTCGAGTCAAAGCTATTGAAAGAATATCCTTCGTAATCGTCTCCGGGCTTACAAGTCAAGAACCTTGCAAAATGAGATAGAAACGGACTTGCTCGCACTTCTTCGAGCTAAGCTTATAAGCATCTGAAACACTACGTTAGTTCAAGTGCCCTAATCTGAAGAGACTTTGTAAGGGATGTAACGTAGGCTAGGCTCATGGGTTGAGAAATGAATGGATCATTAGGCTCAAAATGTGTATAATTGGGGTGAATAAGTTGGTGATCATCTTGGTATTGTCACCAGTCTTCTTATTCACCAGGGATTATCTCCTCGGTAGATGTTCCATTAGCTTCGAGAGTTCATCACTTGATTCCTTTGAGACTTGTAGGATTGCTGCTCTACTGGGGATGATTTTGATATGTTATATCCTGACACATTTTTTGTTGGGCATTGGCCTTGCTTTTATCAGGCACACTGCTTTTTCTTGCCCTTCCTTCTCTTTTTTTTTTTTTTTTTTTGACATTTAATACATGTTGCTTACAACGTAAACACTGGCCAGCTAATCTGACTGATTGACTTGCTGCTTGAACTTAGAAGCTCCCCGTCTTTTGTCTTCTATCGACACTTCGGATATGCTGTGTAGATAATGACGACTTTTGCCTTGCCCCAGTGTGGGGGATGATCACCAACTGGGTTTAAGAAATGAAATTGTAGGCTCAATTGGGCTTAGCAAAGGATAAAATGTGTATAGGATAGAGAAAGAAATGCTCTTCGTCATCCTAAGGCACTTGAACTTTCGTGTGAATTCATCTGAAAAAGCAACACTCGAAGATTGATGCAAGTGAGAGCAAGAAAATTTCAATTCATTTTTCACCTTATGATACTGATTTACCTCCAGTTTGCCCCAATGTGGGGTGGTTCTTGACAGGGGTAATTTGAATGAATTTCTCCAAGTGTTTAGGCTCAAAGTGGTGAAACAATGGATAAACTGTAGTGTTTGAGATAGAGAAATGAAATGCCTCTTGTCATCTCGGTCGTCATACCTTTTGCGAAATAACTCTTTATCTTGCAGACATGGAATTTTTTCAACTTAACTCACTGAGGATTAATGCATGGGACTGTGTATAGGATATGGCTTGCCTTTCATCATCCCAATGTACCTCATTCAACACATTCAATTCATTCCACATGAATTGTCAGATTGTCCAAATGGATTTCCCCCTTTGAAATCGATGATACAGACCGACAAAATAACCATGCAAAAATTAAAGCCAATGCAAACATCTTAGCTTAAAATTGTTCGAAATCATTTATTCATCAGTGAATTGTTTGCAATTCAAAACATGAAATCAAACATTTGAAAATTTTGCTGCAAAATGTGAGATTTTATCAGAGATAATACATCTTCACGGCATCAGAATTAACAATAGTGGAGAACTCACGACCATCCATTTCTGCAAGAATCAAGGTACCTTCGGGAAGCATCCTTTTTAACCACATATGGACCAATGTAGTTTGGGGCAAATTTACCCCCAAGAATAGGAAAGACTGGTAGTACCTTCCTTAGGACTAGATCATTTACCTTGAAGTGTCTTTGACGCACTTTATGGTTGAAAGACTTACCTACTCATGCGGCAACTGGATTGGGCGTTTCGTCTCACTCTCAGGAAGAATTGCCTCTATTTTTACCTCTTTAGTTTCTCCTGAGTCACTCAGGTTAACGATAACAGTTTGGTCTACCGTCAGGACTTTAGGTCTTTCATGATGCTCAAGATCACGCTGAAGGTCCGAGGAATCATCAAGTTTGCCGGCATTATTGGGATCAATCTCGGTTGCATATAATTCATGATGTTGGACCATTCCCATACCCTCACGTGTCACAAGATTATCTCTGAAACATAAAGTAAGGGATTCAGAAGGACAAACAGGGCTAAACATTGCATTTTTTTTGTGTAATTTATGTTTTTTTTTAAATTCTTTTCGAAAAAATTTTAACGCGAGGGAGCATGAAGAAGCCCAGGCCTCAGAATTCTCCTTGGACTATATTTTTCTTTTATCGGTTGGATATCATCACCGGGCTAGTTTGGTGTACCTCAACATGCCCTCAAAAAATTGAAAATAACTTGTAATTTCATTAATCATTTCGAAATGAATTACATTTATTGAATGGAAATTGCAACAACCAAGTCCTAGAAACGAGAACGGAAAGCAGCACCCGAGATGGGGCAAATCCTAAAAAGCAGTAAAAACTCCCATGCATGGGAGTGTGCGAAAAAGTAAAGGTTTTACTCTTGTGGGCCAGTGCCCATTCCTTTTAATGGTCCTTCTTCGATAGCTCCAATGAAGACATCATCGAATAGGGCAGTAATTCCTTCCATTATATCATCAGAATCTCCTGTCATTTGAAGTGTTGGATCATCCATACCTCCCCATCCGTCGGGGACAATGTCACGGGGATCAACATAGAAACTCGGAGGTACTGAGTATTTCACATAATAGTCGAACTTGCCACTCGGTTGCCCCAAAGTATCGATCACTTCCTTCTCTTCATGCATCATTCTTGCAGGGCCTGGGAATGTAGTGCGAATGTGTGGAGGCAACCTACCACGCCCACGTTCTCCATCATTCGGCCCTTCATTGGATTGCTGTCTATTATGCTCAACTCCTTGACCTCGACCTCGACCATAACCACATCTCTCATTGTTCGGCACAGTTGATCCCTGGTACCCCAATCCAGAAGTACGGGGTTTTTGAGAGGCTTCGACCGGTCGGCGGATACCTTGACCATCTCTGCCAAGTCCTTCGCCCGGGATAAAGCCCTGAGATACCATTACTCTTCCAACCTTTACTGCAGCATTTGACACCTTAGGAATTAGCGGCGATGATCCTCTAGACGCATGAATGGTCGATACGAGCTCAAGCGATTGATAGCTCGATTCAATTTTGCAGTCCGGCTCGACATAGGGGATAGCCGTTGCATGATAAATTGGGTGCTCTTCTTCACCGTGTACTGTGACTAATTTCCTCTCCACCACGAACTTCATTTTCTGATGTAGACTAGACGGCACAGCTCCAGCAGTATGAATCCATGGACGACCCAGCAGAAAGTTGAATGCAGTGGGAATGTCCATGACTTGAAATAGGACGTTGAATACTGTTGGCCCTATCTGTATGTCGAGGTGGATTTCCCCCATCACTTCTTTCTTCGTTCCGTCAAAGGCTCATACGGAGGTCTTCGCAGCATTTATCCTAGAAGGATCTATCTTGAGGCGGTGTAAAGTTGCCAAAGGACAGATGCTCAAGGCCGAACCGTTATCGATGAGTACCCGAGCTACATGCGAGGCCTTGTATTTGACAGAAATATACAATGCTTTAGTATGTCCTCTGCCTTCTAGAGGGAATTCCTCATCCGAGAAGGCTATGACGTCTTTGAGGAGTATGGAACCCACAAATTCCTCCAGTCTCTTATGATCGATCGTCTCAGGCACGTGGACTTCACTTAGCACTTTCATCAGGGCCTTTTGATGTTTGACAGACGTCTGGAGTAGCTCAAGTAGAGAGATTTGCGCGGGCATTTTACGCAACTGCTCAACTATGTTGTATTCACTAGCCTTGATAACGGCCAGGAATTCTTTAGCTTCTTCATCAGTGACAGGCTTTGCAGGTTGAGCATTTGCTTGGCCATAGACACGTCCAGATCTGGTGACTAAGTCAACATCGAGACTGTAGGACCAAGGGACTTTTTTATCATCCGAGTATTCATACGGTTAAGGTATCTCGATCATTATCCCTTCATCAGCTGCAGGCGTGTTTATTATGATCCCTTCATCATCGGTCGCGTCTTCGAGCGGGGGCATGTCTTCAGGTAAGGGATCGAGCTTGTCCTTTCCGGTGTTTAACGTAGCAAACTCTTCATCCCAGTTAATGACGACCTCGGAGATAGTAGAGACGATGCCGGTGTGGTCAGCATAAACGATCAACCCAGCCTGTACCATCCTTGAGATTCTTTCTCTCATGATGGCCAAGGAAAGAACTTCATTAGTCGGGTAATAACCAGCCTTCACCAACTCCCCGTAGACCTCAGCAGTGTATACCTTGACGTTCTTGATTCGACCAGCATCGAAATAGAATATGGCATTTACATTGCCCGCGTGATCAGGGAGCGGGTTGTTCTGAACATTCGGCTTAGCAGGTTGGAACGAGAAAGCCTTCGTGTCCAGGAGGTTCTGGATTCGATGCTTGAGGATAGAACAATCGTCGGTTGAGTGTCCAGGTTCGCCCATGTGATAATCGCATTTCTTTGATGGGTCGTAGTTATAAAACTGCTCAGGATTGGGCCGTTTTGGCTCGGCAGAGAGCAAGCCTTTCTTCCGGAGCACTGCCAATACTTGAGACAACGATCCAGGGAGGGGGGTGAATTGCCTCTTGTTGTTCCTTCTCTGAAAAGGTTGACGACCCGGATTTTGGTGCTGAGCTTCTGCTATTTGGATTGCCGGGGCTGGGTTAGTATTCCGCCGGGTTGGTTGGTTATAAGTTACATTCACTTCAGCTGCCGGTTCCTTCTCTTTCCTCGCACTAAATCTTTTGGTCGATGAGGACGGCTCGACAAACCACCCATCTTTCAGCCCTATCTCGATCTGTTCGCCTATGGAGATGAGTTGGTTGAAGTTGTTAGCCGGAATGGCCACCATTCGATTACGGTACTCGAACGGGAGAGTCTTGATGAACATCCTCTTCAGCTCACTGTCAATAGGTTCTGGGACAACCTGAGCGGCTAGATTCCTCCATCTGATAGCATAGTCTTTGAAGGACTCAGTCTTTTTCATCTGAGCACGCTCGAGGTCATCGCGGGTTGGAGTGATGTCCGTTATAAACCTGTATTGCTTCAGGAAGGCCTCACTAGCTTCCTTCCAAGTTTTGAGGCCATTTATCTTCTTCATGAGGTACCAGTTCAGAGCAGGGCCGGTCAAGCTCTCTTGGAATGCATGGATCATCAGGAGCTCGTTGTCAACGTACGAGGTCATTTGCACGTGATAGAGCTGCAAGTGGGCTTTTGGGCATGTGGTGCCATTGTACTTGTCAAAGTCTGGCATCTTGAACTTCTTTGGGATTTTGATCTGTGAGTACAGGGACAGATCAATCGAGGGTGAATCCTGTGAACCCTCCAGCTGCTTCACTCTCTCTTCGAGTTTGTTGACTCGTTCATTTGGTTTGTCTTTGTTGACGATGATCTGGACGGGTTCATCTTCCAATTCAGGCATATCGTCATCTTCCTCAAGATCAACATTCTTTCCACCTTTATGCTTTGGAGCTAATGCCTCGAGGGATGTTGGAACGGGGATCGACCGAAGAGTCTTGATTTCAGCGGACATCTGCTGCATTGCGATGACGAGTTGCTTCATCTGATCTTCCATACCAACAACACACTCTTGCAAGTCGGTTTGATCGGCCATTATGGCTCTCGACCGTGTACGAATAGGCGATCGTGATTGATCCGTAATTACCTAATTTGCATGAAACAGGCATACATAAGTGTCAAGCAAAATCACACGCCAATCCATGACATTGGTCCAACCGCTTTGAATTGAAAAGACCTATTTATTGAAATGACGAAAATTTTTACATCGACTGATGACTCGAAATCAAACTGAATTAATGACAAATGACTCAATTCCTAAACAAATTTAAAACTGAAACTAAAATGAAAAAACAACTTCAAGCTTTTTATTTAGCTTGATCTATAGACATATGGGAGGCGACTTCCTTCTTCAACTGCTCATAAGCCCGAGCTATCTTAGATGCCTTTTCTTCAGCTTCCTCGGCCTTCCTTTTGAGGCGGTTATTCTCTGAGCGATTGGCGGTCTTGAGAGGCACCTTAGGTATCTTCGGGAGTAACTCCTGCGGGATCTTGTGCCGTCGAATGTATCTGGTCGTGGCGAAATAGGATTTCTGCTCCCCCTTGAGCTCTTCTTCGGGTCGAGCTATCTTTAACACACGGCATTTCTTCCACATCTTCGTGAGTTGAGCTACGGTCTCTTCGTGGTCTTCACCCTCGTCGGAGAAATCGACATGGAGGAGCTCGAGTTGTAACGCCGGAGGGAGCCCTTGGAGAATCTGGTATTGTCGGGATACTCTGGTGGGATAGTATTCAATTGCACCAGTGAAGCCTAAAAGTGGCACCGGTCCAACACCATTACACATAAGCCGAGCTTTCTCGACATTGAACCAGTTAGCATGCCATTGGAAACCTTGGGGTCTAGCGTTTTTCATGAAAATGATCCATTCGGAATAATGATAGTCAGGTGCATTCGCTTGTTTTTCTTTATAGCTTAAAACGGGATGACTGGAATCACTGAGTTCGGATATTTTGAGTAAATCGCCACATCCCTTTATGTGAGACAAAAACCAAATTTGCAATAGTTCAAGGGGTGCATGAAATGTTTTGTCATCATTTTGCTTGAATTTAGTGAGAGAAATGAAAGTTTCGGCTAGAATTGTGTTGACAAAATTCTTTTCAAGACAGACTTGTTGGACCAACCATGCAATTGACGGATTACATGCATTCTTGCAGTGAGGGAGAATGACGAACCCGAAAAATGCTAGTAGAAAGATTCTGCCCTTCTGAAAAGGTGTGGCTTTTTCGAAAGATTGACTCATGAATGAAAAAGGACATGTTCCACGATTTGCTTTTAAAACTTTTGCCAGTTCATCTTTTCCGACATTCAAAAATTCTGACAACATTAATGTCGAATCAATTCCCAAAGGTGGTGTGATTAACTCCGATCCTAAAGGTTTTCCAATGAGCACACTATACTCTTCCAAAGTCGGGGTAAGTTCATGCTTACCGAATATAAAGGTGGATGTCTTGGGGCACCAGAAGTGGGCTAATGCTCGAACGAGACCGGTACGGACTTTGACTTCCAGTAGGGGGAGCAGCCTTCCGATGTAGCCCTCAACTAGCTTGCGGTTGGTTAGACTGAGTAGATTCCACCAGGCACGGAGCTCGTCCTTAGGAGCATCAAGAATCCGGATGTCTGCCCCTCCCATAGTGTATAGACCGAGACGCACGACGGACCTAATGTCATGGACCGACCAAAGAAAAAGGACGAAATGTAAATAGATTGCGAGATAAAGGTTGAAGAAAACTTACTTCACCGGGTAAGGAAATGGCAATCACATAGACATGCGCATGAAATGTGAGGTTCGATTTCTACCTAGACTCTGGCTTGCAAAATGGAGACGTGAGGATTACCGAGCTAAACCAGTCATGGTGGTGGTTAGGCTGGGAATCCCCTGACTCCGGCTTAGTCAGAGAGCCGACCCGGGTTGCAAAGGGCGCAACCGTGGTGGGTATTCAATGACACCATGAAAGAAAATTTCGGGACCGAGGAGGGCGACCCGTACCACATGATTTTGGTCGGGGTATCCACTACCTCAGTACCATCCTAAACCTATACCGCCCAGGTCCGGCAGCGGGTAGTGTGTGCGGTGTAGTGTAAATGTAAGGCATGCACAGCAGGTTATATCAAACAGCGCTTCGTGCATAAATTAAACCATACATCCGAACACCTCCCTGCAAAACAAGGGTTAACAATCACGCCTCCCCTTATACCTCCCATTCTGCAAGAACATTTAACACCTAAAATGTTAGGGACGTACCTGGGATCCTCGCTGCCAAACAAAAAATTATTTTTGAAATGAAAAATTGGCCTAAGTCCACTAAGAGTTTTAACTCTAGTCCCCAGCGGAGTCGCCAAGCTGTCGCGACCTAAAAAATTTTCATTTTTCGGGCTAATGGATTATTAAGACTAAGCTTAACTCGAGCCCTCCCAAGCCCTACCAATTCGCAACTTAGGGTTTAAGTTTTTAACATGCAAATGTCTTCATGCTTGGAGTCGCCACTAATCATTTTGCGGTCGGTCGATTAGAAACCTAAATAAAACATAGGGAGATATGTTTTATTCCTACGAACCAGAGATTCTAAGCTCGGGGACTTGATTACGCTAGATCTAGTCTAACGCCCTTTCGGTACCTTTTCTTTTCAAAAATATTTTGGCATGTAGTTTGGATCCATTTCAACTTAATTACTAACATGTGAGGTGTTCATGCGGGTGCGCAAACCACCAATTTAACACTCAATAATTGAATATTAAATTGCAAGATTGGAAGAATTACTTACCTCGAAACAACGCAAACATCTGCATAGTTAGCTAGAAAATCACATTAACATCCTAATATGATTTCTAATTAACAAGCAATTCACTTAATTTTTCTTTTGATTTTCACTTATTTAAATGAAATCTAATCTATATGCAATGACGTGCAAAAATGACATGCAATTAATGCAACCTAGCATGCAAACTATATGTCACGCGACGACGTGACCTAATTCTAATGGCAGGCAAACGATTTATTTTTGGTATTTTCTAATGAAATTCGGAATAAAAATATGCCTAAAATAACATGCAACCTATGATGACTTAACATATCCTAACATGACTTATTTTTGGGATTTTTGTTAAAATTCAAAATAATAAATTACTTAAATTAAGAATGCAATCTATCCTAATCTACCATAAAGCAATTCATTCTTTTTTTTTTGGGGTTTTCATGAAAATTCGGAATTAAAAAATAACCTAAATAATCTAATAAGATTAGAATATTGCTTAATTTAAACTAGGAAATAGATTATCTCAAGTCCTAATTTAAATTAAATAATTACTCTATCTTCTAGATACATTTAGGGTTCCCTAAACATGCAAAACTCAAATTCAAATCCTAACTGATATTTTTTGAATTTTCTGTTTAAAAGAAAGCAAATAATAAAAAAAAACAAGGATAGCAACCACATTCAAATCGTCCACGCGATCCGCCAAATTTGTTTCAAACTCCGATTAGGCACAAAAATCGAACTATCGGTCATATCTATAGGGTTATAGATATTGACGGAAAGTTGATCGTTTAAATTTGGAAAACAGATAAATATCATTATCGTATCCAAGTGATTATGGATAGGATAATAATTTTCCGTATCGCCGCGTATCGTACCTTAGGAATAAGATCAGATAGTCGTCCAGATACGTTGCTAAATTAGGAACGATTCCTAATTTTGAATATTTTCAAATATTGCGGATATATCGAACATTATCCTAAGATATCTAAATATCTACATGATATTCATGAAATATTCAAAACATGCAAATTAGGAAATTAAATATTCTGAAAAATATAGGATAATGTTCAATCACCTAATTTGCAGATAATCTCCAACTTTATCAGTTTCGGAAAAACATCTTCTGAATTCTAAAGGAATGAAAATCAGATCTGGACACAGATACTGATCAGATTGTGAGAATTCCTTTTGAAAATCCAAATGACCTCCGATTTTGATGAAATTATATCAATGGAAAGATCTCGATCTCAGTATGAACTTTCATGAAGAAAAATTTTTCAGATTTCGAACATACAAATTTATGAAAATTGAAGAACACACGAAGGTCAATCTGGAACTGATCTGTCATCAGATTCATGCATATATGACGTTGCAGATCGTATCATGCTAACACGCTTGGAATTTTATGAAAATTTTATGGTGAACAGAAAAAGATGTGATCTACAATTTTCGTGAAGAAAGTTTTTTCAAAAAATGATCATAGAAAATCATAAAAATCACGGAACAGCACAACATCAGTCAGAACATTATCAGAACAGACTTCAACATCATATTCCAGATTCTGATCCTAACTTCCGAAATAGTTTTGACATAGCAAATCAGGTCCAATTGAGGCATATGATATATCAAATCAAAGCTTAAGACGTGCTTTACGATTTTCTAGTTCATCACTTCACAAGATTTTGACATTAACGAGCTAAAATCGGCATCTCAAGCATACTGGTTTCTATGTACACGATTTTACGGAACAAAGTCCAAGTGCACTTACCTTGTTTAACGATGCTCCGGCACGAAATCGAGCGATCCAGCCTCCGTATTCAGATCAAAAACAACACGGAGAAGTCTTGGAATGCTCGGCCGACCACAGTGATGTGAAAACGCCAAGGAGTGTTGCCGCAAGTTCTGGATCGCCGGAGGAAGTCGCCGATCAGCCGGTTCAGCCGCTTGAACCGGCTGATCACATCATCGGCAGCAGCGTTAGCGGAAGGCAGCGACGTCGGCGAGCGGTTGAGGCGCGGCGACGGCGGTGCGTGCGGCGTGCGGCGTGCCCCCGGTGGTGGTGCGCGACGTCACTTTCTCTCTCACACTTGCCTTTCTCTAAAAATCAGATCTGAATTATGTGTTGTCCCCTCAAAATTCTGACCTAAACATGCTTATATAATACTAACCTAGGTCAATTAGATGGACTCTCTAGTCCTAATGGGCTTAGACTTAGGCTTCGGCCTTAATCTAATTTCTGAATTTATTTAATTCCTAAGCGGGCTGAATTAACTTGGGTTTTAATTTAATTGAACATAATGGGCTGAATTAAGCTCAAATTAAAACGACCAAACCTATTTGACTCGTGATTTTCGGCCCTTGCCTTTCCGAGCGAACCGAGTCCCATTCGATGAAATTTAAGCTTATTCGTCATTACCGGTCCGATGCAAAAATGCGATTAAATTAAAATGAACATAAACTATATGTTATGCAATTTAAATATTTTTGTTTAGGGGTTAAAAATTAATCCCTAATTTTCTATGCAAATTACGACTAAATGATTAGTAAAATTTAGGTGTCAACAACAGGCAATACAGCCTCTAATGGAACAGATATCGAATGTAGTGGCATGCCCCATAAGTTGTTACAACTATCTGTCAGCTTGATTTTTGGGTCTTACTTTATGAAAGATAAATAGAATTTTGGAGCATCAGTCAACGTTTGGGCAAAATTTTGAAAAAAAAATTGGATTTGGTGCTATTTTTCATCAACTGGGCAATATCTCCTCCTGCTCAACAGGAACACAGGGTCTCCAAATAGTTTCCGTTCCAACATCCATGAGCGCAATCCCCTTTGCAGTCAAGTCGGCCCTGATTCGATCACTTTTTGCAAAATCCTTCTGCCTTCTGGCTAAAATTCTTTCCTCAATCAGACGCGATATTTGCTCTTCTGTCGAATCAGCCCGTATCAATGCCTTGCCTTTCAACTGCTGCAGAATCCACATTGAAGAAATTTCACATTTAAATCGAATTTGATCCAAGAAAAACTCAATAAGCATTCATAAGAACTTACATCACCTCAGAATAAGTGAAAGGGGGCAGCAAACCCAGAATATCTAGAACGCCCTTTACTTCTTTCTCTATCTCAGTAAGGGATTGAATTATTGCTGCTTGCCGTTGCTTCTGTTGCTTCTTCCGAAGTGCATTAGGGAACCAGCCAATTTTAAAAGTTAGAGAAAGTAAAGCACAAAAGATACACAACAGAGAGAATGTTTGAAAAGGTGCTGCTTCTTTTATGGAAAAGAAACAGTACAACTAATTACCTTAAGGGTGTTCGCGTTATTGTTTATGAACTTCAAGGCATCCTGAAAAGCACCTGTCAGCACATGTGAAGTGTTCAAGTCATCGGTCATTTTGTCGTGAAAATCCTTCCGCAAGCCTTTGATGCATTTCTCGGCATCTGGAAGAACCCGGACCATTTTGCCTTTTGGTTCTGTACCCTCACTGGGAGTGGCCTCTCTGAATGACGACAGAGTATCTTCCCAGTCTTGTAATGTCTAACATCGAGAAGACATCCCAAGTTAATTTTCTATAATTTTATATCAGATGGCGGACCATGCTTGCGTGCGTGTCACTCATACATATACATCCAACATAATCAAGAAAGAGCAATTCAGAGTGACCCAGACTAGTGGCTGCTGGCAACTAGAACTAGGCCAAAACTGTCCAAACAATTCATACAGGTAATTACAGAGACAACAGGAATGGTTTCTTTTCTAACAGCATCAAATCCCTAGCATTTCTAATTAGTTAAATCAAGCAAGCCCACCCTTCTACTAGTTCCACATGAGTCTGAGACCAAGTATGAGTAAGCCAGAAAGATGAGAAGTGATTCGCAGTTAACCAAACATGATTTATACCTGATATACATAATAAACAGCCTCCGATGCACCCTCCAACTGTAAGACTGAATAGTTGAGAGGAGATCTATAGTGTGCACTTATCAAGAAGTGTCTCAAAGCCAGTGGATGGTAGCGCTCTGTAATCTATAGTTATACAAATGGGGGAATTTTAGACACCAGGAATGAGAATCGGAGTTTGGACATACAAAGTGCCATAGAAGTTGCGGAATTAGACGGACAACTTGGTGAAGAACATGTTCGACATCTCAACATGAGCCAAATCTAGGATTTGATGTCGAAGCGAATTTTGCCGAGAAATTCAAAGGACCGTTTGTGTATAGAATTTGCCAAGTCATGCCCTCTCTCAATGCAGATTGCAAAATGAGTGTAAAGATTCGGCGCCAGGACTAAAGTTTCTTGCCTATACCAGTTTATGGTTAGTGACAAAAAAAAAAAGCCAATTTATGGTTTAAAAAATGTACATTTTATGTAAAATCGATGAAAATCTAATTGCGCTTGAATGACTAAATAGGTGGAACTCAAGAGAAAAAAATGACTTGTCAAATCCCGATGATTTAATTAGCATATCTAGTCGATTGGGCTGGCTCGATCTTAGCAAGCCCCATGCCCACAATTATTTCAATATGATAAGAAATTACAAAAGTTCTTACGGTTGTAATTACCCAAATGGCTTTGCCTTGAAGCCGGCAATTAGCAGAAAACTTTTGTTTTAAATACTTATAACATCGATTGAATCTGTATCAAGGAAACTTCTTGAATGAGAGGGGTAGATTTCACGTCGGGTCGAGAATTTCTTGCCTAAACCAATTCATGATTAAGAAATACATAATTTATGTACTATCAAAGTCTAATCAAATTTAAACAGACCTAATTAAACACATGGAACCTAAGATAAGAATGACATGTGTTAGACCCTGTAATTATGCAAATTCAGTCAATCGCGCTAGCTCAATCATAGCGGGCCACCATGCCCATGATTGTTTCAATAATCGACTTCATAAGCATCTCGACATACCCATACATCTTTTTCAATCGTTCATGTGAATGTAATCACCATTAATTGCAGCTTTATATTATAAATGAAATCACGTGCAACGCAGCTGCTAACTTTCATCTATTGAAATGGCTTTGGTCAACGTATCCAACGTATCTCCAAGGGTCGTCAATAGTTTATATGGAGAATGAAAATTGAAGAAAGCAAATTCATAGAAAAACATTAAATATCTTCAGGATCTGATTTTTTCTTTGTGGTCGAATTTCGAGATCTGATTCGTCGCCCCCACCACTTATCACAAAAATGTCAAAGGAGGACTTCCCTCTTTATCACGTGGCGTTCTTGATAAGCACCGGTGGCCGTTCTTGATAAGCATTAAGCACCAGTGGCTTGTCGGTCCTCTCTCCTATACCTTATCAGACAAAATTTTGCCGTGAAGTTGAAATCGGGCTCAAAGATGAAAGTAAACGCAGATTTTGACCGTTCAAATTTCCATTGGAAGAGGAAATTTTGTTATATATTATCTTTATTTACTTGAACTCGCGGGAGTTTTTATATATATTTATTTTATATTCAGTTTAAACTTTTTTTTTGGGTTGAAAAAATATTATATTCATTACTCAAAAGAATATATGAGAAGTATAGTGACTTTCATGACAAAGAAAATAGAAGTAGAGCAAATTCTAGAATACAACAAAATAAAACCAAATCCATAAAATAATAAGGATCAACAGGGCAAAGTTAAGCATATACTCACTTCTTAAAACGAATCTGTCAAGCAAAATAATCGACAGTCGATCACTAAATCTCGAATCACCATCAGTGATGAGCATACGTCGAAAAGTCCTTCGCCAATGACTACGGCATTGCCTATTGGCGGTCCACACCTAAGTTTGGCTTCCTCTACACCATCGCCGGATGGAGACAACCAAAACGAGTTGAAAAAATGCAGATCTAATTTGTGGAAGAGCAAATCTTCTTGGTTTAGAGAGAAGCCAAAGCTCCTGCGATCATCAATGTAACTAGGGGCAGAGGACCTGTATATAGATAGAGCATGCGGGTAATCGAATCCCTGAAGACATTATTAAACTCTCAAATCTAAATCGGGAGAGAAAGCTCTCAGATCTAAAACTAAATTAGGAGAATTCAAATTCTCAGATTGAGAATTAGACCGGGAGAAGATAACTCCTAGAGTTAGATTGGGAGAGAAGAAAAAACAAGAAAAAAAAAAAACCTTAATAAAGTCAATGGGAGGGGAGGGTGAGACTAGCTCAAACCCTACCCCATGGCTGAAGCTTGAAGAGGACGATGGAGAGAGGAGAGAAAAAATTTTCGGCTTCTTATCTAGTTTAATGCAATACCCATTTTTCGTTGCATTATTTTTGCAAGTCCTTAATAGATGCTCGGGCCCGCCCATTGCAACCATCCGAAGATTCTTGCATTGCAAAAATCTTAAACTATACCCACCACAATGCAAATATCCTTTTTTTTTTTAAGGAAAATTACCAAATCGATCATAAATTTATTGTATGGATATTAGGTAAGTTCTTAACTCTTCAATTTTGCCAATTTAATACTAGATCTTTGCGCAAGATTTCTAACGTAGTCTTTCCGGTCAATTTTTGCCAGAATCCGTCATTTAGCGTGGCACAACGCAACATCGGCAATTCTTTGTGAAAATTGGCCGAAAGGACTGCATCAAAATCTTGCATAAAGTTCTAGTATTAAATTAATAAAATCAAAAAGTTTAGAATCAAACTAGCATTCATGTAATATGTTTACGACTAATTGGACAATTCGTCTCCCCCTCCCCTTCCCTCCCCTCGCTTCACCGAAACCCCAAATTTGTACCAACACGACAAAAATTAAGGAGTTTCTTGGTCATGTTGTTTGAGGGCTTAGGTGATGGATAAATTCAAATATTGATATTATGGTAGGCATGATCTAGAGTCTTTTACGGTATTTTCCGAAAAATGAGGGAAAAATAAAAGCCGTTTGAAATGGAGCTATATTATGAACAACGTGTGGACAGTAGAGGTGTCAAAATAGGTCTTAAACCCATATATGACCCATTTAAAAATAAACGGGTCATATATGTGTCACTTTAATTTTAAAAAGTCAACCTTAAATGAGTTTTAAACTTTAAAGCTTAAAGATAAATGGGTTGAGTTTGGAACTCATTTCCAACCCACCCATTAAACCCATCCACACACTCTCTCCCCCTTAATAAAAATGTTTAAGAAAAATCGAAATTTAATTATTTTTATTTTTTTTCTCTTTTTATTTTATTTTATTTTATTTTATTTTTAATTTCGGCTGGTGGTCGGCCACGACGATTGACCACCGGAGCGGGATGACCTTGCCGGCCTAGGGTGAGGCTCGAGCCTTGCCGATCTGGCGAGACTTGAGCTCGCTGGCCTCAGACGAGCTCAACCTTGCCGGATATGGTGATGTGGAGCCCTACCCGAGGCTGGTAAGGCTCGGCTAGCTGGAATCGGGCGAGCTAGAGCCTCGCCTGAGGTCGGCGAGGCCTTGGCCTCGCCAGATCGGCGAGAACGAGCTTTGCCGGCCTTCGGTTAGCTCGTCCTCACCTGTGGTCGGTCGCTAGCCATGGTGGCCAGCAATCGGCCAAAAATAAAGGAAAAAGAAAAAGAAAAAGATAAAAATAATTAAAATTTTGATTTAAAAAATAAAAAAAATATATTAATATTATTAAAATGAATGCACAAAGTAAAATCAAATCATATTTTATATACCAAATATCGAAAAATATTTTCTAGTTTATTTTCAGGTTTTAGCCAAATATCAGAAATTTTTTTTATTTTCTTGGATAATGACTTTATGAAAAATATTTTCTAAAAATGTCGCATTTTTCAAGAAATAAACAGAACCTCAATTTTAAAAAAAAAATTATAAGAAACAAGTATTAATAGATTAGGTTAAATATAAAAATGTTTTAATAATATGGGTTGGGTATATGTTGGGTATGGGTCGAGTCAGATATAGGTCGGGATATTTACACTATGAATAAACGGGTCATAAACGGATTAATGGGTCAATTTGGATCGGACCTTTTATAACTTGACCCAAACTCGATTCGATCTACCCGTTTAACAGGTCTAGTGGACAGACAAGAGACGAAGAGTGATCATTATGCCATGTCGGAGTACACTTCTTACCACACTCCCCCCTTTTTCGCTTTATTTTTTTCGACAAAAATAAAAATATTCAGGACTCGGCAGTTTTATTTAATTTAATTTATCCGTACAAAAGTAAAAAGTTTCCAAATTTCAAAACCAATTTTCATCCCGTCCCATCTCAATCGCGCCCTTCTCCGTGAGGGAGAGTACCCAAAAAATTGTACTTTCACCCCCTCGACCTTGGACCTACCTCTGCTTTTATTTTGCGGTTGATGGGATGGATTTGGGAGCCCGCGGCCCGGGGGGGTGTAGGGCCACGTGGCATCCCCACGTTGACCCCGTGTTCAGTATGAACAGTA
The DNA here is from genome assembly GCA_024500025.1 of Syzygium aromaticum. Classification (NCBI taxonomy): domain Eukaryota; kingdom Viridiplantae; phylum Streptophyta; class Magnoliopsida; order Myrtales; family Myrtaceae; genus Syzygium; species Syzygium aromaticum. Next base: position 3,582,537 of record CM044891.1, on the reverse strand, counting down.
GTGATGGAGGCTGCCCCGAACCTTGTCGTCGCCCCCATCACTGGAGTTTTTTTGCCTCGGGAACCTTCGACCTGTCTTCTAACAAGCATAGATTTGGTTCCTTCGTTTATGTTCCTCGTGTTGTTTTCTCAATAAGGTTCTCGAGCTTCTTTTTCTCAATTGGCAAGGTTCAACTTTGCTCCCTCTATACTTTTATTCAATTTCACTTGTATAGACCTTCTTTTTTTAAAAATTTACCCAATCAGTACTAAATTCATTATATGGATGTCGATTTGATCCTAAACATTTCAATTTTGCTCAATTAGTCTTACACCTTCCCACGAAATTCTAATATAATTATTCCAATCAATCTTTATCAGAAATCGACGGTTCAATCATCACCAGCCATCTTTCATGGCACGCTGCCCAAATTTGCACTGATTAAGGATGAACTTGTCACTGTAAGATCCAATCCAAGTCCGTCTAACAATCACCTCTGCCTCGAGCACCATGGCGAAGTCCAAATGTCATTTCATATTGGTAATTTTTTTTAGGGAAAAAACCAAAAAAAATCTTAAACTTTGCTATCTATGACACATTTACCCCGAACTTTTTTTTGTGACATATTTACCCTATTGTACTTTGTTAATGAGCATTTTCGTCCTTTTTGCTTTTTCCTTTTTTTTTCCTTTCCGGCAAGGGCCCTCTCGCCGGATCTGCCCTCGTTGGCGTCGGGCAAGGGTCGCCCTTGCCTGAGTCGTGATAAGGTTTCGGATTTTTGGTCGTTTTTTTTTTTCTTTTTTTTTTACAAACACGAGCAATTATTGCCCTTTTTTATTTTTATTTTTTTTCCATTTAAAGTATTTTTTTGGTCCAAAACCAAGCATTTAGTTGAAATGAGCAGTTCTAACAATGCCTTTTAGCGTTGCCTCGCCTTATCTCGAACCTCTGCTTTTTACTCTCGTGAATTGACTGGACAGATATGACAGACATATGAGAAACTACTATTCATTAGTTTGATTCGATTTCGACATATACAAAAGGAGGACAAAAACGGAGGGATGTAAATTCGACGCCTCAACGCTAAAAATTATGCGCCTAAATTCATCTGCAAAGACTGAAAGAATAGAAATACATTTTCAGCTCATGAGACACAACTTTTTGCCGTGAACACGAAATCGAGCTTATAGATGAAGGTAAAACGCAGAGATCTCGACCGTCCAAATTTCCACCGGAAGAGGGAATGTTATCGATCTTTCTATGCTTCCCACAAGGTCGGACCGCGAGAGTTCGGCTCCCCTTCTCTCTCGTTTCATTTGCATGCCACGAATGAAGCCACGTGTTCTCGTTTTAATGGCATCGCCAAGGTCCGATTACCCAAGCTAGATCCGATCGTATGCACGGCGACCCACGATCCTGTCCCGATCCGATCCGAGTCACGAGAGATCGAAGGACACAATTAGGCGGGCTCGAGCAATGGTGTTTAGTTAAAAAGGCAGGGACCCCGTCTCCATATTTGTACGTTTTAGGATGAACGGGGTTTGATTACGGAGTTAAGCATCATCGTAAAATCCGATCGAAGTCCGCCCAAGGATCACCTCCGCCTCGGGCACCGCGGCGACTTCCGGATATCTTTCCATGTGACCGCGACAAAATGCTCTATAAATAAATTGTTTTTTTTAATATGAGCCAGCGATTATCGCTTTTTATTTTTATTTTTTTCCAAATATCTTTTCGCATTGGATTGTCGTGATGGAGGCGTGTCTCCGATGCTGACTCGGTCCCATCCTGGGTAGGGGTGAGCATGATCCGGGTGGACGGTTCCCACTCCGGAGCCATGGACCGCCCGCTAAGGATCAGTTTCAAAAAATTGAAACCGAGAATCGCCCGTTGGTTCCATTGGACCGCCGATTTAGTCCGGTTCTCGGGCGGTCCAATAGAACCGGTCGAGAAGGAGACAAGGAGGTTTGAGAGGTCCAATAACAAATGAAAAGCTGGGCAGGGTTGCATTTGTAATGAATTTTGCATTTCGAACTCTGAGTTGGGACCTCTCTTCCGCATGCGGCTTCTTGCTCGTGCCTTCTCTTCGGCCTTTTGCTGTTCCTTGCTTCTACGGTATGCCATCATTTTCTTTTGCTAGGGTTTTATTTATAGATGAACCAAGCCTGCTCCTTTTTCCTCCTCTTTTTGGTCAACGATTAATGAAGTCCGTTACTGTTGGTTACACTAGAATTATAGTTTTTTCATCTAATCATATCAGAAATACGGTTTGGAGTTTAAAAAATAAATAAATAAAAATAATCGGTCCGAGCGGTCTGGTCCGGTCCGATTCCTTCCTTTGAACCGAAAATCGGACCGTCTGAATACCGATTCTGAGCCGGTCCAATCTGGCTCCGGGAGGGTCGGGCGATTTTCGATTTCTTTGCACAACCTTAATGCTGGGTGCGTGCCATGGATCTAATAAGGTACATTGCCGCTGCTTATCACTTATCAAAAGAAGGCCACACGTGACAAGGAGAGGGAAGCCCTCTTTTTGTCTTCTTTTGTTGTGATAAGTAATGCCGCTATCTATCACTTAATCCCGAGCGAAGGGAAGAAGTCCTTTTCAATGTGTCTTTTATATTGAATGAGAAAAAAAACAAAAGAAGAAGGAAGAAAAAACACAGGACCACATGTGGAATTTTTCTCTTGGACGACAACTGCCGACACTTGTTAATTATCTAACCAAGAAAAATTTTGTAATTTTTAATGGGATATATATTTTTACCGTAACGTGTGCCCACTGCGTTATATACTTAATTTGGATCTTCATTTGTGAGTAATTTGGCTGCTCTTAACCTTTCTTAAGAAAATGGTTCTATTTCAGGTTTTTATTTGAAAAATCTCCCTTATTAATAAGTGTGTTGGAGAGCTCTCTAGTAAGACCCTTTTTTTTTGTGGGGGGGGGTCGTACCACTTAAAGTTGGACATCCCCTAATTCATTACCTATCCTCCATTCCAACCACAGTCGACAAAAATTTTCAAAATCAACATATTGATTTATTGATTTTAATTATTTTTAATAATAAAATAATAATACTTAATATATTAATTTTCAAAATTAACATATTGATTTTAATTATTTTTAATAATAAAATAATAATGTTTAATTCCGAAGATTATTTATTTAATAATAAGTAAATATTCCCTGGGGAATATTGTCCATAAGAGTTTCATTAAGAAATTAAAAGAAAGAACATTACAGGTTGTAATGCTCATTAGACTCAATGGCTTCGCACCAACTCAACATTCTATTTCTGTAATACACTTTTGAGCGTAGGAGAGACTAGTACTCAACCCCCTCTAGCTGATTTGTTCCATACGTGTAAGATTAACTCCTTTTCAAACACCCAAATGGAATATGATTGCGATTGACAACAAAATCAAGCACGACATAAAACGGTACGATCAAATTGTGGGGAGGGAGTACGTGGATAATTGTTTGTTTTGAGACGAAGTCTTTGATAGACGTTGTCTAGGACTTCCATATTCAGCTATCATACCGTAAGTTGCTAAGAAAGCAACGTTGAATGTAATATCTTCAGCTGATTTGCTTTATAAGTGGTAGATTAAGTCCTTTTCAAACACCCCAATGGACTATAATTGCAATTAATAGCAAAAACGAGCATGACATAAGAGGGAATGATCACATGGCGAGGTGGGAGTACGCGGACAATTGATTGTTTTGAGACCAAGTCTTTGATAGACGTTGTCGACGTCTTCCGTATTCAGACCATAAGTTGCTCAGAAAGCAACGTCAAATGTTATATCTTTAGCTGATTTGCTTTGTAAGTGTCAGATTAAGTCCTTTTCAAACACCCAAATGGATTACAATTGCAACTAATAGCAAAAACAAGCATGACATAAAAGGGAATGATCTCATGGCGAGGTGGGACTACGCGGATAATTGATTGTTTTGAGACTTAGTCTTTGATAGACGTTGTTGACGACTTCAATATTCAGCTATTATTCCTTATGTGCTATGAAAGCAACATTAAATTGGAAGATTAATTAACGTAGGAACTAACCAGTTCAAAACCGTGAAGATGAAATGGAGAATATAATTTACCTATCCTAGAGTTTAAGACAAGTACACAGTTTGGCAAAACAAAGTACCAGCAACAAATTGGAAGAACGTGTAAAAAGTGGGAAAATAGGCTTCCCAAGTGCTTATATTAGAATGCACTAGATGAATATAGCATACAAGTTTATCATGTCTGTCTAAACACTTCCCTTCTCTTCTTCAAGGTCTGGTGTCGTTATATGTTTAGAGTTGCACTGTTAGCTTGATAAGGCAAATTAATTACACTAAGAATATTGTCTATTTGCCACTATATGAATCTTATGGATTAAAAAAATTCTGAAACTCGATTAATTATGGCATATATTCATGGTGTCTGAAGACTTAAAAGCCGTCCCTCGTTGAAGGCCAAAGGCTAAGGCCGTGTTGTGGGATAGAATCTATTTCAGAGAGTCATTAGTATGTACCAGAACCCTATTTGGTGTACATGTATATTTTAACTAAAACAAGTTTGACATTGTTGATTTTCGTGGAATCAGTGCCTGGAACTTGTTTTTTATGTTCGATTAGTGTTCACATTTGTCAAATGATGTCTGAATCTGCGTGTTTTCTGTCATTTCTTTTGGTTTTATGACATATCTCTTGCCATTCAAACCAGCCATGGATGGAACCTTCGCTGGAGATCTACTCCCCACGTCGGCATCGCCCATGGTTTGAGGCCTCTACCATAGGCTTGCTATTTGTATTTTGAATGTGTGTATGTCCATTTGTTCGCGTTGTGGTACATCTTGTTGCCGGGGACATCCGGTTGTCGAAAGAAAGAAATGATCATCAAGGTTGGTGTTTTGGTGGCTGTTGGTGCTAGATTAAGGATGGTGATTTGGGTCATGGTTTTGGCCGGAGCAGATTCGACGTTGGCGCTGGACGAGGAGGCTAGTTTCGGCTCGGTGTGACGGTCGCCAGTGAACCACTGAGAAGGAAACGTTCTCGGCAAAGAACACATGCAGAAGGGGAGTTCTGGGTAGAAAGGCACGAAGGAGGAGATGAAGCCCAGAAAAGCAAGAAAAAGAAACAAAAAAAAAAACAAAAAGAGAAAAGAAAAAGAAACAAAAAAGAAAAAAAATAGAAAAAATATATACAGAAAAGAAATAGCAAAAGGGGGAGTCTCGGGCGGGTCGGAAACCTGGGTTGGCAGATCGGGTTAGGGGACCCGGTTCAGAATGTGTATTTTATTAATAAAAAATTTAAAAATATAAAAATATATATATTAAAATATTAAAAATTCCAAAAAATTCGAAAATGTTTAAAATCTAAAAAAAAATTAATTAAATAAAAAATATAAAAAAAATTTAAAAAAATTTAGAAAATTAAAAAAATTCAGAAAAATTCGGAAAAATTCCAAAAAAAATCACAAAATTAGGAAATGTTCAGAAATCAATTTTGGGCTTAATTTCACTATTTTAGGTTAAAAAAACTCAAAAAATTAAAAATGAGAAAAGTCCTCTAAAAAATTTTCAAAAATCGGATAAGCTATTAGGGTTTTACCTTAGGGTTTTTGATTATATTTTCTTTTTAGAGACGATGTTAGATCGCTGGTTGTTCAGGCTGCACATGACAACCATTCTGTGCCGGAGAACAATTTCTGAATAGAAATAATTCTTTTTGATTTTGTGCCCAGGAACTGATTCTGAGCATTTAAAAGCGTTTGATAACGGTTCAAAATTTCTATTCCTGAAAAAGTAAAAGAATAGAAATGCGTTTGGTAACGGCATAAAATTTATTTTTATTAATAATATTTTAATAATTCTTTCCTTTCTTTTTTTCTTCTCCTCCTTATTGGCCATGGCCGGTAAAATATTTTTTAATTAATAATACCTTTATTTAAAATAATTTTTTTTGCCCATGGCCGGTAAAAAAATTCTTTATTAATAATACTTTTATTTAAAAATAATTTTTTTATTATTTTTGGCCATGGCAAGTAAAATTTTTTTTATTAATAATATTTTTTATTAAACTTTTTTTCCTTTTTTTTCACAATGGCTTGGTTGCTGACCATGGTTAGTAAAATATTTTTTTTATTAACATTTTTTTATTAATAAATTTTTTTTATCAAAATATTTTTTTTCCTTTTTTTCCCATGGCCTGATCGCCGACCATGGCCGGTAAAATATTTTTTTATTAACATTTTTTTATTAACAACATTTTTTATTAAATTTTTTTTTTCCTTTTTTTCCCATGGCCTGGTCGCTAGCCATGGCCGGTAAAATATTTTTTTTATTAACATTTTTTTATTAATAATATTTTTTATTAAAATATTTTTCCTTTTTTGCCATGGCCTAGTCGCCGGCCATGACCGGTAAAATATTTTTTTTATTAAAATATTTTTATCCTTTGTTTTGCCATATCGCCGGCCATGGCCAATAAAATATTTTTTGTTAATAATATCTTTTTTTTCATGGCCGCCAGCGACCGGCCACAGCTTAGAGAAGAAAAACACAAAGAAGAAAAGAAAAAAAAAGAAAAAAAAGAAAAGGAACTCATTTTCAAAATTATGCCGAGAAACAAGAAGCAATTTTTTTATGCCGAGAAACAAGAAGCAATTTTTTTTACTTCTTGTTTCTTTTCCAAAATTGTTTCTGGACACAAATTTTTGCAAAAATGTGCCCGGGAACAAAAAATTTACCAAACGCATTTATGTTCCTAAACTATTTTTGGAAACAAAAGAACAGAAATTTTCACTGCTTGGCATGTTACCAAACGAGCCCTTATTTTCTTCATGATTATCTAGTTGCGCACTTTTAATACATTGACTGTTATTTTCTATTTTTAGAACGGTTATGTGAAATCTTAACTTTTGCGATAGGCTGCCTGATATGTTAATTTGCGAACCTTTAAGTTTAGGTACCAAAAGAGCACTAGTTAAATTGCTAATGTAATCAAGTCCCCGAATTTTGGAATCTCTGGTTTTCGCATGTATCAAGACACTTCCGCGTCTCGATTAGGGTTTTTAGCCGACTCTTGATCATGGCTAATGGCGACTCCAATTGAACGCATAATTTTTTTTTTTAAATACTCGTCGCGCGAGGTATGAGGCTTAGGAGTGCCTCAGTCTTTGGATTAATAAACCATTTAGTTTATCTTTCAAATGAATCAATCGTTGTTCACATTCATCGACAAATACCTCTTGGCCTAAACCCGATCTCAATCGTCGATCATCAGCAGGATTGGTAGGTCGCGAATAGGTGAAATGGGCATTTTGCTTCTTGATGTTCATTCTTACTACTCTCGAGTGTGTGCGAATAGGTGATCGCCACGAAGCCGTAGTTTCGGGACCTAGTTCGTAAAATAAATGAGAAGATCGAAATTAATACACAGTCGGGAGAATGGAAATGGCACACCTTTTAATTTTATATTTCCTTACGATGAAACTAAAATACGAAACCTTTTACACAAGCCGCACCTCGTGTAAATAGTTTCTTAAGAATTTCATTGTAAGAAATTATACAATTAAAAAGGAGTAACACATAGTGATTGATTCAAATGCTCATGTCATGTTCCATTCGAATTATAAAAGAGGGAATTTCACTAATTTCATCAAAATTTATGAAAGGAAATCCATATATAGTCGCTGAATAGTAAAAGCATACATAAGCATTTGCTCTAAAAGTTCATAAAAACAAAAAGCGATATACATCAATTACAAGATAATTAAACGAACACCCTAAAAGAAATTAATAGAACATGACTAGTCTTGGATATAGGGCCTTTTCACAGCATGTTGCGGACGCGCTTGTATGCTTTTTGCCAATGTTCTGACTCAGTCAAGGCTTCGTCTCTTTCTTTTATGATCCGCCCAATTTGAGTCTCCTTGGGGGTTGCAATCACGGGAAATTTCGGTATGGTGATGGCGAGCTCGGGCTCGATACGTCGTGCTATTTATTCCTTCGATGCATGGTGCTCCTTTATGGATCCATCCAAGTACGTGGCTCGCTCTACGTCCTTCGGTTGGCAACGGTAGAGTATGTCGATGATCATTTTCACCTCGTTGCTCAACTCCTTAAGTTGGTCTCTCTCGACAACCCCATTGCGAAAATCGAAATGAAATAAACCCAACATTAGAGGAGGAGGGATTTCTTGAAGCATATAGAATTGACGGGTGACTCTTAAAGGATAACAAGAAGTCGATCCCGTCAAACCTAAGAGTGAAATTGGGTCACTGTGGCCGCTTGTAAGACATACTTTAGGAAAATGAATCCAAATGGCTTGCCAAAGAACTTGTTTAGGTGTAAGGTTATCGAGGAAATCTATCCAATTACGAAAGGTCCAAGGATGAAGGAATTTTTCTATCTCTTTGAATTGGGTAAGGGGATTTATGTCCTTATTAACATGAGGTATGGCTAAGTTTCCACCGAATTGTTTCAAGTGAGATACAAACCAGACTTGGAGAATACCTAAAGGGGCTCTAAGGGCCACACGCTTGTCCTTCTTGAAATGATTAAGAGAGATGAATATTTCGGCGAGGATCATATTGATAAACCCTTTGAGGACGAAGATCCCATCGATAACATGGATGACAGTGGGGTCCATTGTTTTTTGAGTGAATGGAAAGATGACAAACCCGAAGAAGGCTAATAGGAAGACTTTAGCGGATTTGGCTCTAGGGCTCGAAAGGATGTTATGGAATCGTTGTTCAAGGAAAGCTAGTTGGAGACCTTTGGAGTTTCTATTGATGAGTGTTCTAATTTCGGGCGGTGGGACCCCTAAGATTTGACTCAAACGAGGGACAGGATCCATGCCTAAAGAAAGATCGACGACATTAAGGGAAGGGACATTGACTATGATGATTTGAATTTCCTTCAAAGTCGGGGTTAATTCGTGACGATCAAACACAAAGGTCGAGGTTTCGGAGTTCCAAAAGTGGGCCAATGCCTTGATCAATGCCACTTGGGGCTCTATATGCAAAAGAGAAAGGAGGTGGCCGATCTTCTTTTTCACGTAGTTCTTCTTGCTTGGGTCGAGAGCATCCCACATATCCAACAACACTCGCTTTGGAATCGGGAGGATCCAAAGCTCGTCGAGGCCCATAATATTTAAGCTTATGAGCATTTAAATCAATCACTATTTAGTATGAGGTAAATTTAAATTCGTATGGAAAAGAGGGTTGCGATTATTGAATGTGAAAGAAATACAAACCTTTACCCAAAAAGGGTGGATATGGCATATCCACCTTTACCCAAAAAGGGTGGATCCAATGGCACAGACATTTTCGGGGACTAGCCTGCCTCTACTATCTTGATCATATCATCCGATCTCTCTTCTAAAACTCAAACTGACTTAAAGGCCTAGAGACAAGCATCCAAACAAGAGTTAATACGGTATGTGCTACCATACGGGGTAGAAATGAAGTTCCTAAAGATGTACCAGTAGTTGGCAAATTCTTATCATCTGGACATGATAAATAAATTATATGTAAAGAGATAGATTCATATGGAGTCTATCCCACTACTTTAAGTCCCACAGCTGATGACTCAATTCATCTGCACACCGCTTATTCAACAAAGGCTATTTGAACAACGGGTATTCATCCATGAGCTCCTACTACCACTAGCCCTAGCTGTTGACTATCTAGCTTCAAAACTACAGTTTATACGAAAACTGCCTTTATTGCCAACAGCTTTTATTGCATCAATCGCGGATCATACCATTTGCATTGGTTACCCAAAAAGGATGGATATGCGACTTGTTTTTGTGTTTGACATATTCACCATTTTTGGGCAAAGGTTTGTATCTCCTTCACATTCAATAATCGCAACCATCTTTTCCATGCAAATTTAAATTTACCTCTTACTAAATAGCGATTGATTTACATGTCCATGGGCTTAGATATCATGGGCCTCGACGAGCATCAGATCCTCCCGATCCCAAAGTGAGTGTTGTTGGATATGTAGGATGCTCTCGACCCAAGCAAGAAAAATTACGTGGAAAAGAAGATCGGCCACCTCCTTTTTCTTTTGCATATAGAGCCTCAAGTAGGATTGATCAAGGCCTTGGCCCACTTTTGAAACCCCGAAACCTCGACCTTTGTGTTTGATCGTCACGAATTAACCCCGACTTTGGAGGAAATTCAAACCATCATAGGCAATGTCCCTTCCCTTAATGTTGTCGATCCTTCTTTAGGCATGGATCCTGTCCCTCGTTTGAGTCAAATCCTAAGGGTCCTGCCGCTTGAAATTAGGACACTCATCAATAGAAACTCCAAAGATCTCCCACTAGCTTTCCTTGAACAACGATTCCATAACTTCCTTTCGAGTCCTAGAGCCGAATCCGCTAAAGTCTTCCTATTAGCCTTCTTCGGGTTTGTCATCTTTCCATTCACTCAAAAAACAATGGACCCACTGTCATCCATGTTATCGATGGGATCTTCGTCCTTAAAGGGTTTACCAACATGATCATCGCTGAAATGTTCATCTCTCTTAATCGTTTCAAGAAAGACAAATGTGTGGCCCTTAATGTCCCTTTAGGTATTCTCCAAGTCTGGTTTGTATCTTACTTGAAACAATTCGGTGGAAACTTAGCCATACCTCATGTTAGTAAGGACATAAATTCCCTTACCCAATTCAAAGAGATAGAAAAATTTCTTCAGCTTTAGACCTTTTGTAATTGGGTAGACTTCCTCGAGAACCTTACACTTAAACAAGTTCTTTGGCAAGCCCTTTGGGTTCATTTTCCTAAAGTATGTCTTACAAGCGGCCATAGTGATCCAATTCCACTCTTAGGTTTGACGGGATTAACTTCTTATTATCCTTTAAGAGTCGTCCGTCAATTCTATGTACTTTAAGAAATCCCTCCTCCTCTAATGTCGGGTTTATTTCGTTTCGATTTTCACAATGTAGTTGTCGAGAGAGACCAACTTGAGGAGTTGAGCAACGAGGTGAAAAGGATCATTGACATACTCTACCGTTGCCAACCGAAGGACGTGGAGCGAGCCACGTGCTTGGATGGATCCATAAAGGAGCACCATGCATTGAAGGAATAGATAGCACGCCGTGTCGAGCCCGAGCTCGCCATCACCATACCGAAATTTCCCGTGATTGCAACCCCCAAGGAGACTCAAATTGGGCGGATCATAAGAGAAAGAGACGAAGCCTTGACTGAGGCAGAGCATTGGTAAAAAGCATACAAGCGCGTCCGCAACATGCTGTGAAGAGGCCCTATATCCAAGACTAGTCATGTTCTATTAATTTCTTTTAGGGTGTTCGTTTAATTATCTTGGAATTGATGTATATCGCTTTTTGATTTTATAAACTTTTAGAGCAAATGTTTAGGTATGCTTTTACTATTCAGCGACTGTATAGGGATTTCCTTTCACAAATTTTGATGTAATTAGTGAAATTCCTTCTTTTATAATTCGAATGGAACATGATATGGGCATTTGAATCAATCACTATATGTTATTCCATTTTAATTGTATAATTTCTTACAATGAAATTCTTAAGAAACTATTTACACGAGGTGCGACTTGTGTAAAAGGTTTCTTATTTCAGTTTCATCATAAGGAAATATAAAATTAAAAGGTGTGCCATTTCCATTCTCTCGCTTCACTATGTACTAATTTCGATCTTGTCGTTTATTTTATGAACCAAGTCTCAAAACTACGACTTCGTGGCGATCACCTATTCTCACACGCTTGAGAGTAGTAAGGATGAATATCAAGGAGCAAAATGCCCGTTTCACCTATTCGAGACCTACTCGTCCTGCCGACGATTGATGATCGAGATTGGGTTTAGGCCAAGAGGTACTTGTCGATGGACATGAACAACGATTGATTCATTTGAAAGATAAACCAAATAGTTCATTAATCCAAAGACCGAGGCACTCCCAAACCTCATATCTCGTGTGATGAGAATTTTAAAAAAAAACTATGCATTCAATTGGAGTCGTCACTAGCCATGATCAGGGGTCAGCTAGAAACCCTAATTGAGACACGGAAGTGTCATCTCGATACGTTCGAAAACCAGAGATTCCAAAATTTGAAAACTTGATTACACTATCAATTTAACTAGTGCCCTTTCGGTACCTAAATTTGAAGGTTCGCAAACCAACGTATCGGGTAACCTATCACAAAAGTTAAGATTCCACCTAACTGTTCTAAAAATGGAAAATAACAGTTAATCTATTAAAAGTGCGCAACCGGATAATCATGAAGAAAATAAGCAACCAACGACCTAACATCATCTCTAAAAAGAAAATGCAATCAAAAGCCCTAAGATAAAACCCTAATAGCTTATCTGATTTTTGAGAAATTTTTAGAGGACTTTTCTCATTTTTTATTTTTTACTTTTTGAGTTTTTTAAACCTAAAATCTAGTGAAATTAAGCCCAAAATTGATTTCTGAACATTTCCTCATTTTCTGATTTTTTTTTGGAATTTTTCCGAATTTTTCTGCATTTTATTTTATTTTTTTTAATTTTCTGAATTTTTTAATATTTTTGAATTTTTGAATTTTTTTAATTTTTTATTTAAAAATTTTAAAAATATAATTAAAATATTAAAATTCCAAAATGTTTAAAAATCCAAAAAAAATAATTAATTAAAAAATATTAAAAAAATTAAAAAAAATTCAGAAAAATTTGGAAAAATTTCAAAAAAAAAATCAGAAAATTAGGAAATGTTTAGAAATCAATTTTGGGCTTAATTTCACTAGATTTTAGGTTAAAAAAACTCAAAAAATAAAAAATGAGAAAAGTTTAAAAAATTCTCAAAAATCGGATAAGCTATTAAGGCTTTACCTTAGGGCTTTTGATTGCATTTTCTTTTTAGAGACGATGTTAAGTCGTCGGTTGCTTATTTTGTTCATGATTATTTGGTTGCGCACTTTTAATACATTGACTGTTATGTTCTATTTTTAGAGCGGTTAGGTGGAATCTTAACTTCTGTGATAGACTGTCTGGTACGTTAGTTTGCGAATCTTCAAGTTTAGGTACCGAAAGAGATTGCTAGTGTAATCGAGTCCCCGAATTTTGGAATCTCTGGTTTTCGCAAGTATCGAGACACTTCCGCGTCTCGATCAGGGTTTCTAGCCAACCCTTGATCATGGTTAGTGACGACTCCAATTGAATGCGTATTTTTTTTTTTTTAAATTCTCGTCGCGCGAGGTATGAGGCTTGGGAGTGCCTCGGTCTTTGGATTAATGAACCATTTGGTTTATCTTTCAAATGAATCAATCGTTGTTCACGTCCATCGACAAATATCTCTTGGCCTAAACCCGATCTTGATCATCGATCGTCGGCAGGACGGGTAGGTCGTGAATAGGTGAAACGGGCATTTTGCTCCTCGATATTCATCCATACTACTCTCGAGCATGTGCGAATAGGTGATTGCCACGAAGCCGTAGTTTCGGGACTTGGTTCGTAAAATAAACGAAAAGATTGAAATTAATACACAGTGAAGCGAGAGAATGGAAATGGCATACCTTTTAATTTTATATTTCCTTATGATGAAACTGAAATAAGAAACCTTTTACACAAGCCGCACCTCGTGTAAATAGTTTCTTAAGAATTTCATTATAAGAAATTATATAATTAAAAGGAAGTAACACATAGTGATTGATTCAAATGCCCATGTCATGTTCCATTCGAACTACAAAAGAGTGAATTTCACTAATTACATCAAAATTTATGAAAGGAAATCCCTATACAGTCACTGATTAGTAAAAGCATACCTAAATATTTGCTCTAAAAGTTCATAAAATCAAAAAGCGATATACATCAATTCTAAGATAATTAAACGAACACCCTAAAAAAAACTAATAGAACATGACTAGTCTTGGATATAGGGCCTCTTCACAGCATATTGCGGACGCGCTTGTATGCTTTTTGTCAATGTTCTGCCTTAGTCGAGGCTTCGTCCCTTTCTCTTATGATTCGCCCCATTTGAGTCTTCTTGGGGGTTACAATCACGGGAAATTTCGATATGGTGATGGCGAGCTCGGGCTCGACACGTCGTGCTATGTATTCCTTCGATGCATGGTGCTCCTTCATGGATCCATCTAAGTCCATGGCTCGCTCCACGTCCTTCGGTTGGCAACGGTAGAGTATGTCGATGATCCTTTTCACTTCGTTGCTCAACTCCTTAAGTTGGTCTCTCTCGACAACCCCATTGCAAAAATCGAAACGAAATAAACCCAACATTAGAGGAGGAGGGATTTCTTGAAGCATATAGAATTGAGGGGCGACTCTTAAAGGATAATAAGAAGTCGATCCCGTCAAACCTAAGAGTGGAATTGAGTCACTATGGCCGCTTGTAAGACATGCTTTAGGAAATTGAACCCAAAGGGCTTGCCAGAGAACTTATTTAGGCATAAGGTTCTCGAGAAAGTCTACCCAATTATGAAAGGTCCAAAGACGAAGGAATTTTTCTATCTCTTTGAATTGGGTAAGGGGATTTATGTCCTTACTAACGTGAGGAATGGCTAAGTTTTCATCGAATTGTTTCAAGTGAGATACAAACCAGACTTGGAGAATACCTAAAGGGACTCTAAGGGCCACACGCTTGTCCTTCTTGAAACGATTAAGAGAGATGAACATTTCGGCGAGGATCATGTTGGTAAACTCTTTGAGGACGAGGATCTCATCGATAACATGGATGACAGTGGGGTCCATTGTTTTGTGAGTGAATGGAAAGATGACAAACCCGAAGAAGGCTAATATGAAGATTTTAGCGGATTCGGCTCTAGGATTCGAAAGGAAGCTATGGAATCGTTGTTCAAGAAAAGCTAGTGGGAGACCTTTGGAGTTTCTATTGAGGAGTGTCCTAATTTCGGGTGGCGGTATCCCTAGGATATGACTTAAACGAAGGACAGGATCCACGCCTAAAGAAGGATCGACGACATTAAAGGAATGGACATTGCCTATGATGATTTGAATTTCGTCCAAAGTCAGGGTTAATTCGTGACGATCAAACACAAAAGTCGAGGTTTCGGGGTTCTAAAGTGGGTTAAGGCCTTAATCAATGCTACTTGAGGCTCTATATGCAAAAGAGAAAGGAGGTGGTCGATCCTCTTTTCCATGTAGTTCTTCTTGCTTTGGCCGAGAGCATCCCACATGTCCAACAATATTCGCTTCGGGATCGGGAGGATCTGATGCTCATTGAGACCCATGATATCAAAGTTCATGGGAATTTAAATCAATCACTATTTAGTACAAGGTAAATTTAAATTCGTATGGAAAAGAGGATTGCGATTATTGAATGTGAAGGAGATACAACCCTTTACCCAAAAAGGGTGGATCCAATGGCACGGACATTTTCGGGGACTAGCCCGCCTCCACTATCTTGATCATATCATCCGATCTCTCTTCTAAAACTCAAACTGACTTAAAAGGCCTAGAGACAAGCATCCAAACAAGAGTTAATACGGTATGTGCAACCATACGGGGTAGAAATGAAGTTCCTAAAGATGTACTAGTAGTTGGCAAATTCTTTTCATCTGGACATGATAAATAAATTATATGTAGAGAGATAGATTCATATGGAGTCTATCCCACTACTTTAAGTCCCACGGCTAATGATTCAATTCATTTGCACACCGCTTATTCAATAAAGGCTATTTGAACAACGGGTATTTATCCATGAGCTCCTACTACCACTAGCCCCCTAGCTGTTGACTATCTAGCTTCAAAACCACAGTTTATATGAAAGCTACCTTTATTGTCAACAGCTATTATTGCATCAATCGCGGATCATACCACTTGCATTGGTTACCCAAAAAGGATGGATATGCGACTTGTTTTTGTGTTTGACATATCCACCATTTTTGGGTAAAGATTTGTATCTCCTTCACATTCAATAATCGCAACCCTCTTTTCCATGCGAATTTAAATTTACCTCGTACTAAATAGTGATTGAATTAAATGCCCATAAGCTTAGATATCATGAGCCTCAACGAGCATCGGATCCTCCCGATCCCGAAGTGAGTATTGTTGGATATGTGGGATGCTCTGGACCAAAGCAAGAAGAATTACGTGGAAAAGAAGATCGGCCACCTCCTTTCTCTTTTGCATATAGAGCCTCAAATGGCATTAATCAAGGCCTTGGCCCACTTTAGAACCCTGAAATCTCGACCTTTGTGTTTGATCGTCACGAATTAACCCCGACTTTGGAGGAAATTCAAATCATCATAGGCAATGTCCCTTCCCTTAATGTCGTCAATCCTTCTTTAGGCGTGGATCCTGTCCTTCGTTTGAGTCAAATCCCAGGGGTCCCGCCACCCTAAATTAGGACACTCTTCAATAGAAACTCCAAAAGTCTCCCATTAGCTTTCCTTGAACAACGATTCCATACTTCCTTTTGAGTCCTAGAGCCGAATCCACTAAAGTCTTTCTATTAGCCTTTTTCGGGTTTGTCATCTTTCCATTCACTCAAAAAACAATGGACCCCATTGTCATCCATGTTATCGATGGGATCCTCGTCCTTAAAGGGTTTACCAACATGATCCTCGCCGAAATATTCATCTCTCTTAATAGTTTCAAGAAGGACAAGCGTGTGGCCCTTAGAGTCCCTTTAGGTATTCTCTAAGTCTGGTTTGTATCTCACTTGAAACAATTTGGTGGAAACTTAGTCATTCCTCATATTAGTAAGGATATAAATCCCCTTATCCAATTCAAAGAGATAGAAAAATTCATTCGTCTTTGGACCTTTCATAATTGGGTAGACTTTCTCGAGAATCTTATACCTAAACAAGTTCTTTGGCAAGCCCTTTGAATTCATTTTCCTAAAATATGTCTTACAAGCGGCCATAGTGACCCAATTCCATTCTTAAGTTTGACGGGATCGACTTTTTATTATCCTTTAAGAGTCCCCCGTCAATTCTATATGCTTCAAGAAATCCCTCCTCCTCTAAAGTCAGGTTTATTTCGTTTCGATTTTTGCAATGGGGTTGTCGAGAAAGACCAACTTGAGGAGTTGAGCAACGAGGTGAAAATGATCATCGACATACTCTACCGTTGCCAACCGAAGGACGTGGAGCGAGCCACGGACTTGGATGGATCCATGAAGGAGCACCATGCATTGAAGGAATACATAGAACGACGTGTCGAGCCCGAGCTCGCCATCACCATATCGAAATTTCCCGTGATTGCAACCCCCAAGGAGACTCAAATTGGGCGGATCATAAGAGAAAGAGACGAAGCCTTGACTGAGGCAGAACATTGGCAAAAAGCATACAAGTGCGTTCGCAACATGCTGTGAAGAAGCCCTATATCCAAGACTAGTCATGTTCTATTAGTTTCTTTTAGGGTGTTCGTTTAATTATCTTGGAATTGATGTATATCGCCTTTTGATTTTATAAACTTTTAGAGCAAATATTTAGGTATGTTTTTACTAATCAGCGATTGTGTAGGGATTTCCTTTCACAAATTTTGATGTAATTAGTGAAATTCACTCTTTTGTAGTTCGAATGGAACATGACATGGGCATTTGAATCAATCACTATGTGTTACTTCCTTTTAATTATATAATTTCTTACAATGAAATTCTTAAGAAACTATTTACACGAGGTGCGGTTTGTGTAAAAGGTTTTTTATTTCAGTTTCATCATAAGGAAATATAAAATTAAAAGGTGTACCATTTCCATTCTCTTACTTCACTATGTACTAATTTCGATCTTCTCGTTTATTTTACGAACCAGGTCCCAAAACTACGGCTTCATAGCAATCACCTATTCACACACGCTCGAGAGTAGTAAGGGTGAACATCGAGGAGTAAATTGCCCGTTTCACCTATTTGCGACCTACCCGTCCCGTCGACGATCGACGATCGAGATCGGGTTTAGGCCAAGAGGTATTTGTCGATGGACGTATACAACGATTGATTCATTTGAAAGATAAACCAAATGGTTCATTAATCCAAAGACCGAGGCACTCCCAAGTCTCATACCTCGCGTGACGAGAATTTAAAAAAAAAAAAATTACGCATTCAATTGGAGTCGCCATTAACCATGATCAAGGGTCGGCTAGAAACCCTGATCGAGACGCGAGAGTGCCTCGATACTTGCGAAAACCAGAGATTCCAAAATTCGGGGACTTGATTATACTAGCAATTTAACTAGTGCTATTTCGATACCTAAACTTGATGGTTCGCAAATTAATGTACCGGGTAGCCTATCGCAAAAGTTAAGATTTCACCTAACCGTTCTAAAAATAGAAAATAACAGTCAATGTATTAAAAGTGCGCAACCAGATAATCATGAAAAAAATAAGCAACTAGCGACCTAACATCGTCTCTAAAAAGAAAATGCAATCAAAAGCCCTAATGTAAAGTCCTAATAGCTTATCCGATTTTTGAGAAATTTTTAGAGGACTTTTCTCATTTTTTATTTTTTACTTTTTGAGTTTTTTTAACCTAAAATCTAGTGAAATTAAGCCCAAAATTGATTTATGAACATTTCCTAATTTTCTAATTTTTTTTTGGAATTTTTCCGAATTTTTATGAATTTTTTAAATATTTTTTTGAATTTTCTGAATTTTTTTAATATTTCTGAATTTTCTGAATTTTTAAATATTTTTAATATTTTTTACTTAATCAATTTTTTTGGGATTTTTAAACATTTTCTAATTTTTTGAATTTTTTATTTTTTTAATTTTTTAATATATATTTTTTTGAATTTTTAAATTTTGAAAATTTTTATTAATAAAATAAACATTCCAAACCGGGTCCCCTGACCTGATCGGCCGACCCGGGTTTCCGACCCGCCCGGGACTCCCCCTTTTGCTATTTCTTTTCTATATTTTTTTCTTTTTTGTTTCTTTTTCTTTTCTCTTTTTGTTTTTTTTTTGTTTCTTGTTCTTACTTTTCTGGGCTTCATCTCCTCCTTCGTTCCTTTCTGCCCAGAACTCCCCTTCTGCGTGTGTTCTCCGCCGAGAACGTTTCCTTCTCGGTGGTTCACCGGCGACCGCCGCACCGAGCCGAAACTAGCCTCCTCGTCCGGCGCCGACGTCGAATCTCCTCCGGCCAAAACCATGACCTCACTATCACCGAATCACCATCCTTAATCTAGCACCAATAGCCACCAAAACACCAACCTCGATGTCCCCGGCAACAAGATGTACCACAACGCGGACAAATGGACATACACACATTCAAAATACAAATAGCAAGCTTATGGTAGAGGTCTCAAACCGTGGGCAACGCCGACGTGGGGAGTAGATCTCCAGCGAAGGTTCCATCCATGGCCGGTTCGAACGGCAAGAGATATGTCATAAAACCAAAAGAAATGACAGAAAACACGCAGATTCAGACACCATTTGACAAATGTTAACACTAATCGAACATAAAAAAAGGGTTCCAGGCACTGATTCCACGAAAAGCAACTCGGACCCCATTTAGATATTTCGTCAAACACGTAATGTGCAAGTTCAAACAAAGGCTTGAGACTGAGATTCGGTGTGATTCCTTGACTCAAACGTGATATTTACAGGTCTAAACAGCCACATTTCACTACAAATCAGCCTCGGTTTACAATAGGACGCTGAATAATGGCACACACAGATCCGGCCTTTGAAGCTTGGAGGTCTTCAATGAAGGATTTTGACAAACAGGTGCTAGGCGGCTTGAAAAGGGAGCTAAAAGACTAATTTCGACATGATTCGTGGTTGTTTTTCGACATATCATGTTCGGAAAAGATTCATTGAGCGTCAAAATCGGGTTAGCTTCCATCGGCGGGGCCGGGGAAGAGGGACAAAAACAGGGGAAGAAAAGGATCCAAAACTCACCTGGTTCGGGGCTGACCGGGATGAAGCGCGGCTGCCGGAAACTCGACGGGGGCCGACGGCAACTCAGACGAACGGCGAGCGAACGCGGAAAGCTATCCCTTTTCTGATTCACTCCCAAACTCTCTCTCGGTTTCTCTTTTCTCTCTTATGCTTCTCTCTTTTCACGAACTCCCCTTCTGCGACTCTTTTTCCTTCCCCGTTTCTTCTCCTCCCTTCCCCCCCCCGTTTAACGTTGGGAGAGGGGAGGATCAGCTCCTCCCTTTGGGGACCACGGTTGTACCACGACCCTCTGTACCTCGACGCGTGACGACCGCAACGCTAATTCCTCTGCTCCCCCCCGAGAGCGTCCTGCTCTGTGCCCTTTTTTGTTCTCGGTTCCCCCCCATTGCCGAGAGTGACAGGAGGAGGGAGAAGACTGAATCGCGGGCCGGGCAAAGGGAAAGGAGAAATGGGCCGGCCCGCGCAAGATAGAAAGGGAAAAGAAAAAAAAAAACTGACATAAAAATTATTCATGTTTTGAGGTCAAAAATTAACCTTTAATTTTATAAGTAATTAAACCAAAATGAATAAGGAAACATAGGTGTTAACAGACATAAAAATAAAAAACTTATTAAAAGTTGTTCGACCTTTTGTTTTGTTCACTGAAATTATACGTTTTGGTTTTCCGCGTTATGGTCATAGAAACCTATTATTGTTGGTTGGGTTTTTGCCACGTAAATATAGTAATGGTATATCATATTGCACTAAAATTAACCTAATGCAATGTCTGGAATAAATATGATTGTCAGTTCAAATTGTTTTTGCAAAAAGTTTTGACTGTTAGGAAGGGCCAATAATGTATAAATACCATTTTACTTAATGCTCTCCTTCGTGTGTAAACCGGTTCTCTACACATGCAAAATAGTATGTGAATTGTAACTCGAGATGATAGCTAGAGAACAAATGTTCACACCTAAATTTTGACACATCATTTAGTGATTAAATTGTATAGAAAATTAGGGATTAAATTTTAACCCCTAAACAAAAATATCAAAATCGCATAGCATATAGTTTAGGATCATATAGTTTAATTGCATTCCACGTCGAATCGACGGTTGCGAGTAAGCTGAAAATCCATTGCATAAACTGAGTTTGAGCGTCGAGTGAAACTCGGCTCACTCAAGGGATTGGGGGTCAAAATTCACAAGTTTAAAAGGTTTTGGCTATCTTAATTTGAGCTTAAATCAGCCCAAATTAATCTAGGAAAACAAATCTCAATAGTCAAACAACAACACCATTTTGATTTTCACTTGATTAATTCCTAGGAACATTCTTACAAGCCCACTTCGAGCATTACCACAAAAGCCGATATCAGGCTAGGGGAGTTATTTACTTCACCATCAGCTCACATTAATGCCACACAATAATATCAAGTGGTCATACATGCAAACGGTCAATCGATGTTGTGAACCTCATTGCAAAGCATAATTTTCATCCTCAAGCATTAAATTCATTTTGTAAGAATGGCAATAAAATAATCCACTTTTGTGAACTCAAAATCCTTTCTTGAAAATAGTAATTTAAAAATCGTTTAGCTATACAATAAATTTTCATGGCAAAACATAGCATAAGCATCACAATTCAATCATAAAATCACAACTTGACGTTAGAAATTATCTGAAAATATTAATATTTAATTTCGGAAATCCATTGTTTAATAATAAAATATTAATATTTAAATTCGAAATTTATTTATTTAATAATAAAATAATACTAAATTCCGAAAATAATAAATCCAATCATTTAGCTAAATACGCTAATTTATATGGTGAAATCCAACTTCGGAATCACCATCCAAACATAAACGATCATAATTCGGTATTAAAAATCATTCGAAATATTAATATATTAATTTTCAAAATTAAAATATTGATTTATTGATTTTAATTATTTTTTAATAACAAAATAATAATATTTAAATCCGAAATTTATTTATTTAATAATAAATAAATATTCCCTAGGCTACTAATTGGTATTTTGAAAAGATTAGTGACAGACTGGACAATATTCCCTAGGCTACTATTTTGAAAATTTATAAGTAAAATTTTCCACTCGAATTTTCGTCGACAATGGTTGGAATGGAGGATAGGTAATGAATTAAGGGATGTCCAACTTTAAGTGGTACGACCCACAAAAAAAGGGTCTTATTAGAGAGCACTCCAACACACTTATTAATAAGGAAAAATTTTCAAATAAAAACCCGAAATAGAACCATTTTCTTAAAAAAGGTTAAGAGCAGCCAAATTAATCACAAATAAATATCAAAATTAAATATGTAACGCAGTGTGCACAGATTACGGTAAAAATATATATATCCTATTAAAAATTACAAAAATTTTCTCGATTAGATAATTAATGAGTGTCGGTAGTTGTTGTTCAAGAAAAAAATTCCAAAAATAGAAAAATAGAAAAAATTTACATCTCATTTCTATTGTAAACCTATTTCTGAAATAAAAAATTGTTTCAGAAATAGAAAAATGAAATTGCGTTACCAAATGGATTTTTGTTCCAAACCTCTTTCCAAGAACAGAAAAATAAAAAAAACATAGAAACATAATAGTTATCATACGCACTCTAAATATCTAACACTTAAAATATAGATTTCTTAAATCTCAGACATTTTCCAAACTTAAAGTGTTCTCATCTTTGGTAAGTTAAAACATGTCGAATTTCAAAAAAAATAACAACAATAAATTCATCTCCCAAAATGTTATATTTAAAGTTTTCTCTTCATCTGGTAATTTTTGTTCCCACGTAAAGCTGTGTGCTCTTTTGGCTAGCACCACTAATCCAAACGTATACTCTCTCTTTTTTTTTGTTTATAGCACAGATCGCAATATGAACAAGTCTTAGTGAGTGATCTCACACTTGTTTTTGCTCATAATGAGTTTACCAATCTAGGAGGTGGACGCGTAGTTCTCCATCTAAAATTGTAAAGCCATATGGGATCGGAAAGTTGTCCTATTGGCTGATCCTACACACCAGGCCTAGGCATGTCGACATCTTTTAGAATATCTTAGCTTAGAACGCGTGATTGCATGATCTCGGTGTTCCATTGAGCATGGACTAGTCAATGTTTTATGTGTACTTGTCCCTATGGAGACCAAAAAAAAAAGAATAAGGAATTATCAAGAAAATGTTTGGTGGGTCTGACATGCCACGTAGGCCAATAGACCACTTCACTCATCGATTGTCATGTGTCTGACTTGGACAGGTGGTAGGCCAATTTATTTTTGTCCAAAGGCTGGTAGGCCAATTAATTGAGCGGTTTTTTGGACAAAGTTTTAGAGTGCCGTTTGAATGGCTAATTGTGAACTCGGTCTTTTCTTTTCTTGTCTTTTTTTAGGGGGTTTGTATTCGGTTCTAGCTTTTAAGAATTAATTTTTATTTTAACGGAACACCTCAAATGTTTATAAAATCATGTGAAGTTGATGTTGAACTTTTCTTCATTAAATATCAAAGTATTTGTTTTTATTTTTGACATTGTATATATGCATTCACAGTACGAGTTCATGCATCTGATTGGCAATTAGGAGGAGATTGTCTTCTTTCCGGCCATTGTCCATCGTCGGGGCTGGACTTGTTTTTTATGTTGAATTCGTATCTTTAATATGTAAGGGCATTAGAGTGCGACTCATTCCTAGAGTTTTTGGCATGAATATTTATTTCTTGTAAACAGAGAAGATATGGCTGGCAGCGGTTACCCGCCATGGTCAGAGGAAAGCTTATGCACTGCAAATCGCTAAGACAGTTTGAGCACGGTGGTGGTTGGATCAAAGCTCTGCTAGAAGAAGCCGAGAATGAACGCATGCACCTCATGACCTTCATGGAGGTTTTGCGGCCAAGATGGTGCGGCCGCGCACTTGTCCTTGCAGTCCAGGGCGTCTTTTTCGATGCCTACTTCTTGATCTCTCCCAAATTCGTCCACCGAGTGGTTGGTTACCTCGAAGAAGAGACCACCCTGCAGTTCGAAACACACATGTCCCTGAGGAAGATCTCTAGAAGTAGCTTATTGGCTTCTTTGATAGACATCTCAATTCATTTTAAGGAATCACCTTGACGTGATGAAAATGAGCCTGTGAAGAAGACCCTGAAACTTTGTTAATCTGCTGTAAGTACAACCGCTGACGGCAAAACCTGATCAAGTGATTAGATTGGCTAAATCATAATTAGTTTTTTTTTGATAACCCAGGGAACCCCCGCACGGCCGACAGCCGGGGAGTAAACCCTGGAGGCGACACGTGCTAGCCACCACACACGTGCTACCGGTTAAGTCACCCTGCGGCGCCCGGGATTCGAACACTCAACCTTTTGCGAGAGGAATAGTGCGCGCTCCAGCAGCGCCACCCAGGCGGGTGGTACTAAATCATAATTAGTTGATCTATTTTTCATAGAATTCCCTTGGCTGATTTTTATATACGGTCTTCCAAAGAATATTTTGGTTAGTTTTAGTGACATGTTAAAAGAGAAACGTGTCTTCTTTTTTTTTTTGGCCAACTGTGATGATTCTGCAGATCTTCCCACTGAACTTGGATTCGAAATATTACTCGCAGATGCAGGTTGTGGAAGCATAAGCAGAGAACATAACGGGTTTGGCCATCCAATGGTCACAGCCGGAAAAAACAAGCTTTGTATAGTTGTTACAAGCTTGTGATTGGAATTCAATAATAATGACCACATGAGACGTGATATGACAAACCTTCAGCATAATGCACATTAGTTCACTTTCTCCTTTGCGATTATGCTCCTGTTGTTCACTAAAAACACTGCAACGACGTGATTTTCTAGACAACCGGAGCGGCTCGAATGTTTATTTGGCCTCTCAGTTTCTTAATTTCATCGTGGAATGTGGAAAATTCAGGACATTTTTACAACCTCTTATTCATGAGAAATCTTCAGGGGGAACTCTTTTGAAACAGGCCTCTCCTCTGATCACAGCTTTAGATTAACCATTACGGTTTCCCAGTGGATCATACACTTGAAGACCTCATTGACGTTGAACCAATTGACTAGTCCCATGCCAGGGCATTCATCCTAGAGCAACCACCCACCAGAAAAAAGTGGACGGTAAAGGCACCGAGATGATGAATATCCTCATTTGTTGGAACAAAAAACGTCTAAAGTGAGTGGCTACTGATTGGATAACCGATTCATGGTCGTCCTATCCAAAAGGTTATCATTTTAAGGAATCTTTTGAGCGGGGTGCTAGTAAATAACCACTTAGGTTATGTAATCAAAGAATAGAAGATTCCACCAAGGACAGGAGAATAGAAGTTGACGATTGATGGAATTATGTTTAATCAAAATGTATTAGAACCGAACCAAAAGCTAAATATACGTATATCATGGAAAAGATTGAACATTTGCTGAAGCATGTGTATTGATCTCTCAAAAGATGTATGGAAATTACCTAGGGTATTTGGACATCCACTTGACAAAGATTTTAACCATATGTAGACATGACCATCCGAAGAAAGTGATGATTATCGCCATGCTCAACCTATTGATTAAATGGAACTTTAGGATATGCAGTAGCTAATTGATGAAATCGGATAAGGAGGAACCTCGGCTGATTGGTGGTTACATGGAAGGAAATCTCAAGGACCTATTAATTGACTTTGATTAATACAAGGCCATAGGAAGATTCACACAAGGATGGAAGGGTGGAAGACAATAATGGCTGGCTAAGGGACCAACAAATTTCAAATTATCGCCATAGGAAGATTTTAGGGGTTACTTAAATTTTAAATGCTACAAAAAAGCAAAAGACAAAGAGGTAATAGCAAAACCAGATAGACAACGACAAAAATTAGCCAAAACCACAGTGAAAGACAGCAATATACGAACAAATGGAGTTCCATCTGCTGCTTTGATCAAGACATCCCTTTTGCAACCACTGTCATAGACAAAACACCCCTCTTCACGTTTGATACCAGGATCAAGCATCCAGATGGCTTTGAATCCGCCTTGATGTAGACTATCTACCAGAGATTTTGGATCAGAGAAGTGATCCTGAGAATATATCCTCCGTTTTAGTTTCTGCGCTGAAAATAGCACTCTTTAATACTAGAGACGTGTCTACAGCTAAGCATTGAACCTAAGTCCTTTTACCAGTAGACAAGTTAGTGAGGCAAGAAGTCCCAGACATGAATGCACTTTGGAGGTATCGGACATAAGGTGCGTTTGGTTCAACTTTGAAAATATTTGGGGGAATGCAAGTACCTTTAGGCTAAAGCCCATTGGGAAAATGCAAATGACATTTGGTAAAATATTCTTTATAAAGTTACTTTGAGCCAAGTAGTGTTTGGTAAATTTTTTTTTGTAAAAAGGCTTTGGGAATAAAAAAAAACCTAACTTATCATTCGCCGGAGCCGACGCCAGCCGGTTGCCGGCAAGCCAGATCTAGTGCCAATAGCCATTGCCCGAGGTTGGGTGATCGCCGGCAGGCATCGGTGGCCCTCGCCTGAGGCCGGGCGATCCTCGGTGAGGGTCGCGAGACCCAAGTGGCCGCCTAAGTCGTGCGACCCAGGCGACGGCCGCCCAAGGTCGCACGACCCAGGCGGTGGCCGCCTAGGTCCTGTGACCCTCGTCGAGGGTCACCCGACCGATGGCGACAGCTGCCGACATCTTGTCGGCCCGATTCGGCGCTGGCCACCTCGCCGGCCACCTCAAGAAGAAGAAGAAGAACAGTACACACGAGGAGCAAAATCGGAATAAGCCAAAATAAGTAAAGGTAGTTTGGAAGTAAAAAATTTGGGCTCAGTATTCCAAATGCTAGCATTTGGCAAATGATGATCCAAATGCTGAACCAAATGCAGCCATAAAGTGACTACCAATCTCAAAGGACTTAGTGGATTAAATGTATGGAAGCGATGGACAAAACAGTGATGCATGGCATTTCTGCATCAAGCATTGTATCTTAGGTTGAAATAGAATATCCAAAGAACACTGATCACTGCAGTGCCTCCAAAGTGTATTAACCAACGACATATTCCACACGACCTACCTCACTTCCAAAATGAATAACACCATCTTCCTCAAGATCATTCCTAGATGAAATAGATTTTCATTCAAATTTGACAATATTCTCACATCTTGACTTAAATGAATATTGGGGGGAAAACTATGTAGAGGGAAATGACATAGATTTGATAGACTGAAGTAGCCTTGGTCTTTCTCTTGTTTCCCACCTCTCACCAAGGATATTCTCGTTGTTATAATTATATGTATCTGCGCACGACAACTTTCATCTTTTATCTCTAACTTTGGAGAAACTTCTTTTTTGAGTCCAAAACGAAGTAACTGAATTTCTCTTCCCTTCCCTTCCCTTATAGCTACCCAAATAATAGAATCATTGCAGGTGGAGTCTCTTTATTCCCCTTTCAATATCTTCCATCCAAGATAAGAGTTAGAGTAAATCATAAATACTTATAAGTGAGTTTTTTTTAGTCAAAACTTATTAGTGAGTTGACAAGGAAGAAAAAGTGGAAACTAAAAGTATAATCGAACCGTGCCAATATAAATTTGTTTCAACTGTACTTAATAAAAGACATTCATTTCATGTTGACTAGGACGTTTGTGGTTCTTGGTTCTGTTTGGTATATACTTTATACAAAAAACAACTAATTTATTTTCACCAAAATCAATCTAATAAGGTTTAAAAGTCAACCCAAACCGTGAAGTTAGTTCGTCATTTATGAGAGGCGGTTGTAAAGCAATAACATATAAGAAGCTAAGGAGTAACTTAGTACTTTAATCATTAACATCAAGCAAGAAAATGATTTCCTTAGAGGGAAAAATGCAGACTGCAAGGATGTTGCACAACTATCAGCTACAATATTTTTCATTAGGTGCAAGAGGGATCATAGCCTTATTGTTGACAACAAAATTATTGCCTTAACAATTACTATCGATTTGGTTAGGTTTATCAAGTTAACACAATTAAGGGAACCCAAACAAATAAGTCTAACAGAAAACTCCTCTACAACACAAAACTAAATTATCAAATCAGCCTTATCAGATAAAAGTCATCAATTTCTAAAACTTTTACCACCACTACAGCTCATCAACCATGCCAAAGAACTACATAAACCCGAAGCAACAAACTTATTAAATTGCCCATCTAGAGATGATTTGCCAGGCACCAAGCACCAAGACAAACTAATTGATTGCTCGATTGATCCAATCCAGAGACGCTAACTGATTGCACCGAAATCCCTAGCAAGGAGCAAAAATGATGAGCAATTCATCATTGTCCAATTAAGTAAGCAGCTCCTCTCGACTCAACTCAAGATGAGATGTACCATTCGTCTACCTTTTGACGCAAATAAATAGTATCACAACCAAGAGACTGTAATCTAAAATTTGCAATGTTATGAAACTTTACTTTTTTTTGGTCCGTATATTTGTATGTTGACAATCATAAGGCTAGGTACAAGCTATCATAAGTCAACCTGCACCATCTTCATAAGTCAACCTGACCAAAAAGACTTGCACCATCTTCAGAAATCCACACTCTCTACTTCCACCATGCACAACATTTTGGAAACCGTTGTCACCGATCTTGATCCACTTTCAAAGGGAACGGCCATACAGCTCTTTCCCAAACAACTAAAAATCAAAATCATTTAAAGCAATATGCTTACAAAGAGGTTTTGGAGTATCATCTGAACAAGTTTCTGTTATGAGGTTGAGATCTAACAAGTCAAGCATGCAGTTTGTTGTTACTGCCATTACAGCTCACTATATGAGCATTCAATTATTTGGCACGTTTCGAGTGAAAAAAAAGTACC
This sequence comes from Syzygium aromaticum, assembly GCA_024500025.1. Lineage (NCBI taxonomy): Eukaryota > Viridiplantae > Streptophyta > Magnoliopsida > Myrtales > Myrtaceae > Syzygium > Syzygium aromaticum. Next base: position 3,553,900 of record CM044891.1, on the reverse strand, counting down.
CAAAATTGTTTTCTCCCTGCTCTATCTACTCTTTAGATCTCTGTTACTTCATTACCTTCTTCTTTTATTCTCATCGACTTAATTCAACTTCGCAATAAAATAGAAAGACAGAGAGATAAATCTTAAGACAAAACCTCGATATTCCTATTTGACAAGGGAATAGCTTCAGCTAGTAGAACTTACTTAATATTTCAACATGGACATAATATGAATCTAAAGGACAACTGAAATGTTTACTTAACATCATCACCATCACCTCAAGCAACTGCCAACACTGAATGCATCAATCAAATATGACCTCAATCTGCCCAAATACCAAATGGAGACATGTTAAACAGGAATGCCTACCATCCTTTTGACACTGTTGAGGCATCGAGCAAATAAATATCCAATTAAACTTGGATCTCAAACATACTCAGCAATTAGATCAAGCCGCACATTGAACAACTCCTAACTTTCAGCATCGTGGACTACACCGGTATCTCGGTCAAAATCCCGGTCCTCTGGACTCACATGGACACCCTTATGACGATTAGACAAAACGAAAACCGGAGCCCCACGCTTGGCTAATGCAGTCTCAAGATATTCTTGATTCACACCTTGAATAAATGCTTTGCTCTCATCCATCAATATATCACAAATCTTCAGTCTAACGACATCAACCACCCTCCCCTTCTTCAGATACAATCTCTCCTACCTTTCAAATCCTTGCCGATCACTCTAACCCTAGCGTGACTCATCAGCCACCCAACTTTACCACAGTCATCCCTCCTATCTCCACCATTTCGAATATCTCTATTCGCTTCATCTCCACTCTTTTTACCACTTTCAGTGCTATCATTCTTAATTCGAAGCTCCTTCATCTTCCGCAAAGAAAAAAAAATTGTTCTTCCTCAGCAGAACCCAACTCAACGAGTGATCCTTGATCCTGACCTCGACTTTCTCTTCTCTCTTTGAGAGATGCAGAATCACTGATTTATCGCCCACTACTTCCACAACTTTTCTCTTCCATCCAAACAAGTCTTCTCTACTTGCCCCCAACAATCCTCACCTCTTTACCCACTCGAAACTGCCCTTCACCACTCACTGACTATCCCTCCCATTCGCCTTCTCTTCCAGCACTGGCCTCTGGGGCTCCAACCCTAGCCCAAACCTCTATCGACCCCTCTACTCAATCTGCCTAACTGGAACATCCTCCTTGGCTTTTTTCCCCACCCCTTTCCCCCTCTTGCCATCCTTAACCCCTAAAGTTATGCCGTCGCAAATTCCTCCAAGGGCATGTCCTTGTACCCCGGATCATCCGCCAACTTTGCCAGCTCCTCCCTCAGTTTTAGCCGGGAATCATCCAGGCTACTCGATTGTCCGGGCGCTTCGGGCTCGACCTCACCATCCACCGACAGCTCCCTGCCATTCTCTCTCGGACGGACAGTGAGGCTGCACGACACGGCACTGGCGTTGGCCTCATCGTCGAGGGACCTGCACTGGGATCGGAACCGGGAGAGATCGGAGGAGGAGGAGGAGGAGGAGATCCAAGTGGAGGCTCTTCATCCACTTAGCGGGACGCCACTCGTTGGGCTTCAGCGGGATAACCAGCAGGTTTATGCAATTCATCGGAGGAACCGAATTGAATCGGGCGATCTGCTCACGCGCCGATGAAGGCGGCGTTACACGGTCGTCGTCGGCGAAGTGGGAGCCGGTGGAGAGGGGCTTGGCGGCTAGCTTTGCGGGGGACTTCTTGGAGGTGTTGAAGGAGACGGGAGCGATTGTTGACAAAAGGTGTAAATTTAAATTTCATCCCCAAATTCCAACGTTTCTTGCAATTGGGTCCCTATACTCTCTCTTTTGTATGAATAATGCCTCCCTACTTGATTTTTTATTTTCAATTACGTCCTTTTTTCCGAAACGTTATGTGACATCCCGGATTTTGACACAATTTTTGGGATTTATAAAACGTGTAATTCGTCAGTGTGATTATAGTATAATCTCGCCCGAAAACTGATCACTCCCGATTATCGTTTTCAAATCTTGAGATTTCGCTAAAATCGCACTTGATTGAATTTGGCCGTTTTTTATAGCTCAAACTTCGGTGTCAAATTTCTCGGGTTCCGGGAAGAAATAAATCGGACGGTGTCGATATTATCGTGGCCAACGTTGAGATTATCAGGAATAGCGGAAGAGTGAAATTTCGACTGGGTACGAATTTTGACTAGTAGACCTCCATCGGATTAGTTTGCTCTAATTTTCGTGGCCATTGTCCCTTATTATATTATAGGAATTGTTTGAACCGTAGGATCGTTTTCAGATTTGAAATCTGACCGTTGGATCGTGCTCGAGTGCGCGTTGACTCTCTCTCTCTCTCTCACGCCCCGAACCCCAACGGCTCGCGACACCCCTTCAACGGTCGTATTGAACGCGACGTCCCAGGACGCGTCGCCGACCCCAAACGAAACACCCAACGATAAAGGCAAACGGAAGCGAATTTAAAACAACCCAGACAATAAAATATGACATAGGGATAGCACAAAATAATAATTACATAACATCATAAAGTAATCACTATTACAAAACGATAACTTGGGCTAACAATTTCTAACCATGCTTTTCAAAAGGGGGCGGTGGTTGACGAGCTTATCTCCTCTATAAAAAGGTACTCAAAAGACAGGGTAAATTAACCTATTCTTCAATCCCTGTGGTACTCTGGCGGCATCTCCAAATCGATCACGGTCGCGGATCTGAAAGTGGTTATATAATAACCATGAGAACGAGTCTTAATAAGCAACACCTTAAACCCTACGAAGGCCAATGCGTACCCAGACAAGTCATACACCCAATCTAGTCATCAACATTACAAGCTCACACACTGTACTCATCTTTGTCATTAAACGCATGCTCTGCACATCAGTCAAATGTAGTAAAAAAAAAAAATATTAATAATTCAATAATATATCACAGTCATTCATACGCCAGCCGCAGTAACACTCAATCAATTCCAACATTTCGTCCGGTCAGTTAATCGTTCAAATTAATCAATTTCAATCACACTCGAGTCGCATGCGTGGTCGAACAGTTTTCCACGACCTCTCAGGTCCTTTCACTCGGCCCGCGCCACTGCGCCTTAGGCCCCATCTCACAGCCCGCGCCTCCGCGCCTCAGGCTCAGCCCTCAGATTAAGCCAGGCTCGGTTCCGCGTAACCACGCCTCAGGACATTTTTTTTTTCTTTCCAATGACCCGCGTAACCTACGCCTCAGGTCTAGTCATTCCTTGTTTGCCACACCCGCGTAACCTACGTCTCAGGTTGGCAGCCCTCCGATCGATCCGGGCTTTTTCACATGCACATGCACCACAACACTATTCGCTATTCTTACACATCATAACAATCGACTCAAGACACACTCATAACATCCCAATTCGCCAAATTAATGCATCATACCAATCCCAGCAAAAGTCAATCCCAGTTACATCACCCATCCAACACACCGATCCGCATAATCGGTATCCAGGTCAATCACATCCGAACTCCAATTTTCCAACCACACGCACCATCACAATTCAATCAATTAACACACCACAACAAGCTACGCAGTCATTCAAGTTTATCTCCTCAATTCTCCACATAATTCCTGCGCTAATCGCGCTCCACCGACTTATCAAATTTCTAATTCAATAATTTAATTTAAAATAAATCTATAAGCATGTCAATAGTATCCATTGTACTAAATAGGGGCTAGGATATCACTTACCAGGTTTTGGCTCAGAGAAAAACCCGCATGGCTCAAGACGAGTCGGATGAACAGTAACGGGCTCGGATGAACAATACGGGCCCCGAATGAATAGTGCTCGGATGAACAGTAACTGGCCGTGAACAGTGCTCGGGTGAACAGTAACGTCCCGGATGAACAGTACCCCCCCGAATGAACAGTACGGGCTCGGAAGCGGCTCAACGGGCAGGCGGTCGGCTGGTCGGCTGTGGGCGGCGTGCGGCGGCGGCGGCTTCAGGGAAATCCCAAAACAGGGGAGGCTTCGGGAGGGGAGAGAAAAACAGGGGAAAGGGTGAGGGAGAGAGGAATCGGGGCTGAGGGGGGGTGCGGACCGGCGGTGGCTGGCCGGACGAGCCGGCGACGGGCGAGCTGGCCGGACGAGCCGGCGACGGGTGAGCTGGGCTCGTCGGGTGCGGCGACTAGACTCGTCGGGGCCAAAACAGGGGAGAGATCGACCAGGAGAGAGAGAGAGACAGGGGAGGGAAAACCGGTTAGCGACAGCGCGGCGGCACGGCTTGATCGGGTGACGGCGGCGGCGCGCGGCGGCCAGGCGACGGTGGCTGGGCTGGTCGCTGGCAAGGCGTGGTCGAGCGAGCAGCAAGCAGGAGAAGAAGCCAGAAGCAAAAAAAACCAGAAGCAGCAGCGTCGGGAGCAAGCCAGCCCAGGATAAGAAGAAGAAGGGAGGAAGAAAAGAAAAGAAAAGGAAAAGAAAGAAAAGGGAGAAAAGGAAGAGAGAGAGAGAGAGAGAGAGAGAGAGAGAGAGATGGATGAGTCTGACAAGGGGAGGGGCAGACGTGCGAAGGGGAAAAGGGACCGCGGGGAGAGAGAGAAGAGGGAAAAATAAAAGAAAATAAACTTCATTCTAATATTAAACGCGATCCGATGGCCCAAATTCAAAACCGAAAACAATTTACTGGTCTAATATAAGCCTCGCATATAAAAATGGACAAAGGCCAAATTAATTAAATCAAATTATAACGAGGGAAGTCTATCAATCCAAATTTGCATCTAGTCAAAAACTCTCATTTTTCCATCATTCCTGACAATCTCAACGTTGGCTACCACAATATCGACACCGTCCAATATATTTCGTCCCGAAACTCCCGAAAATTGACTGCCAAGTTTGGGGTCTAAATAACGGCGAAATTCGATCGAGTGTGATTCTAGCGAAATCTCAAATTTAAAAACAATAACCGGGAGTGATCAGTTCCCGGGCGAGACTTACTACAAGCACACTGACGAATTACACGTTTATTAAATCCCAAAATTGGGTCAAAATTCCGGGATGTCACAATTCTTCCCCCCTTACAAAAATTTCGTCTTCGAAATTTACAATTCAAACCCAACTACTCAAACAAATGGGGGTATTGGTGTCGCATCACTTCTTCACTTTCCCATGTGGCGCCCTCTGTCCCGTGATGTTCCCAGATAACTTTGACCAACGGAATCGTCTTGTTTCTCAACACTTGTTCCTTTCTGCCCTCGATTCGCACTGGCTTCTCCACGTACGACACCCTGTCGTCCACGTCTATTACTTTATGATTTAGCACGTGGGTCGGATCCGATTCGTATTTCCTCAACATTGACACGTGGAAGACGTTATGAACCTGTGACAAATTTGGCAGCAAGGCTAGGCGATATGCTAATGTTCCAATCCTTTCCAAAATTTCAAATGGGCCTATGTACCTTGGACTCAACTTCCCTTTTTTGCCGAACCGAGATAGCCCTCTCATCGGGGAGACCTTAAGAAATACGTGGTCGCCAACTTGAAACTCCAACGGTCTACGCCTTCGGTCCGCGTAACTTTTCTGACGACTCTGAGCTGTTCTCAACCTTTCCCGGATAACCTTTACTGTTTTCACTGATTGCTGAACCAACTCTGGACCCATTATACTTCTTTCTCCCACTTCATCCCAACATAATGGTGTTCTACATACCCTGCCATAAAGTGCCTCAAACGGTGCCATCCCGATACTTTGCTGAAAACTGTTGTTGTAGGCAAATTCCACCAAATGTAACTGTTCTTCCCACTTGCCCTGAAAATCTAATACACACACTCTCAACATATCTTCTAAAGTCTGAATAGTCCTTTTAGACTGGCCATCCGTCTGCGGATGATAGGCTGTACTGAATTGCAACTTAGTCCCCATGGCCGATTGCAGGCTTTTCCAAAAATTCGCAGTAAACCGAGGATTACGGTTCGAAGTGATTGATACCGGTACCCCATGAAGACGAATAACTTGTCGCACATACAACTCCGCCAACCTTTCTAGTTCGAAGTCTTTTCGCACCGCCAGGAAGTGCGCTGACTTGGTCAATCTGTCTACTATTACCCAAATAGAGTCGTGCCCCCTCTGGCTTCTTGGCAGTCCCGCTACAAAATCCATTGTAATGTGCTCCCATTTCCATTCTGGGATTTCCAACGGCTGCAACATTCCACCAGGTTTACAATGCTGTGCCTTCACTTATTGGCACGTCAAACACTTGGCCACATGCTTGGCCACGTCTACTTTCATTCCATTCCACCAATAGTACTGGCGAAGATTCTGGTACATCTTAGTGCTACCCGGGTGAATACTATAGTTGCTCCTATGAGCCTCCGACAGAATTTCTTCCTTAAGTTCTAAATCATCGGGCACGCACAATCGTCCTCGAAACCTAAGAATTCCATCCTCTAACACTTGAAAATCCAGTTTCCTCTTCGCGTCATCCATACTTAGAACTTTCTGAATCTCAGGGTCCGTAGACTGCAACGCCTTGATCTTGGCTTGCACTTCCGGCTCAATCCTCAATGTTGCCATCAGACTGGAGAGGTGTCCTACCTCGAACTTAAATTCTGAATCCCGCGCTCCTTCCAGTAAAATCCATTCTTTAACCAACAATCGCGCGATGCTCGATTTCCTGCTCAAGGCATCCGCTACCCGGTTGGCCTTCCCAGGGTGATACAATATGTCGCAATCATAGTCCTTCAACAATTCCATCCAGCGCCTCTGCCTCATGTTCAATTCCTTCTGAGAAAACAAGTACTTAAGACTCTGATGGTCCGTGTAGATCTGGAACCTTTCTCCACACAAGTAATGCCTCCAAATCTTAAGCGCGAAAATAATGGCGGCCAATTCCAAATCATGAGTCGGATAATTTAGCTTGTGCGGTCTCAATTGTTGCGATGCGTATGCCACTACTCTTCCGTGTTGCATCAGCACGCACCCCAATTCTCTTAACGACGCATCACTATAAATCTCATATCCTCCCGAACCTGACGGGATTGTTAACACTGGCGCGGTTGTCAATCTCTGTTTTAGCTCCTGAAAACTCCTTTCGCACTTATCTGTCCATTCAAACCTTGTATCTTTCTTTAGTAACCGCGTCATTGGCATCGCTAATGCCGAAAATCCTTCCACGAAGCGTCTGTAATAACCTGCTAAACCTAAGAAGCTCCGAACCTCGGTAACTGTTGTCGGCCTTGGCTAATTCACAACGGCTTCAATCTTCACCGGGTCCACTGCAAGTCCTTCTCCGGATACCACATGTCCTAAGAATGCCACTTGATGAAGCCAGAATTCACACTTGCTGAACTTAGCGTAGAGCGTATGTTCCCTTAGAGTCTGTAGAACTTTTTCCAAATGTAACTCGTGCTCGGTGGAACTCTTCGAATACACTAGGATATCGTCTATGAACACGATTACAAACTGATCCAGAAATTCCTTAAATACCCTATTCATCAAATCCATAAAGGCTACCGGGGCATTCGTCAATCCGAACGGCATTACCGTAAACTCATAGTGCCCATATCTTGTCCTAAATGCCGTTTTTGGTATATCCTCCTTCTGAATCCTCAATTGATGGTACCCTGTCCTCAAGTCGATTTTTGAAAATATTGATGCTCCTTGCAATTGATCAAACAAGTCATCAATCCTTGGCAGTTGATACTTATTCTTAATGGTCACCTGATTTAACTGTCTGTAATCGATGCACAACCTTAAGGACCTATCTTTCTTTCTCACGAATAACACTGGTGCTCCCTATGGAGACGCACTCGGGCGGATAAAGCCTTTATCTAGCAACTTCTGTATTTGAACCTTTAATTTTTTTAATTCAGATAGTGACATCCTATATGGCGCTTTTGAAATCGGTTCTGTTTCTGGGGCCAACTCAATCACGAACTCCACTTCTCTATCAGGTGGCAGTCCTGGCAATTCCCGAGGAAAGACATCGGGAAAATTGCACACCACGGCTATGTCTTCTAGTCTCGGCTCTCTAGCCGTCGAATCAACTACATTTGCTAGAAACCCTTGACACCCTTAGTCCAACAACTTTGTTACCTCGAGCGAAGAAATCCAAGGAATTAAGGTTCCTCATCGATTTCCCATAAACTCAAATCTAGGATGTCCAACCGGATTAAATTGGATTACGCTGCTACTACAGTCTACAACAGCTCTCTGTTGGACTAGCCAGTCCATCCCAACAATCACGTCAAAGTCATGCATAACTAAAACTGCCAAATCTATTCTTCCTTCTCTATCGCCAATTACTATCTTACAATCAGGGCATCCCAACGCAATCAGCATTATATCATTCAATGGCGTAGTCACACACAGCATAACGTCAAGCGGCTTTGGCTCAATCCCAGTTAATTTAACGAACTGTTCAGCTATAAACGAATGTGACGCCCCTGGATCAAACAAGGCATATGCAGCATGATCACAGAGAGATACCGTACCTGTGATCACGCCAGGCGCGTCCTCAGCTTCCCTTCTTGCCATTGCATACACCCGTCCTTGGGCCGGCGGCCTATTCTGACTGGCCGGTTGGGTGGCTCCAATTTGATTTCCATTTCGGGGCGGCATTGGTAGTAGGGCAAGTGTCCTAGCTTGCCTGTTGTTAGGACAGTCTCTCATCTGATGACCTCTCCCACCACATGTAAAACATGCTCCACCCCTATTCGGGCAAGGTCCATTCCCGTGCCTTCCCCCACATAGTCTACACGGGGCATTCTGATAATGATTTGACTTCCCGATATTCCTTCTAACAGGAGGGACGAAACGATTATTTCCCGCCATGGGTCTTTTCCCAAGTTGACGGTTGTCCCTAGCCGAGGCATACCGCGAGCCAGAAGCGGTAGCCCGTTCCGTTTGATCACGCTCAATTGCCTGAGCCCGTTCATAAATCTCATTATAGCCCCTCAAGTTCAGTGAGATCATTTGGCTGCGAAGGTCCGGCTTCAGCCCATCTCGGAACCTCCTAGCTTTGTCCGTTGGGTCCTTCACCATTCTAGGGGCAAATTTGGACAACTTTGCGAACTCGGCTTCATACTGATCCACCGACATCTGACCCTGGCGAAGCCTCATAAATTCCGCTAATTTCTGCTCTCGAGCGCTTTCCGAGAAATACTTGCCATTGAAGGTCTCAGTGAAGATGGCCCAGTTCAGAGCAGTACCAGTGGGAAATACTTGACCTCTGGTGGCTCTCCTCCAATCGCTTGCGTTGCTCTGAAGCTGGTAGACTGCTAATGTTACTTTCTCTTCCTCAGTGCATCCCAGCACTTCAAAGGCCTTCTTTAGCTCTTCCACCCATCTTGGGGCGGTCTCAGGATCGCCTTTCCCATCAAATTTCGGGGGTTTCAACCTTAGAAACTGTTATACTAACTTGGACATTGGCTTAATCACATTTACTCGTACTGGATTGGAATTTTCACCAATTACATTATTCCCCTGACTTCTATTATCCCCAACAATCTCACTGGCAGCTGCAGCGGCAACATTAGCACTTTGTTCCCTTAACTGCCGTCCTGACAATATCCCTGCCTCTTCCAGCGCCCTCCAGATCTCGTCTACCCTAGGATCTCCCATAAGTTCAGCCAGTGGAACTACCCGACCTCGACCTCGACCTCGGCCTCTACCTCGACCTCTACCTCAGCCTCGACTACTCATCTTACCGAATCTCACAAACGCTCACCGGCTATAATTCCACACATAATTAGAAACCTAGGCCATCTATCCCAGTTTTAAAACCCTAGGCAACTAATCGCACTTATCAATTATCAATCAGGCAAGCAATCACTCACAGCAATTAGTCTCAACCAACATAATTCATGCACTTACCTTAGATCCTGACGCACCTGCACTTCACACGTCATAGCACACGCCACTCAGCAATCACAATCAAACAATCTGGGGTACGCATGGCACACAAGTCTCCTTAATTGGCTACCCCAAGGTCATCGCTCCTTATCACTCCAAGCTTCGACCGATTAGTATCGAGCTGTCCTTGCTCTGATACCAAATCAACCGGGATGTCACGCCCCGAACCCCAACGGCTCGCGACACCCCTTCAACGGTCGTATTGAACGCGACGTCCCAGGACGCGTCGCCGACCCCAAACGAAACACCCAACGATAAAGGCAAACGGAAGCGTATTTAAAACAACCCAGACAATAAAATATGACATAGGGATAGCACAAAATAATAATTACATAACATCATAAAGTAATCGCTATTACAAAATGATAACTTGGGCTAACAATTTCTAACCACGCTTTTCAAAAGGGGGCGGTGGTTGACGCTTATCTCCTCTATAAAAAGGTACTCAAAAGACAGGGTAAATTAACCTATTCTTCAATCCCTGTGGTACTCTGGCGGCATCTCCAAATCGATCACGGTCGCGGATCTGAAAGTGGTTATATAATAACCATGAGAACGAGTCTCAATAAGCAACACCTTAAACCCTACGAAGGCCAATGCGTACCCAGACAAGTCATACACCCAATCTAGTCAACAACATTACAAGCTCACACACTGTACTCACCTTTGCCATTAAACACATGCTCTGCACATCAGTCAAATGTAGTAAAAAAAAATAATATTAATAATTCAATAATATATAACAGTCATTCATACGCCAGCCGCAGTAACACTCAATCAATTCCAACATTTCGTTCGGTCAGTTAATCATTCAAATTAATCAATTTCAATCACACTTGAGTCGCATGCGTGGTCGAACAGCTTTCCACGACCTCCCAGGTCCTTTCACTCGGCCCGCGCCACTGCGCCTCAGGCCCCATCTCACAGCCCGCGCCTCTGCGCCTCAGGCTCAGCCCTCAGATCAAGTCGGGCTCGGTTCCGCGTAACCATGCCTCAGGACATTTTTTTTTTCTTTCCAATGACCCGCGTAACCTACGCCTCAGGTCTAGTCATGCCTTGTTTGCCACATCCGCGTAACCTACGTCTCAGGTTGGCAGCCCTCCGATCGATCCGGGCTTTTTCACATGCACATGCACCACAACACTATTCGGATGTGAAAAAGTCAAATTAATGCATCATACCAATCCCAGCAAAAGTCAATCCCAGTCACATCACCCATCCAACACACCGATCCGCATAATCGGTATCCAGGTCAATCACATCCGAACTCCAATTTTCCAACCACACGCACCATCACAATTCAATCAATTAACACACCACAACAAGCTACGCAGTCATTCAAGTTTATCTCCTCAATTCTCCACATAATTCCTGCGCTAATCGCGCCCCATCGACTTATCAAATTTCTAATTCAATAATTTAATTTAAAATAAATCTATAAGCATGTCAATAGTACCCATTGTACTAAATAGGGGCTAGGATATCGCTTACCAGGTTTTGGCCCGGAGAAAAAGCCGCACGGCTCAAGACGGGCCGGATGAACAGTAACGGGCCCCGGATGAATAGTGCTCGGATGAACAGTAACTGGTCGTGAACAGTGCTCGGGTGAACAGTAACGTCCGGATGAACAGTACCCCCGAATGAACAGTACGGGCTCGGAAGCGGCTCAGCGGGCAGGCGGTCGGCTGGGGGCGGCGTGCGGCGGCGGCGGCTTCAGGGAAAACCCAAAACAGGGGAGGCTTCGGGAGGGGAGAGAAAAACAGGGGAAAGGGTGAGGGAGAGAGGAATCGGGGCTGAGGGGGGGTGCGGACCGGCGGTGGCTGGCCGGACGAGCCGGCGACGGGCGAGCTGGCCGGACGAGCCGGCGACGGGTGAGCTGGGCTCGTCGGGTGCGGCGACTAGACTCGTCGGGACCAAAACAGGGGAGAGACCGACCAGGAGAGAGAGAGAGACAGGGGAGGGAAAACCGGTTAGCGACAGCGCGGCGGCACGGCTTGATCGGGTGACGGCGGCGGCGCGCGGCGGCCAGGCGACGGTGGCTGGGCTGGTCGCTGGCAAGGCGTGGTCGAGCGAGCAGCAAGCAGGAGAAGAAGCCAGAAGCAAAAAAAACCAGAAGCAGCAGCGTCGGGAGCAAGCCAGCCCAGGATAAGAAGAAGAAGGGAGGAAGAAAAGAAAAGAAAAGGAAAAGAAAGAAAAGGGAGAAAAGGAAGAGAGAGAGAGAGAGAGAGAGAGAGATGGATGAGTCTGACAAGGGGAGGGGCAGACGTGCGAAGGGGAAAAGGGACCGCGGGGAGAGAGAGAAGAGGGAAAAATAAAAGAAAATAAACTTCATTCTAATATTAAACGCGATCCGATGGCCCAAATTCAAAACCGAAAACAATTTACCGGTCTAATATAAGCCTCGCATATAAAAATGGACAAAAGCCAAATTAATTAAATCAAATTATAACGAGAGAAGTCTACCACTTCAAATTTGCACCTAGTCAAAAACTCTCATTTTTCCATCATTCCTGACAATCTCAACGTTGGCTACCACAATATGACATCGTCCAATTTATTTCGTCCCGAAACTCCCGAAAATTGATTGCCAAGTTTGTGGTCTAAATAACGGCGAAATTCGATCGAGTGTGATTCTAGCGAAATCTCAAATTTAAAAACAATAACCGGGAGTGATCAGTTCCCGGACGAGACTTACTACAAGTACACTGACGAATTACACGTTTATTAAATCCCAAAATTGGATCAAAATTCCGGGACGTCACACACTCTCTCTCTCTCTCCCCTTCTGTCGCGTTGACCCCCTGCCCGCACATTTCTTTTTCCCTTCCCCATGCGTCTGCCCCCTCTCTTCCCTTCCCTCTATCCTTTCTTCTCTCTTCTCTCTCTTTTCTCTCTCTCTCTCTGCTTCCCCGCATGCACACGTCCATCGCCGCATGCACGTACGCCTGCACACAACCCCCCTCTGACACTTCTCTCTTCTCTCTCACTCTCTCTTCCCTCTTCCTTTCCTCTTCTCCTTCTCTTCTCTCTCCCTCTTTTCCCTTCCTCTCTTCTCTTTGGTCGCCTCCCCCGACGAGCCGTGCCTGACCTCTGCTCAGTCCGACGCCACCGTGCCCGTCGCCAGCCGCCGCTCGTCACCACCGCGCGCCGTCCGGCCGCCGCCTCCGCCCTGTTGCTGCCACCCTCAACCACCGCCACCCCTCCCCTTTCCCTCCTCCTTCTCCCTCTCAGCTGCTTCCCGACCTCCGCCTGGCACCACCTTGACCGTCATCGCCGCAAGCTCGGCTGTCTGAGCCTCCAAGAGCTTGCCGCCGCCACCGACACTGTCGCCTGCCAACGCCGCCGCCGTCGCTGCTTCCCCCAACGCCACCGCGAGCAAGCAGCCGCTGCTCGAGCTCGCCGCCGCGCCCGATGAGTCCCGGCCGTTGCCCAGCCGTCCGATCAACTCCTCCGCGCCACCTCAACGCCTGACCTTCGCCGTCGCCGCTGCAGAATGCCCCCAGCTACACCACCCCGCCTCCGCCATCTCCTTCCTCTCCCTCAACGTCTCACAATCGCCGGAGAGCAGCCCGCCGCCGCGCCGCGACGTCGCCATCATTGTCCCTGCCGTCGCCGCACGCCGCCCCCCAGCCAACTAGTTGGTCGCCTGCCCCGCTGAGCAGCTCCCGTGCCCGCGCTCGTGCCTTGGCCGAGCCCCGTGTCGTGGTCGGGCATTGTGCCTTGGCCGAGCTCGTGGCTGAGCGCCGTGGCCAAGCCCCGCGCCCGTCGCGCTCTCGCCCGCGTCTAGTTAACACTGTTCACTCAGGCCATTTTAGGCCCGAGCCGATTTTCACTGGGTCAAAATCTAGTAAGTGATATTCTAACCCCTATTTAGTATAATGGGTAATTTTAGACATGTTTAGAGATTTATTTAGTTTAATTTAGTGATTAAAATAGAAATTAGACTAGTTGGGGAGAATTGGACTAGTGCGTGAATTATGTGGCGATTGGTAGATTAATTTATGATGAGTATGTGGCCAGTTGTGGTGCATTGATTGATTGTATTGTGGTGGCACGTGTGGTTGGAAAAGTGAAGTTCGGATGCGATTGGCTCGAATGTTGAGTATGCGGATCGGTGTGTTGGACTGGTGATGTGACTGGGATTGGCATTGGTTGTAATTGGTATGACGTGTTAATTTGCGAATTGTGGATTGGTGAGCTTGTCTTGAGTTGATTGGTACGACTTGTGTAATTGGCAAATTGTGCGGTGGTGCATGTGCATGTAAGTTCAGATCGATCGGAAGGCTGTCAACTTAAGGCGTAAGTTTCGCAGGTGTGGCGAACAAGGCATGACTAGACCTGAGGTGTAGGTTACTCGGGTCATTGGAACGGGAATATGTCCTGAGGTGTGGTTACGCGGGACCAAGCTTGGCTTGATCTGAGGGCTGAGCCTGATGCACAGTGGCGTGGGTTGTGAGATAGGACCTGAGGCGCAGTGGCGCGGGCCAAGTGAAAGGACCTGGGAGGTCGTGGAAAGCTGTTCGACTACGCATGCGACTTGAGTGTAACTGAATTGATTAAATTGATTGATTGATTGATTGATCGAATTGTTGGAATTGATTGAGTGCTATTGTGGCGGGTGTGTGGGAGCGGATTGATTCTCCTAAAAAATGGCTCGAAACCAACTCGATCAGATAATTTCTCAGGTTGTTCCGGACTGGCTGATTACCTCTACAACCAATCGTGTAGTTTGGGCAATTGGCCTCTATAAAATGGGCAATTGAACCAATATGTAAATAAAATATAGTAAAAAAACACATGGAAATTATATTAAAGACAAGACATCAAACCTCTCTTTCATAACCTCACCATTAAAAGAGACCTGCGAACATTGCAACATTGAGAACAATGCGTTTCACATCCATTTGTGGATCTAAAGTGAGACTCTTTGCAGAAAACCTCTGAACCAGATGTATAGAAAACACCCAGAAGAATTCGGGGAACTCTAAGATGCTCATGAAAGTCAAGATTATGCGCATCGTAGACAATGTATGCATAGTAGGCCACAAACAATCCGTACTCTAACTTCCTTTCATGCTTCTTAACTCCTCGATGGAATTACTAAGTATCCAACAATTGTTGTTGTAATTTTTCCCAAAATGTCGTAACCGATAGTTACAATGATTAGTAACCATACCACTTACCATAATTTGTCTAAAGTCGTCCAATTCTCAACTGCATCTCTATATAGTTAGTACTTTCCTTTATTGCATATCCTTTGGATTAGCTATAGATGTTGCAACACGAAAATGCTATCACTTAGTGATTACCCAATAACGAAGTAAGTTAACTCAAATTGTCATAAGGGATAGATATTGTGTTTAGTTTAAACGCAACAATTGGAAATTTCCTTCAAGTCCATGTAGATATCAGTAACCTATCTTTAAAAGTAATACGTTACCTTAAGTTCTTGTAAGTTCGAAAGTCCTAAAGATTCCAAATTTCCTTGAGAAATAATAATCAACTTGAGATTATCGTGAACTTCATTTTCCACATCTTCAGTAAGTTGGCCTCGATGCCCTTTAAAATCTGTAAGCTTTTGTAATCTATCCTAATTTCATTACAATTAATTTCGTTATAATCTCATTTATGATCAACGACAACTTATGTACTACTTTTTCCCTACAACATTTCAGTTTCAATCGCTACCAGTCAATTCCAATTCCATCAGATTTATATAAGCTTGATAGTAACTTCTATCTCTTGATAATAATTTTTACTTGTTCAAAGTCCACTTGTATATTATCCTTGCTTAGTCAAAGAAAAGTTGCTTTAGTTTTTTGCCCATGAGAAAATTGAACTAGTTGCTTTAATCTTTTGCCTATCAAATCAAAGTTAATATCCCCATAACCTATGGCCCAAAAATGAAAGTCCTTCCATAATTCAGTCCTACAAGGAAACGACTGTCTTCCTGAGATCAATATCATAATGGTTTAACTACAAGTAAGATTGTACCACAGTGAAATGACATGCCTTGGACATTTTATGAAGAAGAAAGGCGTCGACATAGCTCCTGTTAATTTTGATGTATAATTCAATTTCTCAGTGAAGACAAAGAAGATATGTAAAAAGGCGTAGAAGAGATAACATTCTCTTGTTGACAGAATAGCTCGAGATCGTCACTACTATCCCTTCCAAAAGAAGGTCGCCCGGGACTTCCATGTCAAGCACGCGCAGTCTAGCGAACAAAGTCCCCAAAACACTGGCAATAACAGAATTGTCCTTTTCAATCCTTCATCCATAAAGCCTTTTTTCAGATGGCATACATGGGTATAGCAACCATGAATTGTGGAACACCAGTAATGAATTCCTTTGGCCTCCAGCTAACAGTAAACTCTCATTAAGAAAAAAACCGAGATCTGTAATTCTATTTGCTGTAATGCTAATTGCTGAGTTACTCAATTGTCTGAACAAATATTTTCATGGGCAGCTGATCCATGTCAATATAAAATCATTTGGACTTGAAATTACTTAATCAGCTCCAACTTTGTATAATAAAACTTTTATGCTGTTTATTCTGACTTTTTGTAATTTTTTTGGGGGCTTCAAAGGGGGACAGTCGAAAAATTCGGGGAGACCCCAACCATTACAATCTTGAAATGTAATGGGGAAACGCCACAACAATCCTTAAGATCCACCTTTCCGAACAGAAGTCCAACTCCAATTTAACTTGAAAAGTGAATGGTACGTCTTACATATGCAGGAGAGATCAAACATTCTTCCACATTGACTAATGACATCAATACTCATATAAGAAGGTGCTTAAACAACACAGCAAAGCCCATCCAGCTCGTGCAATATCCATAACAAAGCAGAACCACCATAGAAAAAGCGAGTACAGAGATAGAGAAAACAAAGTAGAACAGAACGTTATAAACTGACAACATCTATGTGCATTCCATCTCCTTTTCCAGCTGCAAGAGCCTCTGGTCGAAATCCTTGTATTTCTTTCCAAAAACCCGAAGCTGACTCTCCAATTCCCTCTTCTCACCCTCCAATTCATGGTTCCTCCTTCTCAGCTCATCGAATATCTCCTTCAAACTCGTTTCTCCTCCTCCTCTCCTCACTCTCTCCATAAGAATATCATATACATCCTCCGCGAATCTCGATCTCTTGGCCACCGAATATTCATCTCTACTCTTCCGTAGCTCGTCTTCGAGGCGTATATTTTCTGATTTCAGACGCTCAAACTCTTTCTTTAACGACTCATTCTCTCTCCTCTCGTGGTCCCACCTTTCCTGCATCGTTTTCAGAAGCTTATGGACTTCCTCGAAGGAAGTGATACTGTTTTCCGAAGCATAGCTCATCGCTCCTCAGGGTACAAAGGAACTAGGAGATGGTGCAGAGCTTCTTTTGCACGCTGCAGATAGAAACCGGAGATGTTTAAGCGGAGAGAGGGAGGGGCGGAGGATCGGGAAAACTGTTTGATTTTGAGAGATAGAGGGGAGAGAGAGAAAGAGAGAGTGACGGAGAAGAGAGCTGAGAAGAGAGAGAGAGAGAGGACGCAGCGAAAAAATATAATAACAGGCTAATAATTCCAAGGATTTTCTCTAAAAATTTGAAATCGGAGGTTTGTTGGGTGTATATTGTTTAGTTTGTTATTGATGGAGTGTAGAAAAATGCCAAATAAAATATTTTTGCCAAATGAACAAAGAAAATGCAGCTTGAAAGTCTAAACCCAAAATTTAGCTGTATCCATATATAACAGTAGAATTATAAAAGAAGAACGTGGATGAAAGTCAGTTTCTTCACAACATTTATTTTATTTTATTTTATATTGGAGTATGTGGATTTCCTTATTCAGGGTCATGTTTTTATAAATTGCTACGGCTTGTTAAGTTTGTACCATGTTTGGCAGGAGGCCTTTTAGAGGTTTCAAACACTTGAATCATCCACACCTTTTCTACATTCTATCTTCTATTGATTGAAGTCGTATAGAGATGAAATCTGATTTAGAGTCGAGTACACTTTTAAGTCCCCTAGCTCTTGCAATTTGCGTAATCGGATTCCACAATCTTTTCCTTTTATATTTGGAAATTTCGATATATTTTTATAGGCACAGATTAACCCCAAGCTTCAGAGTCATGCTAAGCACAACAATGTTGTCATCCAAGCTAAACTAGGACCAACAATTTCCAACACAAATTAATGTGTTTATACATGATTATGTAGCAAATTCGAAGACGACACGAATTTAATCTACATAAATTTTACATGTGTTCTGTCACGTCCCGAACCCCTGTCAAGCCCGCGACATCTTACTGCTGGTCGAAATAATGCGACGTCTCAGGTTATTGCCGACCTCATTTACAAACATCAGAGATTTAATTCAACAGTGGAAACCACAAATTCACCCTGACAATTGAAATTGGGGAGAATAGGGAGAATATACATTTTCATTTCTCATTCAAACTTATACCATAATATTCACAATCTTACAAACCTTAATATACATGTGCACACCGTATTAACACCATCGAAATCAAAAAAAGACCGTTGACCTGGCATTCTACCCTAAAAAATGGTATTCTTCCAAAACCCTAACTTTTGCACCCTCACACTATCCCCTGCGCCCCTTATTCAGAGTCCACTCTAAATCTGACTCCTTGTCACTCGAATCCGAACTCCTTTGAACGGTTTGCTCTTCTGAAGACTCCGGCTCTGCTTCAATCTCAATTGGGTGATTGATGTCACTTGACTCCGCCGGAACTTCATTCTGATTTTCCTCCCACAATCCACCAAAGAAGTTGTATTCCGATATAAAATTGGGATCCATATATTGTTCAAATGGGAGTATATACTCCGATTCCTCCTCAGGCTCCTTAGATTCGTCGGGTTCATTCTCAGGTTCTGCCTCGGGCTCTACCTCCTCTGGTTCTTCTTCAGGGATCGGTTCTAAATCTATGTCCATCGGATCGACTTCAGTTTGCGATGCTTCGGGCTCCGGTTCATGCTCAGCCCCTGAAGATTCCTGGGCTGTAGGTACCGGGTGTAACCCAGACTGAGCTAAACTAGTCTCTACACTGGTCAACTCTCCATCTATCGGGACTATGGCAGACAAGTCCTAGTCCCCAACTAAGTCAAATGGAGCATCAAAACCTCTAACGGGACCGAACTCGTCGTGTCACGCCCCAGACCCTGCCGAACTCGCGACATCCCTCAATGGTCGATCATAGGATGCAACGTCCTAAGATGCGTCGCCGACCCAAACGAACAACGCTAGCGGAAGCGAAATAAACAACCCAGACAAATAAAATATAACCAAGGAGTAGCACAACACAACTTAGTACACACATAACAATAACTTAGATTCACAAAGTGCGTACATTAGGCCACTAGGGTTAAATCCACTTTCATCATAAAAAAAGAACAGGTGGCTGGGTAGACTACTAACAACACAAAATGAGACTCTACCAAAAAGGCTTCCTGGCCCTACTCCTAGATGCCCTTACGGTGTCCAATTCGGATCGGACCCTGAGGATTCTGACTCTAAATCCGAGTCAATCTCGATCGGGTTCTCCTCCACCTCTCCCTGCTCGACCGCCATGGGCTCCTCTTCAGGCTCGGGCTCAAGCTCCGGTGCTAGCTCGGGTTCAGGCTCAGGAACAGGTATCGGTACAGGACTGGGGTTTGCCGAGGGACTATCGGGATCTGACACCTTGCCGTCGGGAGCGAACTTGTCCCAGGCTCCCAATTAATCGCATTTTCATTGGTATGTTGCAACCCTTCAAAACTTCGGATTGGCCCTGAGTTCTCTAACCTGACCCTACGAGTCCACGCCAAGTAGTCATGGCGCTCCAGCTCATCTCGTCCTACATCTATCTAAACATAAGTGCGATGCCTAATATATGCCTCGCCCGGATTCAGACCCGAATACTCGTTATCCTCATGCACCATATGCACGGGGACCCCAAAACGCTTAGGTGGCGCCATGCTCAAGGGTGGGGATCTAAAAATGATTATATAATAACCGTAAGAACGAGTCTCAATAAGTAACACCCTATGCCTTGTCTAGACTGATGTGTACCCAGACAAGTCTAATATGCGAATCACCAAAAGACACGCTCAATTTCACGCTACAAGCTTACTTCATCTCGAATCACGAGTCAACCCTGCATGTTAGTTCAAACGAGATAATACAAGAATATTTCACCACCCTGTCACAATTATCCAGCGCATACACCCCCACTTGCATTCAACTAATCCAACCAAACAACCACACTTATATTTAGCTAATTCAACCAGTCTTATCACACACACATGTCCCACCGACTTTCCTCTCATGGATCTCCGTCAATACGTCTCAAACCCGGTCTCACCGGCACATAAGCCACATAATACAATCAATTCCAATGGCCACCGTCAACACGTCCCAAGCCATAGCATTCGATCAAATCCAGTGACCGCCGTCAACACGTCCCAAGCCACAATATTCAAGCAATTTCCAATGACAGACGTAAATACGTTCCGGTCCAACACACCTTTAACGGGCCATCGTTAACACGTCTCAAGCCTGCATCCAATTGGCACCTCGGCCATTCATGCCTTCACACGGACCTCCATCAACACGTCCCAAGTCCGTAGCCCTCCGATCGATCCGGGCTTAAGATCGACAACAAGCACACGCCAATTAATGTGATTGATTTCACGTCAAATGCATCAAACAAGCAATATTCCCAACTTAGTCAAATTCACAATTCGCCACCTCAATCCACAAACCCGACGTTTAAGTCGGCCACGCTCAATCACTCAATTCAAGCATATTATTTAATCTAATTCAAAAAACATGAATAAATCATAATATAATTAATTCAAAACATGCCCTAGCCGTTCTAAACCCGAGACCAGTCAATAAGGTACCCAAAATATTAGGTAGGATATAAGGAGTCACTTACCAAGTTTTGGCCCGGGAAAAAGTCGGTTCGAGCCTAAAATGGCCTGAGTGAACAGTGCGAACTAGACGCGGGTGAGGGCGCAACGAGCGCGGGACTCGGCCACGGGCACAGTGCCCGGCCACGAGCTCGGCCATGGGCACAAGCGCGGGAACGGGTGCGGGGCTTGGCCACGGACCGGGTGACTCGACCGCAACCTAGGCACAGTTGGGCACAGCTCGAGGCAAGTCGACCACGGCCTGGGCGCGGCTGGGCACAGTCTGGGGCAAGTCGGCCACGGCCTGGGCACCGTTGGCCGGCCGACGAGCTGGGCTGGCTGGGACGAGCGAGTGGCGGCGGCAGCGAGCTGGTTCCAGCGATGGCGAGCAGCAGCGGTCGGGAGCGGTGGCGACGGCGACGCGGCGGCTAGGCGACTCTCCGGCAACTGGCTCGGAGGAAGAGAGAGAGAAGGCGGTTGGTGGTGGTGAGGGGGAGAGGGGCTGGCCGAAGGGGCGGCGACGGGGCGGCACGGCGACCTCGCGGCGGCGACGGGCAAGCTAGCCGAACTGGCGGGCGGCTAGCTAGCAGGCTGGGCTGGCTCGGAGACGGCACCGTGGCTGGCGACGAGCTTGAGCAGCGGTTGGCTTGCTCGCGGCGGCGTCGATACAGCAGCAAAGGTGGCGGTGACAGGGCGGAGGCGGCGGCCGGGCGGCGCGCGGCGCTGTGGTTGAGCGTGGCGAGTGGTTGGGCTGAGGACTGTCGAGCGGGAGCAGAGGCAAAGCGGAAACCAGTCGGGCGGAAGGGAAGGAAGGAGGGGCAGAGAAGAGAGAGAGAAGGAAAGAAGAGAAAAAAAAAAGAAGAGAGAGAGAGGAGAGAGTGTCTGCATGGGGGGGTGTGGGGGATGGGACGTGAGCATGCAGGGGCAGGGTTGGTGAGCGCGGCAGAAGGGGAGAGAGAGAGAGAGTCCAACAGTCAAAATTGAAATCTGGAAACGATCCTACGGTCCAATTAAATCCTAGAGTATTATAAGGGACAAAGGCCAAAATAATTAAAACAAACTATTCCGAGGGAGGTCTACTAGTCCAAATTCGTACCCGGTCGAGAATTCCACTATTCTTGACAATCTCGATGTTGGCCACGATAATTTTGACACCGTCCGATTAATTTGTCCTGGGACTCGAGGAATTTGACACCGAAGTTTGGGCTCTAAATAACGATCAAATTTGATCGAGTGCGATTTTAGCAAAATCTCAAATTTTGAAAACGGTAACCGGGAGTGATCAGTTCCCGGGCGAGATTATACTATAATCACACTGACGAATTACACGTTTTATAAATCCCAAAAATTGGGTCAAAATCCGGGATGTCACACGTCGACTCCGTCATTGAAGAACCAGGCGGTGTATACATGGGGCTCCTACAAGGGTAATCCTACTTTTACAAAAATCGTGGTAGTACGCTTAATCCAGGTCATATTATCTCCCATAGAAAACTTTGCAACTTCATACTCGGTATGCAATGGTATCCCAAAACACTCAGGTGGCGGTGGCGGAGGATTTATGGCTTTGGTCGAGGTTCTGAAAAATGTTGGTTGAAACAACCATGAGACTACATCTCAGTAAGTACACCCCTAAACCCCACCTAGGCTATCACGTACCTCCAGACAATCATAAAACATAATCACACACACCAAATCATCACACAGCAGGCATTTCACATACGATCACAAGCATATACAAATCTCATGTCATGCACTCATTCCGTTCTCATTGTCTCTTTTCCACAATCCTCGCCAGTGACCCGTGTTATAATACACACCTCAGGTTCACTGCGACCACTTATTACAACACTTCAGGGCCCGCGTAAACGTACACACCTCGGGCCATGTTTCTTACCCGCGTTGAAGTACACGTCTCAGGCTTAACACCTACCACCTACTGCGCAACCTGCGTTGAAGTACACGCCTTAGGACGGTACAATTTCCACAATCGCACATGCCACATCACAATCACTTTCTTACTCATGCACATGCTCAACAAGCATTTATCACACTTAATTGGCCAATCACACGTGGTCCGTGCACGCCTCAATTCACATGTAATTTATGCTCACCAAGCATTTGACATGGCCAATTTCAATAATTAAATTAGTCTGGCCCAAACGTGCAACACAATGGGCATATTTCAATCATATAATTACACAATGACGCACTCAATTTCATCATCCAAACCTAGTCGCAGTTCCAACGCATATTAAACACACAATCTGCCATTTTTCTCCAACCAAACGGCATCAAATCAATTCCGGCCCTTCACGGCACTTTCTCACCACTAATTATCGGTTCTAAAAAACCAATTTGCGTCCCAATCGGCCCATCACAGCTCACTCAACAGTCACTCACAGCCCACTGTTGGCCCCGAATGTTCCACCAAAATTTACCGAATTCAATCCTAAGGCCCACCACATAATTCCACTCTTAAATCATGCAATTTCGCACCTGCATAAACCCGATTTCTCCCAAAAATCTTCCGTCAATACTCGAAATCCTAAATTGGGTTTAGAGCGCAACTTACCAAGTTCTAGACTATCGCGGCTAGAATGGAAAGCGGCGGCACTCAATCGGGAACGGCGGCAACGGCGCGGCGTGCGACTGCGGTGGCACGGCTTCCCCTTGGCCGTGGCTCTCGGCCAAGAGAAGAGAGAGAGAGAGAGACGGACGGCAATGAGGGGGGGTGGTGGCGGTGGCATGGCGGCGTGGACGGCACGGCAAGGCGAGCAATGGCCAGCGATTGGCGGCGACGGCTTGGGCGATGATCGGCCAAAGAGAGAGAGAGAGTTCACGGTGGGGGGGGGGGGGCTGCCGAATGGAAGAGGGAGAGAGAATTGAGGAGAGAGAATGGGTCTTGGACCTAAATAGTGGATTTTTGACCCAATTTGGCAATTTACCATCTTGCCCTTGTTTAATCTTTTTAATCAACGGCCCAGATTCGATCTTATCTTAAAACCGACGGCCGAGATCAAATCTTACCCAAAAATATCCAAGGGTATTTTGGGAATTTCATAAAATTCCAAGGGCAAAAATGTCCAACCAAAAAGTTAGGGCAAAATTACCAAAATACCCCTCCCTCATAAACATACCCTTTTATTAATCCCCAAGGGTAAAATGGTCACTTTCTCCGTTTCTCATCAAAAATAAATTTTTCTGAAGGATTCGGGCACAATCAAAATTGCACGTTACAACCGCAACGTCGTCCTAACGTCCTGTTGTGACTTCCTAATTTTCCGATGTTCAATTTGGTCTAAATTAAATAATTAAATTTTATTAAACGCAACTCGAGTGTTTCTCAAACTAACGGGCGGCTTGTTGGGGAAATTCGCATATTCGACCCGTGAGTGATAATAAATCGAGTCACGTGCAAGTTCGTTCGGTACGTGACGACCTCGGTTGTCATTAAAATCGCGAAGATCAATTACTAAATCCGAGGGGTACGATCGTTTAGTATAAGTTCAGGATCGTTCGTTAATTCATTTCGTGGTCCAGCAGAATCACCTCGATCCACTATTATGACAGTGGCGAACTGATCCCGAACTATCCTTGGATCGACCAACAGTGGCTCAAAATATCATCTCAGCGATTTCATGATCGAAAATCAATTCACGATTGAATTTTTTTTAGTCGTGCGAATTTAATTTCCCTATTAGTCTTTTCCTATTGGTTAGCATCCTAAGAATGATCAGTTCCGAGCGAGAATTTACTATGAGTACATTTCATAAAACTCAGTATTTTATAAATCCCAAATGGACTAATTTTGAGGATGTCACATGTTCATTTTCTTTTTCTAATGCCATAAACAATCGGAAAATTCTATCTTTATTAACTTTAAATTTCAGACTAAACTTAAAATAAACAAAGCATATAAGCCTAAATAAAAGTAGAACGAGCTAAAGACATATCTTCTTAATTGTTATACTATTTGTATTACAAACCAAAGCCATCTTTTCGACAATCTCTACCGACCAGAACCACCTAAGTTCTAGTCACCTGGCCATAATGGAAGCCCGAATTAGAGCAGTACTCATATCATCCAAGGGGTGTCACCTCTCATCGAACGAGGGGGTATAGAGAGCATCCCTGACCAGAGTCTAAAAGGGCAGTCCAGCGCCCGTATCTGCTTGGAAAGTAGTCGAGACGGCATTGTCATGCATGGGCATGACTGCCAAAGAGAGGGCCAACATGAATCGCGTGCTGTTGGAGCTGAAGGAATGATTGGCTCTGGGGATCTATGCTTCTGGCAAGTGTGAGCACACCACAAAACAGAATGAGTCCTTTGAACTGACTTCTCTGGAGCTTGATGCATATCGCGATGTGAGTTAGCTGGTGAACCGAGGAATTCGGTTCTGCTTCACCCTTCACGCTCACTGTTTATGATTTAAATACATGCTTGTGAAAATGTACCATGAGACAGAGCTTAATGTGCTGCAAAACCTTTCTTTCGGTTTGTAATTGTGAACAATATGATTTTCGTTTGATGATAGGATAACATTTCAAGGTTTGTATGGACTATATCCTCTTATTAACTCATTGTAAGATATGAATATGATATAGAAGAAGGAAAATTGCTTTCTTGTACTAAAAGAACAAATTTACTTAACCTTGTCTACTAAGAAGTAATTTCAGAAATCTTATAACATTGAGTTTAATAGACTTACGCACTTTGTTTTTTTTTTGGTAAGGGACTTACGCACTTTGTTTAGGCCTCATATTACAAAAACGAAGAAGACTCTTTCATAGCATTGAAGCATTTATATGATACTAAGTAAATGTGACCAAGTGTTGCGTGCTCACCAAAAAAAAGCCTTCTAAATATTAAATAAACCACTTTATTAAAAAATTAAATTATCAAATAATGAATTCATAAGAGGATACGAAGTTATCATTTAAATATATAAGGTAAGAGAAAATATCGCAAGATTTGCAATCTTTTTAAGAAAGTGGATAGAAAAGATTCATATTAGAAAGTTGAAATTCATCAAGAGGACATTTTTAATTGAGGTATATGAAAATATTTTGAAGAAATTAGTATTAAGATTGTTTGTGCTATATATAATAGTATAGATTACACAATAAAATATGAGTTGCAATGAGAAAATTCTATAATGACACGACACGACGTGTTTATAAAGGAATAAGATGGTTTCCTTTTAAGTGTTGTTCCAAACTTTGAGAAGTAAATACTATAGTTGATATTTCGGATGAATGAGTATATTTTTGGCAAGGCCTCCTATAATCTTTGTTCCTAACCCTGCCATGCTTGCTCTGTTAGATTTAATAAGGCAGAATGATATGGCCGTATTTGCGTTTTTTGGGTGTTTGGTTATCTTTGTTATTCTTGTGTTTAACTGAATGTCAAAGAGCTGTTGTAGTTTCCGTGATTATCGCCAGTGCAACCAAAGCAAGGACGTCTACATGGGGGGCAGCAGTTGGTGCATTTATCTTATAGGTTTGGGAAAGAGACCACGTTGTTTGCTTTGAATCGATTCATATACAGATAATGACTCGGCCAACGTTTGCATACCACAAACAATTTACATTGGGCAAATTTATAAAAGCCGTCCACAACTTTATCCTTAGTTACACATTGCACCCTCTATTTTTCAAACTTACAGTTTGACCCTC
This sequence comes from Syzygium aromaticum, assembly GCA_024500025.1. NCBI lineage: Eukaryota > Viridiplantae > Streptophyta > Magnoliopsida > Myrtales > Myrtaceae > Syzygium > Syzygium aromaticum. The sequence continues at coordinate 3,527,414 of CM044891.1, read as the reverse complement.
TATTTTAAACCCCAGAATTTGCACCGTAAGGTTTCAAGGAAATTCTACTTTTCACCCTCTAGATTGTGTAGATTTTCTAACCTTTTCCCCAGTGGTGTTAGACTCCAACATACAAAGTGTCAAAGAATGTGGTGAGGACATGGCTGCCGCAGCGGGCTGGTGAAGTGCGGCCACTGCAGTTGAGGGATGTGAATAGGGGGTTGAATCAGTTAGAGTGGCGGATTCCTCTCTAAGTTTGTTCTGTTCTTGGAAATTAATAACTGGTTAGCTCTGGACCCTGTATGCATCTGCTACAGAAAGACAACTAGTTGAAAAAAGCTGTTGTTTAGTTGTTTTTTTGTCTTATCTACATTCAACATGATTTATTTCGAAACATCTTTCCAGGAGTTGGATCATACAGTGTTATGTGTTGATTTTGAAATTTTATGATGAAACTTTGCTGGAATGATAGTATATTTCTTTTTTCTTTTTAGTAATACGAGAGTGGCGATATGACTTTTGGTGCCGATGAAAATCTGTTGTCCACCTTGATGAAACCATTCATGCTGGTTATTCTAACACAGTAGTACTTCTTTAAATTAATTTTGGAAGAAACATGTGTGTTGCCTAAATTTCGTAGAGTAAATAATCTCTTGAGGTGCTTGATATTTAGGAGGTTTCGAGACTGCTGGGTGGTGGTCTCGTTCCAGGTTTGACCTACTTTTTTGCTGTATAGTCCTCATGAATCTGCTGCTGTTCTAGAACTTTCACTTAATATGTGGAAGTTTTGAAGAATTTAATGTTATCAAAGCTATTGATTTTGCTGCATTGTGGCTCTAAAGGTTCCTTATCTTTGGTGGGAGGTGATCCTGGTTTTGGCAAGAGTACGCTGTAGCTGCAGGTAATGTACTTAAAAGGATACATTAAATATTCATAAAATATGTTTAGTTCTCTATATATCTATTTCCCTGTCTAACCATTGTGCTTCCATCTCGTATATTAGTATTTTCCATAAGAAGATGGCTGCAATGATTACTGAAGGGTGCGATCCTGGCAGATCGGCTCTGGTAGTATATGTCTCTGGAGAAGAGGTAAATGGAGTTCTCTTATTAGCCTGATGCTGTCTTTGCTGTCTTGCAGATTCATTTTTGTTGCCAGATCAAATTTGTTATTGCTTCTCGGACGGTTTTTTGTTTGTAAATATAGGCGCTTCCACAAATTCTGTCTTAGGCTTTCTCTGGCTCGTACCATATCATTTAGCCATGAGACAATTTTACTTGAGGAGTCTTGATAGAAAGCTACGTCACATAATGAAGATATGGATTTTCTCGGATAGGCATCTGCTGTATGCGTTGCTTATCTTTTCTCTGGCCAACCTGTATATGTCATTATCATATCACATTTACAGTCTACCTTTTCCCCTTCTGAGGACTCTCTTTGATTTTGTGGTAGAGTGTGGAGCAAATTGGAGGCAGAGCTGACCGTCTAGGAATTGGAACTGAAGAACTGTATTTGTACTCAAGCACTGACATTGAGGTGAGTGCAAAGTCAGGAAGTTTGCATTGAGCAGTTATTTATACCTCTCAAATTGCTTTACAATTGTGTCCTGATTTTTCATGTGTAAATCGGAATGGATCCTTGAGCTAGGATCCTTTTTATGGCTTGTCTACATTCAAAACTTTCTCTCTTTTTGTCTGAAATTCAAAAGTGCATATTATGCGTTTGCTCTGTGTGAGGCCTGACATGCGTTTTATTCTGCAGACATACTAGAAAAAATTCAATTTCTTTCACCTCAAGCTTTGATTATCGATGCAATTCAGACAGTTCATCTGAAAGGAGTGGCTGGAAATGCTGGATGTCTCTCACAGGTAACATCTTTGCAATCTCCCCCCTGGCAAGATGCAAAAATGATATGAATTCAGGAGATTAGTGATTGAGTTTAGGGAACTCAAATTTGTGAAGTGATCACGTGTTGCCAAAAGTTCTTTTGCCTAAAGTTTTTTCACTTCTCTTGTGAGATTGACCGGTATTACTAGCATGTGGTTGTCGTCACATATTCAAGAGAGCTTTTCTGATAATGCTATTGGTTAACCAAGCAACTTTACCCGATATTTAAGAGTACTGATATTGATCGCTTCATCTTGACTATCTTTGTAAATGCACCGAGGACAAATGTGTGATTGATCTTGACATTGATGTGTGGCTGGTGAAAGAATGTACGTCAGCATTGCTTTGTTTTGCAAAGAAGACAAACATTCCTGTATTATTGGTATTCAAAGTTTATTAGTCTCTTCGTTTGTTTTGTACATGATAAATAACCTACGTATACGGACCATTCCTATATGACGTTACAGCATCTATGTCAGCCCATACAGCTTTACTGTCTTGGTAATATTCAAGCTGCTGTAACAACCAATCTTTCAAGAAGATTTTGCTTATGTGAGTCCACTCTTGTTGATTGTATGTTTCAGATTGGACATGTGACAAAATCTGGAGAAATAGCTGTTCCCAGAGTTTTGGAGCACATTGTGGATGTCGTTTTGTATCTGGAAGCTGGTACCTTTATCAACATTTCTTTTGTTGTATTGATAGTGGATTTGCTGAAGCTGTGGCGTACCTGTAGCATCTCATGTTAGGTCTTCTAGAGTCACTTAATGCATTCTTTTACTGTCATTGAAGTGATTTGAGTCCAACTTAGCAATTCAAGTTCTCTCCGCATCCAGTGGGTCAATTAGTTGGGGTAATCTAAACGAACTATCCAGCAGCTATTTCTAGATTGATTTTGTCTTAGGGATTGAGACGGTTCATTTCAACAAAAAGTGTTTCGTGTTATGATCTCGTATATTTCTTCAATAATAAATGCAGAACTTTTCTCATTGATGTATCATACTTAGTTTGGGTATGCTACATGTATGAGCTTCTTGACAAGTCATTGCTTTGCACTATCTTAGTAAAACCTCTCTTGATTTCTTAGATGAGGTATGCATTCCACTAATGTGTTGCCTTAGCACATGGACCAGAATTCATGTTGTTTTCTTTTCTTTGTTTATGCAGTTTTGTGTATCTTTGACTTGTTCTTTTGTTTGGAATGCTGTATTATTGAGATATCTTTGACACCGAATCTGTTGGTTATGTCTTAAGGACCATTGTCGGTCATTTTTTGTTCTGGTCTGTTAGCTGGTTGTTTTGTTTTACTTAGTCAACAAGATAGTAGGAGTTTGTTGTTTTCAGTTCCTATTTTGTTGCTAGTTAGTGGTGTAGTGGTTTTTGTCAGTTACTAAGTTAGTGCAATTCAGTTTTTGTTGTTTTAAAAAGCTATGTACTCCTCTCGTAAGTTTTAGAATGTGACAAGTGCATTTTCAGATTAATCTTCTCTTGTTCTTCTACATTTTTAGAGCACATTCTGTGCAACAAAAGCATTCTCTGAAAAAAAAAAACAGAGAGCACATTCTGTGCAACAAAAGTGGTATCAAAGCCCTATTGATCTTAAGGGACTTGTGAGAGAGTGCTAAATTCGAAGTAGAGCAAAAAAGATGGAACAAACTGGTGTACCTGCTGCCTCATTCTCAACCATCACAGCTCCAATCTTTGATGGAGACAACTACCAGGCATGGGCAGTGAAGATGCAAGCTTTCATGGAGGGTGCAGACCTATGGGAAGCTGTGGAAGAGGACTACGAGGTTGCTGATCTACCCAACAACCCAACTATCAATCAAATCAGGTACCATAAAGAGAGGGTAACCCGAAAAGCAAAGGCAAAATCTTGCTTGTTTTCTGCTATCTCCTCGACCATATTTACTAGAATCATGAAAAAAGATTCAGCACATGATATATGGAATTATTTAAAGGAAAATATGAAGGGGATGAGAGAGTGAAAGGAATGAAGGTGCTGAACTTGTTAAGAGAGTTTGAAAGGCAGCAAATGAAGGAGAATGAGTCTGTGAAAGAGTTTGTTGATAGGCTAGTTGATATAGCCAATAATATAAGGGTGCTAGGGACGGATGTAGATGATAAAAGGCTAGTTCAGAAGGTTTTGGTTGCAGTGCCTGAAAGGTTTGAAGCAACCATTGCTTCCCTTGAGAACACTAAGGACATTTCAGACATCAAACTTACTGAAGTCCTAAGTGCTCTACAAGCTCAGGAGCAAAGAAGGCTTATGAGGAAAAATGAGCCTATTGAAAGTGCTCTACAAGCCAAGCTGAAGCTGCATAGTGCAGAAAAGGGAAGAGGATGGAACCAGAATAGAAGACATGTTGAGGCCAGTCATAGTCATAGCCAGGGAGGTTCAAGCAGTGGTGGATATGACAGGAAGTGGAATGCAGTTCCATGCAAGCATTGCGGGAAGAAAAATCATCCTCATTTCAAGTGTTGGAAGAGACCAGATGTGAAGTGCAAGAGGTGTCACAAGATGGGCCATGTTGAGGCCATTTGCAGGGAGAAGCATCAACAACAGCAAGCTGAAGGTCAAACTGCAGTAGCCAGTGAAGTGGAGCACCTGTTTGTTGCCTCCTGCTTCATCTCAAATGCATCTAGAGATGGATGGCTCGTGGACAGTGGATGCACCAACCATATGACAGGTAATGAAGGATTATTTAGCAATTTAGACAAATCTGTGAAGTCTAAAGTCAGGATTGGCAATGGAGAACGCATAAAAGTAGAAGGCAAAGGTGATGTAGTGCTTAAAGGTCCTGGTGGTGTTAAGCTTATCACAGAGGTTATGTTTGTGCCAAAAATAGATCAAAATTTGCTGAGTGTGGGTCAGTTAGTAGAGAAGGGGTTGAAGGTCGTGTTTGAGAAGAGTGAGTGTGCCATAGGAGATGAAAATGGTCACATCCTTTTCAGAATTCCTATGAGGAACAAGTGTTTTACATTTGATCCAGTTGATGAGAATTTTGAAGCCATGAAAAGTATACAAGATGAGGAGGAGTTATGGCATAGAAGACTGGGTCATTTCCATAGCAAGGGGCTGCAATACTTGCAGCAAAATGAAATGGCAGTAGGGCTACCTATGTTGCAGAAGGAAGTAACTGGCTGTAGAGCATGTTTGCAAGGCAAGCAAGTGAGGATTCCTTTCAAGAGGTCAAATTGGAGGGCCAGTGAAAAGCTGCAACTAATCCACATAGATGTGTGTGGTCCAATGCCAGAAGAATCACTGAATGGCAGCAAATACCTCATCACTTTCATAGATGACTGCACTAGAATGTGTTGGGTGTACTTCATGAAGACTAAGGCTGAAGTTAATGAGAAGTAGAGAAGGAGAGTGGCTGTAATATCAAGACAATTAGGTCAGACAATGGAGGAGAATACACCTCAGGCAGTTTCAGGGCTATATGTGATGATGCAGGAATCAAGCACCAGCTCACTGTGCCATACACTCCACAGCAAAATGGAGTGAGTGAAAGGAAGAACCGAAGTATCATGGAGATGGCCAGATGCATGCTATACGAGAAAGAACTCCCTAAGAAGTTCTGGGCCGAGGCTGCCAATACTGCAGTCTTCCTTCTGAACAGACTGCCCACTAAAGCTCTCAACAAACAGACACCATTTAAAGCATGGCATGGATATAAGCCTAAGGTGAGTAACCTGAAAGTGTTTGGCTGCATTTGCTATTCATTGGTTCCTTCTGTTGAGAGAGATAAGCTTGATCCAAGAGGAAAAGCATGTATCTTTGTGGGGTATAGTGTGCAATCTAAAGCTTATATAGTTTATCATCCTGCTAGCAACCAGGTTGTGGTGTGTAGAGATGTGAGTTTTATGGAAGATAAGAAGTGGGACTGGTCTGTGGAAGGTGGCAAGGCTGAAGAGGAGGTAGTGCCATTGCAGGTTGAACCAAATGAAGTGGAAGTTGAGGATCTAATTGATCATGTTCCTACGAGAGGCACTAGATCTCTTGCTGAAATCTATGAGAGATGCAATACAGCTATGCTTGAACCAGCTAGCTATAAGGAAGCAAGTGAAGATGTGAAATGGTGTGCTGCAATGGAAGAAGAAATCAGAATGATTGAAAAAAACCAGACATGGGATCTAGTTGAGAGGCCCAGAAGCAGAAAGGTGATTGGAATGAAGTGGGTATTCAGGACAAAGTTGAATCTTGATGGCTCAATACATAAGTACAAAGCAAGACTTGTTGTCAAAGGCTATGCGCAAGTATGGAGGGTAGATTACTCTGAAACCTTTGCTCCAGTGGCAAGGTTGGATACCATAAGGATGCTGCTAGCAGTTACTGTACAAAAGGGCTAGCAAGTATTTCAATTGGATGTGAAGTCAGCCTTCTTGAATGGAGAGCTAATGGAGGAGATATATGTTGAGCAGCCTGATGGCTTTGTAGTTAGAGGCAAGGAAGATTACGTGTACAAGTTGTGGAAAGCCTTATATGGCTTGAAGCAGGCTCCAAGAGCCTGGTATAGTAAAATTGATAAGCATCTGCAAGAACTTGGGTTTAAAAAAAAGTTTGAGTGAAGTGACTCTATATGTAAAGAACGGTGTAGAAGGTGTAACTATTGTCTCTCTTTATGTTGATGATCTTTTGGTTACTGGTGATTGTGAAGAGCAGATTGCAGAATTAAAGAGAGGGCTGATGAAGTAGTTTGAAATGACTGATCTTGGATTAATGTCCTTCTTTTTGGGAATGGAAGTGCAGCAGAGGAAAGGCGAGGTATTCATCTGTCAAAGAAGATACCTAAGAGAGATCTTAAAGAGGTTTGAGATGGAGGAATGTAGAAGTGTGAACACTCCTATGAATCTAAAGGAGAAGCTGCAGAAGACTGAAGGAGCTGAGCCTGCTGATGAAGGTTTTTACAGAAGTTTAGTCGGTTGCTTGATCTATCTAACTGCAACAAGACCAGATATCCTATATGCAGTAGGTGTGCTTTCAAGATTCCTAAGTTGTGCTGGTGAAGAACACTTGGTAGCTGCAAAAAGAGTGATTAGATACTTGAAAGGCATTCAGTCATTTGGTGTCAAGTTTACTAAAGTGGACAATTGCAGGTTGCAAGGCTTTGCTGACAGTGATTAGGCTGGTTCAGTCGAGGATATGAGGAGTACAAGTGGTTTTTGTTTTACTTTGGGATCTGGATGTTTCACCTGGAGCTCAAAGAAACAAGAAGTGATTGCTCAATCCACTGCAGAAGCTGAGTTTCTAGCAGCTACTGCAGCAGCCAATCATGCAATATGGCTGAGAAAGCTGATGCAGGATCTGGAAATGGAAGTTGAAGGACCAACCGAGATATTTGTGGACAACCAAGCTGCACTAGCCATATCTCAAAACCCTGTCTTTCACGGGAGAACCAAGCATTTCAAGATCAAGTTCTACTATCTGAGGGAAGTGCAACAAGAAGGTGAAGTGAAGCTACTCTATTGCAAGACAGAAGATCAGGTGGCTAATGTGTTTACTAAGCCATTGCAAGCAAGCAGACTTGAGTTACTGAAGAAGAAGGCTGGAATGTGTTCTGCTCCTTAAGCCAAAGAGGAGTATGTTGGTTATGTCTTAAGGACCATTCTCGGTCATTTTTTGTTCTGGTCTGTTAGCTGGTTGTTTTGTTTTACTTAGTCAACAAGATAGTAGAAGTTTGTTGTTTTCAGTTCCTATTTTGTTGCTAGTTAGTGGTGTAGTGGTTTTTGTCAGTTACTAAGTTAGTGCAATTCAGTTTTTGTTGTTTTAAAAAGCTATGTACTCCTCTCGTAAGTTTTAGAATGTGACAAGTGCATTTTCAGATTAATCTTCTCTTGTTCTTCTACATTTTTAGAGCACATTCTGTGCAACAAAAGCATTCTCTGAAAAAAAAAAACAGAGAGCACATTCTGTGCAACAGAATCTTTGCTTTATATGTTTTCTTAGGCACACATCTAGACCAAGATTGCCAAAGTTGATCTCTAAAAGTTTTACCAGTCATCTTGACACAATTGTAGAAAGAAGAAACATGTAGGTGCTTGAAAGTCGTTTGATTTGGGCGACTGATATTATTCCCATCCCGTCCTGATGGGATAGTTAATCCCACAACTCGTTGAAATACTCATCAAGAACAACTATCTTGGTCCCATGGGAATAGCTTTCATTCCGGAGCAACTAGGAATGACTTGAATTTTCTTTTTCACAAATGACCTTACAATTCTCATGCTGCCACCACCACTCTGACTGCCTTACCCCCGGTTACTTATCATCATCATGACCATCTCCTCCTCTTCCTCCTGCAGCACTCCACTCCGTCACCAATGACTCAATCACACCCAAACTACTTCGCCAGTTTCACCTCCAACCAATATTTTCAGAACCGTACCAGCGAGAAAACTGGTCAATGATCAGTACGCGGTTCAACCAGTTTGACCACTTGAACACCAGTTGACACGCTTATATATTAAGGATCGAATATTTTTATCTTCAAGTTGAAGCACATGGGAGCAGATGGTCAAGAAGTGCGCGCCTACTTGAGACAAGGGCAGTGTTGCGTCCGAGGTCCAAGTCTTTGTTGGAGCAATTTTCCTTCTTTGGCTTAATTGCTTCTCATAAAATGCATATACATTAGTAAGCACCGAGCCGAGACCATTGCATGGACTAGCGGTGGGTGGAATAGTGATTCCACAAGCAGGACCCTGGATCAAATTGTTGCAATTGCAGTTTTGCATTTTTATTATCCTTGTCCAACATGTTCCGGTACTAGTTGACCCAGTGATAATTTTGTTAATAATAAGGGAAATCAAAATAAAAATTCAAGTACATAAGAACCGCACGAGGAAAGAAAGAAAAGCAAAAGACAAAGGAAAACATCACAAGACTTGCAAAGTCAGAAGATGTCCGAATCCGAGTAAAAGAGCACAGTAGTACATAAGCAACCCAAGATTCTAAACCCTCAAACACTGTTTTGTTGTGTTCCCCGTACAGTGTGCACCACATGACAGAGCGGTGCAGCAGCACCCCGAGACATCTTAGAAATTGAGCCTCCTCCACAAGCAATCACACAACGAAAAAGCCGAATGGGATGACTTGCAATAACCCATGCCACCTTAGACAAGCTAAGGACAAGATTCGAAGGCTGAAGAGCAAAGTCAACGAAGGAACAGATGATCTATAGATTGCCCATAATGCTTACACGTGCAACACCAATCGTAAGAATGAAATTTCGTTTCCCATGATCCTCGAAAGTAAGAATCTTGTTCCAAGCTACTATCCAACAAAAGAAAGAGATTTTATTAGGTATTTGAGGCAACTAAATTGCTTTAGAGAGGATGAACGAAAAAAGAAACTCTCCTACTTATTGACCTGGTTGGACACTGGGTTCAGCTCAACAGGGTTACCGTCGCTGGTTCCCGACTATGATTACGGACGCTTTTGCGGTCACAGTTGGACTGGACCTATTGTTATCCGCTCCAACAAATCGAATCGGTCAATCTATTCCAGTTTTGAAGCACCAATGGCCAACCCCACCGCCCCCTCCCACCCAAAACAAATCCCCGCCATCACCTAAATTGTCCGCCATCACTACCAGTTCACCAAACCCACCAGCCAATTCCACAGCAACCTCCATCAGCTAGCACCACAGCTACTCCCCCACAACCAACGGTTATTCGCAAATTGTTATACACTTAACCTCTGTAAAATTATGCAAATGTATATAGTGGCTACTATAAACAAGTCCTTTTAAAGTTCATAACCTTTATAGTAAAACATATCGGAATTATGGTAACAGTACATGGCGCTGAGCTTTAATTACCACATTGATGAAAACTCGTTGGATTATTCATTGTCTAAATCTTGCAAGCCAAACATGCATGGTCCTCAAAGAGTAATTTAAATTGTATGAACCGATCTGTGGTATAGCTATTCCAACGGTATTTGTTCTCTATTCTAATTTTGTGGAATAGCTACTCTACCCAATTTTATTATGGACCACACATACTCTTAGCTTTCATGTTATACTACGGATACATTTGACATTAATTTCTACCTGTTATCATGCTGGAAGCACCATCCAATATTTCTGTTTCAGCCACTGAATGTAGGGAAAAAAAGTCTCGAACTAGTAAGCTGCCAATTTGATTGAGAATCCAAGGCAAGATCATGACGAATAATAAATCAAAGTTAAACCATTATGATATTGATCTCAGGAAGTCAGTCGTTTTCTTATAGGACTGAATTGTGGAAGGGCTCTTGAAGTTGTTTCTCTGGCGGAATCTGCAAACGTTCTTTTATCTGAATGAAAATTTGAAATATAGGTAAACCTGTGTTTGCCGTTTTTTGTGATGCTTTTGGACGTGGCAAATTAAAACTTAGTAATCTAGAATTAGTTGGTAAGCTAATCCAAGAAAAAATAGGTGAGAGGGCCCTGATGGGGGGCCTCATTATCGTTCTCGAATTTTTCTTTTCCTAATTTTGTGCTTCCATGGAGGAAGAAGCTTAGGGAATAAAAATGGAGGAGCTGGACTTCAAATATTTGCACAAAGACTCGATGACATTGACTTTGAAAGACTTTTGGGCTGTGATCAAAGAAAAAAAAATATCGGAAGATGATTATTGATCTTTCACTATTTCAATCTTATTTGTCTTGAATTCATTTTCTTTACTATCATTGTCTACAAAGGATGGTGGTTTCATGGGTTTCATTATCGTTCTTGAAAGGACGGTTAATCCTATCCATCCACGGAAGGTGATTTGTGCCCTCCAGCAATATCTTTCTTTTGCTCATCAGCTCCGATAAATCCGATGAGATTTTGTTATTCGTTGTAAGGTTGAAGAGGAGGTGACCGGACATATGCGTAACATGGAAGTGTTGGGAGAGAAGCGACGGTTGTGATGAGAGGCATGAAGAAGGAGAGGCAAGAAGAGAGAAAGTGGAAGTTTTGGGAGAGAAGAAGGGAGAGTCTCTGTCTGTAACGTGCTCTTCCAAAAAGGATATGGGCAGAGATATTTCACATTTCAACTTCTAGATATGATTCCAAATATGTATGGTCAAGTGGACATATCACTATTTACTAACTTATCCATATAATCTCACACATCTAGATTGTATATTCATCAAATATATCCATTACAAAACATGGATGGTCAGGCTAGGGCAGGCTTTCACATGTGAAATCATTTCTTAAGTGTCTCCATTTGATCTCGGACTGAGTGAGGGGGCTTGGGAGAACATGATGAGTATCAATGCCTACAATTATATGTAGATCAGGAATCTGGTGACCTGGTGGGTCTGTCCATTGTTTGTGTAAGTTTAGACATTACATGTAATGGCTCGAGTTATATCTCAGAGAAGTATTCGCATTGTCAACGTCGAAACTTTGAGACTCAATTCATGATAGTGCTATGCATCTAAACTCCATAGAATGATAGAGATCTACTGCAGAAAAAAAAAAATTGCCCTTTTTGTTGGGCTTGTCCGATCAAAGGGCCCCGAGGTGGACAAGAATATATCGGGCCTTTTTCTTGCCCAAGGCTCAAGCTGAAGCACCAGATTGGCCCCCTGGGGTCTACCCCTCAGCATAAGCTAAGGTGAGCTCACTCCTAAAACATTCTTATTTTGTGGGAATTATCAGATTATGCAAAACCCGAAGGTGCGATTGGCCCGGAGGGAGACTCCCCCTACTTGAGGAGCAGAGAGAGTTAAATTCGTGGTCATAAGAATGCCTCGTCTTTCAGCTGACATATAGGGCTTTGTAAGCATCACGCCTAATAGGTCTGCATCACACAATTAAAAGTAAAGACTTGCTAAAATTCAAGAATCGTTTTAAATAAGAATAAAATCATAATGAGGAACAAATTTCAAAGAAGATCACCAAAACGAAACAATCACAAACAGAGACACGCCAAGGTTTCAAAAAGGCCAAAATGATACAAAATGCTTAATACATCAAGCCAAGGAGCAATTAGACAAAAATGCTTAATACATGGTTGAAGATCTACAGAACGGTTATTAAGTTTAGAATAGATTCTTAGATAATAATTAAAGTTCTACTCTTTGATAAATTAGGTGTATAAGTTAGGATTCTGTATCCCCTCTTCTAGAGATTTCCTATATAATTATGTTTCTCGTTTCACAATATTGATCATCTTTCTTGTTTAGAAGTTCCTAATACAAACAGGATGGTTGGAGTGGAGAAGTGCGTACAGTATTTTGTACACCCAGTAACTGCTAGTTAAGCTTACGGAAATACTTTATAGATGACAATTATGCTTTATGGGACGGAGCAATAACCACCAACATGTGCACGAAACTAGTGTAGTGAAGGAAGAACTGCTCCTATGGATGTGCACCCCCACACCAAAAAAGACAAAACTAGAGATGAATTTACTAGGGAAAGAGTAGACCTAGCTACAATAGAGGAAAAGGCGAAAGAAGCTTGTTTAAATTGGTTTGGTCATTTCGACCACAAAAAAATAGAGCCGGCTTGGTCATCAAGCTTATAGGGAAAGGTGCGGATATGGAGCGCTCAAGAGTGAGGTGTGAATTTTCCAAGAGGCTGCACACTCGAGTTTCATTCACAGTCTCAAGAGTTTGTTTACTTTCTGTTCTCCCATTGTTTTGTCATAAATTGATCTCTTTTATGCCATCAACGACTAAGCAGGTGCAGCTAGGTTTATACACATGTTCCTCATGCTATTGTGTTGGCTTGATGACATGTTTCAAGGAACAAGCATGGCAGCATTAAATCGGCACAATTGCCTCCGGCGGCATGTACATCTTATATATGTACCTGATGCTTGTCCTCACTATATACGTCAAAGACTCCTTCCCTGACGTTCTGAACAGCCAAGAGCAAAGACGTGGGTTCAACCATGCTCCATCCAAAGACAATCTCCGATCGGGGAGATAAACATCGGAGAGGTAAAGGAGGCTCATAAGAGAACTAGAAGATGAAAGAAAAAAAGAAGGTACAAGACCTGTTCGAGTTGTTTCCTTCTATTGGTTACACTAGTCAAGGGATTGGGTCGGAATTTGGGGACTGTGCCATTTGCTTTGGGGGGTTTCATTGAAGGTGAGTTGTATTAGGTCCTTCCTTCATGTAAGCATATATTTCGCTCTTCTTGCACTGACTGGTGATTGATGATTCAGTTTTGTTGCCTTGTGTGTCAAACTCTATTTGGCATGACTATCTAACCATGAGTAAATCAAAATTCTAAGTGGATAACTCTCATTAATCATTTGCCATAAGTCTTTTTATAAAATGTGTATGGAAGATGCATAGCACGTACACAACAAGGGGATGAGATACTGGTGGCACAAGTTAATAATATGGTCAAATATTGCCCGAATCATTTAGGTAACAAATCAATTAAGATAGGATACCAAAAGGGTGCTAATTAGATTATTAGTGCAATCAAGTTTGCGGACTTAGTAACTCTCTAGTTGCGTAGAAAACGAGACAAAATTCCCATATCTCATTTGGTTTTTAGCCAACTCCAAAAAGTTAGTGGCAATTCCTAGAGTCCCATAGTCTAAATAAAACTCAAAACGAAATCTAATATGGCGCGAGTTATGGGCTTGGGAGAGCCTGCGCCTGGTGAAGCGTCATTGGCCCGCCTTTAGGCAATACCTCTAAACTCTTCTTCTCTTTCGCCTTAAAAGGAAACTCAAAAAGAAGGTTGCGACAAGGTGTGAATTCCATAAGAGGCTGCACACTCAAGTTTTATTCATAATCTCGAGGGAACATGCTTGTCGGAACAAGTTCCTCGTTTGAGTACCTATCCTACTCATCTACCAATTGATGTATTTAGTCAATAAAAGTAAACAAAAATATATAAACTTGATATGTTTTTGATGGGTCTAAAACGGGTCAAACAGAAACATATAAATTCCTAATTTTTTTTATTTAAGTATATTTAATATGCTCACAACTTTGAGATAGTTCGACTTTGAGATATGTCAGTTATATCTCATACCGGTTCCAATGCCATCTTTACTCCATCCATCCACCAACATCACCAATTTCTTGAAAGTGAATTTTTTGAACTCGAAATTCATAAAGACACTCTTGTCATTGAAACCGACAAATTCAAGTATCAACTACTTTTGAAGAATTAAAGAAACATAAAATTGGGTGGATTAGTTTGTACCACTTCTAAAGCGCCAAAGGATTTTTTGTAATTTATCTTTTTCGATGAAAATAATGAAAAAAAAAAAAATAGCTTTCCTTTGACATGAAGGCATCCGTTCAGGTACCTCGTCCTTCTAATTATATCTCATACTCATATGTAATTTGAAGGGTTGGATGCGAGTGCCTTACACAAATTCAGTGTATGTCTACATATATTGCAGAGATACCCATTTTCTCATAGCTTAACCGCACTTATTTATTCATTACCCTCTTCAGAAGCGACAAGGGCAATCGAATCCCAGGAGTGCCAATGAGAAACCAGGAAGAACGACCCAGAACAATTTCACTCTATCTGGACAATCAGCTCATCCCAGTCGTGAAGGATCAACACAAATTGGAAATGCAAATGAGGGCGAGGCTTTGATTGTGCCAGACCGAGAACTCGATTCTTCAAGCGGTGGTGCCGAGTTGACAAGGCAGAGATCTTTCGTGTATTGAATGTCTTTGCTTGTATAGTTTTAAGAGGTCAATCGAAAGTAGCTGAAGAATCATAAAAAAAATTGTTTTGGAGAATAATTTTCATGGTAGTTTCATGTCAAATGTCAAAGAACGACATCAACTAATTGTGAAATATAGATGAGGACACTCCATTTTTTTCTCTTGCCTTCGGTGTGGTATGATCTGAAAAGCTGATCATCTTCTCTTGCTTGCGATTGCAGAGTTATTCTCCCAACAAGAGCCAAATCAACTATTCTAGACCTTTGCTTCCCTCGGAAAGTAACCTCGATGAAATGCTCAAGGAGCACGAGCGGCAAATACAAAATGCCATCCGGAAAGCTTGCCCCGATAAGTTCAAGACGATGCATAGACGGAGTCGCTTATTTATTGGGTAGATCTGTTAAATGAATCTTAAAACTCATATATAACCCATTTAAAAAATAAATGGGTCAATAAACTTTGAATAGCCTATATTAAATGGGTCTTAAAGTTTTAAACATATCATAAATGGGTCTTAATGGATTAAGTATGGAACCCATTTCAAATCCACTCATTAAACCCATCCCCTTTTTTATAAAAATACATTTTTTTGAAAATCTAATTATTTTTATTTTTATTTTCTCTTTCTCTTTTCGACCACGGCGACGGCCAGCCACCGGCCACCAGCCACAGGAGAGGAATGACCTCGCTGTAGGTCAGCGAGGCCTCGGGCTCGTCAGCCTGTGGCAAGGCTCCAACCTCGCCAATCTGGCGAGACTCGAGGTCGCTGGCCTCAGGTGAGCTCGAGGTCGTCAATCTGGCGAGGCCGAGGCCTCACCTACCTCAGGTGAGGTCGAGCTCGCCCGAGGTCGGCGAGCTTGAGTCTCGCCATAGGCCGGCGAGCTTGAGTCTCACCACAGGCCAGCAAGGCCAAGCTCACCCGATTCCATCGAGCCCGAGGCCTTGCTGATCTGGTGAGACTCGAGCTTGCCTACCTTGAGCGAGCTCGACCTTGCCAGATCCGGCGCAGTCAAGCTTGCCCAAGGCTGGTGAGGCATGGCTCGCAGGAATCTGGCGAGCTCAAGGCTCGCTTGAGGCTGGCGAGGCCTCGCCTCATCAGATCAATGAGCTCAAGCTTCATCGGCCTCCGGCGAGCTCGTCCTGGCCCGTGGTCGGTGGCTGGATGCCGGTTGTCGTTGTGGCCGGCCATCGGCCAAAAATAAAGGAAAAATTAAAGATAATTAAAAATTAGATTTTAAAAAATTAAAAAATTAAAAAATAATTAAAAATTGCATTGTATGATGTTGCGGAAGCCAAGCGATCGAACAATAAAATTGATAGAATAAGAAAATAAATCGAACACCAAATTTACGTGGTTCGGTCGTAGTGACCTACGTCCATGGGAAGAGCAGCACGGAATTCCACTATAGATCAAGCGATACAACGGAGATTACAACCACACTCGAGTCACTCAAACACTCTAAATGTTTTTCAAGCCCCAATTACACCCAATAACGCACACAGTGTTTAGCCCCACAATTCCTCACGAAATAATCTCTCAATCTCACAAAAGAATTATACACAAATCTTAATACAAGATTTAATCGCTACGAACACTTGAACTCTTGGCGTAATTCCACAAACAAAATCACGAACCCACATCCAAGCACTCGCTTGCGGAGCGGCGCTTCGAGTCTTCTCTTCCTTCTGCCGCGGCATATATATATAGAAGAAAGACCGAAAAATAAACCCTTAGAATTATTAATATCACCGCCACGGAAGAAGTCCAGCTCGGTCAGCACATATTGGTCAAGAAAGAAATCAAAGTTGACCGAATATTGTCTCCACGTTGGACTTTCCAATTTCAGCCCAAGAGCCCAACATAATATAGGAAAGTTGATATTATCTTTGTTTCCTCCGGCACATATTTGGAAAGTAAATTTCCAATATTTCCTTTTGCTCGATTTCGGACGTCCGTAAAATATCAATTCGGAATATTTAGATTTTGCTTTGGGCTCAAACTCGAGACATATTTTCAACATATGAAAATATTTTAGTAGTATAATTTTAAAAAAAAGTCATAAGAAATAATTTTTTCTATATTTAGTTAAATATAAAAGTGTTTTAGCAATGTGAATTGGGTCAGGTATGGATCGAGATATTTACATTACAAATAAATTGGTTAATAGGTCAATTTGGGTCGGATCATTTATGACCAAATTCAAATCCGATCTGAACCTGACTTGACCCACTTGTTTAACAGGTCTACTATTGAGCAAATGGTAGGTGATGATAAAGACTAAGTGCATATTTCTCTTGAAGTAACGACGCCCAGGAGATGGCAACTATGACGACAGGAACTAGAATTCATATCCAGAAACAGTTAAATATATGATCGACTCCGACACAAGCATTTTGTGTCAGAGCATCAACTGATTGTACGTCAACCGAGTACTTATTCCAAGCACTTGATGACGCTGCTTGTGCCGTATCAAATCCGAATCAATCAGATTTGGTAAAATCAGGTGGCGGTCTTGTTGGGCGCTCCAACAATGGAGAGGGATGTATAATGTCAACGTTTGCTCTGATTGTCGGAAGCATTCTCTGTACAGTGATGACCCATCTCTATCTCTTCCTTGATTGTCCCTTGATCATGCAAAGGTTACTACATTATTCGAATAAAATGGCTGAAATCTGGTAATTTGAGACAGTATTCTGTGAGTTTGAATGGGCTCTCATCGGTGGTTCTTCATTAGGAAAATGACATCATTGGTGCTTATGATATTGTAATTTTCCTTGTTCTTGGGAGAGAAATTGCTAAATACACTGAGAATCTGGATCGATTGAGAGATGTTCCTTATAAACTGTGAGAGACAATTATGACATGAAACTACCTGGTGCAATTGTGAATTCATGTCTGTTGTTGAAGTGAGGTTATCGAGTTAAGTTTAAATTCGATGTCCATTCTTTGAATGGTGGATATTTTTGCAGTGAACTAGGTGTGTCTGCATAGGCTTTTTTTTTTTTGCCTTTTTTTTCTTTCCAAATATTGCTACAGACACTTCGATTTTGATTTTAGCCCATGACATGTGCTTCTCATCGGCAGTTACTCTAAACCAGTAGAAAACACCAATGCTCTTTTCATCGAGCGTTTTTGTCGGTAAATAGAAGTTGAATTTCATTCGTGATTCCATAGTGCTTGGAGAAAGAACCACCCAACTCATGATGTCTTTAATGTCAAGAAATCTCAATTGCAAAAGAGAGGATGGGATGTAAACAGCCAATGCAACCCAATTTGCACAGGCAGTAACATTTCAACTAATCAGAGGTGCATTCTTTAAGCCATTTCTGCTAATAGACTCCTAATACCAGCTACCACAGGTTCAGATCTCCAGGAAAGGTCACTTGCTCCTGCTCCTTTATAACTTCAAAGACCACAGTTGATTCAGTCTCCAATGCAACATGCACTTGTATTATTATTATTCTCCTAATCACATACCATGCGAAGGTATTAGAACACACCCTCTTCATGAATACTTCAATTTTTATGACAAAAAAATGAATACTTTAATTTTGGGAGGACAATCAATTAGCCCATTTCCACAGCTTCCTATCAGTAGCTCCTGAAGAAGGACCCCTTCTTGCAAATTTCTTGAACAACTATTTAAGAAAACAGTAGGCACACTAGGAGGGCTAACAAGTCTGTGTTTTTAATTTCAACGTGCTGGTGCACG
Organism: Syzygium aromaticum; assembly: GCA_024500025.1. Lineage (NCBI taxonomy): Eukaryota > Viridiplantae > Streptophyta > Magnoliopsida > Myrtales > Myrtaceae > Syzygium > Syzygium aromaticum. The sequence continues at coordinate 3,509,199 of CM044891.1, read as the reverse complement.
CACGCCTAACCCTCCCAATGAAGAGAAAGTTTTTCTTCCCTCTCTTCAAAGAATATCTTCAAATTTTTCGTCCTAGAGTTCAAACAAATAATTTTAGGACTTACTTAGGTCCAAAACGACCCCTTCTTGCAGATTTATTAAACAACCCTTTAAGAAAACAGTAGGCACAATGTGCAGATAGATCCCCACATTCACATAGGACTACACAAGGTCATGTTCATCCTGAAATTGCTTCTTCAATTCTAGTGTCCTATCTACGAGTAGTGTCAACATCCTGTCCTTTTTAGGAATAGTTCATTTATCTTCCCAATTGCAAAATTTTACCACATAGCTCCATTCTTTGTAATCTCTCTTCCTTCTGATGTGCAACTCCTTGTCCAACATGCTTTTGACACCTTTCCTGGCCTTCTAAAACTCCTCATGAGGAGGATAACAACCCTTTTCGGCAAGGTTTCTCCCTGCTAACTTATCCAGCAAGGTTTCCTAGAACACGACAAATCTCTAAAGACCAATCACCACCATGCTTTTGCTTTCATGAGATCATGCCACTTTTGTTTCTTTTTGACCCAACACAACTTAGCATGATGCTATTAACTTCTGACAAAAATTCCTTTAGATACAAATATAATGATGTTAATTTTCTTTAAGAATTAACTTCTTCTTTTTCTTTATTTATGTTAATACAAATACATCTCTATATAAAATATAATATATTAGGTTTCTCATATAAGTGGCATCTATGTTTACCTTTGTACACCTTGGAGTAGCAAATGAATTAAGGAAAATAAATCACCGGGAAATTATTTCAATAGTCACCATTTTCACATGGAAAAGGAAAGGTGGGGAGTTCAAAACCCCCCTTCTCCGAGTAAGGGAGGGTTTGTGAGTCATGGGGTTTCCCCAAATGGACTCACTAGGGGCCTGCCAAGCCTGTTGTAGAGGAGCTCCAAAGTCTAGAAATACACGTGGACCAAAAAAGAAGAAGAAAAATACGTAATTATAATACAATTTAACAATCCTCATATATGCCCCTTTTGCTTTTGTATTTTTTTTTATATTTTTCTGTGATCCATAACTATTATAAATTATGCCCATTTCGGAAGACCTTGATTTAGATTTCTTGCCTTCCAAAACTCAATTATTATAATACTTTAAAAATTCATAATACTATATATATATATATATATATATATATATATATATATATATATATATATATTTCTCTTTTGCATGCACAGTACTGTAGCGCGCATGTCACCTAATTATAAATGGTAAAATCAACCGCGGTTTTCGGAAATGATCGGTTTGATCACTCGCAGCTGAACTCTCTCTGCCTCTCTCTCTCTCTCTCTCACTCTCTCTCTCTCTCTGTTCAGTTGCACAAAGCAGAGCAGCGAAGTTCGAAGCCAATCTGCATCTTTCGGTTGGTGCAAGGGTGATCGGCGATGAAGAAGCGACTGTTGGACCGAACGAAGGTGGTTTGGCGTCACCTACCACCCTCCATTACGCAGGCGTTTCTGACCGAGCAAATCGACAGTGTCTTCTCCGGGCGGTACCACTGGGTCTCTTTCCGTCCTGGCAAGAGCAGGTTAGGGGGGCCTGCGCTTGGTCTGTGCTTGGTCAGGCATTGTCTCGCCGAGTTCCATGTATCGCCGTTGCCTACGGGCTGTTCTTGCGTTTCTTTTTTTTTTTTTTTTTTTTTTTTGTTCTTGAGGTGAGGGGTGCTCTTGAATAGCTCTGTAGCTACTCATGCAAACACAACAGGGCAAAGTGAGAATTAGGACTGAGAAGTCCATGACAATTGAGGTTAAGGTGGAAGTTGATTGGCACACATGCCAGTTGTTGCTCCTTGGAAGCTGTTGAATGCGAGGGGACGGGGTCCTTTGGCTTGATTGCATAATTTGAATGAAAGTGAATCCATTAGGACAATCATGGCAGCCTGTCTGTTATGCACGTGCTGATAGATTCGACATGATTATGAGTTGGACATTAGAGTCAATTTGCGAGGAGTGAGTTGTCTTTACCAAAGGTAGCCGTAGTTTTATTGCTACAAAGTTCGAACCCTTGCCACTCTGAAGGTCTTTCCGTAGATTTTCTCCTGCTCTTGTAAAATGGGGGTGATATTGTATGATCCTCACATCTTAGACTCGTCGATCTAGTTATTGATGATTATCGTTAGTGTAGACTCAACATTGCGGTTCTTAAATATGGTTTCTTTTGGTATTTCTCCGCATATTCTTCTGGAACTTCCCTCACTCCTTCTCTTTTGTGCACGCTTCCTAATGTACATCCCCACCTGTGCACGCTAATTTTGTCTGCATGTGAACCTGCATGGTCTACCTAGCATCTATGGCTTAGCTTTAGTTGAATTCCGGCCGACTGTTTTGATGCTTTCCTCTATGATCTTGAAGATAATGTTGTGAGAGGACGTGCATCATCTCACTCTGTTTTCCTTGACATATTGTAGCCAGAAGCGCCATACTTTTTCTAGAGCCTATATCAAGTTCGAGAGGCTGGAGGATGTAACAGAATTTTCGTGGTTCTTTGATGGGCACGTGTTTGTGAATGAGAAGGGTAATCTTGACTAGATTCGTTTCAAATACTTTCTTATGGTGCTGTTTCTGCATACTTGAGAAAGGGAATTTAGTTCCAGTTGGTCATCGTGGAACTCTTCAACTAAGTCTCAGTAACACCCATCTGCTTGAAGTGGTGAACTTTTGAAAGTGTTTTTCTACTTAAGTTAGTGGTTTCGCTTTTTTCCTGGGATATACTTCTGCAGAATTGGATTCTGGGTCATGGAAGTCTTTTTGAAAGTATACTTCAACAATTTACACAAAGAAAAAACCTTTTAAAAGTGAAAAAAATCGTAACTATTGGCTCTGTCTAATCCATTTCAGGTTCTCAATTCAAAACAATTGTTGAGTATGCTCCTTTTCAACGTGTTCCGGCCCAACGTTTAAGGAAAGATAGTCGTGAAGGGACCCTAATTACAGGTACTACCTTGCCAGCTTTACCGTGCTGCATGTGTGCATGTTTGTAGAATGATTAGTTAATAATTCCTCAATACCTTCCAGATCCTGAGTATATTGAATTCCTCAAATTATTGGTAACGCCTGTTGAGAATCTTCCCAGTGTGGAGATACAGCTGGGGAGAAGAGAGGCGGAGGGATCCGGTATGTTAAAGTACTCCTGAAAATCACTTTGTGAAAAGCAATCTTAAGAGGAGCTGACTGAAACATAATTTGATCTTTCACTATGTTTTCGTAGGTGCTGCAGAAGGTGTTCCTATTGTTACAACACCTCTAATGGATTACGTTCGTCGAAAAAGAGCTTCTAAGGTAATTACAGTGGGTATTATTGGATCAAATAGATCTTTGCACCCGTGAGGAACAGAGAATTTGGGTAATGTCTGGGTTACGTACTGTAGCCATACTAAATTTACTTTGCTTGGTATATGAGTTGTCACATTGTCAAATGCTGAGAAGTTTACTGGAATGGGGGTAAAGAAATCGAACTGGCTATGCTGTTAATGGATGCTAGCTGTTACTCAAGTTTTATGAAACCTGAGCAGAATTAACTTAAATATGATGATAAAAATAATACATTAAGTCATAATGATCTGCACTTGGGGCTTGGACGATGCTTTAGTTTGTTGAGCATGAAAATACAAATCATGGTAGGAAGAATGGCTCACGGTGAAGTTCCTTTGAAAGTTTACTTTTGTTGACAATGAACGAGTTGGTTTCAGTGCCTGTCTTACCTGATTTTGAGGTTATATTATTTCGGTTATAATATACCTTGTTTGATATGTGCTTGCAACATGGATATGATCTCCATCTGACTCCAATTTTTGCCTGGAATGGAACTACAAGACACCATTATGCTATGTGATAGTGACAATTATGAAGTGTTCGTCTTTCAGGATAGTTTTGATCTTCTTTCCCATTTGTCAGAGTTCAAGGACAAGAGGCAAATTGAAGGAAAAAGCTGGGAAGCCATCAGCTGAAACTAGGCCTTCATTATTATCTAAACTCAATACCAAAAAAAGGACTTCCACAACAACGGTATGCATTTTATTATTTATCAACATATGAAGCATTTTCATTCCACTGTTAATTAATTTCTGTTGATCTGTATATAGTAAATGGCAGATTGACCATAGAAAGGAACTAATGTTGTCTAACTCTCGGATTCCTTTCATGTCTCTTAGCATCTTTGTTTTCTTATCTATCTTAGCTGGTTGCATGTTTAAGTGTGGTGTTATATGCACTCATCTTGACTTAGGTAGGTTTCTTCTCCAAAGTTAGTAAAGGATGTATCATGAATTCAATCATCTTAACTTTTGTACTTTATGATATTAAGCATACTTCTTTTTCCTTTACTGTCATATTTTCAAAAGTTTGCACACATGCTATTTCTAGTATAATTGGTAAGAGAATTGAAAAAGTATCCATTATTAGACATAATCACCACCAGTATAGATGGTTATGCTTCCTTGACAAGTACTTGTCCCTTGCTAGTTAGGGTTTTTCTAATCTCTTCAGGCCTATGATTGGTGTTGCAACTCCACTTATTTTATGTGCACGAGAAGGAGAATGTTGGAATTTTTACAGTATATTGACATTTTTCTGTTTTTGGTGGCAGTGTGTTCTGAGTCTTCTGACTGACACGGCAAAAAAAAGTCGCAGAATAGAGAAAGCGACTTGCAATTTGATTGCAAAAGTAGAGAAGTTACAGCTTTCTAACAAATCTAATACCCTGGGGCCCTCGTTTCAAGCTGAACTCTTGGGTGGCAACAGTGGTATGCTTAAGAAAGTGAATTTGTTCTTTGAGTGATGGCTAAGGCAATCTATCTATTCTTAGGATGGTCCCTAAATTTACAGTTGAAAATCTATTATCTTAGGCAAAAGATCAGGTGCTAATATGTTTAACATATACAGGATGGCCTGGTGATTAGTTTCTGGTAGTGAACCTAAACAATTGGTTTGCTTATTGAATCATGTGCCGGCATATGTGGAGGGTTCTATAGGCCTGCACATGATTGTTTTTACTGTTGGAGATGACTCTTACAGGGCTACTGGCCCCTCTGAAGCATCTCGTTGTGTTTAGACTAAGGTCATTTCATGCAGAGGTTTTCATTAGATTTTTCTCTTCTATCTGTCTAAATTGCCAATGAAAGTTGAACCTGGTAGGAAATTAAAGACTATGAAGAACATCCTAATTTGTGCTTGCTGGCTGCTGTGAGCATCTGGCGCCTGGCAGATTTCTCTGTCATTGACTCCTTGTTGTGGTCATAGCAACAACCGTAGGGACATTTTCATATGATCCTGGAGCTTTCTTCATATCTTTTTAAACCATAATTTCCAATGGGTTGACACCAGAGGAAAGGACATCTGACTTCGATTTTTGTCTCTTATAGTTTTATCTATTTTCAATGCGTTTCTGAAAAGTGATACTATCCCCAAAAGAATGAAGCAGTCTCAAGCATTTGAACTGCAGATAGATTTGGCTGGTCAAGTAATCATTTATCAATCCCTTTAGTTTGTTCCAAGGAGATGTCCATGGAGGCATGGCAATGATGGAAGAAACCAAGAGGAGGAAAAGGGATGAAACAACCTTTGCTCATATCATTATCGCTGAAGTGCTGAATGCTTTTCATTTTGGATTATGACAACTGATAAGCTCTTTCTTTTGTGTATGGGGAATGATCTGATGCAAACTTCTATCAAACGCCCTTCATTTCACTGGAAACTTCCTCTGATCAAGCTAGATGAGCTGCCTTCTTTATTGAATCTCAATCAAGAGTCAACCTTTAGACTTTTAGGAAATTTACTATTGGTTTTGGGTGTATGCATCTGTATTTCCTGGTATAATTCATTATGATTAAAGCATGACACTGTATTTCTTGATTTCTGCCACACCACTGAGGAATTCCTGTCAATATATTCCAGGAGTAGCTGGTTTTGACAATTCCAGGAACAGGAAAATCCAGCTTTCAGAAAGGAAGGTGAGACAAATTCATAAGGTGGATGCTATTCCTATGTCTCTATCTTGTTATTGTTCAGCATTCTATCTTCTGGTGCGGTGCATACAAGAGGCTAGTTTCATGTTTGGTTAGGACTAAATATTTTTGAAGCCTTCAAATTTCAATTCCGGTGTTCTTATTGATGTTTGGCGTTCGTAGTACTGTCTTAATGTCCTCCATGTAAGTGGCTGTTAACTGTGAGATTTCAAAGTACCTTGTAAGCTATTTCTAGAACTGCTAAGTGACTTCTAACCATTTCTTTGCAGGTCTTTAGTGGTATTGCACTGCCGCTATTCCAAGAAAAACACAAGACGGTTCCATCTGCTAAAAAGCATCATCACCGAAGTGAAAAACGTAATCTTGGAAATCAATATGTGCGTAAATATCTGCCTAAAATTCATCTAGGAAATGAAAAAAGGCCTCCTGGGGCCCCACTTGTACAACCATCTGTAAAAGATGCAAACAGTGCCTCTGATGTGGTTGTTGGGAATGACCTACTTAATTTGGGAGATGAGAAACAGGCAACTCGAATAAGGTAGAAGGATCAAGTCACTAGACCTGACCATGGTGTAAGGTGCCTCGGCTTTGTCAATCGGAGGGGATCAAATGCAAACAATGAGATTCGATCCTCCTCGGCATTTATATCTGCTAAGTGTCTCTTAGAGTCTTCAGATGGTAAGGATATGTTTGCATTTCTCTGTATTGTAGTGTTTTAGATTTCGTCGTCTCCTCTGCATTCATGTGGGACGTTATCCTCCAGGAGGCAATGCAGATCCTCAGGTTACCATTTCAGCAGTTAGGAGCTCGAGTGAGAAGTAGAGGCAGTGGTCAGTCTTCTGTAAACGATGGCTGGTTTTTGTTTTGGGGATGTCAATTACTTCCCCTCCTAACGCCTTCCTGTCCCCAGACTCCTATCATGTGATTTTGGGGTTAGTAAATGGTCGAGTATAGCTTCATATGCTTTTGATGCAGCTATCCTTGTGAGACTTTCCTAGAAAGGAATAGATGCCAAACATGAGTATGGCTGGCCTGGCAACTAATTTTTCCTTGTGACGTTCTTTTTTTTTTTTTTTTTGTCACGAATATTATTTGTTTATTAATCATGCCATGACTTTAAAACTTGAACTGTACATTTTTAATAAAGGGTAGCACAATAGGCAACAAATTTAGCACATTTGAAGATTGGGTTATTATATTTGAGCATGCAAAAATGCGTCTAAACATACATAATACATATACGCGTCTAAATGTAGATAAACTTGCCATGTTGATATGAAGTACACGCTTGTGTTTGATTAAACCTGCGACATGTTTAGATTGGTAGAAAGGTCAAATGTTTATTGTTCATATTGGGTGTGTAAGAGCTTTTAATCTTTTTAGGGGATGAACATGATTCAACTAAATCACAACTGTCATATTTACGTGTTAATGTCCTGGTGCGATCGTCTTGACAGTGGGAAGACAGGTTTACTGGTAATGCCAAGTTGAGGACCAATATTCCTCGATTGGCACAGGTTCTCCCGAACCCTAACCTTGCATGACATTGGAGTTCATTTTAAATGATTAATCTTTGAAAATTTTGTCGATTATGAACTATGTGAGATGTGGGAGTATACTTCATATGCAACTAGAGATTTAAGTTCGGGGACTTAATTATTTTAATTATTCAACTAATGCCCTTTCGGTACATAAACTCAATCGTTCGTTAACTAAGTGTCATACAATATTTTTTGTTTATTATGATCCTAAGGTGGGTCCTAACCATCCAATTAGGTTAAACGAAATAAGAGAAACACAATCAAGAAAACGACGTAAAGATATAGAAATCAACACATCAAAATATAATGAGAGAAGTAAGTAAGAAATGAAGTGCAGAAATTAATACGATACAATGTTGGGCAAATAATATTGCATGGACTCGGTATTAAGCTCCTCGACAACAACTCGTGTGAGCTAATCCCAAAAATCAAAATTTAAGTTTAAGTTTGATATAGGAATCTCCAACTAAAATCCTCATTAATGATATAAATGCTAAAAAAAATTCCTAAGTAGATCTAACATAAACTCTAATGACTTATTTAATCTTTTTATTATTATCATTTAAATCTTTTCAATTTTTTTATTTTTTATTCTTTACCTTTTTTTGTTTGTTTTCGCTTTTAATTCTTATTTGTTTTTTCAATTTCTTTTACTATCCCTTTTTGGGTCTCCTGCTTCCAGGGCACAAGTTTCTCCATATGGAAAATCTCTCTTTCCCTTTCACCTAAAACGCATAGAGCCTAGCCTCACTTCTCTAAACTCACCTTTTCCATATATTTCAGCAGCACGTGAACTTCTTCCTCTGCAAGTCTTTCATTCATCTTCTTTTATTTAATTTTTTATTCTAACCAAATTCAACTTCATTCACTGCAAATCTTTCAAGTTTATTTACCACAATTTGTTTCGTTCATTTTTTAATCTCATTATTCACATTATACACCCTGTCTCGAGCTTGATTTCTTCACTCAACTTCAACAGCTTGAAATTATCACGTATCATCATCTGAGCAACGTTTTGATTGAAGCTACAATATTTTCATTTGAGCAATTAAGATGCAGCTAATGAATTCATACCTCAACCCAGAAAAAAAGAAACGGCTAAGTGGGCGCTAAGATCAATGTGACATGGTTCATTATGAAGCAATCACAAATACTTCAAATGACTTTGAAACCTGCGGGTAAAGTACATCTCAAGGTACGTCCCTTACCCAAGTTCATTTTTCAATCAATGCGTATCTTTTCATGTTCGTAGACAAAATTCAGGTATCATTATAGTCTTTGGAAGAAACCTTTCGAGCTCCCTTTCAAAGAGAGACGGCCATTAACACTCTGAAATTTTTTCTCAACAAAATTAGGCACCGATTTTTTGAATTAAAAAAAAATAAAGAATAGTAGTAAATAAAATAAATAAACAAAAAAATAACAAATAAGTTTAAAAAGATAGGGTTGATATCACAAAAAACCTTAAAACTAGTATACCAGTGATAAATTTACCCCAAACTAACTTTTTGACAATGAAAAACTCCAAACTAGAACACTTGTAACAATTTTACTATTCGTTAGTTTCCGTTAAATTTTAATGTCAAATTTCTAAATTGAATGGCACTTGACAGTTGACGAGTGTACCGGTTTGGGGTTTTACCCACCACTTGTCACAAATGTACTGTTTATGATTTTTTCGTAATATTAATCCAATTTAACGGAAAGTAAATTTGTCACAATGTATCAATCAGTGTATTTTTTTCAGTCAAAAAATTAGTTTATGATAGATTTTTCATGAGTGCACCGGTTTGGGGATTTTGATAGTAAAAAATTTATGATAAATTTATCACATATGTACAAATTTAAGATTTCTCGTGATATAAATCCAAAAAGAAAAAAAGACCTATTCAATTTGGGTTCAACTCGCAGGGCCCACAAACAGTCCCAGCCCTTCTTCATTCCGAAGGAGTTTTAATCCAGAGGCATACTGATGTGAGGCGGTCTCTCGGATTTTGAAAGAAAGATTTTCCACCCACGTACCTGAGTTACCTCCTTGTTGCTCTATTTTCGGTTATCATCACCGGAGATTTGGAGTTATAGTCGCCGCTGTTTCTCTCACTAATTCAAGTTTGTGTTCCTGATTCCGAGGATTTCTTCATCACACCTAGAAAGAAGATCAGAAAACCGAAGGTTCTGATGAAGGGAAGGAAGAACTCTAAATGGCTAGAGAGAATCTGGATCGTGACCATTGAAGAGATTCGAGCTTATAATGATCAACAGTGGATGTCAGTTCTGCATCGCTCCGAGAGAGCGAGAGAGAGCCAAACCTGAGAGAAAAATCGCTCAAATCCGTAGCTATTCGGACGCTTCTGTTATTGATGAATGGAAACCATGTCCTGATGAATGGAAAAGAACCCAAATGACATGCTCCGAATCGGAACTGGAATCAAACTCTATTCGAGTACATTGTTAGCGATTACAGACATCCTTAGGCTGATTTCGTTTGGATTTGGTCTCTAATCCGAGGCCGTTGTGCTCTTTCTTTGCTGATTTAAGTTTGTGTTTCTGTTTCAGAGAATTTCTTCATTGCTTTTCGACATCATTAGCCAACATCTGTGCCGGCTCTCGAAATTCGGAGCCCGCGACCATCTCCTCTGTTTAAGCTTGAAGGCTTGATCTTCACCGGCAATGATTTCCAGAAACTACTCGTAATAGCTTGACCGATCGAAATTTCTCTTCGGCAAGGTAAGACTCCGAAATGCTCTGTATCGTTTATTTCGCAAGCTGCGTTTGAATAATAGAAATTTCTCCACCTGAAAAATGTTGTGAGGCAATTTCTTTGCAAACGAGTGAAACCATTTGTTGAGAATTTCGTCGAAGATGTGGTTGAAGATCTCTCTCGAATGTGTGCTTTCGTTTTGAAATTGTGCTCTACGTATCGGTATGGGAGCAATGTTGGCATTCGGAGCTGGCTGTCGGATTGGGGCCGGCCGGGAGTTGATACCATGATCGTGACGAAAAGTGCCAAAAAAATTCTAAACTTATTATTGCCTAGGAAACACAACACTCTCCAGGGGCCTCCGTATTATGTCAGACACCAACACTCATCCGACACTCTTTTTTCTATAATTTATTTATTTATGAAATTGAATCAAATTAATTTGATTGAAATAATAATAAAAATGATAATTTATCATGCATATATAAAAATATACATGTAATATATAATGTGTACTAACGTGTCGAAATTTTCATTTCTTAAGAAATGACATATGGGCGAATCGTGTCGTGTCGTGTCGCATGTCGGTGTCGGTGCTACTTAGCCTATTGTATTGGTACCAATATAATTTTAAACATTTCAATTGGACTAATTTAATCTTAAACCTTTTTACATTGATATCAATTCAGTCCATCTAGTCAATTTAGGCCGGAAATTGCTAATATGGATGTCAGCCGTCCTACGTGACATGATTGAAGCTGACAAGAACATTTTTAAATAATTTTTTGAATTATTATTATTTATTAAATTTTCTTTTATTTTTCATTTCCTTTTTTTCTTCCTTTTCTTTCTTTTCTTTTTTTCTTTCCTTTTTTGTGTTTCCTTCCTCTTCCCTCTACCAACCTCCACGATGATCGGCAGAGGCCACTGGCAGCCGAGGAGAGCAAGGGCTGGGACGCCCTCATTAGCCTTTAGTGAGGGCTAGCCTCGCCGTTGCCAGAGGCCAGCAAAGGCTGGGACGCCCTCACTGGCCTCATCTTTAGGACTGATCGCAAGGGTTGGACAAGGCCGGTGAAGGCATGCGAGGCTTGGGTGAGGGTCCCCTCACCGGATCTGGTGAGGGGCGACCCCATCCTACCCTCACTAAAGGCTGCAAGGGCGTTCCGGCCCTCACCCTTGCCGGCCACGGTTGATATCTACCAATCATCGTGGAGGCTAATGGAGGGAAAAAGGAGGAAAGAAAAAAAAAAGAAAAGGAAAAATTCAAAAAAAATTAAAATTATTTTAAAATGTCCATGTTAGCGCCGACCATGCCACGTAAGATGACCGGCATCTATATCAACGATTTTCGGCTTAAATTGGCTGGATTAACTGAATTGGTATTAATGTAAAAAGGTTTGGGATTAAATTGATCAAATTGAAAAGTTTATGACTGAATTGATATCAATATGATAGGTTTATAACTTTTTTAGTACTTTTCCCCATGATTGTGTGAGGCTGAGGTTGTGGACCGTGGACGATGGTAGCGGTCCGATGACCCGTAGATGGATGAAGGCAACGCTCGGATTTAAGAGTTGGAAGTATTGGTCATAGATGAAGTTTCAAGGCTCCTCTTTAGAAGAGGAAAATAGTTCAAGTCCTGGGAAAAGGGATCAGGGAAAATAAAAATAAATAATCGAAATAATAAAAGGAGAGAAATTGAGAATAATAGAATTTGGATTTATTAGTACAGTCGTGATGGAAAATGGGCTTAATATGGGCTTAGTGTGGTTTTAATAGAAAATGAGCTTAGAGTGGTCATAATTGGAAATGGGCTTGGTGTGTTTATATTAAAAATTGGGCTTGTGAGGTTTTCATTGAAAGAGGCTTGATTGGTAAGCCCATTTTCATTTTTGGCTTGGACTTATGAACTTCAAATATGCCCCAAGCATGGACTGGGCCCAAGTACTCGGCCCGTGTCCTATTTTTAAAAGAGCAATAATAATAAATTAATAAAAAAATTTAACAAATCAAAAATTAAAATTTTAAAAAAAATATTAGAAAATAGTTCTTGATTAGGTAGTTAAATCTTAATAATAGATTTAGTTTAGTTCAGGTTCAAATAGATTAATCTCTTAGAAGAAATTGAATTCGATTTAAATTTAGCTCATGAGGTTGGTGTCTTAGAGCGCGCATGGTAACCTTTCTATTCTAGAAATCAATTTCTGGTAAGAAATAAATTTTTCTATTTCTATTATGTGGATAAGATTCTAAGCAAAAATGTGTGTTTGATAATGATACAAAATTTATATTTCTAAAATAGAAATTGGTTTGATAATGACATAAAATTTCTCCTTTTCGAGCCGGTGGCAAGTGGAGGTGGGAGGCGGAGGACAGTGGCCGGTGGTGGGAAGAGGAAGGCCGTTAGTGACAGATGATGGTGGCTGGCAGCGAGAGGCTGCTGGCAGTAGGAGGCGATCGGCGGCTGTCGCGACCTAAAATTTCTCGTGCTAATGGATTATTAAGACTAAGCTTAACTCAAGCTCTTCCAAACCCTACCAATTCGCAACTTAAGATTTAAATTTTTAACGTGCAAATGTTTTCATACTTGGAGTCGCCACTAATTTATTTGTGGTAGGTTGATTAGAAACCTAAATAAAACATAGGGAGATATATTTTATTCCTACAAATCAGAGATTCTAAACTCGGGGACTTGATTACGCTAGTTCTAGTCTAACGCCCTTTCGGTACCTTTTCTTTTCAAAAAATGTTTTGGTAGACAGTTTGGATTCATTTTAATTTAGTCACTAACATGTGAGGTAATCATACGGGTGCGCAAACCACCAAAGTAACACCCAATAATCAAAACATTAAATAACTTGCAAGATAAATGAGAATTACTTACATCGAAACAATGTAAGCATACGAATTGTTAGCTAGAAAATCACATCAACAATCATAATATGATTTCTAATTAACAAGCAGTTCACTCAATAATTTTTAGATTTTCACTTATTTAAATGAAAGCTAACCTATATGTAATGACGTGCAAAAATTAACATACGATTAATGCAGCCTAACATGCAAACTATATGAAATGCAACAATATGACATATTTCTAATGGTGGACAAATGATTTATTTTTGGTAATTTCAAACGAAATTCGGACTTAAAAAATTACTCAAATTAACATGCAATCTATCCTAGAGAAAATGATTTGATCTATCCTAAAGTGATTCCTTTTTTATGAAAATTCGAAATCAATAATTACCCAAAAATGAACCATCGAGATCATAATAATATCTAAATTAAATTAGGAAATAAATTACTCTACTTCCTAATTTAAATTAAAAAGTTATCCTATTGACTTATTCAAAAAAAGTTATTATAAACCTATCCTAAACTTGCATCATTATCTTCTAATAAGATCAATTCAAATCCTAACTAATAATTTTTTGGAATTTCTTTTCGAAGGAAATAAATTAAACAGACAAATAATCATCACGATCAAAACCAATCCACACGATCTGCAAGATTTGTTTTATTATCTTTGAATTAGGGAAACGATATAAGCTAACGATCATATCCATGTGGTTATGAATATTGACAGAAGGCTATTCATTTGAATTTGTGAACAAAATAAAATCTACTATTATATCCAAATAGTTATGGATAAGATAGAGATTTTCCGTGCCCCCGAGTATCGTATCTCATGGTTAAGATCGGATAGTCGTCCCGACACGTTGTTAAGTTAGGAATTTCCTAACTTAGTGTATTTTTGGGAATCTTGCGAGTATGCAATGCATCATTCAAACATATCTACTAACTAACCAAAAACAACAAAATCACTCGAATTAGGAATTTAAATATTTGAAACGATATCGAATAAAGTTTCTTACCTAATTTATAGATAGCTTCCAAATTCGAGCTTGATGCCGGATCGTGTTTGCGGATCATGGAACGGCCGATGGTGGTGGACCGGCAGCGACGATGGTGATGGTTCTCACGGTGAGGAGGCTCGGAGGATGGCCAGCGGTGTATGGTGTTCAGTTCAATTCGATGGCTAATGGTTCATGAAACTCGTGGATCGTGACTCGAATATTTTGAATAGCCTTGACTTGGTGAGTGTCCGACAAAGGCTCAACAGGAATAAGGCGGTGCAAAGACTCTTGGTACAAGTCACGCTAGGGGAGTCACGGTTTGATGTGATTGAACGCAGTGCTGCAAAAGGATCGTCTTTCGCCGGAAGTATCAAGAGTGCACTTGATTTGAATGAGAGCTAGCCGGATTGCTGCGGCTGGTGGAGCGCAGCGACAAAACTCACGTTCTCATTTGAAAGAGTAGCAGTAGATTAGCAACGAAGGAACGCCATTGAGCAGCAGTTGCACATCAGGATGATGGCGTTTCGGGATGCAACAGCTAGACGCAGTAGCATGAACTAGTGGATGTCCGTGCTTGGTGGCGTGTGGAACGGCCTCGGAAAAAGAGAGAGATCGAAAACTTGAGGTTCCCTTCCTTTTGCTTTTTCTCCCTTTCCTAAATGCCCAAGCTTTCTGTCTCCTTTGTCAAGTTGAGTCTTCCAAAGAGAAAGTCAGAGATCCAGTGAGACACGGCCTCCTCTTTTGTCTTTCTAGCTCTCACCAAGTTCCCTCCCAACTCTCACACTCGTGGGTGTTGAATATTCCACAGAGAGAGCTCCCTCATGAACATAAATTTCTCTTTTTCCTCTCAATGGTGGCCGTGTGTCTCAATTCCATGGCCTCTTGTGTGTGTTCTAAAAATTTTGTGAGCCCCCTTTGATTATGACGCATAA
This sequence comes from Syzygium aromaticum, assembly GCA_024500025.1. Lineage (NCBI taxonomy): Eukaryota > Viridiplantae > Streptophyta > Magnoliopsida > Myrtales > Myrtaceae > Syzygium > Syzygium aromaticum. The sequence continues at coordinate 3,494,143 of CM044891.1, read as the reverse complement.
CGACGTATTTATGTCGCAATCTTAGGTTAATTAACTGGGCTTTCTAATCCTAATGGGCATAGACTTAGGCTTTATCATTTAATTTTATTTTAATTCCAAATGGGCTAAATTAATTTGGGCTAATTTAAGCTCAAATTAAAACAACCAAAGCCTTTTAGACTTGTGAATTTTGACCCCCAATCCCTTGAGTGAGTTGAGTACTCGAGCTCGGTTTACACGATGAATTTTCAGTTTTCTCGCTACTGCCGGTCCAATGCGGAATGTAACTAACCTATATGAACTTAAACTATATGCTATGCAATTTTAATATTTTTGTTTAGGGGTTAAAATTTAATCCCTAATTTTCTATGCAAATTATTATTAAATGGTCAGTCGTAATTTAGGTGTCAACAGCAGCAGCCGGCAGTTGGCATCGGGTGGTGGAGCACAGCGGCCGGCGGCTAATAGCAACAGCGGTTGCTGGCGGCGGAGGGCGGCCTATGTCAGGCGGTGCAACACGACGACTAGCGATGGAGGATGGCAGTCGATTGTGGGTGGCCAGCGGTAAGAGGCGGCTGGCAGCGAAGGGCAGCCAGCGTCTGGCGGTGGAGCACGGCAGCTGGTGGCAGGTGACGACTGTTGTCGAGCAGGGGAGGACAGTGGTTGGTGGCAAGAGGCGACCGTCGGGCAAGAGGCGGCTGGTGTTGGGTGGCAGAGGATGGTGGTCGGTGGCAAGAGGTGGCCGACGGGCGGGAGGCAGCCGACGATGGCGAAGGACGGCGAGAGGCGGCGGTGGGTAGGTTGTGGCCGACGTTGGAAGGTGACAAATGACAAAGGATGACAATGGGAGGAGACTGTTGGCAAAAGACGTCGGCGGTAGGCAGCCGTTGGCAGGAGGCGATCGGCGATGGCGGCCGGCGGTGGCAGGAGGCGACCGGCGGCGGCAGGAGGTGACCGGCGGCAATAGCGAGTGGCAAGAGGATAACCAGTTAGTAGCGATAGCAAATGATAAGAAAAGTTTTTATTTCTCATTTATGTTTCAGAAATAAAAATGTATTTTTTTTTTACTTTCCAAATCTATTTTTGGAATAGAAATTTGTTCTAGAAATAGAAAAATAAAATTGCATTACCAATCGAATTTCTGTTCCAAACTTGTTTCTGAAAACAGAAAAATAGAAAAACAGAGAAATGGAAATGTTACCATGCGTGCCCTAAGAGTTTGACCTACTTCATGTCGAGTTACTTTACTAAACTCTATCTTTCATTCGTTCTTTTATTATTTTTGATGAATTGGTTGTGATTCTTTTATATTAATTTTGTGTTGTGATTTGCTTGTTTTAGTGGAATTGATAGTTTACATTATAGGATCATAATTGGACAAAAACACCATATAGGACTCTTAGTTGACAAATAATCATCTATAAGTACCGAGAGCTTTAGTTGAATAATACTCATATATCTAGTTACGTTGGAAGTAAGATATACACATGTATCTCATTTGACTCTTAGCTAGCCTCAATGGATTAGCGGTAACTCCTTCACATGGACTTCTCATAGGCTAAATTGAACTAAAATGAAAATTTCAATGTTGAGCGAGGTAATGGTCTAAGAGAACCTGTGTCGATTGAGAACCGTTGGTCCCCGATACGACATTGACTCTAAACCTACTTCTCCCTTCGGGAGGGTTGAGACCTAAATATATTATTCATAATGGCCAAATCAATTATGGTCAATATTTCATAATGCCTTGAGCCATTTAAAGTTTACTTCATACTCGCCGTTGATGTTCTAGAATCGATTGAATGGCGCACCTTACTACCGCTAAGCGTGGCATTGATCTTGAGTGTTAGATACCGATTGTTTGCTTAATTGGCTTGCATGGAAAGACAACACTGTGTGACTTACTTGAACCAAGTTTCACAGATCCATTTAAGGTGCTTATAGCCACTGTCCCGCGAAAGAATTTTGTACTCGACTCTATAAGCACTGTCGTTGACATGCTCTAGTAGCTCAATCAATTAAGCCACATTGGAGAAAATGCTCATCTAGGATTCTTGATAAAAGAGTTGTTCTTCCATCCGAATCTCCAAGTTTATGTATGGCTATTTTTGGATGAATGAGTTACGGTTGAGTTGATTCTGATCTGACATGCTAAAATCGACAGTGACCAATCTTTCGATTGGCTTCCTAGCCACTACTGATTTTCCATTACACACCAATTGTATTTGTCTTCATCAACTTCTATCTTGATCACCTTGCCATTCGAAGTCGCTAGCTACTGGTTGACAGGTCAAGCTTCTTGTCAACGCCTTTACCATTATCTTCAATCTTGAAACCATCATAAGGCATTGCCATGTGGACATCAAGCCCAAGGAACTTGTAAGGTTCACGCCATCTCGTGAGGCTATCAAAAGCCACTCTATATCAAATTAAGGAAAGTTATTTTCTAATGACCACATGTAGTTCCCTATATTCATGTTCGCGTATGGCAAGAAAAACATCTTTAGTGTGATCCCATTGCCTTGCAAGACGTACAATTTAAATATGTTTTTCGGGAAAGACATCAAGGACTTCTCATATTGATGCACCATCACACTTGTGAACGAGTTCAAGCTCCATAAGTTGAAGGACTACTTGGCGGGGAACTTGCCATCAATCCCAGGCATCATATTGCAAAGGAAAGATTTGGTGTTGAAGGAGAACCTTGCGAGGCACATGATCTCAGTTAACTGGCATTCTATCCTTTTGAGTGTCACAAGGCAACGACTTAAAGTGCGCAACATTAGCTTAAGGCTGACCTCTGAGGGTGTCGCGTCGGGATTACTCGGTCATGGCCTCTCCGAAGAGCATGCCGACATATGTGGATTCAACATCAATAAGTTTGCAAGGTACAGGAGGAAAGTCACGCAAGCGTTGAAGAGGGTGAAGGTTACAATGACCTACCTCGGGATTAAAAGAAGTATACGGTTGTGAGGTAGACCAACGAGACTACATGCCTGATATCTTTCAGCTACGAAAGCTCCGTGGGAAAGATGAAGAAGATCAACCAAGTGAATACTTATTTGAGAAATACAAAATCAAGATCAAGTTCAAGGACATTTATTGCTTGGATTCTAACGAGAACAAGCAAGAAGCATTATCTACTGATGGAGGCCTTTGTGCTAACTGAGGAGCAGAGGAATCAAACGGAGAACTTGGAGTGACACCGCCTCTGTGCTGAAGAAAATCTCTTTACCTCCCTTACATGACATGGTAAGGTCGAACATTGGACCTTGCGGGTATGTAATACTTATTCTTTGTTCTAATTGCGTATCACTATCATTGTTTCTATCGAAACTTGACCTGAGGGTCAAAAAAATTAATGTGGTTATGCGTATGGGGCTTCATCATCTTTTTCTAGTGAGGTCAACTTATAATTAGGCCTCTATTTTTCTTACAGGTGATGTTGTATAAGTGATATGCATTACAATTATACTACTATAATATATATGTTCATATAAACAAAATATTATAGCAGTTTTATATTCTTTTTTGGTGAAATGGTTGCACAAAAAAGGCATAGACAATGGAGCAAATGTGTCATTTGATTGACAAAAAAGGTATAAATGTATATAACAGTAAGCATCGGCCTGAAATGACGGTTTTTTTTCATAAATCTTTGATATGATTTTCTTTATTTAAAATGTTAATGTCGAGCTGACGCCTCTGCAAACATTTAAATAAAAAAAACTATAGCAAAGACATAAAAGACATTCATATTAGATTGCTGCATACACTGATATATTGATTCATACGTTTTTGTCAATCAAATGCCATTTTTGTTCAATTGTCTATCTTTATCATTTCACCTAAAAAGAATTTAGAATCCACTATTGTCTATTTGAACATATTCATGGACATATTATGATTACAATGCATGTCGCATATACAAATGTACCGGTATTATAAAAGGAAACAAAAGAAAAGCATACATAAAACGAATTATAGATTGACTACACTAAAAAAGGATGATGAAGCCTTATGCGCATAATTACATTAATTTTTTGATTATACGCAATTAGAATAAAGAACAAGTGTTACATACCCGCAAAGTGCGTATGATTTAATCATGTCCCAAATGGACTTCTATTTTATATGTGGGGAGACAAGGAAAGAGTTTCTTCAGCACAAAAGTGGTCTTTCTCCAAGTTCTCGTTCCGGTACCTCTACCCCTCGAACAAGAGGCAAAACTCCATTGGCATGTAATGCTTCTTGTTTGTCTTTGCTGAAATACAAGCAAAGAATATCCTTGTACTTAATCTCAATTTTGTATTTCTCTTAAAAGTAGTTCCTCGATTGATCTTCTTCATCTTGGCCTTGGACCTTTTGCAACTGAAAGATATTGAGCATGTGGTCTCATTAGTCAACCTCATGATCGTATATTTTTGTTCAATCCAACAATGGGTCATTATGACCTTCATCCCTTCGACGCCCCACTAAAATTACCTCATGTACCTCACAAACTGGCTAATGTTGAATCTGCGTACGTGCTCCTTTAGAAAATCTATGATCGCTAACCTCTTCCGAAAGGTCATGACCGAGTAATTTGGAGACAGTAGGAGTCCTTAGGAGGTCAGCTTCAAGCTATGTTGGAACCCCTTTGAACGTCGCACATTTCAGGTTGTCCTTCTCATGGTACTTGAAAGGATAGAATGATGGCTTATCAATATAATGTGCTTCATGGGGTTCTCATTTATCACCAAATCCATGCCTCACAATGCGTTGCGTGGGAGTAGTCCTTTAACTTATGGATCTTGATATTGTTCATGAGCGTAATGGTGCATTAGAATGAGATGTCTTGCTGTCTACCCAAAAAATATTATCATGTTGTACACCCTGCAAGGTTGCGATGTTGTACTAAAGATGTTCTTCTTGCCATACACAGTGATGGATAGAGGAAATTGCACATAATTGTCAAAGAAAAACTTCTCCTTGATTTGAGATAGAGTAGCTTTTGGCAGTCTCACAGGATGGCGAGTGTCTCACAGGTGCCTCAAGCTTGATGTCCACATCGCAGTGCTTTATGATGGTTTCAAGATTGAAGGTGATAGGAAAGTTATTGATGAGAAGAAGCCTGACGTGCTAAGTAGCAAATGGCGACTCCGAATGGCAAGGTGATCAAGATAGAAGTTGATGAAGACAAATGCAATTAGAGTCTAATGGTGATAAATCGTGGATAAGAATTTGATTGAAAGATGAGTCATCATCGATTTCAACACATCGGACTTGGATCAACTCTCTAAAAGTAGCAATGCATAAACTTGAGGATTACGATGGAAGAATCATGCTTTTATCAAGATGCCACAATATGCATATGTTCTCAAATATGGCTAGATTGATTGAATTGCTAAAGGATTTAGTGATAATGCTTGTAAAGATAGGAGATAGCCTACTTAATTCCCTCTTTATGTCTTACCTAAGGGGAACATCGACTGTTAGTAGCTCAAATGGATATGTGAGACTCAAGTCCGGTTAGTCACTCAGTGTTGCCTTTCCATGCAATCTAGTAAAGCAAATGATCACCCTCATGATCAATGCCAAGCTTGGGGGCAGCAATATGGAGTTATTCAATTGATCCGGCACATTGACGACAAGGGGCATGTGATGTTTCTTGGTGCCGATGTCAACCATCCCGCATCCCACAACACCATCACTCCATCATTTGATGTAGTTGTTAGTATCATCAATTAGCTTGCCACCAATTGCTATGCCACAAGGGTGTGATCTCAACTCCACCGACAAGAGAAAATTGTCAACATCAAGAAGATGTGTCGTGGGCTTGTCAAGATCACATGCCTCACGAGGTTCCTTCATCACTTGACCCATGCCCTACAATACATTACATGGGATCGACAACAAGTTCCTTGCTAAGTAGTTCTTCAACTTACAAGCGTGCATATGAATGAGGAGTACTTGCTGTCTCTTCATGTACGTCCCATAAGGTAGCAGCTCACACTACACATGTTCCTCTCGTTGTATGCAGTCTTGTATAGAGTAAACTACATATGGTTGTCAGAGAATAACTTCTCCTTGATTTGTGATATTTTAGCTTTTGATAGCCTTACAAGATGGTGGGTGCTTTCTAGGTAGAAATGAGCGGTTCTAAGTTACAGGCGGAACCTACCCTATAGGTTCCACCTGAAATTTGGAACCTACTTATTGGAATAGGTTCTTCATTTTTTGGAACTTGGAACCTATCCTACATGCCTTGGAATTTGGAACATATCTCGTCATAGTTTCCAGGGTCGGTTCTAGGATATGCCAAAGTTCCACATATATTATTAATTGAATGATTGCAGTAAATCATTACATTTTATGACCATCATTTGCTACTACAATCCATCGATCACAATTTATATTTAGACACGAAAAATATCAAACATTAACAAAGTAAAAGTTTTAGTCATAAAATGGAAGCTTAAACTAGTATTTCAAATTATATACTCGTCATCAGACGCCATGGAATACCGTAGGATCACGTGAAGATATAGACTAAGAAAAACACAAAAACTTGTTCCAAGTTCTAGGTTCTACCAACCTGAAATCTACCAGTCAAAATATATTTCCTAATTTTTGGAACTTGGAATTTATCCTACATATCTTGAAACTTGAAACCGGATAGGTTCCTACCAGTCTAGTTCTCAGGTTCCACCATGGAACCATATTGACCCCTACTTCCAGGTGCCTCGATGTTGATGTCGACATCATAGTGCTTTATAATGGTTTCGGGATTGAAGATGATAGAAAAGTTGTTGACAAGAAGCTTGATGTGTCGAGTAGCCAACGAGCCACTTTGTTGAGCAAATCTTATCTTCATTTCCTAGGGAAACCTAATTAAACTCCGACAGGACAGCAATAGCTTGGAGATCTATCAAGAGACTGTAAAACATGTTAATTGATGGTAAATATTAGCTTCAGTCTAGAAGTATCCCGTCTGACTGTCTTATAATTATATATATAATTATTATATTAGTACTTATGATTGTGAAACCGATGAAATGTGAATATAAAAAATCAGCACCTATGCCATCATTGTCATCACACTTTGCCATCCATTAAATTCCGACAAAGCTTTATATATCATCGGGCTTCAACGTTTATTAAATTCTGACAATGCTTTATATTAATAATAAATTTTTGGTTTGTTGATTAATATAAAATTACTCTTTAAACAAAAGTTTGATGCATTTTATGTTGCTTGTTTATCATATTACCTAAATTAAAATTTACAATTGCGACATCTACTTTCTGAGCCAAAAACTCTCCGTCACCCTAACCGATCACACTATCTCTCGAGCCTTAATGGTTTTCAAGAAACCGATCACGCTATCTCTCGAGCCTTAATGGTTTTCAAGAAAAGGCATCGCGACCTCTATACTAACAAGTTATACCACCTACATTTCCTTTTGTCACGTGACCCACGTGTGCATGGTTTGGTTGGGGTTCACTCTCACGAGAAAATATTGGGTGGAACTGTGATTCCACGCTAGCAAAATCAGACTGACTCAGCGTACGACACGTGTCCCCCGCCTCCCCCCCCCCGCGACTGTCTCCCCTATAACCTTTTCTTGAAGAAACAAATAGCTAAATGCCATCAAGCGTATGATATAAGCAATCAGTATCGCCTACTCTTTAGTCTCACGAAACAAACATAAAGATTAATTTCTGCTCTTCTTTTTGTCAAAAAGATTGAACGAAGAACGCGCATACCCTCCATTGACATTTCCCAGGTAAATAATCTGAAGCAAACAAATAATGCCCAGAAGCAACATTGCAAGCAGAAAGCCACCGACTCGCAAAAAAGAGAAGAAATCGTTCCCCAAGAAAAGCACTAAAAATTTCAGAGAAATCGAGGGGATGGGGCGCAGGACGTAACCTGAGACGTCTGGCGAGCCAGTGGAGGCAACGGGCGGCCACGCATCCACGACGCGCTTCGGTTTGGAAGACGGGGCCATGTCCGAACCCGGCCTCGCCTTGATCCTTCCAGTTGCTCGACAAAAGACGATGGAGTCTTTCCGACGCACCAATGAAGCTTCTACTCGATCACTTTAACCAAAAAGATCAGAGCTGTGGCGATTCTCTGCACACACAGAGAGGAGAAAATATTAGGTAGAGCTATGCCAGTGAGGATCATCGGACGACGGAGACGGCGAGAACCCTTCAAAATATATCCCAAAATGCAAATATTACACACATTTCGCAGTAAATCTAAGAAAATATTTACCTTTCGAGGCAGAGGCGGAGGCAGCAACGTGGTACAGAGCCGGGCGTGGCTCGTCAAACAGTAGAGACGGTGAAAACAGAGCGAGTGGAGAGAGAGACGGCATGGTTCGTTGGACGGCCAAGACAATGAACGAGGCGGAGGTGGCGGTGGAGGCGGCGGCGTGATTCGTTGAAGGAGAGCTCGATTGTAAGTCGGAAGGGTGGCTTGAGTCGGGAGGAAGAGAGAGCAAAGAGTGAAAGGAAGAGTGAAGAGAGATACTGTCCTACTTCAACCTTTGAAATTTGGCTGTCTGACGCATATGGGCCCGAGCAACACGTGTTGCGTACTGAGTGAGTGGGATTTTGCCAACGTGGAATCACAGTTCCACCCAATATTTTCTCTCCCGCCATGCTGGCCAGTGGCAATAGCCACTATGGAAACTGTATGGAGGAGTGAAGTGATGATGATGGGCATCATCCAAAGGGGGCTGGAAGCCTAGAATCACATTTGAGTTTCCAACAGTTACTAGTTGACCTTCATCGTTTCCCATAATGGCTCCTCAATAAAGAAAGGTAGAGATCAAGACGAAGAGGGTTTATCGACAGGGATTGAAGCAACTTAGGGCGTGTTTGGCAATTTGCCAAATAGTAACTATTTCTATTCTTTTATTTCCAGAATTAGTTTTGAACAGAATTAAGAAGCCAAAAAAAAAAAAAAAACGTCTTGATTCTAGGAACAAAAATCATAAATGGAAAAAAAATTCTTCTCCTTTTTCTTCCTACTTGTGGCAAGTCGACGAGCTCAGGCTAGGGCTATAGAAGGCATTGTAGCCCTCGCCGATGGCCGGCGAGATTGAGGGCCACCCTCGACGAATTTGGCATGGGCGACCCTCACCACTGCCCTTGCTAGATCGGGCAAGGATAGCTTGTGGCCTGGGTGAGGGCCGCCCTTGCCGCGGCCTTCGCCAGATCCAGTAAGGGTGGCTCACAGCCTAGGTGAGGGCCGCCCTCGCCGGATCTAGCGAGGGTGACCCTCACCCAAGCCTTCGAGGGCGACTCTCGCCCAGGCCATGAGCCGCCCTCATCGGCTCTGGCTTGTGGTCGGTCACTGGCGCCGGCAACTTAGCCATGGCCAAGGAAGGAGAAGGGGAAGGGGAAGGGAAAAAAAACGAGAAAAAAATTTAAAAAATTATTAATAAAATGAAATTTTCTGCGGTTACCAAAATGCATTCCTATGTTTTTTTCTATTCTAAGAATATAAATTTTGAATAGTTATTAAATGTTCTTAAATACTTAAAAATTATTTTCGAACATGAAATAAAAAGGAATTATTTTCTAGCAGAATCAATTTTCGAGAACAGCGCACAGGTCCCGATTTGCTCGTGTTGATCCTCTTTAATACGTTTTAGTAACTGCACAGGCGCAGAGAAGAGGGACAGGGAGAGGGAGAGAGTCTCAGTCTCTGTCGTTTTGAGTGAAAGAGCTTTTGAGCTTGGTTGGGTCGTGTTGTATTGTTTTGACGTTTTCTGCTGTGAAAATAAAAGAAGTTTGTGACGCTGAAAGAGTACAAAAAAAAAAAAAAAGAAACTTTGGGATTGAATCAGAGACGAGATAAATATATAAAAAGCAATGGAGCCGCAATTGTGACAATGTACATGGTGTGACCAATATATATATATATTTTTGGTCCAAATGGTGTGACCAATATAGTTCGCCGTTACTTAAGTGGTGTGAATCTTATTTTACTTGAGGACATGCGTTTGTACATTTTGCTTTCGATTGACCGGCAACACCACACGTCAGTGGTACGTGATACATCCCTAGCATGAAATATATTTTCCATGGCTCTTGAGCCCCTTGGGTGGCTGTATTGATTTCGTACAATGACCAAACACGTCATTGTGAGCATCTTATAAGGGTCGTGGCACTCGACACGAGAGAAGAGCCGGTGTGCTGCTATCCTTTTAAGTGTCTTTGTTAATTGCTTAACAGACGATCTCGGTGTGATTATTGACGAAATCCATTCGATTGTCTTATGGTTTACTAAGCTTTCTAGAATTGCAAAGGGAATTTTACGAGTATCTACATTCAATCCACCTTCGTTTATTTGTTAAACATTTCATATTTTTTTAAGCAGGGGGTCGAGTTCTAGCGTCGGTAACAATCTGTTTCGGACGCACGGTGGACATCGGAGAACTACCTTTCGATCGTCATGTCTGTATCTGAAAGCGTCCTTTGAATCTCTTTGTTATTTCGATCTTCGTTGCGGCTCTTCGAGCGCTCATTTACTGATGGACGTCGGATGCCATGTCCCAAAAACCAGCAGTGGGGCAACTCCGTATTAACAAGAAGGCTATTCGGGCCCTTGTTTGGCAAAAAGCCAGTGAGGGGACGTGCGAGCAGTTGCTGGAACGAAGACAACGATGATAACAGCATGCAAAAGAAACGGGTCGATTTTGAATCAAAAGAAACTCTCAAAGTTTCGCGAAGAAATTGATCGAGGTGCATGTCACGAGCGAATCTTAATTGGTCATTCACTCCACGTCAATCGTTTAATCTTTTGCTCAAAACAACTTGCTAATTCCTTTAACGTGCCTCCCTCACTGGACTAATCAGCCCGGTCCGACCGTTCAGCTCGCGACCCCCTCAACGTCCCGACTCGTGCCCCTACACGACAGTGGCAGCGACTAAGAACCGGCAGTAGCAAATGTCGACAGGACTATCAACGGAGTACATCGTCATTATTCCCCCACCCCTAACTACATTTTGATTTCGCTTTCGTTCTCGGACAAAGCGAAGAAAACGCAAATCTCATTTTTTTTCCTTCGTTGCCAAGGACCGCAAACGGACCTACATTTTGATTTGACGATAAGATTAGATGCATTCCCCACGTTTTATGCCATTCTCTTTGGTGCTGTCACATCCCATTTGCTCTGCAGCGAACTTGGTCATTACCTTTGGATGGATGATTACTCTCTTTTAACAGGGAAGCTTTTTTCACACAGAGAGAGCCAACAACAGAGATTTGTATATACTAAACATGGTGACTTCATAACCCTTTTCTACATAAACTAAGGAGCCCATAAATTCTCCCTTTAAAAGGAATGGCAATTCCTATAAATGCGGATGCGGCAGAGGTAATGGGGAAAAAATGTACTTTAATTAGCTTTACTTAGCTTCTCCAGCAGAAGGGCATCGACAACGGTCTTCACGTAGGCACAGAAGCACTCTCTGCAGGAATTAGGCATGAGAGTAGACTTGTGGAGCCTCCGAACGTCGTCGGTGTGACAACACACGGATCTGGGGATGACAGACTTCGGCCACTCCAAGCCACACGCGGCCAGTATGGTGTGGGTCGCCGCTCTAGCGATTTCTTTGAATGCATCAACTCCTGTAGGAGCGACAATGAATGAGAAACTAAAATTACAAGACAAGAATGAAGATGGTACAATAACTGAGTCTTCAAAAATTGAAAAAATGAGATGGTTGGAGTAAGTTAAGATGGTAAGATCCGAGCAATTAGACAACAGCAGAATGATACCCATAACGGTCAGTTCAACTGAAACAGGTTCTACACCTATCGCGTTACACATGGTGTTTTGTCGGTGATATTTCCTAACACGTTCAGGCAAAGCAAGATATACGAACTGAAACAGAACATGCAATCGGTCACACAAAAGTCCGTAAAAGCATTCAAGGGAACCCTACGGAAGCAAAACATAAATCTGTCACTATATGATCCGCAAAGAAAGTCAATCAAGATTACAACCTAGCGATGTTTGTTTTATCAGATCTATCACTAACTGCAATCCATAAATAAGTAGAAGGTTGCTTATCGAACACACCCAGTTGTTTATTGCGGCTAAGCATCTTCAAATTGAACTTCACAAGAGATTGGATTTCACTTTTTGAACTGTCATCTCTTCTAGAGTGGCCAGCTACTCGAGCCTCTTCCAGCATTCCTTTACCCTGGGAATTCTGTGATGAAGCAACGCTTGCCCCAAGTGTGGCAGAAAAACAATTAGACGATACCGACGCAGAACCAGCAGAAGATGTCATAGACGGCCAATCGTCTTCTTGGTAAGTGATGCTGCATGACGTTCTGACAGAATTATTTGTGTGATACTCATGCCTTTGCAAACTAGCATGGTCCATTATGGAAGGAGGAAATCCCGGACATCTTTTCTGTTTCTGTCTTTCAATTACTGGAGATCTGGGCTTAGAGGATCCCGACACAGAACCAGCAGAAGATGTCAAAGAAGGACAATTGTCTTCTTGGTAAGTAATGCTGCTTGATGTTCTGACAGATTTATTTGTGTGATACTCATGCCTTTGCAAGCTAGCTTGGTCCAATGGGGAAGGAGGCAATCCTGGACATCTTTTCTGTTTCTGCTTTCCAGTGACTGGAGACTTATGCTGAGACGATTTATCACCAACATGACTGACCTTATGCTGCAAAGCTGCTGCACATTCAGTATAGCGACTTTTATTTACTCGATTCCTCAATTCTAAATGATTAATATTAAGACTGGCTACTTTTGGAGTATTCCCTTTCCTGACAAATTTGTTTGCTACAGGGCGGACACTACTTGTTAAATCACGAGCTTGCCGTCTGGACTTGGCTCTATCCATCATCTTCCATGCTTTGGTGATATCGTACTTATCTTCGTGGTGGGAAGCAAAATCTAACATAGAATCTTCGTCTTTCAATGGTTGATGACTTGAGGATGGTTGATCGACTCTGTCATGCCGTGAATTATGATGGTCTCGCTCACTACTCTCACTGTGCAGAGACTCCACATTTCCTGAATGAAAGCTCAATGACCCACCTCGCAGCGCATCCCAATTCTCACGAAATGCCTTTATACGAAGATGCACATCACGACATCGTCGTAAAGTTCTCGCACCAGAATATTCCGTTGCTCTTTCTGCAACATTGGGATCCCTTCTTTCGCCTTCTTGGGACATTTCCTGAACGATACCATCTCCCCTGTCAGATACAGCCGCACTCAGGTCTAAAGGTGATGATGCTGTGGTTGTGAGCCGCCTGATGTCAGATGCCCTACTATCTCTTACGATATCGAATATCGAAACTGGCGGCTCAGCCGATGGCATCGAAACATGTCCAGCGCAGCTCTCTCCTTCATCAGTCCTCGCATGCTCGTCCCTCATAAAAGCGCAGTCATGGCAAAACCAATCCCCTTGGGGTACAGTGACACCCAAGCCCACACAATAAGTATGAAAAGCCGAATCGCAGAGTTCACAAAGCAGCAGACACCATTCATCTTGCGTGCCACGACAGACACCACACCGAGTTTCCGTATAAGGATCAAAAGGTCTGATTCCATGGGGATCATAAACCTGCAAAAGAACACAGACAGCAAATTGCATCTTTCACTCAATTTTTTTTTGGGTTCAATGCTGCTTTCACTAGATTACTCCGCGGAAAAAATGTCCACCGCCATATGCTCAAGCAGAGTGGAAGGCAAAAATCACCAAATTAAATTAAATTAAGCACATTAATCTCAAACCCATCAACCGTTACACAGACTGTAGCTCGACTCCTATTAACCAATTTCGATCAAAGGGACCCGGCAAAACCAATTACTCTGCCATAAAGAGCCCCATCACAATCAATGAATTTTGCTGAACAAGCCCAGGAAAGAAAGAGGACCCAGTTGTCAAAACCCAAAACGCAATCTACCCGAATTCGAAAACAATCCGAACGGACCTGGTCGCGAGGCGGGACGTTCACGATCCTCTCGGCGGCAAAGACGCCGTCCTTCGGAGGCCTGAGGATGGTGGAGAACCTGCGCTTGCACATGGGGCACTTGGACTCCACCTTGGCCCATTCCATGATGCACACGAAGCAGAAGTGGTGGTCGCAGCTGTCGATTCGGCCCCGGACGGCTCTTCCCCCCTTCGTCAGGCAGATCCCGCAGCGCACGCCGTCGCCGCCGCCCTCCTCGGTCGGAGGCCGCCGCTCGTCGCCGCCGCCCGGGGCTCTCTTCGACCGCTTGCTCGACGGCGAGGCGGGGGTGGTGGCGGGGCTCGCCATGGTTAGAATTGCGAGGGAAGGCGGGGTCGCCTGGGAAGGAGGATTTGAGAAACCAGCATAATCTTTTTCCCTTCGAGATTTTTCTTTAGGCTTTCTCGCTAATTTTACGAGGTCACGAGTTGGCAAAAATATGATAACGATAATTGCATCGGAAGTGCTAAAATTTCTTGCGAAAATGTAATTAAATTATAAAAAGTTAAAAAAATATGTAATTAAGTCTTAAAACTCGTTAAATTAGTGCGATCGAGTCTATTCATTAATATTGTTCAACTTTATTAAGGGGACATATTGACGTAGCCTTTTTATATTATTTTCTCTTTATCCTACGTGGCGATCACAAGACTAAAACGACGTCGTTGTAATTCAAATTTAATTTTTATTGAAATTATATTAAAAACTTTTAAATAAACAAAAAAAAAAGGGGGAAAATCAAGGTGAGGGGCTTTCTCGCCTTTTTTCTAAATTTTGCAAATTTTACATTTAATTTATATAAAATTTGGACTAAATAAATCAAATTTGGAGCAAAATAACATTGGTTTAGCCTTATGCTTCATACTTTTAGCCGTGACATCGCTGCATGGCAAAGAGAAAATTTAAGAAAAAAATTAGGTCAGCATTTTTCATCAGCAAAGATAGATAGAGTTAATGGAAGAATTCGATTGTATCGATTTAACAAGTTTTAATATTTAATTTTTCTTTTTGTAAGTTTTAGAATTTAATTATACCTTTTTTTACAAATTTTAAGATTTTCAGTGTACTTATTAATACAAATTCGTAAAAACTTGATTAGTCTTGAACAATTCATATAAAACATCTTATATTTTGTGGAGTCCGAGTCACTTGCGGTTCCTAAGACGTTGTTCGTGGCTTCGCTACATACTACATAAGAACGTGAGGATGATGAGTATGGATTTTGCTCCTCCTTTGCTCGTCTACGCACCTCACGAAGTCACTCAAATCTTTATCCGAGCTCCCCCTCCTTTGATTGCGTTCCAAGCCGCACCGCTCATCTCCTTGGCTCGGACCTTTTAAGGCAAATCGCCGCTCAATGACTCGGCCGAAGCCCGGGCCAACTCCGCTGCCTCCGGTATCATCTCCAACTCCCTCGCCTACTCTTATTACCACACCCAATTCGTCCATCGGCATCTTAGCGTTCATGAATTGCTCCGCGCCCATTAGCCATGTCAGCATAACCGTATCGGTGCTAAGCCCTCCCCCAATGTCGAGTTCCACCCGTAGTGAATTAGGAGCACACCCATGGCTCGATGCCGCATTATTGCCACCTGTGGGCCCCACCTCCCGATCATGATCTTAATACGCTCTGTGAATTCTTTCGATTGAGCAACTTGGATTTACAGAAAGAGAGAAGATGGAAATGTGTATTGTGAACTGGAGCTACCAAAATATAGTTTGTACACTATTGAAATCTATAACATGACTATTGGATAAGTTTGGCATGCTCTAATTACGTCTATTATATTATACAACAAGTTCTCTTCTGTCGGGTAATTTACTAATGTGAAGAAGACAAACGGCCTTGGTCTTGTCCTTAATCATATGACAATAGACTTGTATTCTTCGTTAATTTCGTCTAATGTACTTTCTAAAGTTTGTATCTTTTTCTAAATTCGGAGCGTCGAACTTTTTATTTGATTAATGCGAACCATCCTATTCACATGCATTGAATGAGACATCTACAATAAGGTAAGACGCGCGACATCCAAGAGTCAATTGAGCAGAAAATATTGGTATAAGTCCCAACTAAATAAAATAATTGACCATTCAATCAATTCCATTGAGGCCACTTTCAAGAAGATTGATTTATTGTTAAATTTTCAGCACAGGGTAATCATAACAAAAATTCTGGCGCGGTTTGATGAGATGTCAAGATATTTCTAGCATAAATCATTTGTTCGAACTGCACCAAGCGCATGCAAACTGCATGTTAAGGTAGACACGAGTTCAATGGTGAGACTTAATCAATTTTTAAGACTTGCATATTATGTGTTTCATGAATCTTCAAATAATTGGGTTTCTATGCTCGTACCTCCAAATTATATTAAAGACGAATAGTAATAGTTTTCTTAAAGTTTTGGGGCATTTGCCCGAATAATAAGCTAGCGAGTTAGTCACATGGAGATTACCATATATCATGGGGTTAATTTTTAAGTGCTCAAAAACTTCAATCAATTCATTCTTAAAACGAAATATTTACTAAATTTGCTTGGCATTTTCTTTTGCTAAGCAAAAAAGAAAAAAAAAAGATTAGACTATACTTGGCATTGCTCATTTTTTTTTTTAGGTCGAATGGCATTGCTCGTATGCTCTTTGGAAAACATTGGCAAATTCTATGCACCGATAAATTGAAGAAAATTTTGGGGAGACAATAGAAAGCAGCCAAATTTCAGAAGCACCTCGACCTTTCCAACAGTGCCCATCGCGCCCCGGTCGACCCAGATCGTTCTCGAATTCTCCCACGTTCCGACACTTCTCTCTATATTTCGCTCGCCCTTCGTCCTCGTAGCTGCTCACGCCTAACTCGAAACTGCAAATTCAAACCCGTGCCCAAGAAAAAGAAGTCTCGTATTGAATTGGATCAGTGCCCGTTTGTTCCCTGCAAATTCAAAGGAGAGAAGAGAAAGAACAGAGAAAAACATCATCTTTGGTTGCTTTGTTTGAGGTCTTGCCGTTTTGGGTTGCGTGGTCAACCGCAGAAATGGCGTCCTGCGCGGCTCAAATCCACAGTCTGGGTCTACCTCGAACTGGGTTGTCTTCAAGAACCCCCAAGAGACCGAATCGCCGATCAAGTTCGTTGTTTTTTGGGGAGGCGCTCGGTTCAAGAAAGCTCTCGTTCTTGAAGCTCAGCGCCGGAGGTCCGAATACAAGGAGGAGGAGGAGCGTGGGACCGGTGAGAGTGGTAAGCGAGAAAGTGGTGGGCATCGATTTGGGGACTACGAACTCGGCGGTGGCGGCGATGGAGGGAGGGAAGCCCACCATCGTGACCAACGCCGAGGGGCAGAGGACCACGCCCTCCGTCGTCGCGTACACGAAGAGTGGTGACCGGCTCGTCGGGCAGATAGCGAAGCGGCAGGCCGTGGTGAACCCGGAGAACACCTTCTTCTCGGTGAAGAGGTTCATCGGGAGGAAGATGTCCGAGGTGGATGAGGAGGCCAAGCAGGTTTCGTATAAGGTGGTAAGGGATGAGAATGGGAATGTCAAGTTCGAGTGCCCTGCTATTGGTAAGCAGTTCGCTGCTGAGGAGATTTCTGCTCAGGTATAGTCCATTGTAGTCTTTTTGTTAGTTCTTTTTTTTTTTTTTTTTTTTTTTTTTTTTTTTTTTTTTTCGAATAGCTGCAAATTGGAGGATATGTTGTTGATCTGGCTGTTAATAATTAGTGTCCTGCCATCATATTTGTGTTGGTCACTTGTATCATTCATTTCATTTACGAAATGTTTCCGCGGATGTTTTTATTAAAATTCACGTGTTGACTCATGTTAGGTTCAGGTTCGTCAAGTAGTTCTTAATTAATTCGTGTCGTTTCAACACACTAGTCGTTGGTTAGCCATGGGCAGGCCTGATAAAACTTCTCTGAGATATAAGAATTGTCTGAAGGAAGATCGAGGGCCTGTGGTTTTGTTGCTGCAGTGTATGGTAATTCAATTTGTAATTAGAGGATAGTTGAAGACTGCGGAAACAGGACAGTTTCATTTACCGTGAAAAGCTTGTATGTTCTTCTCGATTGTGGTTCAGGGGTCAGGGTTCAGGGGAAACTGAACTTGATTGCTTGTTCATGGAATAAATTCTCAGTTAAAACAGAGTTTAGAACATTTACAATTGGAGTTGTATGCTTAGCCAGTGTGGGTCTCTTTTTTCATGGATTGGACTGCAGGACAAATGTCACACGATTAGCTTGTTAAGGTCTTCAAAAGGGAGAGTTGTCCGCTTAAGAGTACAGGGTAGATTAATGAGTTCCTGGATGCAAAAATATTCTTTGTTTTGTCGATGGTCTTGTGTGATCTTAGCTGCTAAGTATAATGTATTGTGAAGATCATGAGCATGGGTTATACACTCAAACTTCATTATACACTCAAACTTCAAAGTGTTGATACATGACTCAAATCATGTTTATTGTGTTGACGTGGTTTGATTGTTGTGATACTGGAAACTGGTTTCTTTTTCGCTTGATGTGCTGATTGATTGTTGGCTTGAGTATACGGTCTAGACACTGAATTGTAACTTCATAACACATTGGATGTAGGTGCTGAGAAAGCTGGTGGATGATGCTTCAAAGTTCCTGAATGACAAAGTAACTAAAGCAGTGGTCACTGTTCCTGCTTACTTCAACGACTCGCAAAGGACTGCAACAAAGGATGCTGGACGTATTGCTGGGTTAGAAGTGCTCCGCATTATTAATGAACCTACTGCTGCATCGCTGGCATATGGGTTTGAAAAGAAAAGCAATGAGACCATTCTGGTGTTCGACCTTGGCGGTGGAACTTTTGATGTCTCAGGTACACTGATAGTGTTATAACATCAGGAATGTCTTTGTTCATTCCAACAGCTGGGTGAAACTGCTTTGATTTTTGTTTGCTGTCATTTGCAGTGTGATTTCATATGAACTTTATGATTCTACTTGCCATGTAGTTCTTGAGGTTGGAGATGGAGTCTTCGAAGTGCTTTCAACATCTGGAGACACACATTTGGGTGGCGATGACTTTGACAAGGTATGGATGAGCTTTCTTGCTATTTTTTGACTGTCACTGGTCCCCTTACACAACTTCCTTTTTGTAAATTATATTAGTTCTGAGTTTTTGCGTACTTTAATCATGCAGAGAATTGTGGATTGGATAGCCGCAGACTTCAAGAGAGATGAAGGTATAGATCTTTTGAAGGACAAGCAAGCCCTTCAAAGGTTGACTGAGGCTGCTGAGAAAGCTAAAATCGAACTGTCATCTTTAACCCAGACGAACATCAGGTATTACGATGACCGGGAAGAATGCATAACCACCCCCGACTCTCTCTCTCTCTCCCTCTCATTCTTGTCACTGATGACAATCTCTGTTTGTCCAGCTTGCCGTTTATTACTGCCACTGCAGATGGGCCAAAGCACATTGAAAAGACACTGACAAGGGCCAAATTTGAGGAGTTGTGTTCGGACTTACTTGACAGGTAGATGATTTGTCTTGTAAGTAAAAGCTATGTCTTGTTGTAAATGCTTTGATCGCCATTGCAGGTGATTGGTCTTATAAGTGAGCTGTTTTGGTTCTAAGCCCTCTGTATATGGGTTTGCAACCCCGTGGTGCCCTATGCTAATCTTTTCTTTACCTATAAAAAAATAGGTGTCTGAGAGGAAGAACTGCATCTGTGTTTGTTCTCATCCACCCCGATGCTTCATGGCCTCTATTTTTTAACTATGTAGTTAGGTAATTTTGATCGCAGTAGGTGATTGTTATGTTGTCAGTTTGTTGATAGAATTTATGCTCCCTGTGCAGGCTTAAAACACCAGTGGAAACTGCTTTAAGAGATGCGAAACTCAATTTCAAGGATCTGGATGAAGTTATCCTTGTTGGAGGTTCAACACGTATTCCAGCCGTTCAGGAGCTTGTTCGGAAGTTGACTGGGAAGGAACCCAATGTCACCGTCAACCCCGACGAAGTTGTTGCACTTGGAGCTGCTGTTCAGGTTGTTACATATCTTCAAAGAATTCTATGTATTTTCAATAATCAATGGCTGTTCGTACTCATTTTGAACCGACAAATTCCTCGGTTACTTCTTTAATCACAGGCTGGTGTTTTGGCTGGAGATGTTAGCAACATTGTTCTTTTAGATGTGACACCACTATCTCTTGGTCTGGAGACACTGGGCGGTGTCATGACCAAGATCATTCCAAGGAATACAACTCTCCCGACTTCTAAATCAGAAGTTTTCTCTACTGCGGCTGATGGTCAAACTAGTGTTGAGATTAATGTCCTCCAAGGAGAGAGGGAGTTTGTTAGGGATAACAAATCTCTTGGCAGCTTCCGCCTTGACGGTATCCCGCCGGCTCCTCGAGGTGTCCCTCAAATCGAGGTCAAGTTTGATATCGATGCCAATGGAATCCTCTCTGTTACTGCCGTAGATAAAGGAACTGGAAAGAAGCAAGACATTACTATTACTGGTGCCAGCACTCTGCCTAGTGATGAGGTACAGTCATTTCCATAAATCGACTAATAAAATCAGACATGAAGTTATGTCGGTATTATTCCATTTTGTCTAGTTTGATTTTACAGATGATGTGGATGTTCTGGTTGATCGTGGCAGGTGGAAAAGATGGTGAAGGAAGCGGAGAAGTTTGCGAAGGAGGACAAAGAGAAGAGGGACGCCATAGACACGAAGAACCAGGCAGACTCCGTGGTGTACCAGACCGAAAAGCAGCTCAAGGAGCTGGGTGATAAGGTCCCTGGCCCTGTGAAAGAGAAGGTGGAGGCCAAATTGAAGGAGCTCAAGGATGCGATATCAGGTGGTTCGACCCAAGCCATCAAGGACTCCATGGCGGCACTCAACCAGGAGGTGATACAGCTTGGTCAGTCCCTGTATAGCCAGCCTGGTGCCACTGGTGCAGGACCGGCACCAGGTGCCGGAGCTGGGCCTTCGGACTCCTCCGGCGAAACGGGCCCAAATGGAGATGTCATCGACGCAGATTTCACCGATAGCTAGTGAGAGAACAGAGGTTAGTGCACGGTGGTTTCTCCAGCTGCTCCTTGAAGTCGAGTAACTGATCATTGCCCGACGAAATTCTACAGTTGCTTAAACATTTGGGTAGGAGAGTGAGTATATATGTGTACAGGAAGATAGAAGATGCAAGTTTCTTTTCTTGGTTTCTACTGACTAAATGATCTGCATGATATAGGGAGATCTTTTGGGCAAGTGAGATGTAGAGATTTTGTGCTCATGAAAACATAGTGCGGATCCAGCTTCTATATATGTCACATAATAGGTCTCTGTAATAACAGGGTAGAATAATTGCAATGTGATTTGTCTGAACTAATGGCTTATCAACTTAAAGAGATTTTCATCTTGACAATTGGATCTATTATTATTCATTTTTATTTACCGAAAAAATATATTTTGATAAATATGAATTTTTTTTTCCCATTTTCTTTTCACTATTTGTATATCATAAAAAATCCCTGGAATAAGCACCTGAGAAATTGTTAAGGTTGCAGGCATTAGAGCAATGTCACACCTCAATGGGAGTTATCTTATAATTTTTAGTGAGCTTAGTGCTATATAGAGGAGTAAATTGTATTCGATGTAAGCAATTTCCAGTTATTTGAATATGGATTTTTCGAATGGTTACGCATAGCAATATTTCTTAGATACTAATGTTCCATTTTGTCGGACCGTGGACAAAATCATATTCGACATAAGCTTTTATTAGTATAACCGTTGACAAATAATATTTATTGCAAGTTTTTATTAAAAAAAATTCCGATTATTAGTTATTATAATAGGTCATAATAAATGATAAATAATATATTTGAGGACGTAGAGTTAAATACAATAAAATATATTTGACACAAATGAAATGTAAGCACATGCCTTCATTTGTACACGTGGCGAAATTCAAGGTCAAAAGTCAAGACACGTGGAAAGGACTGACAAAGATCGAGAGCAGTCAACGACAAGGGACACACCACGTGTTGACGCTGGAGCAGTTGCTCTATCTTTGTTTTACATATATCGATATATACTAATCCAAGGACTCAATGTCCTAGAGAAGCGGAAAATGTGTAATTTACGGGAAAAATTATCAAAAAAGTAGTAATTGTGTCTATTAAGTCTTAAAGTTTTTTTTGCAAAATTAAGTTCTAAATCTTTTCGGTCCTTCCAGTGAATTTAGTTGAAAATTGCTGAGATGGATGTCGCTTATCTTATATAGCACGTAGACATTTTTATATAATATTTTAAAATTTTTTGAATTATTTAATTAATCTTTCTTTTCCTTTCTTTTTTTTTCCCAATTTCTAACTGTGGGCCAATGAGGCCCTTCGCTAGTGGTTGACTTGACGAGGTTCAGCCAACGATCGTTGCCAGCCCACAATTAGGAGTTGGGAAAAAAAAAAAAAAGGAAAAGAAAAAAAAAAGAAAAGAAAAAATTTAAACAATATTACAATATTATTAAAAATATTTACGTCAGAGCCGGCTCATGGTACTCACTCACAACTTGGTAAGGGCCGCGAGCCGTCGCTATGGTTGGGAGAGGGCTTGGAGCCCTCGCTGACCATTGAGCGAGGGTAGCGACCCTCGACAGCTACCCATGAGAGCTCGTAGGCCCTTGCCTAGTGGCCAATGGGGGTTGTCAGGCCTCGGTCGATGGCCGACAACCCTTGCCAACCCTTAACACTAAAAAAGAGAAAGAAATTTTTTTAAAAAAAATCAAAAAAATTTCCACGTTAGTATCGACCATGTCACGTAAAATGATTAACATTTACTAAATTAATTTCTAGCCAAAATTGGCCGAATAGACTACATTGATAAATTATTAAAATGTTTATGACTAAATTAGCCAAATTAAAATGTTTAGGACTAAAGTGACACTAATGGAATAGATTTTGAACTTATTTGATAGTTTTCCCATATCATCTTGACTGAAACTTCCCTTTGGAAGACCACTATCTTGGATCCATCAACGCCGAACGATCATGATCTATATAATACATTCAGATGGCAACACTATGTTGTCGAACAAACAATCTGTTTGCAACTTAATCTAGTCTTTTTAACTCTTTACTTCTTATTCATCTTGAAATTCGAAGCCAGCTTTCCCTACAATCTCTTCTCTTTTATTATTTTGCACGTACAATCAATCATGGTTGCAACATTGAGCTACTTTAGCGCTGCAAGCGAGAGTTGGTTCTCCTTAGGAAATAGTGATCAACTAAATGTCATGCGAGATAATATTGCAAGTTTATTTACAGTGCTATAATTTTTAATGAAAAATATACAAGAGACTTTTGAGCATTAAATTGGTTGTATTAATATCAGGAAAAAGGAACTGTGCAGGCATACATATTATGTAACAATTATGTATTTCTATTATACTATATAATTATCTTTTAAAATCTTTTTGAGATTAAAGGTACCAATTACGTTCCTTCCATTCTTTTTGCACTTATGGGTTTAGTCATATTTTATTGAAGCTACAGAGTATCTTTAAATTTAGTCTACTTTTATTTTATTCCTCACAATCTAACATATTTCCTTCAAATTCATATATTTAGAATTTTATGTTATTTTTTTGAATTCATCATTAAAATTTATTTTTGTCTTGATCGTCTTTTTCTCATCTTAAGAATTATGATCACGTCCTACCTCGAAAAGATATGCTTCAATTATATATATATATTTATGTATATATATCTAACGTCCTACCTCGTTAGTTATTCGCTAGGCATGCCCCAACTTGATCCATGAACCGGGGACCAAACCGGTCCCCGTGTCGGGCCAATTTCAGGGTTAAATTGGCTCACTTGCTCATCTCTAATTTTGATTAGATAAATTGAAAACAGGGGAAATGATTAGAAAAGTGATTATATTCTATTTGCACTACTAATAAAGAATCAGACTGCTAGTAAAGAACCTTGGTTCTAGCTTATTGCCATCTAGGAGTTGTCTCTACCCAGCTTTCAATTTCTCAAGACAATGTTTAGGAGTAATCCCAACATTCCATTTATACAACCAACTAAAAGCAAAACTTTACAAGATTAGAAAGTATAAATACATAGGTTTGTCTGGTCAAAATGAGGCAACACATCTATGAGATGATTTAGCTGGGCCATTAAAACCAAGCCAGTCCTTCATCAACTAGGTCCCAATGGCCAGAAAACCGTGAAAGGTCTCCACAGAAACTTTAAGTAGGCATAGTTTGAAATGCTATATTAGATCTTGAATTCATGTACAAATACAGAAGATCGAAAATCCAAAGTTTGCTGTACAGTATTTTCAGTCATACCATCTGCAAATCAGGTGATCCCGGTCACGTGGTCAATGCGGCAGGTCCCCTTTATAGTAGGATCCATCCCAATAGGCCCTTCTCGGACTAGCCGGAAGGCTATCCGCCCGGTCAAACCTCGCGCTCGCATAACCGGCGCACTCATCGTAGTAACCGCAGTGGTTGTAACCTCCCCCGCTGGCCCCGTGATGCCTTTGTGACTTGTAATGCGGGTTCAATCCCTGACCCAGGTAGCTCCTACCAATGTCGGCCCTTCCCATTGACAAAGTCGGGTGGAGCCGCTCGCTGCCCATCCCTTTGTGGGGATCCTGAGGCGGTCTCGCGGCGTGGTAGTAGCCGGGATGGTGTTGCTGCTTGTAATAGTTCGGGTAGTGATAATGGTGGTGCTGGTGAACGCATTGGTGGTTGCCGAGGCTGTTATTCGGCGGGGCATTGTTACCGAGGCTGCATAGGCTAGGTGAGCTACGGACCTTGCTCATCGGAATCCGCTTCCCATGTTGGAATCCGTTCAACGTGATGGTCTCATGGGCTGTGGCGTCGATTGAGTGGCCGCTGTCCGGAGACAGCGATTTCGGCGATGAGCAGGCTGAGGATATGCTGAACGCGGTACGGTTCACCCGAAGAGGGGTGATCTTCACATTAGGCACGGTCCGGACGATGCCGTTGATGGCGTCGATGTAGCGCTGCTCCAGCGCTTGCGGCTCCACCGAAGCCGTCTGGTTCTCGATCACGGTCGGATTGGCGGGGAACAGGAAGGCGCGGAGCCTTGGGTTTCCGCTGCTCTCGTGACGGTCGTACTCATCGAGCATGTGCTTGAGATCTTCGTCCGATCTCACCGACACCAGCGCATCGAGATCCTCCGGTGCTACCTGATACTTGAGGACCATGTCCGCATCGATCTGGGTAGTCAGTTTCTTCATTAAATCTGTCACAACAAAACAGCAAACGTGCTCAGAATTCCACATATCATGAACAAATCCAACGTTAAATTGTTACAAGGAAAACCGAAAGGCACCGGAGAAAGCGGCGTCACGAGAGATGGAGATAACGCGGGTCTCGCCACCCACGTACTTGAGGTGTCCGTCGCCGGGTCTCGGCAGAATCTTCCCGCCGTGGCTGCACAGAAACTTGACCTTATTGTTCGGCGACGACGCATCGCTGCCGCCTCTGCCATCACCGCCTTCATCTCCCATATTCTTCAACGTTCTTGATATAGAAGTTTCGCTCAATTTCACAGGGCAAGAACAGAAAACAAGGCGATGCACATCGATCTAGTTCTTCCTAATCTTTTGTTTTCTTTTTACGTTAATTAGTGTTTATGGGAGAAAATGCTGAAAATAGGGAGGGTGATTATCGGATAACCACAGGTTGTTAATAGTTAATTCATTTCGTAATCTGCGAATTCTTCGCTGAAAAATTCATTTTTTGGATTTTAATCATCAGTTACCACAACCGATTCATCTCTAGCCTTCGAATATCCACCCAATCCTAAATCCAAATCTAAACAAACAACGGCCCAGAATAATCGGTTTTTTTCAGGGGGCCAAAGCTTGAAAAACAATATGGAATGATAGCTTGGTAAAATTCAATTAGGTATATAGATAATGAGATATTATCCATAAGATGATCCACTCGTGTAAATTCCCCATTAAGTTTTTGGCTGCACCATTGTTACACAACAATTTTCTAGTAGTGGCAGAGCTAGACCAAGTCTTTGTGTTTTACAAAGCGAACCCAAGTAATTAATTTCAAGATTCAAACCTTCGTTAGTAAATTTTATGAAAGTAAAGGTGGCAAAAACGGGTCGTGGATCCGTACTTTAACTCATATATAGTGAGCTCAGTCATGTTTGAATTGTGATAAGATTTGAAATGTAGGTTCGAATGAATGTAACAGAGCGAAACCTAAATAATAATGATGAGATTTATTGGGTCACGAAAGAACTCACTTTCAACTCACTTTCGAGAACAAGTCCAAGTTGTTCACGACCCTCCTCAATGAATACGGAGAGCCTCCCTGCTCAGGCATTTCAAGCACATTTTCCTCCTGTAAATGAACTATACAATTTGTGTACGTAAATATTCACATAATCATTATTTTATCAATTTTTGCTGAAATATGCATTGCAACTCATAAGATATTACTGAGTACCATTTGATTGAGGTGCTCATATCATATCATGCTCAAAAACCATGAAGTTAAGAGTGAGTTATTACAGCTCATTTTAAGTTGGTTTCGCCTATCTTACCACAATTGGTATGCGACCTTTATTCAGAATCAAACAAAAAGTCTTTAAGAGATATTCACCCGGATCGAATTTCGAAGGCATGTAAAGTTTTCTCATGATTCGAAACTAATTTCGTGGGTTGTTTGGTATAAAAACCGTTTTTTATGTGAAAACAAGAATAACTCTAAAAACTAGTCATGTTTATAAGATAATAATTCTAAAAACACGTCATGTTTATATGGTGAAGATGTTTTCAAATTGAAATAAGGAAACTAATATATATATGAAAGCAACAAATCGGCCACAATGATGGCTTAGGGAAAAGCTTACATTTCTGAAGACCTAAATATTTGCAAGTAAACTTCCTTCTAAATCACGCTAAGTAAGTACCCGTCCCCGCTCATTAGGGATATATACAAGGGAGATGGAGAGTGTACTATTGAAGAAGGGCAACCAATACTATACTTCATGGGCAGGCCAAGTGACGCCTTCCCTTGGACGGGGCAAAGCTGCAGGCTGGGCAATGTGGGTTGGGAAACGCTCTCCGGGCATCAATGACAGGGTCACCTGCGCAAGCTGAAGTCGAAAAAGAACCATAAGAGGAGATCAGAAGGAGAAAACCGGAGGGTCGTTTTTCTCAGTTCAATAAGATGTTAAGACAGCAAGAAGAAAGGCAAACTAGAATTAAGACGAGGCTTACCACGTGGTGCTGGCCTTGGTTCGCAGGATTCCGAGGCTGTCCTGCTTCCGGTGAATCCCGGCCTGTGCGACGTTCTTCGGATGATGGAGAGGGAGAGGGAGGTGTCGGTCGGAAGCGAAGCCAGAGCAAGAACGCAATGACATAAAGCAAATACAGAATGTTCACGGCCAGACAGGCATTCACGATCACGTGCTTAATCAGTTTTGCGTTCTTCCGCACAGTTCCTGCTGGCGCCGGAGCATTCAAGTTGAGGTCGGTGTAACCACCACTCATCTTGCTCCCGGCCGGTTTTCTTCCCCCTTTTTGTCTCCCTACGGGTCTTCTTGTTCTTCTTCTTCAAAAATTTAGCCCACGATTAAGGAAAAAATGAACAACGGAAGGTCTGCAGTTTTCAAACTAGATTTTAACTTGGTCTACACGGTGACATCAAAACAGACGAGTAGAGAACCCAAAACATGACAGGGAGACGCACGAACAACCAACCAGCCATTCTGAAACAGCTTGTCGAGTGGGAATTTCCACTCTCCGATAGCATACGCGACCAGATTTTTTAGAATGAAACCTGCTCTCTTCTCCATTGTCAAGTTGATGCAAAATGATCAACCACGCTTCATTTCACTAGCAAAAAGGCTTACCAACAATCCAGTCAATAAACAGTCGTTTCCCTACAACTCCAAGTACACCATCTCTCGGGGAAAAGGAAACCAGTCTTCCATTTGAGAGAAGGAAGATTTGGCAAATGTGACCCATTTAAGCTTATAGACAGATATTGCAGGTGAGAACTAACCTCTCCACCAAGTCCTCCGCGCGCACGCCCTGAAACCTTGCAGCTCCGTCAATGGCAAACGTCGATGCTTTTGCCAATTTTCAACTTTGTGACGAAGCGGAAGGACTCGAACGAAGAGAGCAACCTGCAGACGGGAAGAAGAGAACTTGGGCGAAGAAGAGCACTCGGGACACAACAAAAGTAAGAGATAAAGGGCGAAGAACCTTTCCAAGCCCTACTAGTTGTCCATTGTAGGCCTGAATATTACTGAGAAAAACAGGTATTCTTCCGTGTGTTTCATCTCCATCTGTTTTGTTCCCCTTCTATTTCTTCTTCTACCAGTCTGGCATTGGTCAATTTGAGCTGGTATAGCTCTTCTTTTTCCTAATTACCATTGCAAATCATTTCCTTAATCGGCATTTCTTTGGGAAAAAGTCTAACAGGGTCGTCTTTTTGAGAGCTCGTAGCAAAGCCAGCTGTCCTGCTGGAGCAAACATTAATTGCAAAATGGGGCTGACCCCATTTATGGAAAATAATGTCATGATTATCATGGTAGAGTGCTGCTGAGCTAAAGGGACAAAAAACAAATTTTGGGAAAGAGTCTGAGAGAAAATTCTCAGATATATGTAATAATTTACTTTTGAGTTAATATTTATTTGTTCAAAATGGACAAAGAAAATATAAAGTAATTAAGTTTCAGACTCCCCGCATATTAAAGTAGGATGTCTTTGAGATTGCTATTTGGCAACGCAACTCGGATTTGATATAGGCTCGATTTTCACTTAGGATTATTTCGAGTTTGAAACAGGGTTGGCGTCGCAAATCCACTTCGTTGCAGTATCTAACTAAGATAAATTAGTAAAAGGTTGTAGGCATTTTATGCTAGAGGGAATGGACTAATTTGGTTTAACACAAATAACTTAACATTTATATAGGTCTGTTCCTATCACGAGTTTAAGAAAACATAGCAATAGAATATGGAGAATTATTCTGATGGGCAAGACAAAAAATTTTATAGCTATCGGGTTTTTTTTTGGTCGACATAGCTATTAGTTTCAAAAGAAATAAAATGAGATAAATTGATTTCACAAATTAACGTTGATGTCATTAAGTGATGATGTCACATATTATGCCTTGAAATGTTTTATTGGTGATATAAAATTAGACACATTTTTGACAGTGCGCACGATCGTAATTACAAATCACAATTGCTAATTTTGATAGATTTTAATTATAATAATATTGCTCTAGTTTGTAGGTGGATTGGCCATGATCATTGAGGTTTTTCGTTTGATCAAGTGTAATCTAATACGTAATAACCTTTTAGAAGCTATATAATGTCTTAAATGACCACAACTTCCTCAGACTGGAAAGCAAGTTATCCAATTCCTAGGGCAATTGTTACGTGGTCAATAGTGGACCATCGCTCTGCAAAACGCGATGGGACTACCTTGCTCGCCATGTGCATAAAAGACTGCTCAAAAACAAAATAGATGTAGACTCGATATGATCTTCTCTGAATACAACTATACGTAACATGTAACATAGTGATAAATAGCAGATAAACTCTAGCTCGATATGCTAGAGTTCGTTGGTTAGGTAAGACGTGCAACTTTCTTATGTGCATTCTTTTGTTGGCATCTTTCCTGGGGCTCTATTTAAGAGTTTGGATAGGTTTGATTTTGAGCAGCCAAGTTATTAAGAACAATACCCTTTAACATGTGATCTGTAAGAGAGAAAAATACTAGCATCAAAATAATTTTCGGAGTCTTTGTTTTGATTCTCATTTTTGCGCTCGCCCGTGCACTCGATTTGATTTCACATCCTGAAATATTCTTTAGGCCAAGCCCATAATCGGCAGCCCAATCTAAGTCCAAAAGCACAGTATATGTCCTACTCGTTTATGGTTGGGCTTGACACAACATCCCCCTTCGTATATCCCACGTAGGTCTAGCAAAAATACTCCCGCATGCATTTTTATCAAAGAATCACAACTATTACCATCCTCTGGGAACCTAGGTTTTGTTGGAATTTTTGAGAAATGATCAAGGTTGAAAGTTGCTTTTGAGTTTGCTTTACCATATACAAACATTAAACTTGCGTATCTCTAAATAGATCCGGCAAGGGTAGGGGCCATTTTCCAGGCTAGCGGCTGGCTTAGGGATATAAGGAAAAAAGAAAAAAAGAGAAAGGAAAGAAAAAAGAAAGAGGAAAATGACAAAAAAATTTTAAAAAAAAAGATTGTCCACATCGGCGTCAACTATGCAACGTAAAACGATCGGCACAGGGTAACCCAAAGGATTAGCCGAGGTAAAATGATTGAACCGAGGTATGGCACCTCAATTAGAGCAAGGTTTCATGTTTTGCTTTTTACTTGGCACAAGCCTCTTGGGTCATTGTGCCGAGAACACGGTGAAGTAATTCCTAGGGAATCTCCAAGGAAGTAATTCTTTGTGAATTCTGTAATTTTGATGGGCTACTTTTGATTTGATTGGAGAGGCAGACTTATTCTAAATTATTTGGGATTAAAATTACACTCAATTTTTTCCTCAACATGTAGCTAGATTTAGATGTTCTAAATAAAGGTCATATCTTCATCCAATCATATCCCTGATTGGTGGGTCACAAATATAGTTATTGCCCACTTTTAATTTTAGTCTAGTCTGTGTACGATGATAGTCATTACTTGCAACACTCAAATTGAAGGCATGAGCGGAGGAAAGTTTCCTCCAACCCGTGATGGAAGAAAATACACTCCTTCAAATAAAAAATATTAAGAAATACGAATATAAAGTGTGATATGAAGAACAATCCTCCATATTTCTATTTTTGTTATTTGAGAAACAATCAAAACGCGACACTTTTCTCTTCTGGCCAAAAAAGAATCTGACATCGTCATTCTTGGACTCGAAATATTTTCACTGGGCCTAAGAAATTTATATAATGCAAAATAGCTTTTGTGCTCTTAATCCTATGAATTCAAATGGGCTTTTTGACCCAAAAAACCAGAAATAGCCTAGCCCACTAAAACATTGCCCGATTGACCCAACGTGTGGAATGCCCATGATTGGTGATCTCCTCTCTGCATAAAGCACGCATGCCTATCAAAGAGGCAAGAAGTTCCAGATGATCTTTGGGTGATCGCAAAATTATGCCGTCCTAATACGGTGAAACGAATCAATTACGATAAACAGAGTAATCTCGAAACAAGCACCTTTTGACAGGGCCCATCATGGTTACTTGAAGTGTGAGTTTAGACAAGATAATTTTCAATATCGCCAAAACAATAAAAGATCAGCGATCAAATATTGATTGCTCCGCGCCTCAAATAACGAGTTTCGTACCAATGGCTGACGATGGCTCTGATGGGTGGCTTTGCCGGTATAAGCAATAAGGAGATCACTTTTCTACTAATTGGTGTGGAAATTGGTATTGACATAATTTACCTACTAAAACAATGCCCGCCTCTATCCAAGATTCCAGCATCATAATTCAATTTTTTGTTTAAATTGGGGAGTCCGATGGGGGATGACAGGCCATTTGAGAAGGAGATTCTGAAATTGTGGAGGCTTGGTTTGATCAAGTTATGAGTATTGGAAACAAGTTATAGTGCTTACTCCGAGTAATGATATTGAAGCGCAGAATTGCCATGAGGATATGCGCAAATAACTATTCTTGAGAAAAATAATCTCATAAAGGACTTCAATACCAAGCACTTCTCTCCATGAACGACAGGCCTCATGCATGGAGTTCGTTTCCCTTGAGCTTTTCTCAGTGTTGGAATTGCAAGTGGATGATCAAAAGCAAAGAAAGATACATGGACTCTGTTTTTTAAGTTTTCCAGCACTACCTTTGAGACCTATAATGATCATCTCTTAATTACTAGCTAAATCACTGTGGTGGGAGGCAATCGATCTCAAGTCATTCGAGAATTTGGGGGGCCAAGAAAGGTGAGAAATTCTATTTTGCGAGATTATTCCATTGTTAAGATACATCGCATTGCACTAATCTACCTTGAAGACATAAACTTGGATAAGCTTGACTACTATTCGGACATTCTTACAAAGATTAGGGAGATACCAAAGAGTTGGTTATTGTCAATTCAAGTCGAGCCACTACGAAAATAATAGGGGTCATCTCAAAATTTGAGCTCGAAAATGAAGAAAAATATAAGGTGAGACCTATGATTTATCTTTTACTTGATTGAATAACTTGAGATCGTAACACAAGGAAGCATTTCCTAGTCTCAATGTGAATGACCTGCTTATGATCGAAGCAGGTTAACTAAATTTGGTGGATATCCACTACAAAAAAACACGAAATTTGCGACGAAATTTTTGCCGTCGCAAATTTGCGACGAAATTTCCAATGTACTGTGTTTTCCGTCGGCGACGAAATTTTTTCCGTCGGAAATTTGCGACGGAAAAAATTTCCGTCGGAAATTTGCGACGGAAAAAATTTCGTCGCAAATTTGCGACGGAAAAAATTTCGTTGCAAATTTCCGACAAATAATAATATCGTCGCAAATTTGCGACGGCATTGTCAGTTCGTCGGAAATTTGCGACGAAAACTCGCGTCCGTTGCAAATTCGTAGTTTATCAGCCCGCGACATCGCAATCACTATCTCTCTCTCGCTCTCTCTTGTTGTCTCTCACTCTCTCTCGGTCTCTGTCGCTTTTCTTTGTCTTTCATATATGTGAAATTTGCAAAATCCGCGCGCACGCACGTATTAATCTCGGTGAAGCTTTTGTATCGGTAAGTGCAAAATTGCTAGCTTCATGACTATTCGTCGTTGCATTGTAATTTTTTTTTTAATATATGTTTATGTTTGTTATTTTTTCGTATTTGCATCACCGGTTTAATGACCGGCGACCGGTGACACCTCGCCGGCCTTCGGATGAGCAGAATGGCCACGCCGTTTTGCGACGGAATGAGGTATCCGTCGCAAATTTGCGACGAAATTGTTTTTCCGTCGCAAATTTGTGACGACTAAATGAAAATTTCGTCGCAAATTTGCGACGGATAAGAATTTCCGTCGCAAATTTGCGACGGATGCCCATTTCCGTCGCAAATTTGCGGCGGATCCTAGTTTCCGTCGCAAATTTACGACGAAATTTTCATTTATTCGTCACAAATTTGCGAGGAATGAATTCCGTTTCCATCGTACATTAAAAATTATTAAAAAATATTGATTATTATGTGATTAATCTTTTTTGGGTTTGTGCCTAATTGAAGGTCTCGCAATCCAAGTGGACTTTGCAATTCTCATCAAATTGATCACTTTGTCCTACCAATAGTTCAGTCAAATATTTAGGTAAGTCTTCTTTACATTGTAATTTTTTCTATTTTTGCAATTTCATATTAATTGTTGCGTGAATAACAAAAATTATAATTTCCAAAATTTTATAATTTTGAAAATTAAGAACAATAGATATGATATTTTAAATATTTTACCATAATTTTTTATTTTAATACAGACACAATGCAAAGAGAAAGGGCTTGGATGTATAATAAGAACTTACCTGGATGTCAAGGATTGACAGATGAGTTTCGTACTGGGTTGGAACTATTTTTAGAGTTTGCTAGTAGTAAATATGAGTTTATGGATGGAAATAAGTTAAGGTGCCAGTGTAAAAAGTGCAGTAATGGTAAATTTCTTGTGTGTGATCAAGTTAGAGAACACCTTACTAGATTTGGGTTTACTTCGAACTATTATAATTGGACTTCCCATGATGAACTATTTATATCTGATGAAGGATATGAAAGAAGTGACCGATTTTCAGTTAGGGAAGAATGTGGCTATTATGAGCAATTGAACCCAAACGAGAGGATGATGATTGATGCAGCTAGTTATAATTTTGTCCCAGAATCAAATCATTCAAGTACTAGTTTTACTCCTACACGTGAATAAGTGGGTACTAGTCATGCTTCACAATTGGAAGATATAGGAGTAACGGGTTTTGAGGAGAATGTGTATAATGAAACTTTTCAATCTAATCAGTTCTGGGATGTGTTGAAAGCAGCAGATGAACCTCTATAGGCAGGTTGTGAGGACCACACTAAGTTATCGGTGATAGCCCGACTATTAAATATCAAGGCAGAGTATAATGTGTCTGCGGATTATTTCAACTCTTTTGTTGAAATAATGTGGGAATCATTGTCTCGTGATAATAACATGCCAAGTGATTTTTATGATATGAAAAAACTAGTGGATAACTTAGGTTTTTCGGTTGTAAGAATTGATGTATGTAGTAGGGGTTGTATGATATATTGGAGAGATGATGAAAATGCAGAATCTTGCAAATTCTGTAGCCAACCTAGATACAAGATTAACAGGAGGCCGGGTCGTAATAAGAAGCGTAGACCATACAAGCAAATGTTTTATCTGCCCTTAATCCCCAGATTGTAAAGGTTTTATGCGTTTAAAACCACTGCTGAACATATGACTTGGTATGCAAATCATGAAACAGAAGAGGGTCTAATGTGTCATCCTTCAGATGCGGAGGCATGACAACATTTTGATAGAACATACCCTGAGTTTGCAATGGAGCCTCGGAACATCAGGTTAGGTCTATGTGCGGATGGATTTGCTCCATTTGGGAAAACAAAAAAAAGTTAATCATGCTGGCCAGTCATCTTAACGCCGTACAATCTTCCACCTGGTATGTGCATGAAGACACCTTACATGTTTTTGACATTGATCGTGACAGGGCCGCAAAATCCGAAAAAGTTGATAGATATTTATATACAACCATTGATTGAGGAGTTACAACGGCTATGGGTTGAAGGTGTCCTTACGTATGACGTTTCTACCGATCAAACATTTGTAATGAAGGCTGCCCTTCTTTGGACGATAAATGACTTTCCAGCTTACAGAATGTTATCTGGATGGAGTACAGCTGAGATCTTAGGATGTCCGATATGTTTGGAGAGGTCAAAGTCATTTAGATTAAAACATGGAAAGAAGCCTAGCTATTTTGACTGTCACAGACAATTTTTGCCGTCAAATCATCCTTTCAGAAGGAATAAGAAAGAGTTCATCAAGAATAGAACTGAAAGAACGCGTCCACCATTGAGGTTGACCGGTGATCAAATTTGGGAGCGTGTGCAGGACTTTCCAACCGTTGTTGAGAACCCGCACGGCATGACTTTTGCGTATGGAAGTACACATAAGTGGACAAAACGCAGTATATTTTGGGATCTACCATATTGGAAGGCGCATTTTATTCATCATAATCTTGACGTCATGCACATAGAAAAGAATGTTTTCGACAATGTCATAAATACTGTGATGGATGTCGCCGGAAAAACAAAAGACAACTTGAACGCAAGAAAAGATATGAGAGATATTTGCGATCGGCCAATACTAG
Source organism: Syzygium aromaticum (assembly GCA_024500025.1). Classification (NCBI taxonomy): domain Eukaryota; kingdom Viridiplantae; phylum Streptophyta; class Magnoliopsida; order Myrtales; family Myrtaceae; genus Syzygium; species Syzygium aromaticum. The sequence continues at coordinate 3,458,807 of CM044891.1, read as the reverse complement.
CTGTTGATGCAAGCAGCAGGGGACCAAAACCGAAAGCAATTTATACATTGGATAAGGAGCAGAGGCGAGTTGTTTGTCAATGGTTGAAATCTATGCGGTTTCCTGATGGATATGCTTCGAACCTCGAGAGATGTGTTGATTTGAATGAATGCAAGTTGACAGGTTTGAAGAGTCATGATTGTCACATTCTGATGGAAAGACTAATTCCAATAGCTTTGAAGGAAGTTCTACCGAACTTTGTATGGGGCGCCATTACAGAATTAAGCAATTTTCTCCATGATATTTGCTCGATAGTGTTAAAAGCATCGCACATGGAAAAACTAAAGAGAGATATTCAAATTATTCTTTGCAACTTAGAAATGATATTTCCTCCAGCGTTTTTTGATTCGATGGAGCATCTGTTAGTTCACTTGCCTTATGAGGCTAAAGTTGCAGGTCCCGTCCAATTTCGATGGATGTATCCATTTGAGAGGTAATGTTTTTTTTTAAAATACAGTTCAAATTAGTTTATCATATAATATGTTCCAATAAGCTTCTTTCTATTTCAACTAGATTCTTATATCATTTGAAGAAAAAAGTGAAGAATAAGGCACGTGTTGAAGCTTCAATTTGTAATGCATATATTGTGGAAGAAGTGACAACATTTGCATCATACTATTTTAAGCCGCACGTTCAGTGCAAGAGCCGGAGAGCAGGCAGAAATGATGAGGGCCCTATTGATCCTAATTGCACGGCATTCTCTATTTTCAATTATCTGGGTCGACCAAGCGGCACATGTCAGTTTCGTTACTTATCAGACGAAAAAATTCATGCAGCCCATACTTATATTTTACTGAACTGCCCAGAAGTCGAGCCATATTTCAAGTAAGTATCAATTTGCAAATATATGTTTTGCGTGTCAAATATTTGCTAATAATGATATGGTTTTTAATATTGGGATTTTCCAAACTTCAATGTCTGGACTACAACCAAATGAGTTTGACCGTCTGTGCAATGAACAATTTGCAGCGTGGTTCAAGACATATGTAAGTTGCCTATGTATCAAAACCAAGTTATTAAAATTATATACATCATTTAGTAAAATATTTATGGTAGGCTTTGCATGTGCAACCTTAGGTTCACAATAATCGTGATGAAATTGGAGGGCAATGATTGTTATATTATCTGTCATGGGGTCAACAGTTACAAGTTCGAAGTTGGCCAGCATATTTCATAAATGGATATAATTTTCATACTTAAGAATACGGAATGGGAAAATCCACAATAAATAGTGGTGTGTCTGTTCGATCATCCAATGGTGACAGTTAGAAAGAGGATTTTTATGGCTTGTTGGATGAAATCATAGAGATAGAGTACCCTGGACCATTAATGATGCGGGTTGTGTTATTTAAGTGCACGTGGTTCGACTCCATCAAATGAATGAAGGTGCATATGAAACTCAATTTGGTTGAAATAAATCACAAGAAAAAGGTATATGAAGTATGAACCATTTGTCTTGGCACAACAAGCAAATCAAGTATGTTATGCATCATATCCTAGTTTGAAACGTGACAAAACTGATTGGTGGGCTGTATATAAAATCAAAGCACGGAGGAAAATCGAGAAACACTAGAAAGATAGAGCCTACCAACAAGAGGAAGTGTATAACACGGTTGAAATTGAGGAATATAACATACCAACTTTACGAGATCTGTGTGGAACAATGATAGATGTGGATCCATATGAAATTTGCGAATTAAATGTACAAGAATGTTCTGAATATGATTTTCAGACAGATGACAAAGACGAGGATGAGAACGAGGACGAAGACGAGGACGAGGACGAAGACGAAGACGAAGACGAAGACGGAGATTAAAATTTGCGACACACAACACTACAAATGTGTAATTATTAATGCTACAAGTGCTATTTTTGTTGTTATCATTATTGTTCTTGTTATTATTGTTATTGTGCTTTTTTGTTATTGTTATTGTCGATTATTTTTTCTATTTTAATTTATCGTCCGAAATTTTGTCCCTAAATGCCGACAAGTCAAATATTATTAACGTGCCGTAACATTTCCGATATTCTAATTTCCATTGCAAAATTTGAGATGCCATAATTTTGGACTGAAAAAAAGACGTATCAAATTTATGACTCAAATCAATGAGACGCTAATTTTGCTAGGGAATATTTACCGGTAGAAATTTGCAACGGACTCAGACCTGTCCGTTGCAAATTTTGCAAATTTTTATCCGTCGCAAAACACAAACCTGACCGTCGCAAAATTGTGACGGACAATGTATCCTTCGCAAATTTGACGAGGGAATTTTCCCGCTCGAACTTTGCGGTGGATTTTTTATTTCTGTCGCAATTTTTTTTATAGTAAATTTGTGACGGACATGCTAGGTCCGTCCCAAATTTTTGTTGGCGAAATATTTGCGACAGACTTAATTTCCGTCGCAAAATTTGCGATGGGCATTGGAGCGCTGTCGCAAATTTGTGATGGACAAGCACTTCCGTTGCAAATTTGCGACGGACCCTAATTTGCGATGGAAGTGCTTGTTCGTCGCAAATTTGACGAGGGAATTTTCCCGCTCGAAGTAGATTTGCGACGAATTTTTTATTTCCATCACAATTTATTTTATCGAAAATTTGTGACGGACCTTGAACGTCCGTCGCAAAATTGCGACGGACATGCTAGGTCCGTTGCAAATTTTTGTTGGCAAAATATTTGCGACAGACCTAATTTCCGTCGCAAAATTTGCGACGGACATTAGAGTGCCGTCGCAAATTTGCGACGGACAACCACGTCCGTCGCAAATTTGCAACGGCACTCCAATGTCCGTCGCAAATTTGCGATGACACTCCAATGTCCGTCGCAAATTTGACAAGGAAATTTTTCCGCTCGAACTTTGCGACGGATTTCTTGGTCCGTCGCAAATTTGCGACGGATAGATTGAGTCCATCGCAAATTTGACCAGGGAATTTTCCCGCTCGAACTTTGCGACGGATTTCTTTGTCCGTTGCAAATTTGCGACGGACCAAGAGCGTCTGTCGCAAATTTGCGATGGACCGAGAAATCCGTCGCAATCCGTCACAAATTTGCGACGGACCAAGAGCGTCCGTCGCAAATCTGTACCCCTTGTCTTCTCCATTTCTTCGCCGACGTCCCTGCCCGACTCAGATCTGCCCAAAAACAATTGCAGAGCAGTCCGTCGCCGTCGCAGCCATCGCCGCCCAGCCGTCCCCCGTCGCCACTGCTGTCCCAGCTCCCCCGCTTGTCGCTGCGCAGCCCCGCAGGCCCCCTCGCCGGTTGCCGGTCGCGGGCCAGCCGCCCCCGAGGCCCCCGCCCGTCGCCTGCCCTCGCCCCCGCGCCGCCCCCCGCCCGTCGCCGGTCTCCCTCGTCCCCGCCTGTCGCCCGCCCCTCGCCGGTAGCGCCCTCGCGCCCCCGCCCCCGACCCCCGCCGTCTCCCGTTGCCCTCGCCCCTCGCCCCGCCCCCCGCCGTCGCCCCCGTCGCCCTCGCTGCGGCCGTCATCGTGACCACAGCCACCGACTAGCCGCCGCCGTCGCCACCGTGACCACCGCCCCGCCGGCCAGCCGTCGCCGCTGTCGTGACCATCGCCCCGGCCAACCGCCGCCGCCGCCGTCGTGACCATCGCCGCCGGCCAGCTGCCACCGACGCCGTTGTCAACACCGCCGCCGTCGCCGTCACCCACGCCTGTGCCGGGATCGCCACTATCCATTCCGCTTGTTTTTGTTGTCCTTGAACCAAGTAAGTCAACTCTCTAACCCCTAGTTAGTATAATTAGGTAATTAGTCGGATTTGGTTAGGGATTATTTATGATTACTTTTCATTGGCTAAATTATGGGTTGATTTCAGGATTGCATGTGGCTTTAATCGATGATCGACTGGTTAATTTGTTTATTATGTGGATGATTAAGTGTTAAATGATGATATTATAGGATGATTGATTAAGCGTTTTCACAGAAAATGCTTGAAAATTACACAGTTCTATAAAAAATCATCGAAAATTATGGAAAATTAAAAAATGATACATGCTAACAACAAATATGAAATTTGATCGTAAAAGTTTGTTAAAATTTTTAACAAACTAAAATTTCATAATATCACAAAATTGTAAAAATTAATAGTGTCCACCCATTTTCAGTGAAATTTAGATTTCTTAACGTTCCGGAGAAAAAATTATTAAAAAATTTAAAATTTCCATAACCTGATAAAATGGATTAACATAAATGCACTCACCCATTGTGAGGGAAATTTTTTTTTTGGTGAAGGAAAATTACAAAAATTTAAAATTTAAAAAATGCACAAAATTGCTTAGAAAACATGTGGCCATCAACTTGCAGTGAAATTTAAATTTCTTTAGATGGCAAAAAAAATTAGAATTTAAAAATTTCCAAAATTTCACGGAATAACTTATAATACCTGTGGCCACCTACTTTTAGTTATATTTATTTTTTTTAACGTGCTCTAAAAATTATTAAAATAAAGAAGGACTAAAATTTGGGAAACTTTACCTAACAGTTTAGACTGCCTGTGGCCACCCAATTTTAGTATGGATTTTTTTTTCACGGAAAAAATTTTATATTAAAAGTAATAATTTAAAATTTCTTACAATTTTAAAATTTTAAAACTTTACAGAATGTCTTAGAATATCGGTGGCTACCAACTTTTACGGAATTTTTTTTTGCACTAAAAAAAAATTTAACAATAATAATAATTTATTTCTTACAAAACTTTACAGAATGACTTATAATATTTATGGCCACCCACTTTCAGTGAAATTTAAATTTTTGTACGTGGTAAAAAAAATTTAATGAAAATGCATGCGATTCATATAGTGATGTTTGATACCTGTGGCCACTCATACCGTGCTCATACATTGATGTTTCATATCAAAATGAATGGGATTCATAGTATATTTGTTTGTAGGAAATTGCATGTCATAAGCACTCGACATTGGCTCATTTCAAGGAAACATTTTCTCAGTCTTTCCATCAAAATGGTAAGCTTCGTCATGTACATCATTATGTGTTCGTCCTGCGTGTCAATAGTTCTTTACATATTCGCATAACCTTCCTACTTGTCAGTTTAAACATGGAGGTCACGTGTCTAGAAGACAAGACTCTTCCTCGTTCTCGTCCCCGTCCCTTTCCTCTACTCCTGTCCCGACATCTAACCCGCAACCACAATATGATCCGTCACAATATGGGCACGTTGGCCCTTCCTCCGACACTCAACAACATGTTACGGGGACTTCACCACATGCGAACTGAACGTTCTCCAGTTCAATCTCATGTAGCTTCCTTTCCTTCCGTTCCACCCAATTATACGGCGGAACAATCGAATATTGACGGAAACAGAGGTCAAGAAGATAACCGATTCTTCATATGCCCATTTGGAGATTCGTAAGTGCTTCATTTTTATTTTAGTATATGTCATACATACGGGCTTTAGATATTGATGTCAACTGAATTATCCATGTTGCACAATATTCGTATGAATGCAGATTCACGGATGCTACGTCTATTGTGAGGGGTTTGAACAAAATAGTAAGAAACTTCTGGATGGGAGAGTATATTAATTACAGAAGTGTTCCACAAGAAGTTAAAGAAATGTGGTGGAATGAGTTTAAGGTAAGTTTTACATATTTTATTTTCTCACCATATGAAGTTTGGTATAGTATATTGTTGGTCAAAAATGATATAAAGGGACCAGAACAACTCTGTAGTTTTCGATACCTAAAGGATCAGATATTTTTCCCGACATGAACTTTACAAAATCTGTCTATATGTGTCTGGTGCATGTTTATGGATATGTGATCATCATAATAATTTTCAATTTATGTTTTTATTCATTGCAGCGGAAGTTCACGTGGGACGAAGCGGAAGACAATGAAGTGAGAAGAATTTTCGATAAGAAAATAAGTGATTTTATGCGAAATGTTATGAATAAAGCGAAGAGCAGGCAAGAGAAGCCGTCTTTCTTTACAGCTGACAATTGGGTGGCAATTAACACATTTTGGGCATCTGAACAGAGTCGGCAACTCTGTGAACAGAATAAGAAGAATCGATCTTCTAGTTCTAGTGATGGGTCAGCCACATATGCTGGGGGCTCTATCAACATTGCGGAGCATCGCAAACAACTGGTAAGTCTGTTAAATGAGTTATAAGTTAATTTAATTCAATTACTCAAGTTTACATTTTGTAAGCACATGAATTGGGGACGGAACCGACATTTGCAGCTACATTTGAACGCACATTTCAAAAGAAAGATAAGACATGGACTGGCGATCGAGCAAAAGCTGTTAAGGTATGTAAGGTTATACTTTGGCTTATATATAAACTATAATGAAAACCGTGAATGCTTATCGTGATTTTATTTTCATCTACATTGTTAATGTAGGAAAAATATGATGATCTTTTAATGAGTAGTGCTAGTGGTAGTGATGATTGTCCCGAGTTCCGGCCACCAGTTGATAATATGGCATTTTGGATGGAGGCAACGGGTGAGGTGAAAAAAGGGAAAATATTTGGGCTGGGATCGTTGTCAAGGATGTTCATGCCGAATAGTCCTGGAAGTTCATCATCCGCTGGAGCTAGTCGAAAGAGGTCACGAACAGAGGAGCAATTGACCGAAGAAGTGGGTCGTTTGAAAAATTTACTTGTTAGGAAGGATGAACGAATATATAACTTGGAAGAACAAATGAGAATTGTTATGCAACACCTTAACCTTCAACGCAATGACGGACCTCCTGTACCTCCAGCCAATCCAATAGGTGATGACCAACACATTCATGCCGAGAATGCTGATGCTGATAATGATGATGATGATGATGATGATTTTCTCCAGTCTCCCTAGTTAAAATTTTGGGTAAGCTTGCTTCATAATCTTGGTTTTTCATAATCTCACTCATATTCATATGTAAGAACATTTATGTTCGTCCTGAAACGTATTTTTGTTATTTTACACCTAGTTCCACATCCATGCTAAAACGTTGTTTTTATATTCTGGACTGATTCATGTATCGACATTTCCTCAGATCTTGACAAAGGTGACTACTTTTGGTGTCCTGCCATCGTACCAAAGCCGCCTCTTCTTCTGTATGGTTTTTTTGCGTCTTCTATGTTTGTCCCGTCTCTTAGTTCATGTTTTGAATGTATTGTAAGATTGGATATCAAATAACAACATGTCATACTATATAACTTTCCTTATGTTATTTGTTTCAATTATATGTCATTGTGGCTGATTTGTCAGCATTTATGGTTTGTTCGTTTTGCTGTTTTAATTATATATCATTGTCTCCTTTGATTGATATGGACAATAATTTATGGCTGAAATGATGTAAAAATAACGACGAATATTTTAAGTCGAATTTTGCTGTTATTAAAGTTTGTCGCTAAGTTGCGATCATATTCGCGACGAATTTTCGACGATATTCGCGACGAATTTTCCGATGATTTTGCGACGAATTTTGCAACAAATTTTGCGACTTCATTGCCACGGATTTTTGCGACGAATTTGCAACGGATTTTTGCGACGAATTTTGCGACGGATCGAGTTCGCCGCAAATTTACGATGAAATTTGCGACGAATTTGCGACGGATTTTTCCGACGAATTTTGCGACGGATCAAGTTCGTCGCAAATTTGTGACGAAATTTGCGACGGATTTTCGCGACGAATTTTACGACGGATTGTGTTCGTCGCAAATTTGCGACGAAATTTACGACGAATTTGCGACGGACGTTTGCGACGAATTTTGCGACAGATTGTGTTCGTCGCAAATTTGCGACAAAATTTGCCACGAATTTGCAACGGAATTTTGCGACGGATTATGTTCGTCACAAATTTGCGACGAATGTTGCGACGGATTGAGTTCGTCGCAAATTTGCGATGGAATATTTGCAACGAATTTTGCGACGGATTGTATTGGTCGCAAATTTGCGACGAATTTTTGAATTTTTTGTCGCAAAAAATTTGCGACGCCCGAGTAGCGACGGAATGTTTTCCGTCGCAAATTCGATTTGCGACGGATTTTTCCGAAATTTCCGTCGCAAATTTCGTTGCAAAAAACAAGTTTTTTTGTAGTGATCCGTCCCGACTAAATATGGCAAGTTGACCCGATTGAATGCTTGAAAAGTAAAATGTTTCGGAAGTCGGTCTTCTCCATGGGAGATTCAGAATGTGATATGTCTTGCTTAGAGTCAAATTCATCACTTGACAGACAATGCCCATTCTGTTCGTGCGTATATATAATTGCCTCCTACTAGCACTTCTTGTACGCATATGTGGCTTCCAATGATGGATCGTGCTAAATTATGGATGATGATGGATGTCCCAATTGTACTTTATGTAAAATCACGGTTCTCCATGCACGCTGTTTGCCACATTTCGATGTAACCCGAATTCAAAAGAGTTTGGAGTAACAACAATAGTAATTTATTAACAAATTGTCATTATTGTCTATATGTTGAATTTCTGATGATCATTGTTTAGATTGTGACACGTGTTCTGGATTTTATTTTTGTAAAAGTGACTCATTGATGGCATATAAAGTTCTTCACTTTTCTTCATTGCAATTGATGAAGTTTGTCATTCAATTTTCTTCAAATCACCAAGTTAAAGCTCTAGACATTTTCTTGAGTCTTGATTAAGGATTGATGATGCAAGAGACCGTAGTTGTGCAACAAATGACTACATCATAAGCAAATATTCAAAGCATCTCTCTTCTCTAGTTTTTCTTCCAACTTTGTATCAATTTTAGTTTACGTCTAAGTCTATAATTTTTTTATTCGTAATTGACATGATTTTCTTGAGCAAAGTAAGTTATATGTCGATTCAGTATGTTTATTTCAACTATTAAGGTTATTGTAATCTTACACTAGCTAATAGATAGGGATAAAGCTACGCTTAATACTTAAGTTGTGTAGTTCTTGCAGCTGGGTCCTCAAATTTGATCCCTTAGTTCATTGCCTCCCAATGAAATTTGATTAATTAGTTGAACCATGGCTTAAGCTTGGACAAATTCTCTTCCAAAAACAACCCTTTATCATGGCAATGCATCAAAGTTGCAAAGTCATTTGTCCCTCATCCATTTCAAAGGAATAAAGCCACCCCCTTTAACAAAAGCTGAAATGGCAATGCTGAATTCTCTCTCTCTCTCTCTCTCTCTCTCTCTCTCTCTCTCTCTCTCTCTACTTTAAATTTGTGATGTCCAGCCTGCCTGTTTCTTTTCTCATGCCCATTCAATTATCTCACTCTATGTTCTCTCTCGTTTCACCTCCAGTTTAGCTAGCAGCTCCACTCTTTAGTATTCTTTGCATTTCTGATGGATTTGCTTCGTTCAACCTCTGTCTAAAGAAGCTTGAGAGATAGAGAAGCCAAAGAAAGATAGATAGAAAGACCACTTGATCCAATAAAAGTCAGTTTTTTTATGCTTTGATCACACACCCATCTGAAGTTCCTTAGTATCATGTCATTCCCATATCCTTCTCTTCAAACCCAGCAACATACAAGCACTTTATCTAAAAAATTTTGATCCTTGTTTGAAAGCAACATATTCTTTGAGAAACAATGAAGGTCAATCTCATTGTTCGATGAATTGTACTTCTGTGCACTATAATTCCTGGTTCATCTTCTTCTGTTAGCGATGTTGATGTCCTACTCTCACTGAAGCAAGGATTCGAGTCCCCCAAACCGGCTTTAAGCACTTGGAGTTCTTCAAACTCGAGCTCAGTTTGTTTATGGTCCAGAATTAGATGCTCGAGGGGACATGTGGTTTTGCTCGAGCTGACGGATTTGAATCTGGGCGGCTCTCTCTCTCCTCTTGTTTTGAGGCTTAATAGCCTTGTCAAGCTCTCGCTTGCTGGGAACAATTTCAGTGGCACGATTGAGATTGCCAACTTGAGTAGTTTGAAGTTCCTGAACATCTCCAACAACCAGTTCATTGAAAGCTTGGACTGGAACTACTCTAGTATCGAGAAGTTGGAAGTGTTCGATGCATATACTAACAACTTCACGGGTTTATTGCCAGTGGGTGTTCTTGACTTGAAGAAGATCAGGTACTTGAGCCTTGGGGGAACCTACTTTATGGGGAAAATCCCAGAAAGTTACGGGGAATTAGCGGCTCTGGAGTAGTCGTAGTTCGCAGAGAATGGGCTGAACAGAAAATACCGAGCAAGTTGGGAAATTTGACAGAGCTCAGAGAGATTTACTTGGGCTGCAACAATGTCTTTGAAGGTGGCATTCCTAGAGATTTTGGCAATCTGATAAATCTTGTTCACATGGATCTTTCCTCGTGTGAATTGGATGGTGCAATACCGCCCAAGTTGGGAATTTAAGAAGCTACACACATTGTATCTACAATTCAATCTTCTCTTGGGTCTGATCCCGAAGCAAGTTGGCAACTTGACAAACTTGGTAAATCTTGATCTCTCTGTCAGTTTACTCGCTGGAGAGATACCATCGGAGGTCACAAGACTCCAGAAGCTGAAACTTGTCAACCGCTTCTTAAACAAGCTATACGAGTCGATTCCTGAGTTCCTTGCAGACCTCCTGAGCCTCGAAACTCTAGGCCCATGGTTGAACAACTTCACTGGTGTGATTCCTGAGGATCTCAGCCGGACTGGGAAGCTTCAGGATCTCGATTTGTCCACCAACAAGCTCACTGGAATGATCACTCGAGATTTGTGCTCACTGAACGGGCTCAAAATCTTGATCCTGTTCAACAATTTCCTCTTTGGGCCAATCCCAGAAGCTCTAGGCTCATGCTATAGCCTAGTTAAGGTGAGGTTGGGGCAGAACTACTTAAATGGAAGCATTCCGAACGGCTTCATTTACTTGCCTCAGCTCAAACTCATGGAATTGCAAAACTACCTGTCAGTAGTTTTGCCCAGAGAATGGCAAGGGGTTCTTCCATCTTCGCTCTCAACTTTTCTAACCTTTAAATCCTACTCATCGGTGGGAATCAATTTTCAGGTCCGCTCCTGCCTTTTATAGGGGACATGAGACAGGTGGTTAATCTTGACCTGAAGCAGAATTTCTTGTCAGGCGAGATTCAACTGGATATCGGGAAATGTTACCATCTCACTTACTTAGACATCGGCCAGAAAGACCTCTCCAGTTACTTGAACATCTCTAGGAACCACTTAAACCAGAGCATAGCCGAAAAGATCGGTACAATGCAGAGCCTCACGATCGCAGACTTCTCTTCCAAATATTTCTCAGGTAAAATACCCGAGTCTGGGCAATTTGCCTCGTTCAATGCCTCTTCCCTTGTGGGCAATCCAGGGCTTTGTGGTTAATCCAGGGCTTTGTGGTTATATCCTAGACATCAGATGCAATCTCACCACATTCACAAGCACATCCTACAGAAGTCATTTCAATTTCAAGTTAATTGTCGCGGTCAGCCTATTGATGTGCTCCCTAGCTTTCACCACGGTGGCCATAATCAAAGCCAGGCCACTTAAAAGAAAGGCTGGCACCAGCTCGTGGAAGATGACGACATTTCAGAAGCTCGAGTTCTCGGTCCAAGACATCCTGGAATGCGCCAAAGACAGCAATGAGATAGGAAGAGGTGGAGCCAGGATCGTCTACCATGGGAAAATGCCAAATGGCACCAAGATTGCCATCGACTCCTAGGAGGATTCGGCACGACTAGCCATGACCGTGGCTTCTGAGCGGAAATCCAAATGCTCAGCAACATCAGGTATTGAAACATCGTGGGCTCCTGGCATTCTGCTCGAACAAAGGAACCAATCTCCTCGTCTACGAATACATGAAAAACGGGAGCCTAGGTGAGATGCTGCACGGGAAGAAAGGCGCATTCCTAGGATCGTTCTTGAGGTACAAGATCGTGGTTGAAGCCTCCAAAGGCTTGTGCTACCTGCACCACGACTGTTGCCTGCTGATCCTTCACCGAGATGTGAGGTCAAACAACATTCTGCTAAACTCAAGCTGCGAGGCACATGTCGCCGACTTCGGGTTGGCCAAGTTCTTGGCAGACGTTGGAGGGTCGGAGTACATGTTGGCGATCACGCGGTCCTATTGTTACATTCCCTTCTTTATTATCATTCATTGATTAGTAATTCACTAGATTATTCACAATTACTCATTAACCACTGTTGAGGCTATCAGAACATTTCTCTGATCCCAACTCTCTACGTAGTTTTAATTCTCGAGTTCTGAATTCTATGCAACATTTCTTGTGTATTTGACCCCAAAAGAAAAGGAAATTGAAAATGTCACGCAAGAACACAGTCCCTCAAAATCTTTGCTCAATGGGACTTGGTACTTAGAGTAGGGTTCATGGTCCAGTCAAATTCTAATAAATTGGCATCTAAGTGGGTCAACTAAATTCTCTGAAAATTACGTGAAGATGGATATTTTCTTGGATTCATTTCTGACCCTACACACTACCCCACTGTCTCGTTTTTGCCCTTTTCTTAATTTTTTTTGGTAAAAAAAAAAATAATTATGTATGATTTTGGCTCCTTCTGCTTTTCTATTATTCCCGTTTTCCCCTTCTTCTTTTTTGCTTTTGTCCTGAATTAATTGGCCCCCTTTTGTTTTGATGCTCTGTGGAGAGTGATTTCTTTAACTACAATCATGCAGTTCGGGACCAAAGATCAGGAAACATAAATGCGTGCCAATTCAGGTTGACTCAGTTTTACAAAACTAGAATTCATGTTGATTCACTTCGACAAAACTAGCAAAAGCTTATCCAGAATGGCGGTTTTCCATCTTCCTAGACCCACTCAAATGGAGTGGAACTTTGCCAACGTGCCTATTTCCATATTTGACATGATCATCATCATTCGTGGCGTTGAAAGCTTCGAAGAAAATAAAGCACTACATATAATAACATTAAAATTGTCCTAGCGAAGGTCTCGAGATCACTAATTGAGTGTATTTCATAACAAAAAATCCGTTCTTATCGCGGAGTACACCTACACCTTTCGGGTGGACGAGAAGAGCCTCGTGTACAACTTCGGGGCCGTGCTCCTGGAGCTCTTGACGGGGTGTCGGCCCGTGGGCGGCTTTGGGGACGGTGGGGACATCATCCAGTGGACGAAGATTGCCACAACCAACTAGCGAAGAGAGGAGGTGACCCGTGGCTGAGCCTCGTGCGGAAGGATGAGGCCGCGCACATGTTCTTTGTCGCCGTACTGTGTGTTCAAGAGAACCGCACCAAGCGTCCCACGATGAGGGACCCCATCACCCGCCTCTAGATCACTCCACCTCGGGGAAAATTGTCCAAAAAATCCTAAACCTATTTCACTTTACCAATTTAGTCCTAAACTTTTCAATTTTATCAATTGAGTTTTAAACATTTTCACGATTTGCCATTGTAATTCATCCGACTAATTTTGGGTGGAAAATTGCCGACATGGACGCTAATCATCCTATGTGACACAGCCGGTGCTGAAGTGAATAATTTTTTAAAAATATTTTTTCATTTTCCTATTAATTTTTTATATTTTTAATGTCTTTTTTCTTTCCTCTCTTTTTTTTTTTTTCATTTTTTTTGTTGCCAGCCCTTAGCAATGGTCAACAACCAGCCAAAAGCAAAGACCGATGAAGGTCCCTCATCAGGATCTAGCGAGGCTTACCCTCGCCAAATCCGGTGAGGTCAAACCTTGTTAGAGGTTGGTGAGGTTGCCTTTTGCCTGAAGCTGGCAAGGTCGACCTTCACTAGCCTTTGGTGAGGTCGCCCCTTGCTAGATCCTAGCAAGGGCGACCCTCGTTGGTTGTTGTCTATGGCTAGTGTGGTCATCGCCAAGGCCTAGCGACCTATGGAGAAAAAAAGAAAATAAAGTATAAAAAATTAAAAATGAAAAAAAATTGTCCATATCAACGCAAATTGTACCACGTAGGATGGCCGGCATCCACGTTAGCAATTTCAAGCCAAAATTAGCTAAATAGATTATATTGACAAATTGTTAAAATGTTTAGAACTCAATTGGCAAAACTGAATGATTAAAAACTAAATTGGCGATTAGGACTTTTTGGACAATTTTCCCTGTCACCTCCTCCTCTTCTTCTTCTTGTACTTCTTCAGCCTTTGCAAAGAACTTCACGAGCTAAAAAGGAAGATCTGTTCATCTAATTTATAGTGTGAACCTGGGATTTTATATGACAGTGTGCGAGCTCTCAACACTACGACTATGAGTAACAAAATTAAGTCTATGTTTCTTTAATTTTTTCGAACAAATTTATCATAATCCCAGTCTGCAGGAGTTCTGTCGATAGAATATAAGCTTACCACTCTTTTCCGCTGCTGTCAAGAGAAACCACAGCCAAAGAAAAGGTGTGCTCAAGACCCGTCACATTACTCGCAAAGTACACAGAGGAGAAGTAGGAGCAGGCAACCATCTCTAAAGCCTGTCAAAAGTTGGAAGTCTATTCAAGAATGGCCATCCAAGAGATCAGAGCAGATCTAGGAAGAGCAAACCATATTAGTCTGCACCAATCCACCTTAGTGTTCTTATTTCGAAAGTCCAGCAACAGCAATGGTCCATGTACCAGAAACAGAAGCTGTACATAGAACTTTGTCCTCCAGAAGAGTGCCATCAAATGGCAGCCAATATAATCATCAAATCGTCAGATCAAACCCCAGGAAAAGACCATGTAGAATCAGTTATAATCCCTGCAACTTTAGCAGAGATGGGAAGAGCAGAGTCATGTATAAACTCTTCGAGGATGAGCTTCTAAAAGAACACCATGAGGGATGTCAATTGTCAGTCCAAAGATATGTGGACTGACCATCATCAATTGGATAACAAGGGGCCAAAACTCGGGGGTTATATTGAAAACTTCCCTCGATTATATGAAACTATTATCCACTTGTAAGAAATTTATTTTTCTGATTTATAGCCGGGACTTACAAGATTGTACCAAATATTTCATCATAGGCATGAAAATGGACATGATTGAATATATGCATGTCCAATCACTGCTTTTTTGTCTTGGTTAATAATCTTGATCTGTTGTTTAAATACTGCTTCAGAGTCACATTTTTTGAATGTTATTACTCTGTGGAAACACTGTTGCAGTTGGATTGGCGTTATCAGATCTCCGAAAGGGGAATGCACTACATGAATTGATCCTTAGACTTGTTTGGAGTGCATTTCTGTACCAGTTCTGGAGAGCTAAAAACATGCATCTGAATCACGCTCAACAAGTGCCCGTCCCACTCATTAACATAACCCACAGGATGCAATGCTCAATCACGGGATGATAATTTCGCGAATAATTTGTTGAGAAAGGGGTTAAAGAAAGATTTCCCAGAAGATAGATACAAGAGAGAATGAGAGTACTAATTAAGGGCAAACAAAATTAATTTCATGGGAAGGCCAAAAAATGCCTTCTCTTGGACAGGATAAAGGAGCAGGTTGGGCAATGTGGGTGGGATGAAACTCTCCAGGCATCAATACTGTGTAGTCTGAAGCATTGGATGTAGTCACCTGCAAGTTGAAGTGGAAAAGAATCACAGGAGAAGATCAGAAGAAGAAAATTGGAGGGTCATTTTTCAGTTTAATGAAATGTTAAGACAGCAAGAAGGCAAACAAGAATTAAGCTTGACATGACGGTCCAAAAGACTAGTCCATATTTTTCAGTTTAATGAAATGTCTTGTATGAATCCCAGTAGCTGTCAAATTTATGTGTCTAGAAAACAATCAAGCTAGCCCTTTCCATCGCATTGACTGCACAAAAATAATTTATTATTCTTGAAAAATTATCTGAAGAAATATGGCAGCATTTGAAGAACCCATGTTAAATAGTGACTTGGCCCCCACAGAACAGCTGAGGACAATGGTATATGAGTGAATAAGACAGACTTACCATGTGCCGGTCTTGGTTCACAAGCTTCTGAGGTTGTCCTGCTTCCAGTGAAACCTCGGCCACATGATGCTCTTGAGATGATGATGAGGGAGCGGGAGTTGTTGGTCTGAAAAGATGCTCGAAGATGGCCATGATGAGAAACATTGCAACCAGAATGGCCGTGGCCACGAAGCCGAAAGAGATCGCGTTGATGGATGCTCCAAGGCTCTTCCACGGAGCTTCGGTGTCGAGTTCCCCTGGCGACGAGGTGCTAGAGTGGGGGCCGGCATACACGTTCCAGGGCGTTGATCTTTCCGGGACGAACCCATTCATCGCCGGCAGGTTTTCTTTTCCTTTTTCTTCTTATGGGTCTTCTTCTTCAAAAATTTATGTCTTGATGGAACTTAGGCATTCCACCAATGCTGATGATCACGAACCGGAACACACTGGATGACATCTAAATGACCAATGCAGATACTTGTTAACACCGCAAGGCATAAGATAATTGATGACTGTATGACTTAGATTCATGCGAAGTACACTGTCTAGACATACATGTTACATAGCAATAAAAATTGCCAGAGTCTATGTGGGGATTCATAAGCTCAACATCAAACTCATTTTTGTTTTTAGCAAGTGTGTAGCATTAAACTCAATTGCTTACTGAAAACTTAATCATCAACTAGGTGTTGACATCTGCTATCTTTCACCTCTAATTCTGAAATATACTAACCATGACAATTGATTATGATCTGAGATGAGAGAAATCCAAGCAAAGCAAACATGAACAAGCTAATCTGGAATTATAAGACAGAAATTCCACATTGTTCATGCTTCAATCTCAAAAACTTCCATTTGAAGGACAGAATCAAATTCTGCAACATCTATCACCTCTAATTCTGAAAATACTGATAATGACAACTGATTACATCTGAGACAAAACCGATCCCAGAGCAAAACTGAACAAACTAATCTGAAATTATACGACAATTACTGCACATTGCTCCTGGTCAGCTGAAAATCTCAGAACTAGCAACAGAATCAAACAATAAGAGTAGACATGATTAGCTAACCTCATCTCTGTGAAAGCTCTTGGGCCTCAGAGTTTCATTTCTCAGAAGAAGAAGAAGAAGAAGAAGAAGAGGAGGGGGAGGAGGAATTGTTTGTCATTTCATGTCGGGGAAAAAGAGAACGACATAAATAAAACAAAAGAGGGCCAAACACAACTATGGCTGCAATTTATTAGGAAATGCAGACTCAGCCCATGTAGCTTTACACCACGCACAAAATGTAAAGACAAAGTCTCATTATAATCCCCAGCGAGGCACTTTCCCTCTTTTTATGTTTTTGATGTCAAATATGAATTTTCAAATTAATTTTTTATGCCCCAACTCATGAACCCTTTACCTTTTCTTCTTCTTTCTTCTTCCTTCTTTTTCTTATTTTTTTGGGGCCGAGGACCTTCTTGTCTGAAAATCCTTAAACACGACTGATCCAGATCCTTCGTTTGATAATACATATTGTCCTTTGTTAAAGACAATTCAATTAGTACATTATCGGGTCAACTAAACTATCACTTCATAGCATTCAGACCACATGATCCCCACCAGTTCTCAACCGAAATGACAATAAAGCAAAAGCTGTGTGATCCTTAGGACTAATTAAGGTCATTAACTCACTTAGAGTTCAACATATTTTAGCAGACACTTTACTGATTATGTAGTTACAGAAAAATTAAAGTATGATTAATGTATCATTAGGGATTAATGGGTGGGTTGTGTAATGGTAAATAAGCACAGTAACAGTTCATTATGAGCTGAAACGAATCATCATCACCATGCTGTGAAACTTCCTTATTATAATCTTCTTTGGATTGTAGGGCTGGTTAGGGCCATTAATGGCTATCGAATCCAAATCCGGCATAATCTGTAGGGTATCATCATAAGATATGTGGCAGAATCAAACATTGCCCAATTATCTAGTCTCTCTCCACTGCATCAAAAGGCAAAAAAAAAAAAAAAGAGAGGAGGAAAATAGAAAGGAAAAGCTAATATGGCCAAATAGCATTCAGCTTCAAGCTAACTAAATATTTAAAGGCTCTCTGTAATGTACATAAACATGCGTTTAATTAAGGATAAAATAGTGGCATTAATATATTTATTAATCATAGACCTCTATAGAAGCCACAGTCATAACTGATAATCTATTATGGTAAATTATGAATTTACAGATTTATTTATTTATCTATTTTGGTTGCTGTTTTGTGGGGGAGAGAGAATCAATGTTCGGTACTTTTATTTCTTTCTTTTTTTTCCAGCTATGCACTATCAGAAATGATATGATTAGTTGCAAGAAAGAAAATGGGCACGTGAAAAAAGACATTATAAAAGAAGGTGGATAGGTGAGTTTGTGTACGATCACACAATCATTTACTTATTTTTGTAGTTTCTTTCGCACAATTATTGTCCCCAATTTTTTGTTCTTGTCTGAGATTTAGGTAAAGGCTCATTGCTCAAGGAATTAAACCATTTCAAGGTAATATCACGTAAATCATCGCTTATCAAGAGATGTTTGTCGTTATGAAATTTGGTTTAGAGAAGGTGGCTACAAGATTGGGGGTTGTTTTGTCATACGTTTCGGATGGATTATTTAACTTTTGGATTAAAGGATGGTTGGTCCTAGGTTATGAGATTATTTGACTCTTCAATGAACACTAGTTGACCTATTATTCATGTACTTATAATTTCAAGTGAATTTATTAAGTTTGATTAGGCATGCGCAGGTCCTTGAATTGCTAGAAGCTTAGTTAATAAAACCAGCTGAAGGGTACGCCTGTTGTCTGTGACAAGAAAAAGTGAAAAAAGTAACGCTTTAAAGGAAAAAGAAAAAGGGTTGAACATTGTGTTTGTTTTGCACGATGAAATTAATTTGGGTAACAAAATTACTATCAAACTACAACTTTAGAAAGTGAAAAAGATTAAGTAATCAACTTTCTGTCTTCCGGACAACTATAGAATCTGGTCTGGTCCCTTATAACATAGTGTAGGATCATAATTCTTCTTTTGATAATACTCATTAATTTGTATGGAATTTTTTTCATAAAATTTGAAGTTGAAACTGCTTTTGAGGTTAATCGGTAATAGATAATGCACATGGTAACTAAAAGGATTGGTCGAGGTAAACTAATCGAGATATGGCACCTCAACTAGAGCGAGGTTTCATGTTCCACTCTTTACTTGACACAAGTCTCTTGGGTCAATGTGCGAAGAACACTATGAAGTAATTCCAAGGGAGTCTCCAAACAAGTAATACTTTGTGAATTCTCTAATTTTAGAGTGGATGGTAAGCCTTTGATTTGACTAGAGAGGCAGACTTCATTTTGGATTGTTCAGAATTGAAACTGCACTCAATTTTTTACCTCAACATGTAGCTAGATTTACATGTTCTAAGTAAGGGTCATATTTTTATCCAATCATGTTTTTGATTGGTGGGTTACAAATATGGACATCACCCAATTTTAATTGTACTCAAGTTTGCATATAATGATATTTATAATTTGCAAACCTCAAACTAAAGGGAGGAAAGTTTCCGCCTATTTGCGTGAAAGAAAATATAACCCTTCAAATAATAATATTAAGAAATACGAATATAAAATGTGAAATAAAAACCAATTTTCCATATTCCACTCTACGAAGAGATGGGCCGGAGGCCCATGGCCCATATTTCTATTTTGGTATTTGATAAATAATTGAAATGGGACAGTTTTCTCTTATGGCGGAAAAAGAACCTAACCTCTTCCTTATCGGACTCGGATATTTTACTGGACTCAAAAAATTACTATAGTGCAAAATAGCTCTTATGCTTTTTAATCTTAATTAACTCAAATGGGCTTTTTGACCCGAAAAAGCAGAAATGGCCTAGCCCACTAAAACATGGGTCGATTGGCCCAATGTGTGGAATGCCCATGATTGGTGATCTCTTGTCCGCATAAATCACGCATGGCTACCCAAGAGACAAGAATTTATAGATGATCTTCATTGAGTTGTATGGTCTTACTTCGTAACCAATACGGTGGAATGAATCAATCATGATGAATGAAGTAGTCTTGAAGCAGGTGACTTTTGACAGGGCCCATCACGGTTACTCAAAATTAGTTTACTATGATAACCAAAATGAGTTTGGACAAGACGAATCGATTGTTTTGCACCTCAAATAACAAGTTGGATACTAATAGTTAACGATGGCTCTAACATATGGTCTTGCTAGAATAAGCAATATGTATATCGCTTTTTACATAATTTACCTATTGAAATATTGCCCCACTCTATCCAAGATCCCAGAACCATAATTCCTTTTTTGTTTGAATTGCGTTGTTAGATCAGGGATAATAGGCCACTCGACAATGAGATTCTGAAAATTGCGGAGGCTTGGTTCGATCCGGCCTGTGAATATTGGAAACAAGCTATAGTGCTAACTCCGGGTACCATGCGCAAATAACTGCTTATGAGAAAAATGAATCTTATGAAGAACTTCAATACCCAGCACTTTTCTCCAAGAACGACAGGCTCACGCATGGAGTTGTTTCCCTTGAGCTTTTTCTCAGGATTGGAATTGAAGTGGAGGATCAAAAGCAAAGATACATGTGTGCCCTGCTTTTTCTTTTTCCCAGCACTGCCTTTGAGACCACTTCTTTCTTTTACTAAAGCTAGAAAGAATTGTTTATAAGGATAAAGACAAAAAAAATTGGAAAAAGTTAGAAGCATTGTCTTGTCCTGCCCGGTGGGAACCCTTCTTTTTAAGTGTCCTTCCCTAACACAACAACAATAGGTGAGATTCCCCCGTACTAATATAATGATCATCTTGTAATTGCTAGTTAGATCACTCTGGTTGGAGGCAACAGATCTCCAAGTCATTCGAGAATTTTGGGGGCCAGGGAAGGTTAGAAGAGCATTCTATTTTGCAAGATTATTCCATTGTGTAGATACGTCCAAACACACAAATATACGTTTATGACATAAACGTGAGTAAGCTTGACTTATGTTCGGAGATATTTACAAGGATTAGGGAGATACCAAAGAGTTGGTTATCATCGGTTTAACGTGAATGACCTGCTTATGATAGAAGGATGTGCACTAAATTTGGTGGATATCAAACCCGACCTAAAAAGTCAAGCTGACCCGATTGATCGCTTGAAAAGTAAAATGTTTCAGCACCCGGTCTCCTCTGTCGGAGGTTTAGAATGCGATATGACTTGCTTAGAGTCAAATTTATCATCACTTGACAGACAATGCCTATTCTGTTCATGCGCAGTTGCGTACATATGATTGATTCCTACGTGCACTTCTTGTATACACATGTCGCCGGCAATGATTCATGGTGCTATGATATGCAGGATGAATCATGAATGATGATGTGTGTCCCAATTCTACTCCATGTGAAATCATGGTTCTCCATGCACGCTGTTTGCTACATTTCCATGTGACCCGCAGCAAAAACAAATTTTTGGACTAACAATGATTATAATTATAATAGGTTATCATTATTATTTATATGTTGATTTTCTGTCAAGTAGTGTTTACAATGTGACATGTGTTCAGGACTTTATTTTAGTAAAAGTGAAATGATTTTCTTCGTATACACATTTGAGAACAGTTAGTGACACATCGATGGTATATAACGTTATATCCTTTTCTTCAATGCTATTGCTGAAGTTGTCGTTCAATTTTCTTTGAATCACCAAGTTAAAGCTCCAGACATTTTCATGAATCATGATTAAGTATTGATGATGCAAGAGAAAGTAATTGTGGAACAAATGACTTCATCATAAGCAATTGCACAAAACATCTACCTTCTCTCATTTTTCTTTCAATTTTTATCAATTTTAGTTTGTCTGATCTATAATTATTATTTTTTTGGGTAAAGTGATCTATAATTATTTTCATTCATAATTAAAATGATTTTCAAGTTATATGTTTTTTTTGGTCAAAAAAGTAAGTTTATATGTTTAGTAAGTACTTATTTTCAACCATGACTCTTGCTGTAATCCTCGTACTAGCTAATAGATAAGGATAAAGCCACATTTTATACTTAACTTGTATAGCTCTTGCAACTTGGTCCTCAAATTTGATTTATTAATTGTACCTTGGCTTAAGCTTGGACAAATCCTCTTCTAAAAATAACCCTTTATCACTTTTCTATATATTTATTTTGTTTTCCAAAATCAACTCCCTTGTTTGAATCACTGAAAATTGAAGGAAAAAGGAAAGCATGGCATTATCTAGTGTAGGTTGCCATCGGTGAAAGCATCTTCTTGCTCCGGGAATGGGACTTCCCCAGTATCATTGGCATGGGATTGAATCCTTTAAAGGGTCGTTGGGAAATAAAAGTGTCAGGTGCATCAAAGTTGCAAAGTCCATTGTCCCTCATCCAACTCAAAGGAATAAAGATACCCCCTTTAGCAAAAGCTAAAACGGCAATGCTGTAATCTCTCCCTCTCACTGTCTCTCTCTCTCTTTACTTTAAATTTATGATGTCCAACCTGCCTTTTTCTTTTTTCATGCCCAATCAATTATCTCACTCTATGTTCTCTCTCGTTTCACCTTCAATTTAGCCAGCAGCTCCGCTTTTGGTATTCTTTTCATTTCTGCTGCATTTGCTTCCTTCAACCTCTGTCTAAAGAAGCTGGATAGATAGAGAAGCCAAAGTAAGAGAGATAGAGAGAGCCACTTGATCCAATAAAGGTCAGTTTTTCTATGCTTTGATCACACACCCATCTGAAGCTACTCAGTATCATGCCATTCCCATATCCTTCTCCTCAAACCCAGCAACATACATGCACTTTGTCTAAACACTTGTGATCTATGTTTGAAAGCAACATTTTCTTTGAGAAACAATGAGGGTCCAATTCCTTGTTCTAGGAATTGCACTCCTGTGCACTATAATTCCCGGTTCATCTTCTTCTGTTAGCGATGTCGATGTCCTACTCTCAGTGAAGCAAGGATTTGAATCCCCTGAACTGGCTTTAAGCACTTGGAGTTCTTCAAACTCGAGCTCATTTTGCTTGTGGTCCGGGATTAGATGCTCGAGGGGGCGTGTGGTTTCGCTCCAGCTGACGGATTTGAATGTGGGCGGCTCCGTCTCTCCTCTTGTTTCAAGGCTCAATAGCCTTGTCGAGCTCTCGCTCGCTGGGAACAATTTCAGTGGCACGATCGAGATTGCCAACTTGACTAGTTTGAAGTTCCTGAACATCTCCAACAACCAGTTCAGTGGGAACTTGGACTGGAACTTCTCTAGTATTGCGAATTTGAAAGTGTTCGATGCATATAATAACAACTTCACGGGTTTATTGCCAATGGGTGTTCTTGACTTGAAGAAAATCAGGTATCTGAGCCTTGGAGGCAACTACTTTCAGGGGAAAATCCCAGAAAGTTACGGGGAATTAGTGGCTCTGGAGTACTTGTCACTTGCGGGGAATGGGCTGAATGGAAAAATACCGAGTGAGTTGGGAAATTTGACAGAGCTCAGAGAGATTTACTTGGGCTACTACAATGTCTTTGAAGGAGGCATTCCTAGAGAATTTGGCAATCTGATAAATCTTGTTCACATGGATCTTTCCTCGTGTGAATTGGACGGCGTGTTACCACCTGAGTTGGGGAATTTGAAGAAGCTACACACATTGTATCTACAATTCAATCTTCTCTCGGGTCTGATCCCAAAGCAAGTTGGCAACTTGACAAGCTTGGTGAATCTTGATCTCTCTTTCAATTCACTAACGGGAGAGATACCATCGGAGGTTGCAAGTCTCCAGAAGCTGAAACTTGTTAACCTCTTCTTAAACAAGCTACATGGGTCGATTCCTGAGTTCCTTGCAGACCTTCCGAACCTGGAAACTCTAAACCTATGGACAAACAACTTCACTGGTGTGATTCCTGAGAATCTTGGCAGGAATGGGAAGCTTCAGGATCTCGATTTGTCCACCAACAAGCTCACTGGCATGATCCCTCGAGATTTGTGCTCACATAACCAGCTCAGGATCTTAATCCTGTTCGACAATTTCCTCTTTGGGCCGATCCCGGAAGCTCTAGGCTCATGCTCTAGCCTAGTTAAGGTGAGATTGGGGCAGAACTACTTGAATGGAAGCATTCCGAATGGCTTCATTTACTTGCCCCAGCTGAAACTCTTGGAATTGCAGAACAACTACCTGTCAGGAGTTTTGCCAGAGAATGGCGACAGGTCGTCGAAGCCTGAGATGTTAAATGAGCTCAATTTATCGAACAATCTCCTTTCGGGTCCTCTTCCGTCTTCACTCTCGAACTTTTCTAACCTCCAAATCGTACTCATCAGTGGGAATCAATTTTCAGGTCTGCTCCCGGCTTTTATAGGGGGCTTGAGGCAGGTGGTTAAGCTCGACCTGAGGCAGAATTTCTTGTCAGGCGAGATTCCACCGGATATTGGGAACTGTTACCATCTCACGTACCTAGACATCAGCCAGAACAACCTCTCTGGTCCGATCCCGCTCACAATTTCCAAGATTCCTATCCTCAGTTACCTGAACATCTCTAGGAACCACTTAAACCAGAGCATACCCAAAAAGATCGGTACAATGCAGAGCCTCACGATCGCAGACTTCTCTTTTAACTATTTCTCGGGTAAAATACCTGAATCTGGGCAATTTGCCTTGTTCAACGCCTCTTCCTTTGTGGGCAATCCAGGGCTTTGTGGTTCTATCCTAGACATCAGATGCAATCTCACCACATTCACAAGCACATCCGCCAGAAGTCATTTCAATTTCAAGTTAATGTTCGCGGTTGGCCTATTGATATGCTCCCTAGCTTTCACCACGGTGGCCATAATCAAAGCCAGGTCGTTTAAAAGAAAGGCTGGCGCCGGCTCGTGGAAGATGACGACATTTCAGAAGCTCGAATTCTTGGTGCAAGACATCCTGGAATGCGTCAAAGACGGCAATGAGATAGGGAGAGGTGGAGCCGGGATCGTCTACCACGGAAAAATGCCAAACGGCACTGAGATCGCCGTCAAGAAACTCCTACGATTTGGCACGACTAGCCATGACCGTGGCTTCCGAGCAGAAATTCAAACGCTCGGCAACATCCGGCATAGGAACATCGTGAGGCTCCTGGCATTCTGCTCGAACAAAGAAACCAATCTCCTCGTCTACGAGTACATGAAAAATGGGAGCCTAGGTGAGATGCTGCACGGGAAGAAAGGCACGTTCCTAGGATGGAGCTTGAGGTACAAGATCGCGGTCGAAGCCGCAAAAGGCTTGTGCTACCTGCACCATGACTGCTGCCCGCTGATCCTTCACCGAGACGTGAAGTCGAACAACATCCTGCTGAACTCCAGCTATGAGGCGCACGTCGCCGATTTCGGGCTGGCCAAGTTCTTGGCGGATGGTGGAGGGTCGGAGTGCATGTCAGCGATCGCAGGGTCCTACGGCTACATTGCCCCTGGTATGCCACGCTTAAAATCTTTCATTATCATTCATTGATTGGCAATTCACTAGAGTATTCATTTTTACGGATCGACCACATTGACACTATCAGGACAATTCTCTGACCCAAAGTCTGCATAGTTAAAGTCTTGAGTTCTGAAATCTACGAAACATTTCTGGTATGTCTGACCCCAAGAAGAGAGGAAATGGAAATTGTCACACAACAACAGTGTCACTCAAAATCTTTAGTCAATGGTAGTACTTAGAATGGGATCCATGGTCCAGTCAAATTCATGTAAATCGGAATCTAGGTGCGTCAACTTAGGTACCTGATGTATTACTAACGTTAAACAGAGCATTGAGTGCAGTGAAAGCAAACAGACATGCGCATTGCGCAATCCAACTCAATCCTCTAAAAACAAAACAATAATTTATGATTTTGGCTCCTTTTGCTTTTCTCTTCTTTATTTTTCCCCTTTTTTTTTTGGCTTTTGTCTTGAATTAATTGACTCCCTTTTGCTTTATTGCTATGTGGGGTGTGGTTTCTTTAACTATAATCATACAGTTCACGACAAAAGATCAAGAAACATCAATGCGTGCCAATTCATGTTGATTCACTTCGGCAAGACTAGCAAAAAGCTTATCCAAAGTGGCCGTTTTCCATCCACTTAGACCCACTCAAATGGAGTGGAACTTTGACAACGTGCCTATGTGACATGATTATCATCATTCGCAGCGTTGAAAGCTTCGAAGAAAACATAGCACAACACAAAATAACATTAAAATTGTCCCCAACAATGTATTAAGGTCACTGACTGAACGTATTTCATAACGGAAAAATCCGTTCTTATCGCAGAGTATGCATACACCTTGCGGGTGGATGAGAAGAGCGATGTGTACAGCTTCGGGGTCGTGCTCCTGGAGCTCCTGACGGGGCATCGGCCCGTGGGCGACTTCGGGGACGGGGTGGACATTGTCCAGTGGATGAAGATAGCCACAGCCAACTGGCGGAGAGACGAGGCGACCCGCGTGGTGGACCCACGGCTGAGCCTCGTGCCGAAGGACGAGGCTGTGCACGTCTTCTTCGTCGCCATGCTGTGCGTCCAAGAGAACAGCACTGAGCGTCCCACGATGAGGGAGGTGGTTCAAATGCTCTCGGAGTTCCCTCGTCACCAGCCTCAAGATCACTTCACCTCCTCTTCTTGCTCTACTTCTTCAGCAGCCTTTGCCAAGAACTTCACGAGCTAAAAAGAAAGTATATGTTCATCTAATTTAGAGTGTGAATGTGGGATTTTTGTATAACCAAGTGTATGTGCTCTCAACATTACGAGTAACAAGATCAAGTCTTCGTTTCTTTTACTTTTCGGACAGATCTCTGAACATTGAGATAAACCATATTACTCTGCACCAATTATGTGAGCTCTCGACATTATGAGTAACAAGATCCAGTCTCTGTTTCTTTTACTTTTTGGACAGATCTCCGAACATTGAGAGTAAACCATATTTCTCTGCACTAATCCACCTTAATCCCTTTTTTTCGAACTGAGTCGAGCAACTGCAATGGCCAAAGTAACAGAAGCTGTACATAGAACTCTGTCCTCTAGATCGGAATGTGGTCAAAGAGTGCCACCAAATGGCAGCCAATACATTCACCAAGTCATCAGATGGAGAACACCATTTAGAATCATTCATAGTCTATGCAACTTTAGCAGAGATGGGAAGAGCAGAATCATGTATGAACTCTCCAAGGATGAGCTCCTGAACGAACACCATGAGGAACGTCAATTCTCGGTCCAAAGATATGTGGACTGATCAATGTCAATTTGATCACAAGGGGCCAAAAGCTCTAGGGGCTATATTGAAAACTTCCCTCGATTATATGGAACTTTTATCCACTCGTAAGGAATTTATCTTTATAATCTATGCCCGGGTGTTTGCAATATTGTACCAAATATTTCATCAAAGTACACATATAGCGTCGGTCAACGGATAAAAAGGTATAAGAAAATGGCAATAATTATCGATAAAATCGTTTTTTTTTATCCTATAGAGTCCTAAAAATTGTAATTAAAGTGCAATTAAGCTCTTCAAATTTATAAATCTGGTAATTAAGTTATATATTTTTTTTATTCTGTGTAACTGGGTAATAATTCTGTTAAGCCCGTCTAATTCGAGTGACAAAAAACGCCAAACGTGACAATTTTTTAGTAATTTTTTATGCCTTGAAAACCTTCTCTTCAAGGGCTAAATCGGGGGGAAAAAATCTGTGTGGGGTCTAAAATTTAGAAGAGGCACCTCTCTTATTCTCAAATCAGCCCCCAAAAAACAAGAAAGAATGGATAAATTGGTCCCTCATCTTCAAGTGAGGAGCACAGGATGGCCGTATCCCAATCTTCCGTTCAAGATGACGAGAAGGTGTAAGGCGTTGATGAGGCAGATCGTATGTTTCGATCCTCGGAGATATTCGAGATTCGCAGATATTCTTTTGTTCTTCTTGTGATGAATGAACGAGATTCGGAGGGACCGAGGAAGAAGAACCAAGATGGTCGTCTTTTGGCTCTCTCAAGTCGCAGACATTCGACAGAGAAGAGAGGAAGCAGTACGTTTTCCCACTACTTTCTGCATCCTCCGATGTTGGGTTTTCGTCCTCGTGTTCGTGCACTTCTCATGTGCTATCTTGTTTCGTTTTTTTTTTTTTTTAAATTATCTTTTCCAGGCAATACCAAGCTCGCACCACAGGTCTCAATGCGTACGACCGGCGCTGGAAGTTGGTCGATGATTTACGGTGCGTGTGGCTTCTTTATTGTCTCGCATCTCCCCTCTGATAGAATGGGAATTCCGCTTTTGTCTGTGGGTTGCTGAAATTTGCTGGGTAATGTCGTGTCCGCGGAAGTTCTCTGTGTACTAAGCTAGTTACGACTCAAGTTTCAGTTCGTGGTGTGATTTGGTTAGCCGTATGCTTTGCTCTGGAGTTGGGACTACATGAAACGATGCTCATTAAGAGCTATTGATGTGTGGTTTTCCCGTGGTCCTATATGAATAGGATGATGAACAGTCCCCTCCAATTAGAAGGATGGGGGCTACTACAGTCATCCTCATATTCTCGTCTTCGATGTCGATGGAATTCCGATGGGCCTTCTATCCTAAATTTCCTGCAATAATTCTGTGTGACGATTTAGTTGAGTGGGACTCAGTTATCTGCTGAAGTTGGATCCCAACAAAGAGTGCAAATATCGAGCTTCTTATTTGTAGGTTCATGGTGTCCTGCAGTAAAATGGATAAAGAATGGTCCTTTTTGTGAAGGAGGAGGTGTCTACACTTACCCTCACATATTATTTATTTTGGGTGGAGTTCATCTTAGGTTCTTATTTTCAGCAATGTTAATTCTTATGGTGATATGGGTGTTCGCCATATTCGAGCATTCCAATTATGGAGGTATGCTTGCTATTTCTTCGTAGGCAAAGTCCCAGCTTACCATCTTGCGGGTTTTGCAGTTACTTTCTATGGCAAAGAAAGATCAGCACTAGCAAATTTGCCAGTTAAAACTGATCAAGACACTTTACGAGAAGGCTACAGGTATTTTCATCTTGTGTCCCTATACGTTTTTATAGCATTTTTTGTATATGCAATATTTCTATTTTGAGCCAGAGGGTGCTAGTTATGTTTATTTCGTCTTGAAGCACTAATTATACCTTTATTGAGGACTATAACTTAAGAGAGAGGGCATATGATCAAAGTGAAATGCATCAATGTTGGCAGCCGTTCCATCTTTATAAAAATTCATCCAATACTCATGGTTCTTAAATTTCATTTTCCTCATCAGTGAATCAGAGGCTACATCAAGCATACCACTGCCGATGACTTTACTGTATAATTCAACCGTTTCTCTCCTTTCTTTCCTATTTTTTTGGGGATTTGATGGATACTGATGTTCACAAGCTTATGGTGTCATTTGTGCAAGTCTTGTATGATGATGTTGTGCTACATAGGTTAGATTGAATGAAGCGATGATTTGAACTGCTACTCGTTCTTCCATTTGGTATCTCTTAACAGTTTGCTATGAATCATGAACTATTAATTGGGAGTTTGCTCAGTTTATATGGATGGTCTTTTCATCTATCTTTGACATTTCTTCTCTTGCACTTCAGTGTATGCATTTATCGATTTCGGTGCTCTTTATCAAGGTCATTTTTACTTAAGATTTATTTTTATACTTTAATTAATGGATTGATTTAGGTTTATACGAACAGAGGACGAATTGAAGCCGATTGTTAGCTTGTGTGAGGAGTGAGAGTTTCTTCTTGACAAGAATCCTGGCTAGTTATAACCAATCTCTAAAAGTTAAACATCGAGTAAGAAATGAACCGCAAATACTAACCTAACAACACCATACACAAAAAATTGGGAGAAACAACTCTTCAAAACCCAAAACCATTTATCTGCATGAGCAGAATAACAAACGACAAGATTAATAATTAAGGAAACTTGAGAGATGAATAGGACCAAAATAGCTTATGCTTCGCTCCTCTTTGCTACGTAAAACAACAGCCCATCAGCCTCCTTTAAGAGACTCTTTTTCCCACCCTGCCAAGGGTTCCAAGCTTTCAACTCCTAATTTATCCACTCCCAAAAAGGGGAGGTGCCACATGGACAACGTCTTGGCCAAAAACAGCCAATACTTAAAGAAGTGAAAGGTGCAGCTGAAATTTGGATTGGATCGGGAAGTACGTGCCCTGAAAAGTATTTGCATTGGATTGCTGGGAAGAGAATACTTACCTGATTAGATCAGCAATAGATACAATTTTTCGAGTTCTCCTGCTGTGCACACTCGCAAAGCCTAGGTAATCTTGCCATGGAGCCATCATCATCCGCTACCTTACAGAGAACTGCCACAGGTTCCAATCCAGCCAACACAGCAAGGTCGACAGAAGCTTCTGTATGCCCAGCTCTTTTCAGGACACCACCCTCCCTGTACTTCAATGGGAAAATATGTCCTGGCCTGTTGACATGTTCAGGTTTCAAATCTCTAGATGCAAGAGCCAAAACTTTCGTTGCTCTGTCAGGTGCTGATACGCCTTTAGTTATCCCATGCTTTGCATCCTATAACAATATCTAATTAATTATCATCAGTTACAAGATACGAGAAGAGCTGATTGAAGGAACTATTTAAGCATCTTACAACATATACCACAGTCATGGTGGATGCAGTCCGAAGCTTCTCTTGATTCTCCCCCTGATTCACCATCAAAGGAAGTTGCAAGCGGTCCAAATCCTTCCTCTTTCATGCTCACACAAACAATCCCAGTGCCATACTTCACCATAGATGCCATAGCCTAAGGTGTTGCCATTAAAAGATCACCCTCATTCTTCCTGTTTTCATCGTCTGCCACCATTACCATCTGGAATTCAGTTCCAACCATGAGATAGGCATTAATGGATGAACAATTGAAATGCACTCAATAATGCAATGCAGAAAGCCTACCAACCTTCCCTTAGCGGATGTCCTCGATCGCTTCCGGAATAGAAGCAAAGGCTGCTCTGGGTGGATCCAAGTCAAATTCATCATCTTCGATGAGGATAACTCTCTGTAGACGAAAAACCAATTTGGCAAAGAAGGGTGGGCCTGAAGCAGCAAATTTGTTGATTTCGAGTTTCGGCAGACTCTACATGAAACTAGACCATAGTTAGATGAATATATGACACATTTTTCCGTTGACAAATGCCCTAAATTCTAAATGTTTACTTTCACATGCAACCGAGAGGTTTTGCAATCCTGGTATGGAGATCTAGCGATTGCTCGTGATACCATAATTGTTCATCGAAAAATCTGATATCTTGTGGATGCTCATGTTGTGTTTTCATGCACGTTGGACGTTGGACCACAGGTGTGATTTTGAAATTTCACTTTATTTAATTTATGGGTTCATAAGATTACCAATTCTAATAGAAGAAATGGTCTCTTTTTTCCCTATTAAGCATTTCAGGTGTATCGAAAGAAGATAAATATTATTTACAAACCGAGAGGATGTGGTAGAGACGATCAGTGTTAGAACCCTCGAAGCGTTACCGTGGGAATTCAAAAATTGTGTACGCTATCGTAGGGCCTAAGAGCATAGTGTTATTGGCATTTTGCCTTCAAATTGCCAGGTTGGGATTGAGGACCCATGCTAGAAAATAGTACCATACATGTGCATTTTGTTTTCCTTTTGTTTCTTTAGTACTTGCTTGTTTTTATTATGTTTCTCATCGTAGATTGGTTCACAAAATATCTACATTGACAGAATATTACTTGTGAGTTCATAAAGAGATACATTCAGAAGAACTGGCATATTGCGACTCTTAGGTATCTAGACAAATCGTGGCTGGGGCAGCTCAACACCTATCAACACAATTTTTTGCAGCAAACATCGCTAGTGGTTGGTCAGTGTTCGCAAGAGAAACTTGTCTGCATGTTTGAACTTTTTGGTAGGGATGGTGTTGTGTTCAAAGTCCCCATCTTCAGCAATGCCGGTAGCGATAAGAACCTCATTTAGGTCGATTGAGATGAACATTGGAAGATTCACTGGAGGCTATATATCAGCAAAGCAATTCATGTCTCCTTTATTCCGCTGTGATGAGTCAATTGAAAGTGCACTTACTTTTGGCTTTTCTTCTGAATTAGTTACAATCTCATGAGAATTATCCTTATTTCCCTTTGTGCAGTGAGCCCTTTCGAGCATCTTTTCCATGGCATATCTCCATGGTGATTGTCACCCATTCCACATCTGTGCCTCACTGTCCAAAGTTTTCCCAAGTTAACTTGCTTTCAGTAGAAATTACTGGATATGTTATCTTCCTTCAAGTATTCATGGCCATATGTGTAAATCAGGACACAAGGTCATAGGGTTGAAAAAGGCAATAACCACCATGAATAAGGAATCTAATGATTTATAGTTCAAGTATAAATGCCTCCCAAAAGGGACTACTTGATACTTTCTCTGCACATAATGACTACTCTCTCTCTCTCTCTCTCTTTATATATATATATATATATATTTTACAGGGATTGTCATAAATAGTGTTTGTCTAGAAAATATTCTTTACAAGCAGCTTTGATTGCTATCCTAGTGGAAAGATGGATGGTTACTCAAATGTAAATGTTGATCAAGGTCGCTTTTGGAGAAGTTTTGTCCAGCAAATATAAGAATCTAATAGACAATAAAGAGCAATTCTCTACTAATATGAACTAAAGATACATGGGATTGCATTTTCCCTTAGCTCCCAAGCACTTCGATTCTTGGACCATGTTCTCCTTCTAATCCTTGACTTCTGACTCTTCAGGCTTTCTATTCTCTCTTATTCTGATTTTACTCCGATGCACTTCAATTGTTATGGTGCATAAGTATCATTCAATGAGATTAGATGTTGCCGCATTTGTGGGTCCATATGTAAAGAGCAGTAGCTATGAAGGTTGTGCCCGGTTTGGTTTTTGTGTCCCCAATTCAAACCAAACAGATTACATCACATGTATCTTCAGTGTCTCTTTACTTTGAATTGCAAATCGAGATATCAACATGGCAAAGGCAGGTCATAGAATCAGAATGCAAGACCATTTGTAGGGAGAAGTTCGGCAATTCACTTAATGTTGTTGGATTAGATTGTAAGAGGTGGATCAAACAAGGGAACTATGTTGATGAGGACTTACTAACACAGCAACAATGTGTCTAACTCTGTGACGGTGGACCAGTTGTGATTGTACGGTTTCACCATTTTGATATAATGAACATGTAAGAGTGTTCAAGCTCTAAAGAGTTGCAAGATATTTTTGTACTTTTCTATAACTAATCAGAGTGTGTGAAAAGAAGATCGATAACTTCATATTTTCACTAGATTCGTGTGTGTCTCTTATATTTGATTACATGTACTCTATTAGACATATACATTCTATATGGGCACTAGCACTCCCCCTTTTCTTTATGTTTGCTTGTAGCTATTATGTTTCTCATCTTAGATTGGTTCACAAAATATCTACATCGACAGAGTGTTACTTGTGAGTTCATAAAGAGATACATTTAGAAGAACTGGCATATCACGACTCTTGAGTATTTAGACAAATCGTGGCTGGGGCAGCTCAACACTTATCAACACAATTTTTTGCAGCAAACATCTCTGGCGGTTGGCCCACGTTCGCCAGAGAAACTTGTCTGCATCAAGATGTCTGCGCGTTTGAACTTTTTGGTAGGGGCGATGTTGTGTTCATAGTCTCCATCTTCAGCAATGCCGGTAGCGATAAGAACCTCATTTAGGTCAATTGAGATGAACCTCACAAGAGTCACTTGAGGCTATATATCAGTAAATTCGTGTTTATCAGCTGCGATGAGTCAATTGAAAGTGCACTTACTTTTGGCTTTTCTTCTCTTTTCTGAATTAGTTACAATCTCTTCAGAATTATCCTTATTTCCCTTTGTGCAGGTCAGACCAAGCAGTCTAAATGGTTGATTTCTGTCTGCCACTTAAGCTCTATAGAGTGTGCATTTCTTGTAGCAATCAAAGTTCTGGACCTACTTGTGAAAAGAGAGAGCGTGGTGATGAAAATAGAAGCAACATGGTAAAGTGCAAATACGAGGCTTTGTTATCATTATTGTCGTAATTGTTTTGCCTTGCAAGTTCTTTAGCATTAATTCGGTAAACAATTAGATAAGATTTTGTCTGATTTGCAGAAAAGCTCTATTTATGGCCTATTCCGGGTGAAATGTGGCTGCAGATCGGATGGTAAATCCCAAACCCTACTTATATGAAAGATAAAGGTAAAAGAAGATGGTTGCAGAAACAGGTTGGATACAGAGGTTATGCCTTATTGCCTTCTGGTGCATCCCGATACATGATGCTCGCACTTCAAGGCATTTAAGGGAGTTTATTATTTCTCTAGTTCCAAATCGTGGAGGATGAGAATAGATTTGGGAATCTGATCCCAGGCCCGTTGAATGCTAGATCTGGGGTTTCTAGTGAGGAGCTAAACTGTAACTTCTGTAGGACTGAATACGAACGAGGGAGGACAAAACCATAGGCTTGTTCATGTGTTTTCCTTTTTTCCGAAAGGCGGAAGCTGAAGTCCAAAACTTACCAGTGAACTCATCAGCGATAGTGATGTTTCAGGTTGTTTTGGACGTATTCTTGGAGAGTCAGTGCTTGGATCTTTTCTTTTAGCTACTGTTGTGTCAACTTGAGGAGCTTTAATGGAAGATGTTCTTCGCATTTTTTGTAGTCTTTTGGAGTAACATTAAATATGTATATTACCCGTGAAATCGGATTTCTTCATTCCATTGTTGTTAGTGGATACTATGTTTTGTCATTTTGGTACTGCTCATCTGATGGCTGATGTTGCTCCAAATATGTAAGACTCGTTCTTTGACATTTTGTACGCTTTGATATTTGTATGTCTTGGTAATGTCACTACAAAAAAACTTGTTTTTTGCGACGAAATTTGCGACGGAAATTTCGGAAAAATCCGTCACAAATCGAATTTGCGACGGGTTTTGCGTCGCTACTCGGGCGTCGCAAATTTTTGTGTCGGAAAATTCAAAAATTTGTCGCAAATTTGCGACGAAAAAAATTCATCGTAAAAATCGTCGCAAATTTGCGACCAATACAATCCGTCGCAAATTTGCGACGAACTCAATCCGTCGCAACATTTGTCGCAAAATCCGTTGCAAATTTCGTCTCAAATTTGCGACGAACATAATTCGTCGCAAAATTCCGTCGCAAATTCGTGGCAAATTTTGTCGCAAATTTGTGACGAACACAATTCGTCGCAAACGTCCGTCGCAAATTCGTCGTAAATTTCGTCGCAAATTTGCGACGAACACAATCCGTCGTAAAATTCGTCGCAAAAATCCGTCGCAAATTTCGTCGCAAATTTGCGACGAACTCGATCCGTCGCAAAATTCGTCGGAAAAATCCATCGCAAATTTCATCATAAATTTGCGGCGAACTCGATCCGTCACAAAATTCGTTGCAAAAATCCGTCGCAAATTCGTCGCAATAAAGTCGCAAAATTCGTTGCAAAATTCGTCGCAAAATCATCGGAAAATTCGTCGCGAATATCGTCGAAAATTCGTCGCAAATATGATCGCAACTTAGCGACAAACTTTAATAATAGCAAAATTCGACTTAAAATATTCGTCGTTATTTTTACATCATTTCAACCATAAATTATTGTCCATATCAATCAAAGGAGACAATGATATATAATTGAAACAGCAAAACGAACAAACCATAAATGCTAACAAATCAGCCACAATGACATATAATTGAAACAAATAACAGAAGGAAAGTTATATAGTATGACATGATACTATTTGATATCCAATCTTACAATACATTCAAAACATGAACTAAGAGACGGGACAAACATAGAAGACGCAAAAAAACCATACAGAAGAAGAGGCGGCTTTGGTACGATGGCAGGACACAAAAAGTAGTCACCTTTGTCAAGACCTGAGGAAATGTCGATACATAAATCAGTCAAGAATATAAAAACAACGTTTTAGCATGGATGTGGAACTAGGTGTAAAATAACAAAAATACGTTTCAGGACGAACATAAATGTTCTTACATATGAATATGAGTGAGATTATGAAAAACCAAGATTATGAAGCAAGCTTACCCAAAATTTTAACTAGGGAGACTGGAGAAAATCATCGTCATCATCATCATCATCATCATTATCAGCATCAGCATTCTCGGCATGAATGTGTTGGTCATCACCTATTGGATTGGCTGGAGGTACAGGAGGTCCGTCATTGCGTCGGAGGTTAAGGTATTGCATAACGATTCTCATTTGTTCTTCCAAATTATATATTTGTTTATCCTTCCTAACAAGTAAATTTTTCAGACGACCCACTTCTTCGGTCAATTGCTCCTTTGTTCGTGACCTCCTTCGACTAGCTCCAGCGGATGATGAACTTCCAGGACTATTCGGCATGAACATCCTTGACAACGATCCCAGCCCAAATATTTTCCTTTTTTTCGCCCCACCCGTTGCCTCCATCCATAATGCCATATTATCAACTAGTGGCCGGGACTCAGGACAATCATCACTACCACTAGCACTATTCATTAAAAGATCATCATATTTTTCCTACATTAACAATGTAGATGAAAATAAAATCACTATAAGCATTCACGGTTTTCATTATAGTTTACATATAAGCCAAAGTATAACCTTACATACCTTAACAGCTTTTGCTCGATCGCCAGTCCATGTCTTATCTTTCTTTTGAAATGTGCGTTCAAATGTAGCTGCAAATGTCGGTTCCGTCCCCAATTCATGTGCCTACAAAATGTAAACTTGAGTAATTGAATTAAATTAACTTATAACTCATTTAACAGACTTACCAGTCGTTTGCGATGTTCCGCAATGTTAATAGAGCCTCCAGCATATGTGGCTGACCCATAACTAGAATTAGAAGATCGATTCTTCTTATTCTGCTCACAGAGTTACCGACTCTGTTCAGATGCCCAAAATGTGTTAATTGCCACCCAATTGTCAGCTGTAAAGAAAAACGGCTTCTTTTGCCTGCTCTTCGCTCTATTCATAACATTTCGCATAAAATCACTTATTTTCTTATCGAAAATTCTTCTTACTTCATTGTCTTCCGCTTCGTCCCACGTGAACTTCTGCTGCAATGAATAAAGACATAAATTGAAAATTATTATGATGATCACATATCCATAACCATGCACCAGACACATATAGACAGATTTTGTAAAGTTCATGTCGGAGAAAATATCTGGTCCTTTAGGTATCGAAAACTACAGAGTTGTTCTGGTCCCTTTACATCATTCTTGACCAACAATATACTACACCAAACTTCATATGGTGAGATAATAAAATATGTAAAACTTACCTTAAACTCATTCCACCACATTTCTTTCACTTCTTGTGGAACACTTTTGTAATTAATATACTCTCCCATTCAGAAGTTTCTTACTATTTTGTTCAAACCCCTCACAACAAACGTAGCATTCGTGAATCTGCATTCATACGAATATTGTGCAACATGGATAATTCAGTTGACATCAATATCTAAAGCCCGTATGCATGACATATACTAAAATAAAAATGAAGTACTTACGAATCTCCAAATGGACATATGAAGAATCGGTTATCTTCTTGACCTCTGTTTCCGTCAATATTCGATTGTTCCGCCGTATAATTGGGTGGAACGGAAGGAAAGGAAGTTACAGGAGATTGAACTAGAGAACGTTCAATTCACATGTGGTGAAGTCCCGTAACATGTTGTTAAGTGTCGAAGGAAGGGCCAACGTGCCCATATCGTGACGGATCATATTGTGGTTGCGGGTTAGATGTCGGGATAGGAGTAGAGGAAAGGGACGGGGACGAGGACAAGGAAGAGTTTTGTCTTCTAGACACGTGACCTCCAAGTTTAAACTGACAAGTAAAAAGATTATGCGAATATGTAAAGAACTATTGACACGCAGGACGAACACATAATGATATACATGACGAAGCTTACCATTTTGATGGAAAGACTGAGAAAATGTTTCCTTAAAATAAGTCAATGTCGAGTGTTTATGACATGCAATTTCCTACAAACAAATATACTATGAATCCCATTCATTTTGATATGAAACATCAATGTATGAGCACGATATGGGTGGCCACAGGTATCAAACATCACTATATGAATCGCATGCATTTTCATTAAATTTTTTTTACCACGTACAAAAATTTAAATTTCACTGAAAGTGGGTAGCCATAAATATTCTAAATCATTTTGTAAAGTTTTGTAAGAAATAAATTATTATTATTGTTAAAAAATTTTTTAGTGCAAAAAAAAATTCCGTAAAAGTTGGTAGCCACCGATATTCTAAGACATTCTGTAAAGTTTTGAAATTTTAAAATTGTAAGAAATTTTAAATTATTACTTTTAATATAAAATTTTTTTCTGTGAAAAAAAAATTCCATACTAAAATTGGGTGGCCACAGGTAGTCTAAGTTGTTAGGTAAAGTTTCCCAAATTTTAGTCCTTATTTATTTTAATAATTTTTAGAGCACGTTAAAAAAATTAAATATAACTAAAAGTGGGTGGCCACAGGTATTATAAGTCATTCCGTGAAATTTTGGAAATTTTTAAATTCTAATTTTTTTTGCCATCTAAAGAAATTTAAATTTCACTGCAAGTTGATGGCCACATGTTTTCTAAGCAATTTTGTACATTTTTTAAATTTTATATTTTTGTAATTTTCCTTCACCAAAAAAGAAATTTCCCTCACAATGGGTGAGTGCATTTATGTTAATCCATTTTATCAGGTTATGGAAATTTTTAATTTTTTAATAATTTTTTCTCCGGAACGTTAAGAAATCTAAATTTCACTGAAAATGGGTGGACACTATTAATTTTTACAATTTTGTGATATTATGAAATTTTAGTTTGTTAAAAATTTTAACAAACTTTTATGATCAAATTTCATATTTGTTGTTAGCATGTACCATTTTTTAATTTTTCATAATTTTCGATGATTTTTTATAGAATTGTGTAATTTTCAAGCATTTTCTGTGAAAACGCTTAATCAATCATCCTATTCTATCGTCATTTAACACTTAATCATCCACATAATAAACAAATTAACCAGTCGACCATCGATCAAAGCCACATGCAATCCTGAAATCAACCCATAATTTAGCCAATGAAAAGTAATCCTAAATAATCCATAACCAAATCCGACTAATTACCTAATTATACTAACTAGGGGTTAGAGAGTTGACTTACTTGGTTTAAGGACAACAAAAACAGGCCGAATGGACAGTGGCGATCCCGGCATGGGCGTGGGTTACGGCAGCGGCGGCGGTGGTGACAACGGCGTCGGTGGCGGCTGGCCGGTGGTGATGGTCACGACGGTGGCGGCGGCGGTTGGCCGGGGTGATGGTCATGACAGCGGCGGCGGCTGGCCGGCGGGGCGATGGTCACGACGGTGGCGGCAGCGGCTAGTCGGCGGTTGCGGCGAGGGCGACAGGGGCGACGGCGGGGGGCAGGGCGAGGTGGGGGCAAGGGCGACGGAGGGGGGCAGGGGCGAAGGTGACGGCGAGGGGCGGGGCGAGGGGCGAGGGCGACGGGAGACGGCGGGGGGCGGGGGCGGGGGCGAGGGCGAGGCGCGACCGGCGAGGGACGGGCAACAGGCGGGGGGGTGGGGGGCGAGGGAGACTGGCGACGGGCGGAGGGCGGCGCGGGGGCGAGGGCAGGTGACGAGCGGGGGCCTCGGGGGCGGCCGGCCCGCGATCGGCGACGAGCGGGGGGACCTGCGGGGCTGCGCGGCGACGGGCGGGGGAGCTGCGACAGCGGTGGCGACGGGGGACGGCTGGGCGGCAACGGCGACGGCTGCGACGGCGACGGACTGCTCTGCAATTGTTTTTGAGCAGATCTGAGTCGAGCAGGGGCGTCGGCAAAGAAATGGAGAAGACAAGGGGTACAGATTTGCGACGGATGCTCGACGTCCGTCGCAAATTTGCAACGGACCGAGAAATCCGTCGTAAATTTGCGACGGACAAAGAAATCTGTCGCAAAGTTCGAGCGGGAAAATTCCCTGGTCAAATTTGCGACGGACTCAATCTATCCGTCGCAAATTTGCGACGGACCAAGAAATCCGCCGCAAAGTTCGAGAGGGAAAATTTCCTGGTCAAATTTGCGACGGACATTGGAGGGTCGTCGCAAATTTGCGACGGACATTAGAGTGTCGTGGCAAATTTGTGACGGACTACAAGTGTCCGTCGCAAATTTGCAACGGACTAAGAAGTGTCCGTCGCAAATTAGGGTCCGTCGTAAATTTGCGACGGAAGTGCTTGTCCGTCGCAAATTTGCGACGACACTCCAATGTCCGTCGCAAATTTTGCGACGGAAATTAGGTCTATTGCAAATATTTCACCAACAAAAATTTGGGACGGACCTAGCATGTCCGTCACAAATTTACTATAAAAAAAATTGCGACGGAAATAAAAAATCCGCCTCAAAGTTCGAGCGGGAAAATTCCCTCGTCAAATTTGCGAAGGATACATTGTCCGTCACAATTTTGCGATGGTTAGGTTTGTGTTTTGCGACGGATAAAAATTTGCAAAATTTGCAACGGACAGGTCTGAGTCCGTCGCAAATTTCTACCGGTAAATATTCCCTAGCAAAATTAGCGTCTCATTAATTTGGGTCATAAATTTGCTACGTCTTTTTTTCAGTCCAAAATTATGGCATCTCAAATTTTGCAATGGAAATTAGAATATCGGAAATGTTATGGCACGTTAATAATATTTGACTTGTCGGCATTTAGGGACAAAATTTCGGACGATAAATTAAAATAGAAAGAATAATCGACAATAACAATAATAAAAAAGCACAATAACAATAACAACAAGAACAATAATGATAACAACAAAAATAGCACTTGTAGCATTAATAATTACACATTTGTAGTGTTGTGTGTCGCAAATTTTAATCTCCGTCTTCGTCTTCGTCTTCGTCCTCGTCCTCGTCTTCGTCCTCGTCTTTGTCTTCTGTCTGAAAATCATATTCAGAACATTCTTGTACATTTAATTCGCAAATTTCATATGGATCCACATCTATCATTGCTCCACACGGATCTCGTAAAGTTGGTATGTTATATTCCTCAATTTCAACCGTGTTACACACTTCCTCTTGTTGGTAGGCTCTATCCTTCCAGTGTTCCTCGATTTTCCTCTGTGCTTTAATTTTACATACAGCCCACCAATCAATTTTGTCACGTTTCAAACTAGGATATGATGCATAACATACTTGATTTGCTTGTTGTGCCAAGACAAATGGTTCATACTTCATATACCTTTTCTTGTGATTTATTTCAACCAAATTGAGTTTTGTATGCACTTTCATTCCTTTGACGGGATCGAACCACATGCACTTAAATAACACAACCCGCATCATTAATGGTCCAGGGTACTCTATCTCCATGATTTCATCCAACAAGCCATAAAAATCATCTTTCCAACTGTCACCATTGGATGACCGAGCAGACACATCACTATTCATCGTGGATTTTCCCATTCCATATTCTTGAATATGAAAGTTATATCCATTTATGAAATATGCTGACCAACTTCGAACTTATAACTGTGGACCCCATGACAGATAATATAACAATCCTTGCCCTCCAATTTCATCACGATTATTGTGAACCTAAGGTTGCACATGCAAAGCCTACCATAAATATTTTACTAAATGATGTATATAATTTTAATAACTTAGTTTTGATACATAGGCAACTTACATATGTCTTGAATCACGCTGCAAATTGTTCATCGCACAAACGGTCAAATTCATTTGGTTGTAGTCCAGACATTGAAATTTGGAAAATCCTAATATTAAAAACCATATCATTATTAGCAAATATTTGACACGCAAAACATATATTTGTAAATTGATACTTACTTGAAGTATGGCTCGATTTCTGAGCAGTTCAGTAAAATATAAGTATGGGCTGCATGAATTTCTTCGCCTGATAAGTAACGAAACTGACATGTGCCGCTTGGTCGACCCAGATAATTGAAAATAGAGAATGCCGTGCAATTAGGATCAATAGGGCCCTCATCATTTCTGCCTGCTCTCCGGCTCTTGCACTGAACGTGCGGCTCAAAATAGTATGATGCAAATGTTGTCACTTCTTCCACAATATATGCATTACAAATTGAAGCTTCAACACGTGCCTTCTTCTTCACTTTTTTCTTCAAATGATATAAGAATCTAGTTGAAATAGAAAGAAGCTTATTGGAACATATTATATGATAAACTAATTTGAACTGTATTTAAAAAAAAAACATTACCTCTCAAATGGATACATCCATCGAAATTGGATGGGACCTGCAACTTTGGCCTTATAAGGCAAGTGAATTAACAGATGCTCCATCGAATCAAAAAACGCTGGAGGAAATATTCTTTCTAAATTGCAAAGAATAATTGGAATATCTCTCTCTAGTTTTTCCATGTGCGATGCTTTTAACACTGTCGAGCAAATATCATGGAGAAAATTGCTTAATTTTGTAATGGCGCCTCATACAAAGTTCGGTAGAACTTTCTTCAAAACTATTGGAATTAGTCTTTCCATCAGAATGTGACAATCATGACTCTTCAAACCTGTCAACTTGCATTCATTCAAATCAACACATCTCCCGAGGTTCAAAGCATATCCATTAGGAAACCGCACAGATTTCAACCATTGACAAACAACTCGCCTCTGCTCCTTATCCAATGTATAAACTGCTTTCGGTTTTGGTCCCCTGCTGCTTGCATCAACAGCTAGTATTGGCCGATCGCAAATATCTCTCATATCTTTTCTTGCGTTCAAGTTGTCTTTTGTTTTTCCGGCGACATCCATCACAGTATTTATGACATTGTTGAAAACATTCTTTTTTATGTGCATAACGTCAAGATTATGATGAATAAGATGCGCCTTCCAATATGGTAGATCCCAAAATATACTGCGTTTTGTCCACTTATGTGTACTTCTGTACGCAAAAGTCGTGCCGTGCGGGTTCTCAACAACGGTTGGAA
This sequence comes from Syzygium aromaticum, assembly GCA_024500025.1. NCBI lineage: Eukaryota > Viridiplantae > Streptophyta > Magnoliopsida > Myrtales > Myrtaceae > Syzygium > Syzygium aromaticum. The sequence continues at coordinate 3,415,961 of CM044891.1, read as the reverse complement.
AGTCCTGCACACGCTCCCAAATTTGATCGCCGGTCAACCTCAATGGTAAACGCGTTCTTTCAGTCCTATTCTTGATGAACTCTTTCTTATTCCTTCTGAAAGGATGACTTGACGGCAAAAATTGTCTGTGACAGTCAAAATAGCTAGGCTTCTTTCCATGTTTTAATCTAAATGACTTTGACCTCTCCAAACATATCGGACATCCTAAAATCCCAGCTGTACTCCATCCAGATAACATTCCGTAAGCTAGAAAGTCATTTATCGTCTAAAGAAGGGCAGTCTTCATTACAAATGTTTGATCGGTAGAAACGTCATATGTAAGGACACCTTCAACCCATAGTCGTTGTAACTCCTCAATCAATGGTTGCATATAAATATCTATCAACTTTTTCGGATTTTGCGGCCCTATCACAATCAATGTCAAAAACATATAAGGTGTCTTCATGCACATACCAGGTGGAAGATTGTACGACGTTAAGATGACTAGCCAGCATGAATAACTTTTTCCTGTTTTCCCAAATGGAGCAAATCCATCCGCACATAGACCTAACCTGATGTTCCGAGGCTCCATTGCAAACTCAGGGTATGTTCTATCAAAATGTTGCCATGCCTCCGCATCTGAAGGATGACACATTAGACCCTCTTCTGTTTCATGATTTGCATGCCAAGTCATGTGTTCAGCAGTGGCTTTAGACGCATAAAGCCTTTGCAATCTGGGGATTAAGGGCAGATAAAACATTTGCTTACATGGTCTACGCTTCTTATTACGACCCGGCCTCCTGTTAATCTTGTATCTAGGTTGGCTACAGAATTTGCAAGATTCTGCATTTTCATCATCTCTCCAATATATCATACAACCCCTACTACATACATCAATTCTTACAACTGGAAAACCTAAGTTATCCACTAGTTTTTTCATATCATAAAAATCACTTGGCATGTTGTTATCACGAGGCAATGATTCCCGCATTACTTCAACAAAAGAGTTGAAGCAATCCGCAGACACATTATGCTCTGCCTTGATATTTAATAGTCGGGCTGTCACCGATAACTTAGTGTGGTCCTCACAACCTACCCATAGAGGTTCATCTGCTGCTTTCAACACATCCCAGAACTGATTAGATTGAAAAGTTTCATTATACACATTCTCCTCAAAACCCGTTACTCCTATATCTTTCAATTGTGAAGTATGACTAGTACCCACTTGTTCACGTGTAGGAGTAAAACTAGTACTTGCATGATTTGATTCTGGGACAAAATTATAACTAGCTGCATCAATCACCATCCTCTCGTTTGGGTTCAATTGCTCATAATAGCCACATTCTTCCTTAACTGAAAATTGGTCACTTCTTTCATATCCTTCATCAGATATAAATAGTTCACCATGGGAAGTCCAATTATAATAATTCGGAGTAAACCCAAATCTAGTAAGGTGTTCTCTAACTTGATCACACACAAGAAATTTACCATTACTGCACTTTTTACACTGGCACCTTAACTTATTTCCATCCATAAACTCATATTTACTACTAGCAAACTCTAAAAATAGTTCCAACCCAGTACGAAACTCATCTGTCAATCCTTGACGTCCAGGTAAGTTCTTATTATACATCAAAACCCTTTCTCTTTGCATTGTGTCTGTATTAAAATAAAAAATTCTGATAAAATATTTAAAATATCATATCTATTGTTCTTAATTTCCAAAATTATAAAATTTTGGAAATTATAATTTTTTTTATTCACGCAACGATTAATATGAAATTGCAAAAATAGAAAAAATTACAATGTAAAGAAGACTTACCTAAATATTTGACTGAAATATTGGTAGGACAAAGTGATCAATTTGATGAGAATTGCAAAGTCCACTTGGATTGCGAGACCTTCAATTAGGCACAAACCAAAAAAGATTAATCACATAATAATCAATATTTTTTAATAATTTTTAATGTACGATGGAAACGGAATTCATCCCTCGCAAATTTGCGACGAATAAATGAAAATTCCGTCGTCCGTCGCAAATTAGGATCTGCCGCAAATTTGCGACGAAAATGGGTATCTGTCGTAAATTTGCGACGGAAATGGGCATCCGTCGCAAATTTGCGACGGAAATGGGTATCCGTCGCAAATTTGCGACGGAATTTTCATTTATTCGTCGCAAATTTGCGACGGAAAAACAATTTCGTCGCAAATTTGCGACAGATACCTCATTCCGTTGCAAAACGACGTGGCCATTCTGCTCATTCGAAGGCCGGCGAGGTGTCACCGGTCGCCGGTCATTAAACCGGTGATGCAGATACGAAAAAATAACAAACATAAACATATATTAAAAAAAAAATTACAATGCAATGACAAATAGTCATGAAGCTAGCAATTTTGCACTTATCGGTACAAAAGCTTCACGAGATTAATACGTGCGTGCGCGGATTTTGCAAATTTCACATATATGAAAGACAAAGAAAAGCTACAGAGACCGAGAGAGAGCGAGAGACAACAAGAGAGAGTGAGAGAGAGATAGTGATTGCGATGTCATGGGTTGATAAACTACGAATTTGCGACGGACGCGAGTTTTCGTCGCAAATTTCGTGTTTTTTTGTAGTGTGTACATGCACAAAAATTGCTATAATATACATGACTACACCAAAACCTATTAAATCAACCTTAGTTGACCTGCCTCATATAAGCTTTCAGGTGATGAAGACTTCTTATTCAACTAAATAAGATGAGTATGAAGTCCAGATGGTGAGAAGGGTACAAAGTTTGGTTTCTAAACTTCTGGTAAATGGGATTAATCATGACTTACTTACATTCTAAACCTGCCAAGTGACACAGAGAGACCTACTGCTTGCTTTGTGCATGCCATTGGCAAAACTTGTCTGCAAACTTGTCTAACAGCATATTGTTGGATCTGAATTTTGTGGACGGTGGCCTGGAGAAAGAGCCGTCTAAATCTAGCGAACCAGTGATTGTTAGCTTGCGTGAGGAGCGAGAGTTTCTTCTTGACAGTATAGTACATAGTACTGGATGGCTGTGAGTTTTCGTGGTGCTCCAATTTGTGGATGTGTTCGAAATTGTTCGCATCACAATTGTTGAATCGCAATCTTTGTTAATCTGAGTTACGCATTTAACAAAGCGTCGGCCACACACACTTAGAGGATAAGTAGAAACGTCAAGCAATATCATCTTGATTTTTTAACCTTCCTGTATCTGCTGCTTTACAAATACACTGTGCATTGCATTATAATTCTAACTGTTCATCAACCATGTGCACAACAATTCCACATAAGCTCCGACGCTACATTCATTTGACAATAGACTAAGTAGAAATGATCACTAAATCATGGATCACTAAAGAAGAAAAAAGACCATTATGGCCAAGAACCTAGCAAGCTCCTAAGCAGTGGAACACGAGGGAAGATTGTCGTCCGCAGGGTGATTTTCGGTTGCTATATCAGCGCCGGTGGCCAAGCTTCCCTCAGTCGTGGAGTTCGCAAAGGCAATCCTGAGGTCATCGCAGTGTGCTTCGATGTGGCCAATGTCCTTCTTCTTCGCCCACGAGGCATACGCGTACGCGCTCCGCATCCTTAGCCCCAGCCCAACGACCACCGTCCCGTTCGACCTCCGCTCTCGGTCCATGTCCTCGGCCACCGCCGCCACCTTGGGCCTCCCCATCGTCATCCTCACCTTGACCATAGTCCTGTCGGTTCTCTGCAGCATGAAGGGCTTCGCCGGTGCCACTGCCAACCGTTGCGCCGCGTCCCAGTGATAGTAGAGGAAGCATTCCACTTCGGTGAAGAAGAGCCTCCCGAAGACCCATGATCCCTCCGCCAAGAGGGCGGCATTCCAAGTGGCGCCGGTGGGTGCGGCCACTGTGAGGTTGGACAGGGTCAGGCCGGCCACCTTCAACGTCGGAGAGGGCGGGACAGTGCAAAAAAATAAGATGGGACTCAAGACCAGTGGGACAAAGAACGCCAAGAAAACCATCAGGCAAAGGAAATTCTCCGTCTTGTAAAATGGCCGATGTCCCCCCGGCGGAGGCTGAGGACCAGGTTGGCTGGCGGCTGCCGCCGTAGCTGGGGCGGGACGCGGCGGAGGCTGAGGACCGGAGCGGCCGGCGGCCGCCGTCGCTGGGGCGGGACGCGGCGGAGGAGACGCCATGGGAGGAGGATTCTCGCTAGCTAGGGCTTCGGGAGTGTGAAGAAAGCGGGAGACGTTGGCCTAGATTGGACAAGGGGATAAATCCCAAGATAACGGCAGTTACGGCACCGTTAAGAATAACGGTGCCTTTTTTAACGGCAACGGTCCCGTTTCCTCTTATCAGCCCTAAATTACTGGAAAAAAGTCGTAAAACCAATTTCAACCTCTATTATTATGAGATAATCTGTGCGAAAATTCAAAACTACTTTTTTTTAATAAAAAAAATGGGGCTTTGTTTGTAGCAATTATGTTGCAAATACGTGGCGGTGATGATTTATTTTTAGGCATGGTTGCAGGATTGTAATTTGTTTTTACTTCTGGTGTTGCCAAATAAAATTCGGACTCATTGCATTATGTGCATCTTATAAGTACGACAAACTTAGGGACCTGAAATGTCGATTTTCGAATGTCATAGGTTCTCTACAAAATTAACCGAGATTTAATACGGTGTAACTGTGAACACAATTTTCCCCATATTGAAAATCTAAAATAACCCGTAATTTTCTTTAGCCTTGCTATTAAAAAGTCCTAAGTCCATGCAATTTTAGGCGGTCAATATAGGTCCAAAATTAAAAAAATTGATATCACGTAGTCAAACGTTAGAAATTTACATATTGCAAATAAAGATATTCACATTTTATAAAGTTTTGCACTTATACCACAAAATTGGAAATTCTTCGTATACTGTCATAACCGTAATATTAAAAAAAACTTCATTGTTGCACTTTGTTACAATAAAACTTTGTCAAACGTCGTCACAAAATACCCGAAAGTTTTGAAAATGTTGAAATATCAAATACTACAGCGTACAATCGGTCCATTTATGACATCTTGAAGGGTACATATGGTTCGTTTTTTACTTTCTTTAAATTTTACGACATTATCTCTTTGACTTTTTTTTTTTTTGGTAAGGATCTCTTTGATTTTTATTTATCACCAAAATATTTGGAAATTTTCAAAAATATTCAACATCAAATACTGAATTGTACAACTGATTTATTTTAGAACTTAGGGAAAACGTCTAAGTAATAAGTCTTTACTATAAATAGAAAAATTTTTATCCCAAACGAGTATCTTATTATTATTGTTATTAGTATTTCACATTTTCCTCACATTGTTTCTCAAATTGCGTCTGAAATTAAAGGACAGTGTTGCAGGAACTTTGGACGAGTGGACCCACCTATGCATGCTTGCAATGTCCAAGCCATGCATGCAAAATTGCTGAGACATTTACATTCTTTGTGGACATCGGAAAGTTTTTAGAGATCCTGTTTGGCAGTTGTATTAAGGGTATATCAAATGAGATGTTCATCGATTACAAGGGTCATTAAGAGTATATTGCGTCTTTAAATTTTGAAAATAAAATACATTAACTTTTTAGTTAGATTGACTACAATAATTAATTAAAGATAGTTTCTTTTTTTATTTATTTAACCAATAAGTGATTTATCAAACACTTTATATCGAAATTCAAACTCGTTAGCAAAAAACTCAATTTTAATTTTCAGATGAAATGTGTAAATTGATTTATAATTAGATGGTACGTATATTTTCCGTGTTTAGTTTAAAAAAATGATCAATTATAACATGTTACACATACTCATTACATATGACTTGAGTGTTGAGAGTGCCAAATAATAATCATCATTTTCAAGTTTATTTGACGAAGCAAATCATCACTTCCAAGTCTTGGTAATTTGTCTACGGCAATATTTATGGATATACTATCTTTGAACAATCCTTGTTGCATGGCCAAATGTGAAATCAAACTTTTAATTTTAGTTTGAAATTTGAAAAAAAGAACAATAGCAAGATTTTATTTTCCAATTTGATAAAGATATTTAAAAACAAAATCAGTCTTAAAGATCGCTTATCAACTCTAATACCTTTAGACCAAAAAAAACCCCTAATACCAAAAAAAAAAGATATAATAATAAGAAGAACTTACCTACCAAATCTCCACCTCAATGAAAACATGAAATGAAAATTTGTGGACTATATTTTCACTCTTTTATTATTGCCACTCACTGACTACATAAGAATTTGCGAAAATGACACAAATGGTTCATGAATTTTGGCTCAATATGTACTTTGGTTTCTGAATTTTTAATTTGTTTGATTTAGTTCTCGAATTTTAATCCAACATGTAATGTTATTTTTGAACTTTTAATTTATTCAATTAAAACCCTAAATTTTTCGTACATCTTCAATTTATTCCTCGTACAGCTCTGAGCATTTTCATACCAGACTCGGGCATGATTGCTTGCCACCTTCAGATCACATTAAGCAAAAGTTCGAATCTGAGGCATTTTGTGGAAGATGGGGATGCTCGCGATTTACAAAGGAAAGGGATAAGTTTAGGGAAAAAATGAATCCAGTCCGAGCTCGATTCATAACCAAGACGAGGAAGAAGAAGACGATGATCCTGATCAATCGATCAAGCTCATTCTCTCACATTTCGCCCAATCTCTCTCTAGAACCAAAGCAATTTATCAAAATGACGATTTAAAATAAAACAGGAGCTCGCTCGTACTGGTTTGTAATTTTTGTGTGCGAACTTCACTGCCTAGCGCCGAAAAGAAGTCCCGAAATCTCATGCATAAGTGGGCCCCTGTCCTACTGTGTACCTGCGCTGCAGGGAATTAATCTGGACATGGATATCTGGCCCTTGATTTGGAATACCTTTTGAGAGCTGGGCTGATCGGACGGTGGAAATTAGAGGTCGAGATCCGCTCTGTGTGGGATTGGGTGCAGATTACAGGAATCGCGGGAGATATTTGTTAGATTTCGGATTTTCCTTTTTTTTACGGGGGTCCACCAGAGATTGCCACCTCGAATGGGACCACGCCACGTGGGGAACAGACTTGGTGTGGGATTTGTGGGATTTTCTCTCTGATAAAACTCTGTTCTCAATCGATGCTCTCTTTTTCTCTTTTATTTTAAACTTTAACCCCTTGGCTACTAGACAAGTGAAGTGACTAATCTAATTTTGATTATGGGCAATTGTGGATGTTAAGGATGTCCAGACTTCTATTTTTGTCAGCCCGACCTACATGAATTATCAAACTATATCCTAGGCGCATGCATGAAAATCAATACATGATTGATCTCTCATCGAGAGATTTAATCTTTTAAGCGTGATCGAGATGTGTCCTGATTCGTTACTGATATGCATGCGATCTTGTTTGTGATCGGACCTAGCTTGATCCATTAACGAAACTTTCTTTATTCGCCATTCCTCTCTATTAATTGTTACCGCACCTTTTCTATTCCTTATATTTTGATTATCTTTTTTCGTATTACCATGCAACTGATCCATATTGCCATGTTTTAAAATATTAAAATGCTCTTGCAGGGTAATATCAATTGTGTCCTTCATTTTTTAAATTAAATTGTCATTATCTTTGTCTGGTCTGGCATAATTGAAGAAACATGTGAATTTGAAAGGCCATTGATTGGGGAATGATCAAGCCGGTAACCCTTTTGAGTGTTATTATAAGAGCTTCACACCCGTTACAAAATATTCGACTTAAATCATAATTTCTTTGCATCATTAGCGATCCGAGAAATCTAAGGTTGATGAGTCTGTTCTCAAGACCCCATCATAAGGGTTCTACACCCGAAGATTTGAAAGTGGCTACGCTATGGTTGATAAGCCTGTTGTCGATTTGATTCTCTTTTGCATCTAAGCTTTTATAAGGGTTCTACACCTGGCATGCACGTGACCTTGTTTGTGACCTGGCCTAGCTTGATCCACCAACGGAACCTTTTTTATTCGCCATTCCTCTCTAATAATTGCTACCACATGTTTTCTATTTCTCATATTTTGATAATCTTTTTTCATATAAGTACGTGACTGGTCCATATTGTTAGGTTTTGAAATACTAAAATGTCCTTGTATGGGAGTGCATTTGAATGATGGGGTGCTGTAATTTTACAACTACATGTCAATCATGGCTAATCTCATTTAATAGAACGCATGGAGTGGCCTTCGGAATGTACACAATTTAATTGAATTGCATGCTTAGTTTAAATTAGCGGTTGCCTTTTTGTACAATTGTACACCATCACAATATCTCTTAAGCATTTTGATTGAACAATATTGAGCGAAAAGAGGGGTCCCCTTTATACTTAAAAACTATGAGGTGAATATGACTAATGGAGTAAGGTTCGTTGAATTCCTGCCACCCTTTAAACAACAAAATGATGTCATTATTACGCATTTCTAGTTCTATGGTCTAAGAACCGCCTCGAACATTGAGAAGCATCGTGTTTGAGAGACCCTTTCCCACATCTTCTGAATAGACTTCTTGGAATTAATTCTCCATCATTTAAAAAATCAAAGCTACAAGTCCATGAAAATAACTCAGCATAGTCAAACTGCAAGTGCAGAATAGCAATGTTCAAAAGTATGCTGTGGAAACCATGGCACAGTTCACTTCATCTCGACTGGTTCAGGACAAAGATGGGATAGCTCGGTGACCGAGGCAAAGATGCATTTGCTATAGTTAGAGACGAGTTTCCAAGGGAAAGGGGAGTGGTAGTGCCCATAGGGAATGTATATGTCTAACAATTTATCTAATTTATTTGATGTGGCCTTTTCAATTCAATTTATGATGGTTGAGATAGATGAAGCATCAAATAAGTGTTTATGTTGCCCCCTACTTCGGCGTCAAGTGTGCCCAAACGAAGTTAAGTGGTTTAGTGCATCCGCATTATCAGAATTTTTTAAGCATTGAATCAATTATTTAGATTTGCAAGTGTAATGTATCCAAATTTATGTTGAGTTCGCATATATTTCATGGATGAATTTTGATAATTAAGTCTATTTGTACCGTTTAATTTGTGTATACCTGAATATTATGATTTGTGTCCAGTATAATATAACTTGGTGTAATAGCTATTATAAAATTATTTTTTTAAAATGCTCAAACGTTAATTAATAGCTAAGATAACAAAGGAATACATACAAGTAAAGTACATAAGAGACCTTGTCCACTAGATTAGACTTATGGATGCGTGTAACAAGGCAGACGGGCCATCGAACGGCTATGAAGCAAAAATGTAAAACAGTACCTAATCCCTTATTAATCAATACGAAACCTTCTTTAAGAAACCACATACCAAATTAGTGGCATTTTTTATTATTATTTTCAAGAACACGTGATATTCAAACTTTTGACTTGTCAACCGGCTGATAGCCCTTGTGCTGAAAATTAAAGATTCAGCAATTAATGCTATTCAGCTTGTTAGATAACTCTAATTAGTTTAGACTTAAAAGATTCAATTAAGCTAGAATTTGACTTATCTAATACGTAAAAAAAGGGGGTCACCTAATTCATTTAGTAGAAGATATAATTGGTCATAATTATAATTTTGTCAACTATATGGTTAGGACCTTCCAATCATGGTCACGAATCTATGTTTGGAAAGAAATTATAGATATCTAGTGATTGTCAAACAACTCTCTTTCTATTTTAACACTTAAAGATTATTAACACTTAAAGATAAGTTCTTAAGTTCTTAGCATTGATTCCTCAATATTGTCAGATAGGCCTAAATGGACATAAATCAATACATTCATGTAGATCGAATAAGACTCCGAAAGAGTGGTCGGTGTGGCCTCCAATTCGAGATTACTTTGAATTGGAGACGTAATTTCAATTCAAGTCAACACCTTCTAAGTCATTACCCGCACTAACTTTGAATGAATTTATCTGTGTGGTATGTTCACTTATGCTTCTAAGTCTATCCAAAATTCTCATGTTTCAAAGCATGCTCAAACAAGATTTAGTGAGTTCCAAAATAAATAATGAGGTATCATCTGAAAAAGTAAGCAATCTGATACTACACTACTTAAAGTACAATTGATAATAGTAATTCCGTCGTTTGCCACAAACCTCTCTTTTCTTGGGGCAATAATGCCAAAGATGGAATTATGGCTTATTCCTTTTTCCTCATTGCTTAGTCCTTTTCCTTAACAATCTGATAAGCTCATCATTATTCTTAAAGGCAAGAGTTCAGTGTGAAGTTGCAGGCCATGACCATACTGATGCATCGACTTTTGCAACTCTTTAGTTCGTCATAGGAAATAGCCTCTATAGAACAGGCCTTTGATTCAAAATGAGTTTTGTCTGAATTTGGAAGCTTATCCTAATGCTGACCGTGACAAAGTGGACCCCATTTGCCTTGTATAGCATCGACCACTTAACTATTCATAAGATGTATTTAGATTGGCCGTTACACAGTCAAATCATTGCACAAGAAACCTGTGCAATGATGTCCGCAGCAAAATGTGGACAACACTCGTTTTTGGTCTATTGCACCAAAAGTTGGAAGAAATGACCTTTATTGCTTTCTTTAAAGCTGAAGATGTTTCACTGGAGATACGGACATACGAGCATCATACATTTTCTTCACATGAATTGCAAGAATTAGTAGCAAGCATATGCATATTTTGTGCTCAGAATCTACTATACAGTTTCGTTAGATGTGCATAGATGCAGATTGTAGAGTATCCTTCTAATCTCTACTTCTTTGTTACTGCACATGGTACTGCACATCGTGCTGATGCTGTTCCATGTTTTTCAGGATACATCCGCTGGCAATGAAGTCATCAGCTCCATCATTCGTTTGTTGCTGCAGGAGCAAACGCCTGTAAACTGATCTTTGAATGGCATCTCATCAGTCTTCTCCTTTTCCCAATTGGGCATATGATATGCCAAAATGTAAGTTCCAACCTATTGTGTGATGTTGACGATTATGATTCTCATTTATGTTGCTACTTGCCTATGGAGTCTCTTGACATTGTGATCCGTGTAGTCTCGAGGTCATGCATCTGATTTAAGCATATCATCGGAGCTCGACTATTGAGGGCGAAGTTAAGGTTTCCATGTTGTTTTTCAAGCATATGAAGTGAAGACGCGTCTCCCAAGCACACGCGCCGCAGATGTGATTGTGCATAATACCATATGAGCCTACATTATGATGCCTGCGTGGCTACAAATTATAGGACTCTAGTCTTTTGTAGATCTAAATGTAATTTGCTACCAACATTACAAAAGTTTTTATTGTTTATTTTTTATTTTTTGTAGTTTATAAAAAAAATAAAAGAATTTTTCGTTGACGACTGCTTTAATACAAAGCTCATATGTTCTTACCAGAAGGGCCAAAAGCACGTTAATGGGGATTGAACTGGAACCTGAGGACGTTGCTCACCAAAACTTCAGATAATGGGGGACTCCGACAGCTTCAAGATTGCCAGCGAAGGCGACATCGATGCCGATGCCGACGATGCTGCTGGTGATGGCGGCTGCATTGACCTTAATCAAACACCAGAAACCCCGAGAACAGAACAATGCCACGGTAGAAAAATCGCCGTCTCGAATTGATGCAGCGGAGGACGATGAGTCAAATCAGGTCAGTCTGTGATTCCGCGTGCACATGCTCGTGTTCTTCTCAGTTTCGTTGTTTGTGTAATTTATTCGTTCGTGCAAGTTGGGACTTTTCCCTCTATATGATTGTCATTTGCTTGGCAGGTTTGTCTTTTGGTTGAATTGTGAGACGTGAACTGCATTGGCGCGATTTTGTCGAATTTGTAGCTATATCATTGGATTTGGGTCCTTAAGGCAATGCAAGCCAGTGATGTGGGATTATTTGAGATTGAGACAAGTACTTATCTGGGCATGTTGTTTAGTAAAATGTAAATATATTTGTTCTTCCTTTGCACAGGGGTGGCCATCAAACTCTTTTTAGCATCCTGGGATGAATGAATTGAACGAGGGCAATTCCGGTGAATGCATTCAGCACTGCAGCTTATTTACATCTTATGTACAGATAATATGCTCAACACTATTGCACAGTCCATTTATTTGGATTTGCACGGTAAAGAAGAATGAGGTAATTGATAACAACTTCCGTGCTACTCTCTGTGGTTACTTGGTTGCAAGCGAATGCTCGAGTGTGCAGGAAAGATATTGGCTGAGAAGGAGTACTGGCCTGCTTGTAATGCTGGCTTTTATGCAGCATGTCAGGGATCGTGGTTTCCAGCAACAAAAGGCTATGAAGGAAGGAGTGTGCCTAGATAAGTATTGTCTAGGTAATGGCTGCCTCCATTGTATACCTTGTGCTTCAATCTTGCTGTAGTTGATCTGTGCTCACTGCCTTTAACTTTAACCTGCTTTGATTTACAACTGACATCATCTAGTCGTAAGTCATGTAGGATGGTAGACTAGACGCCAAGAACCACCAAACCTCATGCACATGTGGTAGTTACTTCGATGGCACTGGTTGAATGATAGCAATGAAGTCCAAGTTTGGTGGTCGATATCATGCTCTCTCCGTACAATCCGTACGTGGAAATAGAGCCTTCATCTTTTGTTATGTCCAGGAGGAATATGTCGATGTAGCAGTGCACCATATGCTTGGTACAATTGAGTTGTCGTTGAGAAAGTAATCTTCCGTGAACCTCGCAGTGGCCATTGCTTCATTCGGTAAAATTCTACTAGTCATCCCTTGGACCTTTTACCAGGACTCTAACCTTTCCTTACAGGGATGGCCAAAGGAAGCTCAAGGCACCCAAAGAGAGACAAAGGGAGTTCAAAATGCTCTTATGTGATGCCGCAAGGCCTTTCCGAACGGGATGAACATGTTTCTCCCATCGGGCTTGAACGTCGAAGCTTACGATGACGTTTGTATGTAACACCTTGGTTGGAAGAACCCTCGAATCGATTCTCTCGAAGATCCAACTAACAATAGCGCGGTCATTCTTCAGTCCTTGTTCGTTTTTTACGAGGACCTGGATGGAGCAGAGTGAAACTTCTCCTGCCTGGGTAAAGTTTCTCATTTGCACAGCCGCGATTTAGATTGAGTGTTCCCATGATAGCACTGGCTATATCAGGATCCTAGAGAGTACTTGATTTCAACTCTCTTTCCTTTAGTCTATATCTTCTATTGAGACAAGCATTGAGGACCAAATGTAAGCATAAATACTAGGATCAGCCTACAGAGTACTAAAGCTTAATTCGAGTTTTGGGCTTGGCTGCAGAAAACCACTTCTCACTTCGTTATTTTTGGCCCAAGCATAGAGTTTGTCAGTTCGAGCCACTGAAATTGCCACTTGAGGTTGACGGCGACATCCAATTTATTGAAAGAACAAAAGGAAGAATCTCACATCCTGCTCAGTCTGAATATCCTCAGGAGAGATTAATGTCATTTTTTGCACTCATCTCTCTCCCCCCTTGCTCCTTGCTTTTGACTTTCGCTCTAGCAAAAGACCATGCCACAACACAAGCAAAACCATGAGAGTTTCTGCACACATGCCAGCTTATCGATAGACATAGAGATTAACATGTATTGATCGACATTGGTATTTATCAATGCCACATATCAAGTTATCGAAACACGATTACGGATAGTCGGTAGCTACTGATTTAAGCATCGATGATGAATAATTATTGGAGACATTGAAACACCGTTTTGAAACTTACAATCGGCGAGATAATTGGGTCAAGGACATGAATTTTAGAGGGAACAATTATCACTTGAAAACAATATAATGGGACAACCATCGTTACAAGGAAAAAGATCGTGGAGCAGTTCACATACGACAAAGGCAAACATTTTTTAACATGGATGCAAGGCTTGAAGAGGTATAGGAACATGGAGGTAATGTTATCTTTCAATTGTCTTTAGCCTTCCTGCATTTTACTTTCAATTTCCCTAATTGTAATTTTCTAATTTGCATCGTCGATTAAATTCAAGCGTAGTATCTATATGTTTTCAAGTTGTGTCATCGATTCAATTCCGGCAGAGTCTACTTACTTTATCATGTGTGTACCTCTTGAACCTTGTCATTGATTAAATTACAGCACAGTTCGCGTTTGTACAATTCAGTTCGAATTTGAAAGTGTTGATGCCTTTCGCTTGTGCATATGATATTTTCTTCTCAGAGTTATTGCAAAACTTGGTTTCATTAACTAAAAGCCGAAAAATTACTTTCATAGAAAGATATTTCGTTGTGGGAGCAATTCCGACAATACAGTAACATTTCAATTACATATCATATATCAACAAAAAGTGGCAATATCATGTATCCATAACTTCAAACTCACTAATAGCAACACTCAAATTCGATAGTAAGCATATTAGGTTAAGTTGCACCAATAGGAATTGCCTGCTTCTCCCAAAGAATTGATTGTATGTTAGATTTGTAATGCGACAAAGCGTTACAAATTCAAAACCAACATGGCTTGCGTTTTAATGATGATCATGTATAGAAGAGAGATAAAAGAAGAGAAGAGGAACACTCGATTGTTAACGTGGTTCATAGGATCAAGAGTATAATCCTTGGAAACTTACATCCACAATGGTAAATCCCCAAGTCATCTTATTTTCTTTGGGAATGATTCATTATCCTTTAACAGAGAGCAATACAATGAGTTACAATTATTAATTTGATAACTACAGCTATTGCACAACCCAACATGATCTCCTTCATATTGGGATTATGACAATCTCACCTCATTGTTCTAACATCTTGACACTCATTAACGTTTTTTTATTAAAAAAATTTTACATCGAAACATTTTGATAGAGATAAGAAACGGTATAAGTAATAAGTACAAATAGAATGACAAAAAGCGAAAAGACAACAATTTAAAGAAGAGATGCCAATCGAGAGTGAATAATGAGGATATTGGAAGAGAAACATACGTGCGTGAATATTAATTTAAAAGATAACAAAGATGATTCTTATTCCATCTAAATCAAGAAGTATGAGTTGACAACATCATATTTCTCAATCAAACATTGACATAAGAGGTTTCGGATTCCATGGATAACAATCATCGAACTCTGTAGAATTAGGATTAAACCTACAAGGACCGTCGGGAAAGATCCTCCAAATACACAATTCGCAATAACGCCAGTCCCTATTTCCCTTATATATATCAAACCACTCAAATCGACCCGGCCATGAAAAGCCGCAAAAGAACAATGTGCTCCCGAAGGGATTGGGATTGAATGAGAATCCCCAGGAGTCCGTTATGTTCTTGATTCCTAAATCGTCTTCCTTGGATTTGCAATGAACTGTTAGAGTAGTTCCAAGTGGCAAATAGTTGTTGATCTCAACACGCGTCTTGCCCATAACACTTCTGACACAGCTAGTTACAAGTAACAAATAAAAAAACCTGAGCGAAGTTGATGTCTTCATCATCGTGGCTTTCACGGTGCTCCAATATCAACATCCTTAAGCTATTTAAGGTTGGAGAATGGAGCATATTGGAGCTCGCCAACTTGCAGCAACCACATCACCTTTCATTTTTCTTCTTTCCTAATTTGGGAAGAATTTATTACCTTTTACATTTCTTCTTTCGAACGATTTATTCTTAATTTGGGACGGTTTATTACCTTTTACATTTCTTCTTATCTACTTTAAAATAATTTCCACGTAAGGTGAGCTACAAATCAAGTTTTTCTTTAATGACAAATTATTTGGCAATGCTAGACATATCGAAAACTTATACTAGCATGATGTGTCAGCACTTTTTTGGCCCATGAACTCTTGTTTAGGGAAAAACAATTTAGATTGATAAACAGTGATTGGCTTGTTTAATGCTAACAGTAAACCATTGCACAATCTCATATTGATTTTGAGAAAAAAATTGATCAAATGGTCCTTAATAAATAATTTTTATGCTAGCTGTAAATATCTCTAGAATTATTTGTACGTTCCATGCCAAATCTTTTGCAATTAAGGGATCCAACTGTCTTTTTGCTAAATATGACCTAGAGGGAAAGATAAGTGGCACAAGGAAGTTGTCTCGGACCCCTAAGCACTTGCCACCTACCCATTTTGTATCACTTTGGGTTCGGGTAACCTTTTGTTTAAGGTAAATTTGCATACCCATTTAGCTCACACTAATTGTGTGCATATGAGAAATAAGAATCACTCTCAAAAGAGGACGATAAATAATCAGAGATAGAATATATTAGTTCTACTTATATCCTTTTATGGGATTTTAAGCAAAGTAATCATAGTTGTTGAATTGAGATACGTATCATTAATTAAAATCTTAAGTTTATTAATCATGAACCGATAATTGATTTATATTGTAAGATTTGGTCAAATAACTAAAATTAGTATCTGCGTCATAGACATTTATAAATTCTATAAACAAATTAATAAGATATACAATTTTGAGTAAGAATTATGATCTTGGAAATGAAAATATTAACTTCGAGTGGGAGTGATCGTCCCCATGCATAAGAAGTTATAAATTCCAATTTGCTTTATTGAAATAAAAATAACATTCATATATAGGTCATAAATATTTGTCCGTCATTTCATTTGACATTGCATTGTAAAATGCAAAATTTATTTTTAATATTTAGTAACTACCCGAGTACAGCATGTATAATAAATATGACATCTTTCATTGTTGAATAAATTCACTTACCATTTGGACAAGTAAGCATCTAAACAAAAAAATTGAGATGCTTGATACTTAACGAATCAATAAATTCGCTTGCGGTTCATGTGTTAGCAGGGTTCATCTGGCAAATACATATCGCTAATGTTTTGAATTGGTTTGGATCGTACTATTCTGACAACTGTGTAAGCAATTTATTATAGAACCTTTTGTATTTGTACCAATTTAGTCATAAACTATTTTTTTGGTGCCAATTTAGTCCTAAACCTTTTGCATTGGCGTCATTTTAGTCCTAAATTTTTTTTGTGCCAATTTAGTCCTAAACATTTTGCATTTGTACTAATTCAATCCTAAATATTTTATTTTTATGCCTATTAAGTCTTTCCGACTAATTTTGGCTAGATTTTGTTGATGTAGACACCGGCCGGCAAGCGGTCGGTCACAGATGCTGACATGGACAAAATTAATAATATTTTAATTTTTTTTGAATTTTTATTTATTTTTTCTTTTTTTTTCCCCTCCCCTCCCCACCCTCCTCCAGCCGGTCGCCGGTCTGGCGACTAGCTAGAGGCCAGAGCCCGGCGAGGGCAAGCCTCGCCATGAAGTCGAGCCTCGCCCAGTCGCAAGCGAGGCTCGACCTCGCCAAATCCGACTAGGTTGGGCCTCGCCTAGCCATGGCGAGGCTCGAGCCCTCGCCGAAGGTTGCGGTGAATGCTTGAGCCTCGCCGACAGCTGGGTGAGGTCGTGCGGCGACCTCACTGGCGATTGGGCAAGGCAAGACCTCGCCAAATTCGGCGAGGTCGGGCCTTGCCTAGCTATGGCAAGGCTCGACCCTCGCCGAAGGCTACAGCTAGGGCGGCCTTGCCTGGCCTCGCCATGGCTAGGCAAGGTCGCCCTCGCTAGTGGCCGGTGAGATTTGGCCTCTGGCCAGTTGCCGGTCCAATGACTAACTGGAGGAGGGAGGAGAGAAGAGGGGAAAAAAAAGAAAATAAAATAAAAAAATAAATATTCAAAAAATATTAAAATATTATTAATTTTTTCCATGTCAGCGCCGTTGGCCAGCCAACGTCCACGTTAGCAAAATCCTGCCAAAATTGATTGGGAGGACTTAAATGGCACAATGACAAAATGTTTATGACTGAATTAGCACTAATTTTAAAAGTTTAGGACTGAATTGGCATCAATACAAAAGGTTTATGATTGAACTGACATGAAATAAAAATTTTATGACTGAATTGGCACAATTGTAAAAGGTTTATGACTTTTTTTTGTACTTTTCCACCATAATTTCCCTCAAGTTGAAAGTCCAATCTTAGCATAAAGTCGACGAAAGTCAACTTCATTATCATTATGTCCCGCCTTCATTATCCCATTTAATCATGCTCCTTTTCTCAAACTTTATATTTGCTTCTGCCTTTTTTTTCTCTCCTTTTGAGGGCTATACGTGGAAGATGAAAT
Source organism: Syzygium aromaticum (assembly GCA_024500025.1). NCBI lineage: Eukaryota > Viridiplantae > Streptophyta > Magnoliopsida > Myrtales > Myrtaceae > Syzygium > Syzygium aromaticum. The sequence continues at coordinate 3,397,878 of CM044891.1, read as the reverse complement.
TAATGAAAAATTACAAGTTTTACCACGTTGAAGTTTTCCTAGAAAGATCATTTGCCGCCAATTATTATAGCGGTTTCCTTCAAATGCCCAACACTATCCTATGCGACAAACTCCATAGCCATTGTTTTGCTTTGTGTTTTTCGGGTTTTCTATTTTTATTTTTCCTCGGGAGAGGGGAATTAATTTCATAAATGTGCATACTCACTGATGATGCCAGTGTAGCATCACCGAATGCTACAATTAGCAAAGCAAAGGAGTCCCTGTCAATTTAGCCTCTCTTTTGTCCCTTATGATAAGCACATGATCCTTCTCAACAATATTATGATATTTTCTTGATTTTACATATCTCTCAAGATTATCCATATATCTCTTTTGATAGTACATATCTCTCGAGATTATGTATATATCTCTTTTGATAGCGCATATCAAAAGTGTTGATTCATGATATGATACAGCGTTACAAATTCAAAACCAACATGACTTGACACTTATTAATATTTTTTTTATTAAAAATGATTTATATCGAAACATTTTGATAGAGATAAGAAACGGTATAAGTAATAAGTGCAAATAGAATGACAAAAAGCGAAGTGACGACAATTTAAAGAAGGAGATGCCAATCGAACATAAATGATGAGACTATTAGAAGAGATGTGTGAATATTAATTTAAAAGATAACAAAGATGATTCTTATTCCATCTAAATCATGAAGTATGAGTTCACAACGTCATATTTCTCTATCGCACATTCACATAAGAGATTTTGGATTCCATGGATAACAAACTTCATACTCTCCAGAGTCACTAAGCCTACAAGGACCATTGGGCAAGATCCTCTAAATACACGAGTTGCAATCATGCCGGCCCCTTTTTTTCCTTATATATATCAAACCTCTCAAATCGAGCTGGCCATGCAAAGCCACAAAAGAACAATCCCCCCACAAAAGAAATTGGGTGTGAATGAGAATCCCCAGTTGTGCATTATATCATGGATTCCAAGATTGCTGTTCTTGGATTTGCAATGAGCGGTTAGAGTAGCTCCAGCCAGCAAATTGTTATTGATCTCAACGTACATACTACCAGTAAGGCCTCCTACGTATCTAGTTACGAGGAAAGAACAAATCAATATGAGCATAGCTCTTCATCATCGTGGCATACATTGCTCGGATATCAACATCATTCACCTATTTAACGATGGAGAACGGTGCATATCGGAGCTCGCCAGCTTGCCACAGCCATATCACCTTCTATTTTTCTTCTATTTTGCTTTGGGATGAGAATTGCGATATTACCTTTTTTTTTTCTTATCTACTTTGGGATAAGAATGGCCACATAAGATCAGCCACAAATCAATTTATTGTTTAGTGACAAAATGTTAGGCAATGCTTTCCAGTCGTGCATCGAATATTCTCTAGTGTTTGCTAAGCCCCCCGTGTTACGCCCTTAAACTCACATACTAGCCCTCTAAGACTTCCCTATTCATTATGAATAACATAAAGAATGACGGAAAATTCTATCGAAGATATTTCTAGTGACTTAATCTTAGAGGTGTCAACGGTTCAATTCGGTTTGGGTTTTTAGAAAAACCGAACCGAACCGTTTGGAGGTGTGCTTTGATCCGAACCAAAAGGCATACGAACCAAATATGATCCAAACCAAAAATGCGGTTCGGATCGGTTCGGTTTTCCTCTTTTTTTTCCTCTTTTGCGCTTCTTCCCTTCGCACCCTCCCCTCCTTGACCCAGACAACATGGCCACACCGAGCTCGCCATCGTCCCTCGCTGAAGCCGCGAGCTTCCCCAAGTACAAGGACAAAGATGATTCTTCACCAGACAATTCTAGAGGCCTTCGAGATCTCGGCCATGCTGGACGACCTCAAGTTCCAAGGCGGCGTTGAGCTCGAGGCCCGAGATCAGGAGGACTCAAGCTCCGTCATGGTATCCTTCTCGTTCAATGACAATCCACCAAAATGAGATCGAAGAAGGAAAGGGGAAGGATGTGACATTGGCCTTTGAGCCAAACGATTGAATCTGGGAGAGATGGAAATGGAGGTTTGCGAAGATAGAGGAGGAGAGAGAATAGAGCAGAAATAGAAAAGAGAGAAAGAAAAGAGAGTGAAAGTAGAGCAATAATGAACGGTCAGAATCAGCAGAGAAAGAAAGTACTCAAAGAAAAAAAAACAAAATGGAATCGAAATTCGATCCGATCCGATCTGAACCGAACCGAATTGAACCGAATCATCAACCAAATTTTTTTACTTATTATCCGAACCGAAACCGAAACCGAACTAAAAATGCATAAATTTTCAGTTTGGTTCGGTTCGGTTTTCGGTTCAGTTTCTGACACCCCTACTTAATCTTCTCTGTGGATGAAAATACAAATCAAATACATAACAAATTTATGGAATAAATCCTACTGGGCTATGCCCAAGAAAAAACCCCCACTGAACACACATCCTAGGTAAAAAAAAAACACACACACACACACATCCGAGGTACCCAGCCAGGCGGGCTCTAGGCAAGGAGTCCACCTCCGGGCCGAAAGACAAGGCCAACAGGCACTTCAATCTGACGTTGGGCACGAACTCAAGATATTATTTCAACACTATCAATAATGTTTGCAGATAAAATGTACTGACGTTCTGTAGTTGCTACTGCTTCCGGAAAAATTGATCTCTGTTCAGCCCATCACTAGTTCAATCTGATCATCCATTGTTCATGTGAAAGCCCGTCCACCTGCTGCTGAAGATCAGAAAGGTAGCTTTTATTCTTTAAAGAATCATTGCATGTTATTAAAGGCTTTGTGGAGAAGATTTTCAACATGACACTGATAATTATGCCCTCGGCCCTTTTAATTTCAACCTAGGTTTGTCCTGCAGAGGTCTTGCTTGTTTAGCTTCTGTTGCAGTTTGTCGCTTCCCTCAGCAAAATTGATTTAAGCAGATTTTCTCTGGTGTAACTAGCATTATTTTGGTTCAATGTCTTAAAATTGTTTAGTGACTAAACCATGATCTCACAGCCACAGGAAGATTTTCGGGTACGTTACCTTGTACTTTCAATCTTCATTTGATATATGCATTTAGCTTTTAACAAGAATTTGATAAAGATCAAGGTGTTGCATTTTATCTTTTTTTTTCTATGCTTTTCTTTGCCCTTTCTATGGCCATACGCATCCCTTGTGGCTTGTGTCCGATCAGATTGGTGTAGTCCTTTGATCTATGTGCGATTGGGGGAGAAACACGATTAGTTCTCAGAGCTCCTCTGCAATTCACGATAAATAGCTCAGAGAAGTTTTAGCTCTTAACTAATTTGATGAATCCAGTCATATCAGTAATTCATTTATAGTGTAAAAGAGGTTTACGCCAAAGTTGTGTCAAATGTGCTATCAGGTGATCCAGTGATGTCCTCTCAACTCTTTTCGTCTTTTCGTGCGGGCAATAGCGGTATCACGTGATCTTCCAAAGTTATGAAAAATACAGGGCAGCTGCTCGAAGAACTTAGTTTTCTTTCGGTGTAAAATCACATACTGCATTTTCAAGATTTCTCTAAGCATTCATTCAAAAGCTTGTTTACCTAGAAATCTCCTTCATACCTTGAAATTGTACTACGTGTCCTCCGATTCTATATCTATTTGTGTCTAGCGATCCTATCTCCAATTGTGCTTAAATCTAATGCACAGTTACCTCTAGGGCTCCATTTGTTTGAGTCCAAAAGGACCTTGAAGGTCGTCTTCTGATCGGTAGGGTCGTGCAACGATTTTGGGTTTGGGCTATTGTCCCCTTTGATGATATTAAAAAGAATATTGAAAGTATTCTTCGACTTGCTCTATTGACGATAGGCACGTAAAATGCTCCACTAATGTTTCGGAAAAAAAGGACGTAATTGAAAAAAAAATCAAATAAGACAGCGTGATTCGTACTAAAGAGAGAGTATAGGGACCCAATTGCAAGAAACACTCGAATTTGTGGACGAAATTTAATTTTACACGTTTTATCGACAAGCGCTCCCGTCTCCTTCAACACACCTCCAAGAGAAGTCCCCCCGAAGCCAGCCACCAAGCCGCTCTCCACCGGCGCCCGCTTCGCCGGGGACGGCAGCATAGAGCGCTGCCTTCATTGGCACGCAAGCAGATCTCCCGATTTGATTCAGTTCCTCCAATGAACCGCAGAAACCTGCTGGTTATCCAGCTGAAGCCCAATGTGTGGCGTCCCGCTAAGTGGATGAAGAGCCTCGACCTGCCTCTCCACTCGGACTCTGCCTCCTCCTCCGACGACGACGATCTCTCCCGGTTCCACAGTCCCTAGTGTAGTGCAGGTCCCTCGACGATGAGGCCAACGCCGGTGCCGTGCCGTGCCATGTCATGCGACCTCACTGTCCGTCGGAGAGAGAATGGTGGGGAGCTGTCGGTGGACAATCAGTATGAGGACATGCCCGCGGAGGAATTTGCGTCGTTATAACTTTAGGGGTTAAGGATGGCAAGAGGGAAAAGGGGTGGGGAAGAACGCCGAGGAGAATGTTCCGGTTAGGCAGACTGAGTAGAGGGGGTCAACAGAGGTTTGGGCTAGGTTTGAGCCCTAGAGGCCAGGTTTTGTTCCAACAAATGAGGATATTCTTCATCTCGGTGCCTTTACCGTCCACTTTTTTCTGGTGGGTGGTTGCTCTAGGATGAATGCCCCGGCATGGGACTAGTCAATCGGTTCGACATCAATGAGGTCTTCAAGTGTATGATCCACTGGGAAATCGGAATGGTTAATATAAAGCTATGGTCAGAGGAGAGGCCTATTTCAAAAGAGTTCCCCCTGAAGATTTCTCATGAATAAGAGGTTGTAAGAATGTCCTGAATTTTTCACATTCCACTATGAAATTAAGAAACTGAGAGGCCAAATATATGTTCGAGCCGCATCGATTGTCTAGAAAATCACGTCGTTGCAGTGTTTTTAGTGAACAACAGGAGCATTATCCCAAAGGAGAAAGTGAACTTATGTGTGTCACACTAAAGGTTTGTCGTATCATGTTTCATATGGTCATTATTACTGAATTCCAATCACAAGCTTGTCACGACTGTACAAAGCTTGTTTTTTCCAGCTGTGACCATTGGATGCCCAAACCCGTTATGATCTTTGCTTATGCTTCCACAAATTGCATCTGCGAATAATATTTCGAATCCGAGTTCAGTGGGAAGATCTGCAAAATCATCATAGTTGGCCAAAAAAAAAAAAGAAGACACATTTCTCTTTTAACATGTCACTAAAACTAACCAAAATATTCTTTGGAAGACCGTATATAAAAATCAGCCGAGGGGATTCTATAAAAAATAGATCAACTAATTATGATTTAGCCAATCTAATCACTTGATTAGGTTTTGCCGTCAGCGGTTGTACTTACAGCTGATTAACAAAGTTTCAAGGTCTTCTTCACAGGCTCATTTTCATCATGTCAGGGTGTTTCCTTAAAATGAATCGAGATTTCTATCAAAGAAGCCAATAAGCTACTTCTAGAGATCTTCCCCAGGGACGAGTATGTTTCCACTACAAAAAAAACATGGATTTTGCCATGAAAATTTGCGACGGGGAATTTTTCGTCGCTAATTTCCGACGAAATTTGCGACGGATTTTTTTTCCCGTCGCAAATTAGCGACGAATAAATTAGCAACAAAAATTATTCGTCGTTAATTTGCGATGGAATTTGCCACAAAATAAAAATTTGTCACAAATTAGCGACGGAAAAAAAATCCGTCGCAAATTAGCGACAAAAAATAAATCCATTGCAAAATCCGTCGTAAATTTGCGACGGAAAATAAATCCATTTCAAAATCCGTTGTAAATTTGCGACGAAAAATAAATCCGTTGCAAATTTGCGCTGGAAATAAAATCGGACACAAATTTGTGACAAAAAAAAATCTGCGACGGAAAATAAACCCATAGCAAATTTGTGATGGAAAAAAAATCCAATGCAAATTTGCGACTAAAAATAAATCTGCGACGGAAAAAAAATAAATTCGTCGCAAATTTGCGTCAGAAATAAAAATTTGACGCAAATTTGCGACGGAAAAAAAAATCTGCGACGGAAAAATAAATCCGTTGCAAATTTGCGACGGAAATAAATCCGTCGCAAATTTGCAAAGAATTTAGTTACGAAAATAAATCTGTCGCAAATTAGCGACAAAAAAAAAATTCATCGCAAATTAGCGACGAATTTAGTGACGGATAAAGAATTCGTCGTTAATTTGCGACAAATTTAGCGACGGAAAAAAAATTCGTTGCTAATTTGCGATGCAAAATAGTCAAAAAAATGATTTAGCTACGGATTTAGATTTAGCCACGGAAAAAAAAATTCGTTGCTAATTAGCAACTTTAGCAACGAAAAAATCAAATAAATGTTAGTAATTAAGTAAAATAACAGTTAGTAATAGAAAATTAATTGGTATTAAGTCGTAAAATGGGATTAGTAAGTCATGCAAAAAGAAGCATGACTCAATATAAAAATTGGTAAGTTAAAAAACCAAATGGGTAAGCAACTCAAATTAGAGTTGACAATCCAAAACTAATTGGTAACTTAATTGGGCAAAAGTTAATGAGGCACACAAAAAAGTTGATAATTTCATGTAATAGAAGGTAAATTTAAAGCTGGTAGAAAATTAGAAATGTATTTTTGTTAGAGACAAGAAAAGTCGGTCATTTCAAAATAGAAAACCAAATAAACATTGGTAAGTAACTCAAATAAAAAAAGGTAACATAAAACTAGTTAGTAACTTGATCGAAAAAAGAAGCAGTGCATGTGGCATTCTTCGCAAGAATACTTAGCGTCTCTATGAATGGTAAAGTACAAGTTAGCTACATCCATTTAATCTTTGCTGCTCGGTATTACGGGTTTAAAGTGTCATAGCCATGTTCTTCTAGGCAATACATCTTTATTAATTTTATCCTCAAGTGAAGGCTGCAACCTCCTAATCTCAAGTCCCAATTCAGCCTGCTGCTAAAGTGTTTGTACCTCAGGCTTCAGTTTCCATCAGTCTTCTGCCAAAACATTTGTACCTCAGGCTTCGGTCTCATCTTTCTGACACATTAAGATCTGCAGTGCTGGGGCTAAGCCTTCATGATAGCTTTTTGATGTGGATGTGACTTTATACTTTCATCTGCACATTATTTTTCCTTTGTTTGAATGTGATATGCCTGTGTATAAGTTATCGAGACTCTAGGTTAAGAGTGTGACATGATTCAGATCTCATGTTGCTGCGTAGTTCTCACAGGACGTCTTGATCTTGATGCAACAATTACTGGAATATCTCCTACCATGGTGGATGCTCCATTTAGAGAACAAGTCCATACTTGCATCTTGCCCTGTGAGATACGTGTTTAAGGGCTGTTATCTCATATCATTATTCATTGAAGCATGCACAAAATTTGTTTCTGAATATATCCCTAGCCTTCAAAATCTTGGTCTACAATTGGTAGTAGATATGTGGATGCTATTGATTTGTATGTTGTATGTGACATGATTTGGTGGGTTGCACCCTCTTGGGTACCGTAGTGGAGAATGTCCCTAAATTGATGATCATCTTGCCAGGGGGAAAACTGCAAAGAAAAGAGAAATTGAAGAATCTCTTTATCTTTGATTGAGTGGCAATGACATATCCAAAATGGTGAACTATCAAGCATCATGCCTGTTAAAGAATTTTTTTGTTTTTGGGATGTTAGATTCTTCTCCTAGATGATAGAGTAGATATTGCCTTCTTGATGTAAAGACCTTGAAAGTTTGGATAGTGGGGCCATTGTGGAGCTTGTAGCTCCTATATCTAGTTTATATTGCTAACGACATCTTATTGCTTTTAAGAGTGAATCAAATAGGTATAATTTAAAGAAGAGTTCTATGTGGTATATCTTTGGCAGAGTAAAGATATAGGTATACTGTGAAGAACATCACAAATACTATAGACTGAGGGTGTACACAATAGATGGATGCATCTTTTACTCAGATGATCTTTCTAATTTTTATTTCCTTTTGCCATTATATGTGAGGAATTCCTCTTCAATTTTGTTTGTTGTCTGGGTTGACTTCACTTTCATTATCTTCGTTAATGCAATCTCACTCTTTGTTTTCTGCATTAACTTTATCGATTGGTCTTAGAGCTTCACCTGCTGATTGCATGCACTGAGTTAAGTGAATGTATTTTTCCTTTGTTACCTATTTTGTAAGTCTGTTGTTCATTTGTAGTTCCTCAAAACAATGTCCTGAATGCTCTCATGGTTCTGTACGGCACTTTTGTTGGTGGAATCGAGTGAGTTGCATTTTCATTGGTCCTTTGGCCTCTCTCTCTCTCTTTTTTTGGGCAAATCATATGGAATGTTTTCATTTGAACTCCGATATGGAGTATACATTCTATCTAGTATATAGCAAATCCTATACAAGCACATGGAAATGCCGTTGGCAGAAGGCAAGCAATGATATTACTAAAACACAATTTTGAAAGACATTTTGCTGAGACGCACAAAAAAGGGAAGAGCTGCTGATCTTGCACTTCCACCTAGAATTGTGAGTTCTCTTGCATAGGTGTACAATTGCAATTTGGCATGTCAAAGATTTTAAACTTGAATCCACCGCTTCCTGCTCTCTTCACTTTCCCTGCAGGTTACTTTGAGGCAGGATACACTGGACATTAGAGAAGAGGATTATTACACATTATTGTCCAATGAGAGCCAATCTAACCTTGTGCGGTGTGCATATTGATTGGTAGGTCCATTAATCTAGGCTTCTTAATTTGCTCTTTCAGAGGATCAATTAGACTGAAAATGTATCACCAGAAATTTCTAGCAATTGCTTTCATGGCCTAAAGATATATAAATGTTCTAAGTGCAATCCTTTTAATTTTGGATGCGAAATTTTGGCAATTGTAGGTATTTCACTTTCTTCTCTGGGCTTGTGGGACTTTGAGTATCGCATTGTATGTCAACAAGTGAATGTCACATCTTTGGAGGAGGTGATGAAGCACTTCATGCAAACCTTATAGGAGAAAGCAGAGTGGGCGCAAGATTGGAAGTATCTTTTCATACATATCGGGGATAAGCTTTGCTTCAGCATCCTCAGTGCCAGAAGTGGAGTTGGCTTAATACGTTCCTGCCCTGGAAAAAATTGCCACCTTGAGGTTGCTTAAGCAAGTGCTTTAAAGTGCTCAAGATTATTTATTCTCTTATTATGTGTACTATAAAGAAAAATATATGTCATTCTTGTGGAAAATGCAGATGAATGTATTTCATTTTCGTATTTTTATAATATTTTGATATTATTAAGTGTTTAATCAATGTTAAATATAAATTGTAGGAATTAATTTTGCTGTTAATTAGATTTAAAATCGAAGTCGTCCCTAAACAATATTTGTTGCGGAGTTCGTCGCTAAAGAATTAATAAAAATTCGTTGCTATTATTGACCAAAAAAAAAATTATGGACCCAAAAAAAATTGGCAAATTAGAGATGAATTTTTTTTTGGTTGAAATTAGCGACGAATTTTCTCACGAACAATTAGTGATAAATAATTAGCGATAAATAATTAGCGATGGGTTTTGTGACGAATAATTAGTGACGAATAATTAGCGACGAATAATTTGCCACGAATTTTGCGACGAATAATTACCGACGAAATTTTTGCGACGAATGATTTGTGACGAATATATTTCATCGCAAATTAGCGACGAAAATTGATATTTTTCGTCGCTAAAATTTGCGACGCCGAATTAGCAACGGAATTTTTTTCGTCACAAATTCATTTAGCGACGAATTTTGCCAAATATTTCATCGCAAAATTCGTCGCTAAAACCTCATTTTTTTGTAGTGGAATTTTGCGACGACTTTTGGTGACTAATTTTGCGACGAATAAAGTTCGTGGCTAATTTGCGACGAATTTTGCAACCGACAGTGTTCATGGTTAATTTGCGACAAATTTTTTTCCGTCGCAATTTTACAACGGAAATTGAAATTTTCCGACGCAAAATTTTGCGACGTCCTATTAGCGACGGAATTTTTTCCATCACTAATTTTGTCGCAAATTCGATTTGCAACGAATTTTGCCAAATTTTTCATTACAAAATTCGTCGCTAATTCCTTGTTTTTTTGTAGTGTTCGAACTACAGGGTGGTCTCTTCTTCGAGGTAACCAACCACTAGGTGGGCGAATTTGGGAGAGATAAGGAAATAGGCATCGAAGAAGAGCCCTTGACTGCAAGGACAAGTGCAAGGCCGCACCATCTTTGGCTACGAAACCTCCATGAAGGTCATGAGGTGCATGCGTTCATTCTCGGCTTCTTCTAGCAAAGCTTTGATCCAATCACCACTGTGCTCGAACCGCCTTAGCGATTTGCAGTGCAGAAGCATTCCTCCGACCATGGTGGGTAACCGCTGCCACAGTCTCTAGCATCATCGCTAGCTAGCCATATCTTCTCTGTTTACAAGAAATAAATGTTCATGCCAAAACTCTTGGAATGAATTGCAATCTAATGCCCTTACATATCCAAGATACAAATTTAACATAAAAAACAAGTCCAGCTCCGACCATGGACAGTGGCTAGAAAGAAGACAATCTCGTCCTAATTGCCAATCAGATGTATGAACTCGTATTGTGAATGCATATATATAATGTAAAAAATAAAAACAAATACTTTGATATTTAATAAAGAAAAGTCCAACATCAACTTCACATGAGTTTATAAACATTTGAGGTGTTCCATTAAAATAAAGATTAATTCTTAAAAGCTAGAAGCAAATATAAACCCCCTAAAAAAAAGACAAGAAAAGAAAAGTCCGAGTTCACGATTAGCCATTCAAACACCACTCTAAAACTTCGTCCAAAAACCGCTCAATTAATTAGCCTACTAACCTTTTCGACCAAAAAAAAAAATTAGCCTACTAACCTTCGGACCAAAAAAAATTGTCCTAACACCTGTCCAAGTCGGACACGTGGTGATCGAAGTGATCTATTGGCCTACGTGGCATGTCAGACCCACCAAACATTTTCTTGATAATTTTTTCTTCTATTTTATTTTTAGTCTCCACAGGGACAGGTCCACATAAAACATTGACCAGTCCGTGCCCAATGGAACACCGAGATCAAGCGATCACGCGTTCTAAGCTAAGATATTCTAAAAGATGTCGACATGCCTAGGCCTGGTGTGTAGGATCGACCGATAAGACAACTTTCCGATCCCACACGGCTTTATAATTTTGGATGGAGAACTTCGCGTCCACCTCCCTCCCAGATTGATAAACTCATTATGAGCAAAAACAAGTGCGAGATCACTCACTAAGACTTGTTCATATTGCAATCTTTGCTATAAAAAAAAAGGGAGTTTATGTTCGGATTAGTGGTGCTAGCCGAAAGAGCACACAGCTTTACGTGGGAACAAAAATTACCAAATGAAGAGAAAACTTTAAATATAACATATTTTGGGAGATGACTTTATTGTTACTATTTTTTTGAAATTAGAAATGTTTTAACTTACCAAAGATGAGAACAATGTAAGTTTGGAAAGTGTTTGAGATTTAAGAAATCGCCATTTGAAGTGTTAGATATTTATGGCGCGTACGATAATCATTCTGTTTTTTTGTTTTTCTATTTTTTGTTCCTGAGAAAAGATTTGGAACGGAAATCCATTTGGTAACGCAATTTCATTTTTCTATTTTTGGAATAAATTTTGATTTCAGAAATAGGTTTGCAACAGAAATGAGAATTAAATTTTTTGTACTTTTCTATTTCTGGAATTTTTTTCTTGAACGACAACTACCGACACTCGTTAATTATCTAATCGAGAAAAATTTTGTAATTTTTAATGGGATGTATATTTTTACCGTAACGTGTGTACACTGCGTTATATATTTAATTTGGATCTTTACTCGTGATTAATTTGGCCGCTCTTAACCTTTTTTAAGAAAATGGTTCTATTTCGGGTTTTCATTTTAAAATTTTTCCTTATTAACAAGTGTGTTGGAGTGCTCTCTATAATAATACCCTCCCAGAAAGTACCTCGTCCTCGTCCTCGTCCTCCTCCTCCTTCACGATCGGATTTTTTCACCGCAGACCAACTGCACTTGCTTTTCTTCTCGCTCCACAGTTTATTGTATTTTCTTTAGTGTATTCTACCTTCATTATAACGTGCCCACAATACATTATATATTATATTAATTTAGTCACCCGTAACTTTTATCTTTTAGAAAAGAATTCTGCTCCAGTTCTTCATTTGAATTTTTTTTTCCTTATTATTAAGTGTGCCGGAGCGCCTTCTCAAACAACGTCATTGTTTTAAGGCCGTACCGATTAAAGCAGGACACCACCTAATCCATTCCCTATACCCCATTCGAACCATTAATGACGAAAATTTGAATGGAAAATTGTGCATTTCTTTATAAAAAGGAAAAAAACCAGAAAGAAAGGCACCCTACTAAAAACCGACTATTCAAAAGTAGGGTTATTTGATTTTATTTTTTTTTAAACTTTAGATACGTGTAATTATGTTGAATTATGTCTATAACCTTCAATCCTTTATATTGGTCAATAAAGAAATAAAAGAGACCCAATATTTCAAACCTATCCATGCCACTTTCTCCGCTTTGGTGGAAATCAATGGTAGTTTGTGGTCGGACCAGAACGATTCGGGCTCTTGTCATGCCTTATCAATTGCGTTCGACGAAACTTATTTGAGCATGTTAGCTTGTTTTGCCCTTGTTCCCGCTAAAACGACTTGACAATAAAAAAAATGCAAAAAAAAAAAAAAATCTAATGCCGCCAAAAATTTAATGTCTATTACGATACAAATACCTAAAATTCTTGCATTGCAAAAATCTTAAACTATACCCACCGCAAAGCAAATATCCATTTTTTTAAAGGAAAACGTCATAATTTTGTTGTATGGATATCAATTTCGTTATTAAAATTTCAACTTTGCCGATTTAATACTAGATCTTTGCGCAGGATTCCTAATGTTTCTTTTTGGCCAATTTCGCCGGAAATCACCGACGCTACAATCCACTCATCGCCGGCCATCCCGCGTGGCACAACGCAACGTCAGCGATTCTTTCCATAAATTGGTCGGAAGGACAGCATTGAAATCTCGCATAAAGTTCTAGCATTAAATCGGCAAAATCGAAAAGTGTAAAACCAAACTGGCATTCGGACAAGAATTACGAAATCGGAAAATTGACACGAGAAACGAAAGCGCACCGAGCCGAGCCGAGCCGAGCCCACCGGGCCTTACGCCCGAGAAAGGCCGGCCATCAAGACCCAATAAAATTTAATCGGCCCGTAAATTAGTACACGGACCGAAAATAAAGTGGTAAGTTTGAGAGACTAAATTTGAGGAAAATTTTAAAAAAGATAAGAAAATTAGTGGAATGTGTTTTTTTTTTGGAGGTAATAATTGTCCCCACTCCCTCTCTCTCTCTTCATCTGTCCCCACCAAACCGGGCCCCACCAAACCCCACCAGGTACCAACTCTCTTCTCTCTCTTCTCTCTCTTCCTTTTTTCTTCTTCTTCTCCTTCTGCTCCGCAGACCGGGCCCCACCAAACCCCCATCAGGTACCAACTCTCTTCCCTCTCTTCTCTCTCTTCTCTCTCTTCCTTTTTTCTTCTTCTTCTCCTTCTGCTCCGCTCCTTCTGCTCCGCTCCTTTGTTTCTGGTTAAAGCTTCCTCGTCCGCCGGAACCAGACCACTCGCCGATCAGACATTGCCGGAACCAGCCGCTCGCCGCGCGCCGCCCACAGCGGCCGCTTCTCGCCGCCAAGCCCACAGCGGCCGCTTCTTCGTCGCTTCCGTTCGCCGCCGCCCGCCGCCCGCCAAGCCCGAACCGGAAACCACCTCCTTCTGCTCCGCTCCTTTGTTTCTGGTTAAGCTTCTTCGTCTGCCGGAACCAGACCACTCGCCGATCAGACATTGCCAGAACCAGCCGCTGGCCGCGCGCCGCCTTCTTGTCGCCGAGCCGCCGAGCTCACAGCGGCCGCTTCTTCTTCGCTTCCGTTCGCCGCCGTCCGCAGCTCGCCGCCCACCGAGCCCGAACCGGAAACCATCGCCGACCGCCCTCATCATCGCCGTCGTTCTCGTGTTGTCGCCGTTGTTAGACAAGTAAGTTAATCTTAACCCCGTGTTTAGAATGTTAAGTTTGCTTAGGTAGTTTAATTTATATTTAGATTAAGTTAATAGTTATTTAAGTAAGTTTAGTTTATAAGTTATTATTGGATTATTTGATAATTATGGATGATAGGTTATTGTTCGATTGATAAGTTATCGTTGGAAAATTAAGTAATAGGTTATTGAAAATTTTAGTAATAGGTTATCGGTATGCTTGATAAGTTATTATTAATTTGGATGAAAAGCTATCGGTGCATGTGGGCGATAAGTTATTGCGAATATGGTGTTAAATTATCGATTATTTTATTATTATTATTTATTTCTATAAGTAAAAATATTTTCGGAATTAAATATTATTATTTTATTATTTTTAAAAAAATAAAAATAAAAAATATTTCAATTCCGAAAATTAAATATTAGTATGCCGAATGATTTTTAATGCCGAATTGTGATCGTCTATGTTTGGATGGTAATTCCTAAGTTGGATTTCACCATAAAAATTAGCGTATCCGGCTAAATGATTTGATTGATTATTTTCGAAATTTAATATTATTCTATTATTAAATAAATAATTTTCGGATTTAAATATTAATAATTTATTATTAAATAATTAATTTCCGAAATTAATATTGATATTTTTTGGATAATTTGTAACATCAAATTGCTATTTTTTTATGCTTAAATTATGATGCTTATGTTATGAATTGTCGTGTTAATTAGTTGGTATAGCTAAATGATTTTTATAACTATTTTCAATAAATGATTTCAAGTTTTCGAAAATGAACGAGTTACATCACTATGTTTTCGAAAAAAAAAATGAATTTCATGCCTTGGGAAAGAAAGCATGTTTTGAAATGAGGTTTATAAAATCGATTGACTATTTGCATATGTGACCACTCAGTAATTAAAAGCTAAAATAAAAAGGTCCATGACAAGCCCTGGGACATCATATCGTAACGACTATAGCAGGATGTTGCATGCTCGTAAGCTGAAACTCCAAATTTGTACCAACGCGACAAAATTTGAGGTTTTTCTTGGTCACGTTGTTTGAGGGTTTTGGTGACGCATAAATTCAGGTATTGGTAATATGTTGGGTACGTTGTTTGACGGTCTTTTATGGTATTATGAGCAATGTGTGAATAGTAGACAAGGGATGGAGCGTAGGATCATTATGCCGTGTCGGGGTACACTTCCTATCACGCTCTCCCCTCTTTTGCTTTATTTTTTTTGACAAAAATAAAAATATTTGGGACTCGGAGGTTTTATCTAATTTAATTTATCAGTACAAGAGTTTCCAAAATTTCAAAACCAATTTCCGTTTGGTCCCATCTCGACCATGCCCGCCCTTCTCCCAAAAAATTGTACTTTCACTTCCCCGACCCCTTTGACTTTGACCTACCTCTACCTTTTTTTTTTGTGGTTGATGGGACAGATGTGGGGCCCGCGGCTGAGGGGAGCCACGTGGCGTTCCCCCGCCCGCCCCCGTTCGGTATGGACGGTCGTGATGGAGGCTCCCTCGAACCTTCTCGTCGCCCCCCTTGCTCGAGTTTTTTTGCCTCGGCAACCTTCGACCCGTCTCCTAATAAGCATATAGATTTGGTTCCTTCGTTTATGTTCCTCGTGCTGTTTTCTCAATAAGGTTGTCGAGCTTCTTTTTCACGATTGGCAAGGTTCAATTTTGCTCCCTTTATACTTTTATTCAGTTTCACTTGTGTAGACCTTCTTTTCTGGAAAAAAAAAAATGCCTGATCAATACCAAATTTATTATACGAATGCCATAAACTTTTTAATTTTGCTAAATTAATTCTACTCCTTTGTGCGGAATTCTATCAAAAATCGACGGTCCAATCATCACCTGCCATCTTATGCGGCACGCCGCCCAAATTTGTACGTATTAAGGATGAACTTGTCACCGTAAGATCCAATCCAAGTCTGTCTAGCGATCACCTCTGCCTTGAGCACCCTGGCGAAGTCCAAATATCATTTCGTATTTGTAATTTTTTTTATATACACGGGCAATTATTGCCCTTTTTTATTTCTATTTTTTTTTCCATATAAATAAGCTTTTTGGTCACAATCGAACATATAGTTGAAATGAGCAGTTCTAATAATGGCTTTTAGCGTTGCCTTGCGTTATCCCGAACCTCTACTTTTATCTCACGTGGATTGATTGGACATTTAGGGCATGAATGATAGCCATTTTGTTTCAGAAACAATTTCTGAAATTTATTTTTCTATTTATGTTTCCAAGACGGGTTTCTGAGAAAAGAAATCTGTTTGATAACAACATAAAATTTCTATTTTCTGGAATAGTAACCCGTCTGATAACAGCACAAATTTCTATTTGCCGGAATAGAAATCCATTTTTTTAGAAATTGAATAAAAATATTATAAAATTAAAAAAATTCCTAAAAATCTCATTTTTTTAGAAAAACCATAAAAATTGAAAATTTCCAGAAAATAAAAGATAGTTAGATTTCGGGAAAATAGGAAATTTGTTCAATTTTTTATAAAAAATGAAAAATGAAAAAAATAAAAAAAAAATCCAAAACTTCACAGAAGGCTTAGAATATCTGTGGCCACCCACTTTGAGTGAAATTTAAATTTTTTTAGGTGCCCAAAAAAATCAAAAAATAAAATATTTCAAAACTTCACAAAACGACTTAAGAATACTTGTGGTCACTCATTTTGAACTCCAAAAATTTAAATTTCGTTTAAAGTAGGTGTCCATAGGTATACTAAGCCATTCTATTTGATTTTTTGATTTTTTTGGGCACCTCAAAAAATTTAAATTTCACTTAAAGTGGGTGGCCATAAGTATTCTAAGTCATTTTGTGAAGTTTTGAAATTTTTTATTTTTTTTCATTTTTTTTGGGCACCTCAAAAAATTAAATTTTATTTAAAGTGGATGGCCATAGGTATTCTAAGCCATTCTATGAAGTTTTGAAATTTTTTATTTTTTGATTTTTTTGGGGTAACTCAAAAAATTTAAATTTCGCTCAAAGTGAGTGGCTACAAGTATTTAAAGCCATTGTGTAAAGTTTTGAAAATTTTTATTTTTTTATTTTTTGGGCATCTCAATAAATTTAAATTTCACTCAAAGTGGGTGATCACTGGTATTTTAAGCTATTTTGTAAAGTTTTGAAAATTTTGACTTTTTGATTATTTTTGAAAAAATTCGCCAAATTTCCTATTTTCCCGAAATATGACTTTTTTTATTTTCTGGAAATTTTTATGAATTTTTCTAGAATTTTTCAATTTTTATGAATTTTCTAAAAAAATTTGAGATTTTTAGGACTCTTCCGGATTTTCTAATTTTTTTTTCTAAAATTTTTAGTTTTATTTATTTTCTTGCCGAAAATGAATCGGACCAAACTGGTTTGGACTGGTCTGATTTGACCGAGGTCAAATTTAGGAAGAGATGCATTTTGAAGAGAGAAATGGTTCTGATTTTTGGTTCAGAAATAGAAAACCTACCTTTTTAGGTTTTGATTTCTGATCCAGAACTAGTTCTGGAACAAAATCTTGTTCGAGAAATAGAAAAATAAAATTGCGTTATCAAATGAGTTTCTGTTCCAAACCTGTTTTTGGAACAGAAAACTAGTTTTGGACAAAAATAAAATAGTTATCATTCGCTCCTTAAGTTGCCATGAAATGAATAATTACATGGCTACGTGTCATTTATGAATTTGAATTTCTAAAGAGAAATAAAAAGTTATTAAAATTAAAAATTAGTTTAAAAATATGGAAAAGATAAAATAAATAATAAAAATAAAACGTGTTATATGAAAGAAGACTTGGAAAAAGTTTTTGATGAAAGTAGGGGGGTGTAAATCAAATTGTCAGAAAAAAAGAAGAACTAATTAAGGATTTATTGTGGGGTCCACTCAAGCAGGAACTAATTTTTCGTCCGCGTGTCAAGTGTCAAGTTTTGACCAGCTCGTAGCTGTGTCTGCAGACACAGAAGAAGTGTCTGCAAACACAAAAGAAGTTGATCTCAGTGTTTCACTTCACCTGCTTGGTTAATATTAAAATATTAATATTTCGAATGATTTTTAATACCGAATTGTGATCCTTTATGTTTGGATGGTGATTCCGAAGTTGGATTTCACCGTATAAATTAGCATATTTAGCTAAATGATTGGATTGATTATTTTCAGAATTTAGTATTATTTTATTATTAAATAGATAAATTTCGGATTTAAATAATATTATTTTATTATTAAAAAATAATTAAAAATAAAATAAAAATATTTAAATTTTGAAATTTAATATATTAATATTTCGAATGATTTTTAATACCGAATTCTGATCATTTTATTTGGATGGCGATTCCGAAGTTGGATTTCACCGTATAAATTAATGTATTTAGCTAAATGACTGGATTGATTATTTTCGGAACTTGGCATTATTTTATTATTAAATAATAAATTTCGGAATTAAATATTATTATTTTATTATTAAAAATAATTAAAATAAATAAATAAAAATATTTTAATTTTGAAATTTAATATATTAATATTTCGAATGATTTTTAATACCAAATTATGATCATTTATGTTTGGATGGTGATTCCAAAGTTGGATTTCACCTTATAAATAAACGTATTTAGCTAAATGATTGGATTGATTATTTTCGGAATTTAGTATTATTTTATTATTAAATAAATAAATTTGGAATTAAATATTATTATTTTATTATTAAAAAATAATTAAAATAAATAAATAAATAAAATTTTATTTTGAAATTTAATGTATTAATATTTCGAATGATTTTAAATACCGAATTGTGATTGTTTATGTTTGGATGGTGATTCTGAAGTTGGATTTCATCGTATAAATTAGTGTATTTAGCTAAATGATTGGATTGATTATTTTCGGAATTTAGTATTATTTTATTATTAAATAAATAAATTTCGGAATTAAATATTATTGTTTAATTATTAAAAAATATTTTACATAAAATATTTTAATTCCGAAAATTAAAATAATAAATAAATGAAAAATTTTAAAAGATTCAGAAAAATTCGGAAAAATTAGGAAGGGTTTAAAAATTAATTTTTTTGGTTTAATTTCATTAGATCTTAGTGTTAATTTTATTCTAGACTTTGCATTGAGAATAGGAAAAATGTGGAAATCTTTAAAATTTTGTCCGAAAGATTGAACAAGCCATTAGGGCTTTACCATAGGGCTTTTGATTGCCTTTTTTTTTTCTAAAGACGATGCTAGGTTGTTGGTTGTCTATTTCTATTTCGATTATTTGATTGCGTGCTGCATGAGTGGATTTAAACCTTTGTTTCATTATTATGTAAACTGGACGAGTGCTTAGGTAGTGAAAAATTATGCTGGTGATATTTCCTTATTATGCAAATCTTTAAATAAGAAAAATACTCTTGACACAATTTCATAATTTTCAATCCTCTCCACGTAAATATTTAAATCGAAAACCGAGGTTTGTTTTCATTTCTGGGGTTGGCTCAAGCAATATGTTCATGAGCAAGGATTCCTCGCTGTTGTCGTGATTGTTATGCGCGCTCACGGTTAGGCATGTTCGTGTGTTATGTGAGATCTTTCAGGGGAAACGTGCTTAGGATATTTGCTACAGAATAGAGCATGTCTTGTTGATTGTGTAGGAAGTGAGTTTTATATTTCGCCATGACTTTGAATTGTAGCACGTAAAAGGTTGGACCGCACGGGTAAAGTGATGTTGAGGATGGCATGAAATTGTGCGCTTATACTTTGTTTGAAAAGTTGATAAAATTTGTACATGTTTCGGCTCATTATTGGGATACCTCTTAGGTTGTTCATATTGGTTGTGATAAGTTTGTAGTAGAGTAAAAATTGGAAGGTCTTAATGTGAGAAGAAGAGCAGCTACTGCGAATTCCTCTTAATGTGCATTGTATGTAAAGTGGAACCGGTCTGGTCCATGGTCCCAAAAACTCGAAATCGGTCCTGTCAGTCCGGTTCCTAGTTCCTCGGTCAGATCGGACCGGAAATCGATCACTCCTAATAGTTATCATTTTCTTAAACCTCTTTTTTCCTAATGTTGGGTGTTGGCGTCCTTCCACCAATCTTTGGTGGGAATCGACCTTTATCATGCTTATTGGGATTGTATATCGGAATTGAAATTGACTATACTAGTATATGTTGTTTATCATTTTTTTTTTCCGAGCAGCGATGGATTTATTCACGTGTGCATGTGGATCGTGCTATGACACAATGGCGTTTGAGCAGCCAGTTTGTTTGCATGAGCCATTTGGAGAAGATGAGAGTTTTGTGCCATTTTTACTATGGCTCTTTGGAGGAGGAGAGGACGACGAAGACGAAGATGTGTCATTTGGCGATGATGAGAGTTTTGTGCCATTCTTATTAAGGCTCTTTGGAGGAGGAGAGGACGACGAAGATGATGTGTTGGCTCTGTCAGAGCCATTTGACGAAGATGAGAGTTTTGTGCCGTTCTTATTACGGCTCTTTGGTGGAGGAGAGGAGGATGAAGATGAAGATGTGTTGGCTCCTGCTCGAGTCAACGAAATAGAAGAAGAAGTGCACGTTGAAGCGAGTGATGGTAGCCACCAGTCTCAGACACAGTCAAATAGGGATGAGAACGACGATGATCAACACATAAGGTCCGTTTTTACATCCATGCTCATTATTTCTTATAAAACGAGCATTGACAGTTGTTATCTCTTAATTGTTTATTACCTAGCATTTTAGCGGAAAATTTATAGCTAGACCATATGGTTTTCTTCAACAATTAAATACTACTAGCTAGATTAATTTGGTATGCCTGTTTTTGCTAGACAAGGAACGATCAAGGACTTCCATCCTCTGGCAAGGTCGGTCTGCAAGGAGCATGTCTGCCTCTACACCCTTGCCGCTTGCATAACCTCCTTTTCGCTAGCTTATGGTTAGTCTCCCCCCTCTCTCTCTTGTTTGATATTGTGAAGTATGTGAAAATCATTTGAAAAATAGTTTCGAAGTTAAAAAAGAAAGTTAAAAAACAAAACAACTTCACAGGATTTTTTTATTTTTATTCTTTGAATTTTTGATATATATATATATATGTCGCGCCACGCACTCAGCATGCTGGAATGGAAGTACTTTTCTACACGAGTCTCTCTCAGACCATACCTCACGTGACGGTGGGGTTTATTTGATCTAAATTCAAACTTGGGGTCGTCACTAGTAATTTACGGTAGGTTGAATAGAAACCTAATTGAAGTACGGGAGAAGTACCACAATTCTACGAACAAGATATTCTGAATAAGGGACTTGGTTACGTTAACGATCCCAAATCGAGACCATTAACGCCATTTCGGTACCTAAGAACGATATGACATGTTTAACGTATCACACGGATCCCTAAGGTCAATTCACTATTCTAATCATGAACAAATAATTAAGCACCCAAGAAATTAAGTGTACAAGTAATGGCAAATCAATCATAGCAATCCTAATTTGGCCACTAAAAATGAAAATCTAGTAAACACCAAAACCCTAAGGAAGCTATAGTAGCTTGTTCATTTCATAGTACATTTTAGGATTTTAGGGTTTTTTAGGGGTTAAATCCTTAAATTTGGAATTTTTCAAAATGTCACTTGAGCACTTTCGAAAATTCAAATTTCACTTTTTATGGTTGGCCACGATGATTCTAGAACATCCTATGAGTTTTCAGAATTTTTGATTTTTTTTTAATTTTTTTTATTTACGAAAATTCAAATTTCACTTTTTATGACTGGCTATGAAGATTTTGGACCTTTATGTGAATTTTCAAATTTTTTGATTTTATTTTAGAAAATTTTTTTAAAACCGAGAATTGTTTTTTTATGATTTTTTGGAAATTTTTACAAATTTTTCAATTTTTATTGATTTTCCAAAATTTTCAAATTTTTTGTTTGTATTTTCTGAATTTTTATGACTTTTCTCAATTTTTATGCATTTTCTAAAATTTTTTTGTGAATTTTCTTTTTTTTGGAAAATTTCAAAATTTTATGAATTTTATGAATTTTTCTGATTTTCTAAAATTTCTAATTTTCTAAAAAAACCAATTTTTTAATGATTTTTTTTTCTATTTTCCTGATTTTTTTTCTTTTTTTATTTGATTTTCTGTGTTATTTATTTATTTATTTATTTTTTCATTGATTTTGCTCTCAAAATCGGTTAAAACCGATTACTGATCGGTTGAAGTCGTTAACCAATTCCAAGTCGACTTTTTCGAGCTAGAAAAATCAATCAAAATGTGCTCAAATTACTAGAAAATGATTAACGAAGTCGTGGGCTTGAGTCTGTTCGGTTTCTGAGTTTGTGCACGTGTTGGGGTAAACCGGGTGAAGAAGACGACACTGTTCGGGTCGGGTTGGGTCAACTCGTCCGACCCGGCAGTTCCGGTTTTGACCAAAAATGCAAATTAGACCTTATTTTGATCGAATTTTTCAAATTAAACACCAAAATTGAATTCTCCATTATATTCCGAACCCGAACATATAATTTTTCCCAATTTTTATTGTAATTGAGCCCAAGATTTTCTCATTTTTAAATTCAGATTAAATGGGTTTTGT
The DNA here is from genome assembly GCA_024500025.1 of Syzygium aromaticum. Taxonomy (NCBI): domain Eukaryota; kingdom Viridiplantae; phylum Streptophyta; class Magnoliopsida; order Myrtales; family Myrtaceae; genus Syzygium; species Syzygium aromaticum. The sequence continues at coordinate 3,375,215 of CM044891.1, read as the reverse complement.
TTAATTTGATGTCCTAATGACCTGATTAGGCAAAATTGATGCCAAAATTGAATTACCCACCCTTGACTAACTCTAGAAATGATGGTCTCACATTTCAATAATTTCATATTGGGCACAAATCTCAATTTGGGTTTAAAATTCTTAATTGTCAATCAAATTTTGGGGATTTTTTTATGCTAAATTGTGTAATTGGACAGACCATTATGCAATTCAAGGTCCCAGAATCAATTGTTGTGAAGACACTATGACCTAAAAATGACTAGAAAAAATTTAATTGCATTTTTTGTCCAATTTAGGTTTAATTTTGCCCCATTTTGGGAAAAATATATACCCAATTGAGATTTTCCAAAATTGATGATGCATTAATGAAATTGGATTTAAAAGAAAACTAATGAATATTTTTATGGAATTTTCTGATTCCATTTTTTATTTTTCTTGATTTTCTCGCTTATTTTGACTAAAAGAAATTAAGAAAAAATGCAGAAAAATGCTAAAAAATTATTTTTTGATGTAGAAATAGGTTTCTAGGCTTGGCCAAGATTCCTAGACCTAATTTTGAAATTTTTAAAAATTTGAGAAAAATGAGCTAAAAATTAAGTGTTAACAATATATATATATATATATATATATATATATATATATATATATATATATATATATATATAGTTATAAGCATTGTACGGTGAATAATACTTTTCTTATTATTTTGTTTTTTAAAAATTTTGATAGTACAAGCAATGATAAGCGGGTCGGTGGCGTACATGAAGATAGACTTGAAAGTATCTGATCTCCATCTTAATATTGTGACGGGGGCCATGAGCGTCGTCACGTTGTTTGGATTGGTGACGGCGAGATGGATTTCCGATCAGTATGGCCGCCGCACCACGATTATGGTGGCGGGGCTATGTATTTCGTTGGCCCCCTTGTCATGGGTTTTGCCCAGTACTATGCAGTTTTCTTGTTCGGCCACGTCATTGCTAGTTTCGGCGCCGGTTTCGCTACCATGATTGCCCCTATGTACGTGACCGAGATTTCGCCTCTCTTCTCCCGCGGCTTCTACGCCTCCTGCCCTCAGGTGCTCACTCATTTACTTTCCTTCCTTTTATTCCTGATTTTGTAGCTTCCTTTATCACTTTTTCTATTTCTCATCAAATTTTTATCTTGAACTTATTTCAGATGTTCATCAGCATTGGCAGCCAGTTGGCCAATCTGGCCAGCTATTACTTCTCCAAACATCGCCCCAGCCGCGGGTGGCGTTTGATGCTTGCCACGGGAGCCGTCCCCTCGGTGCTGCTTGTTTTTGGAGTTTTTGCCTTGCCAGAATCTCCCCAGTGGCTCGTCATGCGAGGTCGCTTGCGTGACGCCAAGCGCATCCTCGCCAAGACCTCCAGGTCGGAGGAGGAGGCCGCACTCCGGTTTGCCGACATCAAGAAGGCCGCCGGAATACCTGAAGAGTTCGACGAAGACGTCTACACGATCGCCGACCAGGACACCGGAGTATGGCGAGATATACTCCACCCGACCTGGTCCATGGTCCATATGCTACTATGTGCCGTTGGAATCCAGGTCGTCCAACAGGCATGTGGCATGGACACCTTGGCGCTCTTTAGCCCAAAGGTTTTAGAGACTGTCGGCATCATCACGTCTGTCGGGAAGCTTCTTGCAAATATGGTGCTTGACACAGCGAAGGTATTGGTCTTTCTCCTTGCCAGCTACCTCGCTGATTGGGTTGGGAGGCGGCCACTGTTGCTGAGCAGCATGGGCGGCGTGTTCTTGTCGCTCATGTTGGTCGGACTGTTCCTCACCTTGAAGGTCTCGCGGGCAGTGGAAGTCTCGGCGATTCTTTACATCATCTTCTTCTCGATCGGGCTGGGACCGATCACGGACGTGTACTGCACGGAGATCATCCCATTGAGGATGCGTGCCCAGGTTTACACAATCGGCCTTGGCGTTAAACAGGGGGTGAGCGTAATATTATCATACACGTACTTGTTGATGTTCAAGGCGATCAAGCTCGGTGGGGCTGCCTTTTTGTTCGGGGGGTTCGCCATTGTCAGTTGTGTGCTATTTTATATCCTAATGCCCGAGACGACGGGGAAAACATTGGATGAGATTGGACAGCTGTTCGGTAGGTCGAGGAGGACTGCGGCGGCAAATGATGTGGAGCTGCAACGGACGGAGGCTGCGGTGAGCAGCGAATAAGGAAGCATTACATGAAAAGAGCAAATAAATGGAATAAGGTTAAAACTGTGCCGCTGATGCAGAAAATAAAACCGACCAGCGTGGTGGTCGATGATCCTGTTAAAGTGAGAAGGCAGATAAGCATAAGATTGATATGATATCGGAGGAAGCTTGTTTTAGATAAGAGAAAGAATGTAGATGATGAGAATGGCAAGGATGGAAAATAAAATTCAGAAGGTACTGTCGATGCTAAACTTACCAGCAAGGCTTTAGTCTGGGGCTCCAATGTCTTACCAGTTGATGACATTGTCTCGGTATGTCCTTTTCATTGATCTGATTCTTTACTAATCTATATATGGGTCTTGCTGTCCATCTTAACAAAGGTAATAATGTCCAATTGTCAAACCTCTCCCTACTTGGACACTCGAGAAGGAAGCGTATGTTCATACCTAATGCTGCTTCACATTTCTTAGAAAGTTTGAAATAGCTAATGCTTTCCCATCATGTAATTTTGAGGACTTTATTATGAGGCTTATGACCGAAGATAAGGGCAGACAGTTGACACCTTTGCTCTTCCTCTGTTTGTGAATCTTTTGAGTTCATACGGCAGACATGGCTACTATTCTCATGCTGGTTTACGACGAGCGATTTGTCCGCTGATAAGTTTTGCTCCTTTGTTAGAGCTGAATAATCATCCAGCTTTTGTGTTAATCCTTCACATGAACATTTGCATGTTGCTCTATTTTAGAATGTTTAAGGTCTCAAATGATATGCTTATGTTGTAGGTCCAACAGCTTGTGCGAGAGAATGGATGTGTTCTAACACTGACAGTGCTTATTTTCACGCAGGAAAGATGATGATTAAGCTTGAGGTTTTAAGCAATCAGAAGAGAATGAATGACAATATCAAATCTACTAAGCGCAGCCCCACAACCTCTAGTTTGGAGTGTAAACTTGATGAGCTGCGAAAGGAAATTTCTTCTATTCATGGGGGAGTATTACCCCAGTCAGTCTTGACAACACGACAGATAAGTATGATTAGCGCCAGAAAACCCAGCTCAATAGCAGAGGTGACTACTTTTTGTACTGAGAAATGATTAGCGACAGATAAGTACATTAGCGCCAAAAATCTGGTAACTCAGTGTTACCGTCCCCATTACAGGTTTATGGAATGCTGATGGGTTGATCTATGTATGAGGGCATGCTAATGAAAACAAGCATCCTTTTTCCCTAACTAGAGCTGGATTGGTTGGTAGCCAAAGGTAGGCAGCTACTTGGACTGGCGATAACCTTTCAAACTGGGAGCACCTGCACATGAGCATCTCGATGGTACTTCAGCTGGTAAGTGAATAATGGAGGCTATGCTGCTTGTTTTTACAGGATGAAATTCCATTTGCATTTCTTTTGCGCTGCTTATTGCATTTTCCTGTCCAACTTCCATCTTTTATGACTTATTAATTTGATTTCAAGTAAGTGACGGTACCAAATTTGTTATTTCTTTTGAATGTGATACTAGAGTTATGGTTAGAACTTGTAATATGTTATTTCTGGTCCTTCCATTGTGATACAGAGAAGGTCTTTTGTTCTGTCTGTTCTGCTATGATGAACTTGTTCCTGTTGTTATGCTCAGTTCTTTTTCTGCCCTAAACCAGAACTTAATGCTGTTTGCTGGGAAATTGTGGCAGGGCTCTGTTAAACAAGCAATAAAGGTAAAGTGAGTAATGATCATGCCCGAATTGATGATGGTGAAAGTGACATGTCTGAATCGGATTGAAGAGCTGAAGAGAGTGATTCATCCGAAGATGAGGTCTGCTTACTCTCCTCTAGACAGCTGGGAGCATATTTAGAATCGTATGATGCTGACCTATGATTGATTGGCACTCGGGTACTTTACAGGTTCCTTCACGGAATACGATCAGTGATATTCCTGTTGAGTGGTATAGGGATGAGGAACATATCGGTTACGACGTAAATGGGAAAACGATAAAAAAGAGAGGGACTAGCTAAATCAGATGCTTTTCTTGCCAGTGCTGATGACTCAAAAAATTGGTGAGTTCAACTTTCCTTTCAATGGCTTCTATCTATTGAGATCCTCATAGGAAAATAATGAAAGTACCATATGCCACAAACTCGAGGTCATATTTGTTATTCCCTCTTCGATTCCCAAAAGGCCAAGCCACTCAAGTCCGTTTATGAGAAGCACCCCTGCGAGAGGTTCTCCAATGGTCAGATTGAATAAGCTCTCTCCGCTCTCAAGGTTCAATGTGAATTCGCAAATGTTATTTCAGTTTCGCTATTTAGTCGGGAGGACGTGTACTGAGGGAGCCTCGATGATCCGGTTGCTTTTTGTTGATCAACGTTGAGAATAAGTATCGACAAAATCAGATTGTGAAAGCCAAAAAAGTAAAAGAGAAGAGATTGAGATGGTCCCTTGTATGATAGGATTTAGAAGGCTCAGCTTACTATGTTGGTCTATCTAGAGACTACCTAATCTTTTTCAAAATTTTTTGCCCAATCTGTTCTTACCTTTCCTAAGAGTTGCTAGAGTGGTTGTTCCAATGCAACAGCGCAATGTTTTAAGTTCTAACAGTATAGTGCAGGGCAGAGGTTTATGATTTTCTTACCCTTTTTTGCAAAATGGACAGGGTAATGCCACGTTTGAGGCTGCTCTTGATTGGTTATGCTTGAATTTGTCTGGGAACAAGCTTCCCTTGAAATTCTCCAGTGGGGTCTCTTCACTTGCCAGTACAGGTATATATAACAGGACGAATGTACTCATAGCACATGGAGTATTTTAGTATATCGAGTCTGTTCTACAGTGTAAGTGAACTAGATCCTGTATGACCGAATGCTGCACTGTGTGTTTTCTGTTAGGAGCTGTCAATGTCCTTGTATCAGCAAGGGAAGATTGGCCACCATCTGTGGATCCATCTTCAATGGTTGATGAGGACGCTGCCAAGTATTCTGTTAAGGTAAAGGGCGATTGGGACAACAAGAGTCTGGATTCACACAAACCATCCCGAGCAGATTGGATTAAACGATATGTGGAACAGTAGGAAGAGGTTGGTTCAAGTACAACATGGAAATTGTGTTATTTTTGCATTTTGCTTAAATATTGAAGATATATTTGTTGATTTTTTCTATTTTCCAGTAATTAGGAAAAAAATTGAGTCAAAACAGCTTAATCACTTTTGCTGTTGAATTTGGAAAATTTGCTTGTATATCTTTCAAATTGGATCATTTCTTTTACATGTGGTGCTGCTACTATTTAGTTCTTTTCGACTGTAGCTGTGGATTGGCCAAGTGTATTCTTCTATTTACTGTACTTTTGTTCGGTAATTTTACATTGGACATTGAAAACTCAGATAAGGGTGTGCAACTAGTTTGATTTAACTTGAGAGTAGGCTGGAACTGGTGGTATGCTTACAGGGAACAGGTCTCTGGTCTCAATAGGACAGTTCCATGGTTGACCCTGCTTTTAATCAGTTTTCTTTCTTCATAAAAGTTAGCAATTACTTACTAAGGTTCGGTCAATCCAACCTGAAAACACATCCACATGATCACTCAACGGAGATTAGTTCTCACGCTTAAAAGACATGATTTCATATTACACAATGTGATTCGAAATTTTTACACAAAAAGAAGAAGAGAGAGAAGTTGGCCGGTTTCTAACTGGCGTGTGATTCTAGTCTGTGGCCTTGAATTGATCCACTTGCGAATCATTCACCCTTGGACTTGTTTTTTGGTGGTGAATGACAATGTCGCAGATTCTAATCCTTCCCTGCCGAAAAATATGGAATTATATGTGTTTACTTTTCTATCTTCACAGTTTGTTTTTGGTTGTCATAGACTTCTTATTTTGGTTTCCCAATGCTGTATTGCATCAGCTGGATAGTTCTGCTACATGGGAAGATCACGTGGCTGATGAAGGTCCTTTGCAAAAGGTATGTAATTGCTTTGTAGCTTTTATTGTTTTTTTTTTTTCTGAATATTAATACTAATTGAATTGCTGACTCTGCTTAGAGAACTTGTGAGTATTAGCAACTCAAGGAAACGAGATACTTGGGAGTGAATTGATATGGTATTCGGGTTTTCCTTTTCTTGCCATTCAGCATACTAAATATGATATCAGGGAAAAACTAGATTTTTTCTGGTGAAATTAATTTAACTGCAAGGCACCAAGGGGGTCCAAACCCGAGTACAAGAAGAGATCAGGAAAACAAACAGAAAGGAGCTCATATATAGGACAAATCATCTAATGTCAATCGATGCATTTACATCCACATGCCTGTTTCCGCTATCCCAAAGGTTTTGAGTCTAGTCTCTGTCAAACGCTCTCTTGCTCTGGTGAAATCCTTGTGTTTAAGGCATCGCAGATACCTTCCTTTCGTGATAGGAAATGTTTTTTGAGACCTTCAGAGGGTCTCAATTATCTATATTGAATATGTTTTGACAGCTTTGACGAAATGGTTTTCCTCTTTCATGTATTTTCTTCTGCAAGTTGCACCTGTCATCTTGTTGATGGAACTTGTTGTTTACAGCCTTTTCTTCTTCACACTTCATGATTTTCTAAAACAAAGGCTTGCCCAAGCCAAGTCCAGCTCTTTCTTTCGTGCTTTAGTACCTACCATTTGTTTCTCGGTTGAAGTGGTTTTATCTGCTGGTGGAATGTTCATGCAGACGTCATTCGACTTTTCAAGTTCCCCTTGGCTTGGTTGTGAAGATAATCGGAGCATGATTTTGTATATGCATGTCTTTTCTTCTGTATTTGGGTCCTTTTGTCGTTTTGTCAGCTGTGGTGGAAATAATACTAGTTAAAGCTACATGTTTTTCACATGGGAAAAAGAACCGCTCCTGTCTGCCAGTGGACTGGCCATTTGTGCCGGACAAGACTTTGAGATATTAAGGTCGATGATTGTGTTTATTTTGTGTAAAACTGATGATATGAGAATCTGAATTGCTTGATATACCACTTGCTGCATTAGTCGTCTTTTAACACATTTGATTTTGGGACACTTAGAATAGAGAGGATGCTGAGTTCCTTGTATGATAACTATCCTTATATCTTCGTATCTCTGCTTCCTATTCAATGCAAATTTCGCAGGACAGGCCTATAGGTTACCGTCTCTTTTGTGCAGAATGACTGAGCCAATATTTAAGGTATGTAATAGATTACCGTCTCTTTTGTACAAAGCTAGTTGTTTGTCCATGCTATTAAGTACTGCTGGCTGCTCATGTTCATGCTCTGATCAGCTCAGGTGCAAAAAAAGAAGAAAAGATAGAATTGCACCTTCCTGACTATTTTTTATGCCTTAAAGCCATGATAATCTAGCCACCAGGAAGAATTCGTATATTGCTGCCCTCATCTAAATTTCTATTTTCTAAGCTGTCTAAGTTTTCACATCTCGCTGAGAACTGGAAGGGAAATTCAGACTACTTCGTCTTGTTGTTGCACATTCTTGCAATTGACTTCTTTTCCTGTGATAGATTGCGTGAAGCACACTGCTTTTAATACTGAATGGTGAATGCTCCTACTACCTTCCAGTTCCACTTGATTTTAAATATTTATTCAAACCAAATCAGCTTCAGAGATATGGTATAGGTCGCTTCGTTATTGCAATTTTGCTCTCGTTGGCGCTGCCAAGGTACAGGGTTTTGGACTTATGAGAGCCATATGATCGCTTGTTGGTTTTGGTTCTGGTTTTGCTTCTGCTTCTGCTGCCGTCTCTCTATATAGGTTAGTCGTCATACGAGAGTTAACACGTGATTTTATGGACATGTGTTGAGATTTGAAATGATTTTGGTATGTTGGCCGGCCATTTCTTTGGTAATCTGTCTTGGAGTAACTGCTCTTCATGAGGAAGAGGAACGCTAAGTATAAGCTACCATTGTCATAGGAAGTTGGAGAGTATTCTGTTGGTGTTTTTACTTGCTTCATTTGTCCTTTCACTGACTGACAAGTCCGACAAAGGTGAACCTGCTTTTGAAAAAAGGTTTTATCACTTGACCGGCAGAGTCATTGCATATATGCCAATGGTTATTCTGGATTTTGTTTCCTTGGAGATTTTGGGCAATGTCATTGGCATCAATATGGATCTCTGAGGTCGACGTTATTTATTTTATTTTACTTTTTTTTTTCAATTTTTCTTTGGACTAGGTGCTGCAGTGTAGGCGAGGACTGGCGTCTGGGGGCCTAGCCAATAAGGAATTAAACGATTTGCTTGACCGTTTGGCATCAAGTGAAAACAGGCAGGCTACTTTCTCATTGTTGTTCCCTGTGGAAATTGTACTTGCAAGTTGTTTGATTGCATTCTGCTCTTTAGATACTTTTGCAGCTTTTATCTTCGAACAAAATTTCTGTCTCAAGGCACAAAGTTCCTCATCCTCATTTAGTTGATGTACAGTAATATGTTCATTTGATTCCACACCTTTGGTGCGCATACTGGTATTTAACACTTGTGTGCCTCTTCCTTCTAAAAAGTTCTGAACAGGGCAGAAATATACTATGGATCGAGCCTTTTGTGTGTGTTTCATTTCTCACTGCTGCTGTCAGCTTTCTTTGGTTGATAGTGTTTCATTTGGAGCTTTTCTGGCTTAGTCAGTGATATTATTCTCTTTCGACCAAAAACAAAAACATGATATTATTCTCTGTCAGATAATTGACAGGGGCATGACCTAGTGGTGGTCAACCCTTGCCAAGACTTGATGAGGTCTTGGGTTCGCTTCCTATCTTCCAGTTTTGCATTTGCTTTTTAAAAGTGAAAAACAAAGAAAGGAAATCAGATTTGTTTATTTCTGTTGCAGTTATTTGTTTTTTTTAAGCTGTTCTACTGAATTAACACAATTTTTTTTGCTTATTAGAATTTGCTTTTCTCTATTTAAAAATTTCTTGGTTCTTTTATCAGTTGGCTTCAAGATTGGATGTTTTGTAGATATGATGTCTATTATATGCCTTTCTTATTGACTTGGGATTTCCCTTATACATAGCTTCATGGAAAGGAAGTAGTTGTTGAATGCAAATTTGATGGTGACTGCATCCAAGTTCACATTAATGGATCCAAGATACATTTTTGCCCCAGGTAAGCTTACACATCACACTTGTTATCACAGAGACACGAGGACATAAACATATATGCATTCCGTCAACCTAGGGTACTAGACCCAAAGAGAAAAAGATAAAAGGAATTTACGGACTTTGTCTATAATGGCAAGTCTTTAAGGCAGCGTGTCTTTACCTTGATGTTCATTTTGGTAATACATTCTCTACTTTCTCATGATGCATGCAAATGATGCATTATGTGCAGGAATTTTCTGGATCACACAGAATATGGACCAGGAATGTCGGACATCATAATCATTAATGTTGTGGTCAATAGGTAAGCAGTGTTTAGAATTTCCAAAAGAGTTTACTTTCCACATTGGGGTAGCTCTTTTTCCTTTCGTCTTTTTTTCTTTTTTGGCTACAAAATGGAAAGAACTAGGTTCTTGTATATCGATCTGATTGATGCGTAAGAAGTGATGTTAGTCTGTTGTGGGGTGTCATTTTCTCTGCTCAATTAGCATGCAGATTTTATTCTGACTGGACAGAGTTAAACCTAATTGATGCATAAGTCGTGCTGGTAGAATATGTCCTGTGATCACTACTAGCTGGATGATAATTTTTAAGTCAGTTGTATGATAAGTGCCAAAAGCTTCTGCTGCTCCCATGTCTTGCTAATGAGACCAATGTCCTCTTATTAATGATAGGATGTATGCCCCACATTTCATTGTTGATATTTTTCTTTACATATTTTCTGGAAGGATGTATAGACATCTATTTTGATGGATTTAATGAGCCTCAGCTGGAATGGTCTTTACATATTTATCTTGTGCTCAGATGCATCCTTGATGGTGACATGCTGGTTTGGGACAAGTCTGTGAATCGTTTTGCTGAGTTTGGTTCAAATCAGGAAATAGGTTTCCCTCTATGCCATTTGCGGTGTTTATATCATGGGGAGAGCATCTTTGTTTCTTTTGAAGTGAAGTTCATTCTTGTCTTTCTACAGCAAAGGAAGCAAGGGATGGGCTTGACAGTGATAGACGGGTTTAACTTGTTGAATGTGCTCACTTTTTGTGTTGCTGAGCTGTTCTCGCTTTAATAAATTTTCCTTTGTGAATGCAGTTGTGCTTTATCCTACAGGTGTCTTGGCCCATACCTCGGATCTTTTCATTTGGTTTTCATGGGTAGAATGTGCCAAGTGACAGTCGTAAACATGTCTAATGAATCATGTGTAAGTACATTGCCGAAGTTGGATTGTGGTATTATACCATTTTAACTATAACAATGAAGCTCTTTAACTGACTTAAGCTGCCTCTTTTTTTCCTTTTTTGCTGTGATTTTCATTTTATTCTAGGCATCTTTTTATTGGTTTGGTGAAATTTATGTTTGTTGGTGTGTAATGTAATTGCTGGATAGTAAGACTAAGTACACAGAATTTGCAAGAACAAACCACCGTGTAGTGATTTTCCATGACATTTGACATTTGTATTCACTACTTACTTGCCCCATGGGCACCTGTCATCATGGCTAAAATCTCTGGACAGCATTATAATAGACGTAAGTGCTGAAGAAAGTGGCTCTTCCGTCATTTTCACCCATCTAGATGTTATGTGCTTAAGATGACATTGCTTAACAACATCATGTGACCTAGAGTCGTCAGGGAGAGCGAGGGGAGGGAGGGTCCTCATACAGATGTTGTGGGGATATCGTCCTCTTAACCTTGAACAAGCACTATGTAACTTACAAACCACTTGACTTAACTTAAAAGCAATGATAACTCTTGTTGTCCATATCTTTCTCGATCATGTTACTACTATTAGTGAGGGTACGCAGACCAATGAATTGGACTATTAGTTTTCCATATGGCAGCTGTTAATAAAGAGATAGAAGAGTTTTATGTCAAGGGGTGATAATCATTTCCTTCTTATGCTAATCTGCATTTCTTGGACAATTGTAGTCATGTTAAGGACATTTTTATATGCCATGACATCATGAAACTATTATTATCCGCTTAACAACGGATTGTTCTCACCTTTTAATCACCCTCTAACTATGAAAGTTCTATTTCTAGTAAGAATGGCTATTTACACGGTATTATTGTTGAAAGTTCAGGACCAAGAGTGTCGGTTCCTCATACCGAATTATCAGTTCAAATCCAAAAGAAGACCATACGTTCTGTTCTTCTTAACATGACCATGACCAGATGTTGCATTTGACATCCTGTATGCTGGGGATATCAGTGTTATTCACCAAACCTTGAAGGAAAAACACGAGCTTTTCTCCTGAAAGTTGTGAAGCCTTTGAAGGGTCGTTTGGAGAATCTTGGTACCTGATGATGGCCTCGATGTTCACCGTCCTACTGGTAAGAAATAAAACTGACATTTTTGTTCACATTCCAACAAGGTAAATTCTTGTCAACTGCAGTTCTCCTGTTTGGCTTTCAGGGGAGCCTTGTTGGTCTCTTATTACTCATACTACAGATGATGACGAGAGGTTTTTTAAAGAAACAATTGAGAACAGGTGAATATTCAGTTGTCGTCTCCTTTAACCTTGGGCCACAAACAACGCTTTCTTTTAAATATGCTTTGATATTTGAAAATTATGTTTTTTGTCTCTCATAAGCTCATAACATGTAAATTGTCTCACTCTAACCACTGTTGAATAAATACAAATTTACATTCACAGAATTGCATGTGAATTGTTGTTCTGGCTTTCTTCTTCACGAAACCTGAAGGGGCGCATTGGTTGTATTATGTTTCTGGGGATCAAGTTTTTTCATTTTAAAAGAGCATGAAAAGGGGCCACTTGTCGTAAGGCTGTAATAATGGGGATCAAGAAAACTAAGTAACACATTAGCAGTGTATGATGGGAATCATTTGTGGTTAGCAGCCCGTACAGGTTGAGAAGACTTGAGACCTGGCTCTTGGAAAATGCTTTCCTTTTAACAACTTATTAACTGTGAAGGGATTGAACTGTTTTGCTATGTAGGTTTGAAGATGAGTATGTCAATCTAGTTGACCTTCGATATCACATAAGGAATCATATGGAACATTCTGATTAGTAACTGAATTTATTTATTAATGAGAATCTGTTCAGGTACATCAGAAATATTCAAGAATGGAGCATAAAGTGAAGAGAAACTGCACTAAACAATACTAGAGAGATCAGAGCATGCATCTTCTATCTGCTTATAATTAGCAAAAAATAGGAGAATAGAATCTGATGCTCAAACAATTTTCTGTTTCTTTCTTTCCAAATGAACCACATATGGCCTAAGGATTTCCTATGATGGGTGCCTCACTATTGTTTGATCTGGCATAAGAATTTGCAATAAAAACATCAAATGACGAGTGTGTCACCCTCTTGACTCTTTTTGGAAGACTCTGATATATGGTCTAGATGTGTTTATCTGATTGAATTAATTTTGGATTTTAGAGATGAAGGACTATTCTTGAAAGATCTCAATTCCAAATGGGAGCCACGTGATCGGAGCGGAAAGTGGTTAAAGCTGAAGCCAGAGTATATTCATACTAGTACGGACTTGGATGTTCTTATCATAGGTAAAATTTGTTCAGCTAAAACTTTCCTGTTTAGAGCATCACATCCTATTGTTTCGATTATATATGCATGTCTCATGCCCTAATAGGAGGATCCTATGGATCTGGGCATCGTGGAGGGGAGTTCATTTGTTAATTTAGTGTGATGTCTATTAATTTTCTGTCACTTTCTATGATGTATCTCAGTTAAGACATATGGATTCTACTGATATGAAGGTGGCTCAATTTTTGGTTGGTCTTGCTGAGCGTCCACCTGCAAACACACATCCTAGACAGTACTTTTTAGTTGCTAACTTGCCTGAGCTGTATCCTTCTCTATGTAACATATTTCATGTAACCTTGGCGACCAATTAAATCCTTTACCGGTGTGGCAGCATGTAGTTTTCATTTCTGGATGAAAAGCCCAGTTAAGTTTGCTTGAAGGATAATGGACAATCTGATTATTGTAATGGGGTGGTTGGCACCTAAAAATTGAGATTTTACTGCTTTCAGAAGAAAAAGGTGCAGAGATGATGCATGAGTGTAGCCAGTATGAATGAGCCACATACGTATCTTGTCGCATGAACATACCTGTAATCGAGTTTTTTGATGGCATGTTGTATATGAGCGACCCGTGTGAATAGCATGCTTTGTGATGTGTCAATTTTTGTTCTTTCATCTTACCTATTATGCCATTTAATAGTGTAACGGTGTTAAACAATTACAAAACAGATTGAGTATGAATAATTCCATGCGGTGAACTTGATACGGTGAATAGCATACGTTGGTTGTTGACAGAATCACTTATGCCAGATGTCTATTTAATAGATAATTTCTGGTTGCTCGAGCTTTGAACAACTTAAGCATGTCATTAAGTGATTTAATACTTGCTAAATTGTGTCCAACTGTTTTCTTTCCGTTTTTCCAATAAGTAAGCTTGTCTAATTCTCTATCTTCCTATCCTGTGACATGCTCCTTTGTCACACACTATTGTTGACAAGCATGGAGAAACTTTTTCCACGAAAGTTATCAATTGATACTGTATAAGTTGATGGCTGAGTGAGGCAATCAGTTTACATTTTTGTTGCTATTAGGCTGAAGTCAAAATGCACTTGCAAGCTAACCTTTTTGTTAAGAAAAATATTGGATAAATAGCATGTGAATACCGAGTTTTTTCTCCATGCCTGTTTTTTTCCTGCTGCAAAGAAGACCGTTTTAATTTTATCCACGCTCTGATTTGTATCTTTCCTGCCTAACAGGGACAGCGAAAGGCATTCTTTCTGAAGATGATGATGATGGATCTAAGTATTAGGACGGAGAACCTCTGCTAACTCACTACATTGCTGAGCATGAATCTTCACTGGTTACCATAAGAGTGCACAGAAGAAGGTTCACGGAAGAGGCCAGAACGTTGTCTGCATGTAATGCTGTTAACTAGGTGGAGGGGCAATGGTATATTTCTTTACATAAGGAAGAACGCGTGCTTCATCTGATTTAAGAATGCATTATTAAGCACCGATGGAGTTCTTATTGGGAAATGGCAAGCGAATATGATGATCACACCCAGAGGTTGATGCATGGGGCAGGGGTGGTGACGCTATCCAAATCACATTGCCTTCAGAGCACGAAGTGTCCAAGGTGGTAGCTGCAAGTGAGAAGAAATATAATGCAACGCTTAGTTAAATGCTAGTTTGCAAGTTGGCAACCCTATGATGTGGCTATGTCTCTGAGGATGCATTCATTGCTTTTCCTGGCAAAATGGAATAGTGTTCTGCCGTTAACGTGGCCGGAGTTATCGAGTTCTTATCAAACCGATTTCATAAGTTTATCTTCATGTCTATATATATTTTTGTTTTTGGGGGTCTTGATGCTACCTATTCCTTTTGTGATGATTAGAGCTGAGCTAAATCCTCTGATTAATATAGCCATCATCACCGAGAAAGGGACGCAAAAGCTCACCCAAACAGAGAAACCCAGGGAGAGATATCGGTACCTGGCGGGTTCATTGTTCTGATGAGCGATTTAGATAATCTGGAATTGAAATCGAGTGATGCAACCTTACTAGCTGTACATGTATATGTATAGTTAATCATATACAGAATCATTTATTTATAAATATGCTAAATTCGTTCCACATTAGAGTCCGGAAGCACAAATCCTCAAAATATCAGTTTATTGCCCCTAAATCTCCACCATCTTGTGTGCTTGGTTAATCTGATGAAGGAGCAAAACAATCGATCCCGTCTATTAATAATGTGCACAAGCACACAAGCGATAGGACATGTTCCCTAGTCCGAGAACGGATCATTCACGGCAAGTTTGTTCTGCGGTTTTTCGAGAAGAAGAGCATGTCCATAGCATCACTCCAGAGACTGGTTTCTGTGTTCACTTTCTCATCTTCCTCTTCGAGATCAAATTTTTTTGCCGGTTGAACAAGAAGGCAAGAACCATCATCTCCACATAGAAAAGAATGAATTGTTCACATCACGAGCGCAGGGAATTGCAGCGCAAAGACATAAAAGAAAATTGTGAACAAACCAAACCAAACGGATTCCAACCGAATTTGATTCCCGCTCGAATGTGACGGCGCCAGGTTCATTACCATCGGGAATTCAAAGAAAAGTTTGTACTGCTCGCACCTCCTCCATCATAAACATGTTCTCGTTCCTCCTCCGGCTTAAACCCTAGAGAGTCCAGTCCCCTCCTTCAACTGTCCGTGGCGGAGGAGGAAATAGAAAGAGAAAGGGAAGACGAACTCCGTGTCATTTCTTCTCAGGAAGATGACGAAGAAAGGAGGAGGAGGAGGAGGAGGTTCGCCTGTTGATTCCGGCTCCGATCATCGGAATTTTCCCCCCTCTGGGTTTGCTTTTGCGTGTCGAGATTGATGCGTTGTTGTGCCCGGTAGGATTACTCCGAGGATGTGGATTCCGAAGCTTATTGGATCGTGGGAAGAGGACGTGGGAGTCCGGAGAAGAGGGCGGCGCTTCTTGTTCCGATTCTGATCAGGTGTCTGTTGCCTGCTCTTTTGTTCTTGGGTAGCTCCAGCTTGTGCGTGCATTGTTTGCGATCGGGCGTGTTTTTGCCACCCAGGGAGGCTGAATCAGGTTTCTTGTGTGTTATGATTATAGGATGAACCTGAGGATGGGAATTCCGAGGAATTTGAGTTGTCGGTGGAGTCAGAATCCGGAGAAAGCCACTCTCAAGAGCACAAGGTATGCGATAATTGCCTTATTTGTTTCGTCACTGTGATTTGTTTCCTGCCTCTTTGTGAGATGGGCGAACTTATTGGTACATTTAGTATTGGGCTACTGAGAGGAAACTCGGAGTCAACTTCACCTTTAAAGCTTGAGTAGAATTCCATAATAGATGGGAGGAATGAAAATTCAACCGATGGGAAGTCTTTTGAATGCGATACCAGAGTTATGGTTAGAACTTGTAATATGTCATTTCTCGTCCTTCCATTGTGATACAGAGAAGAAGGTCTTTTGTCCGGTCTGTTCTGCTGTGATGAACTTGTTCCTGTTGTTATTCTCAATTCTTCTTCTGCCCTAAACCGGAACTTAATGCTGTTGCTGGGAAATTGTGGCAGGGCTCTGTTAAAACAAACAATAAAGGTAAAATGAGCAATGATTGTGCCCAAATTGATGATGGTGAAAGTGATGTGTCTGAATCTCGGATCGAAGAGCTGAAGAGAGTGATTCATCCGAGGACGAGGTCTGCTTTCTCTCCTCTAGACAGCTGGGAGCATATTTAGAATTGTATGATCCTCACCTATGATTGATTGGCACTCGGGTAATTTACAGGTTCCTTCACGGAATACGATCAGTGATATTCCTGTTGAGTGGTATAGGGATGAGGAACATGTCGGCTACGACTTAAAGGGGAAAAAGATAAAAAAGAGAGAAAGACAAGATAAATCGCATGCTTTTCTTGCCAGTGTTGATGACTCAAAAAATCAGTGAGTTCAACTTTCCTTTCAATGGCTTCTATCTATTGAGATCCTCATAGGAAAATAATGAAAGTACCATATGCCTCAAACTAGAGGTCATATTTGTTATTCCCTCTCCGATGCCCAAAAGGCCAAGCGCCCCAAGTCCGTTTACGAGAAGCTCTCCTACGAGGCCTTCTCCAATGGTCAGATTGAACGAGCTCTCTCTGCTCTCAAGGTTCAATGAGAATTGACAAATGTTGTTTCAGTTTCTCTATATTTAGTCGTGAGGACGTGTACTGTGGGAGCCTTGATGATCCGGTTGCTTTCGATTTTTTCTTTTTCGTTGTTCAGTGTTGAGAATAAGAATGGACAACATCGGATTGCCAAGCCAAAAAGTAGAAGAGAAGTGATTGAGATGGTCCCTTGTATAGATGGGATTTAGAAGGCCCAGCTTACTTTGCTAGTCTATCGAGTGACTACCTAATCTTTCTCAAAATTTTTTTGCCTAGGCTGTTCTTACCTTTCTAAAGAGTGGCCAGAGTAGTTGCTCCAATGCAACAGTGCGATGTTTTAAGTTCTAACAATATAGTGCGGCGCAGAGGTTTATGATTTTCTTATCCTTTTTGCAAAACGGACAGGGTAATGCCACGTTTTTGGTTGCTCTTGATTGGTTATGCTTGAATTTGTCTGGGAACAAGCTTCCGTTGAAATTCTCCAGTGGGGTCTCTTCCCTTGCCAGTACAGGTACATATAACAGAACGAATGAACTCATAGCAAATGGAGTGTTTTAGTATATCGAGTCTGTGCTACAGCGTGAGTGAACTAGATCCTGTAAGACCGAATGCTTCACTGTGTATATTCTGTTAGGAGCTGTCAATTTCCTTGTATCAGCAAGGGAAGATTGGACACCATCTGTGGACCCTTCTTCAAAGGTCGATGAGGAAGCTGCCAAGAATTCTGTTAAGGTTAAGGGCGATTGGGACAACGAGAGTGTAGATTCACACAAACCATCCTGAGCAGATTGGATCAAACGATATGTGGAACAGTAGGAAGTGGTCGGTTCAAGTATAATGTGGAAATTGCGTTATTTTTGCATTTTGCTTAAATATTGAAGATATATTTGTTGATTTTTTTCTATTTTCTAGTAATTAGGAAAAAAATTGAGTCAAAATAGCTTAATCACTTTTGCTGTTGAATTTGGAAAATTTGCTTGTATATCTTTCAAATTGGACCATTTCTTGTACATGTCGTGTTGCTACTATTTAGTTCTTTTTCGAGTCTAGCTATGGAATGGTGGAGTGTATTCTTCTATTTATCGTACTTTTGTTCGGTAATTTTGCATTTGACATTGAAAACTCAGATAAGGGTGTGCAAGTAGTTTGTTTTAACTTGAGAATACGTTGGAACTAGTGGTATGCATACAGGGAACAGGTCCCAGGTCTCAATAGGGTAGTTCCACGGTTGACCCGGCTTTTAATCGGTTTTCTTTCTTTACAAAAGTTAGCAATGACTTACTAAGGTTCGGTCATTGCAATCCAACGTGAAAACACATCCACGTGATCACTCAACGGAGATTAGTTCTTACGCTTAAAAGACGTGATTCCATATTACACAATGTGATTCGATTTTTTTACAAAAAAAGAAGAGAGAGAAGTTGGCTGGTTTCTAACTGGCGTGCGATTCTAGTTTCTGGCCTCGAATCGATCCACTTGCGAATCAAGCACCCCGGGACTTGTTATTTGGTGGTGAATGACAATGTCGCAGATTCTAATCTCTCCCTGCCGAAAAATATGGAGTTACATGTGTTTACTTTTCTATCTTTACAGTTTTTTTTTTTGTTGTCATAAACTTCTTATTTTGGTTTCCCAATACTGTATTGCATCAGCTGGATAGTTCTGATACATGGGAAGATCATGTGGCCGATGAAGGTCGTTTGCAAAAGGTATGTAATTGCTTTATCTTATAATACAGTTTAAATTGTTTTTTTTAAATATTAATACTAATTAAATTGCTGACTGTGCTTAGACAACTTGTGAGTATTAGCAGCTCAAGGAAACGAGATGCTTGGGGGTGAATTGATATGGTATTCGGGTTTTCTTTTTCTTGCCATTCAGCATACTAAATATGATATCAGGGAAAAACTAGATTTTTTCCGGTTAAATTAATTTAACTACAAGGCACCAAGGGGGTCCAAACCCGAGTACAAGAAGAGATCAAGAAAACAAACAAAAAGGAGCTCAAATATAGGACAAATCATCTGATGTCGATCGATGCATTTACATCCACATGCCTGTTTCCTCTATCCCAAAGGTTTTGAGTCTAGTCTCTCTTTCAAATGCTCTCTTGCTCTGATGAAATCTTTGTGTTTAATGCATCGCAGATACCTTCATTTCGTGATAGGAAATGTTTTTTGAGACCTTCAGAGAGTCTCAATTATCTACATTGAATATGTTTTGACAGCTTCGACAAAATGGTTTTCCTCTTTCGTGTATTTTCTTCTGCAAGTTGCACCTGTCATCTCGTTGACGGAAGTTGTTTACAGCCTTTTCTTCTTCACACTTAATGTTCAGTTGTCGTCTCCTTTAACTTTGGGCCACAAACAACGCTTTCTTTTAAATATGCTTTGATATTTGAAAATTATGTTTTTTTGTCTCTCATAAGCTCATGGCATGTAAATTGTCTCACTCTAACCACTATTGAATAAATACAAATTTACATTCAGAGAATCGCATGTGAATTGTTGTTCTGGCTTTCTTCATCACAAAGCCTGAAAGGGGGCATTGGTTGTAATATGTTTCTGGGGATCAAGTTTTTTCATTTTAAATGACCCTGAAAAGGGGCCACTTGTCGTAAGGCTGTAATAATGGGGATCAAGAAAACTAAGTAACCCATTAGCAGTGTGGGATAGGAAACATTTGTGATTTGATTTCCTCTTAACAATTTTATTAACTGTGAAGGGATCGAACTGGTTTGCTCAGTAGGTTTGAAGATGAGTATGTCAATCTAATTGACCTTCGATATCACATAAGGAATCATATGGAACATTCTGATTAGTAACTGAATTTATTTATTAAAGAGAATCTGTTCTGGTACATCAGAAATATTCAAGAATGGAGAATAAAGTGAAGAGAAACTGCACTAAACCATAGCAGAGAGATTAGAGCATGCATCTTCTATATGCTTATCATTAGCAAAAGCAGGAGAATAGAATCTGATGCTCAAACAATTTTCTATTTCTTTCTTTCCAAATGAACCACATATGGCCTAAGGATTTCCTATGATGGGTGCCTCACTATTGTTTGATTTGGCATAAGAATTTTCAATAAAAACATCAAATGACTAGTGTGTCACCATCTATACTTCTTTTGGAAGACTGTGATGCATGGTCTAGATGTGTTTATCTAATTGAAGTAATTTTGGATTTTAGAGATGAAGGAATTTTTCTTGAAAGATGTCAGTTCCAAATGGGAGCCAGAGTGAATATAATATAAGGATTGACTACTCTCAAAGTTCATAACCACCTTGATAAAAAGCCAATATCAAGACCTGCAAATCCGAAAAGTAACAGCTGTGAACGGATTTATTACCTTAAAATTCACAATTTCTCCAAACTTCAAGAACTCTGTATGAACATCCTCATAAAACTCCTCAAATGAGCGTTCAACCTCTTCGTCTGTGTACTGAAAAGAGTAAAAACAGGTAATTATAAATTGGCTAGATCGTCCTTAGAGATACGTTAATGATATTAGAAGTAGTTGTAAGCCTCAAGGTCAACTAGAAGCGGATTGCCTATAATTGACAAACAGTGGAATACTCTGCTTGGATTTGCACTAATGAGCTAAATTGCAAGTCCTCGGTTTCCGATTCTCTAATACTTAAAAAAAAGATTTTGCAGGATTAGCAAGAGGTAGGATAAGGAAAACGTGGCCCTTAAGAGCCATATTCCTGTCTATTGTATATTTCTCGGACTCAATGTTTAGTGGCTAATGACTGAATAACATTCTATGGGTATTAATAGGGTAACAAGAATAATCACTTCAAACAAAGCCTGGTAACTTGAGACACCCTAACTGCTCGGCATCTGGAAAACTCATGCCGGTATTGGTCATCTATTACAGAAAAGGTGAACCTGGGGTGGAAAATCATCAAAAGACGCAGAAGAGAAGTGATAATGATAGTTCTAGTCATAGGAAGCTCAAATATCACTTCCTCTTCAATGTATTGGAAAACTTACATCATGTAAATACAAGGGGAAAACTCTAAGCCTTTACAAGATGCCTGAACTTAATAAAGCCATCCAATTTCATGCTAACAACTCTGGAATAGCTGGAGTAAATTGTGCATTTAATAGTTGACACCTTGCCCCCTACTTTAAGCATCTATAGTCAGAATCATCCCAAAGTATTCCAAGAGATATGAAGGACGGGTTTAGGCATATAGGATAAGAATGAAAACAGCAAGCGGCGGCTAAGTAGTCTGTTCACCAGAAGTAGAAGGAAAATGAAGGACTAATGACGCATCTCTAAAACACATGACTCAACTTCACAGGCTTTTTCCATGCAAGTAATATCCTCGTGTTAGCGGCAAATCCATATCAGATGTATTCTTTTCAGGCATTACTCTCAGAAATCAGAAAAAGCACGAGCATTTACACAATTGGAGAAAGCCAATCCCTAGAGTGATGAAGAAGTATTCACACATTGTATACGACTTCTACAGAGGCTCTTCACAACGTGACTTTTAGACAGCTGTACTAGTATTTATCAGCTTCAAAAATTAAATAGAGAAAAATCGTCCAAGCAATCTAACACCAAATGCGTGAAGAACTAGAAAAAGCCAATGCCGGCATGACATTTGAAAACTAAGAAAAAATCAGCCATGCTGATATAAAAGATAAACCCTAAAAGTAAAAAGAGTAAGAAAAAGTAGGACAACCTAGTCAAGGTACATTAGTGTTAATTCATTATTTACATTCCATATTTTTCTCAAAAGACCAAAATAACCAATCAAAAACCAGCTTCTTTCTTCCAACACACCTATCTCAAAGAACAGAACAAGTCAGAGCTGCAACACCATGCATTAGAAAGTCTGCAAGCTGACACCTTAGCAGCAACAGCTCTTATCAGAAGAACAATTCCAGCATCCCATTGCATTCGCATAAAAACTACTGAGCGTTAAGGAGCAATGAAATAGAAAAACTTTCACTGAAACTAGATCACTGTGTACCCAAAAGACTACGAGAAAATTATAGCTAATCAATAAATTAAGTTTGAAAACAGGACAAGCCATGGTATTCACCAATTGAAACATATGTTCCAACTATCAAAATTAATTCATTGCACCCGACCAGTTCACTAGTTGCCAAAGATGATTCAGACGGCAATGAGGCTGCAGTGTCAATCCTCTAATTGATGTGTCGAAATATAGATTACTCTAGGTTGATAACAATTAACGGTGGCGCAATCCTTAAAAAATGATTTTACAGAAACCCAGAAAAAGAGAGAATCATTTTACTCTTGTTTTATTTCAGTCTCTTTAATGACACATTTTTGCTTCTTGAATTTAATATCATATTATCAGAAATTGCGTTAAAATATGTATCTGACAATGATCAACAAAAATGCATTGAAGTGCAGCTACAATGACACAATGATATTAAATTCAAGAAGCAGGAATGTGTCATGAAAGAGACTGAAATAAAACAAGAGATAGGAGAGAGTACTAGCTAGGTAAGTGTAGATGGAGGGCCTTTCAATTTGCTAACTATAAGAATTCTCAGGATACATGAACCGGATGAAGGCATCATTAACTGACCTCAAGCCCCTCATCTTGCTCCCATGCAAGGCCATGACCATTATACATGTTCTTAATTAGCAGTGTGCACGATCTA
The DNA here is from genome assembly GCA_024500025.1 of Syzygium aromaticum. Lineage (NCBI taxonomy): Eukaryota > Viridiplantae > Streptophyta > Magnoliopsida > Myrtales > Myrtaceae > Syzygium > Syzygium aromaticum. The sequence continues at coordinate 3,352,639 of CM044891.1, read as the reverse complement.
TCAGGATAGAAGTGGGCTCTGCTGCATCGCTGACCAAACCGACAAGCTCCAGTCTTGAGATGGAAAGGACAATGGGCTTTATCCTGCCACAAGCGAAAAATAGAAGATGAAAAGCAAAAATGTCAACAAATTAGTCCAGAAAAACATAACTAGACATATGACCATCGTAGTAAGCTACCTGCTCAGTCCCAAAATTAGGCACTTGAAGAGCAACACTATCTAACACCTGTTGAGCTGATAAAGTGGATGCATTCTTGTGGTCTAAATATGCTTCAGACTGTGAAGGGAGAGGATTCGAGGTCGGCTTATCAGCATCCTGGCAGCCGAAATACAGACCTCAAATTCAAAATCCAAACAGAAAGCAACACAAGGAGCAAGGAAAGCTAGGAAGCAGTGCATGCCAAGTTTCTAACACATTAAACAGATACTAGCTTCTGAGTTACCTCTTTCAACCTTTGCAGGTCCGAGCCCTTCTTGGGAACCCTGATGGTTTTCTTCTTTACAATTATTTCATTCCCTTGCCAGATGATCTCTGCAGGCCCTTCTTCTTCCACATATTCCCAATCATCACCGTTATGGGTTATGCTCCTCATCCTCAACCTGTCAATTGACCATGTACAAAAGAATGCCACTCTTATCTTCTTTACTTGATCATACTAAAAGATCAACAAAAACCACAGTCCAGCGCCTACGATTGCTCCACGAACTTATGAGAATCCAACATCGACACACCGTGCCAGGGAGGTGGACAAGGCAAAACAAGAACATCAAACAGCTGAATGATAGTCTCACGTTACAATGAAGTTCAGAGCATCAAACGGTTGAAGGTAGTACGCATTCACAAGACACCTCAGCAAATAATCACCGAAAATCACGAACTCAACAAGCACGCACAAACACACAAAAAAACCCCCACAAAGAAAAAACACGAAAATCCGAACGAACCTGCTGCCTCCGCGACTCCTCCAGAGCCCTCGCCCGCTCCGCTTCCTGCTCCTCCTCCTCCTCCTCCTGCTTTCTCTTCCTCTCCATCGCCTCGATCCAGGCCCTCTCCCTCTCCCTCTCCGTCCTCCTCTTCCTTCTCCATCAGCTCCACCCTCCTCCGCTCATCCGGATCGTTCGGCCTCGCCTCCTCCCGCTCCCTCGCCGCGGCCTCCTTCCTCAGTTGCTTCCTCTTCATCTTCTTCGCCGCTTTCCTCTTCTCCTTCCTGCTCATGGGCCCCGAGCCTTCCATGGCCGGCTGTCTCCGCTCGTCGCAAGTCGCCGTCGCACCTCCTCCTCCACCGCCGCCGCCGCCTCCGCCGTCGTCTTTGTCTTCTTCGGAGATCGGCTCCGCCATGCGAATTCCGTCTGTTCCACGCGCAGGAACACTTTCGCTGCAACGACTTCGACGGTCGGGTTTTCTCGACCGTCGGGGGGCAAACAATTCGTTATACGAGGCATTTTCATGAAAATCCACGAATTTATAACGAATTGTTTTTATAATCGAAACACATCTAAAATTTGACAAAAAACATGGACATCTAAATTACAAAAAAAATATTTTAAAAAAGCATATGTATTTTTTTTCTGGACAAAAAAGCATACGTATTTGAAAATTAACAATATGTGGAGAAGGACTGGAATTAAATTTAGAATTCATGGCCTTTTTGCGTGTGTATAAAAAAAAAGAGAGAGAATATCTATTCCAAAGCGACTGAGATTTGTGAGAATTGTAGTGCAGTGATCGGTAATTACTAAATAAAAGAGATGAATTGGGTAGTTACTAAGTTTTGAATATTTTGTCTTCGTGAGCTAACAAATCGTTTAACAGTTTAAAAAAATTATAATTTTCTCATATTCTATCTCAACATAATTATTCCATCTCCTCTCTATCTTATTTTCTCTTGATCCAAAAGAGAATTTGCATAATGTAATCAACATCTTTCAATCGATAGTGTAATCACCAAATCGCAAGAATCAACATTGCCCCTCAATCACTTGTATAATTAGGGTTCATTGTAATGGTAAATTCGAGATGGATGTCAAAATTAGAGAGTTTGTTTTATATACGATATAATTCGATAAAATAGAAAGTAGATATAATTGTCCGCATTAACATTTTATTTTTTAAGAACGCCTTATTCCGATAAAATTAGAACTTTTCAATATGAATAAATTTTTTTGAAATCATGTCTTTCTTATGTTAGTTGGAAGTGAAGGAAGCATATTTTCTCTTTGGACCGAACATTATAGAGCATAAAAAAAAATGTGATTTCCGGGATATTAATTGATACGCACGAAAATCAGCGGCCGCGATCGATTTGGTGTGGGACCCAAAAATGCAGGACAGCACAGCAAATGGTAGGGGAAGCTGCCACGTGGCACGCCCGTTGATCTCTTTAGCTCTGGCTCCTTCAGAAAAGGAGCGAGCCAGAGGGAGAGGGAGAGGGAGAGCGAGAGAGTGCGGTGGTCGGCGACGGTGGTGGAAGAGGATGGCCGTGGCAGCGAGCCTCTGCAGCCGCAACCCCTCTCCCTTCCTCGGCCGCTTCCCTCCCCGTCACTCTCTCTCTCTCTCTCTCTAGGGAGGCGATTCTTGGTTTCTCGAGCTTCGGCTCTGCTAAGTTTTGAGCTGATACTCTGCTTTTTCTTTGCGGTCTTCATGTTGTCTTCGCTGTTAGAAGATGTCTTCTGTCGCCCTTTTGGCTGCCTGATTGAATCCGAATGGTTTTGCATCGAGAGGATGCTTCGTTTTCTTGCGTTTCGCGCTCCTGCTTCTTGAATTTTCACGACGACTTCTCATTTCTCCTTCTTCTCCTGCATCTGCTTTGGTCTTTTGATGAAGTGGGTTCTCTGCCTGCGGCATGCTTATTGCGTTTTTGAATTGAGGAGGGTCGGTTGATTATTGGGAAATGGGCATGCTCTCTCCTTCTCGTGTAGGGGAAGACCCAATCCGGACTGTGTGCTGGGAGGCCATTCCGAGCCTCCGGGATTCGTGCACTGTTCTGGAGGTCCAAGAAGTCTTTGGAGCCTCGAGAAACCGCTGATCTTTCACTCGGTGACTATACTTTGACAGCACCAGGCGCCGAGGAGTGTTCTACAATAGTCATGAGATGTGGCGGCAATCGTCATATCGACACATTCGCGGTAGTTCTGTTTCCGAGATATAGAAAATGAATAGGTTTGTCTAATTCCCTTCTGCTGATTCTGTCGTGCAGGATGTCTCAACGACAAAGCCGAGACCTATGCAGATATCGCTCTCGGTTGTGTCTTCCATCTCTGAGGTTTCGTCAAATGATTGGGATGCGTGTGCTCTTGATGCTACTGGCCCTGAGAAATATAACCCGTTTCTTTCGCATGGGTTTCTTTTGAGTTTGGAGGAGTCTCACTCTGCTGTGAAGGTTAGACTTTGCCTTCTGTTCTAAGGGGTCGAAATTGTTGTTCATCAACATAATTGTTTAGTTCATAATTTCTACTGCTTTTTTTTTTTCTCTTGAGAAAAGGATTGGATGACTGGTATTTCCTTCTATGGCAAAGAATGGGACTTAAGGCTTCATTGATAATGCAGTCCTCCTTGGTTCCTTCATGCATAAGCTTTCACTAATAAATTGGTTGCACACTACTTCTGGGGTGTCCCTGATGCTTTTACGCCTAACAGTTTATCGGCCCAACATGTTTCTGTCTTGAGAGAGATGACTCTCCTCTGGATGCTCTGACAGACAGCAAAAAAGAAGTTCCTTTTACTTCTGGTATATGCTGCAAAATATCTTTTTGAACAAAGAGGGACTGTTAAGTTTTGTAGGTATTGATGTCTTCCTAGTGAAGTTTTCTTTTTAAAGGATTGGCACCCTCTCAGTGCCTTTGGAATTTGGTTTCTCTTCCTATTGTTCCTAGACAGAGTTCTTTGTGTATTAGTATGCTACTAAGCTGAATTGCTTCTCCTGAATACTGCATTGATTTATTGAAATGCTTATAGGAAACAGGATGGATGCCGTGGCATATTGTTGCGAAGGATGAATCTGGGACTGTTATAGGCGTTGTTCCACTTTATCTTAAAAGGTTTTTCCTCTTCTCTGTTCTCAGAATTACATTCATTTTCGCTACAAACATCAAATAAATAGGTTCCTGTATGCTCCTCTTAAATAGGTATAAATTGGGCAATTTTCAAAATCTTCAAGGAGCTTTTTGGCTGTGGTTACACTCTTATTTTACATGTTGATGTGCAGTCACTCCTATGGTGAATTTGTTTTCGACCATTCTTGGGCGGACGCTTACTGCAGTTATGGTTCAAGATACTATCCAAAGTGCCAGTGTTGTGTGCCTTTTACCCCCGTAACTGGTCCTCGGATTCTACTTCGCGATTCCTCATATAAGGATCAAGTTTTTGACATTGTAGTGGATGCCTTAAAGAATCTGGTTGCTAAGGTACGTGATAACAGATGTGTGATTGTCCATAGTGAATATGATGTCGCATCCATGTAATGGCCGAACTTTTATTGCACTTTCCCTTCGTCATTTGGCTTTCTTTGTACTCCATCGAACATTTGGACCCTTTCCCTTGGCTGGAATTGCACCTGAGTTAAAAAGTTTTTGGGGCTCATCTCTATATGTATGGTCCTATGGAAAACAAGAAATAAATTAGTTATTTGCCAAACAAGTGGGGAAGTTGTGGCTAGCTGTGGCTTACTTAACGGTGGAAATTCCTGAACTGTAAATCTGATGTTTCAATTTGCTGTAGTTCTGAATTTGCTGTATATCCTTGACGACAGTCCCGGGTTTTGTCGATTCACATCGCATTTTCTTCTAAGAATGAATGGCACTACCTCAAGGAAAAGGGTTTTCTAAAGAAGATAGGAATGCAGTACCATTGGAGAAATCGAAACTATACATGGTGAGTGGCAAAATGAGCGCTGAAATTACAGTTAGGCCTGACGTTACTCCTGCTAATTACATTGACGTTGACTTTTGGTTTTTCCCTCATCACTTGCCCCTTCGGTAGTAAAACAATCCAGGAGGCTCATCTTCATCTGAAGTGTATTAGTACATGCAGAAAGGGTTCTGAAGGGCTATTTTAAGATTTTAACAAAACCTTGGGAGCACTATATATACTGTGTGATGCAATGAGTATATTTGTAGACTATTACGATTGAGCTCCTGGAGGGCTCCAGCCAAAGCCATCTGAAGTAAAATTCATATAACATGGTGAAAACCTCCAGCAATGTGCTTACTTTCTTAATGGTCAAGATAAGTATTCAATTATATATTCTTTCGCAATAGGATTAGGGAAACAAAGACACATCTTTTGTCTATATTTATACAAGTAAAACACTAAACATACGAGTGCTGAAACATTAGACTCAATGCTAATGAAAATAGGCATGTCTGTAATATTTCAAGTTTCTCAGTCAAATTAACTTTTTAAGAGTATCATTAATATAAAAGTGGCATGTAGCTTAAAATACTTCTTCAGAATTTGCAAAACCATCAGTTTAGAAAGTAGCACGATCAAATGTCATCATAAGCCCGTATTAGTTTACTTAAAAAAATTTAAAACTTTCATACATCTTTGACCCCTTTCCTTGACTGTCAGTGAGGTCAAAAGTGTTTGGGAGTTGAATGGAGTTATCTCTGTTTGATCTAGATAGCATGTTAAGGGGAGTCATTGCCCATAAATGCTTTACCAAAGTCATCTTGGTCAAATGCAACTTTCATTTAAAAGTATACTTGGATGTGATGCTGCTGTCAATTTTCTCCATTTGATATTGTGCGCAAATCAATTTCCTTTGCAATTTGTCCTGCCAATTAGCATATGATTGCAGCATTACTTCTCTAAATGAGTTGTGTCTTAAATTTACTTGGAATGCCAACTTTTGATCTTTTTACGTTTCTTGTGTTTATCTTGCATGCAAAAGGTCCATGCTTCTTTACCAAAAAAAAAAGAAAAAAAGGTCCATGCTTCAAGTTTCACTGTCTGTGCCACAGTTTTGATGACTTTTTGATGGACATGAAGCAGAACAAAAGGAAAAATATACGTCAGGAGCGCAAGAAGGTTAGTTTCTCCAAATGCTATTATATTTTGCAATTTCTTTGATTTTGGGAAGATGCTCCCACCTAGAAATTCTGGTCAATCTTGCTCTTAGTTCTTTATTCCTTAAATACATGCTTGAAAATTGGATGAAAATTTAGTAAATTGTGTTGATATATATGCTTGTCACAGGGAAAATGAAGAAAGTAGTTATTATGGAACTACATATGTTACTGCAATCTTCACCAAATGCTCGTAGAAAGTTTTACTTACACTGTCAGACTGATGCTTAATGGGGATTGCATTCCCAATTTTGGATATAATGCTGACTGACCTTTTGCATTTGCTGAAACTCACTCTGCTCAAGTAAAGTGTTATACTGGAACTTAAGCTTCTAGGACAACTGGAAAACTGACTAATTGGTGAAGATGCTTCAAAGCAGTAAAATATGAACAGTTGGGTAACAAGTGGTCATTCTTTATTATGACATGAGTTATGGGAAGTATTACATAAACTGATCTTTTCTAATGCCTATCGCTGTTGCGTTCTACAAATGTTTTGTACAATATATCACTGGTTGTGTATCAACTGTATTTGTACCTATACTAATTAGGAAAAGAAAACACACATGAACTTTCATGTAGTATCAACTTCTTTTTGTGCCTGTTGGAATCAATTTTTTCAATAGCACAGACGGAAAATCATATTTCCCATTAACTTTTCAGAATATATTGCTGGTGCGCTATGGTATTTTATCAAAAAATCAGTTTGCGTTTGATCTGTTGCATCTTATAGTCTTATAGTCTTATAGTGCCAGATGGGACATGTTTGCTTCGTTTTGGGCACGCAAGCTTTTACTCATTGGATTGAACCCTTTCTGCAGATTTCTGCCCAAAACTTGACAATGAAACGGCTTCAGGGGAATGAAATAAAGGCAATGAGTACAATTATCATGGCAAAAGTGTCTCAGGAAAGATTCTAAGCCCATCCTGCCCAAATTATGTGAGGTTCAATAAGTTTCCATACTACATATGTAACCCGGCCGGTTCAATTTGATATCAGTGTGACATTACTTTATGAGCCATAAGATCCCCATGTCGGAACGCTTGGTTCCCTTCTTCTTCCTACCTCCAAAGCAAGAGCATCCCATGATATATCAAGTCATACCAAAACGTCACAACTTGCAAGTTGTGACCCTGGCCCAAAGAATTACTCTCGCCTCTTTTTGCGTTTTGATGCGAGTTTCTCCAGAGCTTCCTCTCTAATGGCATTTATATACAATTGGACCATGGCTCTCATTCCTAGGCGTCTCCTTGAGGTTGCATTGGCTGGCGTTGCTCGAGAATTTTCGAAGAGAAGCCGATCATCCTCAATCATGCACCAGAGAACTAATATTGAGGTAGATTCATTAAACTTGCATGTTTAATTCCATGATGCCTCAGTCAATGGCACATTTAGGATTTTTCTTGTGCTTAATCTTACTATTAGCCGAGCATGTATTAGCTACCTTTGATTTCAATTTCAATTTCATTGAGTTAGATATGCATGTTAGACAATCGCTTAAGTGACTGATGTTTCCCATGGATGAATGAAGTTCAAAGTTACTGGAAATTTGTTGAATAATGATGAACAAGGTTGAATGTTGCTTGAAAGTGCTGGAAATTAGCTTCTTGTTATTTTTCGGTCAGACTGGAAATTAGCTTAGTTTCAAGTTTGATCGTGTTTGTGAAATCTGAAATTTGGAGTTGATTTGACCTCTGTTCATTCTCCGATTTTTAGAAATTTTAAAAATCGTCTTTGTGAGATATCTCTATAAATATGTATTAAGATCTTTGCAATGATATTATTTGTGTAAAAATCCGATGTTGTTTGATTAGTAATCTTGCATCCGCAAAGTAGCGAAAACTTTTTGCGCTTAACATAAAAATCGGATTTCAGTTCTTTTCAGACTTTGTTTCACAAATTTAGCATAGTTAGAGGTCTTTTATGCAAAAATTCAAAACTAAAAAGTTGTTTGTTGGGGTCTAAAATAGTAGACTGGAAAGTTGGAGGACTTGTTAGCAAATTTAGTGGGCCAATTTGGCCAAAAATCGGACAAGGTCAGTTTTGGCCTAAAACACAGAGTATACAATTGAGTCCCTGGAAAAGATTGCAATGTTAGCATAGTTCAAGGACTTATTTGAAAAAAAATTAGAACTTGAAAGTTGTTAGGGACAGAGCTAACTTCCAGTAAAATTTCAGGCAGTTCTGACCAAGTTGATATGTTTTGCGTATTTTCAAAGTTCCGCGTCAGAACCGAGTCTAAATAAGGAGCAGTGTCAGCTCCGGGTCAATTTCAAGTCAACTGAGTCCGAACCAGGTCAAGTAGTATAATGACAATTAAACTACACACTTCAATCTTTTCAATGATGCTTGAATCATTCAATGGGTAGTTCATTAAGGCACTCAAATAAGTCAAAACAAAATTGTCCAGAATCAGTTAATAATTGGAGAAGTGATCCAATTTGGGGCACTCAATTGATTGATAATTGTTCATGGTCATTTGGTCAAAACGCATGCTTAGTTAGCCTTTGTATGTGATTTCTAAATGAATGATTTAGGCTCGCAATATGTGTATCGTCGGGTTGGTTTGCGGGTGAAATTATCCTTAATTTGCTATTAACGATATTGGCCTAGCGCTTTGTGAACATAAGTGGGGGTTGATTATTGTTAATCTCAACCGATGAACCCGTAGTGTATTAGGAGGTGGCTTGGGACAATCGAATTGTATGATTAGTTCTAAGACCGATTTCGAAGCAATTAGATGACAATTTGACGTGAATAATGTCACGACCCTCTTTTTCTGTCCGGGGGGGGCGGGCGGGGGGGTTTAGGGGTATTGCTCAAAAGGCAGGGCAATGGTCCATTGATCTAGGCATTAACTCACCCAAGCCCATATCACGCATGACATTAAATTTCATTTTAAGTTCTCAACAACTTTCGAGGAATTGCCACTAAACTATTGAGGTCGGCTAGAAATCAATCAAGATGCGAGAATGTCATCTCGATTCCTATGCAACCAGAGATTTTAGGGTCGGGAAGTTGTTTACGCTAACATTTATATAAACGCCCATTCGGTACCACTAACTTAAACGATATTATCAAGGCGGTCATGTGATCTTGACTATCAATTGTAATTCCAAGGTGTCAAAGCCACTAAGGGCATGAATTATTAATAAAGATTAGTAAAAATGAAAGACACGTGTCGCGTGTAACGTTCCGAGCATCACATGGCCTCTCTCAGTTTCGTCTCACATTGTTCTCTCTCACTGTCGCTCATCACTCAAGCTCCTCTATCCTCGACTATGAGTTCATCGCTTCAGAACTATGCTCGACCATGCCCGTCGCCTCTCAGCGCCTCGCCTCTTGGTTTGTATGATTTTCCCTTTTCGCTAATCGTTTCCTTGTACACCAAACTGGATTCTTGGGGCACCCACACCACAGGACAAAATTCTAAAAAGCAAAATAAGGATCCGGCTCTTAGATGACACTTGAGATCTGAAAAAGCAGGAAAAGTTGTTGAAAAGAAGAAGAAAAAAATCAGCCAACCCCGGTCCAACTTGAGAATTGAACCGGGACCGACCAATCCGGTCACGAACCGACCTTGTTGAGTCAAATTCTCGATATCAGGGTGGGTTTTCATAAATAAATAGCTACCGAATTTCTTTGTATTCTCACTTGTAAACTTAAAAAATTACCTTGAATTCTTTTATTTCCTGCTCGCCCTTTTTTTCTTTTTGCTAAAATATTTCCTACTCACCTATTTCATAGATAATTATTATTTTCATATGCATAATTACTTAATTACGTGCTAAGCGCTTGTGTTATCCCTTGTTATTTGATTAAGTGTATGAATGATGATAATTGATATATGTTATCAGCTCCGACCTCCATAGGCACCAACCGGTGGGTTTTTCCTCCCCTGTTTTCTTCTCGTACCGTTGCCCATCCTCTGTCTAGGGTTTCCTGCCTCAATCGATCTTCTTCTTCTTCCCTCTTCTTCCCTCTTTCGCTTTCTCCGGTCTCGTCCGCCCCCTCGCATCACCGCTAAACCCTAAGGCTCGGGCAATGGCGGACTCCGACCGGACCCTGGGGTATCTGACCCGACGGGACACGGAGGTGAAGCTCCCGCGTCCCATCCGGGTCAAGAACAAGACCTCCGGCCCCGATCCAGATCACCGCGGAGCAGAACCTCCAGGAGGCCCGCGAGCTTCAGGAGGTGGAAATCCGGCCCCCGAAGCAGAAGATCACTGATCACACCGAGCTCGGCAATTACCGCCTCCGGAAGTGCAAGGAGTTCGAGGACCTCATCCGCCACGTCCGATGGAACGTCACCATCTGGGGTCAAGTACGCCCAGTGGGACGAGTCTCAGAAGGACTTCAACCGGGCGCGCTCGGTCTGGGAGCGAGCGCTCTCGAGGTCGATTACCGCAACCACACGCTGTGGTTGAATTACGTGGACATGGAGATGAAGAACAAGTTCATAAATCACACCTGGAATGTGTGGGACCGTGCGGTATCCCGCTTGCCGAGGGTCGATCGGCTGTGGTATAAATATATACACACGGAGGAGAAGCTGGGCAATGTAGCGGGCGCAAGGCAGATTTTCGAGAGATGGATGAATTGGATGCCTGACCAGCAAGGTTGGTTGTCTTATATTAAGTTTGAGCTTAGGTACAATGAGGTTGAGCGCGCGAGGGGAATTTACGGGAGATTCATGCGGTGCCATCCTAAGGTCAGTGCTTGGATTAAGTATGCGAAATTTGAAATGAAGAATGGCGAGGTTGCTAGAGCTAGGCATGTGTATGAGAGAGCGGTGGAGAAATTCGCTGATGATGACGGAGCAGAGATGTTGTTTGTGGCATTTGCAGAATTTGAGGAGCGCTGTAAGGAGAGCAGAGAGGTCAAGGTGCATATATAAGTTTGCGCTAGATGATATTCCGAAAGGAAGGGCAGAGGATTTGTATAGAAAGTTTGTAGCTTTTGAAAAGCAGTATGGAGATAGGGAAGGGATTGAGGATGCTATTGTGGGTAAGAGGAGATTTCAGTATGAGGACGAGGTCAGAAAGAATCCGTTGAATTATGATTCATGGTTCGATTACATTCGCTTGGAAGAAAGTGTGGGCAAATAAAGAGAGGGTTAGGGAGGTTTATGAGCGTGCAATTGCCAATGTGCCACCTGCTGAGGAGAAGCAGTCCTGGCAACGTTATATCTATTTGTGGTAGGTATATATTTGTGAAATGTATACGCTCATATTTACTCTCAAGATGAAACATGCCTCATGGTGTTTCTATTGGTGTTTCAGGATTAATGATGCATTGTATGAAGAGCTTGATGCTGAAGATATGGAGAGTACATGGGATGTATACAGGTATGTATGTCCTTGTGTTGTGGAAGTTGCATTTTTTCGCCTTTTTGACAAGGATGGGATCTATCTCACATCCTCCCTGTTTTTGTTTTCAAAAGAATCGGATTGGTTTATACCAACTTTCCTATTTATGCTAAGGAGTCATAAAAAAATGTTTCATTGATCATGCGACGCTATACATGATTGCTATATCTGTTTCTAAACTCATGTATATCTGATGTCTTGGGAGAGTTGATGCTACATAGGACTTGTACCAGCTAAACTGATGACATGTGATTTTCTCTTGTCCGAAGCTTCACGACTTGCAAGAAGGTGGATTAGAGTGGACGATGGAGTCAGTGGCTTGTCTATCTGAGTAATTATTTATTTTATCTAAAAAAGGGGTTGTTGACCTTAGGTTGTTATGGGTCCCTAATGGTTGGAGATTGTGTTTGTGAAGGTTTTAGTGGTTTTGCTGCATGGTTGAAAGTTTTGGTGGCAGGATTAAAGTTCGAGCAGATTCGAGAGCTACTATGCTTTGGATTTTTTTTTCTTTTCTTTTCTTGTGGGTCCCAATTTCCTTCATTCTCTTCCTTCTATATTTTTTGCAGGCAATTCTCCGTTTACACATTTTGTAAAACGTGGTATCCTTGGGTAAAGTTGATGAGGATGCAAAGGGTAATATCATTGGAATTGTGGGGCCACAACAAGCCTAAGTCAGCAAGGCTCCACTCTGGAGATCTTCGTCTGAGACACGCTGTTGAAGACCTTCCTCTGCGGCGTTTGCTTCGGCCTCTTCGATGTGCCAGTCCACAATCCACTATGGTACCACCTTGAGGGCAGCGATGCAGCAAAGAATAGTCGCATGTCCGGCGACATCCAGCTCACGCTGTTGAAGACCTTCCTCTGCGGCGTCTGCTTCGGCCTCTCCGATGTGCCAGTCCACAATCCACTATGGTACCACCTTGAGGGCAGCGATGCAGCAAAGAATAGTCGCATCTCCGGCGACATCCAGCTCTTCGTTTGGATTGGCATCCAAGGCGTGGAGCTCGAAGGTGTTGTACGTGGCTCACATGTGCTGTATGGTTTACCATTCTCCCAAGTTGTAGTACCTACATGTGATGGTGATCGAAGCTCAGGACCTCCACATCACTCTGAATCTGCTGCCGTTGATGGTGCGAGTGGTGAGGGTCGATGCACAATCCGTGTGGAGTGGCAAGGGTCAAGGAGTATGGGTTCTTTACATCTTGATCTAATTTCTTGTTGCCCTGCCAAGTGCCACGAGGAGAAGTTAAAGCATTCTTCTACAACCTTCATTTTCTTTTTCTTGAAGACCGACTTCAGTTCAAAGAAATTTTTTCGACCCCATTTGCAATACTATGGAGGAGAAATTTTTGTATCTCTATATTGTTCTGTTTTTCATGGTGGTGTTTCGGCCTGGGTTGTTTTCTAGTTTCTTACTTGAACACAGTGAAGAAGCTTGTCTATGCTTCATGTCGATTTGGTCGATCTTCACAAGGCATATTCCAAGGGTGATAAGAGCCACGACCATCCCACCAATGCTGCTCAATAGCAACTGCCATCGCCCGAGCTTGTCAAGGAGCAAAGTGGCCGAGAGGATGCATATCATCTTTACAACGTTGACAATGCCAGTCCATAAGAGTTTCTCGTTGGAGGAAGTAACGCCACCCTTCTCAAAAACACGAGCAATGTAAAGAAGGATAGTATCAATGCCAGAGGCCTTTTGGAATAATTGGATTATAATGGCACAAACGAGCGCATGGCAGATGGATGGGCTCCTTCTCAAAAACACGAGCAATGTAAAGAAGGATAGTATCAATGCCAGAGGCCTTTTGGAATAATTGGATTATAATGGCACAAACGAGCACATGGCAGATGGATGGGCTCGGGTGGTAGAGGAGATCCCGCCACACGCCCTTCCCGATGTTCTGCACAGTGAAGTCATTGTTGCACTCGGGAGGGATGCCAGCAATCACCTTGATATTGTTAAATTGGAGTGTAGCTTCCTGTTCGGAGGCGTGGATCTTGGTGAGAATGTGCCTCACATCGATCAGGCGTCCTCGCATGACGAGCCACTGAGGTGATTCCAGCATGGCGAGAATCATGATGGCGAGCAAGACCAAGGATATTGATCCCTCGCATAGCATGAGACCCCAACCGTGGAATTTGATCTTGGAGAAGAGATAATTGCATACGTAGCCAAGAACGATGCCGGAATTGATGAACACCTAAACCACCGAACCATATAAAGATACATAAAAAGAAGACAGCACATTGATAACATTAAAAAAAAAGTGGAAAAGATGCTCACAATTAGAAAAAAGAAAAGAAAAGAAAAGAAAATGAGTGGTACCTCAGCGAAGGAGGTGAACAACCCCCAATAGTTTGGAGGGGAGATCTCTGCGATGTATATGGGGATGATCACAAGGGTGTTGCCGACACCGATGTGAGCGATGATGCGGCCCAACAAGACAAAGAAGTAGGAAGCTATACCCATGAAGCATCCCACCAAGAAGATCGTTAACAAGCAGCCGATCCAATCGGCAGTCTGCCCTGCAATCATTGACCTAGTCATGGCCACAGTTCGGAACCGACAGTCTGCCCTGCAATCATTGACCTAGTCATGGCCACAGTTCGGAACCGGCGATTCCAGTTTGTGACCATGGGTGATCCGATTCTTAATTTAAAAATTTTAAAAATAAATTATGAAATAAAAAAATAATGAATTATAAAAATATGAAATAATGAATTATTCAATATAAATTATAATCAAATGAAAATTATAAGGGTAATCGGTTCCCGGTCGGAATCAGAAACCGAACCGGTAAGACCGGTCATTTAATTTTAGAAAACCGGACCAGCAAATTATAAAACCGAAAACCGGACCATTGGTCCGGTTCTAAGCGGTCCAATGGAATCCTTTGCTCTTAACTAGCAAAGAATGGTAGCCACAAAAGGTATACAACTCCACATGGCTTGGCTTGGGGTTTTATAAACAACTACTTTGATGGTCTCTTTATTCCCATTCGATGTGGGACACTTGGCATTTGCATGAAGGGGACACTTGGCATTTGCATGAAAGGGACACTTGGCATTTGCTTGAAGATAAGTCAAGAGTCTCACATTGAAGGTTTTCAAGGTAAATCAAGAGTCCCACATCGAATAGGAATGGAGAGACCATCAAAGTAGTTATTTATAAAACTCAAGCTAAGCTTTATAATTAAAGTTTAATACACCCAAGCCAAGCATTGTAATTGAAGATCAATGCACTTACAATACATGGCAATTAGAGTTCAATATGTTTTATAAAATAAAATTAAATAATGAATTTTTTTAAAAAAATTCATTATTATTTAAAAAATAATATCGGAACCGGGCCCGTATGCCACAGGCCGGTTCCGATTCTGAACCACGGGGTTTGACCGGGCCGAAACCGGCCCGTGACCATTACTACACTGACCCAATGAGTGCACATATGTGGAGGATCACAATCGATTGATCAACATGCTTGTCACATGCTTGTCAGTTGATTCCTGCTACTTCTTTATGGTAGTGGTCGTCTCGCTCAACGCTCCTATTTCTACCAAAATTTGTAATAAAAAAAAACCCAAGAAAATGTCACAACATTATCACATAAATTGTAACTATATTCATGAAATTGAAAAAATAAGAAAAATATTAAGTTCCTTATTTCCTCCCTTTTATTTGAATTTATTTCCCTAATACATGTTAGTATAACATAATAATTTGAGAATTAATAAATGCGACGAAGAGAAAAAAGAAACCACGGATGATGTTATCCAATATTAAGTAATATTTTTTTGGAGGGTGCTAGCATAACGGTACGGTTAGATAAATTATCTAACGGTGGTTTTGTGACCATAAATTGAAGTTTCTGAGAGATGGGCAATTCAAATCCTCTCCTACTTTTCTTATTTGTTATACCGAATTGATCGTACTATTTGTCTTTTTTTTTTTTTATAAAAAATCATACTATTTGTCAAAACCAAAGAAAAAGAAAGAAGATCTTCTCGTCACTTCTTCCCTACCACGTTACCAACTTCTCCTCATTCGCCTCCCAAACATGCCACGTCAAAGATTTCTCCTAATTACCAAAGATTTATGGGAAAAATTTGATAATATCTTTCCATTTATGATCGTCTATTTTTTTTAACAAAAAAAAATATAATCTATGTTTTCACAAATTTAAATTTGTCAGTGATGAGCAAAGTGATTATCATCTTTGAAATTTAATAAATAAATATTTCTCTTGAGCTAGTGATAATATTTTTTTTATTTGTAATTATCTCTGTTATGTTATTCAATTTGCTTCTTTTCTTGTGTTGTTTTTTCTTTCTTCATATTTATAAAATCTGACGTAGTGGGATTTGAGGAAATCCTGCCAAGCGAGAGTTTCCAATTCTAATTTTCTCAAGAAAACCGGTTAAACAAGTTAAACAAGTTAAGCATCCTCAGGCCCAGCCTAACAAATCTCCGCTCTCGGTCTATGTCCTCAACCTCCGCCGCCTCCTCAGGCCTCCCCATCGTCATCCTCACCTTAACCACTGTCTTGTCGGTGCTTCGCAGCATGAACGGCCTCGCTAGCACCACTGCCAAGTGTTGCGCTATGTCCCAGCGGTAGTAGAAAAAACACTTCACTTGGGTGAAGAAGTGCCTCTCGTAGCTCCATGATCTCTCCATCAGGAATGCAGCTTTCCAAGTGGCGTCAGTGGGTGCGGCGATCGTGACGTTGGATACAGTCATGTTGGCAACCTTCAACGTCGTATAACTAGGCACTAGCTGCTTTTCTTAACCATGTTGTTATCTTAGGATTACCCATGTGCAATATCTTGCCCAACGTTCTCATTTTCATTGAGATAAGAACAATGTAAGTGTCATAACTTTTGTACAGCACTTACTTAAAATGCAGTTAACCCGACGACTTTCAATGTAGGATAATCAGGCCCAACGAGAAGGCAAAGAAAGACGGCGAAAACTAGTAACACTGTGAAACATATCAACACGACACTGTTAGAGATATTTATCACTTTTTATAAGATATTTTCTTATGTAAGAGATAATTATAAAATTTTATGTTGATTATTTGTATCTTTCATGATTGCACGCATGTTGCATGAATGTTGTACATGTGTTGCACGTATATCTCCCTCTGATTATGCATTTTCTTGATTAAGATATTATCTTAGAATAGTAATCTAATAAAACTTATAAATAGGCTAATGTATTCTTCGTTAATATAAACATCACAATATACACAAAATTTCACATTTCTCTCTTTCACATCTCTTCATTATTAATAATAGCTACGAATTAATATCTAAGAATTACTAAATGAGAAAAGTAAACATTAGGTATACGGAGGATATGAATTATGGACTATCAATCTTTTTAATGTTTTATGATCATGTACACAACTATTAACCTTTTTTATGTACACATTGAAAAACAAGTTAGTCTCTCATTGCGAAAAAGAAATTTTACTTGGCTCTTATTAGCTTTAATTGCACACCAATAGATGGTACTCGAACATAGTATTTTAGTAGTTATTTATCAAAATATCACATTTTTCTTGAATTAGATATGCTTAAACCAATTTTCTTAATTTTTTTTTATATGGAGTTCCCTTTATACTAATTGAATTGATGAAAAAATATTACAAGATTGGTTGGGAAAAATTATTTAATTAAAGATGCTAATATGAAGATATCGTGACAATAACGGCCAAGGAATTTATGTTATCTTAAATGGGTATAGAATCTAACTCTTATAACTTCATATATTATTTAATAATTATACCAAAAAGCTATTAGATACTTAACTCATATAAAAGGAAAGTAATGAAAGTATAATTCTTTAAAATGTGATCGAAGATTGATGTAAAAATAAATAAAAGAAAAAAATCACATGCAAATGTAATAGATGAATTAAATCAACCAAATATCATTTTCATATTTGTGATTATTTGTATTTCGATCGTTAATAATTCTGATTTTTTTCCTTTAAACTCACTTTTAGCTAAAAATTGTTATTTAAGGGAATTGATTTCCCAATAAAACTAGACAAAAAAGTCATCCGGTTTCCTTGGGAAACTGTGGGTTGTAGATTGCACTGTTACTTTAGGTAGAGTAAGGGTGTAGTCACCTAAAGCAAGCAAAAACTTAGGCTAAAAAAACCAATCAAAAAAGGAATTATTTGGGTCAAATGAACAAGTCTTATTCATATCATTTCAACCTTGAAAGAACTAAATATACTTAATTTGACTAATTTTTCTTTTAAGATCAATTAATTTTTTACCTGTGAGTGGAGGATCCAATAGTTATATACCAAAGGTAGATTAGGCATGTACTTGAGTCAAATTATCGAAGATAGTTCTAAATACCTCACTATAGGAGATTAAAAATATCTAAGAAAGTCGACATATTAGTCCTATGGAAGAGCCCATTTTTACGCCTATTTGGTTGCATAACAATATTTTTTGCGAACGGCCTAAATTGCACTTTAGTTAAGTCAAGTGGACCCACCTATACATGCTTGCAATGTCCAGGCCGTACATGCAAAATTGTTGAGACATTTACATTCCCTGTGAAAATCGGAAAGTTTTTAGAGATCCTATTTGGTAGCTGTATTAAGGGTATATATCGCATTTTTAAAATTTTGAAAATAAACTACATTAATTTGTTAGTTAGTTAGATTGACTACAATAGTTAATTGAAGATAGTTTCTTTTTCATTTAGCCGGTGAGTGATTTATCAAACACATTAATTCGAAATTCAAACTCATTAGTAGAAAACTCAATTTTTTCGATGAAATATGTAAAGTGATTCATAATTAGATGGTACTTATGTTTTTCATATTTAGTTAAAATAAATGATCAATTATAACATGTTACACATACTCATTCAATAAGACTTGAGCGTTGAGAGTGCCGAATAATAATATTGATTTTCAAGTTTATTTGAAAAAGCAAATCATCCCTTCCAAGTCTTGGTAATTTGTCTACAGCATTATTCATGGATATATTATCATTGAAGATCTTTTGTTGTATGGTCAAATGTGAAATCAACTTTTAATTCTAGTTTGAAAATTTACAAAAGGAACAATGGCAAGATTTAATTTTCCAATTTGATAAAGACATTTAAAAACAAAATTAGTCTTAAATATCGCCTATCAACTCTAATACACTAGACCAAAAAAAAAAACTCTAATACAAAAAATTTGACCAAAAAAACACTCTGATACCAAAAAAGAAAAAGAAAAAGAAAAGATATAAATATCAAGAAGAACTTACCTACCAAATCTCCACCTTATTGAAAACATGAAATGAAAATTTGTGGGCTATATTTTCACCCTTTTACTATTGCCGTCCATTCACTTTAATATAAAAATTTGGGAAAATGACACAAATGATCATTAAACTTTGACCCAATATGTATTGTGGTCTTTGAACTTTTTATTTCTTCGATGTAATCCCTGAACTTTAGTCCAATATGCAATGTCGTCTTTGAACTTTTAATTTATTTAATGTAATCCCTAAACTTTTGGTACATATTCAATTTAATCTATATACTATAAGAAAACATTCAATATTGTCTTTGAACGTGAATTAATGGAAGAACAAAATTAAAAATTTTCATATAGTTTAGGGACTAAATTAAATATATACCAATAATCTATGGCTCGTATTAAACGAATTAAAAGTTCAAATATGACATTGCACATGAGGCGAAAATTCAAGGACCACATTGAACAAATTAAAAGTTTAGGGACCTCGTTGCATATTTGGCCAAAATTTATGGACTATTTGTGTCATTACCCTTAAGAATTTCGATTTAAGGAATAGCTGTATCAAAGCTCATTCTTGGACTCGCATATAGAGGTTGATTTCAAGGCAATCTTATGTTATTTTTTTGTCCTCGTGTTCTTTATCTTTCGTTATTTTCCCTTGCACATGGGTGCATTTATGATTGGAGTTTCTCATTTTTTTTTATTAACTTTGTTCTCTTGATGCGATTATGTTTACTTTCTGATTGTCTACTTGGTAATAGGGGCTAGGAGGTTATGATAAAACCATCCAATATTTACAATTTCTTTTTAGCTCGCTTTAATGATACCTTAATTATTCTAGATGACTACGAAAGTGTATACTGGGATGTGTATCCGCCAGACATAAGAGCGAAGGGGCGAGTAAGAAAACGTTCCAAGGAAAAGCAATGAGATGGCTTGATAAATGGGAGATTAATTCTCGGGAGGGTAATGGCTTGATTTCTTTAGTTAGAAGCTGACGTGCAAGCTGGCGTGAATTTTTTTTTTTTCATTTCTGAAATATAGCTACTCGTATTTTATTATAAATAATTAGTTAAATTCTATCTCTTTTCATATGAATCTCCCTCTTTTATTACGAAATTCTTAACTCATATTATGTAAAACATAGAGACTCAATAACAATACAAAATCTTAATTGTCGTCGTTATATAATATGAAAGGAATATTTTATACGTAATCATTAATATTATTATAATATTGTGTAGGAGAGCGCAAGAATAGTTCCCCTTGCAAAGAGAATGATCAACATCTTGCAAATTCGAAATCTAATGGACACTTAGTAAGAAGTTTTTGCGGAGTACTTGTTGGTATAGATTTTTCAGTGAAATGCCGATTTGACAACGACATGATAGCAACTGCACGTTCAAAAAATTGGCCACACCCTCTGCCGCAACAACAGTTGGCTGGAAAATTTTGGATTTTTGGTCAAAGTGCATAACTTATAAAGAGATGAAATTTATTACCGCGGGTGATTAAAATTAAAGTTCAAATGAAAATATCCCTTGCTGTTTAGTCACAACGGGTGAATTTAACCCCGTAATTTGAGAGTTAACAATTGAGCTCAAGGGAGATTAAGTATCCAACCTTTGTATAAGTAGTGACTCTACTATAAATTCTTCATTTCAAATTAACAACACAATTTGAGTTGTAACAGGAAGGGATTACTGCAGGCGAAGGCACTGGATTTGGTTTCGTTTCATTCTCGACAATTACAAAAACCCTTGAAATCATACATGATTGCTAACAAAACAATCAACATCATGTAAACTATATCAAAACATCTTCGGAGTGAACAACTCCAGGAAATATTTCATGGCCGTGCCATAGTGACATTTCATCGAACATATTATGTGCAATTGGTTGAGGAATGGATTATAGCTATTTCAAACTCTATTTGTTGTGCTCGTCAGAATCGTAAATCAAATGCACTGGAAGGGTCCACAGTTCGAACTTCACATATATGCCTTAACAAGTATGAAAAACCAACATGAAGGAAACTAAAAGTTTGAAACTTATTGGCTCTTTTCTAGTTCTTCGGACAGGTTACATCATCGAAAGCTCCAATCCACGTCATCAAACCCGGAACAGACCAAACCTATTTCGATTCTCCCCATGAATCGCCAAACTAATCAAAGAAATGAGTAAAAGACGAGCCATCATCAGTAATAATGAAGTAAAGGAATCGCACAACATGCAGGAGTTTGGTTATGTGAAAGGATGTTCACCAAATCAAATTTACGGGCAAAAAAAACAATAATCAAATTTACGGGCGCTGCATCCATGACAACAGCTTGTAGCAAACGAGGACAAGACATGGTAAAGTAAGTAAATTACAGAGAGAATCAAATGCGAACCCCCCATCATGTCAATGCACAGAAAGCGAACATATACTTCAGGACGCCAAATAATCAACGCAACCTTAAAAATCTCAATAACCCGACACAAGTGAACTTGAGGTTCTCGGGTATACCAATTCTAATCAGTATATTCACTTGATGAGCATCAATCACGTTGAGTCACAGATTCAATTTATGAGCAATCAACAAGTTCAATAACCTTTCTGCCTTGGCACGGAATTGTACTATTGGTTCGAACAATACTGATATAACATGGACCGCATAAAAAGTAAATTCAAATTCAGTAATGAAGGCGGCTAAAGATTATGCGTTCAAGTATCAGTTGCGGACGTTTCCCTCCGTCGGATAAAATCCGATAAAACGGCAAGAAATATGATGCAAGAAAGAGAGAGATTAGACGTGGAACGAGAATTACTATAATTTAAAAAGGGAAGCCAAAACATGAAAAACGGAGGGTAGGGTACTTTATAGTCAGGGACAACGGATGGCTGTTTAGGATGTTAACGGGCCTGCCCACGCGAAGTTGAGATGTTTGCTAAAGATCAAACGGGGTCAAAACTCCGACCGGGAGAAGAATCCGATGGGGCGGTTGGCGACGACGAACTTGAGTTCGGCTTCTGAGGAACCTTTGGGAGATTGGCCATGAATGAGGACAGGAGGATCAGGATCATGGGATGTGAGGATGGCCGTGTGCCGTGGCCACGAACCCGAACGACACCCGCATTCGCCGAGTCGTTGAAGTGCGTCCCTTGGTCTTCTCTCTCTTGCCACTTGCCTCGTCGCCGAGGACGCTCTCCGCCTCTTCAACTGGCACCGCAGAGAGGCCCCAATTTTGCTCTCGCCGCCGCCGCCGCCGAGGTATAGGGTTTTGGACTTTATCAGAGACCATATGATCGCTCGTTGGTTCTGCTTCTGCTTCTGCTGTATAGATTAGTCGTCATGCGAGGGTTAAGACGTGATTTTTATGGACATGTGCTGAGATTCGAAGTGATTTTGGTATATTGGCCGGCCATTTCTTTGGTAATTTGTCTTGGAGTAACTTCTCTTAGTGAGGAAGAGGAACACTAAGTATAAGCTACCATTGTCATAGTAGGAAGTAGTTGGAGAGCATTCTGTTGGTTGTTTTTACTTGCTTCATTAGTTCTTTCATTCGCTTGACTGAGTCCGATAAAGGTGAACCTGCTTTTGAATATTGGTTTTATCACTTGACCGGCAAAGTCATTGCATATATGCCAATTGTTGCTCTGGATTTTGTTTCCTTGGGGATTCTGGGCAATGTCATTGGCATCAATGTGAATCTCTGAGGTCAACTCTGTTCATTTTTCATTTTGACTTTTTCCTTTGAACTAGGTGCTGCAGCGTCGTAGGCAAGGAATTGCATCTGGGGGGCCTAACCCATCAAGGAATTAAATGATTTGCTTGACCGTTTGGCCTCAAGCGAAAACAGGCAGGCTACTTTCTCATCGTTTTTTCCTGTGGAAATTGTACTCACGAGTTGTTTGATTGTATTCTGCTCTTCAGATATCTTCTATCAAATTTTCTTGTCTCCAGGCACAAAGCTCCTCATCCTCATTTAGTTGATGTACCGTAATATGTTCATTTGATTCCGCGCCTTTGGTGCACTCTACTGGTATTTAACACTTGTGTGCCTCTTCCTTCATTTTAAAAGTTCTGAATAGGGCAGAAATATATTATGGATTGAGCCTTTTGTGTGTGTTTCATTTTCTAACTGCTGCTATCAGCTTTCTTTGGTTGATAGTGTTTCATTTGGAGCTTTTCTGGCTTAGTCAGTGATATTATTCTCTTTCGAGCCAAAAAAAAAAAATGATATTATTCCCTTTCAGATAATTGACAAGGGCTTGATGGTCAACCCTTGCCAAGACTTGATGAGGTCTTGGGTTCGCTTCCTATCTTCCAGTTTTGCATTTGCTTATTAAAAGTGAAAAACAAAGAAAGGTAATCAGATTTGTTAATTTCTGTTGCAGTTCTTTGTTTTTTTTTTTAAGCTGTTCTACCGAATTAATACATTTATTTATTTATTTTTGCTTATTAGAATTTGCTTTTCTCTATTTAAAAATTTCTTGGTTCTTTTATGAGTTGGCTTCAAGATTGGATGTTTTGTAGCTGTGATGTCTGTTATATGCCTTTCTTATTGACTTAGGAATTCCCTTATACATAGCCTCACGGAAAGGAAGTGGTTGTTGAATGCAAATTTGATGGTGACCGCATCCAAGTTCACAAGAATGGATTTTAGATACATTTTTGCTCCAGGTAAGCTTACACATCACACTTGTTATCACAGAGACACGGGGACATAAACATATATGCATTCCGTCAGCCTAGAGTACTAGACCCAAAGAGAAATAGAAAAAGGAATTGACAGACTTTGTCTATAACAGCAAGTCTTTAAGGCAGCGTATCTTCGCCTTGATGTTCATTTTGGTAATGCATTCTCTACTTTCTCATGATGCATCACAAGTGATTATAACGACCCGTAGGCCAGACCCGAAGGTCACAAGTGATTATAACGACTTGTAGGCTCGACCCGAAGGCCAACAGTTTGAATCACTTCAAACACGCACACTAATGCGCCCAATTCCAATCAATCTACTACATGATATATGGACTACAAACCAGGACACCCAATGCCAACTTTCAATGTCAATATGTTAAACGCAATCATCCTCAATTTAATGAATCCAACATATTATTGACACTCTCAATTATTCTCATTCTAGTCCAATCAAACCGATAATCATTCCATGCATTTATTCCAAAACAAATTTAATGCGCCTAAGGCCCACCTTGGGCAACTCAATCTCAGTAGACATTCTCACCATTACGGGGTCGTCCAATAGGGTTTATACCAATTCTAAATGGCCACCCAATTGCCTAAATTCAAGTCATTAATAAATGAACCCAATGAGTCCCAACTTAGGCAATTTGCACAAATTCGGTTCTGTTTGAACAGTACCAGGACATAACACTATTTAGGCCTTAAATCACATTTAAACCACCTCATTAACTCCTAATCACATACCCTAATCACCCTACATCCAACTAAACCTAATTAGGCCCTAATCAAGCCTAATTTGCTCCCAAACCATCATAATTCCAGCCATAATTTCACCCAAGGTGAACTTGATAAATTCGTCCATGAGACAAACCCCAAAATTCGCTGAACACTAGTCCGTTAATACAGAAATCATTATTTTTCTTCCACCAAACGACGTCAAATCGATTTCGGTCCTTCATGGGACTTTCTCACCATAAATTCTCGATTCTAAAAACCCAACTCACGTCTCGATCGGCCCATTACAGCCCCGTGAACAGTAAATCACAGCCACTGTTATTTTCTAATTTCCAATAATTAATACCCGAATTAAATCCTAAGGCCTGCCATAAAATTTTCACTACCAATTCATATAATTCCGCACCTAACTTTATACAGATTTCACCCAAAATCGCCCATCGATACCCAAAGTCATAATTTGGGTTTAATTTCCATATGCACATTAAACACAAAAATCGCTATTTTTCTCCCACCAAACGATGCCAAATCGATTCCGGTCCTCCACGGGACTTTCTCACCTTACTTTCTAGGTTCCAAAAATTCAATTTGCGTCTCGATTGGACCCTCACAGCCCCATGAATAGTCATCCACAGCTTGTGAACAGTATTTCGCAGTAAATGAACAGTAAATTCGCAGGCCCATTTTCTGAATTTTCCAATAAAAATTTTCTGGTTTCAAATCCAAGGCCCGACAACTGAACCCATTTCTAATTCATGCCATTCCGCACCTATCCTATGCCCGGTTTCGCCTAAAATCGTCTGTCGATATCCGAAATCCTAAATTAGGTTTAGGTGCGACTTACTCGCGTTCTAGACTTTTTCGGCTAGAACAAAAAGCGGCAGCACTTAATCGGGGACGACGGCGACAACGTACAACTTCCAGGTGGCGGCGATCGGCTTGGACGGCGACGGTGTGGCTTGCGTGTGGCCGAGGACATCACGGCCAAGAGAGAGAGGGAGGGAAACCGAGAGAGAGAGAGACGGCGGGAGGGGGTGATGGTGGCTTACGGCGGCGTGGACGGTGGCTTGAGAATGGTCCGGTGTGGTGGTGGCGAGCGGCGGTGCCGGCGGTGGGAGAGAGAGTGTACACGGTGGAGGAGGGGAGACCCACGGCCAAAAAGAAAAAGGGGGGGAAGGTTCACGAAGGAGAGGGAGAGGGGAGAGAAAAAGGGGTCAAGGGCTTAAAATCAATTTTGACCATTTCTTTGGCAATTTACCAAAATGCCCTTCTCTCACACAACTAACCCTTTATTAATCTCCAAGGATAAAATTGTCCAATTCTCCATTTCTTGTCCAAATCGAATTTTTCCAAAAGATTTGAGCGCACCGAAAATTCACACGTGTCACGTGCAACGTTGTCCTAATGTTCCGGCGTGACTTCCTAATTTTTCGGTGTCCAATTTGAGCAAAATTTCCATAATTAAATTCTATTAAACGCGACTCGAGCGTTTCTCGAGCTAACGGGCGGCTTACTGGGGAAATTCGTGAAATCAACTCATGACTGATACTAAATCGAGTCACGTGCAAGTTCGTTTGATGCGTGACGACCTCGGTTGTCATTAAAATTGCGAAGATCAATCGCTTGATCCGAGAGGTACGATCGTTCGGTATAATTTCGGAATCATTCATCAAGTCGTTTCGTGGTCCAACGGAATCATCCGCAATCCACTACTAGGACAATGGCGAACTGACCCCTAACTATCTTCGGATCGGCCAACAGAGGCTCAAAATATCACTTACGCGATTTAATAGTCGAAATCCATTCACGATCAAATTTCCTTCAGTCGCGCGAATTTAATTCCCCTATTAGCATTTCCCTAATGGTTAGCATTCCCAGGAATGATTAGTTCCGGGCGAGAATTTACTGCGAGCACATCTCATAAAACTCAATTATTTAATAAATTCCAATCGGCGGAAATTTCGGAATGTCACATGTGATTTTTGTGGTGGAGGACATGTTAGCACAGAATGTCAGGTATGTAACACTTTTGCTCAATCTAATGAAAATTCTAACTTTGTTGTGAATTTTAACAGATCACAGAATAATCTCTACTCCAACATGTACAATTCGGGATGGCGCAATCATCCAAATTTTTCATGAAATAATCAAAATGAGACTAGACTGCCACCGAGATTCAAACAACCAGAAGAGACAAAGTCCAGTCTAGAAGATATGATCACAAAACTTGCCAACACTACTCAAGACTTCATCAAGAGCACAGATGTGATATTTCAGAACCAAGGGGCTTCAATCAGAAATCTGGAGGTGCAAGTGGGGCAATTAGCAAACATGATGTCTGGGAGACAACAAGGTTCTTTGCATAGCAACACAGAGAAAAATTCAATTGAAAATATAAAAGCTATAATCCTAGGAAGTGGTAAACAAGTGGGTGAAGAAGATACCAAATAAGAGATTTTCAAAAACAAAGAAGAAGAGATCAAGAAACAACCAAAGAAGACAGGCAAGAGCAAATTTTTTCCAGATAATCCCAAGCCATACGTGCCGCTAGTTCCATTCCCTCAGCGACTCCAGCAGCACAAAATAGATAAGCAATTTTCTAAATTTCTTGATGTTTTCAAAAAATTGCACATTAATATTCCTTTTGCAGATGCTTTAGCCCAAATGCCTAGCTATGCAAAATTTTTGAAGGAGATTTTGGCAAACAAAAGAAAGCTAGAGGATTACGAAACTGTGAAGTTGAATGAGAAATGTTCAACCATCCTACAAAATAAATTACCTCCGAAGTTAAAAGATCTAGGGAATTTTACAATTCCTTGCACTATTGGAGATTCTTACTTTAAAAAAGCATTGTGTGATTTAGGTGCAAGTATTAATTTGATGCATTTCTCTGTTTTCAGGAAATTATGATTGGGTGAAGTAAAAGCAACTACAGTGTCGCTTCAACTGGCTGATCGATCAATTAAATATCCGAGAGGTATTGTGGAAGATGTATCTGTAAAAGTTGACAAGTTTATTTTTCCTACATATTTCATAGTTCTTGATATGGAGGAAGATTTTGAGGTACCACTTATCTTAGGTCGTCATTTTCTAGTAACAGGAAGAGCTCTTATTGATGTACAACAGGGGAAGTTGATTCTTAGAGTTCAAGATGATCTTGTTTCTTTCAATGTTTTTAAAGCAATGAAATATCCCTCTGATGATAATTTTAGTTTTAGAGTTGAGACAGTTGATAAGTTGGTGAATAATATTTTTCAAGAAAATACTTTTAAAGATCCACTTGAAGCATGTTTGGTACAACCAAAAGACAGAGAAATTGAGAATGAGGAGATAATGGAGTACGCAAATTTTATGGAGGCAAATCCAACATATTCAAAGCTTAAGGTGACAAAATTTGAGGAGTTGGGACAACACACAACGAAACTTAAGCCATCAATTGAAGAACCTCCTATTCTCGAACTCAAACCCTTACCTTCTCATTTGAAATATGCTTATTTAGATGAAATTTGTTCTTTACCAGTAATTATATCTTCTTCTTTGACAGATTTGATGGAGGAGAAACTGCTCAGTGTGTTGAGAGAACATAAAAGTGCAATTAGATGGAAAATAGCTGACATCAAGGGAATTAGTCCTTCAATTTACATGCATAAAATTTTGATGGAAGAACAACATAAACCCGCTATCCAACCTCAGAAGCGTTTGAACCCGAAAATGCAAGAAGTGGTGAATGTGTGCAGGCTTTTAATACTTTAAAGGAGAAGTTAATATCAGCACCAATTATGACAGCACCAAAATGGGATTTACCTTTTGAGCTAATGTGTGATGCTAGCGATTTTACAGTAAGAGCTGTTTTGGGACAAAGGAAGAATGGAATTTTTCAAACCATTTACTATGCCAGTCGAGCTTTGTCAAGTGCACAATTGAATTATTCAACAACAAAAAAGGAACTTTTGGCAGTAGTTTTTGCTTTTGATAAATTTCGTTCTTATTTAATTGGCTTAAAAGTTATAGTTTATTCTGATCACTCTGCTCTTAAGTATCTGCTTGAAAAGAAAGAATCAAAACCACGTTTAATCAGGTGAATTCTATTGCTGCGAGAATTTGATTTGGAAATCAAAGATAAGAAGGGGACTGAAAATTTAGTTGTAGATCACTTGTCAAGAATTCCGAATTTAAAGGAAGAGGTAAGTCCAATTATGAAAAAGTTCCCTGATGAGAAAATTTTTTCCATCAAATCCACAAAAATTCCTTGGTATGTTGATTTTGTGAATTATTTAGTAAGTAATATTCTTCCTCCTGAATTGTCATATCAATAGAAGAAAAAAAATTCTTTTTTGATGTTAAAAATTATTTTTGGGAAGAACATTTTCTTTTTAAGGTATGTGCAAACCAAGTCATAAGGAGATATATTCCAGATAAAGAAAAGGCAAATATTCTGCATCATTGTCATGACAGAGAGGCAGGCGGTCATTTTGGTGCTACCAAAATTGCAGCTAAGGTTTTACAATCTGGATTTTATTGGCTCACACATTTTAAAGATGCTTACTCCTTTGTAGCTTCATGTGACCGATGTCAGAGAACTAGAAATATTTCTAGAAAAAATGATATGCCTTTAAACAACATTATTGTGTGTGAATTATTCAATGTTTGGGGTATTGATTTCATGGGACCATTTACATCTTCTTATAGTAATTTATACATTTTAGTGGCTGTGGACTATGTGTCTAAGTGAGTAGAAGCTATAGCATTGCCAAAAAATGATGGTAAGGCTGTTGTCAAATTCTTGAAGAAAAATATTTTTACACGATTTGGCACCGCTAGGGCAATCATAAGTGATAGGGGGACATATTTTTGCAAAAAACAGTTTGAAGTACTTTTGAGTAAGTATGGAGTCACACATAAGGTTGACTCCTTATTATCCTCAGACTAGTGGTCAAGTAGAGGTTTCAAATAGAAAAATCAAGAGAATTTAAAAAAAAAACAGCGAATGTCTCTAAGAAAGATTGGTCAATGAAACTGGATGATGCACTTTGGGCCTATAGGACAGCATTCAAAACCCCAATTGGGATGTCTCCTTTTAGGCTAGTGGTTGGGAAGGCTTGTCATCTATCGGTGGAATTAGAACACAAAGCATATTGAACATTGAAATTTCTGAATTTTGACATACAATCTGCAAGTGAAAGAAGATTGTTGCAACTAAATGAATTGGAGGAATTTCGCAATGAGGCCTATGAAAAGGCTAAAATGTACAAGGAGTGTACCAAAAGATGGCATGATTAACACATATTCAGAAAAGAGTTCGAAATTGGCCAAAAAGTTTTACTTTATAACTCTCGTTTTATACTTTTTTCAGGAAAGTTACATTCTCGATGATCTGGTCCTTATACAGTCACACAAGTATTTCCATACGGAGCAATTGAAGTTGCACATGATACCGAAGATACATTTAAGGTGAACGATCAACGTTTGAAGCCCTACTTCGAAGGTGGTTACAACAAGTAGAAGACCACTATTGAACTTCGTCCTCCAGAATAGCAACATCTGAAATAGTTTGGCTGAAAACTATAAAGCAAGCGCTTCTTGGCAGGCAACCCAAACATTTTTATTATGTTTCTTCATTAATTTTTACGTTCATTTAAAAAAAGCAAAAAACATGATTAATAATTTTTATCCAAGTTAATTTTCTTTCTTGAAGGATCACCTTTTTGGAGTTTGATCATCAAGACCATCCATGGACACATCCTACAGCAAACGGAATTTTCTTGTTCCTATTTTTCTTTTGTTTCTTTTGTTTTTCGCATTGAGGACAATGCTTCATTCGAGTTTGGGGGGAGACAAAATTTTTGCTCAAATTTTTTTGCTAAATTTGAATTTGTTTTTTTTTGTTGCATTCCTTGTTGTGAATTTTTACGATTCTTAGGAAAATTTAAATTTTGTTCAAACTTGCGAATGATATGTGAGTTAATTTTGATTCTGATGATGTCGATCCACTTACTAAGCACTAGAAGTTCTTAATTTTTGAGTAGTGTGTACATCTAGAGAACATTCATGTGAAGTATGTGCTTTTCTTAGGTCTCACCCAAATCTTAGAATTTGTTTGATTTTCTCTTGAGGCGAAATCCTAGGCTACATTTAACTGAGAAAATGATTTAGGCAATTTTTGGATCGATTGAGCGTTTCAAGCCAACCCTGTTTGTTTATCTATAGTCACCCCGTTGAGCCTTAATTATTATTAAATCTTTTATTGGCACCCACGTACTTTTTAGCTTACCTTTTGCTAAATTATATCATTGTCCCACGCCCCATGAATATGTTGATTTTTTTAGGATAAAAGTTTAATTGAGCATAATAGCAATTTGGAAGGAAGGGATGGAAATAATTTGATTGCTATAGTTGTTTGGGGTGTATCTTCTTCTTTAGAAAAAAAAAGAAAAAAAAAGAGAAAAAGAAAATATTGCTTTTATGGTTCCCTATCCAACTTTCAATTGAGTGAGCCTTTTGGATACTCAATGGATTGGGAACATTCACGTTATATTAGGAGGGACTTAGGGAGGAACTCCGCCATAAAAAAAAAAAAGAAAAAAAAAAGAGTAAGAATGATGATCCGTAATGGCAGAAAGATTATTTTGAAGAAGTGAAATTGGGAATAGTGGCATGTGCTCTAATTAGATCCTAGAAATCAATGTGTTCATGGGTGATTTGAGCTTAAATTTTCCATTATCTCACCGTTAGCCCAGCTTTACATTACAACCTAAGAAAAGTCCTATAGATTTTTGGTTGGATAATTAGCTTGTATTAGTGGAGAGAGGAATGAAAAGCAAACCTATGAGATTTGGTTATAATTATAAAGAGTTTCTGAGAGGTTACATACCAATTTGAACTTATTTGGATTGCATATAATTCGAAAAGATGAGGACTCGCACACACACTTGGATCACATAGTTAGAATCGATTTTAACTTATGAATCTATTTCAATGTCTGGATGAAATTTGTGTTTTTCTTTGAATTGTGATTTCAAGCAATTATGGAAGGAAGTAATGGAGGGGGTTATTAGCTTGAGTATGTCTTATATCTTGCTTTTGCTCGAGGACTAGCAAAATCTTAAGTTTGGGGGTTTGATAACTCTATAAAAATAGAGTTATTTTATCTACTTTAGGCAATAAATAATGCAATATTTGTTAGAATATATTTGGATTTCCTTTTATTTACTTAATTTTTCCTTATTTATGCAAAATATTGAGATATGGAGAAAATAAGGAAACTACGGCAAAAAGAAGGAAAGGAATATGCGACCCAGAAAAGAGTTAGAAGGTGGATATCACATTAGAAATTCTGCGATTTATTCCCTAATTTTATGTGAAAAAGAAGCAATTGCCTTGTTAAAGGAGTCTTGGATGTTATTATATAAATAGGATAACTTGAGAGAACATGGAGTTTTTGAAGAAGAACGTTTTTGTTTTTAGTATTCTGAGAATTTTTCAAGTATTTTAAAAAGAAAACAAAAGTGGTGACAAAATTCATGTTCTTTGATTCAAGATGTTTGGTTTAAATTCTATTATCGTTTCTTCTTCTATTATGTTCTAATTTTCTTTGTTAGAGCTACGATGTAACCTAACCATGATTATATGAATTTCATGCTTTTTATGCTTTGCAAGTAATTTCATTCATGTGAGTTATATATTATTGTGCTTAATGCGTTTAGATGATTGGTCACTACTTGAATGATCTGATGTGCATGTTTGAGACTAAGAAGTAATAATATGCAATTGCTCATTATAATATATAACCATGAATTAAATGTAGATAGAAATATACCATGTTATTTGTATAGCTTTCGATGATAAGGTGATTCAAAAGATTCATTGTAAACCGGGAATATTCACAGATTTTAATGCACTTATGTTTATTTAAATTCACATAGAAATATAGTGAATTGATAAACTGAGTAAGTTTGTTATACCTAGAGATAGGATAGTAAATAGATTAGGAAATTCCGCTATCACATGTTTGATATTGTTCTTGTATGCATAATGATCTGAAATTCATATCTAGTGATTATGGTGAAATCGAATACTCTAACATATTTTACTTGATTGATTATCTGCCTTCAGTTTGTAAAATTTCGTTTTTAAAAATTGTCAATTTTTATCTATTCTTAGTTATATTTTGATCAGT
Organism: Syzygium aromaticum; assembly: GCA_024500025.1. Lineage (NCBI taxonomy): Eukaryota > Viridiplantae > Streptophyta > Magnoliopsida > Myrtales > Myrtaceae > Syzygium > Syzygium aromaticum. Next base: position 3,320,319 of record CM044891.1, on the reverse strand, counting down.
TTGATAAATTTTAGAATTAGTCTATTTTTTATATTTAATTAGTTTATTATCATCAATCTCTATGGGACGATACTCTTCTCATCATTATATTACTTGTTCAACACGTTCGTTGACACATACAGAATTTTACAAACACTAACTTGTTTGGTAATCTCAATTTTTGGAACTGAACCTTCAAATGAGTCTAAAATAGTGATTCCTCATGGGGTAATATCTTCTCTATTACACTTGGAAGAACTGAATCTCGATGTGGATGCCGATGCCGATGCTGAATGGTGGTATACATGTGCTGAAGGTGTAGTATCCGAAGTTTACAACTTGAAAAGGTTAGGCACTATCAAGTTCTCCTTTCCTACATTGGAACTTTTGAGGCAGTTTAATCAGCTTACGAAATCAATGGAGCATCCATATTTAGCTCAAATGAGACTTCTCGTTGGCAATCATGCTAACCACATCATGAATCGGCTACCATCAAATATTGAATTCAGGCTGGAACAGTGCAACCGATACCTGAGGTACATAACTAGTGACGGTATCTTCACAGATAAAGGACATCCTGCAACAATCAGATGGCTTTCTTAGAAAGGCATGCTAATCTCAAGAAGCTGTCTGAACTAAGGATTGATAGCATGGGGCAACTCAAATGCCGTGTTCTGGGGCAGTGTAATAAGCTTGAAGTGCTTAGATGCATCTGATGCCATGCATCAATAGGCTTTGACTGAATCTCACTGCAAAAGCATCTGTCTTGAATCGATCAAATTTCTGCATGTGTACTACATGAGAAACTTGAGGAACATTTGGAAGGTCTCGGTGCAAAAGGATGTTTATCTTCTCTCAAGTTATTGACATTGTGTAAATGCTCCGAGTTGACAGTTATTTTCTCCCATGAGATGCTTGGTAATCCCAACAATTTGGAGGAGGTCACAATTGAGGCCTGCCCAGCCATCAAAAGCCTACTTAACAGCCGAACTTCTACCGGCAAAGTCCATGAGACGTCTTATTTCCTCCCTATTTTGAGGAAGTTGTCCGTCCATTAGTACCTGAACTTTCCAGTATGCCCTGTGGGCTACGGATCGCACCGAGGTTAGAAAGGTTGAGTTTTTACGGCCCGAGTCTCAAGTCTCTTTCAACCGATGAAGTTTCCAGCGAGCATTTGAAGAAAATCAGGGGGAAGAGGGGTCGGTGGAAGGACTTGGAATGGCGTGGCCAAAAGCCAGAACACACTTGGATCGTATTTTCATCCCAATTGACAAATGCGACGTCCCTTAACTCTGTGCGCTCACGTGTGATTCTGACTGTTGGAACTGCCTAACAAGTCGGTGGGAACTTCGGTTGCTTAATGACTATTGTATCGAATCAATAGCGCTAGTTTAACTTTGATAACTCCTGCCTCCCTAATGGCAGGCCTTACTAGCCGATTTTTCTGTGGTTTATGAGTTTCCTCCCCCTGTATCTTTCCTGTCGTTCAAAGAGAGGACCGCGAGATAAAGAATGACTGGGCAGGGCTTGAATGGTCATCATCAGGATGGTTTAAGTACCGATCAATAGTGGAATAGGAGATCTGCACTTGAAGGAATTCTTTCCCCGTTTGTTGGATTTTGCTAGAAGCAATCGACCTGGATATTAGAATGCCAACCCTTAGTATGGCCCAGCACGAACGCAAACGAACTTTCGATTGTGCTTGTCCAACCGAACTGGTTAGAAGCCCACATTCCATAATACGCCATCAAAGCAAATATTAATTCAAAGAGCCAGCTGGCAACTTGTTAGTGTATTGACACGGCGTCATAACAATACAGTTAAAACATAAGGCCTACTAAGTAAAATGCCTAAACAAGCTCATTGAACCAAAAAGTCATAACAGCACACATGACCCAAGAAACCAAATCAATGAAATGTTTGAAGAGCTCATCGATCGTGAGTTTCCAATTGGCAGAGTTTAAGTGGAGTTCATGACACATGACGACAATTGATTAACTCGAAACATAAAAGGAAGTTGAAGTATGAGTCAAGAAGGATCCATCAACCTAGGAAGAACTGCATCTAAAGGATTTGGGGCGGTTACAAGTCATCCATGAAGTAGTGCACAAGTCAAAAGATACATAGAGATTCTTACGGAGGAAGATTATGATGCATAATGGAATGACTCATTAAAGATGCGGGAAGAATCAAGGATGACACTTATATCTCTCAAGACATTCAACACAAACAATACACTTGGAACAAGCATCGTACAACATCAATCAAGAAGCCCATCAGATTTTCGAAGATTATTCAGGATTAGATTTTGCTTTGGTTTTGAATTTCAAATACGAAGCAAATTAAATTTCCTAGGTTTAGTTATTTGTCTTTAATTATAAACTCTTCCAGTCAAGTCCTGTAAGCTTTTTACGTTCTCTATGCACTTCGTGGTTTTCCATTGAGAAGTTTTTTGTTCAAATCCAATCATCAAGTAAGCATGCACCCAAAAAATTAAAGCCAGCTCTTTTCTTAATTCAACAAAAGTTCCTCGCAATTTCCTTATTTGTTTTCAATTAATGGTCCACTCTTTTCTTTACACAATTCGAATCTTACAGAGTCCTTGAGACTTCTTAAGGCATATTAGAATCGATTAACTTTTAATTTGAAGTTGGATATGATGCTTTAATATGGCATCGATGGATTGCTACAAGACTTTAGTTATCAAAACTATTGAATTTCTAGAGACCACAACTTCCACAAAACGCACGAACGCATCTCTCCTAAGGATGGAAGACCATCACCCAATCCATTGCTGAAAGTGTACAAGAAGATCACTTTGTTCAATTGACTCGGATTATCTTAGAAAATTCAGGAAAGAACCTTGAAGTGCTAAGCAATTCGAACACACGGCTCAGATGAATTTAAACTCAGGCAATGTGGTAAAAGAAACAAAGCAAAAAAAAATCGAATCGTTCACCATGTCGATGAACAAATATTTGAGAAGGTAATAACTAGGGTTCACAAAGGTGACCTCGTTTTCATGAACGTCCATAATCAAGGAGAGGGTCACGCTTCACTAGTAATGTCGTTTTGTCGAATGCCTTTCTATCTCCGTACTCTCTGCGCTCACTTGACATGCGCTTGACACGCTTGTAATTTGTGGCTTTAGTTTGATTCTTTTCTTCTTTTCGTGTTTCATTAAAAAGGCAACGAGAATGAGAAAACAACGTACGGCAATCGGAACAATATCGTTATACGCGGGATTAGGTCTGCTGCATATTGATTACATGAATATTCTGGGAGGGTTAGAATGAAAATCAGTACCACACATTGATCTGGCAAGAGTAATCAGGATAAAGAACATCCAACCGTGATGGTCAGGCTCATGGTACGTGTGCTCAGTTATTAGCATTCTACAACACAGAATTACTTTCAACTTATTATTAATGATTGATTTATCTATACAAGAAGATGATTTTCATATGGAAAAGTAATCATTAGTGAATCAAGTAATGATGATAAGAGCGCATTCATTGTCATTGGTATCTTTCTATGTTAGAACTGTAAGTTTCAGTGTATCAACTATCGATGATGTATATCCATGTATATAGTATGTTTTGTTAGAAAAGTAACTCTGAAACTACTGGTAATTTAATCGGCCAATCCGACATCCTCTTTTGTTAATTGAATCAAATAAATTACATTATTGAAAGAGTAATTAAAGCAATCAAGCCTTAAGAATGAAAGCATAAACGATAATTGAAATCCTAGAAAGCGATAAATACTCCCTACGCAGAGGAGTGTGCAAACGATCAAATATGCCCCTGGTCTTCTAAGAGCAAGAAAAAGTCAATCTTCAGATGAGATTAGTGCTTAAAACTGTGGCGTAGTGCTTAAAACTAGGGCGTGAGTCATTGACCTTTTCGTCCTCCGGACTTCGTTCGAGTGTTTGTATGAATATTCAGTGTGCTCGCTGCAAGGATCAACTTGTTGAAGGAATCAAAGCTCATTCCTCGCGTCTGGAAGCGGAGCGAATAGGGCATAGCTTGTATGAACAGCTTCATCATTTCCAATTCAGTCAACTGAGGAAGAACTTGCGCAGCTGAAGCTTCCCATCTCTTCAAAAATGCCTTGAAAGACTCCGTCGGCTGCTTTTTGGTGCAGGCCAAATCCTCATGAGACAGCGCAGCTTCTATGTTGGAATGGTATTGCTGGAGGAATGCACAAGATATCTCATCCCAACTCTTCATCAGATATATCTCCTTTTCGAAGAACCATCGTAACGCAGGCCCAGTGAGACTCTCGTGGAAGTTTCGCATCAATAGCTGTGCTTGATCGGCGTATTGTGCCATTTTGATGCGATAATATTGCAGATGCGCCTTCGGGCAGGTCGTGCCATCATATTTGTAGAAGTCAGGCACCACAAATCTTCTAGAAGCTTTAACCTTGCCAGGGCGAGACGAACCCGCCGCGTTTTGGTCAGATATTTTGCCCTCCAGACACAACACCGGTCTTTTCAGCGTAGCATCGAGCTCCATCACATCTCCCTTCTTCGGATCAAAGGTTTCCTTCGAAGACGATGCATCCATGTCGCTGTAGCACTTTTGCTTAATGAGATGAGCTACCGTGGAACGCAACTCGTCGACTTGATTTTGGAGACTCGCAATTCGCTTGTTCATGGCTTTGCGACCCATTCGTAATGCGACAATGTCGCCTCGTGGTGACAACATTACCTGGATTAGAGAAAAAAAAAATGGACAATGAGTATAACAACTTGGAAAGATCGGTCATCGACAATGGTCAAACATCACATCACTTAATTTAGAAAAAACTTGGAAAGACATTGTTTTAATGCACGCAAAATTTATTTAACCAGTCATTGCATAGAAGAACTTACGGTAAAAACACGAATAATGCATGAGACGATATTAAGGATCCGACCTTTGGGCCCAAAGGCCCAATGCCCTAATATATCTTAAACCAAAGCCATGGAACAATCAAGACTCAATGAAATGGTCAATGTGTCAAAAACATTGGCCGGTTTGACTAAATCACGAACATCAATTGTGCCCTCCAAAGATGCGAGTTAAGTCAGTTTAATACTATCACGGCAAATGCGATCAAACTGGTTTAAGGATGGAAATGAAATAATCATGCCTGAAATAACAACACCGAATATTACCGACGCGCAATAACGAACTTAGACAATAATTGCCCTTTTGACGATGACCGTAACACGAGCCGACGAAACGTGGCAGTAACTGCTGGGCACGAGGAAAACCGAGAGACGCTGGAAAGGGATGAACGCCGGAGAACTTGTGGGTACGCCTATACTGCGGGAGGGGCACCGACAACTCCGTTACGCTGCTTGGAAGCGCACCGACGCTACTGAGACAAGCTGGATTGTGGTCAGATGGCAGCGAGGCGCTGGAGATTGCGAGCTGTCGAGAGGATGTCGGGATTCCTTTCGACAGACGTGGCACCGCCCTATCAGAGCAGAACCTCGGCACGCCTGGAGATCGTCGGGAGGACTGGCACCTTGGTGGAAATTTCCCCTGAACCGATGGTATTTGTCGGAGGAGTCACGGGCGCGCCAGTGGTGTGCGATCTGGTACGAGGGAGGCTCAGCGGAAGCTACTGAGCGTTGGCTGCCGAGGCTGCTGCAGTAAGTACGGGCGGAGTGGCAACAAACGCAGCGGCCCGTCGAACTTTGGACACTCGCGGGAAATCAGATTGCTCGAAATCACTGAGCGTTTCTTCTTCTCTGAACGTTGCCGCCGACCAGCGAACTCCCTTTCGGTGATTCTCTCACGGATGAAGACAAATTCTCTCTCTCTCTCTCTCTTCGCTTTTTTTTTTTTTTGCTCTCCCCTCTCCTTGGTTCAGGCTCCTCTCTATTTATAGGCGTCTGAACCCCTCAGATGTTCGACCAAAAAATTTACAAAAAAAAACGAACCACGGATGAGAACGACATGTCAAGAGACCCACGAAATAGGAGGTGAGAAGATCCAAGTTTGTTAAGCTCTTTGAGCAGTTCAAGAGGTGACTGAATACCTTCATTGCCTCGGAACAGAACTCTTGCCCAACCGAGTGGTGTACCACCACTGGGCTAATTGCGCTCTCGCTCTTCTATTCCATTCAATCTAAGGGCTCCAATCTTACGTGCGCTTGTTCATGACATCATAGAAAGGCCACGGGATCGGTACGTGCGATTCATGCCTAAATGAAATGTGAAAGCAAACTACGTAATGATATTTTTGTTTAGGGATAGGGTCGATCTCTAATTTTCCTGTCCAATAAATGACCAAAATCAAATGACCAAAGATTCTCGTGTCGAGAACAGGTTCAACTTTCTAAGAAAAACGAGAATCCCACTGCTATGGCGAATGTAAACTTTCCTCCCTGTTCAAAATTAAATCGCTTGCAAGAATGGCAAACCAAGAAAACTGCAACAAGCCCCACCCCGATCAGAATGTTCATACATGTAGCCAAAAAGACCAGACTAGGAATATCATAGGACAATAACTGCAGAAACATTCCTACTTTGAGGTGAGGTGTAAAGGACTCAAGATACAACAAGGTGACAGAATCAATGAAAGACAGTTGATTAATCAGCAAACGAGTTATCACTTACACAGCTCAAGGTTTATGTACCTCAAGAGTCGCGATGTAGCAACATCTGCTGGAAAAAAAAATGACATTTGCTTCAGAAGTAAATCATAGAGTTGCAACATATGCTGTAAGTCGACACCAGCAGTTCATCCTGGAATAGTAGAGATAGACTACCACTACCAATCCCAACAAAAATTTCAGAAGCAGGGTAAAATTATTAGCAGATGGACACTCCCTAAAGCATTGAAATGATGTAGACGCAGTTTCCGCCAAAAAACATACTTCATTTTAGGTGAGGGCAGCTGCAACAGCTACAGGTACATGTATGAAGTCTATAGAGGATAAAATGCATTAGGAAGCCAATTGAGCATGTTAACGGAACATGCAGCTTCAGCATACTCTATATTCAAACTTTCCAAGAAATTGAAAGCTAAATCTCCTACAGAGGCAACAAGTCATTTTAATGCCATCAAACTTACTTATCCTTGCACTAGCTAGAAGAAGAAAACTTGATTGAAAAAACCATATTGCCTGTTCATGAAAGTGACAATTCCATAAGACAAAAGTACCAGTAACAGCCAAAAAGATGAAAGCCCAGATTGAACAGAGAACCATAGAATGTCTATTATCTCCCCAGCTCGCTAAATAGTAAGAAATTATGCGACCATTATGTCCGTTAATAAGTGCCAGGGCCATTAATATCGTTCTTGGAGTTCTGGAAAACCCATACAAAGGTTGATATTGGGGGTCTCGGTTAAATTCCACAATGATACAATGCAAGAAATCCATGGCGATCAAAAAAGGAGGGTACCTGACATCGGCATTAGCAACGAATAAAAAGAGATACCTACAGTAAGCAAAGATGTTAATGAAAGTTTATGTGCTCATTGCTAGCCATTGAAGAGCATTTAATGCCACAACATTCTTTCTGCAGTATATTTCACAACATCTAGCATGATTCATGGAGAGTATAGTGCCTATTTAATCAATAAAAGCTACTCCTGCCATTATTTCATAACATCTTCATGTGATTCATGGATGCTGTGGTGCCTAACTAGACGACAAAAGCTATCCCCATGCGAACCGTGCGGTAAGTAGATATTTTACCCTCGACCGGATCAGAACATTTAAAATAGCTATTCCATTTAAACAACACATTGGACAGCAACATTATTGGAGTAAACTAAAACCGAATAGATATCATGCTATAATAAACAAGCTTTTGGAAAAGATGAAGCCACTGAGTAGAAGATAAACAGCAAATAGATCCATCCGAATAGCAATAAATCACAATATTGCTACTCTTTCTAACCTTCCAGGCAGTGAACACGTACACGCGTGGCACTGATCAGTATCAAGATTAATTTCATCCATAGAGAAGAAAGTCAACTATAGATTAAATGAAGACCATATAAACAGCCTTTAAGTTCTAATGCCAACTAATAATGCTAGTTAAGCATGTAAAAACAAATCCGAAAGCACGACAGAAACCAACGTTCTACCAACTCATGACGACTTACCGTGTTCAGAAAAACATAGCAGCAATTTCTTTACCAGTGCATGTTCCGACATATAGAATAGACCAGTCCCATTCCATATTCAATCCCAAAACAATTATTTCAGTCCTCTCATGCCTTGCTTGATTGATGTGCATCACAAAATTTTGGAAAGTTTGACATAAAACTAATACACAGACTGAACAGCAAGACATTCCCAATGCATTAGGAAAAAAGTTCACTAGAGAAAACCGACGAACAAGCCGAATACCTATAGCAACTTTGATTAATGTCCTATCGAATTCAGCCAAAGAAATGCTCCATTATACGTTCAGAGAATGCAGATAAAATTTGGTTACATAATGGTACAAAAGGAAAATGAAGATATACTTCCATTAGGCAAAACCCATATCTAAAACAGAAAACAAACGCAGGACAAATAAAAACCTTATTAAAAGCTAAACCCTTTACAATCAGTTGTCATCACCACAAAATTGATTTTCGCGAGTGCTTGAAGGTCCCTGAACCTGTGGAGATGCACGAATCGGCCAGCCAAGCAGCGGAGGTGAATCAGGGGGGGTCGCATCTTGACTAGGAGAGAAGAGACTTAGCTCTACAAAAGTTGCTGTTGACGGGCCATCCTTTCCATAAGCCCGAAAAGAAATTGATCCGCGTTTGGTAGAAGACTCAGAATTTCCGCAAGGGCTCATTCTACCACTTTCCTCAAGATGGCTCAGATTGGCAATGAGTGAAACAGTCTCATTCTGATCATCACTAACTCTTCTTCTCAGCTCCAAGTCATGTAGCTTCCCCAATGCTAAAGAATCCGCCACTGGGCAGTACACCAGCAAGAAAATACACACCCCAGCACAACAGAAAAGGGAAAGAAATGCCAAGAACACAAGAGCTTCAAAAAGAATATGTTCTGGCTTAGATAAAACCGATAAACCAAGTAATAGGATCCTTAATGGAAGGAAACCCGAAACTGAGAATATCAGCGCGTATACTCTTTTCTGCAGACCCTTATTAATGACTAATTTTAGGATCCGCCTTCCTAGCCAAAATAAGTAGGCAGTTAGGAGAAAGGCAAGAACCCCAAGAATAATAGTACTCATTAAAGGGTAAGTGCAAAGCGCAACACCATCAGTCCTCTTCATAGCGCTTGTGAAATAAGGCGGCAATCTCCGTCCAGTACTTTTAACTCCAGTACTCGTACTTTTAACCTTGCTTAACTTCGGTCCAACCAGAATGATGATGAGCTGAAGAACAAAAACTGGGAAGCAGTAGAGAAGAATATAACTGATTGTTTTTCCATTCCAGTTTCTGCTTAAGATTCCTGACTCCATCTTCTGCAAAGGTGCCCGAAGGAGAAACACAAGAGTAAGGAACAAGCAAGGTTCTGCAAAACCAAGATTTGAGACGACATAACCCTCGCAAAAAGTTTCCTGCCATTTGTAACTAACGGAATCCAACACTCTCCCGTTCTGTCTGAGCAAGCTTAAACGAACAATCTCACCGAAACCCCACACAATCGAGAACAGGATGAATGTGATCCGGATGACCCAAGGACCCGTAAAGTAACTGAGTTGAATGAAGTCCTCGTTACGAGTGCGAGACCTGAAGTAAAACGAGTAGATAGTGCATAGCAAACCCAGGAGAACCAAGAGAGCAACCAGACAAATGGTCACCACACCGAATGCTTCGGCAGCAATTCTTGTCAGGGGCATCACCCGAATCAAAGATTCCACGCATGCTCTCTGCCAGCATGGATGCACGAAACTTTCTCTGATCAGACTACACTTCCTTCCACGAGCAAATGACAAAAGAAGCAGGCCCCGGACCAATGCAGGACGATACCACAGACGCCGATTTCACCATGTACAATCAGTCGGAAATGACCGCACACGAACACAGCCCGAATCACGTCATTAATCCGTCCACACCCCGGCTCGTCACACAAACATTAACCTAAGAGGGACGGTGTCTATGCCCGGGTTCCAGATCTGCACGCAGCAAAATCCATCAGCTCGAATTCATCATCCATGCTTTGCCAGCCACGACACGATCGGAAAGCACGTCACCAAAAGTAAACACGACAGCACAAACAAGCTATAGGTTTCTAACGGCAATGTCCGGTGAGATAAGCTCGCACCCGCGCAAACTCGGTCAATCGCAGAGCCGCAAACGAGATCAAAATCCAGACGCATACACGCACGGAATCATATAACTCGCAGCTCCATTACATTTCCGTCCCTAATCAGCACCAAACCACGAAGGAACGACACAACGACCGACCAACAGCCGAAAAAGAGATTCAAAAAAAAATCAAGAGAAGAAAAAAAAGAGAAAGGAGAAACAGAAAACGTTGAGAGCGACTTGACCCCCCGGACATATACGCGCGAACGTACCCAAACCGCAGCACACAAACGAACGAACGAACGCAACGAGAGGCGATGCGATTTCATCGGCCGGAACGTCGAACGGAGAGAAAGCGGAAAAAGGGAACGACGAAAACCCAAGTTACTCGTGCCGGAACAAGAAGAGGCGCTACGGAAAGCGGTAAAAGGCGAATCGATCGAGAGCTCACAATGCAGGGATTCTTGATCTGGCGACTCCGGCCGGCGAGAGCTCCGATGCGCGAGACGCGGCCCGCGAAACCCTAATCCGCGCACAGGGGAAGGATGCACAGAGAGAGAAGAGAGAGAGAATGCGAAGCGAAGAGAAGAGAAGGCGAAGGAAGGAGAGCGAGAGTACACGAGAGAGAGAGAGAGAGAGAAAGAGGAGTTAGGGGGAGGAATAGGTGAGTGGGACATTGTTGGAGACAGGCTGTCTCCAGCTGTGTCGACCGAGCCTGGAGGTTCGGAGCGCCGAGACCCCGGCTCGTGGTTGGGGGGGCAGGGGCGCGGGGCCCCCGTCCGATCCTACGTGGCTCGGCTGCGGCGGCGTTTCCGTCGGGCGGGAGGGGGGGGGCCGGGGATCGAGTCATCGCATCTTAATTGACAGGCTTGAGCCACCATTTTCTCCATATTCCCCATGTTCATTACCGAAAATGCCCTCCTCTGCATTCATCGACCCCAGATGGCCCCCGATATGCAACCGCTTCATTAATTTTGCAAGCGTTGATATTGAGTTTTATTTCTTTAATGGGGCGATTTTGGATTGAAAATGACAACTTTGGGCATGGCAGCGGAGCAAAAACAATTAAATGTAAGCGATATAACGACGTGAATGTGGCACCAAAAAAAAAAAAAAATAGCTAGCCAAATCAAAGACGGTCAATGCCTTTAGCTCGCATCTTGCGCGGGCGTGTCTACTTGCCCGGTTCTGAACAGTCGGTAAGCCAAGAATATGAAGTACGATGATGCAAGAGGGAGATGTGAATTTCATTTGGTGTTGGTGCGCATATTAGTTTTTCTGAGATGAGTTTTGCGCTTTGTGGAGGCCTAAGATTAACACCTGCCCAAAGATGTTGACCCTCATTTAATTTTTGATGATTACAAAGCTTGCTCACACATGTTGATAATTTGGAATCGTAATCATAGTAGTTAAGTACTTCTTTTTGCGAATTTTGAAGGGTTTAAAGGACAGCATCGGCATGGAAGAACAGGGTCAAGTACTCAGCTAAGTAATAGCCAGACGTTGGGACACCCGATCAAGTAATTGCTGAACATCCGGCTCTTGTAGTTCAATTTGATTTCATCTGCCAAGTACAGCGAGCCTTTGAGTCTTGATCGAACAATCGGAATTCTCAACTGTCGAATTCCTAACCGTTTCAAATGTGTTTAACTACTAGTTGGACTTGCTTTTCTATACATAAAATTGCCCATTACATCAAAAAGGTAGAGAAACCCTACACACGCTTGCTGAAAACTATTGTATACACTTTGCAATCTCAACTCTTGAGAGATTCAACTTGTGTGAGAAATACGTTGTAAAAGATTGCACGTTATTTGTAGCAAAGAGTAGGCATCAATTAGAACCGAAGCACAAAATTTTTCCCTTTCTACTCTTTCATGTATACGCATGTCGCGTGTTTAATAACATGTGTACTTGCATTGGTGCATAAAGATTTGACATTGTAGTGCATATTCTAGCAATATTTGAAATAAGTCTATTAAAAAAATTTTAAAAATAAATTATGTTAAATTCAAAATGCTTCATGATTAAATAAGTTGTAATTTTAATCTCGTTTTACTTTAAACATTTTGTTGCAAGTTTGAGATAAAATCGTTTTGTAATATCAAATTAACGTGAGTTATTTATTCTCTCTAGTTCACAGGTAGAAAAAATGAATTTAATAAATTGTGTTGCAAACTAACGACAATTTTACTAAAGTATATACATTTCTCAAACCAAGTGAATTTATTTGCCCACTGGAATTTCTTGAATACACTAAATCCAATTAATCTTATAAAATCGGTTATGGTTTAATCAGCAATACCATCTCGCAAATAACATGTACCTTCAAAGTGAAACTTATTCAATTAATACTATGAGCTATACATAATTTATTAATAAGTGTAATTTTCTATATTCCACTATGATAAAGATATATTTTAACATTTTGTATAACTAATTTGACACAATTATATTAAAAGAAAGTGAAATTATTCATGTGATAAAATAATATATACTCCAAATTGTAAATAGTAATGTTAAGCTAAATAAATTTTTTAATTAAGTGAGACTTATTATGTAATAAAATAGGTGATACCTGAAATCCTTTATTTTGAATGAGGGCACAAAATTTGTAAATTGAATGGACTTCCTTAAAATCACAATTTCATTGTTTTCAAAATAAATTATACCATTGCAAAATTTACTTGAAGACACTTTCTATTTATTTATTTCTTAAATTTAAACTCAAACATTTGAATTTTTGAATAAAATGACAAAAAAAAATTATTACAAAAATTAAAGCTCGTGAACTTTGTCCGTATCCATAGTTTTAAATTATAATCAAAATGAATTTCTTTAGCAAAATATTAATTTTTTGGATGTACAGAATCTAATTATTTGAATAAAACAAGTAATGATTTAAATTAACAACACTTATTTATCAAGAACACGTGTCCCTAATTTGTGCTTATTTTCTTTATATTTTTATTGAGAGGTTTTCTGTATATTTACTATTGTGATTTTTTCAAGAGTAAACCATATCATCTATGGATAGACTAAAAATTATTCTGTCTTTATCTATTTAAACTGCAGATTAAAAAAGACAAGAATTACATTGCAAAAGTATCCTTGCTTGGTGATTGTGTTTCAAAATAAAAGCTCACGGACTCTATCCTTATCCATGCTTTTTCAAATTTTTCCCTTTTTTCCAAGTTAAAATTCAGGTAAGACCAAAACAATGTATTGATATACTTTCATTCTATTCTTTTATTTCGAAAATTTAAACATAATATGAGATAGAAATTGAGAAATGACAAATCTTTAAACTAAATAGCTTATCCCTTGAATGTGCCCCATGTGGCGAACCATGCACATGTCTTGCTAAACAACATCACACATGCAAAGTGAAGTGGCGTACATTGAATTTATTTTTAACCGACGGGACCCTCTCCAAGTCTCCGGAGAGGACTATGATGTTGGATTATTTACGTGCGAATGGATATGTCAATTATTTGTCCGGCACTCTAGTACTATGTTTACTCCTCAAATAAGGAAAAATCACCACAAAAAAGTCACAAACCTGTTACAATTATACTAATTCAGTAAATTGCCGATGTGAACGCCATCTATCTTACGTTGCATGACTAGCGTTGATATAGACAAATTTCTTAGAATTATTTTATTTTATTTTATTTTACTTTTCCTTTTCTTTTCTTTCCCTTCCTTCTTTTCTTTTTTTGTTTCCCACTATGGCTTGCAAACTGTGGTTGGCGAGGCCATCACGGCCGTGAGTGAAGACGGCCTTGCCCGCGGTTGGTGAGGCCATGGTCCCCTTCGCTCGCAACTGATGAAGCCCTAGCTAGGCGGGCCTTGCTCGCAGCGCGCATCTTGCGGTGGTTTGAGCAAGGTCCGCACAACCACGGCCGGCCACAATGGAAAACAAAAAAAGAAAAGAAGAAAGGGAAAAGAAAAGAAAAATAAAAATTTTAAAGTACATTTAAAAATTTGTACATATCAGTGTCGCCCGAGTCACGTAGAACGGCCGGCGTCCACTAATTTCTATCCAAAACTAGCTGAATGAACTAAATTGGCACAACGCGAAAATGTTTATGATTGAATTAGCGTAATTACAGTAGGTTTAGAATTTTTTTTTTGTTGATTTTTCATCTCAAGTAATATCGAGAATGTTGATGACCACGCAAGGTTAAGCGCGCTTGGGAATGTTCTTCGGTTGATCGGCAGTCTCCTCGGATTCGTCATGTTTGAGAACATCTTGCAATAAATCTGCCCCGTTTGAAGCTCGGATGTCACACCCCCAATAGCATTCATTGAACTTGACGTGAACTTGAGCTATGAAAACGTCCCTTTCGCGGATGGCTCCACCACTCTCGAAGGGCAAACGGAGGGCGCAATTGCCAGAATACGCTGTGACAGTTTATCAGTGGAGCAGCCCATGGAAGCTGCTGGCCATCGTTGACAAAGTGCAAAGAAAGTCTTGTTCGGTCCAGCCGGGTTGCAGATTGAATTGCTAGAGCCCGATAAAAGGAGGTCCTTGGCCAAAATTGGATTTTAACACCACAATTACCTCTATAGAAACCCGTAATCTATGTTATCCTTATGACGTTTAATGGACAATTTAATGTGATCTCAAGCATATTATGGCTCCGTTTGGGAATCACTTTCTCAAGAGAGGAAAATTCGGGGCGTCTGGCAAATTTTTTCGGGCTTTCAGCATTTTTGGAAAGGCGTTTCTAGGTGTTAAATAATTTTTTTTTCCAAAACTGCCCTCGTCAATTTTTTCGTTTTTCATTTTTCGAATTTGCCCTCGTAATAACTATTCATCTTCTATACGCGAGGCGACCGACGTCAGTGCCAACCATACCATGTATGACCATTAGCATACATGTCGGCGATTTCCGATCAAAATTGACCAAATAGACTCAACTGGCAAATGAAAAAATTAAAAGATTTAGAATTGAATTGATAAAAATGTAATAAATTTAAGATTTTTGAGACAATTATCCCTCTTGTTTTTTGGTTGTGGATTTGTTTTGTGTGCGAATGTCAATATTCTACATCTTGGAAAGCCAGCAACAAAGTAAAAAGAATCTGGCCAAACTAGTCAACTGCAAATATTGTCACTTGTCCTTTTTGAGTCAATCACACGTGGAGACTTGTATATATTTTGTTTTCAAGTTATTACAATAATCAAATTATATCTAACTGATAACCAATAAAGACTAAAGAGGTTGACTTTCTTTTGTTTTGTGCCAGAACAAGGGGTAGAATCGAAGAGCTGTCTTCCTGCGTAAACTCTAGAAAGAGGTGATCATTACAAGAAAAAAAATCCTACAAATATTACAATTATGTCAATTCGGTCATAAATTTTTTTTTGGCCAATTGTGTTCTAAACCTTATGCATTTATACCAATTCAATATATTTGGCCAAATTTGACCGGTTAATGCTAACGTAGACAATTTTTAATAATATTTTTTAAAATTCTTTTATTAATTTTTAATTTTATTTTTTTTGTTTTTTTTTTTACATCTCACCGACCATAAGTGGGTGCTAGTGACCCTTGGCTGGGCCACGTGAGGGCTAGCGACCCTCACTGAGGCGCCGGCGACCCTACTAGCCATGGCTAACGCCCCATAGGCGATAGGGCGACGACTTCCCGCTTAGTTTTTTTTTGGTTCCGACGTTTTAGGAATTGGCGATTTCAAAACCGATAAGTTTTATTCTCAATTCCAAACACAAAGCTGGGACTCGACCTCCCTGAAACTATTTACTTATAATTTGTAGATCGATAATATAAGAGCAACGGTATGGACAATGAGTAAAATCTTAAAGTACATTAACTACTTATTAAATTGCAATCTTGTGCTAAAACTTTCTTTTTACCTTGCACACTCACATGTTGGTTCCAACACAACGGGACACAATCTTCAACAATTTAAAAAACGAATCAATATCTTTTTCTGTGAAACCGGCGATGGTTTCCAATTACACTACTTTGGATTTCGGGTAAATGTGTGAGATCTAGTGAATCGTTGAGTCCAATGAATTTTTCTTGGCCATGTCTCCTAAGAAGATGATGAATTTACAAATACCCCAAGCAGTGTAATTCCTCTTTCATATATAATAATAAGCTTGTACATCGTTTGAGGCAAATGAAATGCATAAACTAGATACGGGCAACTAATGTCAAATGAAAAAAAAATCATGTGACGAGATAATTCGACAATAAAAATATATCTGATTTTAACTTTAAGTAACTACCTAAAATGACAAATATATCATGTCACTAATACTAATGTAATTAGTGGGCAACATCACTTCAGTTGTGCAATTCTCTCCCTCTCTCTGCTATCTCCCTCCTTACTTGCCCCTCTGGCCTCACATTTCGAAGCAAAACCCACTTGGAGAAGACATTTTTTTGGTTTTTTTAGATATTTCCCATTTAGAATTTTCCTCCGTGGGCATCAATCAAGAGCTTCGAAGTTCGAACATTCGATTCCCATCCCTGTTCTCGTTCGAGGTAATTGCAATGCTCATGCAATTTCGTGATCTGGGTTCCTCCCGTTTATTAGCATTTGCGATTTGGCATCTGATTCAGAGGTTTCTTCTTCATGAGCTTTTCATGGCATTGGGGATTTCTCAGCATGAGAGGAAAGTGCTGACGGTCATTTACCACCTCGAAAATATTTTGGCAGGGCAAACTTTGGTTGATTTTCTGGATCGGGGTTTTCTCCTAATTTATTTTTGCCATAGGATTAAGCGTTTTTTTGTTTTCGCATTGAAGCAATTCATCGAAGAAAAGTTACAGAAATTGATAGGCCATAGATTAAAAATTGTTCTCTCTTTATCTATTTTTTTCAAATTTAAATTAAATATTTGAATTGTAGACAAAAAGTTCCATTACAAAAGTTTTTTTTGCTTGGTTGTTGTGTTGCAAAAACTAAAGCTCACGGATTCTGCCCTTACCCATACTTTTATATATATATTTTTTCAAATTGCCTCTCAAGTATGAATAAAATCTTAGTTAATGTGTTTTCATTTGATCCATTTTCTAAAAATTTAAACATAATAAGAGATAGAAATAAGGAGATGAGAAGTCATTGAGTTGAAAGCTTGCCGCTCAAGCATGATCCGTGTTGTAAAACCATGACATGCATCTTGCCACATGACAATTAAAGTGAAGTGCCACATAGTGTACACAAGAGTGATTACTCTATCATTACTAACTTTAATTATAATAGAATCACATCGAAGTTTTGCTCTATAGATTTTAATGGACTAGAGGTCCAGAACCATACTTTTTCCAAGGACCACAATCGAAATGTCAATACATAGTGGTCCGGTTCTCTAGTCCCGCGGTTACTCTTCAAGTGATATCGAGATTGTGGATGACATCCATGGGAAGTGCTGTTCCATATTGAGAAGCTCCGCAAGCTTTTCATGCCAAATTTGATTGCAACCTCCAAGCAAAGACAAAGTTTGAGCACGCTTTTGTTCTCCTGTTGATCACCACGCTCCCAAGGTTCATCATGTCTTAAGTACACATTTCAATAAATCTGCGTGCTTGAAGCCCGGATGTCACGCTCCAAGAGCCTTTCACTGAACTTGACGTGAACCTCGAGCTGTAAAACGTCCCTATTCAAGCTCCGTCGTCAACTTCAAAAAGCAAATTTCGCTTTTCTTATGCCTTTTTGATTTAAGAAATTTCCGGGACCTTTTCTATCTTTCGATTTACATCTTTGCCCAATGGGCTTTGCAACTATCTTCGGAGATACTAGTTGGAAGGCCCATGGAACACACGGGTTCCTTCGGTTAGTGATATGATTAATGGCCCGGTCGAAAAATGAGCACCCAACACTGGCCTTGCGCTTCGGACGTGCGTGATTATTTTTGCGGTGTTGATAGTTTGGATTGCTATTGGGCCTCTTGACATTGCGAAGCAAGCAAAGAGATTGGAACAAAGTTACGTAGATGATGATGGTAAGTGGAAGAGAACATGTAGAGAAGAGGGGAAGTGGGAGTTAAGGCCGTCAAATGGATGAATTGAAAATGGTTTAACCAAAATTGACTCATTTATATGCTATGTAAATTTAATGACTCGTATCTGACACATATCAGATCCAATCCATTTACTAAAATACTTTCATATTTAATCCAACCTATGAAAATCTGTATTCACTTGGTTAACCCACTTTAAGCTCTTCATGTGTATGTGTTATATGGGTGAAATCATTATTTAGATTGTACGATGCTAAAGAATTGTTTTTCAACATGGCATAGAATTTTCAATTTTTGTATTTAGTCACAATGAAGAATAAGAGAAAGTTAGTACTTGGTAGTGAATTTATAAAATTATAGCAATAAATAATATGGAGGAATTGAAATTTTGATTAAATGAAATGTAAGATATCGAAGATGATTATTTGTGCTGATCATGGATTGCAATGACAAGAACTAAGATTAGAATATTATGTAAAACTAACAAT
Source organism: Syzygium aromaticum (assembly GCA_024500025.1). NCBI lineage: Eukaryota > Viridiplantae > Streptophyta > Magnoliopsida > Myrtales > Myrtaceae > Syzygium > Syzygium aromaticum. Next base: position 3,301,627 of record CM044891.1, on the reverse strand, counting down.
GCCAAATGCAACCCAGAAAGATATACTCCAATAATTAACAGACGAAACTTACAAGATTAATAAAAATAATAAATAATTGGGAAAAAAAGCCATCTTCAAATTTTAATAAGGGTGAAGCTAAGCCCATCTTGCAAGTCCACCAAAATTTCTTTGAACTTGGAGCAATCCAATGAGTCCATTATCTTTTCATAGAGAGTGAAGAGAGAGTCACAAAAGTGTGTTGGTTTTGGAAAACTGTGAACCCATTTAACATTTATATTTTTCAGGCTTTGTCATTCTAAACCCATAACCCATTTACTAAACATGGCTAACCCATATAATGACTCAACTTATTAAATATTGATTAATAAATGGATTTATAACCAATTTTGATAGATCTAGTGGGAGGTAAGTAAATAACCATACCGTCGTGGAGTGGGAAAATTAAGTGGTTCGCCGCCATGCACCACATTTTCACTCTTTTCTCATTTTTTAGCAACATATCAAATTAATGAAAAAATGGGTTACTTTCGTCTTTTCATCAGTGACATGATACAAATAATCTATAAATTTTGATTCAATGTAAAATGTGATCCCTAAACTTTTAATTTGTTCAACATGGTCCAAAAAATGTTGGTCCATGTAGTTCTTTCGTTTTACTTGAATGACAAATTAGACGTTATCAAAATAACATAGATTATTATATGTTGAGTTGAATTTTTAAAATTGACAAGTCAATATATCTATCTTTTTATTTATCTACTTTAGAGAAGGAGAAAGAATTAGGGTGTTAATATGTCCATCGTGCGATAACGTGGATTATGTAACTTATTTTTTTCCAACATTTTTAACGGATTACACACCAGCGGATTTCATCAAATCGAATTAGCTTAAAGACGACATTAAACATTTTCATATAGTTTAGGGACCAGATTGTACATTTATTAATAATTTATGGATCATATTGAACAAATTGGCAATTTAGGGACAACATTACATGGACCACAATTCACAGACATCGAATTTGAAAATTTTGCTTTCTACATAATATTGATAGATAGATAAGAACGCTGCTTGAAGATGACGCGATTAACTAACATGTCGTATTGGCTCTCATCCCTCTCGCTATTTTTGCCAGCATTGAAAATACGGCCTTAATTCCGACTGACATTCAACAAATTAGAATTTGTTTTGGCTTATATGCAGAAAATCTTGTAAAATTAGGGTACTCGAGATTTACATTATAGTACTATTCTACAATTTTTTCCGGTTTAAAATGCCACTGCTTATATCACGAATTACAAATCCACCCTTGGACGAAGGAAAAGTCCTCCCGCTTGAGCTATTTTAAGTTATATACGATATTTATTTTCGCGAGTTACAACTAAAACAATTCAGCATAATTTTGCTTGTCCAATTAAAAACAAATAGTCAGAAAAATAGCCATCAATAAATAGAAAAGCGCGGTATGCTTTCCCCATGATTTTTATTTATAAGATATCTTCGTTACTATGTTTTCGCATGCGATTTAAATACTTTTATTAATCAAATTAAACATCTTATAAATAAAAAAGCATGCACGAATGTATTTGATTTCTTAGCTAAAGCCCTCCACATCCGTCATTTTTCAACATATTATCACGACATAACTGGGTTATTAAGTCCCTTTCGCAATCTCACATATATAAAAGTGACTCTAGTGCCGTGTTACAAGATGTCGAGCACAATATCATATAATATATGCTTAAGACGACACTTTTCTAATTTTAAAATATTTATTTTATAAATTTGAAATTCTACTATACCGTGTTTGGTTCAGCATTTGGAATGCTCATTTACAAATGGTGTTTGACAACTTCTTTTACTTACTTTGGGGAGATGTAATTGTATTTGGAATGCTCTCCAAAGGATTTTTGGCTAATGCAAGAGTGGAGATGTCTTGAGAAGTTGCATTTTCGAAATGCAATTTGCAATGTTCATTGCAATTGTTCATCTTCCCCAGAGGTAGGTCCGGTGGTCGGCGACCGCCGCCTAAGGGCTAGCTTGACCCCGGCGACCACCGCCTAGGGATCACGCGACCCCGATGATTGCCGCTTGAGGTCACGTGACCTCGGCGATCACCGCTTGGGGTCATCGGACCTTAGGTGTTGCCTAGGTCTCGCGACCTAGGTGGCGCTTGAGGTTGCGCGACCTCAGGGTGCCTCGCCTCAAGTGAGGTAATGGTGGTCGACGACCAGATCTGGCTGGCGGCGATGATCGATGGTTAAGCTCTGCCGGAACCTTTTTTAAAAAAAAAAAATAGCAAAAGTCCTTTAGCTCAAGTTGATTTTAAAAAATATTTATCAAATATTAATTGCATTTCGAAAAATTTCTATAGCCCAAAGGTATTTGCAATGTATTTTGCATTCTCCAAAGTCCAATCAAACGGCCCCTACATTGATAGTCTCAAATTACTTGTATATAAAAGAGCTTAACCATATAACTGTGACGACATATTCTTTACTATAAGGTTAAATGTCAACACATTCTTAAGCATTCTCAACTATAAGTAAGGTTACAGTTATTTTTGCCCAAGCAAACGCATCGTCGACCCTCATCATACTTCAAGCATCCCTTCTTCAAGCACCACAAGTGGCGCTGCACGTGCATCTCGGCCCGCACCGGCAGTAGAACCGCTCGTTCACGGTGGCAGCCACCGGCGGCCCACAAGCGCAGGGTTTGAAGCCGCAGTTGTTCCCGGACAAGCACTTCCGCTGGTCCTCCCCTCCTGTCGCCGCACACCTGTCACAAAACAACCAGCGTCGAAATCGCTTAGACAACAGCAGAAACCCGAGTAGCTAACGCTGAACGCGACCAAATTGTGCTCCTGAAGCGTGTTTGCTGGTGCCGTGGAACCCTCGAGTCGACTCCACCACCTCACCTGCACGCGGTGGAGCCAGGGGAAGGACGAGGGCAGCCGCAGCTGTTGTTGCAGTCGACGACGACGCGGCTTCCGGTCAGATCAGCCATGAGAACTGCTCTTTCAGCTCTTTGTTTACTGTTACGTTAGAGGCTGAAGATGGACGAGGGCATCAGAAGGAAGGCCTTTATATAAGCAAGGTGAAGAAGGGGGCCATGCATGGAGGATGACAAATGGAGCAGGTTTTCGAGGACATGGTGCTACGAGCGGTGCATGAAGGACACGTGGCTCTTTCTTACCATGCAAAATGCATTTGCATTCGCTTCCGTTACAACTTTGACCAAGGCCATGGAATCCGCCTCATTTTGCGGAGCTCCGTCAACGGTCCCTAAATTTTAGTAAATTTTGTATATTTAAATACTGAGTTTTAATTATAAACGCTCACTGCACTAAAACTTTCAATTATCAGACGTTATATTAGCATGTATTTCCGATGAATGGCGTTTGTGAGTCTACATGTCCATCCATAGGGTAAACCTTTTTTTTTTTTTTTGTGTTCGAAATCCATAAGGTAAACTTACCCATGTAACTTTCAACCACTTTGCGCATAATTGTAAAGATTAATTGAGCAAACAGATGTGAAATCCAACCAAAGGCGGAAGACCTATGGATATGTCTCTCTAGTGTGCAGTCCGACCACCTAGAGCAAGCAATATTACAAATTTACAAATTGACATTGACACTTTAGAGCACTGTTACGAGGGATTAACTTCTTTCCATCTTAATTTGGGGTAGGGGTGAGCACCGGTTTGGTTCAATCGGAGAATTAGACCGAACCGACTAAAGCCAATTAATTGATGGCTGAATTTAGGGAGAACTGGTTTGGCTTCCAACCTGCGAACCTAGAACTAACCCAGGACTTGTTCAGTTTCAATACTAAGGCCGAACCGTCAATTCTATCTAGGAATCGATTTAACCATTCCAGTTATTGGATTAAAATTTTGCGACTATCATAAATCAAACCATGGTCTTCAACATGAAGAAACAACTGCATAACTACCTGACCAAACGAATGTTTTTATAGTGAAATGGTGCAATCGATTATAAGAATCTATTTTTTTTACTATGGCATAAAATGGTCTGATTCATAGTTTTGCCATTTAGAAATTGGTGGTTCTAGAACCGATCGATTTGATTCTCGATTCTAAACACAAGGTTGGGATTCAACTCACCCTAAAACCAATTACTCATAATTTGGGGATCTATAAAAGCGGCAGAATGGATGGTGATGGTGAGTGAGTAAAATCTTAAAGTACATTAATTAATTATTAAATTGCAAGCTTGTGCTAAAATTTTTTTTTTTACCTTGCACACTCACAGTTTAGGAAAAATTTTCAAAAAAAGTCTTAGACTTACTGTATCTGTGTTAATTCAATTTTAAACATTTTAATAATTTGTTAATTTAGTCCTTTTAGCAATTTTTGGTTGGAAATTGCTAAAGTTGATTTCAGTCATCTTACATGAAATGGTCGGTGCTGATGTGACAATTCTTATAATTTTTTTAAAAAATAAAAAATTATCGTTGTTTTGATTTTTTTATATTCTTCTTTTTACTTTTTTTCATTGTGTCGACGAGGGTCATCGACGACCCTTGTCGGTTATGAAAGCCTCGCTAGATCTGGGTGAGGGCCTCTTCACGCGTGGTTGGCGGGGCCTCGTGCGCAGATCTGGCGAGGCCTTCGCGACCAGTGTCCTCGCCGCCCACAAAGAAAAAAAAGCAAAGGAATAAAAAATTCAAAAATATTTTAAAAAAATTACACAAATTGTTTAAGTCTGTGCCAACCGTGTCACGTAATACAACCAGTATCTATGTCAGGATGTCCTCTAAGAGGATTTAATTGGTAAATTGTCAAAAGGTTTATGAGTAAATTGGCCAAATTGAAATGTTTAACATTGAATTGGCACAAATACAATAATTTTATTATTTTTTTGAAAATTTTCCCCGCATGTTATTTCCAATAAAAAGGACACAATCTTTAATAATTTCGAAAACCAATCACATTCTTTCCTTTTTTTGTGGAATCGACACTGTTTTCCAATTAAATTGTTTCGGATTTCGGGTAAATGTGTGACATCTAGCGAATGGCAAAGTCCAATGAATTTTTCTTGGCCTCATCTCCTAAGAAAATGATGAATTTACAAATACCTCGTGCTGTATAATTTCCTTTTCTATGTAATAAGCTTGTACAACGTACGGCGTAAATGAAATGTGTGAACTGAATACGTACGATTAACGTGAAATAAAGAAAAATTTTCATATGTCGAGATAATAAATCAATGAAAAATATATAAGATTTTAAATTTAACCGCTACATAAAATGACAAACGTATCATGTAACTGATGTGATTTGTGGACAACAACATCGCTTCAGTTGTGCGATCTCCTTTTGCAAGGAAAACTTGCTCAAATGTAGCTCTTCACTCACTCTCACTCTCTCTCTCTCTCTCTCCTACACAGGAGGGAAAATTTGGTTAGAAAGAGAGATGTTCTTGATCGCTTCGTCGAAGCGTATCCGAGAGGAGAGAGAGAAGGTGGTGCATTGGATTTGTGAGTCGACACACGCACACTCTGTCCCAACCCCCGTTTTTCACATCCATCGGCCCTTCGCCATTTCAGGGTCCAAGCTTGATCCGCAATTCTCTCCCTCTCTCTCTCTCTCTCTCGCTATCTCCCACCTTACTTGCCTCCCTCGCCTCACATTCCGAAGCAAAACCCACTTGGAGAAGACATTTTTTTGGTTGTCTAGATATTTCCCATTTCGCATTTTCCTCCGTGGGCATCAATCAAAAAGCTTCCAAGCTCGTACGTTTGATTCCCACCCCTGTTCTTGTTTTCGAGGTAACTGCAATGCTCATGCAATTTCGTGATCTGGGTTCTTCATGTTTATTAGCATTTGTGATTTGGCATCCGATTCAGAGGTTTCTTCTTCGTGAGCTTTTCGGGCGTTGGGGATTTCTCAGCATAAGAGGAGAGGAGCGACGGTCATTTACCACCTCGAAATTATTTTGGCTTGCAAATAAGGACGGGGCAAACTTGGGTTGATTTTCTGGTTCAGGATTTTTCCTAATTCATTTTTGCCTTGGGATTAAGCATTTTTTTGTTGCCACATTGAAGCAATTCACCAAAGGGGAAAGTTATAGAAATTGATAGGAAATAAGCATCTTTTGGTTGCTTTTGGGAATGCTGATCAATGACAGTCTCAATTGTAGAAAAGGGAGGTTTCTCTCCGAACCTGTACTTTGATTTGACGAAAAGGGCAACTTGGAAGTGGGATAATGGGTTGCATGTGCTCCAAAGGAATTCTTCCCGGCCATTACAAGATTAGAGACAGGGGTTCGAAGGTCAGCAAATCTCCAAAAAGGTGTGTTACATCCTCAAGGAGAGATGAACTGGCGGTTACAGCCAATGGCGGAGGCAACGACATTGCAGATCGACTGATACCAAGCCCACATGAGGTTGAGACTGTAGTGGAGGATAGGAAAGGCGATGATTTCAATGAGAAACCGTTGAAACCCCTTCAAAGACGAGCGACAATGGACGTCGCAAGTGGGGGACGCACACAAATACAGTCGAAAGTGGGTAAAGTAGGTAGCTTTGCCCTCGGCGAGAGAGGAGCACAAGTGGTAGCCGGATGGCCTTCTTGGCTGACAGCAGTGGCCGGAGAAGCTATTAACGGATGGGTGCCTCGAAGGGCCGATTCATTTGAGAAGCTGGAAAAGGTCATTTCTCAGCCTTTACCTTTTATGATGAATCATCCTTTAAAAGGGAAAAACATGTGCGTTTCTTTTAATCCAAGTTTATGTTCTCTAGCTAGTATTGAATCTTTTTGTTTACTAGTTGCTAAGTTATGGACATAAACTACTACCTAATTCTCGACAACTTTTGACGCTGCATAGATCCATGTTAGCTAGACTTTAATTAATGAGCACGTTTGAACTACTTGGCTCACATGTTAGCTCTCACCCTAATCAAATTTTTTATTTGACAAGTCTTAGGAGAATGAAAAAACTTGTGATTTTTCAGTGCTGTTTGCAAGTGTTAAATAGGACGCTAAGACCAAACTATGTTGAATGGACATATTTGGTCTCAAACTTGTAATCACTGCGTGTTTCCTAGAGAAAACTTTCAACCATATTAATCCTTTTTAAGCTGGCATGCTACGTGAGCCCCAAGGGGTTGCTCAACTGGGGAGCATGTTCGTCATTCTCACATAAGGCTTGGGCTCAAATCACCTAAGTGGCACCGACACGTGACACGATACAACATGACATGACACGGCAAGTCATTTCTCAAAAAATAAAGAAATCCGACATGTTGGGACATGTATATTTAATGTATATTTTTATATACATAATAAATTATCATTTTTATGATTATTTCAATCAAATTAATTCAATTCAAATCCACAAATAAATGAATAACTAAATAAAAAGATTGTTGGACGAGTGTCGGTGTTTGACACGTCTGACACGACATGGAGGCCCCCGGAGAGCGTCCGTGCTTCCTAGCAAATCACGATGCTTGTGCATTCTCTTGGAGTCACCCTAGGAGCACATACTTATGTGTCTATGGTAATTACTTGGTGTGCACGTGATGGAGGGTTTGTCACATCCAATGGGGATTACTCGGGTGCTCAAACAGCCTCGACACCCTCAACACCAATAAAAAAAAAAAAACTGGCATGCTATGCGAGATGATGTTTGCGTGAGGTTTTGGTTGGAATTGGCCAGTTCAGTTAGATACCACTCCATTGATAAGACATTGATCCATTAAACATCGTCAATGGCCTATGTGATTGAAGGGTCATTGTTACTATATGGATAGTTTCTATGAGATGTTAATTATGGAAGAACTATATGAATTTTGTGATTAAGAGAGCCTTAATTTTTAATATACCATTCTATCCTCATTCTGAGAATTCTAAAGCACATAACTCGTTGATTTGACATTCCAGTAAAAAAATAGAATCCTTCCATGAATTGAGGGAGAGTTAGTAGACATCTTAAATATATTTTGTTTAACTCTGGATACTTGAACATTTTTCCCTTTTGTGCATTCGAGCAAATAATCTCATCTCTCTTGGAGATATTAATAGCTAAGAGATTATTCGCGAGTAGTGATAGTTGATGTTTTTGTTGTCTAATTGTGAAAAGAATCTTGATTCTAAAGTCCTTCCCAATGATACAGATTGGCCAAGGTACTTACAGCAGTGTATATAGAGCACGCGACCTGGAAACGGATACAATTGTAGCCTTGAAAAAGGTTCGATTTGCTAATATGGACCCAGAGAGTGTTCGATTCATGGCAAGGGAGATTATTATCATGCGAAAGCTTGACCATCCAAATGTCATGAAGCTGGCGGGTTTGATAACTTCAAGGGTTTCTGGCAGTCTGTATCTTGTGTTTGAATATATGGACCATGATCTTGCAGGCCTAGCTGCCAGTCCTAGTATAAAGTTCACTGAACCTCAGGTACACACTTTTCGTGTTTAATATTTCCTTAGTTGAATTAAATGTTATTCATGTGACCAACAAGTTAGGTAGAGTATGGATGAGGTGGAGTTGTTGTAAGAGACTACTGCGTCAATTGGACAGCAGAACAAATGTTTGTGGGTTTATGTTGCTTCCTAGGTTTTCTCGCAATTGATGCTTGAGTTTCCATCTTCATTCCCTAAATATTCTCATTTACCATTTGATGCTGCATCTTCTCATTTACCGTTTGCAATATAGTCTTGATTATAAAATGGAGAATGTGGACATTTAACTTTAGGTCAAAACTCTTTCTTCAATGTAAGGTCTTCATTCTTAAGCATTGTCTGTAATTGTGATTCACCACTTTTTACTTCCAGTAATTTCTTATTAAACTATAGGGATGATATAAACTTTCTTTTACCGACTTCTTTCTTAATTTCTTCCCCTAGATCAAATGTTACATGCGACAGCTACTTTGTGGACTTGAATACTGCCACAGCCATGGTGTTCTACACCGTGACATAAAAGGCTCTAACTTATTAGTCGACAATAACGGCAATCTCAAGATTGGAGATTTTGGATTAGCAACTTTTTTCCGGACCAATCAAAAGCAGCCTCTAACAAGTCGCGTAGTCACTCTCTGGTACCGACCTCCTGAGCTGTTGCTTGGTTCTTCAGATTATGGAGTTTCTGTGGATTTGTGGAGTTCTGGTTGCATCCTAGCTGAATTGTTTGCTGGGAAGCCCATAATGCCTGGAAGAACGGAGGTGCCATTCCTTATTAGTGCCTAATTTGTTTTCAATATTGGCACATTGGAAAAAAAATTGTTTCAGACGTATAGTGTTTTGAAAATTATTTACCTAATGTTTACTTAAGCAATTTTGCCTTATGTACAACAGCTTGGGGTCTATACTTTGGGTTACATACAATCTGATCCAAAGAGTCTTGAAGAGCATTCCTTTGTCTACTTATGGATGATGTAAATTATAATCAACAGTAATTTTATAGAAAATGGCAACGAAATTTGATTTTAAAAGCTTCTATATCAGGGTTTTTTTTATACATTTATATTGGCAGGCATTTTCTGTAAAAGGTGGATTAGTCATATCTCCTTTAATATGTTTTGTTGTGTTAAGCTAAAGTCAAAATGCAATGACTTAAATACTTATGAGTCTACAATATATAGTTAAGTTGTTTAATGTGATTAATCAATTAATATCTGATTGTGAAACATTTGTAGGTGGAGCAATTGCACAAAATTTTCAAACTTTGTGGGTCTCCTTCAGAAGAATATTGGAAGAAGTCAAAATTGCCACATGCAACCATTTTCAAGCCTCAGCAACCTTACAAGCGCTGTCTCCTGGAGACATTTAAGGATTTTCCTTCATCCGCATTGGCCCTGTTAGATGTTCTTCTCGCAGTTGAACCAGAACGCCGTGGAACGGCTTCTTCAGCCCTTCGAAATGAGGTAGGTCCTAAATTTTTTCTTTTCAGCTTTCTCGATGTCATGTACGGTTTTTCCTCCCTAGTGTCTCCTTTTCAATATTTTACATTTTGTGTGTGCCCATTTTCTTATTGTTATTGCAACTTTGGATAGTTTAGCAAATTTCTTTGAAGACATTAAATAGTGCAATCATTTAATTTGACATGACATGATAGCATTGCCAGAAATACTAACCTTCAAACTACAACCTTTTTCATGAAATAAGGTGATAACTTTTTAATAGGATATCGAATCAAGTGGGGCCTGTGCATTTAATTTTGACTTACTACTCAGTGAACAAATTTTAGCAAGTAATCTTTCTATCTATTACACTGCAAGCTGATCTTTTGCTTTTATTTTCCTTTTAGTTACAACTGCTAACATCCTAAATTTTGATTCGCTATCCCAGTTCTTCACATCCAATCCTCTTCCGTGTGATCCGTCAAGTTTGCCAAAGTATCCATCAAGCAGGGAGTATGGTGCCAGACTTAGAGATGAGGAAGCCAGGAAGTGAGTCATCTTCTGTGTTGTTTCACTAAAAGAAACCTCCACTTTCTGCCATAAATGTGGCTGTGGGTTTGTACTGATTAGAGAAGATAGTCTTTAGCACTAATGCAAAATCTTATCACAGGTGTTTAGGCGAAAAAAAATCCCAAATGAAATAATACCTCTATGGAAAGTTTGAAGTCTTGTCAAAATCTAGCCAAATAACAAACCAATAAAAAAAGACTTTTTGTTAATTACTTGTTGCAAATGAACTATCCACTAATTCATCCTTGTACGAACAAAAATTTTCATCAAGTTTCCACTTTTCTACTTTAAAATAAAATACGACCATTGTTATTGCAGTTACTTTTCCCTTTTTCCAAATATGGGGAAGGAAAAACTTTCTTATGTAGCCACTTAGAGTTGCTTTATGAGACGTGTTTCTTACACTCAGCATCATGCTAGTAATGCTACTATTGTTTGATTTTTATTCCAGGGGTAAAGCTACTGCTGGTAAAGTTCGTGGTCTTGAAGCAATTATAAAGGGTTCGAAAGAGTCTAAAGTCGTGCCTATGTCAAATGCCAATGCTGATTTGAAGGCATCCGTTCAGGTAGCTTGTCCTTGTAATTATATCTCATACATATATGTAAGTTCACGGGTTGGATGTGAGTGCCTTACACAAAGTCTGCGTATGCATGCATATTGGAGAGGGACCCATTTTCTCATAGCTTGACTGCATTTCTTTCTTTATTTATTTATGCTTTAGAAGCGGCAACGGCAATCGAATCCCCAAAGTACGAGTGAGAAACCAGGAGGAATGACCCGGAACAATTTCACTATATCTGGACAATCAGCACAACCCAGTCTTGATGGATCAACAAAAATTGGAAACGCAAATGAGGGTGAGGCTTTGATTGTGCCAGACCAAGAACTTTATTCTTCAAGTGGTGGTGCCGAGTTGACAAGGCAGAGATCTTTCATACATAGAAGAGCATCACAGTTATCCAGGTTTTCTAAATCTGTTGCGGTGGGAGATGATACGCATCTCGATTGTAGTAGGGAGACAGGTGCTAACGCCCAATGGAGGGACGAGGCTATTGTTGTCAGGTGTAATCGTCTAGATGGTGGTGAATCATCGCGAAAGCATGACTGGTCACATCATTTGCTACATAGGCCGATATCTTTGTTTAAGAAGGGTGGAGAGCACTCCCGGAGGGAGTCCATTGTGGTAATTGCATTATTACTTGAATAAGCTATTTAACCTTGTCTCCGCTAGGTAAGTTTTTTTTTCCTTTTTCCGGTTCCCTTTTCACTAAGTTGAAGGTGAAATAATCTGACTCAACCATTTTCCTTTTACATGTTTGGCTTTAGTAATGCTGTTTCTTGGCATCCTCTGTATTTGTTTTCCGTTACCAGCATGAATAAAATGCTTGAACAAATTGGTATGGTATATGGAGTTGAAAAAAAAATGGGCGTCGCCATATCCATGTGGTCATGGGAAATTGAGTCGTGCTAACCACTAGGCGCATGTTTATTTCTTCATTTTTTTTGCACATTAAAACAAACTTGATATTTGGTAACTTCTTAGGCTACCCTTGGGATGACGTCCTATGACAATTGGTATTGAATGTCTTTGCTCGTATAATTTTTTGAGATCAATCGAAAGTATCTAAAAAATCATAAAAAAATTGTTTTGTAGAATAATTTTCCTCATAGTTTCATGTCAAATGTCAAAGAACGACATCAACTAATTTTCTCTTGCCTTTGGCGTGGTGATTCGCAAGTTATGATCTGAAAAACTGATCATCTTCTCTTGCTTGTGATTGCAGAATTATTCTCCCAAAAAGAGCCGAATCCACTATTCTGGACCTTTGCTTCCCTCGGGAGGTAACCTTGATGAAATGCTCAAGGAGCACGAGCGGCAAATACAAAATGCCGTACGGAAAGCTCGCCTCGATAAGGTCAAGACAAAGAGAGAGTATGCCGATCATGGGCAGACGGAGTCGCTTCTCTATTGGGCAAACGGTAGGTGATGATAAGGATTAATTGCATTTTTCTCTCGAAGCAATGACGCCCATGGGATGGCAACGATGACGATAGGAAGCAGAATTCCTATCCAGAAATGGTAAAAGATATGATCGACACAAGCATTTTGTGTGGGAGCATCGATTGATTGTACGCCACCAAGTACTTATTCTAAGCACTTGAAGACGCTCCTTGTGCTGTATCAAATCTGAAGCAATCTGATTTGGTAAAATTAAGTGGCGGTCTTGTTTGGTGCTTCAACAATGGAAAGGGCTGTATATTGTCAATGCTTGCTCTTATTGTTGGAAGCAGTCTCTGTACAGTGATGACCCATCTCTATCTCTTCATTGATTGTCCCTTGATCATGGAAAGGTTACTACATAATTCGAATAAAATGGCTGAAATCTGGTAATTTGAGACATTATTGTACGCGAGTTTGAATGGGCTCTCATCGATGGTTCTTCATTAGGAAGATGACATTATTAGTGCTTATGGTATTGTGTGTTTCCTTGTTTTTATGAGACAAATTGCTAAATACAACAAGAATCTGTACCGAGAGAGAGAGAGAAGTTCCTTATAAACTGTGAGAGGCAATTATGACGTGAAACTACCTAGTGCAATTATGAATGTCTGTTGTTGAAGTGAGGTTACCATTCATAGAGTTCGAATGTCATAAATTTATGGAGTATATATTCAAAAAGTTTAAATTCGATGTCCATTCTTGAAATGGTGGATATTTTCCCAATGAACTAGGCTTTGCATGAATAGACTTTTTCTTTTGGCCTTTTGTTTTCCAAATCTTACAACAGACACATTTTGATTTTTTTTACCTGTAACGGATGTTTCTCATCGAGAGTTGCTCTAAACCGGTAGAAAATGCCGAATGCTCTTATCATTGAGTATTTTTTTTTCCAGCCAATCGAAGTTGAATTCCATTCATGATTCCATAGTGCTTGGAGTAAAAACCATCCAATTCATGATGTCTTTAATGTCAAGAAAAATCAATTGCAAAGGAGAGGATGGGATGAAGACAGCCAATTCAAAGGATACATCCTCCTAACTTGGGTTGCAACCCAATTTGCACAAGCATTAACATCTCAACTAATCAGGGGCACATTCTCGAGCCATTTCTGCTGATAGACTCCTAATACTGGCTACCACAGGTTCACAACTCCAGGAAGTCACTCGCTCCTGCTCCTTTATAGCTTCAAAGACCACAGTTGATTTAGTGTCCAATGCAACATGCTCTCATCATTATTATTCTCCTATTCAAATATCAACCGAAGGTATTATAACACACCCTGTCAGCCCATTTCCACAGCTTCTTATCAATAGCTCCGGAAGAACAAGCCCTGCTTACAGATTTCTTAAACGACTCTTGGAGAAAACAGTAGGCAGACTGTGCAGATAGATCCCCATTTTCACCCAAGGCTACACAAGTTCATGTTCATCCTAAATTAAACTTCTTCAAGTCTAGTGTCCTGTCTTCATGTGGTGTCGACACCCTATCTTTCTTAGGAGTAGTCCATTTATCTTCACAATAGCAAAATTTTCCACACAGCTCCATTCTTGGTAATCTCTCTTCCATCTTATATACACCTCCATGTCCAAGAAGCTTTTGACACCTTTCCTAACCTTCTAAAACTCCTCGTGAGGATAATAACAACCCTTCTCAACAGGGTTTCTCCATGCGAACTTATCCAGCAAGGCTTCATTGAAACACAACAAATCTCTAAAAACCAGTTACCATCATGCCTTTGCTTTGGTGAGATCATCCCACTTTTGTCTCTTTTTGACCCAACGCAACTTAGCATGATGCTATATTAACCTCTGACAACCATTTCTTTAGACACAAATGTAATTATGTTAATTTTAAAGGAAAACTAAATTCTTCTTCATCTTTATTTACCGTTAATACGTGTACATCTTTTTATGAGATAAAATATATCAGATTTCTCATATAAGTGGCATGTATTTTTATCTTTGTCCACAATCTAGTAGTAAATAAATTAAGGAAAATATGTAATTATACCGCAATTTAATAATCCTCTTTTATGCCCCCTTTTGCTTTTGGATTCAATTTTTTTATATTTTTCTGTGATCCATAACTATTATAAACAATGCCCATTAAAGAAAACCTTGCTTTAGATTTTTTGCCTCTCAGCACTTAATTATTATAATACTACAAAAATTCATAATATGTATATATTTATACTCTTGTTATTTTTTTGGTCCATATATATATATATGTACTCTCAAATACACAAAGCAGAGCGGAGAAGATTGAAGCCAATCTGCATCTTTCGGTTGGTGCAAGGGTGATCGGCGATGAAGAAGCGACCGCTGGACCAAACGAAGGTGGTTTGGCGTCACTTGCCACCGTCGATTACGCAGGCATTTCTGACCGAGCAAATCGACAATGTCTTCTCCGGGCCGTACCACTGCGTCTCTTTCCGTCCTGGCAAGAGCAGGTTAAGGGGGCCTTCGCTTGCTCTGTTCTTTGTCAGGCATTGTCTCCTTTAGTTTCATGCATCGCCGTAGCCCACAGGTTGTTTTGCGTTTCTTTTTTTCGGTTCTTGAGGTGAGGGGTGCTTTTGAATGGCTCTGTAGTTACTTATGCAAACGCAACAGGGTAAGTGAGAGTTAGAACCGAGAAGTCCATGACTATTGAGGTGGAGGTGGAAGTTGAATGGCACATATGCCCGTCGTTACTCCTCGGAAATTGTTGAATGCGAGGGGATAGGTCCTTTGGCTTGATTGCATAATTTGAATGAAAGTGAATCCATTAGGACAATCACGGCGGCCTGTCTATTATGCACGTGCTAATAGATTCGACATGATTTTAATTTGTACATTAGAGTCTTGCAAGGAGTGAGTTGTCATCACCAAACGTGGCTGTAGTTTTGTTGCTCCATAGTTTAACCCCTCGGCATTCTGAAGGTCTTTCGGTAAATTTTCTCCTGTTCTTGTAAAATGGGGGTGACATTGTATGATCCTCACATCTTAGACTCAAAATCCAGCTCAACATTGCGGTTCTAGAATGGCCCCTCTTCTTACCCCACGAGTCTGCGCCTCTGATTACGAACTAATATGTGCCAGCCTTGCCCACGTGGGAGATCCTCCTCTACCATCGGTTCTGCTTCGTTGATTTTCTTCTCCGCTCGCGTATTCCTCGTTGACCCATTCTGTAGACAACGTGAGAGAACTGAAATTCGCGTATTCCACGGGGGAGAGGGGACCGGGTCTACCTTTCTATAACTCGTATGGGCTTCCCCCTTTTGGGCTCGTGCCAAGTAAAATTCGTGAGCAATAATGGGCTTGGGATCCGAGTGAGCGACTGGTTAAGCTTTACTAAAAAACTCGGGTCGGTTCCATTTTCTATGTTATTTATTATTCATTTCTACATCGGCCGTGAAAGAAGGGAAGGCTCCGAAGCATTGCGACCAAAGGAAAGGTGGACATGTCTCGTGTTGCAGCATCGGAATCGACAGCTACTTTTAATTGTGTCGTATATGTATCGGCAGTATCGGCATTCCTCCTTTATAAGTCAAGAATGGTTCACTATCTGGTCAAGTTATCAAGTTCTCGTCGGCCAGACGATTCACTGGCGAAGATTATCCCCGGTCATGTTCAAAACTGCTCCTTGGCACAATCATCTTTGACATCCCCATGCCTTGCATCTATTCCTTGATAAGACCATCGTACAATACTTTCTCGAGCACACTAATTATTGGCGATAGTCTATTAACTTGAAAAATAGATGGAAAATAGGCTATAACTTCCAAAGGTATAATTGAGCGAAGATCAATTCAAACTAGCCAAGAATCGATACGATGCACTCCTTGATTGAAAATTGATGGCGATAGAGTATCGTCAAACCAAAGTTGGTCTAGAAAGAATAACGTGGTGGTCCGATTGCCTAGTTCAAAAAAAATCACCATTGCAGATATTTGAGGACTCGGGATAGTCATAAATGACGTTTACGACGATTCTTGGCTCTACGGAGATTATTTTGAATTATAAGATCGATTAATGAGAGAAATCTGGTCAGTTATTCAATTATAAGATTGATTAATGATTATCCTCACCACCGGCACTGCAGGCCTACTGATTCATTGTTCGCGCGCTAACGCTTTGACAGCCAAACCATATTTATAAGAATCCAGGAAGGGCCGTAAAAAATGCCAGAAGTATCCTCGTACATATGCAGAGAAGCATGGGTCAATCCCCCTGTAAAGGACAGCCAAGACAAGTCGTAGAGTAGATTTTTTTAAAATTTTTGTCCTTTTTTTTTCATTTTCTCTATGGACGATGAGCGATCCGAAAACATTTGTTAAGTATATTTAATAAAAAATCATGTCCTATGACGTTGAATGCATTAAAACTGAAAAAAAATATGGAACAATTTTTAGTAAAATCCTCTTATTTATATTGTCCAAGATTTAGAGGACCATGCTGAGCTGATTGAACTCCCCCGGTCCCCCCTTCAATAAACTCTTTCACATTAACATCATAAAAATGGAAAGAAGTATGTACCACTGAATAGATGCGTAAGAATTGGCAGAAGTCTTTCTTAATAAAAGAAAAGAAAAAATCAAACTTCGAGCCTTCATCATCTTGCAGACCGAATGCACAATCATGCAAAAATCGTGCATGACGACAAAGGAATTTTCTCGACCACCGATAGAACTAAGAAATTATTCATTTCCTTTTCCTTTGATATGCATATAAGTGCTTCGAAAATTGAATTTTTCTCAAATATTTTTGATGGATACGCGGGAAATTTATAACTTCGAACAACCCACTTATCGAGATAAATCAAACGAAATGAGTTCAACATAGAGAGAGCTTCTTCAATTGATTGCTCTGACCGGCCATGCGTCCTATTAGATGGTTGGGCAAGAAAAGAGGGTGACAGACAGAGTAATAATCATTCGCGAAATACTTCAATCTTTCGCCAACGAGTGTGTCGGCACATTTGTTAAACATATTTTGGTACAAAAACACTTGACCATTCAAAGTATCGCCAGCAAAAAAGAGAAACAGCCAATGTGTTGGCATTTCTTGATTAGTTTATTCAACGGAAAATATACAAACAAAATCATAAACTTATTGCAATCATGAAAATTCAGTTATAAACATTTTGTTTTGTGCCAATTCATTACATCTGGCCAACTTTGGTTGGTTGATCCTAACGTGAACAATTTTTAATAATATTTTATATTTTAGAATTTTTTTAATTTATTTTTTCTTTCCTTTTTATTTAATTTTTCCTTTCTTCCTTCTTTTTTTTTTTTTCCCATAGTAGGCAAGGGCCACGGGAGAAGGTGGCCTTGCTCGCGGCTGGCTCGGCCATGGCTACCTTCGCCCCGCGGCCAATGAGGCTAGGTGAGGCTGCCTTGCGCCCAGATTGCGAGGCGCAGCCATGGGGGAAGGCAGCCATGGCCTTGTCGGCCACTGTGGGGGAAAAAAAAAAGAAAAGAAGGAAGAAAAAAATAAAAAAAATCGAAAAAATAAAATATTATTAAAAATTATCTACGTTAGTGTTGGCTATGCACGTAGGACGGTTAGTGTCCACGTCAGCGCCCCTGGTAAAAATTGACTGAATGGATTGGACTGACACAAATACAATATATTTAAGACTGAATTGGCGTAGTTACAATAGATTTAAGAATATTTTGGTAATTTTCCCGCTCCTTTACCTGGAGAGGGAGTAAAGACTGTTGGAGAAACATAAAATTGATTATTGGTGTGATTGAGCATGTCGATTGCTGGAAGCTACAAGTGTTAAAGAAGAGTCATAAAAATTTCAACGTGGCTTAGGTTTACTTCAACAGATTAAGTTGTTTTATTGTCTTTCTTAGTAATTGTGGAATGTTATGTTTCTTTATTATATGTAATCATTGGAGTTTGTGAACTTCAATTCCTATATAAAGAGATGAAGTCGTGAGTTGTAATCAAGCCAAACACGAAACCACAAAGACAAAGCATTCTAAACAAAAGTTCTCCCTCCAATAATTATTTGTACTCTTTTTCCAAGTTTTCAAAGTTTATTATTATTCTTTTGGTTCCAACATTTGGTACCAGAGCTAGAAATGGCATTTGCTAGTTCCGTTCAGTTACAACTTCCAAAGTTGAACGGGAGGAATTTCAATAACTGGTCCATCCAGATGAAGGTTCTTTTCAAATCGCAAGATTTGTGGAACTTGGTAGAAAACGGCTACACCGAAGTGGCCAATGTTGAAGAATTCGATGCTTTGAGAAGGGAAGAGAAAGACTCTTTGGTGGAATCTTGGAAAAAAGATTAGAAAGCATTATTTGTGATCTTTCAATCCGTAGAGGAAATGATATTTGAAAAAATATCGAGCGTGGAAACCGCGAAAGCAGCGTGGGATATTTTGCAACAATCCTACAAAGGCGATGATCGTGTCAAACGTGTACGGCTTCAAAGACTTCTAGGAGATTTCAAGTCTTTACGTATGAATGACTCTGAATCAATTTCGGCGTACTTTGATCGTGTGCAGACCATTGTTAACCAATTGAGGGTTAATGGTGAACAACTCCAAGATGTGCGAGTTGTAGAAAAGATCTTGAGGTCTTTGACCGAAAGATTTAATTACATTGTTGCGGCGATTGAAGAAGGGCAAGATGTGTCAACCATGACGTTGGAGCGGTTGATGGGTTCATTGTGCTTGCATGAGCAAAGAATGAATCAAAAGTCCGTTGATTCGACTCCCGAGCAAGCGTTGCAGAGTCGGGTTACTTAATCAAGTTGAGGAGGCTATCAAGGTAGCCAAGGTCATGGATGTGGTCGAGGACATGGATGTGGAAATTTTAATTTCATTGGAAAATATAAAACACGTGACAAATTAAAGGTCAAGTGTTTTAAGTGTAACAAATTTGGACATTACAAATCCGAATGTAAAGCAAAGGTGGCGTATGAGCAAGAACAACAAGCACATGCCATTGATGTCAAGGAAAATGTGGTGTTAGCGTGCAAGAAGGATGACTCAAGCATCGTGGACACCAATATCTGGTAGCTTGATACTGGGTGTAGTAATCATATGTCTGGCCGAAAGGAGTTATTCTCGCAATTGGACGAGACGGTTCGTGGTGAAGTTAATTTTGGGAATAAATCCAAAGTTCTCGTAATGGGCAAAGGTAACATTAATATCAAGTCAAAAGATGGTACTAATGTTACTGTTGTAGATGTTTTCTTTGTACCGGGACTTTTTTGGAATTTGTTAAGTGTTGGACAACTTTCCGAAGGAGGCCATAAAGTCCATATTGAAAATGGAGTTTGCACCATCAAAGGTGTGAATGATAAGTTGATTATGATGGTGCAAATGACGAAGAACAGAATGTTCCCTTTGACTCTTCAAACGAATAATCTTTTGAGTTTTCAAGCGATGATGAAAAATACAAACTAGTTGTGGCATCTTCGATTTAGTCATCTAAATTTTCATGGACTAAAATTACTAGTCCAGAAAAAGATGGTGACCGGCATGCCTTTGATTGACAGTCCAGATCAACCATGCGAAAGATGTCTTGTTAGAAAACAACATCGAGAATCCTTTCCAGTTGGAAAAGCCATAAGAGCAAAACAACCATTGGAGTTGGTACATACAGACATCTGTGGCCCTATTGAGGTGGAATCAGTTGGACAAAAAAGGTACACGTTAATTTTTGTAGATGATTTTACCAGAAAAACATGGGTATATTTTCTAAGAGAAAAATCAAAAGCTTTTGGCAAATTTAAAGAATTTAGAGTCTATGTTGAAAAGTATAGTGACTTTATTTTAAAGACGTTGAGATCAGATAGATGGGGAGAATTCACTTCAAATGAATTTGACAAATACTGTAAATTTCATGGAGTGAAATGTTAATTGATTGCTAGCTATATTCCTCAACAAAATGGTATAGTAGAAAGAAAGAACATGACAATTTTTGAAATGGCAAGAAGTATGCTAAAGGCCAAAATTTTACCCAAGAAGTTTTGGGCAAAGGCTGTTGCGTGTACTGTATTTGTGCTAAACAGGTGTCCAACAAGGAGTGTTCTTGGAAGAACCCCAGAAGAGGCTTGGAGTGGCAACAAGCCAAATGTTTCGTTCCTACGAGTATTTGGGTGCGTGGCATATCCCCATATACCAGATGAATGGAGGTAAAAGTTGGATGACAAAAGCCAGAAGTGCATCTTCATCGACTATAGTGACATGACTAAGGGTTGTAAGCTATATAATCCAGTCACTGAGAAGGTAATCATCAGCAGGGATGTCCAGTCTTTTGAAGATGAAGCCTGGGACTGGAACCAGAAGATTGACCAGAAAAGCATCACCATCGAAGACGAACTATTGGTGGGAGAGACAGAAAAATCTTCAACTGAAGATCCATCATCTTTGCCTGGTACTTCATTTTCTTCACCAAGAGTAGTTTCGGAACCGCCGATATGTCGTTCACAGTGATTGCGGGAGACACCATCAAGATTCAAGGATTATGTTGTCGCAAGAGATGATGATAGTGATAGTGATGGAATCACTGATGAGACTATGATAAATTTTTGTTTATTTGCAGAATGTGAACCCGTGTCCTATGATGATGCAGTAGCCGATGAGAAGTGGATCCTAGCAATGGATGAAGAAATCCACTCCATTGAAAAGAATGACACATGGGAGTTAACTTCTTTACCATCTGGTAAGAAGCTCATTGGTGTCAAGTGGCTATATAAGATGAAGTACAAGCCTAACGGTCAAGTGGACCGACATAAAGCCAGGTTGGTTGTAAAAGGCTACAAACAAAAGCCAGGTATTGATTATTTTGAAGTAATTGCACCAGTGGCTTCAATGGATACCATTCGGATGATCTTAGCACTCGCAGCTCAGAATCGTTGAAAGATCCATCAAATGGATGTGAAATTAGCATTTCTCAATGGTGTTCTTGAAGAGGAAGTCTATGTGGAGCAACCGCAGGGTTATGAGAAGAAAGGGCATGAAAATCAAGTTTACAAACTAAAAAATGCATTATATGGGCTAAAATAGGCACCTCGAGCGTGGTACACGAGGATTGACACTTACCTATTAGAGCATGATTTTCAAAAGTGTCCATATGAGTATACACTGTATATCAAGTCAAATACTAACGGTGACATAATAATTGTGTGCCTTTATGTTGATGACTTGATATTTACAGGGAGCTATCCAAAGATGTTTGCTGAATTCAGGGAGGCTATGATTAGCCATTTCGAGATGACAGATTTAGGATCAATGTCCTATTTTTTAGGCCTTGAAGTGAAGCAAACAAATGATGGCGTATTTATTTTACAGCAGAAATATGCTAATGATATTTTGAAGCGATTGAAGATGAAATCACTCAAACCAATACGAACTCCTGTAATAGAACGATTGGAGCTAAAAAAAGAAGGAGCTGGTGAACTAGTAAATCCCACTTATTTTAAAAGCATCGTTGGCAGTTTAAGATATTTGGCTTCTACTAGGCCAGATATTACTTATGACGTGGGAATTATTAGTTGGTTTATGGAGAAACCATACCAATCACATTTGCAGGCAACAAAGAGAATTTTATGGTATGTCAGTGGAACTCGTAATCATGGAATTTTATATTCTTATACCGATAAATTCAGTTTGGTGGGCTACATAGATAGTGATTGGGCAGGTGATATTTGGACTTGAAAGAGTACTTCTGGAAATGCTTTCTTTCTTGGATCATGAGTAATTTCTTGGTCCTCGAAAAAACAACAAGTCGTTGCACTTTCGATAGCTGAAGAAGAATACATAGCGTTATCTTCAGCGGCATGTCAAGCAAAATGGCTTCGTAGGATGTTGTGTGAATTAATGCATGAACAGACAGGTCCTACCAAAATACTGTGTGATAATAAATCGGCTATGGCTTTAGCTAAGAATCCAGTTTTTCATGGCAGGAGCAAACACATCAACATCAAGTATCACTATATTCGTGATAGAGTCAAAGATGGCGAGATTGAACTTAATTTCTGTAGGTCAAAAGATTAGATTGCAGATATTTTAACGAAACCATTGAAGACGGGGACGTTCAAAAAATTAAAGATGATGCTCGGTGTTGTTGAATACCAAAATCAATTTTAAGGGAGGCTGTTGGAGAAACATAAAATTGATTATTGGTGTGATTGAGCATGTCGGTTGCTAGAAACTACAAGCATTAAAGAAGAGTCATAAAAATTTCAACGTGGCTTCGGCTTTCTTCAACAGATTAAGTTGTTTTATTGTCTTTTTTAATGATTGCGGAATGTTATATTTTTTTATTATATGTAATCATTAGAGTTTGTGAACTTCAATTCCTATATAAAGGGATAAAGTCGTGAGTTGTAAATTAAGCCAAACACGAAGCCACAAAGACAAAACATTCTAAATAAAAGTTCTCCCTGCAATAATTATTTGTGCTCTTTTTCCAAGTTTTCAAAATTTATTATTATTCTTTTGGTTCCAACAAAGGCGGGCCTTATAAAAGAACTTTGGCCTTCATTATTGTGTGGAAAATGTTAGAAAGTGCCCCTTAAGATATTTTTAAATGGTCACCCATTGTGCGATGAAAACATAACGATTTTTTATCGAAGTAAGCGGAACATGCATTCCTCAATTTTCAAAGCGAATTGATACGCGGTATTACCACGTTCAGTGATCATGACTATTGTCTTTAAGATATTCATGAAAAACACCCTTATTATTATTTTTCTTTTTATTTTTTTCACCTAAGTGTTGCTCTTAGGTCCTATAATCAAAACTCTTCATCCGATCCGTTTTATTGCACTTCTCCGATTGATTCCAATACGAACACTGTCAACAATACTTTCGCCTGAAAATATTCACTAATTTGATCAACTATTCCTTCACCGCTGTACCAAAAGGAAGCTGTACATTAACAGGAACTCTACACTGACTTCACATTTCCCCTACACCGGTTTGGAACTTGCAACAATTACAAATATCACCTTAAACTTTCCCTTACCAACAATTTGCACCTCTAGTTTCAAAATCCCACATTTTGCACCCTGAAGACCTACAATTCGTATGTTGGAGTCTAACACCAATGGGGAAAAGGTTAGAAAATCTACACAAACTAGCGGGTGCAAAGTAGAAATTCCTTGAAATCTTAAGGTGCAAATTCTGGGGTTTAAAAATAGAGGGTCAAACTATAAGTTTGAAAATAGAGGGTGCAATGTGCAACTAAGGATAAAGTTGCGGGACGGCTTTTATAAATTTATGCAATGTAAATTATTTGTGGTATGCAAACGTTGGCCGAGTCATTATCTGCATACGAATCGATTCAAAGCAAACAACTCGGTTTCTTTCCCGAACCTATAAGATAAATGCACCAACTGCTGCCCCCCTAAAGACGTCCTTACTTTGATTGCATTGGCGATAATCACGGAAACAACAACAGTTTTTTGACATTCAGTTAAACACAAGGATAACAAAGATAGCCAAACACCCAAAAAACGCAAATACGGCTATATCAATTCTGCTGGGCTAATTCCAAAAGAAAGCACAAACTTTAGGTCCAGTGATAATTATGGCCTCAACTTTTTTTTTTGTCTTGTAAAAAAGTATCAACTTTAGGTCGAGTAACAATTCTGGCCCCAGCTTTTTTTATTCTCATAAAAAATCTCAAGTTTTCACTTAAATCCCAAATCTGATTCTCCCTTGACTTAGAATCTTTGATTATCCAACTTGACTATTCCGCCTCTGCAATAAATCAACGTGACTTGTTGACTGGATTTAAAGCACTATTCATTATCTTCTTCTTTGAGCCATAACTTGAAGAATAACAGTAAAAATGTTCATCTCCTACATATCACTGGCAAGTCAAAATAATTTTCAAATTGAATATCTCTGGTTAGACTTTATTGTTTTGTTGTAATTTAAAGTTGTAGACCACTGCTCGTTGACAGACGCCATGGATAAGATCCACCAAGCTCACAACCACAACCTCTTTTCTCAAACAAGGGTGACTTCCAACAAAAAGTCAACGAGAGACTATACTTTGGACAAGGAAAAAAGTTGGTGAGTTTTTATAAGACAAAAAAAAAAAATTAGAGCCAGAATTGTCACTCAATCTAAAGTTGGTGCTTTTTTATAAGATAAAAAAAAAGTTGGGACCATAATTGTCATTTGATCTAAAGTTTGTGCTTTTTTTTTTTTTGGAATTAGCCCTAATTCTGCCTTATTCCGAAATATTACAAGGAAAGCATGGAAGGGTTAGGAAAAAATATTACAGGAGGCCTTGCCAAAAATATACTCATTCATCCAAAATATCAACTATAATATTTACTTCTAAAAGTTTGGAACAACACTTAAAGGAAACCATTTTATTCCTTTATAAGCACGTCGTATCATGTCATGTCGTGTCGTGTCATTATAGTATTTAGTCATTGCAATTCATATTTTATTGTGCAATCTATACTATTATATAAAGCTCAAATGATCTTAATACTAATTTCTTTTTCAAAATATTATCGAATGCCTCAATTAAAAATGTAGTTTATTTGATGAATTTCAACTTTCAAATATGAATCTTTTCTATTCCACTTTCTTAAAAAGAATTGCAAATCTTGCGATAATTTTCTCTTACCTTATATATTTAAATAATAACTTTGTAGACTCTTACGAATCCATCATTTGATAATTTAAATTTTTTTAATAAAGTGGTTTATTTAATATATAAAAGGTTTTTTGTGGCAAGCACGCGACAAGTGGTCACATTTACTTAGTATCATATAAACGCTTCGATGCTATTAAAGAGTCATCTTTGTTTTTGTAATATGAGGCCCAAACAAAGCGTGTAAGTCGATTAAACTCACTGATATAAGATTCCTGAAGTTCCCTAGCAGACATGGTTAAGTAAATTTGTTCTTTTAGTACCAGACGGCTATTTTCCTTCTTCTATATCATATTATATCTTACGATGAGTTCATAAGAGGACATGGTACATGCAGACCTTGAAATGCTAGCCTATCATCAAAAGAAAATCATATTGTTCACAATTAAAAACCCAAAGAATGGTTTTGCATCACATTAAGCTCTGTCTCATGGTACATTTTCACAAACATGTATCCAAATCATAGACAGTGAGCGTGAAGGGTGAAGCAGAACCGAATTCCTCGGTTCATCAGCTAACTCACATCGCGATATACATCAAGCTCTAGAGAAGTCAGTTCAAGGGACTTATTCTGTCTTGTGGTGTGCTCACTTTGCCAGAAGCATCAATCTTCAGGGCCAAGCATTTTTCAGGAAGTATTTCTTGGATTGTGCCTGAGATAAGAAAGTAATGGAATTCGTGCAATTAAAACAGAATAATTTGACAGTGGATCAGTATGAAGCAGTGTTTAATTATTTTGTCAAGGTTTGCTCCCAGGTGGATTGAGGACAAGGAGGACAAAGCTACAAAATCACAGGACGGTTTGAGGCCAGCTATCAAGACTAGACTAGTGCCTTTGAATCAAGGATTATAATGACCTTTGCGAGCGTGCTCAACTCAAAAAGAGAGATTTGGTGGAGCTAGCAATGATGACGACTTTTCAGGTGAGGCCAAATCATTAAGCCTTTCGACCTAATTTTCGTCGTGATAAGAGACCTATGCAAATTGAAAAGTGACCACTTTTTGGTACTTTTTGCAATCAATATATGAATGACATAAAATGAAGAGACAACACCATAAAGAAAGAGATGCAAATCGAAATTGAAATGATGAGGAAATGAGAAGAGAAACAAAATTAACAAAGGTGATTCTTATTCCACTTAAATCGCAACATTTGCGTTCACCACATCATCTTTATCCATCATGCATTCCCCGTAACTGTGAAGGAGGATTCCAAGGATAACATCTCGTGTACTCTGCGGTCAACCCATCGAGCAGACAAGGACCATTTTCTGAGACATGATAAATACACGTGAAGCAAAGACTCTCGTCCCTACCTTGGTCATATATATCGAAATAATGAAATTGACCAGGCCATTCAAAGCTGCAAAAGAACAACGTTCTCCCCAAGAAATGAGGTACGAATTTGAATGCCCAGCTTCTGCCCTTCGTAATATCATGGAATCCGAGATCGTTCTCCTTCGATTTGCAATGAACTCTTAGAGGAGTTCCACCCGTCATATTGTTATTGATCTCGACATAGGCCTTTCTGTAAATACTTCCTACACAGTTAGTTACGAATAAAGAACAAATAAGAACAAGCGTAGCTGATATCTTCATCATCGTGGACTGCATTGCTCCAATATCAACATCATTCAGATATTTAAGGTGGAGAATGGAGCATATTCTTTTCCTTTTTTCCTTTTTTACTTTTATCGAAGTTTTCTTTCTAGCGGACGCCACTATGGGAAAAGAATTGCTACGCTATGCTTTCTCTTTTCCTTCTTTTGTAGACTGGGATAAGAATTCCCATATTACCTTTTATGTTTCCTCTTTTCCTTCTTTTGTAGTCTGGGATAAGAATTCCCACGTTACCTTTTATATTTCCATATTACCTTTTATGTTCTTTCCTTCTTACTCTGGTATAAGAATTGCCATTTCTTCTTTTCTGCTTTTGGATACGAATTGCCCCATAAGATCAGCCACAAATCAAGTATAATATCTCATGTACAGCTTAAGTGAAGGAGAAAAAACGAAAACAACTTTGTGATAGCTATTGTTTAATGTTTATCTCTCATTAACATCTTTGGGTCTGTTTGGAACAATGTTCACTTTTGAACTTTTTACAATTTTTCTTTTCAAATTTTATGCCTCCCGCAATTTATATTTTATTTAACTCAGAACAAAACTTTTAAAACATACAATGCAATGTAAATTAGCATAAAATTCTTTTTGTAAACTTTTCAAGGAAAGGGCATAATTGTCAGTTCCTTATAATACTTGAACAGCCTTTTGTTTCTTGCGAAACTTGCTTACATCCTCAGGCTTTTGTTTCTTGTGGTCCACTTATGTTTCTATCTCCAACTTGATTTGCATCTGTTATGTTTGGAAGTCTTTTGGCCTGTATAGGTGCGGAGACATGATTTTTCAAACATCAAGCTTGCACGCCTTTTGATACATCATCTATCAAAAGGGCTGATTATGCCATTTTCAGTTTATCATGACCTCAAATTGTTATAGATCTGTTTAAACTAGAACAGAAGAAGTTCCTCTCTTTTGCATTCATGAGCTTCTTCAGTGGTTGCAATTCTCTCTTCTGTTGTCCTAGCACCAAGGCTACATTTTCCAGTTCATCTGTACATATCGACTATGTTCTCATTCTCATGTAGTGAATATTATTGATAAAGGAGCTTGAAAGCATATGCCTAGAGATGACATCTGGGTAAACGGGATTTTCTGTTTCCACTATTAGTACTTTGTGTTTACTCTTATTAGTAAATTAATTGGGTGGAATGATGGAGTGAGAGTCACCCATTGGGATGGCAATGGGGCGGGGCGGCAGTGGGGTTTGCATTCCCCATCTCCATCTCGCGATAATTGAAGAGGCCCCATATCTTTCCCCTGTGGTAGGCCTCGTCCCCACCTCCGGGAGCATTCAGTTTGCCGCCCTCTTTGTAATATCGCTCCACGTCTATCCTAAACTAAACTTTAACTTGAACATTTATGTAGATTTAACTATCGTACAATTAATCTAATCCTTTAAAAGGTAAAAAAAATTGATTGTCCAGTAGTATTCGAATTAAACTTTAGGGGCGGACATATGCTGGCTACGTTAAGTCGCCATCTCTAGTCACCCAAAGGCCTTTGGTAGTTTGGTGCTTCTTCCCAGGGGTTGCGCGAGTCTCCTGTTTTTCGGGGTTTGGAGTGCTCTCGTGTGCCACCTACTTACAACTCAAAATTCATGAGATGAACTCAAATGTTTGATAAACTGTATGTTAATGGCAATGCGGGTAGAAAAAGGTGATCTCATTGCATATGGCCTTATTCCAGAGTTTGTTGGAAGGTTTCCTGTTTTGGTTAGCTCATCAACTTTGAGTGAAGATCAATTAGTTCAGTTTTCAATCATCCATGAAAAATTGCTCCGAATTCTAACCACTTGAAATGAAAAGAAACAACAAACATAGTTAGTCACTTAATAATAGTTTTAAATTAAAATTACTATAAATTAAACTAAAATAATTGTTCTCACCACATATATTCATTCCACTTCAACTTGTAAGACAATCTATATCTAAAAAGAGAGGTAGCGTTTGTTGATGTTAGCAAGAGTAAAAAGGGAATTTAAGGTTAACTCAAGTCCGGTTCTTTGGACCCTGGTTCTTGGTTCGATTCTTACCCGGCCCGGCCAGAACGGAGAACTGAATTGCATAATATCGATTCCACTTTTTTTGGAACCAGAAATCGCGGGAAATTGGAACCAAACCGGTTGTTTTGGCCAGTTTGGACCGGTTCTCGATTCTACCATAGACTCATGCTCACTCCTATTTAGAAGGTTGTGATTCCTCTCACACACCCGCACCTGAATTGGCCATTGCAAATCTCTCATTGCCAGATTGCTTTTAGTATCACTAGATCAATGACCCAAAATATCATCCGCTTGAAAAAGTCTCCTATCGATTCATTTTTCTCATATTTGGCTAGATTTTTCAAAAGGAATTTATTTTACGTATTTACGAATTCAAGGGTGTTGATTCGTGATACGACACCAACATTACAAATTCGAAATCAACATGGCATGACACTTATTAACATTTTTCTATGAAAAAATATTTATATTGAAATAGTTTGATAGAGACAAGAACTGGTACAAGTAATAAGTGCAAATAGAACGAAAAAAAGCGAAGAGACGACAATTTTAAGTAAGAGATACCAATCAAAGTGAATGATGAGAATATTAGAAGAGAAACACACGGGTGAACATAACAAAGATGGTTCTTTGAGTTCACACCATCATTTTTCCCCATCAAACATTCGTATAAGAAGTTTCTTCTCGTTCCATGGATAACAAACATCAAACTCTCCATTAGCCCAATCAAGATCAGAATTCCATTCACGTTTGAATTCACTTGCACGAGTATTGTACATAGGCACGTTGTTCTTTTCTCGTCGTTTCATGGAACTCGGTGCCACACTCTAATTGCGGGCTGTGTCTGGATTTCTTGCTATGCCTTATCTCTTGGACATAGCAATAGGTTGATTTTTATATTTTGACCAGACTTGGTTATTTGAAGAATGTGGTGTGGATCTCATCTTATAATCACATTGATTGACTAGTCTTTATAAAGGAGAATCTTCTAGGTGTTTCCTCTACTCCCCCAGGACAATTAAGAAATTTTGCGTTGATAAATCGTTATAAAAAGTTGTTGAACCATTTGTAAGTCTGTCTCTTGTCATCTTGATTGTTGGTTTTTTTTTCATTCTAGGTCTCTTGATTTTCAATCTGTCCCCGAATACAATTATATTATGATTATCAAAAAGTGTCTTTCGAAATGACAATGCTCGCTCTCTCTCTCTCTCTCCCCTTTTAAATAAAACCAAAAGAGGACATGCAAATGCGAGTGATAAACAATTAAATATGAATGAAGAGAGATAAACGTTTAAAAAATACAAAGTAGTTGAGAAAAGAAGTGTAAGTGATCATAAGTTAATCAATATTTACGTTCAATTTTGAAATAAAAGATAGTTATGGAATCACTTGACAATAAAGTAATATTTTGTCTATTTTATTAGACCTCATGTTAGTATGGACAATGCATCTTTTTTCTTTCCTTCTTTTTTATATTCTGAGATAAGAATTCCCATATTACTTTTTGTATTCTTTCCTTTTTTACTCAGGTATAAGAATTGCCATTTCTTCTTTTTTTTACTTTTAGATAAGAATTGCCACATAAGATCAGCTACATTACTTCGATATCAACATCATTCAGCTATTTAAGGGTGGAGAATGGAGCATATCGGATCTCGCCAGCTTGCCACTACGATCTTTTACCTTTTATTTTTCTTTTTTTTTTTTTACTTCGGGATGAGAATTGCGATATTACTTTTATTGTTTTTTCCTTTTTTCCTTTTATCGAAGTTACCTTTTTTACAGACTCCATTATGGGAAAATAATTGCTATATCACCTCTTTTTTCTTTCCTTCTTTTAAAATCTGGGATAAGAATTCCCATATTACCTTTTATATTCTTTCCTTTTACTCCGGTATAAGAGTTGCCATTTCTTCCTTTTTACTTTTAGATAAGAATTGCCATATAAGATCGGCTACAAATCAAGTATAATATCCCATGCATAGCTTAATTAAAGGAGAGAAAACGAAAACAACATTGTGATAGCTATTGTTTAATGTTTTTCTCTCAGTAACATCTTTGGTTTTGTTCCGAACAATGTTCACTTTTAATTTTCTACAGTTTTTTTTTTTCAAATTTTATGCCTCGCGCAATTCGAATTTTATTTAACTCAAAACAAAACTTTTAAAACATACAATGCAATGTAAATTAACATAAAATTCCCTTGGTAGACTTTTAAAGGAAAGGGCATAATTGTCAGTTCCTTACAATACTTGAATAGCCTTTTGTTTCTTGTGAAACTTACTTACATCCTCAGGCTTTAATTAGATGTAGTCCACTTACGTTTCTATCTCCAACTTGATTTGTATCTGTTATGTTTGGAAGTCTTCTGGCTTGTATAGGTGTGGAGACATGATTTTTCAAGCATCAAGCTTGCAGGCCTTTTGATACATCATCTATCAAAAGGGCTGATTATGCCATTTTCAGTTTATCATGACCTCAAATTGTTATAAATCTGTTTAAACTAGGCTCCGTTCGTTTGGTGGAAAATATTATGTTTTTGAAAAATGTTTTTCCGGAAGTCATTTTCCTGGAAAATGTTTTCCCGGAACATAATTTTCTAGTATTCGGCAATCAATATGAAAAAGTTTCTGAAAATATTTTTTGCCGGCGATAGCGGGTGACCGGCGGCCGGATATCGGCGGTGGCGGCGGCGGCCGGCGACCGGCGGCGGCCGGCGACCGGCGGCAGCGGCAGCCGGCAACCGACGGCGGCCGGCGCCCAAAGGGAGGAATGAGGAGTTTGGTGGAAAATGATTTCCGTTTTTCAGAAGCGAAAGTCATTTTCCATAGACTTAGGTTATTTTGTGAGGGGGGGATGGAAAATGTTTTCCCACGGAAAACGTTTTCCGCCCCCCGAACACCGGAAAACCCGGAAAATATTTTTCGGGAGAATATTTTCTACCAAACGAATTGAGCCTAGAGCAGAAGAAGTTCCTCTCTTTTGCATTCACGAGCTTCTTCGGTGGTTGCAATTCTCTATTCTGTTGTCCTAGCACCAAGGCTACATTTTCCAGTTCATCTATACAAAAGGACTATGTTCTCATTCTCATGTAGTGAATATCATTGATAAAGGAGCTCGAAAGCATCTGCCTAGAGATGATATCGGGGTAAATGTGATCTTCGGTCTCTACCATTAGTACTTCGTGTTTACTCTTAATTAATTGGGTGGAATGATGGAGTGAGAGTCACCGATAGAGTAACATATTGTTGACATCTAAGTTTTAATTACCCATTTAGTGATAATTTGCACAAAATTTAGGAATTAAATCTGTAACTCCTAAAGCAAAAGTATTTTTATTTAATTGCATAGCATATAAACATTAGGCTCATATGCATTAATTGCACTATTTTTCCTAATTAGAAAAAAAAAATTCAAAAAAAATCGGATTGGGCCGAGTCGGGGCCAGATCAACCCGGCCCTCTCCTTTCTTTCCTTGGCCTGGCCTCCCTTCTTTTCCTTTTCTCCTTTTCTCCCCGCTGGGCCTGGCCCGGCCCTCTTTCTCCTTTCCCCCTGTCCTTCCTCCTCCCTTTTCTTTCTTCCTTCTTTCCTCCTTGCCACGCATCGCCACGAACATTTGATGATAAGCTATGGTGTTAATGTGGACGGGATAATTGCACAAAGCTAAATTCATGATCGGCGGCTTCAAAGTATAGGCTTCGGAAACGATGGACGAATGTTGAGGGCAAATATAATTTTCCATTATTTTTACCTTTTTCCCATGGCGAGGTTCTTCGGTCGATCCGATCGTTATCACGTCCAAACCTTTTGTCTCGACCATTTCGAGGCTTGTGATTGCACACAAGACTAACTGGAAAAAGAAGATAATAGTGAGAAAAGGTCATTGAGATGTATACATAAATAGAGAAATTAATTGAACAAAAGTTATGGGAGGAAAGAGATTTAATGAAGAATCGTAATATGATAATAGTTGTGACAATGATTGAAATAACAGAAAAGAAAAATGGCTAACCCTGACAGCAACAGATAAATAGTATGAACAGTTAGTAGTTTTTTACATTTTATTGTGATAATCCTCAAGAATAACATCATTCAACCATATTTCCCGCCGAAAGGTTTTCTTGAAAGTCTTGGAAAAAATTAATTTAATAAGTTTATTACATCCATTAACTATAGAAGATTAATTTGAGAAATTTAAAATACCTCTTGACCATTCATAGAGTGCTCGTGCATGGTCCAACATCCGTTCTTCGTCTTCTCGCTTCTAATTGATGACTTAAAAGTGAACAGCTTGTTGTAACTGACGGTGTCGCCTCAATTGTCCACGATTGTTTGCTTATTACTATTGCTCCAAGTCCTAGAATCGGCAGTCCTCTTCACCCTAGACTTGATCATCTTTAACCTAGTGAAGACGTAGAAACTTTCCCTCAAATTCGCATTGAAGATCTCCCAAAGGATCATCATTGCCGTAAATGTCAATCTCAGGCATAAAAGGAGGAATGGCCTTTGATCTCCCTTCCAACTTCTTCGTGAGGTAATAGAAGAAGAAGTCAGTCTTAGATGAGCGAAACCGGTAACCGATCGGATAGTTGTCCATTGGTTTTATTTTCTTTCTCTCCATCTCTCTTCTCTCAAGAACTCTCTATACTTTGAAGTACTACTAATTAATCTGCATAGGAATGTGATTTTTTGGGAGCTTAGATAGGCGACGTTGATGCACTTAAATATAAGTGACTTTCGATCGTGATAAATAAATGGATACCTCGCCAAAACTCTATCTGAAATTATTGAAGAGATAAGATTAGAACCGATCACAAGTTATCGTTGGTTTTATGCACTTAAATCTTGGTTTTTCTATATGCCAGTAGCATAATGTAATTGACACATCAATATCCTGCACATCCTTAATAAAGGATGCCTACGTGGACATTCTTTGTTTTCATGTATGTGGAACTTTAATGAAGGATTATGCAACATTGTTTATTATTCGTCAATCTTTCATATTTATAGATACACTGTACACTTCGGTCAACCTATTTTAGAGATTTTATGAGCGAAGAGAATAAAGAATGGCTCGCGTTTTTTTCACCCAAATATAGCTTGAGACACTCCCTGCCACTGTGAATGGACGGTATTACCCCAAATAAGAACATTAGGATAAGTAAGGAAACTCCTTTGAATATGGAAATTCGGATGCATTTAGAATTGTCAAAGAAAAGTATTTGCAAATGGTTTGAATGTGTTTTCTTATAATGTGATTTCAATCGCTACAAGTTTCTTGTCAATAGCTAATTATTACATGTAATCAAGGTAAAGATAATACTCCCTGTACTAATGTTTTAGGGAAAATGGTGTTGAAATAGTGCAGACTTAAATTTATTTTGCACTATGAGACCATTATTCTAAATATAACCTAAGCACAAGTATGAGTGAAACCATTATTCTAAATGTCAGTTATTATCATGCAAATGCAAAGTTCCCTAAACCATTATTCTAAATATAATCTAAGTCGGTAAATTTGTTAGCAAAATTGAAATGTAGTGAGTTGATTTTTTGGGGATGGATGAACAGTCGAGCGGTGCTCGAGGCAGATGGACCACTTGTTCAACGATGAGGATGGTCCATCCACGCACAACTTTGGGGATATAATGAAATGCATCGTCTCCTACTGCAATTAGGTCTTCTCATCATCGATTTAGTTAATTTTATTTAGTTGGTTAGCCAAAACAAATGGATCCCAACATGAAAATAACTTGACTTAACTACTAAATTAAACACGGACTTTAGTAACTTAAACATAAAGATTGCTTTCACGTATCTGAGGATCATTTAGATTTGATCCGATCTAGCTGTAAAGGATTTGGATAGTGCACTCGTAAAGCTTATAACTGTCTCTTCACGCTTATTTATATTATAAATGTACAATTGCCCCAGCTTAAAAAAAGAAAGTCATTTAGAGAGCAATATGAGATCATTGTCATGAATTAAAGAGTCTCGAATAGTTCTTTAGAGAGAGAGAGAGAGAGAACGGAGGATACGCTTCCCATCGGATATCGATTTTGTCCGTCTGACGAACAACTCTTCGCCTATTGCCTTGCGCGGAGGGTGTAAAGGGATTTAGTGTTTTCTGAATTCATCCACGAGTTCGATGTGTATGAAAAGGAACCGTCGGAATTCTTAGACAAGAACGTGGAAAAGAGCTTGTATGTCTTCACCAAGCCCAAGATGAAGAAGTCTCGCGTGGAAAGAATGGCGAGTTCGAGATACTTGACGTGGGGAAAAACCTCCGCACATCAAAGATCGCCATGGCAATGTTGCTGGTCACAAGAAACACTTCAATTTTAAAGTGAAAGATGGCTCCTCTTTTGACAGACAAAACGCCGAGAAAGGATCTTGGATTACGCACGAATGCTCCATGCTTGATCAAGAAGTGAGTCGAACTCTCTTGTTCTAGCTTTGTTAATTTATTGCAATGTGCGTCTAGCTTAGGCTTTTCTAATTAATTTTTTACCGTTGGAGATGATAGTATATGTACTGTGTGAGTGCCTCCAATAAGCCTTTGAAATGTGGTGGAACTTTTCTCATTATAACAAACTCGTTATTTTACATAGTGTATTATAGGCTTCATCATGTTAATAAATCTGGAAAGCCAATTTATTTCTTTTCAGATTAAATTTGAAAGTCATGGAAACTGCAATATGTTAAGGGTGCGTTCATTTCGTGGAAAATGACCGATTTGGAAAATATTTTCTGAAAAATGATTCCTTATATCATTTACGAAAATTAGTCAACGGAAAATGATTTCATCATTGATAACAATTTATGCTCAACAATTTTCATGAGTGATGAAAAAATTTTCCATTCATATATATTTGAAGTCAATATAAGTGATTATTTTTCGAATCACTCATTTTCCACTAAACAAATACATCATTATGATAAATACATTCTAGCGTTTTTCATGGTAGGGTTTTTCTCATAATATTGCGTCCACCATCATGCCCGTAGCGATCTGAATAGTGCCACCTTCATGTGAGTAAGTCTTGGAAGCCAAACTAGTTGTCTTTGTTTTTCTTTTTCTCATTTTAAATTCTTACGAAGTCATGTTAACTACAGTGCATTCATAGAATCAATATAGGTTCTATCTCCACAGCTTTATTTGATAAAACATCATAAATTTCTTAACACCTTACGTATGTAAATTGCATATTGTTCTGCGCAAAATCCGATTTAAGAAAGAAGAAAGCGGCAGAGGCACTGCACTGATTCTAAGCGTGGCAATCAGAATTGTAGAAAATCATCCACTTCAAGATTCTTCCGACTTCAACAACAAAATCGATGTGCCTCACTAAGACATCAACGTGGAACCATTGAAGACTGTCTCTCTTTTGGGTCCTCATGTTGAGTGGCAACCATTGTATTGCACAGGTTCAATGGGGGACGTTTTGGCTTTGGCATCTCACCCGTGCTTAGCGATCTCCGCACAAACAGTGTCAGATGTTAAATATTTCGTCAGCATAAGAAGGCCAATCGAGTAAAGCTTCATGGACAATGCGGCATCCAACGGAATTGCGAATTTACTTGTATCCCTGATCATGAAAGAGAATACCGATGATGATGGCTCTCAATGGATAGAAGACAACATTAATTTCGATTGGACAAACAGCTAGAAGGACCCTAAAGATGACATCGTACTACGTGGCTCGCCTCCAACAGGTGACGCTACCACATAATAGTTTGTCCCCACGATAGTGGAAGCACTCGGAGCGACCGTTTAAACATGGATCTACAAGAATATCTAAACAATGCATTGGATGTAATGGATTGTCTTTTAAAATCGATGATGTGATTTGGCCACATCATCTAAGATAAGAAGGTGGCACCCCACACATTTACTGTTACTGCACGTTAAATTCCAGCATTTGCACTTTCCTTTCCTTTAATTCCAATCTATACACTTTCCTGTCCAAGATGGACAAAGAGTTTTTTTCACCAAAAAAACCCAAATCAATCTTTTCAGTGACAGATTTTTCACTGTCTAGGTGAAATAATAACAAAACAAAAAAAGCACCCGAGTTACTAATTGAGTGAAGCTGAAAATTGCCTGGCACAAAATATAGGGAATTTGAACCTCAAAACTTGGTAATTAGATGTGGAAGACAATTCGAGTAAGTGTCTTGCTTCTGATTTATTCTTGTTATTTGTGTTAATTTGATATCTATTTGTACCTTTTATCAAGCATAAAGCAGATAGTCTTATTTTAAAAAACATGATCTATCAACATATTGTCACCATATGCGTAAAATTAGGTTAAATAAGAAATTTCTCTCTTTACTTTAGTGTTTGTTAATCATAATATCGACAAAGATCTTACAGGTAGGAAAATGCTGACGTGACATAAAACATAAATGAAATAATTATTAGATCGGTATTAGAATAAAGGATTGATGATAATTAGGGCCATCAAATGCGGGGGTTGGATCTGGTTTGAGTCGGGTCTAAAAATGGTCCGACCCATATTGATCCATTTAACCCTTTTTGACCCATTTTCATGCAATACGAAATTAGTGATCAATACCTGACCCAATTCATATTACCAAATAGATTAATATATAACCAAATTTAGGAAAATTCATACCCATTCGTTTAACTCACTTTAAGCTCTTTACATGTATATGTTATATGGATAAAAACTTCACATCAAATAAAAAAAGATTAAAAAATAAATAAAATAAAGAACGCAAAAAAAATATAATTTGAAAATTGGCAAATTAAAGGAAAACAAAAAATTGAAATGGCCTTTTATTAATCTTACGGTGTGGCAAAAAGAATTCCAAAATACTAATATAAAAATATAAAAGTCAAAAAGTTGATTTCCTAAAAAAAAGGAAAAAGGAAATTTAAAACACAAGAAGACAAAACCACGGCGTGGAACAGCAACTGCGGAGATTGCAGAGTGTCGTCTTCTTCCCCAACCAGCACATGCACGCCACTTCTTCCGCATGGCCTTTGGTCACTTTGTCACGCCAAGACTACCCTTGCCGCACTGCAACCCTCATCTGGCCGTCGCCTTCTTCATCCCGAGTTCTTCCAAAAAACAAGCGCAACGCCGTAGCCGAAGCAGGTGGAGGTCCTCAACCTCAAATCGGAGGTTGCGAACCTTTATGTTCGCTGATTTGGAGGTCCAAGACATTCAATCCTAGGTCGCAGATTTTTTTGTCGGCATCAGATCTGAGAGATTTTGACTCTTGGATAGAGAGAGTCTAAAACTGAGAACAGAGGATGATCGCGGTGCTCAAGGGTCGAGCAATGGCGGCAACGAGCGGTGGAGGAAGTTGACGATGTGCAAGCGGCGAGCGCGACCGGGGCGACGGCGGTTTTTGAGGGAAGAGGGACGGGGAGGATGGCAGTCTTGGAAGGACGACGGCGGCGAGTAGTGCCCTTGCTTGGAGCTTGTCAGGTTACATTTTGGGTTTAACTTAAAAACTTAAATGGGTTCAATATGGATTACGGTGCAAATCCATATTTAACCCATATAAACTTGAATTTTAATGTTTCAAATTCATTTTGACTTATTTTTTAAATTTTACGTGACCCATATTCAACCTGATCCACTAAAATTGAGTTAAAAAAATGGGTGGCTGACCCATATTGCCACCTCTAATGGTAATGGAGTAATTTTCTGTAGCTTGATTTGCAGAATGAAAATGTCTCTGACAATTGTATTTATTTAGTTTACAGCTGCTACCTGTGGAATTAACAAAGTATAAGAACAAATGTGCAAAATACCCCTTTATCGATTTTAATCATTACCATAATAGATATAACAATAAAAAGAAATACTACAATTTATTTCCCACGGAACATATAACTCATTTCCCTTGTGATTATAAGTTCCGATATACAATTTGACATCTTCAGAATCATAATTCTATTATAGCATATCATATATTTTTATTATAATATTTTAGAAACATATTTTATTTAAATTAATTTTAAAATATTTGGTACTAGTCGTCAATGCATTCAAATAACATAGTTATATTAACTGTGTTTATTCAATACTAATGATTGAAATCTCTTTTGTGTAAATTGTTGATATAGTGGTGGTAGTGCTATTTATTATGATGATTAAAAATGTGAAAATTTAATGATATAACAATTATAATTCCGTTAATAAAAAGGCCTTATGTTTTAACTATTATAAGATCATTTCTGCATTACAAAAAAGAAAATCAAGTCTATTCGTAATTACTCGAGATAGCCACTCTTCTAGCTCTAGGTAGGAGGGGGTTAAGGAACAACTTTTCTTGCTATGGGATTTGCATGTGTGGACCTCCGCCCTCTTTCCCCCCCCGCCACCCTCCACGCCTCGAATCCCCCGTCGACCTCCCTCGCCGCCAAGGCTCGAACTTATGTTGCCGTCAATTGTCCTACTTCGCTTTCCTTCCTGTATGCATGATGGGATTCGTCAATAGTCGGAGTTAAATGTTCATCAAGTGTTGAATTGGAGAACGGGTTGAATCTTCCTCAAAAGTTGTGTGATATTACATACCAATCGATTAATGAATGTTGCTTTCCAGCAAGGTTCATGGTTTTTCTGGAGCAGTGAATTTTTTCCTTGTGATAGAGGACTTGGGCAAAATCTTTAGTAATTCCGGAGTCAAACAACAGCCATGGGTAAACTGAGCACCTTTCTCGAGTTTTTTCTCCATTGAATGGAGGCAGTCTTCCAAAGTTGTCCTGGTTTAATAATGGAATAATTGACAAGCAGCTTTTCCACCTGCTGCGCGTACTTCCAGATGTTTGAGTCTTGACATTCCAAATTAGACTGCATTTGTTGCGCGGGAAATCCTTGGCACCTATCAACAGCATCAGTCTCTCTCTTCTAATTCTCTATTTGCTATTCTGTTTTTTGTTAATTTTTTATGGGTGCCCCCTTCATTTCTTTCCTTGCTGAATCCCATCTCCCTCCATAATCACCATGTCAAGTTGGGCAAAACATTAGCACTCCATGATTAGATCAAAGAACCGAAAGATATTATCTGAATGGTCTTCATTTATTGAATTGAAAGTTTCCAGATAAGGCTGGCGCTTACACCACACGTTGCCTGAGTGGAAAACGTAGGCAATACATAACTCCACTGAGCATGTGACATGTGGCAGGTGGGCCCATAGATCATATTTATTAAAAATTATGACTCTTTCCCTTCTCTCTCCTAATCTCCGTTAGCCTCGTTGCTATTGCTCAAATATTCACTTTTCATCTTATTATTCTCTCCCTCACTCCTCCTGTTCAAAATTTCTCCTGCTCCCTAGAGGTGAGCATGATGGACAGCTCAAATCGGAACTAGACCAGATCGGCCAGTTTGATTCGGTTCTCAAAAGTATCGGTCAAGTTCTTAATTCTTAAAAGTGGAATCGATTTTTGGATGGTTCAGTTCCCGGATCTAGCGTGGGAACTGGATCGGACCGATAAATATATGTTTATTTATTTTGCTCAGAAAATATATATTTATTTACTTTTTTAAAATTTATGAAAAAAATAGAAAGCATTTTACTAGTTGACCTCTACGGCAAATGTCCTTGCTGTTTCCCTTAAAGAAACAACAGTCCAATGCTCTGAAATTATAAAATAGAAACCCTAATCAGTGAGGCTCTCCCCAATTCGTTCTCACCGTCACCTCTGAGGCTCTGCCTAAGATATTCTATTAAGAAACAAGCTTGGATTTTGCCACAGAACTATAATTAACGCTTTTGTCAAATTGCAATAGGTTATTATTTCATATCCTTAGTTAATAAATAAATAAGTAATTGGTTCAATTGGAATCGGACCGGACTGGATTGGACAGTCCAATCCACGGTCCCAGGACTATTCGGTCCATCCTTGATTCTAGAAACTGAGAACCGGTTAGGTTCCCCGTTCTTGGGCGGAATCGGACCGGACCGGGAACCACTAACCCTTACCGCTCCCAACCTGCTCTTACTTTCTCTGCGACTTCACCTCCTTTGGTCGTGAACCCGCTACGCCTACGCTGGTTGCCTTTGTCGTCCCCTTCCAGAAAACCCATATGCTCTCTCTCTTTCCTCCGCGAAGCGCGGCTCTTTTTGTGGACTGTGCCTCCACCTCCACCTCCACCGGTTGCCTCCACCGTTGCCTCCTGTAGCCTATCGGTGGCTCAGATCCCAACCACACAGCTGCCTACGCCTATGCTGTCAACTGCGAAGCCCCCCCCCCCCCCAATTGGCGAACCGCGTCTTCACCGTCGCCTCCTGAAGCCCCCTTTGGCGAGCCCTCGGTGGAGGAGCTGGCGCTGGTGGCGATGATGGTGCGGTCGAGGTGTGCGCGTTCAACAATCGCGGCGCGGGCTAGAGCTCCGTGCCCACCGACAAGTTGGAGTACACGTGAGTCCGATCGACGCATACTGTGAGCTTTCTAGTTCGTTTGAGTGTGTGCTGTTTTGTGGAGTTTCTTGAATCGAGAGCGTATTCACAGGAGAATGGTTGCCAGTTGGTGTTCCTTGGACTAATCGTAGACATTGGATGGCTTTCTTAGTCTTTTAGTTTGATGATAATTTGGTGCTGTTCCAAAAACATTTTAACGAAAATTGATTTTGACTTTCGATGTGATTTTTGGAGCAGGATAAAGATTATGGCAAAAGATGCGATTGCTGTACTCGATCACCTGGGATGGGAAAGAGCCCATGTCATTGGCCATTCAATGGGTGAGCTTTGAATGACCCAAATTTCATGGATGCTTATTTGGCTCTGTGGTTCATATGAGAAATTGAAGCAACCATTCTGATTGCAATTTCTGGATGCTTATTTGGTAGAATGTTGGCAATTTTGCTGTATGTTTACCTTGTTGTATGCAAGCATGATGTTGTTGCTCAAATATGCCATGCAAGGAGTCTGGCAGAGAAATTAAAGCCTGTTGTTAGAATGATAGAGCTTGATGGAGGGCACCTAGTGAGTCATGAGAGGACTAAAGAGGTACTTTATTTGAACAATAATTGGAAAGCTAGATACTGTTTTTTTAGAGGGCAATTTTCTGGCACTACTACATGCTTGCTCCATGATAATTTATAGAGGGCAATTAGGTTTTCGGAGTGCACTGGACAAACATGTGAATAAGTTGGATGAAATCATTCTAGACGGTTAGCTTAGTGCTTATAGGTTTTGTGCTAATTATCAATAAAATGGATATACTTTAATTCTTTCAATTGACTTGTTGTGTGTATGAATTGAGATCAAAAGGAATTTGTAAAGTTTATTCAGACTTGAGAGGTTTTAGATGTGGCTTTTGAACATATTATTGCAGTCCAAAGTTTCTCAAAAATGAGGGAAATCACATCAAACTGTTTCGGTATTTTGGTCATACAAGTTGATATAATTGTCTGGGCTCGATTATTGAACTGCAAAAGATGGATTGAAGCTATGCTCATGTTCAGGTTAGTCAAGCTCTTCTCGAGCTGATCAAGGTATCAGAAATGAAGGTTGTCCAGCATTATTGGACTGACTTGCCTAACAATAGCCCTGGTGAGTATTTCCATGCTCAGAATGATTTCCCAGTCTCATTTATTCATTCTCTGAATCATTTGTGCACGTTAGAGAATCTCGAGATCAACCTTGTCTTCAAACTTTTTGATGAAAGGATGACTCTAAAATGATGAAAGAATTCATTGTCTTAATGATGCCTTATGCAAACTATGCTAAATATAATTGGGAATGCAGTGAAGTTCACAGAGCAAGGCTACGTATTAGTTGTAGCTTCCATCGCAAAACCAGAGTCTTTAGCGGAGTGGCAACCACCCGATTTCCATCCAGTCTTTAGCAATGCCCACTTCTACCTGAGAGTGCAGGTTGATGGCTTTTGCAGTTTAGCTTCATTTAGCATGAATAGATTGTTCTTTTGAGCAAAACTCCTTATCTTCAGCTCTCTCTCTCTCTCTCTCTCTCTCTCTCTCTCTCTCTCTCTCTCTCTCTCTCTCTCTCTCTCTAGGCTTGCCATATATTGCTTTGCTTCACGTTCTCTTGCACTGATAAATTTGAATTACAGCGCATCACATATCAGAAAACATGGCTATCTTTTGTAAAAATCGATCTGGGTTATCATTGTCTTAATGACGCAACTAACTTGGATTCTCATAACAAGTTAAGGACTCTGGCTGTGGCATACAGCCGCAAGATATTTTCTCAAATATTTACTAGATTTATTCATCCTCGAAGTGGATCTAATCGAGGTAGTGGCGGTGTAGGACTTGGACTTGCCATTTGCAAAGGGTTGCACACTGCTTAACGCTTTTGCTCAAATTGCAACTTTCTTTTCTTGTGTAAGCATATATGGTCCTTGGGACGCTTTACTGATTGCTAGTTCCTCAAGCATATGAAGCCCTATTGTCTCATGCACACTGAACTGTGAGTCAGAATGTCCAACCTTGGGAGGGCTTCAAATGAGTTCAGTTGAGTCAGGAAAGATCTATGGATCTTAGAACCTTGAATTTTATTCTTCTCGAAGCATAATATCAAATAGCAGCCCTCGAAGTTGTGGATCGATTTATTTTTAGTGGTTATTATTTTAGTTTTTTGACCCTTTTGGACACTCATGATGTCTCAGAGATAATTTTCTCAACCCTTTTGTCTACTAAAGTTTGCAAGCCACCGGATGAAATTGCACTATCTTGGTTTTGGGATCTGAGATCTCGCCTAAAATTGAGTAATCTTTGCTGAAGACATTTTTTTTTGGGCCTAAAGCATGCATGATACCCTGATACATGATTAAATGAGCTGGCACTTCCAAGACCAAATTTAACTCTAACTTAAATTTTCAGATTCACCATAAATCAACACTATCAATGTGGAAGGGAAAATAACATAAATAATTTCTGAACTTTGTTTCAATACGCAATGTCATCCCTATACTTTTAATTTGTTCAATATGTTCGAACTTTGGTCTAATGTGCAATGTCGTCTGCAAACTTTTAATTTATTCAATGTGGTCCATGAACTTTGGTCCAATGTTTAATGCGATCCCTAAACTTGTAAATATTTTTATATAGTTTAGATATTATAATTGAACATTTGCCAATATTTCATAGATCACATTAAACAAATTAAAAGTTTAGGGACGATTTATACATTTGACCAAATTTTTACGGATCATATTGCAGAAATTAAAAGTTAAGTAAATACATTGTAAATTGGATCAAAGTTTAGAAATCATTTGTGTTGATGTCCCAATGTGGAAATAGGGTACATATAGATTGCTGTAATTGGTGTGGCACTGACTCATCTTGCTCCGTCGCGATGATGTCATGGTCAATGTATTATACGCTTCACTAAAGTACCTAAAGCTTGAGCATTTGCTTTTTGATATGCGCTTCCTGATATTGACACATCCAAGCAAGTCAGTTTAGTTTATCTTTCTATTGATTTTGGTAGATCACCTCGAGGCGAGCGAGCTCCCCCGATTGCCGTAGTTACTGTTGTAAATAGAACGCAATTCGCTTTAGATGTCAACTCAAGAAAAATCTCTGACGGAGGTCCGACCTCTAAGAATAATACGTCCGACGTTTAGCAACTAAACTACTGTTCGGGGAGCTACAATCCGAGCCCGTAATTAAGGAATCTCTGCTTAAGACATTTATTTTTGGCCTAAGGCACGCACGATACCCTGAATCATGATTAAATGAGCTCGCACTTCAAAGACCAAATTCAGCTCTGACTTAAATTTTCAGATTCATCTCGAATCAACGCTACGAATGTGGCAGAGAAAATGACAAAGATAGTTCTTGAATTTTTGTTCAATGTGCAATGTCATCTATGAACTTTTAATTTGTTCAATGTGATACTTGAACTTTAATATAATATTCAATGTGATCCCCTATTTTCCATTATTCCAATCAAATATATCCTAAAAATTAAACTTTTAAACATTTTCATATAGTCTCGAGATTACAATTGAACATTTTACCAATAGTTCATAGATCATATTGAACAAATTAAAAGTTTATGGATGGTATT
Organism: Syzygium aromaticum; assembly: GCA_024500025.1. Lineage (NCBI taxonomy): Eukaryota > Viridiplantae > Streptophyta > Magnoliopsida > Myrtales > Myrtaceae > Syzygium > Syzygium aromaticum. The sequence goes on along the minus strand of CM044891.1, from coordinate 3,256,925 downwards.
ACACATTAGATCAATCAAGGACTGTATTGCAATTAGACTAAACTTCAGGAATTATTTGTGCTGTTATCTCAATGCGGAAATAACGGCGCTTAACATTCGACCAGAACTTGGAGCCGAGGAAACACCTAAATATCTCTTCTCTAATTGGTAGTGGCACCAACTCATATGGTCAATGCATCATACGCTTCACCAAAGTACCTAAAGCTCAAAATGACATCTACAATTCATCGAAACCAACGACATAGGACGGTGTCGGCCGCAGGAATCCTTAGCAAATGGAGTGAAACCAACGGATGAAAATGAGCCGGGAGGAGTTAATCCTCTCTCCCCTCTTCGCATTTTCTTTTTCCTACTACCATTTGTCGGGAAAATTCCGTTAAAATCTTTCCCTTGTTGCCATAAAAGACTTGATCCTCAGAGGTCAAATCCATGGTTAATCGGATTGCCATGTAGCAGTAACCTGAATTTGCATGGGCCTTATCACATCAACAAATGTGGGCTTCACGGTTAATTTGATTGTTACGTCAATTCACGTTAGATATGAACAGGACCAAATTTGACTGGAAAAAGGAACGGTTTGATTCAAAGACTGTGAGGATTAAATTGAACGAGATTAATATTTAAGGATCGAATTTTACATTAGCTGAAAGTTGTAAAGTGCATGGATTATTTTTTTTTTTCGTTGTTCTGTTGAAATTTGATGGATTGAGTGCCCGCAATTTGTATCCATTGACAACCTTGGCTGGGGGCTCGTCACTCTATGGACCCCGCCCACGGAAACACACAGGCAACGACTCGTTACGCGTGCGTGTTTCAACGCGCGAAGATGATTGACTTCCACGGTTGACTCGTGACTTCTCTTCTGAGCCCACCCTCAAGCATCAGCTCATTCCTCTCTTTCTTTCCATGGAGCTTTGGAGCTAATCAATGGTGCTTCGTTGAATTGCATGTAAGTACAGCGTCTTCTTCTGAGCTCTCTTGCTCTTTCCAATAGCTGACCATGTTGTTCGTCCGTTCTGAGGGTTGAATTTGATTGTGTGGTTCTGATCAGCACTGTTTGTTGTACGGGTGATGACTCGAACGTATGTTGGTTCGTTCTTTTCTTCTTTTGATCGACTGATTTTGCCAAGAATTCTGGGCTTGACCGAATTGGGTGGAAAGAAACGAAATAAAAAACCGATGGAAATGTTTCTCTCGTTTGGTTAGAAAGAAATAGGCAGTATGTATTCGTATATTGGACTGATCTTATGTATGAACCGCTTTTATGCTTCTTCTAAGATGCCGAGAGTCCACATTACACTTTGAAGATGAGCTGTTGAGCTGATACGGAAGTTGAATTTCAATGTGGTGTTCTTTACCGGCATTTTTTATGGATTACTTTTGTTGAATTTCATGTGAACGGGGGATCTTGCTACCATCGAGCTAAGAAGTTTTCTTTCACTTGTAGCATGTATTCTTCTTATAATCTTCTCCTCTGTTCTGCCTTTCCTAACTGGCGGAGTCATTCCACCATCACCTTCTTATGTTTTTCTGTTTTCGCGACGTCATTTTGTTGGTTCAAACTCTATGTCACAAACAGGACCAGCCTCTCCCTCTCCTCTCTTTTTCCATTGGAAAGTAGTTTACCAATAGCTGAATTGAGGTGCATCGGCTTTGCTTGCTGAAAATGTCCAACTATTTGCAGCAGTGTTTTGGAGTCCATGCATGTGCCATCGGCGCCTCTGCTAGAAAGATGAATTCATGATACTTCTAAGATTGAACATAAAAGTGAAGTTACCTTCTAAAATCGCGAAATTTCAGACAACATGCTAAAAACCTTAATCAGTGTTATAACGGCATCGCAATTTCATCTTGATGACATTGAAATTCATAATCTTCTTTGTATCTGTAGTTTTTTCAATTTTATTGTGAATGTTCAATGTTCGCCAGCTTTTCCGCAATCCTATCTTTGAGTTGATAGGAGAATGAAAATCAATGCAGACAAGCTAGGTGGTCAGTGCATGTTCACCACTCACAATAAGATCTGACCTGTTGGTCTATGTGTTATTTCTATATTTCTTTTGCCGTGACTCTTTTTATTAAGTTGGTATTTATTGTGTAGATTTATGGTTCTTATAACTTGAATACGTTTTTCTTTAGCTCTTGCACCTACTCAAATGTCTAACGATGCACTTCAAATTGTGGCAGTTATTCAGTTGCAGGTCATACAAACATCTCGAGTAGTCTTGCCATCCTCAACCTGAGCTGTTTCTTGAGTATCTGACCCGGCGTCTTCAAAATCAGAGTTAGACAATGCCTAAACCTTATTGTTCTTTAGCAACTTTTCATCTTTTCCTTTCATATGTTGAATACGAAACTACTCCTAGAAATCGTTAGAGGAACAATGAACAGTAGTGATGCTACAATTAGAGGAGTCTATAATTTATTTGTCTCCTTGAAATGAAATAAATTTAATTTGCTGGCAATAATTTTTATCAGGATTCTATGCTCCTTGGCAAACAATTGCTAAGTAAAAGACTTTCGAGTAAACATGTGTTTCAATTGGCTCCTTCCACTTCTCACAATTGTATGGAACAGATTTAGCAAAATAAAGAACAGATGAAGATTTTGGGTTAACTTTGGCACCCTCTTTATTTGGCTCTAAATTTTGGCATCATTTTATTGTGCATAATAAATTTTGTCCTTTTCTTCTGTAGAGACTAGACTCTTGTTCTTCAAACTACTACTTTTAGTGAGTTTTTCCATTATGATTTAAGTTAAGGCTATAAACTCTAGCTTGTTGCTTGCACAGTATGGTTGAGGCGGCAGCTACGGCAGCAGCTGTTGAGGCATACAGGGATGGGAAAAGCTTAATAGCTTATGTTGGTCGCAAAATCAATTGTGCAAATGATCTTGAAAAGAATTTCAGAAGGCTCACAGAGGAAGCAGAGAAACTCTTTGCTAGGAGGGATGACGTGGAAGCTGAAGCAAGCAAAGACAAGACAAAGAAAAAAACTAAAGAGTGTGAAGCCTGGATTGGCAGGGTTAAGAATGTTGAGAATGAGGTTCAAGAACTAAAAAATGAATTTACAAAAGGAAGAAAACGTTCACTAAAACAGCGTCGCATTTGGTCAGCTTCCAATTTCAGTAAACGTTTGGCTGAGAAGTGCAAGGAATTGCATAGTCTGTGGGCAGAAGGAAGGCTTGAAACAGAAGCAGTTGTTGAGAGACCACCTGAGCCTGTCAGAATAATGCATGCTCCGAAAACAGAAAACAAGCCATCAATCCACTGTGCTGTTGAAGAGATCCTTGGTCACTTGAGGGACTCCAGTGTGAAAAGAATTGGGCTCTGGGGGACAGTGGGAATAGGGAAGACCACAGTCATGCATAATTTGAATGATGATGAAGAGATCAGCAAAATGTTTGACATTGTAATTTCAGCATCAGTTTCCAAAGAAAGTAGCATAGAGAAGTTGCAAAAGGCAATTGCGCAGAGGCTTAAATTGAATACTGAAGGGATCAGTGATCCGCACGAAATATCGTGGAGAATATCAAAAGAATTGGAGAACAAAAGATACTTGCTTCTTCTGGATGAAGTTTGGAATGTTTTTGATTTACATGCAGTAGGATTACATGATAACAACCAGGATAGTAAGGTTGTGTTAGCAAGTAGATACCAACACGTTTGCTCGGATATGGAAGTTGATGAGTTGGTCAATGTGAAAAGGCTGTCTGAAGCAGATGCATGGAAAATGTTCCGGGAGAAAGTGGGTAGGAATATTAATCTGCCTGGTGTTGAACCACTTGGCCATCTAGTGGTAACTGAATGTGCTGGTTTACCACTTCTAATTGACAGAGTTGCAAGATATTTCAGAAAGAAGGATAACATTAATCTCTGGAGGGATGGATTAAGAAGCTTGCGAAAATGGCCTAGTGTAAAAGTCCAAGGCATGGACGAAGTTCTTGAATTTTTGAAATTCTGTTACGACGAGTTGGATGATGAAGGACAAAAGATTTGTTTCCTATATGGCGCACTGTTTCCGGAGGATTCTGATGTCTTTATAGATTATTTATTGGAGTGCTGGAGGGCAGAAGGCTTTCTGAGTGATGCAGTTGATTTTACCGAAGCTCGTGATCGGGGGCATGGCATATTGCATGATCTCATTGATGTTTCGTTGCTTGAAAAAGGTGAAAAAGTAAAGCACGTTAGAATGAACAAAGTGCTCCGGAACATGGCACTCAAAATTTCGTCCGAAGGCAAGAATTCTAAATTCTTGGTGAAAGCTTGTGAAGGGCTGAAAGAGGCCCCTAATGAAGAAGATTGGAAAATGGCAAACCGCATATCTCTGATGGATAACCAACTGTGCACATTACCAGGAACAGTAGATTGCACTTCTCTCCTAACCCTGATGCTGCAAAGAAATTATGAGCTGGCATTAATTCCAGACTCATTTTTTGGATCTATGGAAAAGCTCCAAGTTCTAGATTTGCATGGCACTCGGATCACATCCTTGCCATTATCAATGTTGTCCTTGACAGCTCTAAGAGCACTTTATCTAAATTCTTGCAGCTTTTTAACTGAACTTCCTATTGACATGAAGGCACTGGCACATCTTGAGGTTCTTGATATCCGAGGCACTGGAATTGACTATTTACCAGTTCAGATTGGGGACTTGCTTAATTTGAGATGCTTGCGGATTTCCTTGTCCAATTCGTGTATGAGACGGGTGATTGAGGGACGGTCAAGAGTCATGGACATTGGTCACAATGTCATCTCAAGGCTTTCTTTGTTGGAAGAGCTTAGCATCGATGTGCATCCTAACAACCAATGGTGGGATGTGGTTGTAAAGGCTATTACGCAAGAAGTGGCCACCTTGACGCGCTTGACTTCTCTATCATTTTGTTTTCCTTCCGTTGAGTATCTGAAAATTTTTGTCACTGGCAGCTCACTCTTGAAGAATATCTGCTTCACCTTCCGATTTTCCGTTGGTTACCATGAGTCTACCAGATACCGAATCCTCGATCATTTTGAGTATGAAATCTGCAGGTGTTTAAAATATGCAAATGGGGTTGGTGTGGATCATGCAATTTCTGCTGTACTTGCTGAAACTGATGCATTTGAACTTTTATGCCACAAGGGAATTTCAAGCATATCAGACTTTGGCAATGCCAATATCAACAAGGTGCGGGGTTGCCTGATTGAAGGGTGCTCCGACATTGAAGCCATGGTTGATGGCAACCATTCCACAGCATGTGCATTGGAATGCATGGAGAAGATAGTTATAAACATTGCCCCAAAATTGACATGCCTTTGGAATGGTCCCGTCCAACCCGGAAGCCTAGCCCAACTAACTTCTCTAAGTATATATAAATGTCCAAAATTGACGAAAATATTCTCTGATGGCATGATTCAACAACTTTCTAAGCTTCAATATTTGAGAGTTGAAGAGTGTCATGAGATTACAGAGATCATCATGAAAGCTGAAAACAACAATTTAGACCCTAGTGCACTTCCAGGTCTAAAGACTCTGATACTTATTGATCTGCCTAAGTTGAGAAGCATTTGGACTGATAACTCATTGGTGTGGCCGTCGTTAGAGGGCATTACCATACATACGTGCCAATCACTAAAGCAATTGCCCTTCGGCAACCATAATGCAGCCAAACTGAGACATATTGAAACTCAAAGAGTGTGGTGGAGGCAGCTGTTTTGGCAGGAAGAAGAAGTCGAACAAAGATTACGACCTATATGCATATTCAGCTAGTAATTGGCCCGTTTTATGCTGAGAAATTCTTCAGGTAAGAAGTACTTCTAGTAGTGTGATGTTGCACTTTAATGCTGGGACCATAGTACCTTGCTGTCTCAAGTGTTTGATTATATAATAGTATCATGCTTTATTGTCTTAAGATCTGTACTTTGTGATTGTTTGTTCTTCTCAATAGTAAATTGAGCTTTATTAACCTGGAGTCTTTGGGTATATTTTTGTTCAATGAACAGCATCGGTTGCTGGAATGGTCTCAGAGAACCTGAGTTTGCCTTTGCTCACATTTCTATTCTTGAAGGTGCTTTTAAGATGATTGTGAGGCTTAGTTTGCTGAGAACTAAGGTCAGTTTACATAATTTGTCTTCCATCTTTGTATCGTGTATTATCAAACAATTGTATGTTGTAATACCGAGACTTGAGAACTGAGTCAGCTGTTTTCTAGTTTTTATAACCAATTGTTAGATGAATCATTTGCTCATAAGCTTAATGTGTAAATCGAGCCTTTTTCACGGAAACATGCTGTGGATGTGGATCTAATTACATCAAATAGACAACTACAGGGAGGAGCACAAAAAATAAGAATATAGAATAAAAAAAATTAACGGTAAGTTTTCAGGGCTTGCTTGTTTAATTGTTGTCAATCAACTTTTAAAATACAATTCAAATTTCAAAAAATTTTGGAAAAATTATTTGTGAATCTATCTACCAAGATCTATATCTTGTGAATGTTTTAAGTGTTTCGGATTGCAAAAATGTGAGAGAGACGCAAGAATTAAATTAAGCTAAATGTAAAAAATAAAAGTCAATTCAAACAGATTTGAACCTTTGACGTATGCTCTCGTACTATACTAAATGAACTGTTTGTCCTATCTACAAAATATATATATATGCACATCCATGCCATGATTACTTGGCATGACATTAATCATAGAAAATTAAAGAACTAATGATTGAGTAATTTCCTGGATAAGTTCCTATAAAAAGATAATTTGTGCTCTAAATATTTAAGTGAAATCTATAGTTTTGGCATCTTTGGGGCCACTTTTCGAATTTGGTCCTTGTTCTCAGCCCTTTACTGATTATTTGCTAGGTTAGCTTGGTTTATGACTAGGGCTTTTAGAATAAATATGCCAATTTCTCATTTAAATCTTGTTACATATGTCTTTCTTGTTCTTAAAGATGTCACTAGGCTAATTCACACTTTTTAGGCTTTTTAGGCCTTTTAGCCTCGGTCCATGCTCAAAAAGAAGAATTATCTTGAGCCCCAGAAATTTGTCAAACCAGACTTTCAAATCAACAAGCTTTTCCCTTCACAGCTTTGACTAGGATGTCGTCTAGAAACAAACCCCCAAAAGCATATCAGGCATCCTTATTAACACTATCCATCCAAGAGTAGAGGTGTAGTTTGACTGGGTCCAAACTATTTCAGCTCAAGAATTTTGAAACCAAACCAACAGTTGGAACCAAACTGAGTCTAATTAATATTTGCTTATCTCTTGTAGTTACTAGAGTTGAACATTGCATCTTATATTCCTTACCAAAAAAAAAAAAAAACATTGCATCTTATATTCATCCACTTTTCCCTGAACATCATATCTCACATATCATTCAGTCAACGGTCAACAAAAAGTTCCTACAAAGGTAAAATTCGCGATGTTGTATCAAATTTTCTGCAGGAAAAGAAATGAACATCTCCTTTCAGAATCTAATGCATTGGGACACATTCCTTAGTCGAGCATTATAAGAGAGCAGCACATACATAGCTGAGACAAAACCATCTAGCTATTGAAGCATTCAGAGTTTAGACTCGTGGGCAGACCATTACCGATTTTTTAGATGTTGGTTGCTGCAGCAGAGACTCAATATTTACCTCTACTTGATGCTTCTCTTTATGAGTTCAGTTGGTCAAATAATCCAAAACCAATACACGCCCTTTCTTTGATACGGAAAGTCCTTGGCCACCCATCACACCGCAGAAATTTTATTTTTGGTTCTAATAGTCATGTCTAGGCCAATTGATGAATATCTCGACTAATCCGCCTGTCCTAGCAGGTGAAAGGCTAGAATATATGCAATAAGAGTTTTCTACTGTAATTTTATTTTGACTGATGTTGGAGACGAGAACAGACCATGAGATCAATTTTTAAATGAGGTTGAACTATATACAAATATTAGTCTAAACGAATCTTCTTGTTATTCATTCAGTTATTGATGATTCTATCCATTCATAGACTGTTTAGTGTAGTAAGTGGGTACAAATGTCTACACTACCAAGGGAAAAAGAAAAAGAAACATAGTTGGTTATGTTATGTCATAACATCGATTTGGTGTTCCTCAAACTATGCAAAATTCAGTTGCAAGAAGAGGATCATGTCCTCCATAACCTCCCTGTAACTAGATTTCACTTCATTCTAAGTACATCATATTACAAAACAAAAACCAAGTATAATCTACAATACCATTGGATTTGGTTTTGGTTTGGTCTCAACTGATTTGTGGTCCTTCAACTGCCTCTTCGAAACAGGTCGTGTGAAAGGAATCCAACCGAGAATTTGTGTTTGTTTTGGTTTGGTTTAGTTCAGTTCAATGACTTAAATTGGTTTTTGTTAGTACTCCCCGTAAAAACCGGCCATTCATATGAAATGCAAGATGTGGCGATAGATAACATCACAACGACAGTAGCTTGTGTAGTGACTAATTGATTTGTTTTCCTCCGCTTCATGGATGATGTCAGCTTCATCTATGAGAACTTCAAGCTCATTACACTCCCCAAGAACACAACATGTGAGTTGCTTTATGCTTTCCAAACTGAACTCAGAGAACTTCTTAAGATCTGCATGTCTGTCCATATAATTCGCATCTGACTATTTTAGATGACCTTGATTTCACGGGAACACCACCATTTATTTTCCTCAAGTATCTGTCCCATTGATCTAATTCAAATTCAACATCATATGGTAGTCGATTTATCTTGCGGTTAGCCTGATTGCCAACAAGTCTAGACTGATTTAAGGATGGATATTCTAATTGATTGTTGGAGCTGCTTGAACTTCCTAAGGAGTTCCAAGTTTGGAAAGTATAATTTCAGGTATTTAAGTTTCGTAAGCTGCAGACTTAGGAGAGAATACCCTAGGCACACTTGTTCCGCCATTCAGCATCAGGATCCACATCAAAATTAAGTTCTTCTAGATAGCCAATATAACTCCGCAAGGAATCACTGGGTTCAAAACTTGAGCGTTTGCTTTCCGAGATGCACTTCCTGATATTGACACTGCCAGGGAAGTGAGATTAGTTTTTCTTTCTCCTGCTTTTGGTAGATCCATGGTCTTTGTTCCCTCAAGATAAAGCACCTCGAGGTGAACGAGCCCGCCAATTGCTGCAGTTATTGTCCTCAATAGAACACAATGGTTTAAGAAGGTTCTTTTGAGGCTGACTAATTGAGATATTGGCTCTGACAAAGACCTAATGCGAGTCCTTGATAAGTTCAGAACTTCTAGGGCAGGCATGCAATTGAAGATGAAGTAGGTATCAATCTCAGCTTGTAATTCCTTTGAGGAAACAATGCTGTGAGTGAAAAGCACCTTGGTTCCTCTTGTAGTCCAATCTTGTTATGCATTAAAGGAATCTCTTCAGCGCTCTCCCATTCCTCAGCCCTTGGTGGCTCCGTCAACTTGATGGCGTCAAGTCCAAACAACCTCAAATCAGAAACAAGCGACTTTCCTCTAGTTGAGCTAGTAACTTCGCCAACACATGCTGATTCAGAGTTTGAAACTTGACAAATCTTTCATTCTCATCATTTTGAGCTAAGTTAGCATTGACATACTGTTTGGACTTTCTGGCCATCATTTTGGGTGTCTACCATACCATCCCTTGTCCATCTGCCTATGAGACACTCGGTTTCTCTGGCTATAGCTTGAATTTCTGCAGAGTGAACTATTCCACCTTCACAGTGGCCCAACAAAGATGACCATCCAAACTTAGCATCCTCTCCACTGCCATTCCACTGCAAACGTGTTCTGATTTAGCCACCAAGATTACGTTGCTACTGTTCTGTGGCGTTAAATCAGGAATTCCCATTGACTCCAGATTTAGGGGTTGAGGAATGTCATTGAGAACAAGTAAGAATTTATCGTGCTCCAGCACTCTTTTCACAAAGTCTGAGATGTCAGCTTTCAAAGGCTTTAACTAAATCAGATGACATTTGCTCCGCAATCTCCTCAGGCACCTCTTTCATGTTGTGTTCTCAGGAAGAGTAAAATAAGTAGTCAAAATCGTACAATCGTTCAATTGTTTGATCACAGTAGGCTTCTTCATCCTGTCTTAACCACAAATTCCAATTTTTACGATATCTGAACATCTAATGTGCTCCATAACAAGCATTATGTCATGATATTATGAACATCACGGCCCTGTGATGGTCGCTCATTTTGTTTGTCAGCACCAAATCACTGTCTTAATTGATGTCCTCGTCTCATGCGAAGCAGTGCATGAGTCACTTTCCTCGTGCCCTTGTGGGATGTAGATAAGCTCTTTGCTGCTATTACCTTCTCCGTCTGTAAGTCCTACTGTTCTGTAGGTTCTCCCATTGTCTAAATTATCCTCTTATTGTTTCTCAATCCACATCACATTCGTGGGATCCCGATCTGTGTCCAACTTGCTTTCGACACCTTTTTGCTAAAAACTTGCTTTTCGTATGAAAAATCAGTGAAAGAGCCATTCACTTATATAATCATAGGGAAGGGTAAACAAAAGATTGAGATTGAAGAGGATCCTCTGGACGCGGAACTCAATCGGGGCTTATAATTAAGTGAGACATTCGGATTAGTGAATTTTGTCGACAGATTGAGCCCCTTGTATGGACCAAGAGCCCGACCATCACGGTTGGATTAGTAAACTGTTCTTCATCCTGATTACTTTTGCCAGATCAATGTGCAGTCCAGATTTTCATTCTCCCCCTTCCAGAATATTTATGTAATCAATATGCAGCAGACCTAATCCTGCGTATGACGATATTTTTCCAATTGCCGTTTGTTGTTTCTCATTCTTGTTGCCTTTTTAATTGAAAAAAGAAGAGGAAGTCAAACATAAAACCACAAATTACGAGCATGTCAGGCGCACAACGAGCGATCACAGAGAGTACAGAGATAGAAAGACGTTCTGTCGAATGACATGGACCCTTTAGTCTCCTTGATTATGTACATTCGCTAAAACGAGGTCACCTTTGTGAACCCTTCTTATTACCTTCTCAGTTCGTTCATCGACATGGTGAATGATTTGGTATTCTTTGTTTCTTTTACCACATTGCTTGAGTGTAGATTCATGTGAGCTGTGTGTTCGAATTGTTTAGCACTTCAAGGTTTTTTCCTGAATTATCTAAGATAATCCGAGTCAATTGGACAAAGTGTATCTTCTTGTAAATTTTCGGCGATGAATTGGGTGATGGTCTTCCATCCTGAGGACCATCCTTAGGCTCGGAGGCTCTTGATGGGTTGGGACTTCTTGGAGTCATTAGCTTCAGAATTCTACATCGGTCTCCAGAAATTCAATAGTTTTAATGACTAAAGTCTAATAGCAATTGAATGGTGACAAATTAAAAGTTAACAGATTTTATGATATGTTTTGAAATTTCAGGGACTGTGTAAGATTCGAATTACTAAAAACAAATAGTGGACAAATAATTGAAAACAAATGAGGAATTTGCAAGGGACTTCTATTGAATTCGAGCAGACGGCTTAAATTTTTGGGTGCATGCTTGCTTGATGATTGGATTTGAACAATAAACTTCTCAATGGAAATCATGAAGTGCATAGGGAACGTAAAAAGATTACGGGACTCGACTAAAAGATTTTATGATTGAAGACAAGTAGCTGAACCAGTGAGAGCCCAAGCCCATAATGTCCTTTTTCTAAATTGGGTCTGCAGTCCCCCCGAGGCCCTTTGGAATTTACTATGCTCTGAAGCCCACTTAGCGTATCTTCCATCTTCTTCGATATGAATGAAATGTGCTTGTTTTCCAACCAAAAAAAAACCTTGGAAATATAATCTACTTTGAATTTAAAATTCAAAACTAAAGCAAAATCTAATCCAAATGATCTTCAAAAAATCTGATGGGCTTCTTGATTGATGATGTACGATTCTTGTTCGAAGTGCATTGTTTGTGTTGAATGTCTTGAGAGATATAATCCTTGATTCTTCCTATATCTTTAATGAGTCATTCCATTATGCATCACAATCTTCCTCCGTAAGTTTCTCTAACTATCTTTTGATTCGTGCACTACTTCATGGATGATTTGTAACCGCTCCAGATCCTTTCGATACAATTCTTCCTTAGTTGATGGGTCCTTCTTGACTTGTACTTCAACTTCCTTTCATGTTTCGAGTTAATCCATCTTTGACAAGTGTCATGAACTCCACTTAAATTTTGTTCATTGGAAACTCACGATCGATGAACTCTTTAGACATTCCATCGATGGGTTTCGTGGGTCATATGTGATGTTATGACTTTTAGGGTTGACAAGCTTGTTTAGGCATTTTATTGAGTAGGCTTCATGTGATAACTATATTGTTATGGCCTAGTTTGGGCATTTAGCTTCTTATATTTAGGCCCAAAATTGAGTTTGGTGTCAATGAACTAACAAGTTATCAGCTAACTCTTTAAAGTAATATTTGCTTTGATGGCGTATTACAAATATTGTGAAAGCTGAATACAACTGAAGATTTCTAACTGATGACCATCTTACAAATTGGAAATTGTTGCTCCATCAGCTTTTTCATCAAGAATGTTACTAATCACATAGGAAGGCACAATTCTGACCCAAAAAAAAAACATAGGATGGGATAGGTCTGTTGGTTGGTGGGTTGGGCCTCATTATGTATTTGGGCCAAGTCAGGCCCATGGGCCTTAATGGACCGGCCCAAGCTTGACAAATTACTTTTATATGGATTTAACCTAGGAAGCCCAATCAATTGGTTGAGGCCCGTGTTATTCTAATTTTGGGTCACTTGATCAAGCCGGCCAACCCCAACGGCCACTCTTATAGATCATATGTAGGAATTACTAAAGCTCAGAAGTACTTTTTTTTTTTATCAGAACATGCTAAATACATGGATATATATTACTGATAGTTGTAACTTGCCGTTCTGACATAGAAAGATACTAGTCACTATAGAAGAGCTCTCATCATATTATTTGATTTACTGATGAGGACAATCATCTACTTGTATAGATAAATTAACCATTAAAAGTAAGTTGAAAGTAATTCTGTCTTGTGGAATGCAAATAGTTGACCACATGTAGAAATTACTTGTTGTACAATGATACTTATGTTTTTCATATGAAAGGGGCACTAGTCACGTACAAGTGTTGCTTATTTTCTTGGAGAAAGTCGCTAATCACATGTCTAATAGCCAACGAGGTCATGGATTGCCGATGAGAAAAATTCTTCTGTGGCTATTGCCTGCCAAGATCAGTGATGGTTATACTCAAAAGGAGCAGCAGACAGAGACATTAACTTAGCAGAGTGAATAGGTTCTCTCACTAAGAGACTCATATCATAGTTCTAATAACAGGAAGTAAGGGACTGCTTTGTGAATGGATGCGGCTTCTAACCAATTTGGCTGGACAAGCAGAATCGAAAGCTATTCTGCATTCCGTGCTGCGCCTTACCAAGGGTTGGCATTCTAATGTCCAGGTTGATTGCTTCTAGCAAAATCCAACACAGAGCGAAAAAAATCCTTCAAGTGCAGATCTCCTATTCCACTATTTATCGATACCTAAACCAACCTGATGATGGCCATTCAAGCCCTGCCCAGTCATTCTTTATCTCACGTTCCTCTCTTTGAACTGACAGGAAAGTAACAATGGGAAGAAACTCATACACCACAGAAAAGTCGGCTAGTAAGGCCTGCCATTATGTAGGCAAGAGTTCTCAAAGTTTACCTAGTGATATTGATTCGATACAACAGTCATTAAGCAACTGAAGTTCCCACTGACTTGTTAGGCAGTTCCAACAGTCAGAATCACACACGCACACGGAGTTAAGGGATGTCACACGCGTCAATTGGGACGAAAATACCATCCAAGTGATCTGGCTTATGGCCGCGCCATTCCAAGTCGTTCCACCAACTCCTCTCCCCCCTGATTTTCTTCATATGCTTACCGGAAACTTCATCAGTTGAAAGAGTCTTCAGACTTGGGCAGTCATAAAAACTCAACCTTTCTAACCTCGGTGCGATCTGTAGCCCACAAGATATACTGGAAAGTTCTGGTACGTAATGGAGGGACAACTTCTTCAAGATAGGGAGGAAATAAGACGTCTCATGGACTTTGGCAGTAGAAGTTTCGCGGCTAACTAGGCTTTTGATGGCTGCGCAGTCCTCAATTGTGACCTCTTCCAAATTGTTGAGATTATCAAGCATCTCATGTGAGAAAATAACTGTCAACTCGGGGCATTTACACAATGTCAACAACTTGAGAGAAGATAAACATCCTTTCTGCACTGAGCCCTTCCAAATGCTCCTCAAGTTTCTCATGTAATACACATACAAAAACTCAAGCGATTCAAGAGAGACTCTAATATTGCAGTAAGATTCAGTCAAAGCCTCTAGATGAATGGTATCAGATGCATCCACGAGCACTTCAAGCTCATTACACTCCCCCAGAACACACCATTTGAGTTGCTCCATGCTATCTATCCCCAGTTCAGACAGCTTCTTGAGATTAGCATGCCTTTCTAAGAAAAAAGCATCTGATTGTTGCAGGATGTCCTTAATATCTGTGAAGACACCGTCCCCATTTATGTACCTCAAGTATCGGTCGCACCGCTCCAACTCGAATTCAATATCTGATGGTAGACGATTCATAATGCGGTTAGCCTGATTGCCAATGAGAAGTCTAAATTGAACTAAATATGGATGCTGCATCGATTTCCTTAGCTGATTAAACTGCCTCAAAAGTTCCAATGTAGGAAAGGAGAACTTGATAGTGCTTAACCTTTTCAAGTTGCAAACTTCAGATATAACACCTTCAGCACATGTATCCCACCATTCAGCATCAGCATCCACATCAAGATTCAGTTCTTCCAAGTGTAATAGAGAAGATATTACCCCATGAGGAATCACCGTTTTAGAGTCATTTGAAGGTTCAGTTCCGCAAATTGAGAACCGCAAACAAGTTAGATTAATTAAACATTCAATTTCCTTGGGAAGATTCTTAATCCTTGTCCCCTCAAGATCAAATACCTCCAGCTGCTTGAGCCTACCAACTGCTGGCGATATCGATCTCAAAAGCACACAATCATTCAAGAAGAATCTTTTGAGGCTGACAAGTTGAGATATGGACTCTGGCAAGCACCGAATGCGGGTTCTGGACAGATTCAAAACTTCTAGAGCAGGCATCTGATTGAAAAATGAAGAAGAAAGCTTTCTCAGCTTGTAATTTCTTTGCAGAAATAACGATGAAAGTGAAGGGCACCTAGGTTCCTTCGGTAGCTCAGAAATTCCGGTATGCATCAAACATATCTCTTTTGCACTCTCCCATTCCTCAACCTCCGGTGGCTCTGTCAAATCCAAGCCACCCCGCAATAGAAACATGCGATTTTCCTTAGGCTGAAATATCAAGTTCACTAATATATCCTGATCCTGATCTTGAAACTTCACAAATTGCCCATTCTCATCAACTTCGAGCAGGTTAGCATTGACAAGATCTTTTAGGACTCTTTGGCCATCATCATGGGTGTCTACAATACCATCCCTGACCCACAGGCCTACGGCAGAGTCGGATGCAATCTCATGGTAATTGTTACAAAGAGCAAGATTTTTCAAACATCTTCTAGTTGGTCAATGCTGAATCTTAATACATTAACCATGAGATCTTCTATACCTGCTTCATGACTTGCTGGTCGAACAGTCAGTCTTTCAAGCGCACGTTTCCAGATTAAAATGTCATCAACATTTTGCAGTGCCCTTGCCACTAGAATAACGGCATGTGAATATCGCCTGCACATCCTAACTATTTCCCTAGCTAGGACTTTTTTAGGATAATAAACAACATCACCCACATTCTGACGAAATAATTCACACAGCAACAGATCGTCCAAACATATTTTCTTATCCACTTCGATTTCATCACAAAGTTGTCCTGATCCAGCCACAAAGACTATCTTGCTACCAACTGGTGTTGAATCAGGAATTCTCAGTATCTCCAGCTTCATGTGTTGATTAATGCCAACAAGAATGAGCAAAAACTTGAGGCCTTCCAATGCATTCGCCTCCAAATGTGGCATATCAACTGCATTGGCTTCAGTTAAATCAGAAGATGGTCCAGCAATCTCCTTTTGCACCTTGTCCATGTCGCAGTTCAGAGGAACAGTAATACAGATGACTCTATCAAATAGATTCCTCAAAATTGCAGATTCCTTCAAAGCTTCAATGACAATAGCTTTTCCAACCTCGTTTCTGCCATATATTCCAATTTTTTCAATGTTGGATTTTTTTATGGACTTGATGAGATGGTCGACTATAGAATCATAGTTAATGGCACCCCATCTTTCTGATGGTCTCCCTTTTTGTTTTCCACCGTTGCCAAACAAATCCATTGAGGCATCGGTCTTATCCAAAGTAGCGTGTGGAGAACTTTCCTTTTGCATTTTTGGTATGTGCAAAATATCGTTATATTCTGGACTTGCTTCGATCCTCGCCTTTTTATCCCCAACTTCATATTCCAGTTCCGAGCAATATGAATCAACTTCAGATTCTTGTTCCGAGGAATATGAATCAACTTCCTCAGAAGCAGTGTCTTGGTTTACTTCCAAGGAAAAGGGTTCAACCTCGGGCTCTACGGTGTTCTGCAATTGCAAAACTGCCGTTTCTGATGCTTCTCTCTTATGATATTCTTGACTTGCTTCGATCTTCATCTTCTTATCCTTGTCTTCAGATTCTGATTCTGAGCAATGCGAACCAACTTCCAATTTTGAGTGTGATGAATACGAATGAGCTTTTTCCAAAGCAGCATAAGGATCGGCGTCCCTTTTCACTAGCCGGGGAAATAGTTCAGTCTCTGTATCTCGAGTGTATTGCATTGGCACAAAATCACTTTCTGCTCTTTGCTTCTGCATGGCTTCTACTTCTTCCGCTTCACTTGACACCATCACATTTTCCTCTTCTTTCAGATCACTCATCAGTGATCCTTCGTTCGTGAGATGGCCTGACTTTGTGTGAAGCAAACCGATCCCAAAGAACGGCTTGACTTCTGTATAGAAACAAATTCATGAGACAAAGGCACAATCGTTATTCATAATCTACTCCGGGATATAAAAAAACTTTTCTTTCTGCAATTTAGCCAACACATTTCATGATAATGCAGCTACACTTATCTAAGTGGACAACTTGAAAACAGAAAGCCAAAGTCAGTTCCTTTGTACACCATAAACGAAGTTACTTGGTCACTCCATTTATCTGACTTTCGTTCAGTTCAGAGAGAAACAGAGAGAGCCTGTTTTTGCCCAAAATAAATCCCAATACACGAGAAGTGATTCTTCGGAAATAGCAGCAATTCTAGACTTTACACTATCTACAATAGTCATTTGATGCATATATAAATGCAACTTTACTGATCGAACCAGTAAGATAGTGACCTCGCAAGCACAGTAAAAACTCTCGTCTCTTTTTCTCTATACAACACTAGGAGTTAAAGTGTGATTCTCAAATATGAATGGTGAATACTATAGTTCAAGGGTGGGTTTCCCAAAAAGAAAAAGAATGGCACCTTTTAGTCACCTTCAGCTTAGCAATATGCTCTTGTCTAAACGAAGAGTACTAGAAAGCTTATCCTTTAGGACAAACGAAGGTTGAAATTTTTTTTTTTTTTTTTTTTGGTCGAAAAACGAAGGTTGAAATTGAATGGGCTAAGGTTATATCAGGGTCATGTTGCAAATCTTCTCCCCAGAACATTTAACATGCAATAATTCGTTGAAGAATAAAAGCTACCTTTCTGATCTTCAGCAGCACGAGAACAGAGGCCCGAACCCAAACTTATGGATGATTCAACCAAACTAGCGACGGGCTGATCAGAGATTGATTTTTCCTGAAGCAGCAGGCAATTACAACAATGTCAGTACACTCAACATGCAAACGACATTGATAGTGTTGAAATTATATCTCGAGTCCATGCGGACTGTGCCTAACGTCACATTGATCTGCTTGGAGGCCTTGCTCGTCCGCCAGGCCAGAAGGTGGACTCCTTGCTCGTAGCCCACCTGGCCGGGCCACTGGGACGTGCTCAGTGGGGTTTTTTGGGGGGCATAGCCCCGTAGGATTTATTCCATGAATTCGCCATGTATTTGAGTAGTATTTTCATTTAGTAGATAAGTCTTAGAGCGCTAGTTTGTGAGTTTAAGAGTGTAAAACCGGGGGTTAGCAAACACTTGAGATGTGAGGCAATGGTAATTTCCATTATTTCACCTGATTATTGTTAAATATTTCTGTCACTCTCCATGTAGATTATTGATTGGTCCAACGAACCATGCAATCTCTTGTATGGTTTATTTTCGTTGTTTATCTCGTTTCTATTCGCATATTTTTTAGCAAATGCATATCATAGAGCGAAGGTTCCCAATGGCATCAGTGACATAAGGTTTGATTTGGCATTGGTCTGGAGAGGATAAGTTGCCAGCAACTCTGAGAGAGAAGAAAATTTTTCGAAAGAAAGAAAAGGCATAGGATATGATAGTTGAATTTGGCAAATAAGGTACTTTATGAAAAAGCTGGAGACTGAAAAGTAATGAGTTTTAGCAAGTGCTCCATGACAATCTCTAACATCTGTATGAAAAATAAATAATACGAAAGTAGGATAGATTGGAGTTTTGTGATTTAAACCACCTCGTCACAAAGCTTCATAATTATATTTAGTTAAGTTTGTATGTTCGGCAATAATTATAACTTGTACCCTGTTTGGAGGAAAACATAGGGGAGGAAGTAATAATGTAGTAAGAGAGAGAGAAAGGTATGGGTGACCTCAACAAGTCGCTGCATCTCATTGTCAGCCGACTTACTCCAGTAATGAACTCCCTTCACCTCTTGTAATCGTCTCTGGAACAAGGAACATCACTAACCATGTTAACCCCGAAATAATTGCAGCAAAAAAAAAAACAAAAAGAATACTGAATCATTCTGAGACCTATTGCTTAATTATGTACGAGGATAAGTGATCATAGGAACAAAAGAGAAACCAAGTTATTTGCCATGGATTGAGAAAATAGAATGCAAATGATTTCTTGAGAGAGACGACTTATTTCTTCGCGATTATAATCTCCGCTGTATCTGAGGTCTTGGGAAAATTATCAAAAAAGTTTGAAACCTATTATATTAGTACCAATTCAGTCATAAACTTTTCAATTGTGCTAGTTGACTCATAAATCTTTTGATAATTTGCCCATTTAGTCTTTCTGATTAATTTTAATTGGAAATTGCAAACGTGAATGCCGGCCATCCTACTTGGCATGATTGAAGCTGACATGAATATTATTGCAATTTTTAATTATTTTTTATTTTCTTTCTTTTTCTCTTTTTTTCTTTCTCCACCGGTTGCTAGGCTCCTCGTTGACCTCGAGCGAGGCTCAAGCCCACCAGATCCTAGAGGTCAACCTTGCCAAAGGCTAGCAAGGTCGAGTCTCACCCAATCTCGGAAAGCTCAAGTCTCGCCTGAGCCTAGCAAGGCTTGAGCCTCGCCCAATCCTAGCAAGCTCAAGCCTCTCTAGACTGGGGCGAGGCTCAAGCCGTAAGATAGTGGCGGCATTGAGCCTTGCGCGAGGACGGCGAGGTCTAGCCTAGCCTAATCCTTGCAAGCTCGAGCCTCACCAAGCTTGGGTGAGGCTCCACCATGCTAGATAGGGCGAGGTCAAGCTCGCTCGAGGCTGGTGAGACACTACCTTGCCAAATCCAGTCAAGGGGCCAAAATCGGCGAGGTCAGCCCTCACCTTTGGCCAGTCGCTGAGGGCCGTTGACCGGTGGAGGAAGAAAGAAAAATTATAAAATAATTTTAAAAAATTATAAATATTGTCCACGTTAGCGTTGATCTTTCCACGTAAAATAGCTGGCGTCCATGTCAATAATTCCAACTAAAATTGGTCACAATGACTAAATTGGCAAATTTTCTAAATGTTTATAATTGAATTAGCACAATTTAAAAGTTTAGGAATGAATTGACACAAATGTAATATGTTTAAGATTTTTTTGATAATCTTCCCTCAAAGGACATGTTCTCGTTAGCAAACTCCATGCCATAAAGCACAAGATTTGAATTCGAACGTACCGTTGCTTGAGAGTTGTTCCTTGAAGTAGCGGTCGAGACAGTCATAGCAAGCTCGGATTCTGGAGTGCCGACTCGGAAACTGTCTAACCTAGCTGGAGACACCGAGAACCAGTTGGTCCCGGAATTTGACGGAGACATGCAATGAGGGGTACTAGAGAAGTTGCTGTTGTTACTGATGACGCCGGAAATATTATCCGAGGTGGGAGGGAAATCGAACATCGAAGAAGATAAGTTGTGATTGTCATTGTTGGAGTCCAAGTTCGGAGTTATGACTGTGCGGCCTCCACAGAAGTCGAACGCAATGTTTTGTGATTGGGTTTGGTTTTGTTGGGGTTGGGGTTGTATGATTTGGAGAGGGGCGGCGTCGATGGAGGCATTGGAATCAGTTTGATTTTCAGGCAGCGGAGAAGGAGGGACGACAGCAACAGGGTGGTGATTGCACGTGTGCTTTCCGCGGTACGTAATCTCGAAGACAGTGGGGTCGTCATCGGATCTTTGCACTTGCTTGGTAGCCAAACAACGTCGGAAATTCCTGCTAGTGCACCTATAGTAGACCCTGAATATGAAGTGTAGAAAAAATTATCAATTAGAGCTAGATATAGAGGCCAAAGGAAACATAATAAAACTTGCGTGTGCTCATAGCCGAGCTTCTTAAAAAGTGCTCAATATATGTCATACTTTAGTGGGCTGAGGAAGAAAAATGTGATAACTACATAAAAAGCTGCCAAATTGAACTAGCCGTTAACAACTGAAACCATTTCTAGGCGATCGTGACATGGGAAAAAGAGGTCTGACCATGAAACAATCCATCAAGTCTAGGATGGTGATTGACGCAACGAAAATGATTATGCTGCTAAATGATGACGTCTTTCGTCAAGTCTTCTTGAGACTAACTTTTCAAACGAGGAAAAATGGAAGAAATCTGTCCATTCCGATGACACAACACGGGGACGAGTTTCGAGTTCCTTCCTTTTAACGTTTTCAAGGATGTGGCTTATCTCAAGCCCAACAATGTAGCATGCTGGGGATGAATTTGGACAGGGAGTGAGAAAGGCAAGATCACTAAGGGGTTTACTTTGAACAAAGGAATAATGTGCTAGTGAATCTTTGTGGTGATGGAGCTTCAAGACCTCAGAATTAGAGAAGTGATCGTCTCTAAACTCACCTTGGACACTTGGATCCAAGGATTTCCTTCTGCCCGTACTTCCTCCAACTGAACCCGTCGTCAGGTGGCCCTTCGAGTCCTGAGCCTGGGGCGACTCCGACCTTAAAAAGTCGCTTTTCATTCGACTTTTCGCGGTGAAAAGGATTCTGCAGCTGTTGAAATCTACGAAATCCCTGGCGCAAAGAAAATCACCGACCTTGTTAGCCCAGAAATAATTGCGATCAGCTGAAAAAAAAAACGAACAAAACTGAATCATTCTGAGACCTATTGCTTAATCATGCACAAGGATAAGAGATCAAAGGAACAAAAGAGAAACCAAGTTATTTGCAATGGATTGAGAAGGTAGAATGCATATGATTTCTTTGAGAGAGATGATGTATTTCTCCACGATTATAATATTTATTGTATCACTTGATTATAATTAGATCTTGAGAAAATTATTCAAAAAATTCTAAACCTATTGAATATGTGCCAATTCAATTTTAAAATTTTCAATTGTGCTAGTTGAGTCATAAACGTTTTGATAATTTACCAATTTAATCATTTCAGATAATTCTGGCCGGACATTGATGACATGGACACCAGTCATTCTATATGCCACAATTGACGCTGACATTGACAATTTAAACAAAATTTTTTAAAAATAATAAATTTTTAATTTTTTGTCTTTTCTTTTTCTTCTTTTTTTTTTTTTTCCTTTCTTCCTCCTTTGGTCACCAAGGCCCTTGTTGGCCTTGGGCAAGGCTTGAGCTCGCCCAAGGTCAGTGAGGTCGGGCCTTGCCCAAATCTGGCGAGGCTCGAACCACCATATACCAATAAGGTCGAGCCTCCTCAACTCGGGCAAGGCTCAAGGTGCCCGGCACCAGCAAGGTCTAGCCTCGCCCAATCCCAGCAAGCTCAAGCCTTACCAAGCTGGGGCAAGGCTCCACCTTGCTAGATTCAACAAGTTTGAGATCGCTCGATCTGACAAGGTCGAGCCTCACTCGAGGTTGGCTCTTGCTTATGGTTGGTCGCCGAGGCCCAACGACCAGTGGAGAAAGAAAGAAAAGAAAAATAAAATAAATAATTATCTAAAAAAACTTGTTAAAATTGTTCACGTCAGCCTTGGCCTTGCTAGTAGAACAATTGACGTCCACGTCAATAATTTCCGGTCAAAATTGGTCACAAGGACTAAATTGGCAAATTGTAGTTCAAAGGTTTATAACTAAATTAATACAACTTAAAAGTTTAGAACTGAATTAGCACAAATACAATATGTTTAGGATTTTTTTGATAGTCTTCCCTCAAAGGACATGTTCTCGTTAGCAAACTCCATGCCGCAAAGCGCAAGATTTGAATTCAAACATACCGTTGCTTGAGAGTTGTTCCTTGAAGTAGCGGTCGAGACAGTCATAGCGAGGTCGGATTTTGGAGTGCCGACTTGGAAACCGTCTAACCTAGCTGGAGACATCGAAAACCAGTTGGTCCCAGAATTTGACGGAGACATGCAATGAGGGGCACTAGAGAAGTTGTTGTTGTTACTGATGACGCCGGAAATATTATCCGAGGTGGGAGGGAAATCGAACATCGAAGAAGATAAGTTGTGATTGTCATTGTTGGAGTCCAAGTTCGGAGTTATGACTGTGCGGCCTCCACAGAAGTCGAACGCAATGTTTTGTGATTGGGTTTGGTTTTGTTGGGGTTGGGGTTGGGGTTGTATGATTTGGAGAGGGGCGGCGTCGATGGAGGCATTGGAATCAGTTTGATTTTCAGGCAGCGGAGAAGGAGGGACGACAGCAACAGGGTGGTGATTGCACGTGTGCTTTCCGCGGTACGTAATCTCGAAGACAGTGGGGTCGTCATCGGATCTTTGCACTTGCTTGGTAGCCAAACAATGTCGGAAATTCCTTCTAGTGCACCTATAGTAGCCCCTGAATATGAAGTGTAGAAAAAATTATCAATTAGAGCTAGATATAGAGGCCAAAGGAAACATAATAAAACTTGCGTGTGCTCATAGCCGAGCTTCTTCAAAAGTGCTCAATATATGTCATACTTTAGTGGGCTGAGGAAGAAAAATGTGATAACTACATAAAAAGCTGCCAAATTGAACTAGCCGTTAACAACTGAAACCATTTCTAGGCGATCGTGACATGGGAAAAAGAGGGCTGACCATGAAACAATCCATCAAGTCTAGGATGGTGATTGACGCAACGAAAATGATTATGCTGCTAAATGATGACGTCTTTCGTCAAGTCTTCTTGAGACTAACTTTTCAAACGAGGAAAAATGGAAGAAATCTGTCCATTCCAATGACACAACACGGGGACAAGTTTCGAGTTCCTTCCTTTTAACGTTTTCAAGGATGTGGCTTATCTCAAGTCCAACAATGTAGCATGCTTGGGATGAATTTGGACAGGGAGTGAGAAAGGCAAGATCACTAAGGGGTTTACTTTGAACAAAGGAATAATGTGCTAGTGAATCTTTGCGCTGATGGAGCTTCATGACTTGAGAATTAGAGAACTGATCATGTCTGAACTCACCTTGGATACTTGGCTCCAAGGATGTCCTTCTGACCGTACTTCCTCCAACTGAACCCATCGTCAAGTGGCCCTTCGAGTCCTGAGCCTGGGGCGCCTCGGACCCACATTTTCCGCCGCTGCATCGGCTTTCTGCAACACAACTGGTTGCCGTCACAAAATCATGCAACAATCATGTCCCCATGCAAGTATCAATGACATAGTCATGCATGCAACAACAGGGAAAAAAATCACATGATTAATTAATTGATTACCTCGTCCTAGGAGAAGAACCATCATTAAGATCCCGGTTTGAGTCTCTTCCGCTCATCGGGCTCCCGCCACGCGAAGGGGGCAACTCAGACAACCGTTGCGGACACCCTCCAACTAGGGGCTCTGCGTTGAGTGTGGACATGGCCTCATCATATGACGCCAGGATCCTGTGGATGAGCGTTTCTTGGGTTTGATCATCTGATGAAGTAGAAGATGATGAAACAGCTAAATGGAGTTCGTGTTGGAGTTGCTTGGTCATCTCTGTCCTGTGTTAGCTCATTCGGCAAGTTCATTTTTTCCCAATCTCCCATATTCTCCATGACTTCAAAATCTCAATGAGAACGTAAAAGATGACTTGCTTTTTGAGCTTTTTCTGATGCACAAACGCTAGTTGCGTCAGAGATGAAGACCTCGAGCAACAAAAATGCCAAAAAAGAGAATGTCAGGAACCATGCACAATAGAAGCGGTTAAAAAGCAAAAACTGGTGGTGCGTTTCTCATAAAGTGCTGTGGCGAACTACCCTCACGAGGGGCCGCCATCGGCGAATAGGATTAGAGGATTACCCAAAGAGGCAAGCCATGATGACTCAACAATTTAGGCGCAAGCTCTCTCAAGCCCATACCTCACATAACATTGGACATTTATTTTTTAGTTCTTTAACATCCTAAATATTTCTAAGAGTCGCAACTAGCCTATGTGGTCAGCTAGAAACCAATTGAGATACGGGAATGTCATCTCGATTCCTACGCAACTAGAGATTCTAGGGTTGAGGACTTATTTGCACTAACATATCTATTAGCGGCCTTTCAGAACTTGATGTAACAGTATGTTATCCAGTTGACCATATGATCTTGATTACGAATTATGATCCTAAGGCATCAAAGTCGCTAAAGGCGCGAATGATATCCATTCTATTTCAAAAATCAATTTTTGGCTAGATTTTTCTATTTCTATTCCATGGATTTGTTTTTGAGCGAAAATATGCATTTAATAACAACACAAAATTTCTTCCTTCTGGATGGCCGGCCAATGGACATCGAGCGACGGCAGACGATGGGTGGTAGATGACGGTAGGGCCAGTGTGGAGGACTGCGGTAGAGGTAGCTGGCGTCGGGCGAC
The DNA here is from genome assembly GCA_024500025.1 of Syzygium aromaticum. Classification (NCBI taxonomy): domain Eukaryota; kingdom Viridiplantae; phylum Streptophyta; class Magnoliopsida; order Myrtales; family Myrtaceae; genus Syzygium; species Syzygium aromaticum. The sequence continues at coordinate 3,231,820 of CM044891.1, read as the reverse complement.
GGCCGGTAGCGGAAAGAGGGGGGAGGGAGGCGGCGGGAGGAAGGCGGCTGGCAAGCGGAGGGAGATGGCGAATGGCGAGCAGCGACCGATGACAAGAAACGGCAGTCGGCCGTAGATGGCAAGTAGTCGACGAATAAGCAATTGACTAGTAACGAGGACAAGCGATGAGAAGAATTTTTATTTCTCATTTTTGTTTCAAAAATAGAAAAGTAGAAAAATTTTACTTTTCATTTCTGTTCCAAACTTATTCCTAAAATCAAAATTTGTTCCAAAAATAGAAAAATAAAATTGCATTACCAAACGTATTTTTATTTCAAACCTATTCCAAGGAACAAAAAAAATATAAAAACAGATAAACAAAATGGTTATCATTCACAGCTTACGTAATCATGTAAATGTTTTTGCAGGTTTTGTTTTCTTCCAATTCTAGACTAATTCTAACCTAATCTTCGAAAGCGATTAACATCCAATTTATTGAAATGCGATGTGGGGATTAAACACTCAATGTATTGGAATGCATCTATCTTAGTGCATGCAAAGTAAATGAACCCACAACTCGTTGGGTAATGAATAATTACATGGCCTTGTTATTGAGCCTCGATGCATGAAATCCTCGGAAGCTTCCAATTTGGAACTAAGGCGAGCCTAAATCTAATGAATTGATTGAGACTAAACTTAAGCTAGGCTTAACTAAATTATCCTGGAAATGGCGTGGCTAGATCTAATGGATTTTATTTGGAAAGCCTAGACTAATTGGCGTATGGGTATTTAAACTACCTTAATTAAGACTATCTTATACTAAATGGTTATTACCACAAAAAACTCCAAATTAGTACACTTGCGACAAATTTACCTTAAACTAATTTTTTGATCACAAAAATTCCAAACTGGTACACCACTGACAAATTTACTTTCCGGTAATTTCCGTTAAATTTTATTGTTAAATTGCTTAGGTAAATGACACATGGCAGTTGAGGAATGTACTGATTTTGGGGTTTTATCCTCCATTTTGTCCTAAGTGTACTAGTTTGTGATTTTTTTTGAGTTAATTCTATTTAATGAAGGGTAAATTTGTTATAAATGTATCAATTTGGGGTTTTTGTGGTCAAAAAATTAGTTTGTGATAAATTTATCACAGGTGTACCAGTTTGTGATTTTTATGGTTAAAAATTTAGTTTTGAGTACATTTGTCATAAATGTACCTATTTGGAATTTTTTGTGATATTAATGTTAAACTGAACTATTACAGAAGGACAAGACCGGAATGGGCATCGGTCTATTGCCTTCTTGGGGTCTCTTCCGGCCACCACATCGACAAGTATCAGGTATTGTCATTAATTCATTCATTCACACCATCCAATCGATGCAATCAAGCAAATCCAACTATTAGCAAAGTTCACCCAATTTAACACTCAATCGATTTGGAACCAATTAAGCATACACCTTGATCAACCCATGCCACCACCAACTCCTCTAGGTATTTTTTAATTAAGATTAACAACAATCGATCTACTACTTGTGTGCACAACGCAATGAGCCGATTATGCTAACCCCTAATTGAGATTAGTCACCCCAACTAAGCTACCTGCCGATTGACATGCATAGCAAGCCTAGGCCATACATCTGGCAATCGCATGCTAAAGGCCAAGCAAACATGCATTGAGGCTAAATAGCCTTGAACAATCAATAAACAATTAAATGAAACAAGTTGGGTCACTTATTATTTTTTCATTGATTCTGGGCAACTATATTTTGGTTAAATTAACAGCCTTAATGACATACCCATTATGTGATCCTTATATCAAAGGAAAGCTTATGAATTCTATTTTAATTTTCATTTAAACCACTTGACCTGATTCTAACCCCAAGGACCCGAAAATCTCGACTTCAGCCCAACTGCTCCAGTTTTGACTTGACTCGGCTCCAACGTGAAACTAAGAAATTATGGAAAAAATAGTAAACGACACCAAATTCGACAGGAAATTAGCCCTCTGAGGGCTCTCCAAGTTTTATTCTGTGGATTTTTTCAAAAAAAGCCCTTAAAGTTTGTCAAAATTACCGATTTTCCCCTAAAGGTCAGATTTTATAGGTTTTGTAGCCCAATCCCTGACCTTGTCCGAAATTTACAAAATTGACCCCTAAATTTTATATGCATACCCGAAAAATTTCCATATATATATATATTTGGCATTTTCTGAACAACTTTCAAGCTTGGAATTTTTTTTAAAAAAAACGCTCGCAACTTCATCAAAATTGCAAACCAAAAGCAATCGACCCAAAAATTTTAGACGAAGCACACCTCACCCCACACATCGCCCCCGCACCCCGCCCCCCCCCACCCCCAACCCCCCCGCCGCCAAGAAAAATCGTCTTTTATGAAGGAAGTTTTTCCAAATTCGGAACACAAAAATTTGGAAAAATCAGGGAATAACTCGGGGTCAAACAGACTTGAATTTTTGGAAAAAAGGTTTGCATCTTCAAATTTAAGCTTATGAACATTCAACCTATATTCAACCACATTCAACCCCAAACTCAGAAACTATAGGCCATATTCAAGCCTTCATCTGAACACACCTTTGTTCAAATGGCTCTAAACATTTATTCCACTAACAGAATCTCCCACAATCATCCCAAAAACATTCATAATAAACATGGTTTTAACATATGAACATATAGAGGTCAAATAATATACATTAAAGGTACACATCAAACCCTAATCCTAAGGTCATGACCAGCAATCATTACCTAGAAATTTATCAAGCAATTTCATGAAGTTGAAAGTGCTAGGGTGGATTCTTATTTGATTTCCGAATTTCTTCACGTCCTAACTCGAAAATTGAACATAGATCGAAGATTATACTTCGATTTTAGACTATATTCGTCCTAGTAGCCCCAGACGATCACGAGAAACTGATCACAAAAGATGATAATCCTACCTTGAGTATAAGTATCAGTGAGGAATCAGGCAGAATCGAGCTTTCCCATGGGGCTTGAGAGCGGCTAAAGAGAGGCTTGAGAGAGGGAGTAGTTGCTGCTGTTATTCTCTTAGGGTTTTATTTAGAGTCATTTTATACCCATACCATAATTTAAAATGCAATCTTAGCCCCATGTTTGATCAAATGGCTCCCAATGACTACTGATAGCTAAGAAAACTTGTGATTGGCTTATATAAGACCATATAGCTTGATGACTTGACATATTGGATGGCCTAGATTAAGGAGTTGATGAATGGCCTAAGATTGGTTCTCAAATGGATTGATGATTAATTAAGGGCAATTTGGTAATTTCACCGAACGGCCTTTCTGATCGAGCTTGAATTTGAAAAAATCGGCTTGAAATTATGATTAATGACAGTCCCTGAATCAAATGTTGTGAAGAAGATTTTTCTAAAAAAAAGACTAAAAATGAATTAATTTTGAATTTTGCCAAGCAAAGGTCGAGATTTCTAATTTTAAAGTTGATTCCTAATCGATTTTTGTATATGCATATATACGACGTAACACTAGAAACTCATACCTCAATCCTAAGATATAATATACATATCAAAACAAATATAAGTTATTTAATTTCAACAAAACTTTATACAAATCAGAATTACGCATTTAATCCACCACTATAATTCAAACAAAGGTTAATACCACGAAAAATCTTAAACTGATACACCTGTGATAAATTTACCTCATACTAATTTTTGATCACCAAAAACCCCGAACTTGTATACTTATGACAAATTTATCTTCCGCAATATTAGATTAATACTATGAAAAATCTAGCGAGCTTTTAGTTAAAAGAAAGATCTTTCGAAATACTAGAAGACCATAGCTTGGTCAACCCAAAATCTAGCTGGCAATCAATGAAATTCGGCTCAAAAGCTTCTGGTCGAGTATTGTTCATCACACTCACATAACTTCGAAAATTCATTTCGAGCAAAGCGTAAGTTCAACTTGAGTTTTGTAAAATCCTATCGCTCCACAACATCCTAAACTATCAAAAACCTATGGTGTTTTAGCTTAACAACTCTTAAATTTAACCCACCAGCTTAAAAATCCCAAGAATCCAAAATTGGGCTTGACTTTGAAAATTCTCTTTCATTAGATGAATGAAGGGTGCGAGCACTTACTGGACATTACGAATCAAAATAAATCCGGCTTGGCAAGCACCCTGAGACGTATATGCATGAGCTTTTTCCTTTCTCTTTTCTTTTCCCTCTCTCTTCTCTCTTCTTTCTTTGTTTTCTTCTTTTCCTTTTTCTTCTTCGCGCGTCCACTGCCCTTTTATTTGAGCTGAGGGCGCCCCTTTTCTCCCTTGTTGACATGGTCAACTTTTTCTTTTTCTTTTTCTTTTTCTTTTTTTTTTTGCGTTTTGACTCGTTGACCAGTCAAATGGTCAAAATGCTCGAATATTACAAGAGAAGCTCTGAGGAAGGAGGGAGATAGTGGCGGAGGGTGGTCATATTTATGGGAAGTCTATTCTTTTGATATTAAATGAAGGGGGAAATAAAAGAAAGAGGAAGTTTGACTGAGAAATGGAGAAGCCCAGTAGAATTTTCTTAGTTACGACTGGTCTTTGGTCATAGCCACAAGATTACTATGCCCAGTTCGACACAACTAGCATAGACGGGCCAATCGCTGATTTCTCTCCCTCCAGAGTTGCACCAAAACAGTGGATCCCATATTTAATCTCTTTTGAAAATATACCAATGTCCAGGACACTCGATTCAACTTCCTTATGAGATTGATTCACAAGTCGGTGCAACAAACCATAAGTTCAAGTGAGTGTACCATAATTAAATACTTGATATGATAATCCAATGCGCTATTTTATTAATCGGATTCGTGAGCAACTCTTAATGGATATAATATTATATTGGTTTTAGATATGAATGGTTATTGCGAGGACGATGGTGATGATGTGTGAAATGTATATACGACTTTGAAAAGAAGTCAAAGATTGGAGCTTTTGGCCAGAGAAGATGGAAAAGGGAGAGAGAGAGAGAGAGAGAGAGAGAGAGAGAGAGAGAGAGATGGATGGCGATGACCAAGAATCTTCAAACCTTGTTCCGCGTCGTTGCTACCATGTTGCTACCAACTTCCAAGCAAAGCTAGAATTTCTCACATCCATCAAATAATCAAGAAGGAAAGCTAGACAAATTAATATATAAATGCTTGAGAGAGAATGAGAGAGTGTTAAAGAAATGGTGATGACATCATATTGACGCTAACTTGGAACCTCTGCTTACGTTGACAGTGACAGATCATTTCTAAAGTGAATGATAAAACGACGTGCGTCTGTTTTGGGCACATGTGGAGCCCCAAAAATTAATGTGGAAAGACAGTTTCATTTCAAACCATAATTTGTGTTCTAATATATATTAATCAACCTCATCTTGTCCCTCTAAAAGGGGCTCCGTTTGGAACTTGACTCTCAATGTTATTATGTAGACTGGGTACTAGCGTGACATAAGAAATGAAAAAATCATAAAAAAAAGTCTTAAATTTATTACATTTTTATCAATTCAATTATAAACCATTTAATTATGTCAATCGAGTCATAAATCATTTCACATTTTGCTAATTGTATCAATTTAGCTAATTTTTGCTCAAAATCGCTAACATGAATACTGACTGTCTATGGCTAATACTAACGTAAACATTTTTTAATAATATTTTAGTAATTTTTTTTAGTTTTTTATTAAACTTTTTTTTCTTTTCGTCTTTGTTCCTTCTTTTCTTTTACTGTCGTTGGTGAGGGTCAATGGCTATAGTAAACACATAATAAAGAAGGAAAAGAGTAGAAAATAAAAAATAAAAAAATTAATAAAATTTGGAAAACATTAAAATATTATTAAAAATTGTGCACGTTAGCATTGGCTGGCGAAAATTTATTAGATGAACTCAGTTAGCAAAACGTGAAAATGTTAATAATTCAATTGGTACAATTAAAAAGTTTAGGACAAAGTTGACAAACGTGCGATGTCACTACAAAAAAACTAGATTTTTGCCACGAAAATTTGCGACGAAAAAATTTTCATCACAACTTTGTGACAAATTTTCCAACGAAAAGTACAATTCGTTGGAAATTAGCGACGAAAAATTTTTCATCACAAAATTCGTTGGAGATTAGCGACGAAAAATTTTTCGTCACAAAATTCATGGGAAATTTCCAACGATTTTTCCCACAAATTTCAATTTTCAGGGCAATTATTGCAATGTGTACTATTTTCGTTGCAAAATTCGTTGGAAATTTCCAACGAATTTTGCAATGAATTAAAAAAAACCCGGTATTATTCGGCATTTTTTAAACTCGTGGGAAAATTCGTTGGAAATTTCCAACGAATTTTCCAACGAATTCAAAAAAACCCGGTATTGTTCGGCATTTTTTAAATTCGTGAAAAAATTCGTTGGAAATTTCTAACAAATTTTGCAACAAATTAAAAAAAACCCGGTATTGTTCGGCATTTTTTAAAATGGTGAGAAAATTCGTTGAAAATTTCCAACGAATTTTTCCATGAATTTCAGTTTTCCGGGCAATTATTTTAGTGTGTACAATTTTCGTTGCAAAATTTGTGGGAAATTTCCCACAAATTTTGCAACAAAAACCCTACTCCTTCCTTATTCAACATTTTCGCGCTCATTACTCGGGCAATTTCGCAACGATTCTCAATTTACACATTCTCTCTCTCTCTCTCTCTCTCTCTCTCTCTCCACCTCCACCTGCTCCACCGCGTCTGCATACTGGTCGGCGCTCTCGCTGAGGCACTACTCCACCGCTGGGCCCAAGCTCCCCGCGCCGCCGCCGAGCATCCGATCAATGAAGGGGGCGGTGTCCGTCGCGTTTGCAGTGGCAAGGCTGAGCGCAACCACCGTGAGCTAGGCCCTCGCCATGGCAGGCGAGCTCGAGCTCGCCCAGATCTGGGCAAGTTCTGGGCGACCTCGAGCTTGCCGACGACAAGGCTGGCCCTCGCCGGCCATGGCAAGCTCAAGGTCGCCTAGAACTCACCCAGATCTGGGCGACCTCGAGCTCACCAGCAACGAGGCTGGCCCTCGTCGGTGCCAGCGAGCTCGCCGGCAAAAAAAAATTGATTAATAGAAAAAAATTACCGACTAATTTTGCCACGATTTTTCGACCAAACAAAAAAAATTTTTGTCATTTTTCCAACGAATTTAGTCACGAATTTTTCAACGAATTTTCTAACGAAAAAAATTTTGTTGCAAATTTCCAACGAAAGTTGAAATTTTTTGTTGGAAAAATTTGTGACGACGAATTACCAACGAATTTGTTTTCGTTGAAAAATTCATTGGAAATTCGTTTTTCAATGAATTTTTGCAAATTTTTCGTTGGAAATTTCGTCGGAAAAAAGATGTTTTTTGGTAGTGTGTGTTTAGGACTTCTTTTGTAATTTTCCCGGATTAATCATGTTCAAGGATAAGAAATCATAAGAACAAAAGAGAAACCAAATCCTTGCCATGGATTGAGAAAGTTGAATGCAAATGATTTCTTGAGAGAGACGGTTTATTTCTTTGCAACTATAATTTCCATTGCAGCAATTGATGAAAAATCTTTCTATCAGCCTCCATGTGGATATAAATTGTACCAAACGAACTATGTAAATCTCTTGTATGATTATTTCTTTCATTGTCTGTCTAGTTCTAGTCGCATGTTTGTATTAAATGAATATCATAGAGCAAAGGTTCCCAGTGGCATGGCGATGACGTTCGAATTGGAGAAAGTTTTAGCATATAGCATATTTAAGAGATGTAGATTTCTTGTGACACAAGGTTTGAATTGGCAGTAATCTGCAGAGGATAAGTTGCCTGCAACTTTGAGAGAGGAGAAAATATGTCAAGAAACAGAAAAAGAAAAGAAAAGAAAGAGCGCATGTCATCTGGTTGTTGAATTCAGGAAATAAGGTTTTGATCGAGTTAGTATAAAAGACAGTGCAACAGCACTATGAGAAAACTGGAGACGAAATCACCTCACTGTTCGAGATAGAAGCGGGGCGCAAATAATCAGATACACAATCTGCCCAAACCCTATTATATAAGACATAAACGGTATCGCGTAGTGGGATGAGGTTGGTGTTAGTACATGCATGTGTTTTTACGCGAGTTTAATTATAGCAATACGAAAGAAAAAGGTCTCGCAGGCGCTAGTTAAAACCACTAAGAATAGTTAAAAAAAACATATGATTGACACCATTTGAAAATTGAAAAAGAACGTGTCACAAGAAAGTAACATGCTTCGGATAGAATTGTTTAAATTTTTAAAGCGCAATCAATGTGTTTTTAACAAGTGCACGTGACCATTTTTAACATCCATGTAATATAGAAATAATAAGAAAGTTGGATGGGATGAAATTTTGTGGTTTAGCTAAAGAAAATAAAGAATTGAGTTAATAAAGAGTTCCCTTTCATTGACATGTTGTACAGTATAAATAGATATATCATCACCTATAATTATGGTAGAAATTAAAAATAAAAGATAGCAATTTGATTTACAAGGAAATTGAATAAAAAACAAATCAGAAAAGATTTCCAAATGATCAACCTGTGATACTATGCTTGATATATTATCTTTATGCTAATTTGTAGAAGATTCTACACTGCAACCATTCTAATTTTGTGCTTTTTGATTTGTTGCTTCAATACACCCCTTCAAATCGGTCAATGGGGAGGACCAGAGACCAAGTTTGATTCGTAAACTAACAAACCTATCTCGAGTTAATGGTTTGGTAAAAATATCAACAATTTGCAAGGAAGATGGAACATAACGAGTTACGATATAACCAAAAGCAACATTTTTCCCCAAAAAAATGATAACCGATCTCATTGTGCTTTGCTCGAGCATAAAAAACTAGATTAGTTGTCAGATGTAATATTGACATATTGTCCGAGAAAAGTAACGAAGGTTGATGTTGGTAAATCCCAATATCATGTAGTATGTATGAAATCTAAGTGATTTCAGCAACTATGAAAGCAAGAGCCCAATTGTCAAACCCCGAACTCCACGGTACGCAACATCCCTACCTTGGTCGATAACTGCGATGTCCCAGGAAGCGTCGCCGACCCACACCCGAACAGAGATCAAGCACAAGCGGAAGCAACAAATTAACAAACCTAGACATTACAGTATGAGCCACAGATAACCATGCATCATTACAAAAAATAATTATACATTTATATTACTATTAAAATCATTTACACAATATATATAAGTACAGTAAAAAGAGTTACAACCGATCAACAGCCGCTTGATCAAAAAGGGATACACAGCTCAGGTGGTCAGGCTAAACCTAGAAAAAAGGCTACAGTCCAAAAAGTAGCAGCTCTCGGTACTAGCTACCGTCAGGAAAGAGGTAGTCCTAAGGTTGCCAATCCGAATCAGACGACTCGGTAAAACCATCCGATGACTCCTCGGAGGCCTCCCCACTAGGCTCCGACTCCTTTGAATCCATGGCTTCCGCTCTCTTATCCTCGGAATCTAGCTCCAACTTCGGATCGAGGTAAAACTCGAACCCCTCCTCATCTGAACCCAACTCTGCCACTTCTCCATCTTCCTCTACATTCTATTCCATAGCCTCAGGCTCGTCATCCTCTGCTTCATCCATCGGCTCAGGGTCCTCAGCTACTACATTGGGTTTCTCGTCCATCATCTCGTACTGCTGCAACCACTCAGGCGTGGCCTCAGGGTCTATCACTTTTCCTCTAACTATAATCGGCTGTAATAACCCAGTTTCATCAACCGGAGCATCAAAAGTTTTAAGGAGCTCCCCCTTGTTCCCATCAGCATCCCGATGGCACCATGCCACGTACTCCTGCACCTGGTAGTAATACTCGCCTACGTCTATGTATACTACAGATCGATATCTTACAAAGGCCTTCTTATTTCCTGAGGGGTAGGTATTAGTATACTGACGGATCTGCCTAGAGATTCCAAAAAGTGGTGGTAGTCTCTGCATCCTTACGGCTGGGGGTTTGAAAAGTTGCGGTTTAAACAACCGTGAGACGAATATCAGTAAGTTCAATCCCTAAACCTAGGCTAGGCTAGGCTAGCATGCAATCTCCTGACCGGAAACATGCATTCAAAATCACAACATACAATATCCACACACAATTTTCCGACCCTGCAGGTTAGACAGTTTAATATAAAAATCGCAGCACATGCTCAAGTACTGAGTCTCACACGCTCGCATGCTGGTCAATGCATGATTATGCATGCAAATGTTGTCGACATGTCATGCGCATGTCCCCGGCCTACTGGCCCACACTAGCATACTTGCCCAATTTATTATTATTACAATTCGAGTCATTACTTTTTCACGGCCCGGTGCGTCTAGTTTGCTCCAAAGTGTACGAGGCGCAGCAACCGATCTGGCCTAGTGTCTCTAGTCTGCTTCAAAGTGCATGAAGCGCAACACTGATCTCCTTGCGAACTAGAGCCTGCTTCAAAATGCATGAGGATGGTCGCCTTTCGGACGTACCGGGCATCGTCTTGCTTCAAAGTGCATGAGGACGGTATCGACCCGAAAGTCATGACCCAAAGGTCCTTAGGTGATCACACAATTCATTATTATTTGAACCCAGCGTGAAACGTTTCAGGATATTTTAAGTGATCACATGCTCATGGCAGACATGCATTCTCGCAAAATTTCATCACATACCTCACTCTCGGCATACACAATGCGTGTCCATGTTATGCAATGCTATGCACCACGAGCGCTAATATAAATCAAACACCCAACATATGACATGGCAATGCGAAATCAATCACCATCAAGTACAATTGCCATACAATCAGTTAACCCGGGCATGCCCGGCAATTCCACCAATGTACTCCTAACTTAGCCATTTAATCCAATTATCCTTCCCAATAATTTTTCAATGGCTTACTAAATTTTTCTCGATAATAATTCCCATCAATCAGCACACTAATTTTTCCTTACCAGTACTAGCATTCCTAAACTAGTCCAAAATTTTGCACTAACAGTCCTAATCCGGATTTAGGAATTTTACTCACTTAATCTCGTGTCACGACGACGGGGAATGGCGGCCGATCATTGGTGAATAGTGAAACCAATGGCGGAATTCCGGTGACGGCGACCGGCGGGAGTACGGACGACTGTACGGACAGCGAACAATGCTTCCCGTACCTAGGATGAACAGTAACTCCGTACGGACACTGTACGTACGGCAGGAAAAAGGTGGCTGGCGTGGCGGTCCATACGGACACCGTACGGATGGCGGTGGACGGGGTCGTACGGGCGTCAGGGACGTCTCTGTGGCAACGGCTTGGCCGATCGGGCTCCGGCGCGGCGGCGGTGCTTGCTCGGGAGAGAAAAGAGAGAAAAAGAGAGGGAAAATAGGTCGGGTGAGGCTGTGGCTGAGGTGGGAGATTGTGGTGGTCGACGGCGAGGCACGATGGCCGGCGGCAGCGCTCCGGTGGCTGGCAACGTGCTCCGGCGAAACCAAACAAAGAGAGAAAAATGAGAGAAAAGGAAAATTGGGAGGTGAGGGAGGCTGTTCTGGCCGTGAGAGTGAGTGAGGAGAAAGAAAAGCAGTCCAACTTGGTCAAATAAGTCAGCCCAAAAGCACCATGTGTCGCCGATCCAGCGATTTGACCAAAATACCCATAATCCGACGGTTCTAAATAAATCCTATCCATAAATGAGGTGTAAAAAGGTCTTTGGCCCCAATAATTGAGCTGATAAGCATTCTGAAATATCCCAATTAATTTCTCAAAAATTTGGACCCAAAATTAGCCTAGGGGCAAAACCGTCATTTTTTCGGCCCCGGGGCAAAATTCCAATTTTTGCATATATCAACCCTCCTTACGTGTGGCCAACATAATGTGGCGTCGGAATCGCGAAAACAGCTTCTTAAACCCTCGAAAATCGGCTACGAAGTTCCTGGAATAAAATAATATTATTTTTTCAATTTTCGCCGAAATTCCAATTTTTGGTCAAAACCCTTCCTGGCATGTGTGGCCACCCAAAAATGGCGTCGGCCTCGAAAAATAATTTCATTTGGCCTCAAAAAGCAACACAGGCGTCCTGAGGGGCAAAATCGTCATTTTTCACCCCCGGACCAAAATCCCAATTTTTAGTCATACTAACTCCAAACGCGCGTGGCTAGCATAATGTGATGTCAGATTTTCAAAAGTAGTCTCTTAAGCCCTTGAAAATCAACATTGACATCCGGGCCCAATTCCGTGAACGAAACTCGCTAAATCTTTAATTTCAGGGTCTCTCACTAACATATGGCTATTTAGAGATTACGCGTATCGACCTAGGGTTATCCATGTCATGATGGCCTCGATCATTGAGAGAGTGAGAAATTATCATTAGTTCCAGAGGTCACGATCGTTTGGTTCAAGTTCAAGACTAGTTGGCCACGTGTACTTTCGGTCTGCCAGAATCACCTGCGTCCCTATTGTACATCGTTGGCCTTGGCCAAACCCAATCCATTACTCTTTCCTAAGATCGGCCCACGTTGGACCAAAATATTTTCTCAGCGTCACTCGTAATCGGTATCCGTTTTGCGATAGGGTCCCCGGTCTACGTACCGTTTTCTAGTTAGCCATACCCCATTGATTAGTATCCCAAGAGTGATTAGCTCTGAGCGAGACTTACTAAAATGAAATGCGAAGTAACATCAGTTTTATTGATCTCAGAATTACATCGAAATTCGGGCTGTTACACCAATATTCAGCTTCAACTTTCAAAATAGTTGGCAATGGTCCAACAAAATTTCACACGGTATTAAAGTTGGAAATCCTGAGTTCAAATCTTTTTGGACCCTATTTGCTTCCCCAATCAAATATATCCATGCTTAGTACTAAGCTAAAAGACCAGACTAAGCATGAGGGGAGTGTTAGACTAATTAAATATTAAATCATGCATTCATCTAATAGTTTAAGTTTTTAGAGCAATTGGCAGTGATCCCATAAAATTTTACAACTATAAAGAAAATAAAGAATTGAGACGATGATGTATTCCCTTTCATTGATATGTTGTACGGTATGAATAGAGATATCATTACCTATAATTTTGGTAGAAGTTAAAGATGAAAGATGCAATTTGATTTACAAGAAAGAAGAACTTACAGATTTCTTGGATTCCACCACGCTCGGGATCTCTGAAAATAAATGTAGATGGAGCGTTTCTGGAGAGAGAAGAGGTTGGTGCGGTGTCGTGGGTGTGCCGCAACTCCTCTGGAATGCTGATTGACGGATTCACGAGCTCTGTGCAGGTTCAATCTCCCCTCAATGCCGAAACCTTAGCTCTGTTGGAAGCATTGAAGTGGCTAAACTCACATGGCTTCGAAGAGAAAGAATGTAAAGAGATGGAGTTGGAGTCAGACAATCTCTTTTAGTTAGAATGCTTCAAGGCACAGATCAGGTCTCTTGGGAAGTCCACGCACTGAACAGAGAGAGTAAAGACTTGCTTATCAGAGTAAAAGGCCTCTGGTTGGCCCAAAGTGCACGGACCCAGAGCAAGGTTGCGGACTGGATCGTTAAAGCTCAAGTCCATAATATCCTCCCACTTAACTGGGTTTTCAATCCACCACAAGCTCTTTTGGGATTTGTTATGCACAGAAGCTCTTTTTGTGTACTTATCAATTGTTTAACGTGAATGAAAGGGCTTCCTTTTCTGACCAAAAAAAAAAAATTGAATAAAAGACAAATTACAAAAGATTTCCAAATGATCAACCCGTGGATACTCTAATTGATATGTTATCTTTGCGCTGATTTGTAGAAGATTCTGCACTACAATCATTCTGATTTTTCGCTTTTGATTTGTTGCTTCAATACTAGCAACATCATCACAAAGTTCGATAATTCTATTTGATTCAGTTTGCAAGTGCAATGACCATTAACTCGTGCCCCATTGGAGGAAAACTTAGTCCAAAACATAATAAATACGTTAGAGGAAGAAAGAAAGGTATGGTTACCTCAAGAAGTAGCTGCATCTAAACCTCAACAAGTTGCTGTTCATCCGACTTTCTGCAGTGAAAAGGTTCCTGCAACTGTTGTAATCTACGAAATTCCTGGAGCAAAGAACATCACCAACCTTGTTAACCCAGAAACAATTGCAGTAAGTCGAAAAAAAAAAAAAAACAAAGAAAAATGAATCATTCTGAGACCTATTGCTTAATCATATAAGTACCTTCGGGAAATACTTTAACTCGAGCGATGGTGGCTGAATAATTTCGACAACCGAGGAGGATAAGAGAAATCACCGGAACAAAAGAGAAACCAATTACTTGCCACGGATTGAGGGAGTAGAATGTGATTGGTTTCTTGAGAGAGAGAAACGATTATGCAAGAATAATAAATACATAGATGGTATAATCAATTTGGACAATATTTTTCTCCAATCATATCTTTTATAGGTAGAGTTTTTTTTTTTTTTGCCACATTTTGATTGGTGGGTTACAAGGTGTGATGAATATCACCCACTTTTAATATATGTAACCACCAATAAGAGGCGTAATTGGAGGACATCTTTTCGTAGAGATGGAAAAACACATGACCTATTTCTTCCAATCTAATTATGAGGTGAAAAATATACTATTTTACTTTGTTTGTAGTAACTAAAAATTCAACTGAAGGACCTGTTTTGATTAGTGATGAACTAGGGACAAAGGCCCATAATTCAATTGGAGGACTTGAATCTTGCTGACTACCATATAGGTTAACTACATTTATGCGTTATAGAACATAATTTAATGATTTGATTTCTTCTTTTTGATAGACTATTGTCATCAGCAGATCTAATTGAGTCATACTTTTGTCTATCCCTAATTGGAGCGAAGTTTTGAATTGATGGGTTATAGATGTGAATATCACTATACTCGGGTGATATCCATATTCATCATTCACCAATTAAAGGCCTAATTAGAGGAATTTTTTTCAACATGGTCCTAATCAATTAATTTATTTTAAAAATTCAAGGGCACAAATGCAAAGGCTACTAGGAGACCCATAAAACACCATGTAAGCCCCATGACGGATTAACTTTAGGCCTTTGGCCTATGTAGGTGATTTTGCTGAAAACAGCTCATATGTAGTTAGTGAAATTTGAACAAGTGATATCTGGTTTTTGAACTAGAAATCCCCTAATGCCCAAACCCAACTTTGTCAATCCCGGGTTAATTTGCTTTTTTTGAAATTATTCTATTTAATTTTGGTGATTTTGTGAAAGGTCATTGAGAACGGCAAAAGTCATAGTGCGTAGCTGTGAGATGCATAGATAGTTCATCAATGATGTGACTAGACAAATGGCACGATGCAGGGTTTGGTGTTGTTGGGAAGGTCCAAGAGATTTTCTTTGGCTTCACAATTTAGAATAAAAATAAAAATAAAAGAATTGTAAGATTTTGTGTTTATCTTTTCAAATTGTTTTTTTTTTTTTGGTAAGGGTAAGGGTATATATAACTTTTCAAAACATCAAATACAAAGAAAAGCTAGAGTCTAACCTTGTCCCAATAGGGACTAGGCAAGTCCAAGGGGACAAGGAAGGCTCAGCAACAACTATACAAAAAGAGGAACAAAGAGCTAAACAAGGCAAGGACTAAAGCATCCCAATTAGGAAAAAATGGAAGGTGATAGTCCCCAGTTCCTTTGTAGTCTCTTATTCAAAGGTGTGTTTGCAATTCTTCCAAGGGTTGAAGCTTTATCCTTCACCATCATGATAATGTGTTTGCGCATCCCTAGAATGAAGATATTCTTGTTTCGGAAGATAAAGTTGTTTCTTTCGGTCCATATTACATGACAAAGGGCGCCAAAGGAAAACCTAGAAAGACGGTGAGCAAATGAAGGTCCACCACAAAACTTCATTGCCCATCTTATATGCTCATGCCATGGACGGTTACGCCATGGAAGATAGCATTTAGTTGCCCAAAAAGACACCAAGCTTCTAGTAGAGGAGCATTCAAAGAAGAGGTGATTAATTGAGTTCGGAATAGCTCCACAAGACGCGCACATAGCGAATTCAATCCTGCTATTATGGAGAAGAAGGGTTTGAGTAGGCAACCGGTTGAGGGATACAACCCATAGAAGAAAGGAGTGACGGGGAGCAATGTAATGATCCCACACAAAGGAATGCCACTGAACAGGGTGTCCTTTTCTTCTTATATGGTTCCAAGGTATCGCCATGGAGAAGGTAGAGGAAGGTTGAGAAGCCCAAATCAACTCATCTTCAGTATCTTCCTGAAAAATTGGTGGAGGTTCCGTCCAATTCAGTATAGTATCCAATGTATCTGAGTGTTGCCATATCGAGTCATAAAAGACCCGAACGGACGTGTCCCGGGGAATGCGAGACTGGTAGATGTCCATATTACTGAACATAAAGTAGATGGGACCTTTGTCGTGCCACCAATCAAACCATAAAAAGACTGAACGTCCATTTCCAATTTTCCACCGAAAAATAGCCCGAGTAAATTCTCGCAGATCGAGGATTTTCTTCCACGTCCAGGAACAAAAAGTAGGCTTAGAAACAACCCAGAAGTTAGAGTTTTTTAAGAAGTTCGAATGTGTCCACTTGCACCACGTGGACTCTTTGTCGGTGAAAAAAAGCCATATGTGTTTGAGCATCATAGCTCTTTTCAAATTGTTGCCATCTATAAAAGTTAATTTTACAGTCAATTAAAGAAACATTTCCGATAATCAGTAGCAGGCATGTCTTTAAACCGGCTTTGAGGAATTATAAATTATAATGTGATAAACATATCAACAGATTATTATACATATCATAGATGACAAAGAAAAGAATAAATTTTTTATCAAATAATATGCTAAGCTATCAATTTTGTGACTCAAGTCATGGTATTGAAAATAATATACCCGACTTGGCAATTTCAAGTGATTTGGAAGGAAAGTAAGTTGCGAGAATCCAGCTCCACAAGGGTTGCCGTGGCCTTCGTTTTCATCGCCATAGCCGAGACCTTCTCCCTTTT